>CP032254.1:38199775-39517903 GCA_005610355.1 Gossypioides kirkii
TACTAACAAATAAAAGGTTAATTGGGAATTTAGGGACATGGAGGACAAAGGATAAAGTGATATTGAGATTACAAACAACAAAACTTGTTTCAAAGACGGAGGTAAGGGAGTCATCGGCTATTCGCACACTATCTTTAGATGGACAATTAGTATAGTTAAAGAAGCTTTTATTTGACCCTGTTATATGTTTTTTCGCATCAGAATCAATAATCTAAGATTTAGAAGTAGATGGAGCATTTAAAACAGTACCTGATTTCGCATGATTAGACTTAACACCCGAGGTAGAGTCCAATTGAGACAAGAGATGTCGTGGATTTTGAATCTCGTCCGAGGTAAAACTCTTAGCAAAAGTGGACTTGTCCTCTGTTGTCACAGAGTCTGACAAATTTTCTTGAGACCAAGAATTATCTCATCGTTTTCCACCACAACCTCGAGTGGGGCGACCATGTAATTTCTAGCACGAATCTTTAGTGTGTCGAGGCTTACCACAGTAGTCACACATCAAGTGATCCTTGTCAGACGTACCACTCGATAGACCATCCTGGTTAGCAATGAGGTCAGCTTTCTCAATAGGTGGATTATAGAGCATAACAACACGACGATTCTCCTTTTGTTGTACATAGGAGCATGCTTCATGGAGAGAGGGGAACAAAGGTTTGCCAATAACTTGAACCCGAATCTGGTCATACTCAGTATTCAACCCAACTGAGAAATAAAAAATGTGCTCCTTTTTCACCATCTTTTAAAAATTTTCGGCATCTTTGGTGCTAGTTTGAAAATCTTGATAATAATCAAGTTCCTTCCATAACCCCCTTAATTTAGCAAAATATTGAGAAATTGTTAGCTCCCCTTGTTTTGTACCATGGACCTTATTACGAATCTCAAAAATTTGCACATTATTCCCAACACTATAATAGGTGAGAGCAACAACATGCAAAATCTTTTCCGCAATATCAAGCAACAAATAATTTTTGGAAATATGTTGCATAGAATTAATAAGTCATGCCATAACAAGAGAGTTCGTTGAATCCCACTGACTAAAAGTTGAATCAATGATTTCAAGTTTTGACGTTTTACCGGTAATATATCTCTGTAAGCCATGAGCCTTGATAAACAAGAAGCAAGACCTTGACTAAGTAAGGTAATTATGTGCTTCAAGCTTCACAGGACTAATTTGCAACGAGGGATTGTCGGTTGGAATCTCGAGCTTCACTGTAACATCTATAACTCGATTTCGTCGTCAGAATAGGGTTACGGAGTATTACCATACAATTCAGAACATTTCATAACAAATAACATCCAATTATCCAATTAGTTTAGCAAATACATACATATAATTCAGAATGGAACAAAACCTACATTCACGGACCTTAAATTGAGCCTACGAGGTCTTAAAAATGGTTTAGGAACAATTAGGGACTAATTTGAAACAAATCAGAATATTCAAGGAAAAATTGAAAATTTTCACTACAAGGGTCACACGGTCGTGTGTCTACGCCGTGTGGCTTCAAACATAGCCATGTGGCTACTCCACATGCTCGTGTCTCGCCTATGTGTCTACCCGTGTAACTCACTGACTTAGGTCACACGGTCGTGTCGCAGTCCATCTATCAGCCTGTGTGAGCCTTGCACCTAATGTCACGTCCCTAAAACTTGATACGTGGGGGTGCGGCCTTAGACGCTTCTTTGATCCAAACAATGCCTAAGTCAGCCTGATTACAACGATTGAGGATTCACCAAGAGAAGTCTTCCAAGGCACCAAGCTTGTATAGCGACAGCGACTAGCCAAAAGAAGGCTCAAAAGACAACAGAAAGGCCACAAGAACAAGAACACCAAGTGTTTGAGTAAATACTCTCAATTGTATTACTTTCTCTCAAAGAATACAATGAATTTCAATGGATGAGTTACAAATGAGGAGAGATCCTTATTTATAGTTGAGCTCCCTCACAACCAACGCTTAAGATTGAATTACTTCGACGGTCAAGATTAGCCTATCCCTTAATTCATGGGATTTACATGATTACAAAATCAAATTTAATCCAATCTAATCCTAAAGATATGATTCCCTTATCTTCTAGGATTAGTTCCTATATTTACCAAGCTGCCTTAAGTTGCCAAATCTTCATTATTGGGCCACCCAGGCTTCAATCTGATAGGCTTGATCAACAACTCTCTGAATCGGGCCAGCTCATGTGGGCTAAATGATCCCAATGTCAATGATAGACCTCCATGGGACTCCTTGTGTGCGATGGTCATGGGCTCTGAACTTTGACACTAACACGTTTAGGGAACACGCCCGTGTGTGAGACACGATCGTGTGATAGCTCGTGTTCCATGTCGCATGTGCCCAAAAGTGATCTAAATCATGCTCATTTTTCATCTAATTGCATAGGTACCTAAACCAATTCATAACACGTGATCACAAGACTATAAACACAAGACAACCAATACATGCCAATTTCAACTATCTAAGACCAAACCATTGTATCATACATGAAATCACAACAAAATGCACTTATCCATTCATTATCTTAGCTATCACCTACAAGTCGTAACATACACACAAACTAAATTATTTTAATCTCATCATATCATACCTTAAACATGACAATTACCATTTCATTTCATGATAGGCTATTTAAGCACCAACCTTGAATCAAACATGCATACTTCATATGTTGTTCAAAACCATATCAAAAGCATAACACATACACATTACAATAAACTTATGAACCTTTACAAACATAGCCAAATTATCTTATTTAATGTATTATAAGCCAAGTCAAATTTTCAAAATCTACCAAAGAGGTCTTTGGATAGTGTGATTCTTCGAGTTGATCTGATCTCTCGGTTACACAAAACGTAATCTACAAAGAAAAGACAAGGAGACGAGTAAGCTTACATAAAACTTAGTAAGTTCGTCAATTAAATGATAAATCTTACCGAATTAATCATAACAATTTAAATAACAAGATTAAAGTACAAAGTTCCTATCAATCATAGTTAATAACAGGTGAGTAATGCTCAATACAATAGTACAAATCAGTTTCCACATTTCAATATCATTCAGAGATCAATAAACATAGCCCGATGAATGATAAATGGATACAAGTACATGGTTAACTATCTAGCACACCAGATGCTCATACGAGCTAGACCAACTGAAACACACCTGGGTGCTAAGTGCCAAGTCTGTAGGCTCACATCCGGCCCCATAACACACCAATAGATATTGTAATATAACACGATAGTCCGTAACAAATGCAGGACCTCAGTATATCCAGTGAACAGAAAGTATATAGAAATCATCTTCACTGCTCAGATCAATCCTGTACCACGCGCAAAATAACCTATTGGCATGCTAATCGTACTCTATCATACGTTAATTGGTTCAGAGCATTCCATCACAAAACAATATATGAATATCTCACTATCTCGTATTCCATATACAAGCATTCGCTCAACAACTCAATATTCAATATCAAATTTCCTACAATGTAAGTTAAATTGTACTGAAATTAAACCGAATAAACTTATCGGACTAATTTGCAGTAACAACCAAAGTACAGGGGCTACTCAGTTATTTTGTCTTTTTCTCGGTTATCAATATGTTCTTGATCTAAAATAATAATTTTATTCAATTAACTAAATCAACAGCAGAATTAAATTATTTTATGCAATTAGGTCTTTTTTGACATTTTATAAAATTACCCTCAACATTTTATTTTTATGCAATTTATCCCCTAAGTCCAAAACATGCAAATTAATCATTTTCATTCAAATCTAAGCTTAGCCGATTATTCAAAGGTCTCAATACAGTCCTTATTTGCAATTATTTCACATCAAGTACAAGCTATTTTATCACTTTAATATTTTAGTTCTTAAACGATAAAATTATCAAAATCCACTTTACAAAAAGTCCTATCTAACAACCAAGCTTAGTAATCTAACATAAAACTTCAAAAATAACTTAGATTCATCAATGGCAAAATTTATAGCATTTGACAGTTTTACAGATTAGTCCTCTGGTTAGCTATATTGAGCTAATACAAGCTAAAAAACATAAAAATTACTAAAAACGGTCGTGGCTTACTCACCAAATCGTTAAACCAAAGTTCAACCGAAGCTTCCTTCTATCTTCTTTTAGGGTATTTGAATGAACAAGATGAACCAAGAAAGATGAAATGTTTCTTTAATTTATTTTGTTATAATATTCATTATTTCTTAATTTCTTAATTTACTAAATTACTCTTCCTTATTTTCATTCAAATACAACAATTACATGCCTAGAAACCGTCCATTGCAACTGGTAAGGGTGTAATTACCATGTTAGTCCACTACTCTTTTATTCACTAACTATTTAACTCCTTTTAATAGTAGAAGCTAACATTTACAACTTTTACAATTTAGTTATTTTTAATTAACTATCTAAACGATAAAATTTCTTAAACGACACTACTAGCCTCGTAAATAGTAAATAACTAATATTTACGAATCAACACATCAGAGTTGTGATCCCGAAACCACTGTTCCCGACACTACTGAAAAACGGGCTGTTACATTCTCATCCTTAGGCATAATGCTGAAAACAACTAATGCCCAAAAAATTTGCTTGAAAGATTAGAACAAAAAAACACCCAAAAAGAACACAATAGAGATCCCACACAAAAAAATTTAGCCAAAATACACCACCAATCAGAGGAGAATGACCAGAAGGGAGGAAAGAGCACCGCTACGGCGTTGGAAAAATCGCGGCGGCAGCAAGTGAAGGCCACACGCGGGGTGTGAAACAAAATCACCGTAACTTGTGGTGGTGTGTGAGGCCCATGCGCGGGTCTTTTGGTCACTAGATTCTGTGGTTTCACCGGCTATTGGATGTCGACTCTAATAGTAGGGGCGATGAGTGAAAAAATTAAGGCTAGGGTTGAAAGTAGTGTTTCTAGGGTTTTTTTGAACAAACTATGAAAATCAGAAAAGAATTATCCCACAAATCGGATAAAAAAAACTGATATCATGAAGAAATTAGAGATATATACTCTAATGTATTGAGGAAAAACTCACTCAAAAGGATATATTTCTTAGAAATATGTACAGATATATATACATGAAGCATTGAATCTATTAAGGAAAGAATATCTGTACTTAGAATCTCTAAAAATCAGCTGTAATATCTAAAGATTAGCTATTCAATTCTGTCAAATAATCAAAGATTCTCAACATACTTGCATGTAAATCTGTGTGAATATTTTTGGAGTTTTATAACTAGTGCATTAGGTACCCTCTTCTCTTTCACAGTATTGCACAGGGTTCATCAGTTTTGTTATTGTTAATTTATTATACAAATTCATTCCTGTAGCTTCACTATATCTGTTCATAGCCTTCAAAGATGTTGATACATAAAGTTCTTAGTGTAAGTCCAATGGTTCATGTTATTTCCTTGCAAAGTACACTACTTGGAGCTACAGTTCGATTTTTGCAATAGTTTCTATGTCCTCATCACATAACTGCATGATGAACAAAGTATATCTTAACAGAGTGCAATACTTTAAAATGAATCTACCCACTTGCTCTGAACAAAGCCATATCTTGTACCTGCCACTTGCTTGAATTAACCATTATGCTAAATATTATTTTTCAATAGTTGACTATCATTCTATTACTGATTTGTGATTCACACCTAGTAATTAATGATGAATATCAATGTTACGTGGTATTTTCTCCAAAAGTAAAAATAAACAAATGAAGCCATTCGTTGGGTCCCAGGTTTCCCTTGCCTTGGTGTATTGCTGCAGAAGTTGGAGAATCCAGCACTACGTGCATGTTTACAAGTACAGTCTAATGAGGTACTTATGCTACAATTGACTCAGCATAAAACATAATGCACAAATGCACTAGTACACATTTCTAGTGTTTTTCCAATATAAAGTTTGACTTCCACAGGGGGTGCTTGTTCGAAGTGTTGAACCTACTTCGGATGCAAATAATGTTTTAAAGCAGGTATGCTGACAATGTTCTCAAGTATGAAAGCATGTTGCACCTTTAGTTCTATTTTATTGTTCATCTCAGTTTTTTGTGCTCAAACCATGAATGGGTAAGAATTTGATTGCTATTTATTTCAAGTTGTTGTCATGAGAGTCCGGTTTCCTCACAGATATAACAGAAGCTTAATGATAAGGATTTCTTTGGCCTTTTTTAGACATTGTGTGTACTTGTATGTTATGAAGATAAATTTTATTTTACATCCATCTTTCCAGGGGGACGTGATTGTCAGTTTTGATGATGTTCATGTGGGTTCTGAAGGAACAGTTCCGTTCAGATCAAATGAGCGCATTGCATTCCGCTATCTCATCAGTCAGAAGTAATGGTCCCTTGTTCTCTATAAAATATCTCATAAAAAGCTGCATGTCATGTTTTCTACTCATTTTAGCAGTTTAAGCAATATATTGCAGAATAAACATTCTTATATTTTGAGTTTTCAGTCTTTTCAGTTTCCCATGATTTATATCATCTTATCCTTCTTTTCTTTAAGCATTCATTCTATATTCCTCTAATATAAGCTAGTCTGGTATCCAATTTAAGCTCTCTTACAGATTTGCAGGTGATGTAGCAGAGCTTGGTATTATTAGAGCAGGCAAATTAATGAAAGTTCAAGTAGCGTTAAATCCAAGAGTACATTTGGTATGCAATAGAAGTTTTGGCTCTGAACTGAAACATACAGCTCCAAGATATCGGTTACATTTGCTTTCATTTTAGATCTAATAATTTAGATCCTTTTGTGTTTGGTATTCTAGGTTCCCTATCATATTGATGGAGGTCAACCTTCATATCTAATTATTGCTGGTTTGGTGTTTACCCCACTTTCAGAACCATTAATAGAGTAAGTGTGGAATAACTCGGACTGTTTATTCAATTTTTTGATGATTGGATTTAAAAGGATATTAATGCTGCTCGTGAATTTCATGTCCAATTTTCAGGGAGGAGTGCGAAGAGTCGATAGGAGTAAGTTAGGAAACTCGTGAAGCATGATACTAAATACAGTGCATGTTGATCTCAGTGTTTTTGTGGTTTGACATTTAATTTTTTCATTCTTCTTAGTTAAAACTGCTAGCTAAGGCACGGTACTCTCTAGCAAGATTCAAAGAGGAGCAGATTGTAATCTTATCACAGGTATGCTGCTTATAATAATATTTCGTTTGATTTTGAAAGCGAAGGCAAACTCTCCTTCTACATGTGTTATAAAGATCGAAGGTTTTCTCAGTGGTTAGAAATTGGAGGTTCTGGTTCAAATTTGGAATAGGGATTCAGATTTACAAATTGAAAAAGGGTTATCTCTTGCCATAACCATACTTCTGGATTAACCTTCTAATCTGGGGGTAACCAAACTGCTACTTTGAAACTATTGACTTCATCTTCGTATCATAAAGCATGGCTTTTCTTTAAAGGAAAGTTCAAAACAGTATTTCAGCGCCTGGGATCTCACTTGTTTATCTTGTCTTCAATAGGTCTTGGCAAATGAAGTGAACATTGGATATGAGGACATGAGCAACCAGCAGGTTTGATTTTGTGTATCCTCCTTACCATTTATATCTTCCAATTTATTCGCATGTGCTAAAAGTAAAAGTTTCAGGTTTTGAAGTTTAATGGAACTCGAATAAAAAACATTCGTCACCTGGCACACCTTGTTACTTGTAAGTCCTAACATCCAATCAATCATCATCATCATCTTTTTGTTAAATGGTTCTCATGGCAACCTGTATTCTTGGTCAGCTTGCCAAGACAAGTATCTGGTTTTCGAATTTGAAGACAATTACCTAGCTGTTCTGGAGAGGGAAGCAGCAATGGCTACCTCATCTCGCATTCTCAAAGATTACGGTATTCCATCTGAAAGATCTGATGATCTTTTAGAACCGTATGTTGAATCACTTGGAGACAACCAAGCGATAGAGCAGGACTTTGGGGAGAGTCCCGTCTCGAATTTGGAGATAGGCTTTGATGGACTCCTTTGGGCTTAATTATTAACGTTTGCGAATTCAGTTCGATCATATCTTGGCTAGAAAAGGTCAGGGGATAAAAGAAAATTGTCGCTCGGAAATTATGGTCGGTTTTGCGAGCAGCTTCAGTTAGCCTTTGCCAAGTCAAAGTCTCAGAGTAGCTTATGATTCTGATTTCCATGAAGCCCTTAGCAGAATAACAGAGTGCCATATCTTCCTTCCTTTAACCCTGTACTTTGGGTTATCCTATTTTTTCTAAAAAAAAAAAAGAATTTGGTTGTAACAGTTTTCCAGAATTCTTGAATGATTAAAGGGAGAATAATAGCATGGTAGCATGCACAAAATCAGAATTAGGCTGCATTTAAAGTTGGAGAGCATTTTATGTAAAAAATTTAAACAATATAGGTGAATGGTTCGGCTAAATGGTTAATACATTCTATCATTATTTACCGATGCTTCTTCACTGAATTGGGATTAGCAAAAATAACTTGGAATAAGCATTTCGTATTATGTCTGTACATGAATCGAATTTGAGCAATTTTTTCTTTTATATCTCCAGTCTGCTTTGCTTAAATTCAACTTAATCCATTAGGTGGTAATTGCAAAACATTTAACTTCGTCAGGAGCAACCGAAGAATTAGAAACTCATACTTGGAGAAATTTTCTACAAGTTTTTATTTATTTATTAAAAAAACACTCAAACTGGAAAGCTATTGCAATATTATCGAAAGAGTTTTTTCAAGAGCATGCAAAGAACTCTCAGCCTGTGAACTGAAGACCAAATTACATGAATAGTGGCTTGACAACATGAATGCATATAAAGACAAGTAAAAAACTACGCATGAAAAGCTTATTGAGTTACCAACAAAAATGACGCCGGGTGGGTCTGTACTAAAAACTATGCATCAATATTGTTCTCATTTGTTTGGTATCTGTCAATCCTGCACAGGAGGTAGGCTTGTCGAACCCAGTTCATTAAACTTGAACGGGTCCAATCCATAGTCTCCTTGCGCGGGAAGATATAATATTAATTATAAAAACATATTAGTATTAATTTAAAAGCATAGTTTAAAATGTTTTATTAATATCTGAATAGTTAATTGAACTATCAAAGATGGGGTACACAGGGGTCTTGGAGCCTCAAAATTGGAAAAATTAGCAATTCCATGTCCTCACAAATAACGAAATTATAAGTTAACATATGTAAAATTTGGAATTTGGCCTGAAATTATAAATTAATAAATGAAACAATTTATATCTTAAACTTTAAAAAATATATATATAATTCAATTCCCACTCCACTAAAGGATTTTCTGGATTGCTCCATGCAACCAACTCTGTGCATGGTATCAGGAAGGCTATTGGATTCCACGGGGAACAGAAGAATAAGGCACGAAAACAACAAAACAGAGTGAAGCTAAATACTTTTTTCTAAAATAAAATGCAACACAAAAATCCCAAAAAATAGAAAACAAAAGAGGTAGAAAGGAAGTTGAAGACTAAAAAAAGAATGTTTTAAAAGTATGGAAGTAGTTTATTATACTTTATATGCAGAACATTGAATGGTTTACATTTTCCTGTTCTGTCTGGGTAGAAAAAGAACGAACATATTCCTAGTAAGTTTTGAGTTGAAATATCATAAACCCACCCTAATCCCTAATTCTGAATCCAAAACCAGTACAAAATGTACCATCATCTCCCCACTCATCTCTTCCACTACTCTTTTACGTCCCTAATCAGTAATATACTAATATTTACACCAGCCATGTTGATTTTATCCCACATATATATACACTCGCACGTTTAGTGGAAAACTCATTCAGTGTCATCAGTGAAGAAGTGGTTCTGTTGGTGAACCAGGAGCATGTGGCACAAAACCTCTCCCACCAAATATGGGACGCATGACACTATCATCAAACTTCCGCCAGTAGTAGTGGACGGTTCTAGTTGGTGTGGCTAAGAGCATACGTAGGCTGGTTGGACGGGGAATATTATTGCCGCCCACTTCAGCATCCCCATTGGCGATAAGTGGCAGATCTGTCATCAGCTTTGAGGGGAAAGAACCAAAAGATCCAGAGGACACACCTCCGCAAAGGTGCTTGCTTGGTAGCAGCAGCCTTATTAGAGGCTTTGTCATTAATCCAAACACCTGGAACAGATAATATCAAACTTGAAAGATACGAACGTTACTAGTTACATTTGACGCATGCAACATTTTTGTAGAGCTTTCTTCTAACATATAGCAAAGTAAGCTGAGTCTATTGATATTTTTTTTCATCTTTTGGCCACAATCAATCAAAAAATACCTTTAAAACTCTTGCTTTGACCTCTCTTACAGTTTTCTTGGCCTAATTTGCTCTCTTATATCCAGAGCTCTATATGTCTATTTTTTCTTGCTTTTATAACAATTTTGTTTTTCCTTACTAGCCATCTTTGCTTGCTTGTTCCACCGTGATGTGTCCTTACATGAAGATGTTAAGCCCCTTGGTTCATCAAGTTCTTCCTTTACCATTTAATTCTGGTGTTTATGACAGGTCTTGCTTTTCTATATGCATTTCCAAAATGAACATCTACTGTAGAATGTTATACAAAGATCCCTAATACAGTTGTAAGATATCTAAGCATTCTAGTAAAAGAATGGTTATTGACTTGATGTCAAGGAAATAATATACTATGGAGGAAAACACTTTACAATGATTCACTACTAAGAAAGCTTTTTTTAACAAAATTATGCAGAGAACATCTTTATCGATTTTATCATTACTGAGAAACAGTCCTGACTAAGGATAAGTCCTTACCACAGTACTGAAAAGAACAACAGTGATGGTGCTGGTTATCATTATGGCATTTCCACGCAATTGTGTATGCCCCGATGTAGTAAACTGCATACATCCAAATAAATAAAATAACTTACCACTTAGATGACATGAAAAAATCTAGTAAACATGCCAAAGCAAATGCACCTCCGAATAACTGCAGTAAATGGAAGTTTGTTGCCCAACAATTCACAATTTTTTGGTACAGATTTCTCAATTTATAGAAAAGCATGATGAAGCATTCATCTTACCATACATCATTGTTTGATCAGGCATTTAGATGCTTCACTGCCAAAATTTATCTTACTACTATTATCATATACTGATGTCAAAGACAACATTGAAATAATTTATGTTCAACTTTTGAGCAATAAATCCATCAAAATGCAGAGGTTTTGAAATCTAAATCCTATCACCTAAATTTACCTGATTATAAGCAAGTGCCACGGACACAGAACCTCGCATGAGCCCTGCCCACCATATTGTAACCTGTTTGACTTGAATATTTCAGTACATCAAGTATGTCAGAGGGAAGAAATCCTCAAATGCGACTATAAATACCAACCTGTTGCTTCAAAGTAAATTTGTCACTCTCAGACCTTTTGAATAAATTGGATATAAAAGATAGAGGGAATACAGAAGCTGCCCTTCCAACTAGAACTAAGCCAAGAAGTATTGAGCTCACCCCGGCAGATGTTCCAGGACTACAGAAACACACAATATATCCAAATGAACAGTCATTCAATTGCTGTTGAGAGACATTTCTTTGATATTCAAGTTAGATACTGTTTGAAGAAAACAAGAAGCACAAAATGATAACTGATGCACATACTATACCGTCTCCATCACTTCATATGACACAAAAAAATTCTTGAGATGGTTAAAGGCAATGGTAGAAAGATTCGATGTGCAAAATTATCTATACAACACAACAAGATCTAATGAAACCGCAATTTTTGGCCAAAATATGGGAAATACCTTTTGCTAACAACTTTCCACTTCTCTATATCCACAGCATCCATACCAACATACAGAAAGATGAAAATCTCTGATATGAATGATAATGTTGCAAAAGCATGCCTGCAATGATCAATAATCAGCATAAGAATGTCAAAACATGTCTACTTCAGTTTGACAAAGAAGACCTAAATAGAATTGGAGGGAGGGGGGAGAAGTGGTAAAGAAGACAGTTTACAAGCAGCAAAAATTTTCAACATTTGGGAAATAAATTCCAAACTAACATACTTGGTGGTGATTCTTGAACTTTCAGTCACATTATGCCAGGTGTAGTGTGACATAACAATGCCACAAAAGAACACTGTAAGAATGCTGCTCAAATTGAACAACTGGGAAACAAAATCATTATAAGAGAAAACAAGAATAAGACGAAACAATGTAAAAACAGTAACTGAACTTTTACAAACATCTTTAGGCATGTGAGTCACTAAAAAGAATACTTACTTCAGCCATCATATATGAGAGGTATGCCATGAGAATCATGAGAGCAACTTCACGATCAGTAGAGTGCCTGAAAGTTGGAAAAGCTTAGCTACTTAATCAAACATGAAATTAGATGTTATTTGTAAAGAGTTGTAGGATTTTCATGTCATGCAGGAAGATAAGATGTCAACAGTGAGCATTTAGAGAGAAACAATTTTAATGAGAGTCCTTAGAGGTTAGAGCTAGCATAGTGGTAAGATTCTTAGTTTTTTTAACCATCCAGAGCTCAGCCTAACATTATAATAAACAAGTACAACCTAAATTTACTGTCCTCAAGTTCTCATGATCTTTTACTATCATGTGAAATCTAGGTTGATGATAAGAAGCTCAACAAGTCTCCAGTTCTAGATGATTCCCAACATCAATAAATTCATAAACACTTGAAAATCAACAATATTAGATCTTGTTAAAGCTCAGAACAGAAAATGCCAAATAAAAGAGTTGTGGAACGCCAATCCACACATTCAAACACTGTAACATAGAGCTTTAATGCTGCCTACAAAATGTTGCTTGCACTTTTAACACAAGAAGTATGAACGTATAAACATGGATAGTTAAGTTACTATATTTAGCATCATAAACAATGAGACAAGAAAAGGTAATCGTTTGCCCTTAACACACCTGCCAATATACAACTTTCTTATGACGTATGCACTTATTAGTCCAACCTGCAAGTGAAATTGGTGTGATGTTATATGGATATATAAAATTAATGCATGTCTTCAATCTCAGATACCCAAACACCCTTGAAAAAGGGCAGACTCAACATGCAAAGTTAATCATCAACAAGGCGCAAGTTCTGTTGGAGAAAACCAAGGAGGACCTCTTTATGGTTCAAGTCAACATCAAGCAAAAAAGCCTAGAGTTTCTAAAAATAACTTAGAGCCAACAGCTATATTGTTAATCATCAAAGAATAAAGTGCTCATGTGATAATAATTGCCATTATTTATACGAGAAAACACTAATTATGTGTATTACATGCTATCAATGATTATAAAAAAGAACAACCCTATCTTATAACAAGTCTGGATTGTATTGAACACTGATTTAATCATCTCTTTAGTTCTTCCTTTGGAGAGACTAAAAGCTTAAACGAGAACTTCCTTTGACACTATGGCTTTGGATTTCTGGCAATAAATGGAATATAAAGATGTTCACTGCACTTTTTTTTTTCAGTTAATTATGATAAAAGTTTTAGCTGAGGTGAAGATATAATGTGCAAATACTAGATAGATGATTTAGAAGATTTTATGTAATGCAAACTTGAATATAACGTGGGTTTTACAAACAAAGAATATAAGATCAAATTATGATGAAACAAATTTAGCAACCATATAAGAAATGCAGATGCACATAGGAAAGCTGCAAAAAATTAGAAAAAGGACTCACCCCTACTCCTAGCAATGTGCTTGTAATAAAGAAGTATAAGAAGTTCCCAATGAATTCGATAAAAATTCTCGAGGTGATGTGCGAGAGGTCAAATTTCTGAATTGCATTGAAAAGTACAATTGACGTGGCATCATTTACCACACCTTCACCGAAGACTATACTGTACAGAAGAGGTGTTTCATCCTGATTAAGCACCTGTACAGAAAATACAAGATTTATAATACAATAGATATTCAACTATTCTTTTCACTTTACTTCACTGGATAAATATTTTTACCTGCAGAGTGCAAACAGAATCTGTGGCCGAAAAGATTGCTCCAAGTGCTAAAAGAAAAAAGCAACGGTAAGAGCCAAGATAGAAATAGAGAACTAACCTGAAGAAACTAGTTTAACTACACAATAATTGTGATTCCCTAATGAATGTATAACAAATCATTATGGAATAAAGAAAATAATATAAGAATAAGACCTGGTTCCATGAAAAGCATATGCATCTGTATGTATGTATGTATGTATGTGGCTGTTTGTGTGTGTATGCATGATTTTCATTAATGCAAGGATGAAAGATCTGGCACAATCTTTAAATGCTAGTTTCCTACACAGAACTGTATATTGGTTAAAAGTAAACTTTTAAATTAATAAACATCGGCAAACTATTAATGAGAGACATAGTTTACCAAGATAATCTCCGATGTCCAGGAAACCAATATCTAACTTCTTAAATAACTCCATGGTACCTGAAAAATATAGGTAAACATAAAGTTTACAACACAATTAGCCTCAAACACTTCCCTGGTACTAATCAGGGAAAAGATAAATTTACTAGCAAAAGGTGGTATCTACAATCCAAAGGAACTTGCAGTAAATAAAGTCAATCTCTGTTTTGAACTATTCCTCATTTTCAACAAAAAGTGTATCATGCTAAGATGCTGATTATAACTTAAACAAGCAACTGATTTTTAGAGGAAGAGTTAACCTTAGTTGATTTAAGTAAAGATTATCTATGAGCACTAAGAGCATCAAACATGTTAAATTCCATGAAAATCCTGACAATATAAATTTAATACAGGACAATCTAACAATATGAGAACTAAACAGATATATCCCAATAAATGCAACAAGCAAAAACAATCTGTCAAGAGACTGAATACGTCAGTTGTCTTTGTGTATGCCTGGAACTGAACAATAGTAAAGAGAATTGGTTGAAGACTAGAAAGTTCGAAGAAATTTGAATATACCTATGGATACGATGACAAATGATATCAAAGTTCCAACAGCACCAAACAGAATTATCGTCGCAAAGTTACGGAAAAATTGCTTCTTTTTTACCTGGAATCTGGTAAATTGAAAAATGTAAGATTATCAGACATGTGATTCCAAAAAAAATAAAGATTAAAAAAAGGGGCATTAGTTGTGTCAATTTTCAAGAAATACAGGTTGAAATAAAAGTGTAAAACAAGCTAGGCAATTAGTTTTCACGCTCTGCAAGATATTTAAAATAAAAGGGGGGGGGGGGCGTGAGGAAGATGATGCATCATATTAAAATAGAATGACATTTATAATATCAATTATCAAAATGCTGGAGGCAATAAAAACCAAAGATTTGATAGCTTGATATAATTCAGTCTTACCCGGCATTGAATATGATGGGAGGCAGAAGATATATAAAAAAGAGCTCTTCATTAAATACTAGAATGTGTGATCTCTTTCCTTCAGTGGTCAACAGAATAATAATTCCGCTACAAAGCCCCTGTTAATCACACCCAAAATCATCACCAAACAGAAACTATTTCCCTGTTACAAAACAACAATCGAAACAAGACCAAGTGAAGCCTAACAGCATAACAAGGTTAATTAGTTAGCGACTGACTGAACAACTCACAATGGCAAGGGCAGTTATTGACTCATTAAACCATCGGCTTTTCACCAGAAGATGACCAATCACAATGCAGGAGCAGAGAAGTGCCACAAATAGGGTAATAGAATCCACCGAAGCTTGGTCGGGCTCTAGTGCCATACCTAAATGCTTGGGAAGAAAAAACAAAGCCCTCAAACCCAGTCTAGCTGCGTCAGTCTAAATAATTCCACTGCTCGAAAAACAAATATATAACTTAGGTATTCAGTTATTAAAATCGATCGCATATCACACAAGTAATAAATTCAAACATAAAAACAAAACTTCATTAAAGAAGTAAAGATAAACAATACCTTTATGTGCTATCAAATTATTAGCATAAATTAAGCGTTAAACTAGAGATACAGCTACCTTTTTCTGTAGCAGTGAACTTTAAACTCTCGAGAATTCTTCAAACAATCGAAGAGTCAATTCAAAAGTTTGATCTAAAACGGAGTTCATTTTACAGTACAACACTTTAAGATGAAATTAAGATGAAATACATTAAAAAATTTAAAATATTATTTTACACTATAATTACTCACCAAGTAAAGCCTAAAAGAATCACTTAATGTAAAAAAAAAAAACTCGATTTTATATGAACTACTTTTCCCCATTGCGCTTTATTCCTTAATTTAAGAAGAAACTAGAAAAAGAAAGAAATAAAAATGAACGAAACTTGACGACCAAGTATCCATTCGGTCCTTCATTTTTCTCAGCATCCAAACAAAACAGAACAATAAAACAAAATAAAATAAAATAATAAATAAATTACCACGAAATTACTCTGAAACTTCGGAGGAACCAGAAATTAAAGATTATTACTATTTTTTTTTCTTTTCTTTTTTCTAGGATTTAATGCAAAAATGTGTGTTTTAAAGAAAAAAGAAGCAGAGAATAAGTGGGAAAATCAGGTGAAGAATCCGAATGTAAGTAGGAAACGTTGCAAATGCAAAGACCGCGAAAGGAATGAATGTGTAATTGGACTTTTATAACGTGTAGTAGCGGACACGCGAGACGGTTGTGTTTCGTTGATTTTTAACCGTAAATCAAACCTCATGATTTGATGATTGAATTGTGTAGAATCTGTGGTTTTCTTTATGTGGGACGTTACACTATCTTAGTGTGGACTCTAAGCGAACTTTCGCTATTCGGTTAAGAAAATTATTATTTTAGGAAAATAAAAGGTTTTATTCTTAATTGGCTCTTGTGAACTATATCCAAATTCTAGATTGATCCTTAAAATTTTTATAAAACGATGCTTAAACTATTAATTTTATCTCATTTTATTTAAAATGCGTTCTAATTTCAATAGTAATATGTCATAAATCACGTTTTTATTGATTGCTATTATTTTTTGTAAAATAGAATAAATTTTATAGTTTAGCTATTCAGGGACTAATTTAAAAATTAAAGTATAATTTAAAGGTTAATTTACTAATAAAGCCAAAAGAAAAAAAATAGGTAAAGATTTGTAGTTGAATTGTGTCGATTGTTGAAATTACTAATAACCGTTTATTTTGGGAGGTATCCACGTGGCAATTTGCATCGTTGGACAGTTATATTCTGCCTTTTGCTCTGCTTCACTTGACTTTTTTTTTTCCACTTATGTTTCTATTTGCTTTATAGTTTTATTAAAGTGATAGTATCGAATACTATTCAAATAAAAAATAAAAAATAAGTGATAATATCGAATGTTTGGATCAATCAGCTTTTTTTTTTACCCACAAAGTGATTTTATTTTTTATAGTAATAAATTTTAAAATTATATATTAATTTTAGTTTAATGTGTAATTTTATATATGATCTTTAGTTTCGTACAATTTTATATATAAAATTTTGATTTGATCCAATTCCCATAAATTATTAATATAATTATTAATATAATTTTATTTTATAGTTATATATTACATACACAAATAATTATATTTATTCAATATAAAAATAAATTAATATATATATTTATTTATTTAAATATGTATAATTAAATCAAAATTAAAATTTTATATATACATTTGAATCTCAATCAAAGTTAATCTATAATTTTGAAATTAATTCCTTTTTAGATTTTTATTTATAAAATTAAAATGGTGAATTTTTTAAAAAAAATATTATTTATTTTTCTTATTTAGTTGACTCCATTTGAAATCTGGTTATATTAATTAAGGTTATCAATATCATACCGATCCAAATATATTTTTTTCTATTAATATATATTGTATCAATGTCTTTCGAGATATGAATTTGAGTTTATTGGTATTCTTTAATTATTTTTAATATATATTTATAATTTATTTTTTATTTTTAATACTATATAGGTTGCAAATATACTTTTATTTTATTTCATTTCATTTATTTTTTAATTAATTTCACATTTTAATTAAATTATCATTTATTTTAACCTTTAATTTAGACATAATTTACGATTTTAATTAATTTAATGTTGACTAAATATACAAATTAAATGGAAATATTGAACATAATTTATGAGACATTAATACAAAATAATAATTTATTTTATTCTATTATTTAAATCTGTTTCATCAATTAATTAAAGATGTAACTGATATTACTAGCTACAACTAACATATGAATTATTACCTTTAAAAAATAGATGAATTATTTACATAAGTTAATAAATGTATTATTCAGGTGTTATTAAAATTAAATAATTTATTACACATTTTTCAGAGATTTGACCATCTTAAAAATTCACAGAAATTGATGACTCCTATTTCTTCTCCACGTCATTAAGCAGGTTAGATTAATCATTTTTTTAATATATTAGTGTGATTATATGGTAGGATTTGTTCATATTTTCTTAATCTTTTGACAACGCATACACACCTTGCATACACAAGTGCTCAAATTCAGATTTCCTACGATGAACATCATCCTCTTATCTACTGGAGTCACTCTTAGGTTCGATTAATCATTATTTTCATATAACCATTTATTTGTAAACTTTAATTTTAGGGTAAATTTCAGTCAAGGTCACTCTAAAATAGGGTGTGTTCTATTTTGGTCACACTATTTTTTTTTCAATTTAGTTACTTTTATGAAGATAATTGTTCGAATTAGTCACTGTAGTTAAAAATTTCGTTAATTTACTAACGGATTGCTGACATGATACATTAGTCAATTGAATAATAACATGTGACACTATTTTTGCCTTTTGACTTAAGCTTAGGGACCTCTTTGTAATTATTCCAAAAACACCTCATATGGTTTTTTCATTTTGCCGAAAAATCAATTATAAATTATTCAATTTATTACTACTTCTATTATATATACATTTTAAGGGTGTTACAGATAAATTGTTAGTTTTCTCTAATTTTATTTCTAACTTTTTCTCCTAGTAGAAAACAAAATCCTGCTAGAAAATTTTCTTTTTAGAGCGGTTGTTGGTTATCAGATCTTTGCATAACTCTAGCCATAAAGACATCATTATTCAATTTAAAATATGTTAATTTTTTGCATTTTAAATTTAATAATAATTTAGAATTTTTATCTTTAAGATGAGAATGGTTTCTTATAAAATGTTTAGAGATTGAGAAAATCAAAAGTTGCAACCACATCTTAAATTTCGATTCATTGTTCATTTAAAATACTTTTTTCTTCATTATCATTTTTATAGTTTTTAGAATCTCTTCTTATCGGGTTGTAGTAAGTGCATTATCCCACCATCCTTTGAGTTGGCCAGTAAAACCAATAATTAAAAGATTGGTTGTAATATGATCACTAATTAATTCATTTTGGTTTTGAGTTTTATAAACATTTGAAACCATTATCATTTTTTGTAATAAACTAAAAATATTATATTTAGACATCTTGTCTATATTTCATTCATAAATGGTATTATAACATCACTATATTCAATCCAACCTTTGGGACCCAGTATAGGACTATTACATTTGGTATCAAAGCGATCTTGGCTAAACACTAGGTGATTTTGAACATTTAGTGATAGTATTTTAACTTATTAAGCTCAATAATTATTACTTTGAACATTTGGGGCCATTATTAGTTAATCGTTTACGTTTAAAAATAAATTAAATATGATTTTTAATTAAAACAGGGGCAAGTATCGATACTAGAACATAAAGTATCAATACCTAACACAAGGTATCTATACCCTAGACAAGTACCGATACCAAAATCAGCAACTGGAATTGAAAATTTTAATATTTTTTAGTAGGTATCAATACCTATGGCCAAGGTATCGATACCTTGCCTTGGGTACCAATACCAAAGTGAGGTATCAATACCAAAGCAATCTTATATTTCATTCATAAATGATATTGTAACTCCACTATACTTGATCCAGTTTTTGGGACCCAGTATAGAACTATTACATTTGGTGCCAAAGCAGTCTTGGTTAAACACTAGGTAATTTTGAACATTTAACGATAGTATTTTAACTTATTAAGCTAAATAATTATTATTCTGAACATTTGAAATCATTATTGGTTAATCGTTTATGTTTGAAAATTAATTAAATATAATTTTTAATACAAACAGGGGGCAAGTATCGGTACTAGAACATAAAGTATCGATACCTAACACAAGGTATCTATACCCTAGACAAGTACCGCTACCAAAATCAACAACATAAATTGAATTTTTTAATTTTTTTGAGTAGGTATCGATATGGACAAGGTATCGATACCTTGCCTTGGGTACCAATACCAAAGTGAGGTATCAATACCAAAGCGATCTTATATGTTATTCATAAATGGTATTGTAACACCCCAATACTCGATCTGACCTTTAGGACTTAGTATAAGATTATTATATTTTGTGCCAAAGCAATCTTGGCTAAACACTAGGTAATTTTGAACATTTAACAATAATATTTTAACTTATTAAGCTAAATAATTATTACTTTAAACATTTCGGGTCATTATTGCTTAACCGTTTATGTTTGAAAATGAATTAAATATGATTTTTAATCAAAAAGGGGCAAGTATAGGTACCCTAGACAGGTTTGTTGAATTATGACACTTATTTCAAGTCAAATTTGAGAAATAATCTTTTAGTTAAACTCTATTTATTTGCTTCAATTAAACTCTATTTAGTTGTTTGATTTAAACTCTTATTAGTCTAGATTATTTTATTATTATTTGACCTAGGAATTTAGCCTATAAATAGGCTCTTTTATACTCATTAGATATACCCATTAAAGTTGAGAACTCCTAACACTTTTAGAAAATTTAGTGTTTACGTTTTGAGGGTTTTTTATTTTCGGATTTTCGGGGTTTAGTTTTTATCTCAATCTTTTGTACTCTTCATTCTTTTGCAATTATAGTAAATTATCTTTTCCCGTGGTTTTTATCCTTTTCGAAGGGGTTTTTTCATGTTAAATTTGTGTGTTCAATTTCTCAATTTCTTCTGCTATTTTTAACTTGTTCATTGCTTAATCGGGTAGATCCCCAACAAGTGGTATCAGAGTTAGTTCGATTTCTGTAGATCAACGCGTTCAGAGATGGCAACAACAAGGTTCGATATTGAGAAGTTTGATGGTGTCATAAATTTCAATCTGTGGTAAGTTCGGATGATGATAATTCTAGTTCAGACCGGTTTGAAAAAGGTCGTTACCAAGAAAAAGCTCGATAATCTAAATCAGTCAGAATGGGAAAAGCTTGATGAAAAGGCCCTATCTGCAATCCAGTTGTGCCTCACAAATAGGGTAATACAAGAGGTATTGATGGAGAAGACCTCATCCGTCTTGTGGAAAAGGCTAGAAACTCTTTATGCGAGTAAGTCTTTAGCTAACCGTTTAGTGCTGAAACAACGTCTATTTATGTTTCACATGAATGAAAGTAAACTTCTTAGAGATCACATCAGTCAATTCATTACTCTTTTGAATGATTTAAATAACGTTGAGGTTCAGATTGACGATAAGGATCAAGCTATGCTATTATTGTGCTCTTTACCCCATTCATACAAGTTTTTCAAGGAGACTCTGATTTATGGTAGAGACAAACTCTCATTCGAGGATGTGAAGGGTCATTTGTTGAGTAACGACAAACTCGATAATGAGTTTGGTTCAGATAGCAAGGCAGATAGGCAAGCTTCCGTTTTGGTAGCATCAAAGAAGCGAGACAAAAGGTGTCGCTATTGTAAGAAATTAGATCACGTCAAAGCAGATTGTTACAAACTGCAAAATAAAAGGGTTGCTGAGAGTAAAGAGGAAGATTTAGCTAGTGCTAATTTGGCCGATAAAAGTGATGATAATTTATTGTTAGTGTCAACGAGCGAAAGCTCCGAGCTTACGTCCGAGTGAATCCTAGATTCAGGATGTTCTTTCCACATGTGTCCCAACAGAGAATGATTCTCCATATACAGTTCGATTGAAGGTGGAGTTGTGCGCATGGGAAATGATTCATCCAGTTTCTAAGCTCAGATTCTACTCAGTTAATTCCCTGCATAGTTCAAGATAGGCCCCATGGAGGGCTTTGGAAAAGATGATATTGTGGAAATACGAGTCAAGGTGGAGATTTTTTGAATTATGACTCCTATTTCAAGTCAAATTTGAGAAATAATCTTTCAGTTAAACTCTGTTTATTTGTTTCAATTAAACTCTGTTTAGTTGTTTGAGTCAAACTCTTATTAGTCTAGATTATTTTTTTATTATTTGATCTAGGAATTTAGCCTATAAATAGGCTCTTTTACACTCATTAGATATACCCATTAAAGTTGAGAACTCCTAACACTCTTGGAGAATTTAGTGTTTATGTTTTGAGGGTTCTTTATTTTCGAGTTTTCGAGGTTTAGTTTTTATCTCCATCTTTTGTACTCTTCATTCTTTTGCCATTATAGTAAATTATCTTTGCCCATGGTTTTTTATCCTCTTCGGAGGGGTTTTCCATGTTAAATTTGTGTGTTCAATTTCTCAATTTCTTCCGCTATTTTTAACTTATTCGTTGCTTAATCGGGTCGATCCCCAACAAGGTATCGATACCAAAATCAACAACTGGAATTGAAAATTTTTAATATTTTTTAGTAGGTTTTGATACCGTGCCTTGGGTACCAATACCAAAGTGAGGTATCGATACTAAATTAACATTCTGTTTCGAAAAAATTTGATTTCAGACCCTAGGTATTGATACTTGACCCCTTGGTATCGATACTTTAGGTCAATTTTGGTCAAAATCACTTGGAACCAATTCAACACTTAAAACCAAATAAAAGCAATTTAAATCAATTCAAAATAATTCCATTTCATCCATACGTAACAAATAGTCAAACCACATATGCATGCATACATTTAAATCTTAATAATTCATTTCACATAATACTAAAGCATTTCATTAAAATACCAAAATAAGAAAAGTACTTCAAATTTTTCATTTTAGTCCTTATCACTTGAAACACATTTGGTTTACCTATGTACATGTCATCCTAACCCAAGATGTATACATAGTCCTTTAGCACTTATGGATGTAAAGAGATGAGAAGCCCATGACTTAACTATGGCGCGTTTGATGCCACTATACCTACGCGTTAAAAGTAAACGTGTTAAGTTTGTGAAGGCTTAGCAAGTACAACGAGAATTAAAAATCTACCAACAATATAACTAAATCTTTTTCATTATATGAATTTATACCACATATTAAATTAATCACTAGTATTCGTTATTTCATTAAAGTTATACTTACCGTTACTTAACATACTTAATTGTTGATTTTTATCTAATATTCAATATTGCAACCCGATCTAGACTAGCTAAACACTCAGGATATACGAAAATAATACAATAATACATTATCATGCATTCATGTAATAGTAAGCACATAGTGCTACTTCATAGCGGTAAGCACTGAAGTGCAATCTTGTAATGATAAGCATCGTAGTGCAGAATCAATACAATAAGCGTGTTGGATTTCCTTTATGGCATGTCATTTATATCCTAATAGTTTAGGACTCGTTTACATGAGCTTTACTTATGGCCAAACCATTACACTCATTCATTTAGCAAAAATGACAAAAATTTAGACTTTTCATAATTTAGTCCTTATTTCAATAATCATACTATAACATGTAAATCTTATACACATTTATCGCATATAACATCATAAATTTAACACTCCTTCACTTAATACCTCTTTCTACTTTATACAATGTCATGACATACTTTATTAACTTTACGATTTAGTTATTTTTCCATTATTATTATAAATTACCAAAATTTCGTAACTTAAACTAAGATTTGTATCATTAACACTACCTACCTCTAATAATTACTATACATAATATTATTAAGTTACTTAATTGACATAATTTTGTAATTAACATAACTTAAACATAGTTGAATTCTTGAAGTACTTACAACCAAAATTTGAGATGATGATTTCTTCTTCTCTTCTACTCCTTCATCACTTCTTTTCCCTTTCCTTCAATTGAGTTCTCAACTTTCTTCTTTTTTTTTTCTTCTATACCATAACAATACACATAACATTCAATATCCAAACAATAATCACATATTATTTCCCATGCATTAGAATGATATAAATATGTGTTAAACTAAGCCCTATTAGATAATATGTTTTGATATAACAAATTAAAGTGTTTTTGAATAAAAGCTGAGTAGAACAAACTCCAATGATTTTGGCCTAGGACTTCTATTGATACAACTACAGTTCTCTCGATACCTTGAAGACTTCTACCGAAACAAGTCAAGTCAGTAGCCAATGTTCAGCATACCTTGCACTTCTATTGATACTTTGAAGCATCTACTGGTAGAACGACTCCAACGGTAATATTTTGTAAAGTCGTCTACCCTAGGACTTCTACTAGTAGAACTTCACTTCTACCGATATAAGTATGCTTCTATCAGAATAACAAAGCTACACACTACATTTAATGCTGATTTTTATGGCTGCAACGGCTACATTACTTTCCCAACAACCATAACGGTTAGAATTCACTTAGAGGGTATAAATACCATCTTCCAAAGGTCTAGCATCAAGAAGAGCAATATACAAAGCCTAAAGATCAATCAAAACAACCTAGAGCTTAATTCTTTCTTACATTTTCTTGTAAACACTTGTGAGCTTTCATTGTATTCATTTAGCTCAAGTGTTCTTCTTTGTATTTGTGCTGAATTGGCAAACATCTTAATCTTGTAAAGATTGTTTCTTTGTTTGCTTGTTTGTTTCTCTTTTAAGAGAGGGTTTATACTTGAGTTGTCTTTTAAGACTTTGGGGTATAAGTCTTAAGTGATTGTAAAGTTAAACTTTGTCCTCAAAGGTTATACAAATCTAGTGGATTTGAGAAAATCCTTAGTTGTGGAAAGCTAGGGTAGTGAAGTAGGCATTTAGGGCCGAACCACTATCAATCCTTGTGTTCTTTGTTGCAAATTTCAATTGCTTCTATCGTAACATCTCAAAGGTTGATTCAACCTCCCTTACCGACATTATCAAGTTGATCCATTGAGCTAACAATATGAAATCTTTAAGAATCTCATCATCTTACCTTAAACTCTTACTTAAACACTTATCTCTCATTCACTTTTCTTTCTCCTCCAAAATGGTTGTTAGCTATCTCTACAAGATTATAAATTTACAATGAAGTCATTCTCTTGATTTTACTAATAATCTATAGAGGAGTTTGAAATTTGAGGCTTGGAAAGAGTTTTGAATAGTAGGAGGGATTAAAATGAAAGAAAAATAAAATAGGAATAAGATGAGAGAAATGTGAGATGGAGAAACTAAAAGGATGATGACCTTTCCCCTTTTTTTCTACAAGTTGGCTATTTTACCCATCTAACCCAAAAAGTAATTACAAAAATGATCCAAGTTCAAAAACATTCACCAAAATAACCTGAAATAAATAGTAAATTTCTGTTGTGGGAATACAAAGGTCGATACCCCCCTTTAATTTTGAATCAATGATTGCCTGGTGATTTTGTCAGGCTTTAAAAAATCAATTTTTTTTTGTTTTGTTCATCTAATGATCGGCACTAGGATATTTTTTACCCCATATTTGAATTTTTTTTGGGTTTTAGCCATGTAATGATCGTGATCAAGTATCAGAATAAAAAAAAATTTGGGGTGCTGGCCATTTAATGGTCGGCACCAAGTCCCATCAGACAAAAAATTATTATTTTTGGTTTTGCCTTATAGATTGCTGGCACTAGCTTTTTCGGGATCCGAGAAATTTTTTTTCTGGTGTTTTGGGACACTGATAGTCGATACCAACTTTATCAAATATAATTTTTTTTTATTTTGGGACATTCATGGCCAGCACCAATTAATTTTTTTATTTTGGGATACTGATGGTAGGGACCCCAGTACTAGATATATATAAATGTTTTGTCTTCCATTTAAGCTTTTTGTTTGCTTTATTAGTTGAAAATCAAGATTAAAAATATCAGTGTTTTGTTTGTTGAGAAGAAAGCAGAAATTGTTGAAGATGAGTTCCAAATTTTGTTTGTTTATGTTCATTTTGATGGATAAATGATAAATATAGATGAAGAATGTTATGTCTTTCAAAGCTGACGAAAAATCGTAATGAGATTCAACAAGCATGTTTCGCTGGCGGATTTGAAACAGAATATCAGTACAAAGATAACTACTCATTGCGGAAAATAAATGTTGAGATTGTTTTACAAATTTTTAGTTTCAACAGATCCACTTAAGTTCTCGAAAATGAAGCTTAAAAATGATGATGATCTACAGACAATGATAGTAATTCATTGCCTCCCTGAGATGGATAATCCCAACTCGGTTGAGTTGTTCACGGAGATAGCTGAACTGGAACCAATTCAAATTGTAAATCTAGTAAGCCAGCGTTCCGGAATTGATTTTGATCTTAACGACTATTGGGAAGATCAATCAGGCTGTATAGGATCAATGCAAACTCTCGAAAATCCTAACACCCGTGGATGTTTGTATAACATCCCAAACTCGTGTCATCGTCTAAAAATTCATTTAGAGGTGTTGGCCATCATAGAGATGTAATGAAGGATCCGATAATGAAGATCGTTCCTCATCTACAGATTTATTTAGTGACCCCAATTTGGATAACATCCTTAAAGACATAGATAAGGAGAGCCCGATAGAGGGTGAAGATGTAAACCTCCATTTTACCGAGAACATAGGCCTTGGTATAGTTATCAGGAATAATCTAAGGGCCTTCATGAGCTACATAGAACCAGATGCGGCTCTTGCATGTGAGTTCCCAAAATATACAAATATAGTGCTCCCTCACCTACTTGATGAAGAATTTAACGCTGAAGAGTTGTTCGTAGGACAACAATTCGATAACAAGAAAGACTATTTGCATGCAATAAAACAATATAACTTGAATTTAGCTGTGGAATATAAAGTGACATAATCTTTGTACATCGGAGAATGTTGAAAAACCTCAAGTGGGTGTAACTGGCATGTTCGTGTCGCGTTAATGCAATAGACTCAAATGTGGATGATAAGGAAAATAGAAGGTCCACACACATGCATGTTTGTTCGTATGTTGCAAGACCATTGAAAGTTAGATGCAAAAATCATATGCAACTGCATCATCCCTTTGGTAAAATAGTTGCCCACCATTCAAGTATCCGTCCTTATTACGGACATGCAAGCTCGATTCAAGTATAAGGTTTCGTACCAGAAAGCATGGTGGGAGAAGCAAATGGCGATGCGAGAGTTGTATGGTGACTAAGATGCATCATACAACGAGCTTCAAGGGTGGGTAGTCGTTGTGCGGAAGTATGTGTTGGGGACGATGACTGATTTGCAAACACTACCATATAAAGACCTGGACGGTGAGATACAGCTAAGGAAACGAGTTTTTCACCGATTATTTTGGATGTTTGAGCCGTGTGTCAAGGCCTTCCCTTACTGCCAGCCGATGGTACAAATGGACGAAACTTGGCTCTACGGTAAATACACACAAAAACTAATGATTGTTGCTGCATAAGACAACAATTGAAATGTAGTTTTGATTGCTTTGGCCATCGTTGAGCGTGAGTGCTTTGAGTCTTGGGAAATTTTCTTAAAAAATTTACGGAGGCACATTGTTAGGCAAGATAACAATTGCCTTATATCAGACAGATTGAAGAGACTAATTGCTGTGATAAAGCGATTGGGGGTTCCATGGAGGTCTATGTATTGCATCTGGCACATCGCGACAAACTTCCACAAAGATTGTAAAAATAAAGAATGGAAAAAAGAACTCGTTCAAATTTTATCAGTTTGTAATTTTTTAAAATATTAATTCCAAATTGCATATGCAGCCCATGATTTAGAACTGCGAAGATTCAACCTAAAGTTCGCGAGGCTTAAAGCTTAGATGTTATCTTTACCAACAAATCTTCGGTGGTGGTTGGGTAGCATGGAGACCTGGTAACGGATGCAAAGTTATGATGATGGGTTTCAGTATGGCCAGATGACGACCAACCTCATAGAGGTGGTTAACTCCATCTTGAGATGTACACGACATCTGCCAATTTATGGTGTTTTCTCGGTAAAATTCTATAGGTTGGCCACATTGATGCCTAGGATAGGGCACTTGCAAGCAAAGCAGATCTAGGGCAGGTACGTGTACATTGAGGCTGTCCGAAAGGCCATGGCGTTAAATAGTCAGAGGGCACAAATGATGAACATAGAATTGTATTCGCGTGACTTGGAGACTTTTCGAGTTCAATAGTACATTGGTCAGTGCTCCGATCTTCCATCTAGGTTGTAAGCAATTGATCTACGAAACAGGCGTTGTGAGTACGGGTCTTTCAGATTCTTCGATATCCATGTACGCATGTTAATGCAGTATTTGGGGAATGAATTTCCCGTTGTAATGCACATTGCGTATCTGAGAAATGAATTTACCGTAATTCCCGATGTCTCGAACTGAAAAGTTCCACCAACTGCTTTCGAGATGTTGCCGGACCGTAGTCTCTGTAGACATCCTAAAGGTCGACCACAATCGACGAGGATTTGAAATGACATGAAAATTAGGGAGACGGGTGAACCCAAAATGTGCACGGTGTGCTGACATCCAGCCACAACCGATCGACTTGCTCACGTCGTGTCTATGTTTTCGGTCAATCGCTTCGTAATATCGGACTAGAAGATGACAAATGATTTATTATTGAGCGCATATTCTTATAAAAACATTGTAAAAGTATACAAATTATACAAAAAAACTTACATTATTCAAATTATTTTACTACATTCTTATTTTCTAATTGTCCATGCTTTTTAATTTAAACAATGGAATTTAATTAAAATATCAATTTAAAGAAACATTGATTAAATTTAAAAGAAATATAAGTTAAATTAAAATTACAATTTAAAGATATAAAGAAAATTTTAATTAAAATTTTAAAGTTGAAATTAAATAAAATGAAAATGCAATTTAATTAAAAGTTGAAATGAAATGAAATTAATTTAAATTAAAATCAAATGAATTTAAAAAACATAGGGCTGCGGGCTTGATTGGACTTGTCAGCCCACTGTTCATGTCAGCCCAATTTCTGTCTTGTGATGGACGGCGTAAAGATGTCAGGTCCTTCATGTCAGCCCAATTTCGGGTTGATGAGACTTGTTAGCCCAGTATTCAAATGAATTTAAAAATAAATATATTTAAAAATTAAAAAAATAAATTATAATTTAATATATTTTAAAAAGGAAAAAAGTAAATATATTTAAAAAATAAAAAATAAAATTGAATTATAATTTAATAGATATATATTAAAAAATGAAAAAAGAAATAAATATATTTAAAAAAATAAAAAATGAATTATAATTAACTATTATTTGAATTGAAATTAAAAGTTGAATTGAATTGAAATTAAAATTCAAATGAAATTTCCATGAAATTCAATTGAAATGAAATGAAATTCAATTGAAATTTAAAAACATAAGTAAAATTTATATAAGTAGACTTTTTATATAAATAAAATTTATATAACTAAAATTTAAGAAGTTAAATTAATTAAAAAAGTATAAATAAATTATAAAATATATTAATTTTAATAATAGAATTTAAATAATAGTTGAATTAAAATGAAATTTAAAGGCCTACTTGGGAAGCGGTTGTGTCATATGATGGGACTTATCAGCCAGGCCGTGTCAACCCAAGTTTGCCCACTAGATGGTCGACTTCACTTGTTCATGTCAGCTCAACGAAAGTAAATTTTTTATACAAATAAAAATTAAAAGAAATATAAGTTTAAATATATAAATAAAAATTTATCAATTTTAAATAGAATTTAATAATTATAATTTAAATAAATAAATCAATTCAAATGATATTTAATTTAAAATTTGAATTGAAATAAAATTCAATTAATTTGAAATGAAATGAAATTTATATAAGTAAAATTTTAATGAAATTCAATTGAAAATTTAAATGAAATTTATATAAGTTAATTAATTAAAAAATAAATTAATTTGAACAAAAGACTATTTAAAAATAAATTATTTAAAATAAATTAATTTGAACAAGAGATTGTTTCAAAATAAAAAAAAAAGTAATGGGACTTATCAGGCTTTGGGAAGTGGGCTTCAAAAGTTAATTTTGAACACTAAGTGGTCGGTTTCAAGTTTGCTGGTGTCAAGTCTACGAAACCTGACGAGCACGAGCTTCAAGTCTGCTTTTGTAAGTTTTTTTTCCTTTTTACCCCTGATTAGTCATTATAGTCCTCTACTATAGATAGCATGCTTCAACTCAAAACCATCTCACCACCGTCACGCGATCGTCGATAACCGTCGATTATCTCCGTTCTTGGCCGTCGAAAACCATCGAAAATTGTCGATCACTTCATGGATCCTAATTCTCTACTTAATGAAGACGACCACATTGCTAAATGTGTTGTTGAGAATTAGGTAAATTTTATACCAATTTTCGTTTACTTAGAATTCTTATGATAAATTGTTTTTTAAACGCTCCATATAACATTATATATTTACTATAAACGAGGAAACTGTACTAGATGGTGAGACCTTGACTACATGATCCCGGATATTTTCTCGACCAAAGGGTTTTACCCTATTTAAACGTCGCAGGTTTTGAGATTGCTGCGTACATTCAAATATCCGATCTACGGGTCGATTTAATATCAGTCTTAGTTGAAAGATGACGCCCGAAGACCGACACGTTCCACCTCCCGTGTGGGGAGGTCACCATTACACTACAAGACGTAGCAATCTAAATGGGGTTGTCTATTAACGATGAAGCAGTGACTGGGCGTGGAAAAGTACTCGATCCTTAGGGCACTTGCGAACGACTACTTGGCAAGGCGCCCTTTATGATGAAGACGAAAGATTAACCACTATTAAATATACGTGGTTAAGAACTAACTTCCAAAATCTACCGAGAAGTCCAACGTAGATGGACATTATCTACGCTACAAGAGCGTTTATTCTGCAACTAATAGGTGAGGTCTGATGCCGGACGTCAATCAAAATAAAGTCCTCATCATGTACCTCCCCTTATTGGAGGACCTCGACCAAGCCGAGAACTTTAGTTAGGGCTCTGTAGTTTTGGCATGTTTAGACCGTGAGCTTTGTCAAGCGACAAAGCTGACTACCAAGACCATGGGCAATTGTTGCCTTTTACTATAGTCGTGGGCATTATACCGAATGACATTTTTTGCAACAGTAAGCCACCAACCGTCTGTGTGGCTAATTGTGAATAGGTGATTTGATAATTCGATTTTTACCTTTTTTTTTAACTGTATAATATATTCATTTTTCCATGGAAAAAATAATATGAAATATTATTATATTTTTCAAATAGGCGACTCTATCGGGAATCGAGCAATCGTTCATTGTAATTGTGTTCCATATGATGATGGAGACCCATTTCGGGGATGGCGTAAAATACACTTTCGATTTTTTTTCTCAAATACAATATCTCCAAAAAAATTAAATTAACTAAAATCTTATTGTTTATATTATGCATTTTGTATGGATGTCTTATGTCGAGGAAGGAATTGCGTCGCTTATACCATCATAGGTTACCGAGCAGCAATATCTGTTCGTATGTAATTTCCCATTGATTCATTTCCATATGGTGGAGTAGCACGCTGGGGATTAGGTATTGAGAGAGTTCGGTTACATGCAACCTATCCCAAACCCTCCCATCGAAATTAAAGAATTCCACGAAATGGACAAAAAGGGTTCGGGTCAGGACGCCATAAATTGTGCACAATTTCATGAACCATATATCTTTCTATGGAATGATCGATATTCGAGGCGCCCTCCCTTGTATGTCTTAGAGGGAGGGTTCTCTAGTACGCAAGAATACAATGAATAATATATGGCAAACGGGAAGCTGTTCATATTCGAAGGTTGTTATATGTTGCTTCCGGAAGACGCGCAACCGAAATCGTCCCGATGGCAATGGATGAACACACGACCACGTTATAACCGAGTTTTACCACTCGAGAATAATGATTCTATCTCAAACCCTAATCTTGAGCCCCAACATGAAACATCTGATTTGTCATCCCATACGCCTGAGCCTCAATTTCCTCGTTCATTCGAGGATATATTTGGCGATGACCCTGAGCCTCAACATTCGACACACTCCAAATTGTCCTCATACCAACCGGAGCTCCATTGGCAAGCACATACACCTACCATTGAGGATATTTTCCCTCGGCACCTCCGGTCACGCAATGCCCCTTAACTTCCGATGATGGTGTATACGATTATATCACTTTTCCAAGTACACTGGATAGGACACCAGAGACCGGACCGAGCAATTATGAAACGCCTCAGCAAGGTGCACAACCTCGCAGACGGAGGCAGTTAGATTGTTACACGCCAATGCCGAGGACGTCGGGATCACGACAATTTTGATTTTTTTTGTAAATATTTACTTTACTTTGTAATTTTTCTATTTATCAATATAAATTTAATATTTAAAAAATAATTATTTGTTTGCATAAATAACTACAAAATATTTAATAAAACAAATATATAATTTGAAAATATAATAATATGCAACAAATTAAATTTATAAATACAAGAAAATACAAACATTGTAGAATATTAATACACGAAAATATAAAATTCGAATAACAAATAATACGGACTAAATTAAATTTAGAGATACAAGAAAAATACAAATACATCCATCTGCTTGAATCAGGTCTAAGTCATCTTAGTTAGCCATTTATGCTATAAGAAGTCATCTGACCTTTGATAGCATAACCTTTACGGTTTTCCACAATTAGTCGTCTATGGCGAGAAACAAATCTACATTGCATCAGTACCTCAATTGTTAGTTTGCGGAATAAAAGCTCTTGCATCGTAGATAATGTCCATCTGCGCTGGATATCTCGATTAGTCATCTATGACGTAGAAAGTTATCCAACCTTCGATGACATAACCTTCTCGGTTCACATGACAGGATATATTTAAACTGCGGTAAAACATGATCGTATATAATTCAATTCCGAAATTCGGTTGTATACTTTAAAACACTCTCATTACAATCCAGTACAAAACACTCAGTTGATGATATACTATAAAACACTCTAATTTTAATGGTACTCTCAACAATTTTTTTTCCGATCCAATGACAATTTAAGAACCCAAACCATTGCCTATATATAGAGTTAGGGAGTTCCAGTCATCCGATTCCCAAAATTAAGAGAAATAATTTTTTTATACTTGGTGTCAACCATCAATGTCCCAAAGCCCCCAAAAAATAAATTTTTTATATTTAATAAAGTAGGTCAATGTCTCAAAATAAAAAAAAATTAAATATAAAGTTGGTACCGGCCATCAATGTCCCAAAATAAAAAAAAATTAATTGGTGCAAGCCATCAGTATCTCGAAACCAATTTTTTTTTAAATCTGATAAAGTTGGTGCCGGCCATTTGTGTCCCAAAATATCAAAAAAATAATTTTTTGGGTTCCGAAAAAGTTGGTGCCGACCATATATAGGCCAAAATCAAAAAATAATTTTTTTATTTGTGGTGGGACTTGATGTCGACCATTAAATGACTAGCACCCAAAAAATTATTTTTAATTTTCTGATACTTGGTGTTGGCCATTACATGACCAAAATCTAATTTTTTTTCATATATTGGTATAAATGTATACCAATATAATACGAGGTAAAAAAATACCATGATGTTGATCATTTGATGGCCAAAACTAAAAAAAAAATCAATTTTTTAAAGCCTGACATAATCATCAGGCAATCATTGATTCAAAATTAAAAGTGTGTCAACCATTGCATTCCCACAATCTAAGTTTACTGTTCATTTCAAATCATTTTGATGAATATTTTTGAACCAAAGTTATTTTTGTAATTATTATTTTTTGGGGTTAAATTGGTAAAATAACCTTACAAGTTTCTTAAAAAAAAATCTTTTCATCATCTATTTTTTTTATAATATTTAGTTTTAAAATAAAATCTAATCCTCATCATTACCATCACATCTCCATGTACCTCATGGTCAATTTACTCTTTTAGTCCTTTCTCTTTTTTCACCTTTTCCATATATTTTCATAACTTCTTAATTTCATACTTTCACCACAACAATTTCTATTCGCTTTCAATTTAGTCAATGTTTCTATTCAAATTTTTTCTATCTAAGGAGTATTTTATAATTTTATATCAAGTCTAAATACTTTTAAATTTAATACTCAAAATTCCTATTTGTTCTATTTAAAAAATTCTCCATTATTTCCTGACCTGATCCATCACTGTACCTAGTTCCGAGACAAAACGTGGACGTTACAAGTATTGACATTGTATTTATTTTGAAAACAAGTTTTTCTTCTATATTAAGGTTTACTGCAATGATTTTCGTGTAATATAGTCATTTTGGTTCTTTACAAGCCATTTTTGTAACCCCCTTTACCCGGCTTAGAAAATATGATCGGATCTAGATGGTTATTTCTGTAATTATACCCTCACGTAATCCGATAAACCACAATCATTCACAAACATACATAATTATATATAATTATTATTATATAGTCTATAACTTAAATAATAATTAAACTTCCAAAATAAATATAAAAAATCTCCAAATTAAAAATCAACTTACAATCCCCAATAAAATAATAATCAAGAAAAATATAAACGAAATCCCAATATAAAATAACAAAATAATATAATAATATAAATTCGCCTCCGAGTACCAAGTCACCTATGTCTCGGATATCTTTAAAGAAAATTGTAAGGAAATGAGCTAAAAAGCCCAGTGCGTCTCTAAAGTACATACAGCCTAGAATATAATATCATAACAATTTATAATGCAAAAACAAACCACAAATCATGTTACAATCACATGCACAATGCAATGCACCCATACTCCACCACACCAACATAGTGAAAAGGTTCCCCCAAAACCCTTTCCCAACTAATCGTCACCAATCGCAGTGTGGTTTTAGTATCAACCGTTTAAAGGGATGATAACCACGTCTTCCACCATACAATCCCAACCCATGAACACACAGTGGTATGATCACATAACTATCTCAATTTTAGTCTCAGTCTCAATCTCATAGTATTTCTCATATATCATAGTGCACAGTAGAATAATCACAATAATTTAAATCAGCCACATGTCCTGTATATATATGCATGAAAATATCAACATGCTTTACACAGCTCAACTACATTCATACCATCTTCATATCTCAATATAATCATCACAATAACAATGTACCTCAACACAACATGTAATCACATATGACACAACATCTCATATAATAGATTATGTTACAATTAGAAACACATCTCTAGGAAGCAGAAACTCTAATGACGAGTAGGTCGTCTACCACGTACTGATCGAGTACCCGGTCTAACGGGATTAGATCCTACAAACACACCTAAATATTAATACTATTCCTAGACACCAATTAAACACAAAACTAACTAGAATAACTCACGTGTAACTCTCAGAATTGGTGCACGAGTAGGTTGCACAGGTGGAGGAGAAGGTTAATCATCAACCTCAGAGTCGTGATCACCTAAACACAAATATCTCACATTAGATTTCCCAAATTAAATCTTTGAATAACTCTAAGTACAAAATTAAAGATAAAGCAGTCAAAACGAGGCTTTCGGGTTTGAATTTGACAAAACGAACAGTAGAAACGGACTTAGGACATCGAAAAATGGTAAGGTAAGGTTTCTCGAAAAAATTCAACGGTCAACAATCAACGGTCAATGGTTTCGGGTCTTCGAGTTGATCAATGGGTTTAGGTCGTCGGATCGGCCAACAGGTTCGGGTCACTTGGTTTGGGTGTTGGGTTTGGTTGAATTTGAGCTTCTTATTGGATAGTGGTATTGGGTTTGGTTTATGGAATTGGGTTTCTAAAGGTTGGGCTAAGGTAAATACAAGCTCACTCTTATCATAACACAAGGAGCCATTAGGGCTCCAATCGGCACTGTCAAACCACAACCACCGCAAACGACTTCCGTCCGACGAAAATAACACGCAACCACACCTCAATTTAAAGCCACATCACAAATTAAAGGTTTACCTTTACAAACAACAACAGATCGGACGACGGAGGAAATGACGTTTTACTTCATGATTTGCACAAACGATGACGGCTAATAAGATTTAGGGGTGGGGTTTTGTTCGTACGAACACAAGAAACAGATTAATGATGGCGGTGTCGAACACGCACAGTGAACGGTCGAAGTTTTGGAGGTTGAACAGAAAAGGAGAGGGAGAGGATTCAAGGTGTGTTTCGACTAAGGCAAAAACAATGGAAGGAGAAGAGACATCTCAAGAGAAAAACTACTTAAATACCCATGAAAAAAGAATATTAATCGGAGGTCCCTGAGGTTCCCTAGGGTTTTCATATAACCCAAACATTTAACTTACCTTGCAACCAAGTCCAAAACCTTTCAATTTGACCTCAAAGTTCAAACTAGAGTTCAATTAAGTCCTCAATTTTACAGAATTACCAATCAAGACCTCTAATTTCAAGATTTTCACAATTAAATTCTTAAAACTTAATTTAGGGTGCTACAACTCTCCCCTCTTAAAAGAAATTTCGACCTCGAAATTTATTTGGACAAAAAAGATGTGGATACTAGGCCTTGATGACGGCTTTGGGCTCCCAAGTAGCCTCCTCATAACCATGGTTGCACCACAAGACCTTAACCATCTTAATAGTCTTCCTCCTAAGAACCTTCTCATCCTCAGCAATGATTTCAATCGGTTCTTCCTCAAAACTCAAGTTAGGATAAATCTCGATCTGCTTAATAGGCACAATATGAGACCGGGTCCGACCAATAACGTCTTAACATAGAGACATGAAAAAGATCATGAATTCGCTCAAGCTCAGGTGGTAACTCAAACTGATAGGCAACCGGTCCCACTCGACAAAGTACCTGATAAGGACCGATAAAACGAGGACTCAACTTGCCTTTTCATCCAAATTTAAGCACCTTCTTCCACGAAGATACTTTTAAGAATACGTCCTCACCCACATTAAACTCAATATCTCTACGCTTCTGATCGGCATAAGACTTCTACCTATCAAAAGCAGCCTGAAGTCTCTCACGAATCAATCAAACAGTCTCATCAGACTCTTGAACAATATCTGGTCCCAACAATTGATGCTCAATTAACTCTGTCCAACTAATAGAAGTGCGACACTTGCGCCCATACAAAGCCTTGTAAGCAGCTATCTTAATACTGGCTTGATAACTGTTATTATATGCGAACTCTGCCAGTGGTAAAAAGTCCTCCTAACTACCTTGATACTCAATTACACAACCTCTCAACATGTCTTCCAAAACTTGAATCACATGTTCAGATTGACCATCAGTATGTGGATGGTAAGCAGTATTGAAGTTCAACCGAGTACCCAAAGCGCAATGCAAAGATTCCCCAAATCTCGAAGTAAACCTCGGATCTCGATCATAAATGATAGACAAGGGCACCCCATAAAGACGAACTATCTCAGAAATGTAGAGTCGAGATAACTTGCTCAAAAGATAGTCAACCCTAATTAGAATGAAGTGTACGAACTTAGTGAGTCGAACCACAATCACCCAAACTGAATCTTTCTTGGACAATGTTAAGGGAAGACCACTCACAAAATTCATAGTCACACGTTCTCATTTCCATTGTGGAATCTCAATCGGTTGAAGTAACCTAAAAGGACACTGATGCTCATCCTTGACTTTCTAACAAGTCAAACACTTTCACCAAGATGCATGGAATAAGGGCTATCATGAGCCTTATGGAGAAGTCTGTTTAATTCCAGAATATTTCGGAATACAGTATCGACCTCAGAAGCATAGTATACCATTTTGATCCATAGAGAAGTCCACAGATGTACCTTCTTCCACCTCTCTCATACGGTGCACTAGATACGGGTCATTAGATTGCTCAGCCTTAATCTCCGAGAGTAAAGTAGAAATAACTCGAAGTTCAGCTAAAAGATTGTTATCCTAAAAAAAACTCATTATGACGAATAAAGCCCTCAATTTAGTCATAGCATTTCGACTCAAAGCGTCTGCAACCATATTAGCCTTGTCGGGGTGATACTCAATCTCACAGTCATAATCCTTAAGAAGTTCTAACCAACGACGTTGTCTTAAGTTAAGCTCTTTCTGAGTAAGCAAATACTTTAAGCTCTTATGATTAGTGAAGATGTAACACTTCTCCCCATAGAGATACTGTCTCTAAATTTTAAGAGCGAAGATCGCCATAGCAAGTTCGAGATCATTGGTAGGGTAATTAATCTCATGCAGTTTCAACTGACGAGACGCATCAGCCACAACCTTTCCCTCTTGCATTAGCACACATCCCAATCTCGTGTGAGAAGTATCACTATAGACAGTATAAGCTTCTCTAGGCTCAGGTTAGATTAGAACTGGTGCTTGAGTTAACATCGACTTTAACTTTTCAAAACTAGACTCTTGAGCTTCAATCCAAACAAATGAGGCATTCCTCCTTAGAAGCTTAGTCAAAGGTACCGTAATAATCGAGAAACCCTTAACAAACCTTCCATAATAGCCAGCTAAACCCAAGAAACTATGAATCTCAAGAACATTCTTAGGTTGCTTCCAGCCCATAATAGTCTCAATCTTTTTGGGATCCACACGAATTCCCTCAGTAGAAACAATATGCCCAAAAAACACAACCTCCAAAAGCCAAAATTCACACTTGCTGAACTTAGCATAAAGCTGCTTCTCTCTCAAGGTTCGCAGAACAATTCTAAGATGCTCCTCATGCTTAGCCTTAGACTTAGAGTAAACCAAGATACCATATATAAACACTACCATAAATTGATCTAAGTAGGGTTGAAACACCCTATTCATCATGTCCATAAAAGTAGCAGGAGCATTAGTTAACCCAAAGGGCATCACAAAAAACTCATAATGCCCATAACGAGTTCGAAAAGCTGTCTTGAACACATCATAATCTTTCACCTTTAGCTAATAATAGCCAGATCTCAAATCTATCTTAGAAAATACAGTAGCTCCTCGAAAATAATTGAATAAGTCATCAATACGAGGAAAAAGGGTATTTATTCTTAATCGTCAACTTATTCAGCTTACGATAATCAATGCACAATTGAAGTGTCCCATCTTTCTTCTTTACAAACAGAATTGGTGCCCCCAAGGTGAAACACTGGGTCGAATAAAACCCCTATCCAACAGCTCTTGCAATTGTATCTTTAATTCCTTGAGTTCCTTAGGTACCATTCGATAAGTTGCCATGGACACAGGAATCGTACCGAGATAGACCTCAATGCCAAACTCAACCTCATCATGTTTAGGTCGTACACCAGGCAACTCTTCTGGGAATACATCAGAGAAGTCTTTCACTACTTGAATCTTTTCAATCCTAGAATTTGATTGCCTTAGATCCAGGATGTAAGCTAGATAAGCTATGGACCCCTTTCTAATCATCTTTTTGGTTTTAAGGCTGAGATCACATTAGATAGAAACCCTTTACGTTCACCAATTAGGGTTATCTCCTGGTTATCAGAAGTTCTCAAAGTTGCCCTCTTTTTCTCACAATCCAAATTAACTCGGTGCTTAGAAAGCCAATCCATTCCAAGTATAAGATCAAACTCAGTGCATGCTAACTCCAATAAATTGGCAGAAAAAGTTTCCCCTTTGGAACTCTAGAGGACAGTTGCGATATATCTTATTGACCTTTACAGAAATACCCACAGGACTTTAAACAGTAACCGCAGACTCAACATTTTCCACAGCAATCTTAAGACCCCAAGCCACCGCACTCACCACATAGGAACACGTCAAACCATTATCAAGTAAAGTAAAATAAGGAATAGATTGAATAGAAAAGGTACCCGCTATGACGTCAGGCTCATCACGATCCTCATGCCTCTTAGTTGCATACACTAACCTAGGTTATCTCGCCCTAGTTCTAGCTTTTCCACCACTCTGAGTTGGCCTACCTCTAGTAGCTTAACCCGAAGCAGTTGGTCTAACCTACCCTCTGCCTTTAGCAAGAGCCTAAATCGAAGCCTGAGACTGACTCTACACAAATGAACCAAAAGAAGGATGGAGACAATCTCTAAAGAAATGCTCTTGTGAATCGTACCTAAAACATGTCCTAATCTTCCTCCAACACTCGCCCTCATGTCTTTTATTGCAATAAGAACAGAGATGTAAAGGATGAGGACCAGTAGAACCACCAACACTACCCATAGGAGTTGTCGAAACCGTAGGCCTCACCTTCGGATAACTAGGCTGAACTGCCTCCTCTCTAGTTCTGTTAACAGAAAGACGACCAGAAACGGGATGAACTGATATGTCTGCTGGCTTTTTACTACACTCTCTATCTTGAGCCCTCTAAGCCTTTGTACGAGCCTCCAAACTCTTAACAGACCTTACTCGACTAATCAAATCACTGAATACTCTATCATGATACATATTAACCCCAACCTGAAGAGAGAGTCGTAGTCCTTTTCTAAACCAATCACACTACTCTTTCTCATTAGTAACCAACCCCGATGCATAACGGACCAACCTCAGGAATTCAATCACAGAATCATTAATAGACATGTCTCCTTGCCTTAAATTCATGAAGTCATCCTTACACTTATCAAGAAACTCCTCACCCACATAGTGATCTTGAAAGACCTCTCTAAAATAATCCCAAGTAATCTGACCAGTAGGAGTAGACTCTTCCACAGTATCCCTATAAATTTGGGCCTCACACCACAATAAAGAAACAATAGCCTTAACCTTTTGCCCAGCAGGATAGTTCATCTCTACGAACAATCTCTAAAGATCCTTCAACCAATACTCAACAACAAAAGGACCCGTACCAGTCCTACCCTCAAATACCTTCATCCCAGTAACTATAAAATCGACAGAAATGGGCCTCCTAGGACCCTCAGACTGATCCCCAGCAGATCTTTGGAGTAATCTCAATAATTCCCAACTAACCGAAACACTATCCTTTATTTGTTCTATTTAAAAAATTCTCCATTATTTCTTGACTCGATCCATCATTGTACCTAGTTTCGAGACAAAACGTGGTCGTTACAAGTATTGACATTGTATTCAAGTTTTCTTCTATATTAAGGTCCACTGCAATATTTTTGGGTAATATAGTCATTTTGGTTCTTTACAAGCCATTTTTGTAACCCCCTTTACCCGACCCAGAAGATATGACCGGATCCAAAAGGTTATTTCTGTAATTATATCCTCACGCAATCCGATAAACCACAATCATTCACATACATAATTATATATAATTATTATTATATAGTCTTTAACTTAAATTAAATAATTAAATTTCTAACATAAATACCAAAAAACCCCAAATTAAAAATCAACTTACAATCCCCAATAAAATAATAATCAAGAAAAATATAAACGAAATCCCAATATAAAAGAATGAAATAATATAATAATATAAATTCACCTAAGGGTATCAAGTCACCTATGTCTTGGATATCTGTAAAAAAAACTGTAGGGAAATGAGCTAAAAAGCCCAGTATGTCTCTAATGTACATACAACCTAGTATATAATATCACAACAATTTATAATGCAAAAATTAACCACAAATCATGTTACAATCATGTGCACAATGCAATGCACCCATACTCCAACACACCAACACAGTGAAATGGTTCCCCTAGAATCCTTTCCCAACTAATCGTCACCAATCGCAATGTGGTTTTAGTATCAACCGTTTAAAGGGATGATAACCACGTCTTCCACCATACAATCTCAACCCATGAACACACAGTGGTATGATCACATAACTATCTCAATTTTAGTCTCAGTCTCAATCTCATAGTATTTCTCATATATCACAGTGCACAGTAGAATAATCACAATAATTTAAATCAGACACATATCCTGTATATATATCCATGACAATATCAACATGCTTTACACAACTCAACCTCATTCATACCATCTTCGTATCACAATACAATCATCACAATAACAATATACCTTAACACAACATGTAATCACATATGACACAACATCTCATACAATAGGTTAGGTTACAATTAGAAACACACCTCTAGGAAGCAGAAACTCTAACGACGAGGAGGTCATCCACCATGCACTGATCGAGTACCCGGTCTAACGGGATTAGATCCTACAAACACAATTAAATATTAATACTATTCCTAACCACCAATTAAACACAAAACTAACTAGAATAACTTACGTGTAACTCTCGAAAGTGGTGTAGGAGTAGGTTGCACAGGTGTTGGAGGAGGTAAATCGTCAGCTTTGGAGTCGTGATCACCTAAACAAAAATATCTCACATTAGATTTCTCAAATTAAATATCTGAATAACTTTAAGTACAAAATTAAAGATAAAACAGTCAAAACGAGACTTTCGATTTTGAATTTGATAAAACGAACAGTGGAAACGGACTCAAGACATCAAAAAATGGTAAGATAGAGTTTCTCGAAAAATGTCAACGGTTAACCCAAAAAGTCAACGATCAACTGTCAATGGTTAACGGGTTCGGGTTATCGAGTTGATCAACGGGTTTAGGTCGTCGGGTCGATCAACGGGTTCGGGTCATTTGGTTTGAGTGTTGGGTTTGGTTGAATTTAGGCTTCTTCCTGGATAGTGGTATTGGGTTTGGTTTATGGAAATAGGTTCTAAAGGTTGGGCTAAGGTAAATACAAGCCGACTCTCATCATAACACAAGGAGCCATTAAGGTTTATTCCTCCCTAATCGATGTCATCAAATCACCACTACTGCAAACGGCGTCCGTCCGACGAAAACAACAAGCAACCACACCCCAACTTGAAGCTACATCACAAATTAAAGGCTCACCTTCACAAATAAAAATAGATCCGACGATGGAATGACGATGCAATCCAAAGGGTTTACTTCATGATTTGTAGAAATGACGACGGTTAGTAAGATTTGGGGGTGAGGTTTTATTTGCACGAGCACAAGAAACGGATTGATGATGATGGTTCCGAACACGCACAATAAACGGTCAAAGTTTTGGAGGTTGAACAGAAAAGGTGGGGGAGAAGATTCAAGGTGTGTTTTGGATAAGGCAAAAACAATGGAAGGAGAAGAGATATCCCAAGAGAAAAAAATACTTAAATACCCATGAAAAAAGAACATTTAATTGGAGGTCCCTGAGGTTCCCTAGGGTTTTCATTATAACCCAAACATTTAACCTACCTTGCAACCATGTCCAAAACCTCCCAATTTGACCCTAAAGTTCAACTATAATTCAATTAAATCCTCAATTTTATAGAATTACGAGTTAAGGCCTCTAATTTCAAAATTTTCATAATTAAATCATTAAAACTTAATTTAGGGTGCTACAATTATGTTATTTTATTGGTCATTTGATTGATCATGGTCAAATTGGAAAGATTGGTGTAATGTGTTGGCAGAGTGTTGACCCTGCGTCGGGATATCTAAGGTAACTAATTCAGACTTGTACCTTTCCAAAACATCAAGTCTATTTTGAATATCTTTTAAGAAATCATTTAGAGGTGGAAATATTCCTTTTACCAATTCTTTCCTAATTGGTTGGTTTTCTACCTAAGTTCCAATATAATCTAATTATTTTCTTATTGTATGAAGACTGAAATTTGTGTTACTCCATTCCACTATCTTTTTTATATCTTTTGATGAGATTTGTTCTTTTGTATTAGGAGATCTCATTCTTAAAAGAATTTATTTTATTTTAATATTTTTGTGAATGTATTGTACCTTTGTTAAAGGGCGGATGTTGAGATTCAACTTCTCCTCTATTTGTTTGCCATTTATTAGTATTTTTTATTATATTAATAATTTTCAAATAATTTTCTTCTTTTTTTTTTGGTGAAAAACAACTTACGATACTAACTTACATGAGTAGGCTGAGGAATACAAAAATTCTTCGCTATGTCAGCTATGATAAAAGCTGAGACTTCTTTTACAGGCGTTTCTACCAGTTGTAGGTCTTCCTTGCTATCAAAGGCTAATTTGGCAATGAAGTCTGCACTCTGATTCTCCTCTCTAGGTATGTTTTGTAAAACCCAGTTACTCTCTTAGGCAAGGATGTGGTGTATCCTTTTGATAAGTGTGGAGTGTGAGGTCTTCAAGATGCTTCCATGGATGGCTTTCACCACTTCTAAACTATCTGATTGGATTACCACCTTGGCGTGTTCTTTTTTTTGGATAAGTTTTAGACCGTAGAGGATGCCCCAAAGTTTTGCTTAAAAAATCGAGCATTTGCCTAAGTATTTGTTGTAGCCGAGAATCCACTCGCCATTCTCATCACGCATCAATCCCCCGAAAGCAGCGTCTTTGGAGTCGGCTTGTACAACATTATTTGTATTAAGGAAAATCCACCCTTATGTCAAAGGACTTACATTGGAAAGATCAATATCTTCCACAAGAATCTCTCTATTTGACGAGGAAAGATGTTTGGCTTAACACATCGAGGTCTTCATTATTTCCGTAGCACTCCATGATCTTTCTTGAAAAACAAACAGATTTCGATTCTTCCAAAGGCACCAAGCCAATAACCCAAAAGGCACGCCCAGTTGATTTCACCACTTCGAGCCTCCAAGTTAACCTGTAAGTTTTGAGACAACCACTTGAGCAAAGTGTTAGAGAAAAAATTAAATTGATGGTTTTTAGGAACTACCTGTCTCCAGACTTCCTTTGCCAAGGTGCAGTCTCGGATTATGTGCAGAATGTCCTCTGAGGCGTGACCACAAACTAGACAAGAAATATTCATTACGAATCCCCATCTAACTCTTTCCGCATTGGTGAGAAGTCTCTGCTTAATAACCGTCCAAAAGAAGAAACGGACTTTTTATGGACCTGAAAGTTTTCACGCACTTTTTCAAAGCTCGTCTTTGGGGTTCCACGACTCTTCCTTTAACACTTTGTAAGCATTTTTTATAGAGAAAGCTTCGGTTGTTGTGTGATGCCAAGAGAGTTTATCAAAGCCTTCTGAGGGGTGAGGAGGAGGGATGCCCCTTATGTAGCAGATGATCTCATCCGAAAGCCAAACCTGCAAAAAGTTAAAATGTCAGTTTCCTTCCTCTGTGATCACATCACTAAGAAGGTTATCAGTATTAAAATTAGCAGGTATGGGTACGTAATTAATCAGAGGGCCAACATTAGGGATCCAGGTGTCCTTTCAACACCGAAATTTTTACCATTTACCAACTGACTAAAACAGGTTTTCACGGAGGAGCGTCCATATTTTTGATAGCGACTGCCAAAGAAAGGAAATACGGTCCCTCGCAATACTATTAGGTAGAGAAGCTCACAACCGATACTTAGACCTAAAGACTCGAACCCATAAAGCATCATCATTAGAGGACACTTTATAACCAAGCTTAAGAAGGAAGGAGATTTTCTGGTCAGGAAGTTGCCTCACACTAAGTCCTCCACAAGACTTTGGTTGGCAAACAACATCCCAACCAACTAAGGACATTTTTTTCATACCCTCAGAGGTACCCCAAATGAAGGTACGCACCAAACTTTCAATTTCGTCATACACTTTCTTAGGTATCATCATAGATTGCATGAAGTAGCAAGGGATAAAAAAGAGGATCGATTGAGCTAAGGTAACCTGATCGGTGATAGATAGCTAACGAGCATCCCAACCTTACAGCTTAATGCGAACTTTTCAACCTCAAAGTGCATGGTGTTATTTGTGACTCTCTAGTGGAAGAAAGGGACTTCAAGGTATTGACCGATATCTTGTACCTTCTGGTACCCAAGCAAATTACTGAGCGAGAGGGAAACAAGTTCCTCCACACCGTTGGAAAAGAACAAGTTTGTTTTCCTTGGGTTAACCTTGAGCCTTGAAATCTCACAGAATCCGTGAAGGATTTCCTTTAAAAGTCTATCATGCACCATGTCCGCTTTGCAGAAAATGACAAGGTCATCGGCAAAGACGAGGTGGGAAAAAGGTGGCCCCGAGCGAGATAGACGAATGGGGTTCCAATCTCTTATGGATCGAGCCGAGTTTATAGAATGGCCAAACCACTCCATATAGAGCATAAAGAGATAAAGAGAGAGAGGGCATCCTTGCCTGATTCCCCTGACCGATTTAAACTTATGAATGGGGACGCCATTCTATAAGACCTGTATCGTAGAACTGGAGATAGTAGAAACTATAACATTCCTGAGATAAGCAAGGGTACCTGTCGCTTGAAGAGATGTGTCGATGAAATCCTATCTAACACGGTCATAAGCTTTCTCCAGGTCAATTTTGATAGCCATCCACTTTTTACTTTTGTTGCTCTTTATTGAGTGAATGACTTATTGGGTAATAACAATGTTACCAGTGATGTTCCTACTCGCAATAAAATCGACCTACTCGAGCGAAATAATCTTGGGAAAGATAAGCTTGAACCAGTTAGCAATGATTTTCATAACCAGCTTGTAAAGGACAGTGCAAAGGCTTATAGGCTGAAATTGAGAGAAGTCCTCGAGATTTTGAACCTTGAGGATAAGCACAATCAAGGTGTTATTGAGATCAGCGTCCATAGTACCTTCACTAAAGACCTTCTTAACCCAATCACAAACAGTAGGACCAACAATATCCCATTGTTTTTGGAAGAAAAAGGCATGGAAGCCATCACTACCTGGAGCTTTAAATGGAGCCATGTCAAAAAGGGTGAACTTAATCTCTTCATTAGTAGCAACTCTACCCAAAAAATCAAGATTAGAGGAGTCAAGACTAGGAAACTTGTGCGCTAGTAAATCCCTCACATGGCCGAGATCTTTTCAATAAAGGTTTTGGTAGAAATTCGTTGCCTCCACTTCAATAGCCTTCGGGTCGAAAATTTAATTTTCAGATGAGTTACAAATGGCAGTTATATGATTATTCTTCCTCCTTTGAAGGTCACGGGTATGGAAAAATTTGGTGTTACGGTCGTTGAAATTGAGCTAATCATACCTAGCTTTTTGCTTCTAGAGGATTTCTTCATAATGCAACACATCCTCTAGCTCTTGCCTTAAATCCATCTCATGAGAAGCTAAAAAGTTATTACTGGATCTATCCATTTGTTCTTAAAACATAGACAGCTTATGGACCAAATTCCTCTTACAGTGGTAATATGGTCGTAAACGGACTTGTTTCATTTTTTGAGGTTATTGGTGAGTGTAATTAGAGATTCTACCATAGAACCTCTAAATCCTCACCTATCTTTCACAAAGCTACCAAACTCCGGGTGCTCAGTCCAACCAGCCAGAAAATGAAAGGGCCTTCCTTTAGGCAAGATAATCTTCGGCTTGAGGTTAAGGAGAAGAGGTCTGTGGTTAGACTTGATCTTAAGAAGATGGGTAACCATGCTATTAAGAAAACTCATAGCCCAAGCTTCATTTCCTAGTGTGCGGTCGAGTCTTTCAAAGAGATTGCCACGGTGCCATGTAAAAGGAGAACCCTTAAAGACCAAGTCGTCCAGTTCTGTATCGTTCACAAAATCACCAAAGTGGGAACATCTCTTACCAGGCAAGAGATCTCTCACTTTCTTATTGGAGGACAGAATAGCGTTAAAGTCTCCAATAATCACCCAAAGAATATGACTAACAGGTTCCAAATTATACTCTCAAAAATATGAGGAAATTTGGAACTAGCATAACTTTGACAATTATAAGAAGAAATTGAGATAGACATATAAACAAGGCAAGAGAGAGGATAGGTATGAATCACTGACTGCAAGTAGTAGTGTCATTAGACTCCATTACTTCGTGTGTCCTATGTTCCTTTTCATTCACCAAATCAGTTGAGATGATGTTCACTATTCCTTTCACTGACTCAATTAAGGACACCCGAGGGTTTATATAAGCTTTAAAATCCCTCTTGTCTTCGACTAGCAATATTGGATTTTTTACCTCCTCTAATGATCTCGATTTTACCACTAATTTTTCTTTTTTTATTTTCAAAAATATTGGTACCCAATACCTAAGAAAAATTACAGATGATACTTCCATTGGAATTTTGGTTCTCCTTGAAAGTCACTGCAGATTACTTTTTAGGATCAAGGATCGCTTCAGTTAATTGAACCACGACCTCTTTTGGTTCCTCAAGGCCATGCTAAGAGGTAAAGTATTTTTATTTGAAAATTTTCCCTGGGAAGGTGTTTCAACACCTTGCGAATTATCACCTGTATCAGATATAAGAGACACATGCATAGAGTTAGGGAAAAAGTCATAGGATTAGAATTTGACCCGTAAGTAGCTCCATTTTTTAAGATGCGAGGCTGTTTACGCTCTAATTGAAGCTTGAATCTGCCATCTAGGTCGTCCAAACCTTCGGCCTGAATGCTAGGATTGTGACCATCTTCCCCAAAATTTCCTTGCATGATCTGTATTTGAGATGGTCCACGTGAAGAGCTACCCTGCATGGAAAAAGGTAAAGAAAAATTAGACTTAGGGTTAGACCCAATTTGTGACGTGTTGGCTCCTAATGCATGCATGTGGTTCTTACCCATGTGATTTTGCTTTTTCCCCTTTGAAACCATTTCCTTAGCATTAAATGCATTTTGCATGGAAATGAATTTTCCTTTGGAGATGGATGATCCTTAACTGATGCCTTGCACCGAAGGGGAACTGGCATTCGGCTTCATGGTAGCTGCAGCTTGTTCCTTTCCATATGTGGCTTTCAAGTAGCCATTATTCTTCTGCACCGTGTTGGGCGAAAGGTCTGTAACAGTCTACAACCTGTCCTTTTGGTTCAGCTTGCTCAAGGCGTCAAAGTATTGAAAGGTTGGAGTTTTCTTGTGTTGACTTGTCGGACGTCCGTCATTTGCTCTGACTATTGATTGCTTCTTACTTCGAAAACTAGTAAGTTGCCTCCAAGGGCCGTAAATGTCTTGGTCCTTGGTGTTAGTATCTTTCTCACCCTCTATAATCCCCGAAATAAGCTTCATCCTTTCTTCTGTGGTCGTGGCTGGAGGAGTTATTTTTACCCCAACAGCATTTTGGTTTTGCTCCATTAAAACTCCTATAGAAAAGGTTGACTTCTCCACAGGTTACCCATTAGAGTTTTGGTTACATTTCTCCTTAATATGTCCAACCTTGCCACATACATAACATATGGACGGAAGGCCCTCATATACTATGTTTTGTTTCTTCCCCTCAATGCTAATGTAACACCTAAAACCCGAAACTGTCACCGGCTAGGGTCCCGGTGTCACTCAAATCATCTATCACTGAACTTCTTACATTATTAAAGAAATATACCCAACACGTCGTAAGTTATCATTTATTTATAAATACAATTCAACAAGGGCAAAAAGGTTATTTCCCAGATTTTTGGAGCCTTCTATCGATACCTGTTGGACATGTATCGATAGTAGTCAAGTCAGTAAGTAATTTGGAAATAGTGTAGACTTCTACCGATACTTGTGATAGTTCTGCCGATACAAGTGTAATATCTACCGAAACTAGTTATGCTTCTATCGTTACTAAAAACTCCAGAGAGCTAAGAAGTCCTACCCTGCAACTTCTACTGATACAAGTATTTTAACTACCGATCCAAACATGCACAGAATTACCAAAACTTAAAATGCAGCTACCGATACAACCCAAGTCAGTAAAAAACCTTTCTCCTACCCTATATTCATACCGATACATACAAGAGTTCTACCAAAACAAATATGCAGAATTCTCAAATTTATACAAGTTCATCTATAAAACTTCATTCATAGATATAAGTTGAAATGAATAACACCTTTGTGTTTAAATACAACACTTAGCATACCATTTAAGTACTAGATGTCACATACAACATTAATCAAGCATTCAAAATTCATCAGTTAACTAAGATTCTACAAGTATCATAGTCTAAAAATAAGCACATACAAATTATAACATCATCCTAGTACATCCCAAATAACCAAGTGATGTAAGAACTACCAAACCAGCTCCTAGATAGTGTGATGTCTTCAAGGTAATCCGATCTTCAACCAGCCAAAATGGAATCTACAAAACAACCATAATACACATGTAAGCTTTTTAGCTTAGTAAGTTCGTACATAGTGAATCATTACTCAACATTAAGTATTGTAACAACAATTAACATTAGAATGCAGAATTTCCTCTTCAACCAATCTTATGCTCTAAAGAGTCATAAGTGTTCATTTAATCATATTCTCATTCTCATCTCAAGACATGAGTCTTCCTTTAATCTTAATATCATTCTCATCTCGAGACATGAGTATTTCATTTATACAAATCCTCATGCTTAACCCGAGACATGAGTCTTCCTTTTTATACATCAAATGTTTCAAGTACATCCTTATCAAGTAATAATCAGTAGATCAAATAGGAAATCTAACAAACGAACTTATCGGATGAAATTACAGTTTAGGTGAAACTTTAGGGACTATTCAATGATTTTCTTCTTTTTGCGATCTGTGACTCGATCTTGACATATCATAAAATAAATCAATTTTCCCATTATATCATATAATATAATGAATTTACACATTTAAGTCCTTTTTCAAATAATTACAAAATTACCCCTAACTTTACATTTTTATTTAATTTAGTCCTTAGAGCCAAAACATGTAAAATAACCATTTCTAAATTTGCCCATTACCAACCAAATATTCTAAGGAAAAAATCTCAACTCATTCATACATTTATTTCACATCAAAGCATGTAGTTTTACCATTTTCATAATTTAGTCCTTAAACCCTAAATCCATCAGAAATCACTTTACAAAAAGATTTAACCCAAGCATAAAACTTTCAAATATATCAAAAACTTTCAAGAACAAACATTTTCAACAATGGCAAGTTTCATAACATTTGATAGATTCACAAATTAGTCCTTGCATAAGCTAGATTAAGCTAATACGGACTCAAAAACATAAAAATTAGTAAAAATGATCAAGGTTTTCTTACCCAAATCAAAGCTCAAAGTTTCAATAGGCTCGACTCTCTCAAGGATCTCATACGACCCAATAAACCGCAGACTAAACTTTCCCTTTTGACCAAATCATAATACTTTCTTCCAAGGTGAAACCCTCAGAAAAACTCGATCTCCGATGGCAAACTCTATATCCTTTCTCTTAAGATCGGTGTATGAGTTCTGTCGATCAGATGCTGTTTTAAACTTTCATGTATTATCCGAACCTTGTCTTCAATTTCGTGTATCAAATCAATCCCTATCAACTTAGGCTCACTTAATTTTGACCAATATAAAGGTGTTCTGCATTTTCTACCATGCAATGCCTCGAACGGAGCCATTTTAATGCTGGATTGATAGTTGTTATTGTAAGCAAATTCTACTAACAGTAAGTATTTCTCCCAGCTACCCTCGAACTCTAATATGCAACATCGCAACATGTCCTCCAGAATCTGTATTACCCGCTCTGACTGACCATCTGTTTATGGATGATATGCAGTGCTAAAATTCAGTCTGGCTCCCAAAGCTTCATGCAGCTTACCCCAGAATTTTGAAGTAAATCACGGATCCCTGTCGGATATGATAGATGTTAGTACCCTGTGCAGACATACAATCTCAGATACATATAACTCTGCTAGCTTCTCTAGTGGATAATCCACTTGAATAGGAATGAAATGAGCTGACTTGGTCAATCTATCAACTATAACCTAAATAGAGTCTTTCTTCCTTGGTGTCAACGGTAATCCTGTAATCCATGGTGACTCGTTCTTATTTCCATTCTGGAATGGTAATCGACTGTAGCAATCCAAATGGTACCTGATGCTCGGCTTTTACTTGCTGACACACCAAACATATAGTTACAAACTCTGAGATTTTTCGCTTAATACTTGGCCACCAATACATCTTCTTTAGGTTGTTATACATTTTCACACCACCCAGATGAATGTAGTAAGTGCTACTATGAGCCTTTAACAATATATCCCACCTTATATAGGAATCATTAGGAACACATACTATTTCTCGAAAATACAACATACCATCCTTATCAATAGTAAATCTAGTAGTGATGTCACTCTGCATCTATTCTCTCTTAACTGTGAGCTTGATATCCTTTCTTTGCAACTCTCGAATCAGTTGTAAGAATAGTAGTTTCATCTTAAGTTCAGTTATAACAACACCATCACTCTTTAGTGATAAACGAGCATTCATATATCTCAACGCAAACAATGACTTTCGGCTTAGGGCATCAGCAACAACGTTAGCCTTTCCTGAGTGATAATCAATTACAAGGTCATAATCTTTCAACAACTCTAACCATCATCGCTGTATTAAATTTACCTCTTTTTGCATAATCAAATACTTCAAACTCTTATGATCTGTAAAGATATGACATCTATCACTATATAGATAATGTCGCCAGATCTTCAATACAAAGACAATGGCTACTAGCTCCAAATCGTGAGTCGAGTAGTTCTTCTCATGTGGTTTTAGCTGTCGAGAGGCATAGGCTACCACTTTCCCAATTTGTATCAACATACAACCCGAACCATTCAACGACGCATCACTGTACACCACAAATTCCTTCCCCGCTTCAAGCTGCGTTAAAACTGGAGCCTCTGTTAGCATTTTCTTCAATTGATCAAAACTCTGCTGGCACTTTTCTGACCAGACAAACTGAACATGCTTCTGAAGCAGCTTTGTTATCGGCAAAGCTATAATAGAGAAACCTTTCACGAATCGATGATAATAACCTGCTAGTCCCAAGAAACTGCGTACCTTGGAGACATTCTTTGGTATCTTCCAATTGAGAATAGCTGAGACTCTGCTCTGATCAACCCATATTCCCTCTGAATATACTACGTATCCCAAGAATCCAACCTCACGAAGCAAGAATTCACATTTACTAAATTTTACATACAATTGCTTTTCTCGCAAAATCTGTAACACCTCTCTCAAATGCTGAGTATGCTCTGATTCAGTTTCGAATTAGATCAATATGTCATCAATAAACACAACCATAGACATGTCCAGCTGAGGTTGAAATACTCTGTTTATCAAATCCATAAATGCTACAAGAGCATTAGTCAACCCAAATAGCATTACTAAAAACTCATAGTGTCCATATCGATTTTTGAATACTGTCTTTGATACATCACAGTCCTTTACTCGTATTTGATAATATCTCGATCTGAGGTTTATTGTAGAAAAAATCGTTGTACCTCTTAACTAATCAAACAACTCATCAATATGAGACAACATGTATTTATTTTTTACTATGACTTTATTTAGCTATCGATAGTCAATGCACATTCTCATTGAACCGTCTTTTTTCTTCACAAACAGCACTGGTGCACCCCAGAGTGATACACTCGGTCGGATAAAGTCTCTGTCTAGCAACTCTAGTAGCTGTGCCTTTAACTCTTTCAACTCAGTTAACACCATTCTGTATAGTAGAATAGATATCGAAGCAGTATCCGGCACCAATTCAATACCAAACTCTACTTCTCTAATCGGAGGCAAACCTAGTAATCTTCAAGAAACACAGCTGTGAATTCATTAACGACTGAAACTTGATTAAACTCTATCTCTGACTCTTGAGTATCCAAGATATATGCTAAGAATGCTTTATAACCTTTACGAACCATTTTGTGAGCAAACATAGCTGAAATCACATTCACATCACTGTTCAGCCTACCAATCTCAACTGTAATTATCTCACCTATTGGACATTTCAACCCAATTTATCTCTATTTGCAATTAACCACTGCATCATGCTCGGTCAACCAGTTCATACCCAAGATTACATTGAACTCATAAAAGGGAAGTAACATCAAATCAGTAGGAAATACACAGCCTTGGACTTCCAGTGGACATTTACAACACATATGATTAACTATAACACTATGACCCAAAGGGTTGGTAACTTGCACATTAATTTTAGTCACCTCAACAGATAACTTTTTAGCTTTTGCTAGCATAGTACAAATATAAGAATGATCCGACCCTAGATCAATCAGTGCAAATATAATATCATTAAAAAGATAAAATATACCAGTAACAACATCAAGCGCGGTAACTTCCTCTCTGGCACGGATAACATATGTGCGTACAGGTGCCCGACTCTCAGACCTGTTTGTACCTTCTTTTGCTTCACTTCGACTTCTGACCATACTACTATTTTGAGTCGATCGTCTACCCTTCTGTGGTGTAACCGGAGGTTTCATACTTCTATTTTCATTTGCCCTATATGCCATCGGACAAAACTGAATGAAATAATCTGTGGCTCCACATCTAAAAACACGAGTTGTTCCTCAGTACGCACTCTCCAAGATGAAACTTTTCACAGTGTTCACAAGCAGGTTTCGGTACATTATGGACGCTGGCAACACTATCCGCTGGCTGATTTTGAAATCTTGAATCAGACTATATCGACCTACTCCTACTCTGAAATCCAAACATTGCTGTTGGTCAGTTCTCATTTTCTCTGAATTTCTTCGGTGGTGGTATTGAAAATGGTCTAGAAGAACTTTTCTTACCAAATTCTCGAAACCTTTTTTCCCTTTATCTTTTATGGTTATATATTTCTTCCATCTTCTGAGCATGGTCAGTTAAAATAACAAACGGTCGTAACTCCGAACCACTCCCCATAATTTTTATCTCATCATTCAGCCCATCTTCAAACCCAATGTACATATCCTTATCCGTCGGTACAATCTCCCAGGTATATTTATTGAGTTGCACAAATTCTCACTCGTATTCTATCACTGACCTATTTTCATGTTTAAAATCTAAAAACTCTTTCTTCTTTCGATCTAAGTACCTTTTAATGATATATTTCTTTTTGAATTCAACTTGGAAAAATTCTCAGGTAATTCTATTTTCAGGAACTATAGCTAACAAAGTCGTCCACCAATGATAAGCTTCATCCTTCAACAATGACGCAGCATATCTCAGATAGTCTTCAAGAAGACAAGCCATCTCATTGAGAACTCTCAGCGTGTTCTCTAACCAATATTCAGCCCTACAAGGATCATCCTTAATACTACCTCTGAATTCCTATACACCATACTTTCTCACCTTATCTGTTGGGACTCGTCGCCTTTGTTCAACCATTAGCAGAGGTGGAGGCCTGATGAGTGGTACGGGCGGTACTGTAGGTCTTACGGTAGGTTATGCTATAGGACGTGAAAGTTGCGTGTCATCGGGTTGTTTCTCATGAATTCCAAGAATCATTGCCCCATTAAATCAAAGAACATATTTTTGGCTTCGTTTTCTATTATCGGTAATATTGGTACTCCGTAACTTGCTTTAGAATCATTTGTCGAAACATTACTATTTATCTCATTTGTCTCATCTCGCTCCGAATCTGACATTTTTAATTATCTGTAAAAACTAAGGTTAGATCAGATTGACCAATATCATACTATCACAAGTTTATATAGTATGTATTTCAAAACTTTAAATTTCACACTACGTAATTCAAGAATCGACTAAACCATGCGCTGATACCACTAAATGTAACATCCAAAACTCGAAATCGTCGCCAGCTAGGGTCTTAGTGTCACTCAAATCATCTATCACTGAACTTCTTTTAAAATCATGTCATCCGTTTTTACATTATTAAATAAATACACCCAACACGTCATAAGTTAACATTTATTTATAAATACAATTCAACAAGGGCAAAAAGGTTATTTCTTAAATTTTTTGAAACTTCTATCGATACCTGTTAAATAAGTATCGGTAGAAGTCAAGTCAGTAAGCAATTTAGAAACGGTGCAGACTTCTACCGATACTTGCGATAGTTCTACCGATACAAGTGCAACATCTACCGAAACTAGTTATGCTTCTACCGATACTAAAAACTCCAGAGAGCCAAGAAGTCCTACCCTGCAACTTTTACTGATACAAGTATTCTAACTACCGATACAAACATGCACAGAACTACTGAAACTTAAAATGCAACTACCGATACAACCTAAGTCAATAAACAACCTCTCTCCTACCTTGTACTTGTACCGATACATGCAGGAGTTCTACCGAAACAAATATGCAGAATTCTCAAATTTATACAAGTTTATTTATAAAACTTCATTCATAGACATAAGGTGCAATGAATAACACCTTTGTGTTTAAATACAACATTTAGCATACCATTTAAGTACTATATGTCACATACAACATTGATCAATCATTCAAAATTCATCATTTAACCAAGATTCTACAAGTATCATAGTCTCAAAATAAGCATATACATAATATAACATCATCCTAGTGTCATGGACTTAGAGTTTTTCCACACAATCCGTGCGGCCTTAGGCGATCCTTTCTTGTAAACACGCCTAAGTCAGCCTGATTCTCACGATTGAGGATTCACCAAGAGAATCCTCCAAGGCACCAACATGTATAGCGAGAGCGACTAGGCAAAAGAATGCTTAAAAGACAATAGAAAACCACAGAAAATAAGAACAAAAGAGAAGAGTTTGAGTAAATGCTCTCTATTGTATTCACAAAGAAACAATACAAAGAATAGATTATTTTGAGTGTGTTTTACAAATGAGGGGAGACTCCCTATTTATAGTTGAGCTCCCCCATAATAGACGGTCAAGATTGAATTACATCAACGGATAAGATTAGCCTATCCCTTAAATTATGGGATTTACAAGGTTACTTTCAAATCAAATCCTATCTAATCCTAAAGATATGATTATCTCTTATCTTCTATGATTAGTTCCCATATTTGCCAAGATGCCTTAAGTTGCTAAAGCTTCATCATTGGGCCACCCAGGCTTCAATCTGATAGGCTTGACCAACAGCTCTTTGAATTGGGCAAGCTCATGTGGGCTAAATGATCTCAATGTCAATAATAGACCTCCATGGGACTCATTGTGTGCGATGGTCACGGACTTTGAACTTTGGCCCGTGATATTCTCTACCACCCATTGTTGCAACGCCCTCATTGTAGCTCCAGAATGGCACTAACTTGATTCACCTCGATCTCGTCTCGTTGCCTTAGCATTATCCCGATTAGTCTTACTATCGGGCCATCCACTTTTTCGAAACTTTTGCCTCAACTTTCGTTGCCTCTTAACTCGAACCGTCTCACTTGTTGGTACATTAGGTTAGCAAGAAGTCTCCGTACTCACTTGCCCATATTCTAACTCGTTTTGATCGGAATCCTCTTGATTCATATCACTTGGCCTCGAATTGTCCACAGTCTCTCGACCTCCTTGTTTAAGAACTCTGAAAGGGCCTCTACATTCTTACCAAGCAACCAGGTTAGAATGCAAAACACTATCAAAGTGTTTCGAATGTACCTTACTCGTCGCATTTACTCTGGTCAACTGTCTAGCTTGCATCGTCATTCTTGCAAACTTTGATGCACCACCCACTTTTTCCATAAGTGGAAGCTCCTCCGATGTGTCAATAGAAATGAGCCTCATTGAACTTAGCTTCCAAGTTTGCATCACAACTTCTTCCTCTGAGTTAGATGCCAAACTCACCCCTTCAATGGGTTGAAGCCTCGAATTAAGCCTCATTGGTCCCAGCTTCACTGTTTTCATCGCAGCTTTCTCCACTGAGTCCGATGACAAACTCATCTCTTCTTTAGGTGGAAACCCCTCTGATGGCTCAACAAGCTCCGATATTGCCTTTTCTTTGACCCTCACAGTTTGTTGCTTTGGACAGTTCCGTAACTCATACAGACCACAGCACAAGAAGTACTTGACTCGCTTCTTTTTGCTTCTCTTTGCCCCTTCAGCTTTGCTCGAACCAAGCTTCACGGGCACCTTGTCTGTCTCATCAATGACAGACTTTGTCGGATATTTCCGCAACCTATGTGAACCATGACACAAGATGCACTCCACTGGCTTCTTCTCGCTTTCAGCCTTCTTGGCTTCAACATCCCTTGCGCTCGAACCAAGTCTCGCGGGCTTACCTTTCGGCTTGCCCCTCTTAGATAACTCAGATTTCCTTGGACATTTCTTCAGCAAATGTGGACCGTTGCAAAGAAAACATTTTAACTTGCCTCACTTTTTGTTGGGTTTCTTCTTCCCAACTCGTGGTTTCCTATTACCATCATTGTCGCCATTGCCATCGCCATTATCATCTTCCTTGTGATTCCCTTCACATGCGCCCTTTTCATTAGACTTGAAAGATCCAAGCTTGACCACGGACTGCGCTACCATAATGGCTTTTGACAGCTCTTGGACACCTCCTTTTTCCAATCATGTCTGACCCAAGGTTTTAATCCATTCTTTAAGACAAGAAATGCTTCTTTCTCGATCACATCTTTAACTCAAAGCATGAGTTCCTTGAACTCTCGAACGTACTCTCCAACTGTGCCCCGTTGTGTTAGCCATCGTAACTTTGTCCGAGCCTCCTCCTCGGTATCATTTAGGTAATTTATCCCTTCAATTCATCTTAGAACTCTTGCCACGTTCCAATCTCACTATGCCTTTTATCTGTGGTCTTGTCTCGTCACCATAAAAGCGTATTATCAGTAAGAAACATTGAAGCAATATTTACCTTACTCGCATCATCCTTGATGCCTTTGGCACGGAAGTAGTTCTGTATCCTCCACAAGAAATTATCCACATCGCATGCAGACTTTGTCCCCATAAACTCTTTTGGCTTTGGGACATCATTGAGTACTGCACTTGACACTCCTCCATTCCCCACAACTGCTCGACACAAGGCAAGCTCTCCCTCGAGCTTCTCCAGTCTTGTGCTCAAAGCCTTCGTCATGACCATTGTTTCCTCCTTCAAAGCCACCAGCATGGCTTCGAGAGCATCGCTTTTTCTGTCAGCTTCGACCTATGGGAATTAAGCAACTCTTTTACCTCATCCCTAGTCTCGTTGAGATTCATGATCACATAGTCCCTCGATTGTTCCCTCAAGTCATTTATGTGTTCATGAGCTCCATCGATGTACTCCTTCGCGTCCCCCATGGACTTGTCAAGTCTGTCCACTCGATCCTCTATAGCCGATAACATGTCCCTCAATCATCTCCAAGGCAACTTCTGTTGAGTAACTTCTTTCGACATCACGAACGGTGCCTTCGCAACACTAGCTCGGATATTACTTATCACGGACTTAGAGTTTTTCCACACAATCCGTGCGGCCTTAGGCGATCCTTTCTTGCAAACACGCCTAAGTCAGCCTGATTCTCACGATTGAGGATTCTCCAAGAGAATCCTCCAAGGCACCAACTTGTATAGCGGAAGCGACTAAGCAAAAGAAGGCTTAAAAGACAACAGAAAGCCACAGAAAATAAGAACAAAAGAGAAGAGTTTGAGTAAATGCTCTCTATTGTATTCACAAAGAAACAATACAAAGAATAGAGTATTTTGAGTTTGTTTTACAAATGAGGGGAAGCTCTCTATTTATAGTTGAGCTCCTCCACAATAGACGGTCAAGATCGAATTACATCGACGGATGAGATTAGCCTATCAAAGCTTCATCATTGGGCCACCCAAGCTTCAATCTGATAGGCTTGACCAACAGCTCTCTGAATCGGGCCAGCTCATGTGGGCTAAATGATCTAATGTCAATAATAGACCTCCATGGGACTCATTATATGCAATGGTCATGGGCTTTGAACTTTGGCCCGTGACACTAGTATATGCCATATAACCAAGTGATGTAAGAACTACCGAACCAACTCCTGGATAGTGTGATGTCTTCAAGGTAATCCGATCTTCAACCAGTCAAAATGAAATCTGCAAAACAACCATAATACATAAGTAAGCTTTCTAGCTTAGTAAGTTCGTACACAGTGAATTATTACTCAACATTAAACATTGTAACAACAATTAACATCAGAATGTAGAACTTCCTCTTCAATCAATCTTATGCTCTAACGAGTCATAAGTCTTCCTTTAATCATATTCTCATTCTCATCCCGAGACATGATTCTTCCTTTAATAATATTCTCATTCTCATCTTGAGACATGAGTCTTCCTTCAATCATAATCTCATTCTCATCTCGAGACATGAGTATTCCATTTATACAAATCCTCATGCTCAACCCGAGACATGAGTCTCCCTTTTTATACATCAAATGTTTCAAGTACATCCTCATCAAGTAATAATCAACAGTTCAAATAGGAAATCTAACAAACAAACTTACCGGATGAAATTACAGTTCAGGTGAAACTTTAGGGATTATTCAATGATTTTCCCCTTTTCGCGATCTGTGACCCGATCTTGATCTATCATAAAATAAATCAATTTTCCCATTAAATCATATAATTTAATCAATTTCTCCTAACTTTGTATTTTTTCAATTTAGTCCTTAGAGCCAAAACATGTAAAATAACCATTTCTAAACTTACCTATTGCCAACCGAATATTCTAAGGCAAAAATCTCAACTCATTCATACATTTATTTCACATCAACGCATTTTCTTTTACCATTTTCATAATCTAGTCTTTAAACCCTAAATCCATCAAAAAACACTTTACAAAATGATTTAACCCAAGCATAAAACTTTCAAATATATCAAAAACTTTCAAGAACAAGCATTTTCAACAATGGCAAGTTTCATAACATTTGACAAATTCACAAATTAGTCCTTGCATAAGCTAGATTAAGCTAATACGGACTCAAAAACATAAAAATTACTAAAAACAATCAAGGTTTTCTTACCCAAATCAAAGCTCAAAGTTTCAACAATGGAAACCCTAATTTCCTTAGTCTTGATGTGGAAGAGATGAAGAAAATAGGTGAAAATCCCATTTTTCTCTTTTAATTTCATATATATAGTCAATGGTAATTTTGTAAATATTTAGACTTTTATCATTAAGGTTTAATTAATCAATCCCTTTTTAATCTTAATAAACCTATTTACCATTGATACTAATCATGCTAATCCACTCACTAATAGTTCTTTGGCTAATTTATTCATTTGATACTTCTAATCAATTATCTCTACTTTTACACCTATTACAATTTAATCTTTTCTGCTCAATTAACTATTTAAACATTAAAATTTCCTTACCACATTTTAATACGATGCTAACGAAGTCGTAAATATTTAAAATAAATAAATTAACTACTCGACTCATCGAAATTGTGATCCCAAAATCACTGTTTTCGACATCACTGAAAATCGGATTGTTACAGCCAATGAAGGGCACGAGGGGTTTAAAGATGTCAATCACCATGGCTACCCTAGCGAAATTGCATCTTGTCTCGTTTGTGGTTTTGTAGTCAGCCTTTACCACATTACTGATGACCGAGGCTAGGGCACGCAAGAAACCTTTTATGTAATACTAGTAATGAAGCCCGAGGAGCCTTATCCATGCAATTATCTTGGACGGGTAAATTTCTTCCGTAGAGAAGTCTTGACTCCATGGTTGTACCACCAAGTAGTGTCCATAAATCATCCAAGAACCTCCCACGATAACTCGGTTGTAGTCAGACAAGCTAGCAAGTTTAACCATAAAGTTATTGTTATCGAGGTCCATTATCTTATACTTTCTTGTAAGTCCCTAAAGGTTCTCGATCCTATTGCAAAGTGCTCTATATCCGATTGGTTTATCGAGCATACGGATTATCACCATTTGCTTGTTGTTCTTGTCGATCAGTGAGTGAACCTTTTCAAAAAAGTTCACTTGAGGAAGTGTAACCTCTTCTTCTTCATTCAAGGAAAGACTCCTTTTTATTTTCAGCACTGTTGCCTAACAACATTTCCTTAAAAGAAGGTTTATTTGTCTCAGGCTCTTACATCTTCTGGTCTTCTCCACCTTCTAAACCAGTATCTTTATTTTTAAATTTCTTGGTCACTCGTAATAGCTTCGTGGAGAATGGTTTGCCTGAGCACTCATTACTGTTATTAGTGTCTAAGGTCTGCATTTCATCGATTAACCGGAGTAGCTCACCGGAGTAATACTAAAGAATTACATGCTCTAGAGAGAGTTTTCTTTCAAATAGTTTTCTTTCTCCTCTTTAATATATTTTTAATATAAGCCCTTCTTCTTCTTTTTTTATTCTTATTGGAATAGAAGTGTTTTCTACACCACTCTTTATTGATCTCAAAAGACTCTTCTAATACAAAATTTTTTGAATTTTCTTCTACTCTTGCATTATTCGTCATTGTTGAGTATGCTAGTGAAATATTAGATAAATTAAGGGGACTTCGATCCTGTCTAGCAAAGATAGATTGAGCTATATTTGAGCTCTTGCATGATTCGTCTTTGTTGAGTATGCTAGTGAAATATTAAATGAAATTGGGGGGACTTCCATCTTGTCTAGCATAAATAGATTGGGCTATATTTTAGAATTATCTACTCCTTTCAGATTCGTTCTAAATGTAGTTGGCATGAAAGAGACAGAGGCTCTAATAGTCCTAAAATATGTTCTTTGTGTTTTAGGATTTGATTATTCTTCTATATTTAGTAGTCTAAAAGGCTATACTAGAACTTTTTATTTCAAAAGAATATTTTAGGGGTATTCTAGGTGGACTATTGAATGTTAATTCAACTCTACCATCTTGATGTTGAGAAATTTGGCTTAATGAAGTATTTCTAATAAGGGTTGGTGCCAAGGGTGAAGCTAAATTTTTTTTTGAGGGGGTCGGAATCAAATTGTATATTTTACAGTAGTAAAAATGCAATTTCACCATTTTAATAGCTTATATCTTTATGATTTTTAAAGGATTAAATTAATTTTTTATTATTTGAGGGGGTAAGGTGAAAATTTTCCATTGCTAATTTAAAATTTTATAAGTTATAAAGGGACCTAAATAGATATTTTTTTCATTTTAGAGGGGGCAAGACCCTTACCAACTCCCTAACTTCACCACTGGTTGGTGCAATAAGATCTGTAGTACCTTCTAATCTCCATCTAGTAAGGAGTTGGATTTCATGCCACTGTATTGTTCTTGAAATTGTATAATGAGATCTTGAGCTATCTATTTCTACTAAAAGGGTTTTTTTTTCCTTTTGGGCTAAGGAATAAAATCTTAGTGTTGATTATGGAATACATTATTTTTTTTAAATAATTATATTCTTTTACATTTTTTAATATTTTTAATTATTTTTAAATTAGTCAATACAGATCATTTCTTTTTTTTCTTTTTAGGATGAACTTACAAACTTGTAGACTTTTGGCAATTGGGTAGGTAGAGTTTTTTCAACTTATGCTAGTCTAAACTAGCCCATTTTTTCATAATAATAGTAATAATAATACTTATGATTTAATATAGATGTGTTATTTTGATAAATTTGAACCCTAGTCTAGTGATCAACCTCAGAACATGCATTTGTCCTTCATAACCTCTAAATAATCCATCTATTTGTGCTTCTAAAATATTAACTCTAGAGCTCTTTACCTACACCTGTTAAAGTTAAGTACTAAATAGCTTAATGTCTATCAAACAAAGTTTTGGATTTAGATAAGAATTTTATCTTTTCATTTAAGGATATAATTCCACTCAACTTTAAATTTAGTTAGAATCCAATTTAGCTCACAACTCTTTGTCTATATAATTGCTTGAAAGGCATGTGTATGGCCCAAAGACCAAATTCACTTATTCCATAATTTTCACACACTTACCACCACTAGCAATAGGGGTGTAGCTAGAAAGGGCTCACAGCGGGTCATCATCCTAAAATGAATTTTTTTTCATTTAGGTTTTTAAAAATTTTTAAAATTTTAAATTGATAAATATAAATTTATTCTTTGACCCTCTAAATATAATAAAAATTTGATTTAATCCTTTAAAAATTATAAAAATACAAGTTATTAAAATATTAAAATTATATTTTTACTATCGTAAAAATTATAATTTAATTTCGACCTCTAAAAAAATTTCTTAATTTTGCCCCTAACTACGAAGACGATGCCAAACAGGTAAGTTGTAGTCTTGATGAGATATTCGCTAAAATCTTCAAGCTATCGGTTGCATTATGTAGAAACATGGGAGTTTACTTGAGGACAAGGTTTAAATTGTACTAGTTTATTAAGGAAGAAACCTACCAATCAATTACGCAAGTTTTCACTATATTTCCATGGAAAATGTTTTTTTTTTTGGTGAATTTTCATGGAAAATGTTAACCAATACAACTAGGCATAAATTAAGGTGAAAGAAAGAGGTAATTAAAGGAATAGTTTTTCTTTTCTTTTCTTTTTTGAGTAATTTATAATTGTTGATCGCATTAGTAAGTTGTATTGTACTCTTAAAAAAAATTTAAATTAGAAATTTAGAGATAATATTATTAAAATGACAACTACAAATAGACTTGATCATGAGTCAGGCCACTCGGTCCGTTTGAAAAGTGGGAGGGTTTGAGTAAAAATATAGATTCAAAAATTGAGTTTGGGCAAAAAAATTAAGTCCATTTTCTAAATGGGTTGAGCCTTGAGTAAGTTTTTTTGGCCTGAGTCTGACTCGACTTAAATTTGAAAAAAAACTATTGCTTTTTGTTGTTGTTTTTACTGTTTTTTTGTTACTATTTTGGTGTTGTTTCGTTATTATATTTCTACTATTTTGTTGTTATTGTTTGGATATTATATAACTCTTATTTTATTGTTAATTTTGCTACTATCTTAGAGGTATTTGCTTGTTAAGTTTACCTTTGTGTTATTTAAGTATAAATATTTTTTTTAATTTATTTTCAATTTATTAGGAAACATTTATTTTAATGTTTTTAATGTATTTGATGTATTATATTTTTTAAATTTACTTTTATACAAAAAAAATAATATAAAAATTTTAATACGGGCGAATTGAGCCAAATTTGGATTTTAGCATTTTTATTCGGTTCAGATATGAACAAAATTTTAGACCTATTTTACGAGTAAAAAACATGCCTAAATTTTTATTGAAGCCCAGGCCCACCCTAATCACCTCTAACTACAACCGTCGAAAAATGAATATTCCCTATCATGGTTTCTTTGTAGATAAAAGATTTTGGGCCATTTCAAACAGAGCTTTATTTACCAACAAATGCTATTGATGCGAGTAGTATGTATAGTTTTCAAAATTGATGTATTTGATTTTAATTAAATAAATTATTAAAGAAAATTGATTCAATCGATTCTAAACGATGTGCTCAAAAGTTAATTTAATTTTTTATTTAAATTGATATATCAATCGATTTTTCATTAAACGGATTTCCAATAATCATAATATATTAATTAATTAAATATTTTTTTTGTGAATTACAAGAGGAGAGCAAAACTCTAACAGCAACGCGATTAGCGCAACTCAAACTCCAACCACACTAGAGACAATGAACATCCTGATCATCAAGTCAACACATGAGGTTCTTAAATTTTGTTTTTTTTATGAATTACAATAATATGACAAAGTTCAAATAACAAACGCGAGTCAAATCTAGACCACATCTGGGACGATGAACACCCCTGACCATCAAACCATGATAGAGTTCTCTTAAATATTGTTTTTAATCCAAAGCCATATAACTTTTGGAAAATTAAATATTATTATTTCTGTCCAATAAAATTGTCAAGATTTTGATGCTAACAATCCCCTTGTACCATAAAAATTTCCACACCCGACTTGACTTTAAACAATTGTATTCCATTTTGAAGTAATTCCTTCCTTCCTCCTTCTTCTTCTCCTTTCCATTGGGGCATCAACTGGTTTTTTTCTTCATAGCGTTGGAGATGGGGCAGTTCTGCTTAAACCTAGACGTGGACTTCATGGGACTTGTCCTTGCACTTGTTATTGCCATCGCCCTCATGCTCACCTGTGTCAACCAACCTCCACGCCCGCGCCCAGCTATGGTTGTCACTCATCGTATAGCTTGGTAAGGGCTCAAGCAAGGGCTCATCATCATCATCATCATCAATAGGCTTGTTTCTTTTTTATTTTTCATGTTTCATGGGATAGTTTTTCATGTTTTTGAGAATTGGGATTGTGCCAATGATCTGATAAAAGAGATTGTTGTGGTTTAAAAGTTAATCTAATTTTGTAATAGAGTTTGCAAACTCCTTTAATGTTATTGTATTCTCATATTAAAGTATAAGCAAATTTGTAGTAAATAAAATTATTTGATGTCAAACATTTGTAGCAAAAATCAACCAAATTTCCAATATACATATGCTTTCAATACTTACAAAATGCCTCAATTTCAGTTCTCTGCCATTGCTTTCCCAAGAGAGGTGGATGACTGCTTCTGGGTCAAAATCCAAGTCAATCAACTAAATTTTCAATAAATATGTCATTTAACAACTCTAAATTTAAACTCATACATGCAATTTAAACATAATCAGGTCCGAAATTCCATCCGAAAAGTGAGAAAGTTTAAATAAAAATATAAGTTCGAAAAATGGATTTAAAAATAAAAATAAAACTCATTTTTTAAATAGGCCAGACCTCGAATAATTTTTTTTTGCTCGAGTTCGGCTTGACTCAAATCTGCCTAAACTTTTTTGTTGTTGTTTTACTGCGATTTTGCTATTACATTGCTACTATTTTGTTGTTATTGTTTGAATATTATATAACTTTTACTTTATTGTTAAATTTGTCACTATTTTAAAGGCATTTACTTGCTAAGTTGCAACTATCTTAAGTGTTATTTAAGTAAAGATTTTTTTTAATATATTTTGATTTGTTGAAAAATATTTATTTTAATGTTTTAGTCTGTTTGATGTATTATATTTTTAAATTTATTTTTATATACAAATAATATAAAAAAGTTTAATACGAGTGGATCGGATCGAGCTCGGATTTAGTATTTTTTATTTGAGTCGAACTTGGGCAAAACTTTAGGTCTATTTTTTGGATTGAGCTCGAGCCTAGAAAATAGACTTAAAATTTGACATCGGTCCGACCCAACGTATTATCAAGTCTAATAGAATCTTTTCCAAAAGATTTAGTCATATATATAAAAAAAATTTCTTTATAGTTATAATAATAAATTCAACCTTTAACATTTACTCATTTTATCATTTTGACACTTAATTTTTTTATCATTTTGAATCTAAACCTTTAGAATTTTGTTCTTTTTAATAAACAAAAGTTGACTGAACTGTACACTGAAGTGGCAGCCTGCATGGCATGAATTATTTTTGAAAATAATTATGAAATTTTATTTATAGTTTGTTGAACTTTTTAATAATTTTTTAATTTTATAAAATATTATGTTAAGGTTATTAAAATTTTAATGGTTTAATTAATTTTTTTCGTCTAAGTTTGAAAGTGAAATGATTAAAAAAGAAAAATTAGAACCATAAAAAGATTAAAGGCTAGGGACTAACAAAATTTATTTAAGCCACAAGTTTTGGGGTGTTATATATGTAACTGATAATTTTGACCAAAGAGCTAAATTTAATGGTAGTGGGTACTAAGCCAATAAAGGTGCTATGCAGGGGTAGTCGAGGGATTTGATAGGGGCTCTGGATTCTAAAAATAGAAAAAATTTTATTTAAATTTTTTAAAATTTTTAAAAATTTAAATTAGTAAAAGTAAATTTATATTTTAATTTCTTAAAAATGATAAAAATTTAATTTTATTCTTTTTAAATTATAAAGATATAGTTTATAGACTATTCAAATGATGAAATTACATTTTTACTATTCTAAAAATTAAAATTTAATTTTTAATTCCCTAAAAAAATTTTCTATCTTCACCCTAGTGCAAATGTTATCTAAGTATTTGCTTATAGGTTGACACATTCAATATATTACTTTTCCATAGCCACCCCATTGAAGCCATTGGTTTCTTTTCTATTCATTACCCTGTAGACTGTAGTTATGGAAATTCCACATTCCACATTCCACATTTCACATCTAACCTATACTTTGAAGCTTCTTTCCAACCCAATGACACTGCACTTAACGTTCATGGCTTATGTTCAACACTACAGTTTTCTAGTACTTTCTTATTTTGCTTTTGCACATGGATAATGTTTATTAGTGGCTCCCCACCCTCTTTTACACGTATAGTAAGACAATTTACAACCCATAAGGATAGTTTTTTTTATTCAAATGACTCAAAATTTTTATTATTTATGAAAATGACCCAAGTTTAAAAATATACACCAAAATGACCTAAAATGAACCGTAAAAATTCTAAATGGTCATCCAATGACCGACATCTCCTCAGATTCCACCCCAATGATTGGTGTCAAACATAAAAAATGATACTTTTTGGTCTCAGCTATGCAATGGTCGACACCTCTGTATTTTTTTTTAATTTGGTATTATATTGATATACGAGAATATGATATTTTGAAAAAGAAAATTTGACTTTATCAGATAAAAAAAATTTTGGTGCCGACCATGGCAGGTATTACTGGCATAAAATCTACGATTAGATTCAAAAAAGCATAGGCCTCGAGCAATTTGGCGAATAAAAAACTACTAGAAAAAAGGGCAGAATTAAAACAGATACAGATCAAATTAAAGATATTAAGCATAACAAAATTTTGTTTTAGGAGATAATTTTGATCGAGTTATTAATATGTTTTTTGATATAACGAAAAAAATGAAGAAAGGAAAATAAGGCAGACTAAACAATACTTCTTTGAACTCACCCAATCAAAAAGCCTACAATTCTTACAAGAGAATAAAAGAAATCATACTTTCATACAATATCTTAATTGAATTCTATGTAATTGAATTCTTAATTTTTCATACATCGACTTTATCAGATAAAAAAATTATTTTGGTGTTGGCCATGCCATGGTCGACACCAATTTTATCAGATAAAAAAAATTTTGGTGTCAATTTTTGTGGTGTTAGTCATGCCATGGTCGACACCACCTTTATCAGATAAAATAAATAAATTTTTTTGGTCAGATAAAAAATAATTTTTTTGGTGTCGCCCATGCCTACTTTATCAGATAAAAAAATAAATTTTTCTGATGTCATCCATGCCATGGTCGACACCACTTTTATCTGATAAAAAAATATTTTTTCTTGGTGTCGCCCATGCCATGGTCGAAACCCTTAAAAAATACGAAATAAAAAATATTTTTTTTGGTGTTTGGCAATGAATGGCCGACACCAACTTTCCCTCGTCTATATATAGGACTGAGGTTTCTGTTTTGAAATTGTAAGGAAGAAAAATTTCTCTCAGAGTAACATAAATATGAGAGTGTGTTATTGTGTATTATCATATGAGTGTTTTATTATGGGGGAGAGTTTTGAAGTATACAACCGAATTTTGGGGTTTTATTATATACTATCATGTATTGTCGGAGTTGAATTATACATTGTCATTTGAAGCGGCAGAGATATGTCTTCAGTGGTAAGACGGTTTTCTGCGCCATTGAAGACTATCCAATATGTCCAACGCAGATGGACATTATCTACTTTGGAAGAATTTGTTACCACAAGAAGTAGGGGTGAGCATTCGATTGAATCGGATTGAAAATTTTCGAGTTAATCGAGTTTTCGAATCCTATTTCATCATCCTAACTCGATTTGAAATTTTTACGAATCGAGTCTAGTGAGATAGAATTCAAATCGAATCGAATATATTTGTTTGAGTTAAATTAAAAAAATTAATTTGGTATTGTTTAATTTTATATAATTTTTTTAAAAAATATTTTTATTTAATTTAGAGTTTTTTTAAGAAGAGAAAATTAATTTTAGGTTTAGTTTATGAGTTTTTTTTAGGAATAAAATTATATTTGGGTAAGGTAAAAGGGAAAAAATTAAAAATATTTAGGTTTAGTTTATGGATGAGTTTTAACCTTTAGGGGAAAAAATTGGGTAAGATAAAAGGTTTGGGCTTTAGGAGAAAATGGGGTAAAATAAATTGGGCCTGAGTAATATAAATTTAAAATTAAAAATAATATAGTTTTATTCGGTTTATTCGAATTATTCGAGCTATTCGAATTCGAAAATTTAACTCGATTCGAACTTGAATTTTGAAAAAAAATTCAACTCGATTCGTTTAACTTGAATAACTCAAATTACTCGATTCGAATAATTCGAAATTATTTTCGAATTTTTCTATTCGAATCGAGTTTTGTTCACCCCTAACGAGAAGTACTGTTGAATAGCTAATCCAACGTAGATATATTGCCACCGTATGTGGGCGGTGTGGTAAGCCCGTAAAGGTTATGCTATCAAAGATCGGATGACTTTCTCCACCATTTAACAGGTAACCGAGACCGACTGCATTGTGTCTTACAAACTGAAAAAGGCCATGTTTAACGACAACCCGAGCAAATTTCTCGATACTAACGTTTGCAGCTCGGTATTCAAGCAGATGGACATTATCTATGTTTGTATCTTGTTATATATGTAATTTTAATTTTTTTTGTATTATTGTTGTTCGAATTTTTAAATTTCGTGTATTAATATTAACAAATATTTGTAATTTATTGTATTTGTAAAATTAATTTGTTGCTTAGTAACATTCAACAATGTTTGTATTTTCAAGTCTTGTATTAAAATAATTTCGAATTATATACAAAAGTATTAAATATGTTGTTGTGAAAATGTGGGGAAATAATTATTATTGAAAAGATTATATAAATTTTGAAAAAATAATAATTAGAAATGAAATTTAAAAAAATGAAATTAGAAATTAAATTGAAAATATAAACGAAATTACAAATTAAATTTAAAAAGTAAACGAAAAAATCAAAATTGATTAGATCCCGGTGACATCCCCGATGCTGGCGTGTAACGGATCGGGTTCCTCCAGGCTCGGCGAGGCCGAGGCCGTAGTACAGCTCATTGAGGAGGTGTTACATAGCTGTTGGTCGGTTCGGTCTCCGTGGTCTCAACGTTCGGTGTTCCGATTAGCGTATGTAGAAAGGGTGGTAAAATCGTACGTATCATCATCATCATCGGGAGTGTGTTGAGTGATCGGAGGTGCCGAGCCCAAAATATCCTCCATTGTTGGTGTATATTCTTCCCGATGGATCTCCAGTTGATATGAGGATGAACCGGAGTACTATGAACGTTGAGGGTCGAGGTCGACGCCAAAAATCTCCTCCATGGAACGATGATATTGGTCTTGCGGGAAAGAAGACGAAGACCCGAATGCTTGATATTGGGGATCAGGCTGGTGCTCAAGCTCGTCCTTAGGCTCAGAATCCAAATCGGGAATCTAACCACAGCGTCAACGTGGGCTGTTCGCCGGACGCTATCGGTTACCATCCGGAATACGTCTCTACGGGACCAACATATACTACCCGAGAAAAACCAATGGCATCACATATGTTATATACCATTGCTTGTACTGTGAGGAACCGAAAAAATCACCGTTACACGAATACAAGGTTAAGCACCTATTCCTCCATTCATTCCAAAACATGATATATGGCTCAAGATAACGGGCCCAATTTATGTTGTTTCTACTTGTTCGCTTTTTGTCAAGCTAGTGGACATCATCGAGTTGGAAGGGAGGGTTCGGGATATGTTGCATAGCATCGAATTGTCGCAAGATCCGATCCCCAGCGTGCCATTCCACCATATGAAAATTGAATACCGGCACACTACACAAGAACAAGTTGTATTCGTGCTAGTAAACAAATGGTGGAATGAAAGGCGTAATGTTATCCCCGATATAAGGGCTCCACACGAGCTGTACAGTATCAAAAACACGAGTTTAGTTAATATAAAAAATATTTTATGTAACAGCCCGATTTTCAGTGGTGTCGAAAATAGTGGTTTCGGGACCACGACTCTGACGAGTCGAGTCATAAATATTAGTTATTTAATATTTGTGATGTCATCAACATCGCATTAAGTCTTGGTTATGAAATTTCGACGTTTAATTAGATAATTGAATAGAAAGGACTAATTTGTAATAGGTGCAAAAGTATAGATATTTAATTAGAAGGACTTAATAAGTAAATACACCAAAAGAGATAGAATAGTGGAATATCATGACAATTAAGGGTAATGAAAAGATTAATTAAAGGCTTAAAAGTGATTAATTAAGTTAATGATGAAAGTCATAAAAAATACCAAAATGTCATTTAGTATATAAGTAAAATTTAAAGGAAGAGAAGAGGAAATTCTCATCTTGTTTCTTCTTCTTCTTCATGGCTAAGCTAGGGGATTTAGGGTTTTCTTTGTTCACTTTGAATCCTTATTTGAGTAAGTAAATTCTATTTGTTTTTAGTAATTTTTATATTTTTGAGTCCGTATTAGCTTGATCTAGCTTATGCTAGGTGTAACAGCTCGATTTTTAGTAGTGTTGAAAAGAGTGGTTTCGATACCACAACTCCGATGAGTCGAGTCGTAAAATTATTTATTTTAAATATTTTTGGTGATATATGCATCGTATGAATTATGATTCGAAAATATCATTGATTAGATAGTTAATTGAATAGAAATGACTAAATTATAAAAATGATTAAAGTGTAATTGTTAAATTAGAAGGACTTAATAAGTAAATTAACCAAGAAATATAAGTTAGTGGATTGGTATGGGTTAAATTAAGAGTAAATATATTTAATTAAGGTTAAAAATGGTTAATTAAAGCTTTTGATGAAAGTCTTAATATTTACAAAATTGCCATTGACTATATAGATGAATTAAAATAAAAAAAAAGGAAAAAATTCATTATTTCTTCATTTTCTCCATGGCAAAGAAGGAAGAAACTAGGGTTTGCACATTCAATCTTTGAGCTTTGATTTGAGTAAGTAAACATTGATCTTTTTAGTAATTTTTATGTTTTTGAGTTCTTATTAGCTTAATCTAACTAATCCAAGGACCAATTTGTGATTCTGTCAAATGTTAAATATTTTAACATTATTGGAAATGCTTATTTTTGAAAGATTAAGATGGATTTATATGATTGGTGGTTGGGCTTGATATTTTTGTAAAGTGATTTTTGATGAAATTAGGGTTTAAGGACTAAAATACTAAAATGGTGATATTGTTGTACTTGTTGTGAAATAAATGGATTTGTATGGGTTTGTATGATGATTTTGAATGTTCGGCTGGTATGGATTGAGGAGAAAAGAGGTATTTTGCATATTTTGTGTTGAAAGAACTAAATCGAATAAAAAGAAAGTATAAAGGGTAAAATCATAATTTTACCAAAAAGGGGTTTGATTATGTTAAATAATTGATTGTGTGATTTAATATGAGAAACTGAATGATTTGTGAATGTAGACTATGACCGTGCCACAGATGGTGGAAAGGGAAAATTAACAGAATAGTCTCTAGGATCCATTCACAACTGCAATCCATACCGATAAGTTCGTATGGTTAAATTCTAACTTAAAAATGCTTATTCTTGTAATATGAATATTGTAGTGAGATGAAATGATAATTGAAATTGTGGAAGACGAGTATGAATGAAATACGGAGGACAAACGGGTTTGAGCTATAAACGAAAAGGTCTGATGAGTAAGTGTCATCGTGAGTAAATGAATCCTTTACGGATTAAAGGTCCGTTGACTAAGTGTCATCGTGAGTAAATGAATCCATGATAGATTAAAGGTCCGATGACTTAGTGTCATCGTGAGTATATGAATTCCTATTAGGAACAAGAGGTCCGATGACTATATGTCATCATGAGTATTAAATGAAATTAGTTCCAATGCGGAACAAGGGTTCAATGTCTTTGTGTTATCATGAGTAACAAATGCGAGTGAAACCTACCCCAGATGTAAACAATGTTCCATTCGGTTAATTAGATTTTTACAACTCTTGAAGTTCGTTAAATCTATTTAACTTTATGCACTTACTAAGCCTTAAAGTGCTTACCTGTGGATTTGCATTTGTTTGGTAAATTCACTTTTTGCTGTTCAGAGATCGGATCATCTTGAAGCATCACACTATCCCAAAGTTATTCGGTAGACTTTTAGTTAATATGGCATGTGCTAGGATGATGTTACCTTTTTCTTTATATAACGAGTTTGTGAAAAACTTTGTTATGTTTTGATGAAATGTTGGATGTAGTTTTAAGTACCTTGTATTGACATAAATCTTGTATTTGTGTTGTCTTGAATGCATAGTTAAAAGTTGTGTTTGCATGAAATCAATGAACTTGTGTTTGGTATAATTCTTAAGATTTAGCATACTTTTTTTGGTAAAACCCATGTATGTTTCGGTAGAAGTGCAGGGTAGGAGAGAGGTTGCACACTGACTTAATTTATATCGGTAGTTAAATTGTGAGTATCGATAGTTGTATGTATAGAAGTATCGGTAGAGTGTATATTTGTAGTGGTAGAAGTTACAGGATGGAAATTTTAGCTCTCTGGAGTTTTTAGTATCGGTAGATGCATGACATGTATCGGTAGGGATTATACTTATATCGGTAGAACTAGTACATGTACCGGTAGAAATCTGCACTATTTAGAATTGTTCATTGAATTAACTACTACCGATACTTGACCATCAGGTACCGGTAGAAGTCCCCTAAACGTTGGAAATACCATTTTTACCCTTGACAAAATTGTGTTATGTTTAGATATTGTTTTAAATTGTGAGAAATGATTTTTGAATTGAATAAAGATGTAAATAGTCGAATATGTGTAAAAGATGAACAGTATAAAATGAATAGAAGACATTAGAATCCTAACCGGCGATGGTACTCGAGATTTGGGTGTTACACAAGGATTAATTTGTGAATCTGTCAAATGTTAGAAAACTTGTCATTATTGAAATTGCTTGTTTTTTAAAGCTTTTGATGTATTTGAATGTTTGATACTTGGGTTAAATCCTTGTGTAAAGTGATTTTTTGATGAAATTAGGATTAAAGGACTAAAAGGTGAAATTGGTGAAGTTATATGTATTGTTGTGAAAATAGATATATAAATGGGTTGGATAGGTACCCCAGAGAATTCGGCTATGGTTAGTTTTGTGAGAGAATGGATGTTTTGCATGTTTTATGTTGAAAGGACTAAATTGAATAAAAGGAAGCTATTAGGGGTAAAACTGTAATTTCCCAAAATAGACTAAATTGTGTTGAATGAATAAATTATGAAATTTAATGTGAGAATTGAATGATTTGTGAATGTAGACTACGATCGTGCCACCGATCGTGGAAAAAGAAAATTAGCAGAATAGTCTTTAGAATCCATTCACAACTGCAACCCAGTCCGGTAAGTTCGTATGGTTAAATTCTAACTTAAATTGCATATTCATGTAATGTAAACTATTGTAGCAAGATGAATTGATAATCAAACTTGTGGAAGATGAGAATGAAGGAAATGTGGAGGATAAACGGGTTCGAGCTATAAACGAAAGGGTTCAATGACTAAGAGTCATCGTGAGTGAATGAATCCTTTATGGATTAAAGGTCCGATGACTAAGTGTCATTGTGAGTGAATGAATCCTTTATGGATTAATGGTCCGATGACTAAGTGTCATCGTGAGTGAATGAATCCTTATGGATTAATGGTCAGATGACTAAGTGCCATCGTGAGTAAATGAATCCTTTATGGATTAAAGGTCCGATGACTAAGTGTCATCGTGAGTTTATGGATTCCTATATGGAACAAGAGGTCCGATGACTATATATCATCGTGAGTATTAAATGAAACGAGTTTCAGTGTGGAACAAGGGTCCGATGACTTTGTATTATCGTGAGTAATAAATGCGAGTGAGACTTACCTCGAATATACACAGTGTTCCATTCGGTTAATTAGATTTTTACAACTCTTGAAGTTCAATAAATCTAGTTAACTTTATGAACTTACTAAGCCTTAAAGTGCTTACCCTTGGATTGCATTTATTTTGTAGATTCAATTTTGTTGCTCGGAGATCGGATCATCTTGAAGCATCACACTATCCCGGAGTAGTTTGGTAGACCTTTACATCACTTGGTTAATATGACATGTACTAGGATGATGTTACATTTTCTTTATACAATGAGTTTGTGAAAAACTTTGTTATGTTTTGATGAAATGTTGGATGTAATTTTAAGTACATTGTATTGACATAAATCTTGTATTTGTGTTGTATTGAATGCATAGTTAAAAGTTGTGCTTGTATGAAATCAATGAACTTGTGTTTGGTATAATTCTTGAGATTTAGCATACTTGTTTCGGTAGAACCCATGTATGTTTCGATAGAAGTGCAGGGTAGAAGAGAGGTTGTACACTGACTTGAGTTGTATCGGTAGTTAAATTGTGAGTATCGGTAGTTGCATGTATAGAAGTATCGGTAGATTGCATGTTTGTATCGTAGAAGTTGCAGAATGGAAATTTTAGCTCTCTGGAGTTTTTAATATTTGTAGATGCATGATATGTATCGGTAGAAATTATACTTGTATCGGTAGAACTAGTACAGGCACCGGTAAAAATCTGTACTGTTTAGAATTGTTCATTGAATTGACTACTACCGATACTTGACCATCAGGTACCGGTAGAAATCCCCTAAAATGTTAAAAATACCATTTTTATCCTTGACAAAATTGTGTTATGTTTAGCTATTGTTTAAATTGTAAGAAATGATTTTTGTATTGAATAAAGATGTAAATAGTCGGATATGTGTAAAAGATGAACAGTATAAAATGAATAGAAAACATCGAAATTCTAACCGATGACGATACTAGGGATTTGGGTGTTACATTTTATTTGTAAAAAAAATATTTCGAAAATATAAAAGTTTGAAAAAATTGATAAATTATGTATTGTCACATCAACACTTTAATTTGAATAATTTTAATTTGAATAGTTTTTTTAATAGATTTTTAATTTGAATTTAAATATTATAATTATGTATTGTCACATCAACACTTTAAATAATTTTTAAATTATTTTAATTTTAATTATCAATTTTAAATTATTTTAAAAATAATTTTAAATATAATATTTTAAAAAAAATCGAACTATTTTTAATATAAATTTTTAAATGTTATTGTAATTTATTATTATTTATTTAAATTATTATTTTTTTGTTTTTAATTTGAATTTGGTAAAAGTTTAAATAAGTTGAAAAATTAAAATTATTTCAAAATTTTGGGATTGGTAAAATTTGAAATTGTATATTTTTAATTATTTTAATTTTATTTAACTTTATTAAATATTTTTAAAAAATTATTATTAAAATCATTTTTTAAATTTATTTATTATTTTTTCATAATTATTTAATTTATTTCTAAAAAAAATGTTTTACCCACGATCAATGCATGGTCAACACGTGCCAACCCCTTAGCGCCCCCGAGCCATCAGCAGGACAAAATCTGCCTGCTCTGCAGCAGGCTTTGCCTGGTCAAAAGGTCAATGCATGGCCGACACTTATAATTTTTTTTAAATTTTAATTAAAATTTATTTTTTATATTTTCAATATTTTAAATTAAATTTCAACTTCATTTTCAATTTAGATTTCAATTTTATTTAAAATTCATTTGAAAATTAAATTTAAATTTCATTGAAATTTCAATTTTAAATGAAATTTAAATTTAATTTAAAATTGTAAGTTTAAAATTAATTTTTTAATTATTTTTTTTTAAAAATTATTAATTTAAAGTTTAAACTTCATTCCAACTTTAATTCCAATTTCATTTAATTTTCATTTCAAATGTAATTTTAATTTTAATTTCAAATTTAAACTATAATTTTAAATTCAAACTAGTATTTTATTTTGAAGTTAAATTTAAATTTAAACATGTATTTTAATTTTGAAATCAATTTTAACTTAATTTTAATTCCAAATATCACTCAATTTAAAGTATAATTTAATTTTCATTTCAACTTTAATTAAAATTTGAAAATAATAATAATAATGTATTTCATTTCTAATCATTAAAATTTGAACATATAATTTAATTTTCAAATTAATTTCAACACAAATATTGTTCATATATACTCGTGGACATGCGCTCATTCTTCGTCCAACAGACTGACATTACGAGAGGATTGATCGAAAATATAGACACGATGTGGGCAAGTGGATCGATTATGACCAGGTCTTCGGCAAACACTGCACAATTTCGGTTCGCCCATCTCCCTGATGTCCATATCAGAGCGAATCCTTGTCGAATGTGGATGACCTTAGGCTTTCTACGGAGACTATGGTCCGGCAGCATCTCGAAAGCAAGCGGTGGAACTTCCTAGTTCGATACATCAAGCATTATGGGAAATGCATTCTCCTAGATACACAATTTGCGTTTTAGTGTGTACACCTCGTCTATGAATTGTTCAACATTTAAATTTGCAGCCGCACAACTGCATGAACATGCGCACACGAATATCGGAGAGTTTGAAATCTAAAGCACTCGCATCGCCGGTTTACCAGATCAACTGCGTTCGACCTCGACGGAACACCCGAGCGACGATCGGTGTACTTTGAAACTCGAAAAATCTCCAACTCTCGTGAATAGATTTCTGCGTTCATCTTTTGAGCTATCTAACTGTTTGCCGCCATAACCCTTCGAATGTCCTCAACGTACACGTGCCCGACCTCCATTTGCGCCACTTGTCGCTTCCCCATCGTAGGCATCAATATGGCCAACCTATAGAAGGTTGCCCAGAAAACAGCAGCAATTGGTAGATGCCGTGTTCGCCTCAAGATGGAGTTAACCGACTCGACCAGGTTAGTCATCATTTGACCATATCGATACCCCTCATCGTAACTTTATGTCCATTGATATGTCTGGACACTACCCAACCACTCACGAATATTTTTACCATTTGGTAAAATGTTTCATCTTAGCGTCAAGCTTTGCGAACTTTTTCCTGAATCTCCGTGGTTCAAATTCATGAGCTGCATATGCAATTTCGAATAAGTATTTTAAAAATTCACACACTGATAAAATTTAAAATTAAATCGAATAAAAAAATACAAACAATAATTATTACTCATATCCACGAGTTCAGCTTTCTATTCTTTATTGTTATAATCATTATGAAAGTCTACCGACATGTGTCGGATGCAATAAACGGACCTCCACGAAACCTCCGATCGCCTTATTGCAGCAAGTAACCCCTTCGATCTGTCTGATATAAGGCAAATGTTATCTTGCTTGAAATGTGCCTCCTCATATTTTTCAAGAAAAATTCCCACGACTCGAAGCACTCTTTCTCGACTATGACGAAAGTGATCAGAAGTACATTTCGATTACTATCTTGTGTAATAACATTCAGTAGTATTTGTGTGTATTTACCGTACAGCCAGATTCCATTAACTTGCACCACCGGTTTGCAATAAGTGAAGGCCCTAACACACGGGTTGAACATCCAAAACAATCGGTAAAAAAGTCGTTTCCCCGGATTAATCACCCTGTCCGATCTTTCATATGGTAGTGTTTGCAAATCAGTGACTGTCCCCGGTACATACTCTCGCATCGCAGCTATCCACCCTTGAAGTTCGTTGTATGACGCATCCAGTCACCATACAACTCCCGCATCGCCATTTGCTTCGCCCACCATGCCTTTCGTTATGAAACCTTATAATTGAAGCGAACTTGTATTGCTGCAACATAGACCGATACCTTATTCAACGAGAACGCTTTCACCATAGGCATGATGTAGTTGCATATGGTATTTGCATCTAACTTTCAATGGTCTTGCGTCAATCGAGCCATGGTGCATATGTGTGGACCTTCCATTTTCCTTATTGTTCACAGCTGACTCCGTTGTATTAACGCGGCTCGGATACGCCACTTACACCCACTCTCGGCTTTCCAACATTCTTCGATGTACAAAGACTGCAACGACTTCGTCACTTTATAATCCACAACTAACTTCAAGCTGTATTGCTTTATTGCATTTAAGCAGTCCCTCTTCTTCGTCAGTTTGTTCGTCGAGTAGGTGAGCTGAAACTATGTTTCTATATTCTGAAAAATCACAAGCTCGAGCCGCATCTGGGTCTACGTCACTCATGACGGCCTTGGGATTATTCCTGATAACTATACTCGGGATCGTATTTCCTCCCGAATAGGTGTTAACATCATCACCCTCCTCCGACCCCTCCTCATTTAAGTCTTCGAGGATGTCGTCCAAATTGGGGTCTTCCAAAGCTTCATTTTTGTCATCATCTTTTACGGGGGCCAACACTTTCGGATGAAATTGTAGACGAGGACATGTGTTTTGGATGTTATACAAACATTTACAGGTGTTTGGATTTTCTGGAGTTGACCCTTTATAACCCGATTGATCTTCCCAGCATACATTAAGATCAATATCTATTTCAGAACGTTGGCTTACTGGATTTAAAACTTGAATTGGTTCGGGTTGTGCTATCTACGCGAACAACTCAATCGGGCAGGGATTTTCGATCTTAGAGGGGCAATAAATTTCAATCATTGTCCCTAGATCATCATTATCAACAAGCTCCATTTCCAAGAACTTGATTTGATCTGATGAAACCGAAAATTTGTAAAATAGTATCAACATTTACTTCCCGTAACGAGTAGCTATCTTTGTACTAATCTCTCGTTTCAATTCCTCCAGCGAAACACGCTTGTTCAATCTCATTCCGATTTTTTTTTGTTTGAAATACACAACCTTCATCATTTGTATTGATAATTTCTCCATCGAAATGAACATAAACAAAAAAAATATTGGAACTCATCTTGAAAAAAGTTGTGATTTTCTCTTAACAAACAAAACAAAATTTTTTTGTACTGATAATGAAAACAAAAAGCTCAAATATTTAGTACTGACACTTAATATATATATATATCTACTATTGGAGTTAAAAGTGGGTGTCGGCTATTGAATGGTAATCACCCAAGAATATTTTTGGGACTTACAAAAATAGGTCTCGGCTATGGGATGGTAATCACTAGAAAAAATATTTTTTCGTATCTGGAAAAGGAGGTGTCGGTCATGACTTCGCAGACATCCAAAAACATTTTTTTTATTCCTATTAACTAAATTCGTGTTCTTTTGATTTTTTTCGTTTATTTTTTAATATTAATTTTAATTATTTTTTAATATATATTTAATTTTTCGATAATAATTATTTTTTAATATTTTCACAACAAAATATTTAATAATTTTTTTATAAGTCGAAAATATATTAATACAATAAAATACAAACATTGTTGAATATTACAACGCAACAAATTAATTTTACAGATACAATAAATTATAAATAATACAAAATAATCAACAAAACCCTAACCCTGTCCAACTTGTCTCGGTTAGATAATGTCCATATTCTTGAATACTTGGCTAACTTCAAGAAATTCTTGTAACCCTCAAGCAAGATGGATTCTTTGGACATTTAAGATAGTCTTCAAAGGTGCAGAAAGTTGTCTAATCATTGAAGACATATATTTGCCGCTTCACATAACAGTATATAATTCAACTCCAGTAATACATGATAGTATATAGTTCAACCTCGAAATTCATCTGTACACTTCACAACCCTCCCCTAAGACAAAACAGTCATCTAATGATAAAGAAAAAAACACTCATTTTTATGTTATTTTAAGAAAAATATTTCTTACTTAAAATTTGAAAAATCGAAACCTCAATCCTATATATAGATAAAGGAGGAAAATTTGGTGTCGGCCATGGCATAGACGACACCAAAAAAAATATTTGTTTTATCAGACATGGCCGACACCAAGAAAAAATATTTTTTTATTAGATAAAGGTCATGGACGACACAAAAAAAATTATTTTTTTATTTGATAAAGTAAGTGTCAGCCATGTTTTGGGCGACATCAAAAAAAATTATTTTTTTATCTGATAAAAGTGCTGTCGACCATGGTATAGCCAACACCAAAAAAAAATTTATCTGATAAAGTTGGTGTCGACCATGACATGACCAACACCAAATTTTTTTTATCCCATGGTCGACACCAAATTTTTTTCTTCAAAATATTGTATTCTCGTATATTAGTATAATACCAGATTTAAAAAATACAGAGTTGTCGGCTATTGCGTAATCGAGACCAAAAATACCATTTTTATGTCTAATGCCAATCATTGAGATAAAATCTGAAGAGGTATCGACCATTGAATAATCATTTAAAATATTTACGGTTCATTTTAAATCATTTTAATATATATTTTTGAACTTAAATATTTTCGTTAATAATAAAAAATTTTGGATTATTTGAATAAAAACTCTCATAAAGATCTATTTGTGAATTCAGAGGTACACAGGACCAGAGATATTTTGTGTATGTAGATGTAGACAAAAACAATGACAAATGAAATGATGTCATGTTTTAATTTCACTCTTCAAATGCTCCCTAATTAGAGTTAACTTCTCCTACATCCTATGATATTGACTTCATGGCAATGAAGACATTCTCAAAATTTCGTGATGTGACAGAAAGCACAACTTTTATACCATAATAGTTTCACTATGATGAAAAACATAGGGGCTTGATTCTACATATCAAATGCAATTGTATGAAAATAGATAAATTTATAATGAGTGACTGTTAAAAAGTTAAATTCATTTTATCTCTTTTACATAATAAATAAGTAAATTTATTTTCGTACTGTAGATAAAAATTTCATCAATTTATATGATTAAACATTATTATTGTTTGAGTTGAATCAAATCAACGGGTTAAATTAAAAATCAAATAAGGTATCGATTTGAAAAAGGACATTAAACCAGTTGAATAATAAATCCATATAAATTAGTGGTTGATTAGATTGGATCGAGTTTTTAATATTTTTTATCAAATTAATTGGATCGATCGAACCAATCGAACTAACAAATCGATTGTCTAATCGATTCGATAACTAGTCGATTCTAAAAACATTGTTAAAAATTATGTGATTAACAAAATAACCAAATAATGATACTTGATGTGACACATGTTCTTCATATTGACATACAAAACTAAATTTTAACCGCAAAAAAAAAATTAAAAAAATGATTTGATCCAATATGTAATAACTAAATTTTTTATTTTTTTAATAAAAAATAAAATGCAATCCAAGACTTCCATGGCATTTTAATACACAGCAGCATCACTAGTAGTACCAATGTGGGTCAAAACTTCCAGAAACAAGACGGAAATGTTTCTCGTCATCCTAGACGTCACCACAGGGCAGCAATCGCTGTCAGGATCTTAGGCCAAGATGGTAAGTCGCATGTCCAATCGAAGAAAGACCGGAATTTGTTTTATATGGTTGTTGGGGTCTTTGGTTTTGCATTTGGCTCATGGCACACGCCATCTTCAACCTTAACACCAAATCAAGGTAGATGGGCAGTTAAGGAGGTTGATGGGGAGTCATTGGGGGCTATTAATGGCAGTATCCAGTGTTGGTGAAGTAGCAAAAAGTAGGTTTGGTGTCGTACATGAGTATTTAATCAACTTCCCAATGGTGTTAAATTTGTAGCCAAGCAGGTTGTGGAATCTCATTACAGCAAACAATGGAATATTCTCGACATAGAACTCCAAAATTTCACCAACCATTGTTTTATTTAATCAACTTCCCAATGGTGTTAAATTTGTAGCCAAGCTGGTTGTGGAATCTCATTACAGCAAACAATGGAATATTCTCAACATAGAACTCCAAAATTTCACCAACCATTGTTTTATTTTGCAGGACATGATTGTAGCCAATAATAAGCATTTCAGTGCACAAACCATCAGCTTAAAGGTTAAAAAATAACGTTCACCAAAAAAAAAAAAAAAAGGTTAAAAATAACCATCATGATGTACTTAATAGGTATTACAATTCAATATTTTGCAAGAAACCTTGCATCTTACTAAGATTTTAGCTTCAAAGGAACAAAGAATGAACAAAGGAAAACATTATCTAGTTACAAAAATGATCCATGTTCATATTAATTCCAGTCTCAAAAGTAGTTGCCAGTAATCTCAATGCTTCACCTTCGCAAAACGTCCCTTAATTCTCGTCCTGCTTTCGGCTCTAACCTTTCTTGATTCGTACCTGATGTGCTTATCGAATCTGTCATGATTCAAAGAAACATTTCTCAGCAAAATGCACAAAAGGAATGTTTAATGTGTACAAAACAAAGTCAAGCATTACCTCCTTGTTTTCCTTTTCTCCTTGTAGCGCGAGATCGCGGAGTCTCTCTCCTGGCTATTTAACTCGTGGACGGCGACCTTTGGAAGTGCCAACATGGTTCCGGCATCAGTTTGATGTTGCTGTTGGTTTCCAAGACTATCACTCACAGGTATAGTCCTACTTGAACCTAGATGTTTATCAGGAACCACAGCACATTCCTCAGTATGACCTCTTAATTCCGAGAAAGGCACAAATACTTGATCGGTCATCTCAACGTTGTCACCGAAGGACCGTAGTGTACTTGACTGCATAAAGAGAAAGGATTAGCCCTCTATTTCTGGTAAACAAGCAAAAACTTTTAGATGCTCCATAAACAACAAACAAATCTATTGGAAGCCATTCAAAGCATATCAAAGGCTGTAATCTATCATCAACATAAACTGCAAGCCATATCAGACTTTACAGCTAAAAAACAATATGCCTCTTTGTGCTACATATCCATGGCTAATTTGCAGTTGCTTCAGTTTCCAAAATAGCATCTAAAAGTGGTCTATTCATCAGTCAACATCCCATACAGAACTCAATGTTCTATATTTCAAAAAGGATTACAGTCAAGGATTATACAAAATCTCTTGGAGAAAACAAGAAAAGGACATGCTCATACCTCATAAGAAGGAAATGGAACTGGATCTGTATCATTTGTGCAACTTGTATGCACAGTTCCTGTCTGCAAATCATCAGTATTATAAAAGCTGAGGGTAGGTTCAGATTTAGCTAGTTCACGTAGTTGATGAAGTACTTCCTCTTTATGTTGTCCACAAGAAGCATTACGATTCTGAATCAGAAAAAACAAGGGTACAGTGATCCATGTTATTATGAACTTGAAGCCTCAATAAGCAGAACCCTTACGGGCATCAATGCCAAACAACTAATTCAAGACCTTTTCACAAGCATAACAGTAGCATTCATAAAAAGGAACAACCTTTTTAGCTTCTTTACATGTCCTAGCCAACCAACATAGACCCAAAATAAATGCAAAAAAGGTGAAAAGGTTCAGCTCGAAACCTACCTTGGGCAAAGGAAGAACATCAGTGGGTTTAAACCCATGATCAAAATCACTCGAAACAAGCAAATCATCAAAGCTAGAAATCACCGGATTTTCCCAGCTCAACAAATCCAACCACCCATCACCATATCCACAATCATCATCACCTTTCTTTTCACCCAAATCCTCAATCCCAACAAAACTCACCAACTCATTCACCGAAGGACACCCAGTAAACCCTTCTATTGGTCTCCTATTATGCAGCGAAGACGACGAAAACTTGTGGCTTTCCCAATCACAGTTGGAGCAAAACACAGATTGCTCTGTTTCGCAAAAGATGGAAGCAGGGGAACCATCACAAGTGTCGCAGAGCTGTGACCGAGAGTGCTTAGAGAATAGTTGGTTAGCCGAGTGAACTTCCCTGTCACACGAAAAACAGAGCTTGGCGGAGTCAGCTCTGCAATATAAAAGAGCTTTGGATTGGTTGCAATAATCACAGAGTCTCCCCTGTTTTTGGTTACTTCTTCTCTGATCAGTCATGTGTAATTGATACAGGTTGGGTCTTTTAGGAAGGATTGGTTAAGAAGAAAAGAGAAGAATATATAGCATTGAAATGGCGCCAAGTTTTGGGTGCTTTGGCTGAAGAAAAATGGTGGAAATGGAGAAAGGAGTATAGAGTGCAGTAAGTTAAGGCTTTACTTGGTGGGCAAGTTGTCTTTCAATGCGTTGGTTGAATTTTGTGTTCTTTGCTCCTTTTTAATGGGAGAAAGTGATATTTCTTTATATAATACATTGTAGACATGTCTACCCATAATTACTATTTGGTTTGGAAGTGACAGGCTGACAGCACAGGTTTTATTATATTATTATAAATTAATCATATAAAACAATTTAAAAAAATATCGTGTGATGGTAAAAGTATTTACTATTATTGGATTCAAGTATTTTTAATTACGTTATTAATAAGGTTTTACCTTAGTTCACCAAAACAACCTTTAAAAAATTTAAGGTAAATTCTATTATGATCATTAAATTATTAGTAGATTTATATTTTGATCGTTCAACTTTTATAAATTATAAAATGATCACTGAATTATTCAACGATCATCAAATCGTCATTTAGTGCTCGTTATTTGGACCTTTTTTAAATTTTAATAGCCTAGTAACTTAAATAAAAAATTTTAAATAATTCAACGATCATTTTATAACATTTTAAAGTTAAGTGATAAAAAAAATAAATTTACTAATAGTTTAATAATCTTGAGTGTAATTTACTAAAAAAATTTATACATAAAAGAATAAATATGTAGTTGATCGTAACAAATGTTTCAAAATATGACTAAGACTTTAAATTAGCTTTTAAACTTCAAAATATTTTAATCAAGTTTTTGAAATATATTAATATCATATTAATTATGTCTTCTTTTTTTTGTCAATTTGTGGGTTATCATGTTAGCACATATTTGATGTGTTACATATTTAAAATATGTGAATCAAAATTTAAATACTGACATTTAAAAAAATAAATTTCCTAAAATTTAATGAATTTTGTTTCTTAAACGTATTATATTCAAACTATCAATGGATTATATGTACATATATTTACAATTTGATCAATGAGTTTTAAATATATTACATGTCAAAACCTTGGATTGTCACTAAAAAGAAATGTTTGAGTCGCTGCTGAAGGTGGACTTCGTAGTCGGATTTAATAGCTCCGGTTCTAATCTTGGAATTGGTAGAGCAACCAAGAAAGTTCGCACTCGTGCGGATTTAGTTTTGGACTTTAATGACCTTACGGTGGATATTAATGGACGGAAACTTCCATCAGAACCTTCAAAAGCATCCTATAATTGACACTTATGGGAGATACTGCTGACAATATGCAGGAGGACTATCAAGAAGAACCTTTTTCCTTAGAAGAGGGAGATGTTATCACTGAAATATTAGAAGGGATACCTTCAATTCGATTTTCTGATTGGATATGGAGTTTATTTGATGACGTATGGAAAAAACAATGGTTGTAAACTTGCTAGGGGGTCAGATAGGGTTCAAGGCTCTGTTGAATAAAATCACCCTACTCTGGAATCCCCAAGGGCGTTTCCAATTACTGGATTTAGAAAACGAATTTTATTTTGTTCGGTTTCAGGAAGAAAGTGATTTTACCAAAGTACTGACATCAAAACCTTGGGTGGTGTTCAGCAGGTACTTGTTTGTTCAGCCAGGGTCAGTAGATTTCTCAACGGCCCAAAGTGGTTTAGAATCGCAAGTGGTGTGGATTTGCCTACCTATATTTCGGAGGGATATTATTCCGATTGTCTCTTGCAGGCGATTAGGCAGATGATTGGTCCAGTTGTTAAACTGGATGCATATACTGATGAAGGGCAACGGGGACAGTTTGCTAGATTGGTCGTTACCATTAACTTACAACGACCCTTAGTGTCGAAACTATGGATTAATGGAAAGCTTCAGAGGGTAGAGTATGAGGGGCTTCCAAACATTTGTTTCTCGTGTGGGGGGTTGGTCATGGTGCGGACGGTTGTGATAAGTCACCAAGGATTGATTCTGTGGTGGTTTCGAAGGATGTTCAAAGGGGTAAAGGGTTGTCGAGTTTGGAGAAGCGGGTGTCGAAAGAGAATTTTGAAGCGTGGATGGTGGTGGAGAGACGTAGGAGGCGTAGTCAAGGTACTGGTGATGGACGGAACGCCGAAGTTTCTGCCTTCCCAGGTGGATCTCGTTTCTCGACATTGAATGAGGAGAACAATTTTGGAAATGACGAGAATTAAGGTGTTTTTAATGAGGTGATTGAGGAATTTTTAGATTTACATTCTGGATTGGGGGATGGCGATAGGGTAGGGCAATAACAGGCTTTTAAAGGTAAACAAAATTACTGTGGGAGTTCAAAAAAGAAGGGATTTTGGGTTTTTAGGCTGAGTAGCAAACCTGAATCAGCTCTTAAAGTGTTGAAGCCTAATGTGGGCCGATTGGGGTTGGACCAGAACTCTTCTATTGGATCAAGGGGGTGTTTCATTTGGATCAAATATTGGTGTTTTGGATAAGGGTGAAGGGGTGGCTATTGAGTAGGTAAAAATTTCAAAAAAATTATCTAAAGGGTCTCATGCAACTGTCCGAATTTTAGATAGTAATAGGGGTGCGGCTATGAGCAACAAAGAGAACTCAAATTTTTTTGTTTGGGAAGCCCAGTGGTTTGTATGGTACCAAAAAAGATGAAATGGTGAGGGGTTTTACCCAATCAAGGGAAACCACCGGATATGGTGGTGGATTTGTGGACAGTTATGGTGAATTTGGTGGGCGATTTAGATAATGCTATTAATGAAAATCGGACAGTTACGACATCAAAGAATGTTGGAGAGGTTATGGTTGTTAATGATGCTAATGGTGCCTCAAAAAATACATCATAAGTCATCTAGGTATGTGTCCAACCTTTTTTATTCAATTTTTATGAATACTAAAATATTGGTGTGGAATTGTCAAGGAGTTGGTCACCTCCGTTTTCATAGCATGATTAGTGAGTATAGCAAGGAATTTCATCTGAAGGTACTTTGTTTGATTGAAACTCGAGTTAGTGGATGTCTTGCGGATGGCATTGTTGTAAAATTGAGATATTGTAATTCTTTTTGAGTGGAAGCTAATAATTTTGTTGGTGGAATTTGGTTATGTTGGATTGATGATGTGAGTGTGGATATAATTCAAACTCATTCTCAAATGGTTCACACGAAAATTCAGGATGTGCAGCTTTCTAGAAATTTTTATGCTTCGTTTGTTTATACAAGTCCATAAAGTGCTACTCGAAGAGAACTCTGACCCTTTCTTTCATCGATGTCAGCTTCGATTGATGGACCTTGACTCCTTGTTGGGGATTTCAATTGTGTGCTTGATAGCTTTGAATGAGCTGGGGGTACGAATATTTCTCATGTTGGATGTCAACGGTTTCGAGACTTTATCTTTGATAATGCTTTGAAGGATCTTGGTGCTACTGGGGTTAAGTTTACATGGCGTAGAAGAGGTCTCTTTCAAAGATTAGACAGGGCCCTTTGTAATTTTGAGTGGGAATCTTTTGCCCCTGAGTGTTCTGTTAGGAACTTGTATTGGTTAAAGTCAGATCATCGCCCACTTCTCATTTCCTTACAGTCCTCTCAATATCGAGGTGACAAAACCTTTCGATGCTTAGCTAGTTGGATGTATCATAAGGATTTTGGTTCTTTTGTCAAAAGCAACTGGTTGCTTGGGCGATCGATTAGAGAATTTGGAAGGCTTTAAGGAGGTGGTTACCACATGGAACAAGCAGGTTTATGGTAATATCTTTGAGAACAAGAGAAAGCTAATTACTGAGTTAAAAAAGATTCAGAAGGTATTGGAGTTTTGGACAACCCAATCACTTCAGCAACGTAAGGCGACCTTGAGACATGAAATAGAGGAAATTTTGACCTATGAGGATATGTTTTGGTTTCAAAAATCTCGAGCAGAGTGGTTGCACCATAGGGATAGGAATACTGCTTATTTCCATAGTTCACGCTTAGTCGACGTAAAAGAAATAAGATTGAAGGTTTGGTAGTTGGTGAAGAGTGGTGTTTTGAAGAAGCTAGTTTAAAACAACATGTTCGGGATTTCTTTCAGTCGCTTTATACCATGGTATATGTGGTGCAGGGCACTTTAGTGTCGCAACAAAGTTTCCCTGAGTTTCCATTTGATAATGTCTTAAGCCTTGGTTTTCTGGTTTTTGATGAGGAGGTACGAAAGGTGGTTTTTAGTATGGCACCTTTAAAAGCTCCTGGAATGGATGGGTTTCAAGCTCAGTTTTTTCCAATCTCAGTGGGAGTTTATGGTACCTTCGATTTGTAATTTTGTGCGGAGTAGCTTGGGTGGTGCGCCTTTGGATCCAATTTTGAATAGAACTCTGCTTGTGTTAATCCCGAAGATTTCAAGGCCGAAAAGAGTTACTCAATTTCGACCTATAAGTCTTTGTATGGTGCTTTATAAAATTCTCACTAAGACGATTGTGAATAGGTTGAGGCCTTGCATGACACAATTGATAGGGCATAACCAATCAAGCTTTATTCCGGAAAGGGATTTCGCTGATAATATCATTGTGGCTCAAAAGGTGATCCACTCGTTGAAATCTTTTCATGGGAAGAAGATGGGTATGAAGATTGTAACACCTAAATCCCGAACACCGTCGCCTGTTAAGATTCCAGTCTTTTCTATTCATTTAACACTGTTCATCTTTTTTAAAAAATATCCTAATGTTCATCATTATTCAATAAGAAATTCACTTCTCACATTATATATCGACATTTAATCATAAACACAATTTGATAAGGGTAAAAATGGCATATCCAATATTTCAAGAGACTTCTACCAGTACTTGATGGTCAAGTATCGGTAGTAGTCAAGTCAATGAGCAATTCAGAAACTGTGCAGATTTCTACTGGGACTTGTGCTAGCTCTACCGATACAAGTATGATTTCTACCGATACAAGTCATGCATCTACCGATACCAAAAACTCTAGAGAGCTATAATTTTCACCCTGCAACTTCTACCTATATAAGCATACAAACTATCGATACATAAATACCATTAACTACTGGTACTTGTAATTCAACTACCGATACAACTCAAGTCAGAGAACAAGTTCTCTCCTACCCTGTACTTCTACCGATACATGCATAAGTTTTACCAAAACAAGAATGCAAAATCTTAAAAATTATGCCAAGACACAAGTTTAACATCTCAAACATATCCAACACAAATTATGCATTAGGCCATCACACCACATACATAATTTCTAAGTCTTTACAAGCATCTTAAGCTAAAACATCTAAATTGTACTTCATGCATATACACATTCAACATAGTAGGATTTCAACATCTTTAATAAAATTACAAAGGTTAATATCATCCTAGTACATGCCATAAGATCGAGTGATGCAAAAACTTCCGACAAACTTCGCTATAGTGTGACTTCAAGGAAATGACGATTATTCGATCTTCAGTCAGCAAGCGATCTACAAAACAACAACATTAACTATGGTAAGCTTCATAGCTTAGTAAGTTCGATAGTCTAAGAAGTTACCAAACATTTTAATTAGCAACAATGACTCCATCGAACTAACACAATTCCATTGCTCTTTGAGTTATTTACAACTTCTTTTCCTGTCCGTAACTTTCAGTTACTATTACCCGATGCTGCTCACATGAGCTGTCGAGGACTCACAACATATGCTGTACCCCAGCCATCGGTATAGTGCTTATCTGTACTACAAACTGTTCCCTAACGATGCTACTCACACGAGCTGTCGAGGACTCGTAACATATGCGGTATCCTAACCATCGCATCAGTAATATTTCAATGGCATAAAGCCTACTATCTCTTGCGTATCATTTCTTCGATCATCTTCAATATCGAATGATTCCGATTTGCTAAACATTGACAATATATATACAAGTAATATTAAGTAAAATTTACATTACGAACTTACCGGACTACATTACAATTTAGGAAAGACTTCAGGGACTAATTCGTCAATTTCCTTTTTCCACGGTCTGTAGCACGATCGTAGTCTACATTCACAAATCATTCAATTCTCACATTAAGTCACATAATTTAATCATTCAACACAATTTAGTCCTTTTTGGATAAATTATGATTTTACCCGTAATAGTTTCTTTTTATTAAATCTAGTCCTTTCAACACAAAACATGCAAAATAACCATTCTCTCATACAACCAACCATAGTCGAATTCTCTTGGGTGTCTATCCAACCCACTCATACATTTATTTTCATAATAATACATGTAATTTTACCATTTTCACATTTTAGTCCTTAAACCCTAATTTCATCAAAAATCACTTTACAAAAAAATTTAGCCCAAGTACCAAACATTCAAATATATCAAAAGCTTTCAAGAACAAGCATTTTTAATAATGGCAAGCTTCCTAAAATTTGACAGATTCACAAATTAGTCATTGCATAAGCTAGATTAAGCTGATACGGACTCAAAAACATAAAATTACTAAAAATAATCAAGGTTTACTCACCTAATCAAGCCTCAAAAGTTAGAAATGGAAAACCCTAGTTTTTCCTCTTCTTTTCCGTGGAGAATATGAAGAAATAAGTGGATTTTTCCCATTTTCTATTTTAATTTAATATATATAATCAATGGTAATTTTGTAAATATTTAGACTTTCATTATTAAGCTTAATTAACCCATTTTTTAATCTTGATTAAACCCATTTATACTTAATTAGACTCATGTTAACCTACCCACTAACATTTCCTTGGTTAATTTACTCATTTGATCCTTTTAATTAATCTTTTCTACTTTTGCACCTATTACAATTTAGTCCTTTCTATTCAATTAACTATCTAATCAGTAAAATTTCTGAACCAAAATTTAATACGATGCATATAACACCATAAATATTAAAATAAATAAATTTACGACTCAACTCATCGATTTTGTTATTTCGAAATCACTGTTTTAGACACCATTGAAAATTGGATTGTTACAAAGATAAACCTTGAAAAGGCTTGCGACAGAATCAACTGGGCGTTTCTTAGGGACACATTATTGATTTCTAGTTTACCTAGTGATCTTATACGAGTCATTATTGGTTGTGTTTCTTCTGCTTCTTTTTAGGTCTTGTGGAATGGAAGTGTTACGGATGGGTTTCAACCTTCACGAGGAGTTCGTCAGGAAGATCCTCTGTCTCCTTATCTATTCGTATTGTGCATGGAGAAATTGAGTCATCTGATTGGTAATGCTATTGCGAATGGAAATTGGAAACCTTTAGCATTATCTAGAAGGGGACCACTCATTTCGCATCTGTTTTTCGCAGATGATCTCATGTTATTCAGTGGCGTGAGCTTAGAGCAAGCGGAGGTTGTAAATATTATACTGAGGACTTTTTGCTATTTTTCTAGGCAAAAGGTGAATGTTTCCAAGTCTCAAATTTATTTCTCTCCATCAACTCCTATTGGCATTATCGACGGTATTTATTCTAGATTGGGTTTAGTAAGACGGATAAGATTGGTATTTACTTGGGAATGTCGATGCTTCATGAAAGAGTTGGTGTTGGTTCTTTTGATTTTCTTGTTGCCAAGGTTAGGCAGAAATTGTCAGGTTGGGATGCGAGGAAGCTTTCGATTGCGGGACGAATTACATTAGTTCGTTTAATGCTTCTATCTATTCCAAATTATTTTATGACTACCGCCAGAGTGCCTATCACTATTTGCATGAAAATTGAAAAACTCGTACGAAGCTTCATTTGGGGATCATCGGGAGGGCAAAGGCGGCTTATTATTGTTTCTTGGGAAAATTATTGTCGACCAGTTGAAAATGGAGGGTTGGGATTGTAAAAATTGAGCGATCAAAATAGAATATTTTTGTTAAAATTGGGCTTTCGATTCCTTACCAACTCTGATGCTCTTTGGGTAAAGGTTCTTCGAAAGAAATACAACATTCAGGAATTTTTGCCCATGTCTATCTCCCGTAACAATGGCTCATATATTTGGTGTTCTCTTGCTAGAATTTGGACAGATGTAGTAGCTAATGTTTATTGATCAATTGGCGATGGACGGGTTGTTGTTAATCTTTGGAACGATCAGTGGGTTAGACAACTTGGTCAGTTGAATTCTTTTTGCCTTGCACCGGAAGCTATGGATAATACGCTTCGTGTCTGCGATTTGGTAACTCCAAATGGTTTATGAGGTTGGGAGCGTCTTCAGATACTAGTCCCAAATCATGTTTTGCAACATATTGCTGCGGTTATGCCTCAATGTGAAAGGGCAGGGCACAATTATTTAGTATGGAAGTGGAGGGATAGTGGCGGCTTCTCTTCGCCTCTGACTTACAAAAATCTTTTCTCTCTTAATAGTGCAGGTTCACCAGTTTGGAAACTAATTTGGCCCGTCAAATCTCCTCAACGAATTCGGGTTTTTCTATGGCTTTTGTGGCATGGGAGAATCTTTACGAACAGCGAAAGGCAGAGGAGACATATGACAGAGGATGGATTTTGTCCTGTTTGTGGGGTTTAGCTTGAAACAACACTCCATGGTTTAAGGAACTGCCTTTTTGCGATAAAAATTTGGCATGCAGTTCTGCCCAGGCATGTTCACTCTATCTTCTTTTCTTTACTTTTGTCCGATTGGTTGCTTTGGAATTTACATGATAAGGGCAAGTTATCCAAAGAAGATGTAGCGTGGCAATCACTCTTTGTAATGCTTTGCTGGCTAATTTGGAAGTCACGAAATGAGCATGTATTTTTGAATGGCCATAGAAATTCTAACATGATTGTTGGTACAGGGTATTCATGGGCATGTAGTTATCATGATCTGTCTGCAAAGGTGAATCTGGTGCCTTTGAATCGTAACTTCTCGAGTTGGTCTTGTCCAACACAGGGGTGGGTTAAGCTTAATTCAGATGCTGCTGCTTCAGTGGATGGGGCTTCCATTGGTGGGGTGATTCGTGATGCTACAGTAAGTTGGCTATGGAGTTATAACTTGCGTTTTGACCTTGACTCAATTTTTAAAGTGAAAGCGCGAGCTTTATTGGAAGGTTTGATATTAGCTTGGGATAAAGGGTTTAGAAAGGTTGAAGCTGAGTGTGATAATGCGTTGTTAATTGACTTGATCACCTCTGTAGGTGGAGCTCATAGCAGTTTAGTCGAAGTGCGGTTGTTACATCAAGTAGTCCGACGTCAATGGGAAGTTTGTCTTTGCCACATATCAAGGTCTTTGAAAAAAGTTGAGGATCACATGGCGAAGGTTAATTTGTCATCTGATGGTCTATTAAGAGTTTTTTGTTAACCTCCGGCCTCAGCATTTCAATTTTTGGATGAAGATTAGCAGGCGTCCTTACGTTAATTGATGTTTAATTTTGTAATCGCTTAACGCAATTTTATTCTACCAAAAAAATATATTACATGTCAAACTTGAACCGATTTTAATGCTCATGTTGAAATGAACCAATTTTTTATATCAAAATTGGAAACGAGAAATTTTTTTTTACCAACTTTCAAAAATTCTACACTACTTGCAAATGAAAAATGAAATAAATGCCCATTGAAATTTTAAATTGGTCAACATCATTATTATTATAATTAAAAAATAATTTAGAAGATTTGAGTTCGCTTAAATAATTATTTTAAAAGATGGAAAATTTTGTAAAATCAAAGCATTCATGAAGTTGGAGGACAAAAATTCATTATAAAGAAGATATTGAATTAAGGAACAACTCCCAATGGCTTTTATATACATATAGTAGAACCATTACCTTAACCATTTTTCCTATTCAATATATGAAATTAGTATGATTTTGGATTATTTATTTTTAATTAAATTATAGTTTAAAAATTTAAAGATTACAATTTACCCCAATTATAGTAGAATCTTTTCGTGTTGGTGTGATATTTTTAAAAAAATAAAATAAAATTGATATCCACATAACAAAAAAAAATTATAACGAACTTGAATTAAATAAAGAATTTTAACGGCGATAACAATTCTTAAAATTTCATATCATAATTTTAATTAGATTTAGATTAACTAATAACATTATAAAAGTTGAGGTATCAAATTATATCAAAATTAAAATATATAGATTAACTTTCAAATTTGATTGAAGTATAAAACCATTCTTATAATCTAAAACATAAAGAGACTGGAATTAAAATTTATTCATAATGTTTTCATGTAAAAAAGAGAAACGAAAAATATGGACAGATATTCATTGTGGAAGGCATTAGGGCTTTCATTATATATATAGTTGTATAGATTATGAATGCATTTTTCTAAAATAAAAGCTAATTAAGAGGTCCAAAATTACAAGAAATTTCGAAATTCTATAATCAAGTAAACTTGTTTAACTTCTTGTTTTATTATAATATTATCCTAAAGCTAATTCCTTTTTAAAAAAAATAAATAAAAGGATTAATATAGCATTTAATACAATCCGATCATGGATACGATGATTTAATTCAAATTTTAAGATTAGGTTAAGTATAAATTTTCATCAAATCAACTGTAAAATCCAAATTAAGCACTAAAAATTTAATATTAATATTTTCGTATACAAAAATATAACTTTAATCAAATATAGATATCATATTAAATAAAAAAATAATGTAAAACTTAAATACCAATTTATGTATTAAGCTTAATAAATTAATGAAAGCGGGTTTAAATGAATGGTTTATGATGAGATTGGCACAACGAATTTCACGATTGATCATGAGAAATTGCTGTGAAGTTTGTTAACTGAGAATAGTTAATATTGGATAAAGCACATAGATACCCATCATTAATGTCGATGTGCTACCTACTATTGAGTATGAGTCACGAGTTGTACATTAGAATTATATCAATGTGCTAACAACAACCAACCCCACATGTCAAGTCTGTTGAATTTCAAAACCAAACTCCAATTTTCCGTATCCAAATCCGATTCGAATTTTTGTAATATAATAGTAGGTAATGACACCTACATCTCAATTCTAACTCAATCAATCCGAATTCAAATATCATTCTTATAAAAAGTCAACCTAAATCTAATGATGACTGGAATTAAAAATTATCAGAACTTGAGATAATTCGAACAAGAAAATGATCAAAATTTGGATGCGATCTGAACTTGTAATGACCTGACCAGAAAAATCCAAGCCTCGTACCTGAATTGCTAGAAAAAAAAATCAAAATAACCCGAATTTTAAACAACCCAAACACCCGAATTTGTAAAGCCCGAATTGATCCGATAACCCAACTTGCTCAATTAATATATACTAGGCTGATTGCATGATTAACTAGTCCATAACATGCTACCTACTCAATAATGGAGCAATTAGATATGGATACATAAAAAATGCCGAAAGGTAATTTGCTCAAACCTTGACATTACCATCTCTATCTGTCTGTCTGAAAATGCATTTGATTCATCTGTACAATCGTAGCTTTTACAAAATGTACTTCTGAATAGCCTAATTTTACTGATAAGAGGATGGTTACAGAACTCCGTAACCTGAGTAATCACAGTAACAAAGCAGCCACTATACAGATGATAAGTTGAAAAACTAGTGGGAAACATGTTTATGGATTAATTAAAGGATAACACACCGGCATGAATTCAGCTTCTGCATATCCTCCTTGCTCTTTTCTGCATGCAGAGCACCAAAACAAAAGGGCAAAACCAAGTGATATTAAAGGAAGTTTAGAACTCATGACTTTTTTTCTTATCAAATTTTGAAAATCGATCAAAGGAATTTAATTAGAATGCAAAAAGTATCCATCATGGTTAGATGAAATTCCATTGATGACAATCTGATGATGAGAAAAGTTAATATTAACCAGGAATTGTTTGCAATTTTTAATCATGAACACAGCAACTAAAAGATTAAGATCAATAATGCATCATTAAAGACAATTCAAAGTTAGAATCCTTTAACCTCCACTCCCCTCTAGGAAAAAAAACGACAACATAGACATGGTGACGGAAAAAGGCAAAAGGCAAAATAAGCCTTCGGGGGCTTGTTACTTAGGTGGGCAAGAAAACGAAACTTCAGCCTAACTCATTTATAGATTCCTTACTTAAAGTAGATAAAATTAAATAGATTCTTCATTTTGTTCCCTATTGTTTTTTTATTTTCTTTGAGAAATATGTAACAATAAAGGGATTTGGGGGGGGGTGTTTAAGTGACCGATATATGTGTTATAGATTACATGTTATGAAGAAAATATAGACCTGTTGATTCTCGGTAATCTTAAATACCAACGATATTTCATGAGATACATTCTCCCAAACATTTTTCTTTTATAAGAAAGGGAACTTAACAAACCTGTTTTATTTTTTGCTATAGTGGGCTGCACAACCACGTGCATGGTGATAACACAAACAGGAAGGTCACCAAAGGTTATCCTGGAATCAGCGAGTGATTTGTTGTTTTCCAGAACTTTACCAGCATGTATAAGCTTCAAATCATTTATTGACTTGGGTATGACGGTTTTGCCTGAAAATACACAAAAGAATCCATTAACTCAGACAGCTGTTGCACGGGAGCAGCATCATCAAAGACATTTTAGATTCCAATTTGTTCCTTATGGGCATGCCCCATATATGAGTTCGTAGACATGGCCAATATCACACCTTTTCTCCAAGCAGAACGGCATCATCAAATGAAAATAGAGGCCAATTCTGTTCACATGCATGAACACTGGCTAAACTATTTTCATTCAAATGAATATAAGCTATTACGATAATTTGTTTTTAAACATACCATGCAACAATGTTATCACTATACTGATACTAATTAATGATAATGCCAACAACAGGAAACAGAGAAAAGAAACTCAAAGCAAAGACCAGAAGACAAAAGTAGGGAGCGAGTGATCCTGAAACATGCTTAGTTCAAAACTGATCAGATAAAAGATAGAAAGAAACATAAACAAAGACAATGAAACTGAGCACCAATGATGTTTAATCCAATTATGTAGATTTCAGGAAGGAGTAAGTTAAGAGGAGGAAATATGTAAGCAGAAGCATATTAATAACCTTGTGGCCACTCAGCAACAATCTTTTGTTTAAGGGTTGCAACAGTCATAGATGATGCGTAAGTACTATGTGCTATATCTGTTCCATCATAAATGCGGAACTTAAGCTCAATAAGCTCCTTGCCTTCAGCCATAGTAATCTTTGTTCTCTGTTTCCCAGCACACAGGTTGAATGTGATAGCAAACAAACAGTTTTAGCCTCAGAATTCAGTCTCCCTTCAGCCACCTGCACAATAATTCCGCTTATATATAAAACTCAGATCCAAAGGCATCACATCGTTTAAAATTTAAACTTGCAATATTTCATAATCAGCTCAATTACCTATCCTAGTTTACTTAGGCAGACGCACAAAGAATTATACGATATCAATGGTATCAACTAGAAAGCGGAAAATGCAGAACTTGTTGTTACCTTTTTTTCTAAGATTGCTCTCATACTCAAGTGGAGTTATGCATAAATCTAATTCAAATTGCAAAATATTAAACTAACCTCAATTAATCCTCGGCGAAATTTGTTTCGTAAGAGTGCAAGTGAATCAACTTCAAGACAACGTCTCAAACAGAATGAGCACTTCATATGTTCTGATAACTGACAAGGTTCCTGGTCAGTATCTCTCAACCAATGTTCCTTTAACAAAAATGCAGAACTCAACCTCAAAAAGAGAACAAAAATATTAATAAAATCTAAATATTCTGCTATCTTCTGATTGGAGAAGAAAATCGAAATCAACAACAAGGCTTCTATTAAATATCTAATTAGCTAACAAAAAAAGAGTAATTAAAACCTAATAGAAATTGATTCGGGTAAGATTTCCTTTTCTTTTTCGTTTTATCAATTCATAAAACTGAAATCACGACTAACATCGATTTTCCTTTTTTTTTTCCTCTCTAATTGTTTTCGCTTTATTTTTATTTTTTCAAATTTTCTCTCTTACCAAAAAAAATGATAGAATCAAGGAAATTAATCGGAAATAGTAAAATATCAGACAAAAAAATAGAAAAATAAATTAATCAAGAGAGGAAATAGGAAAAAACACCTGAGCAAGAAGCCATTGATGAAAGATCGGCGAGATAGAGAGAGAATCGAATCGAGCAAAAGACTTTTTCTGGCCACACTGTCGGTGTTTGATCGAGAAAAAAAAGGGTGAGAAGTAGAAGTTTCTGTTCTGTTCCTTTCTTTGGTAAATTAAAAAAGAAAAATCCTTTTAATTAATTTCCCCAAAATCTCTGTGATAAGATGTCGAAAATCGATATACGATAGAATGGTGGATCCAATCCCCAAATTTATACTATTACCCCTTCTTTAAATCATTATCTTTTTTTTAAGTAATATTTCGGATTTAAATTCTAAAAATAAAAAATAATTTTAATTTATTTTAAAATTAGCTCATATCTATCTCTAAATCTTATTTAAGTACGTATTTCTTTTTAATTTAAAAAATATGAAAAGTTATAATTGTATAAAAAAATCCGACTCAATGTTAAAGCTCGTAAATTTTCCATTCTCTCTTTGCCACGTGGACTCATATATTTCTTGGAATGACTAATTTAACCTAACTTTACACGTGGCATTTAACAATTGGCTTGTTGTATAATTAAGGGGGATAAGTATCCTTAGAGAAAAAGAGGTGGCCGTTACTGTTAGTTATTTTGCCTGGAGACCTGAAAACTTGAAAATTCATTCAACTTCTTGAAATTTCGTTTAATATAAAAAGCATATATTTATAGGAAAATAAAAGGGGTGTGCAGCCAATTATATACATATAGCTTTTTCCTTATATATGTAGTAATTGAGATGTTTGGTCCATTAGTACAGCTTGGCCATTCCTGTAAAGCAAAGACAAAAGAGAGAAATATAATGCAGAAGATGGTGACTGTGACAACCATGATGCTATTGGTAGTTGCAACCCCACCAAGGCAAGTGAAAGTGGGTGGGCAGATCAAAGAGGATGAAGTGGAGATGTCCATCATTGGTTCAGAGTCGAACTCGATTATGGAGTTAATTCTTTTAGAAGAAATTTTCGAAATGTTATTTATTGGACAATCAATCAGCCCTTCAACAATTGAATGTATTCTATCATAAGATAACATAGTTTAGTGATACCATGGTGCAAGTAAGTGGCATATATGCCTCAAATTGGTGGTTTGAGTCCATGCACACCCAAATGAATTCTATAATTACTACACACACCCTATGCTGATATCTCTCTTATTGAGTCTTGTAGGTCCACCAACTAAGGCACTCCTGGTTTTGTGAATCAAGTCAACCGAGCAGTCACTCTTTATATGCTAGCTCTCGACAGAGTATGGGAGACAAAACCCTCACTTGAAAACAATACCTTCAGTTGCTAAGAGATTGGTCAACTGCTTGATTTATTCTCACTAAAAAATTAGGCTTGAAGGCAACTTTTGAGGTAAATGGACTAGTTTGGAAGTTCAAAGTTCCGACAAGATGAAGATGGGTTTAAGGGGGCATCGAACATGTGTTTCAAAGCGTATCCTGATGGTTAAGTTAATAAAATGTATAATCAGAGTGAAGAAACAAGAAAGCTTAAGCTAGTATAGTAAAGATGGGAGTGTAGATAGAGGCATATTTAGGGGGCGTGGCAGGGCCCCCGCCCTCCTAAAATGATTATTTTATCATTTTGACCTTTTAAATTTTTTAAAATTTTAAATTAGTGAAGGGAAAATTACACTTTGACCCCTTTAAAAATGATAAAAATTTGATTTAATCTTTTAAAAATTATAAATATATAGATAATTTAATTTTGCATCCCTAAATTTTTTTTAACTTCGCCTCTGAGTGTAGATATCGAAAAAGGAGATCTCACTAGATTTATAGGCTGCCTGAGAGACTATTCATTGGCTGGTCGTCCAGCCATGTTTGCATGTTGCTTTGTCTAGTCACCAGTTATTCAAACTTTTTAACAAATTTGCTAATCCGTCTTAGAAACAAGATTGTTTAAATTAGATTGAACTAGTAGGTCAAACTGATGGGATCGCAAATCGATTGAAAACATTGGTTCGGAGCAAGGAAAAAATATGTTGACCTATGAACTTGTATGAATCAGATGAACTGAGATAAAAACTGATCTAATTGATAGTTGGACGTGTTTTATAATTTATTTAATTAAAATCGGATCAACAATCAAACCAATCGAATTGATAATTAATGATCTAATTGGTTCAATCATTGATTCAATTCCGAAAACATTACGTAAATAAGGCAAACTAAGGGCTTGGGCTCTATAAGATTATATATTTTTTTTCTTTTGGATGATAACCAGTTTCAATGTTAGGCTTATAAGCTGGTACAATTACAGGTGAGTAAAAGTCGATTCGATTCGAAAAATTTGATAAAAAATTTAAATTTTGAATTAAATAGTTCTAATTATTCGAGTTATTTGGATTAACTCGAATAAAAAATCAAAATTTTCAGTTTAACTCGAATATAAATTACACAATTCAAATTATCCGAAAGTCCGAATAAAAAAAGTCAAAACTACGTCATTTTGATAAATATTTACCCATTAAGTTAAGAGTAAAAAACATTATATTGTTTATGTAATTAAATAATATTGTACTTCGTCTATTAGTTAAATAATCAGTCCATGTAAATGTAACATTGAGTATAAATAATAAGATTCATTGATTCAACTCGACTTGACTCAAAATATTTTTACTCGATTCGACTTGATCGAATGCTCACCCCTAAATACAACATATTTTTACTCAAAATATTTGAGAGTCTCCCACATAGCATGATTAAGACTAACAAGGTGGATTATTAGAAAGTTGATGCCTTCCCAATGTTTTGTTTCCATTTACAATGGAGGAATCTATTGAAGACACTATTGACAGCAGAATTTATTATCCATATTTTATGCAAAGTGGGAGAATAGGGGGACCGGTCCCTATAAACCTAATTTCAGCTAAGGTCGTACATAATTAGGTTAAAATTGAATTAATCCAAATGTTAAAATTAATGTCGGTAATGACAGTAGAACAATCGTAAAGCAATAAGGAAAGAAAATAAGAATATGCAGATTTTACGTGAAAAATCCTTTCGGGAATAACCACGGATAGGGGAGGAGAAACTCACTAATGTTAAAAAACGAATGATACAAGCAAAGTTTCAACTACATCTATTTAAAGGTTGAAAAACTCTATTCTAATTAATGTCAAATAGAAGAACCGTAGTTCTATACGGATTCAACTTGTTCAGCATGGTCTGTACAGATTCCTTTATTTTGTCTTTGTATTTTATTTTTTAACAAGTGACGAGATTCGGATCACACAATTTTAATATGAAAAAATTGAATTAGTTTTATTAATCAATTGGTCATTAAAATTAATTTGATTAAAGATCACTTGAAGTTTTTATGATATTTTAATTATCAATTAATTTAGTTCAAAAATATTTAATTATCCAGAATTAATAATAAATAAATAAATATTTTATATATAAGCGTGATAAAATAGATCCAAATGGTAACATGTTATGGGAAAAAGCAAAAAAATTTAAGGATTTAAATAAAATTAAAACATGACAAAAACAAAAGTCATAACTCAAAAAATTGTTAGAAATATTGCTTAATTCGAAAATGGATTGAATTAATTTGGATTAATTATTTTCATGTAAAATACATTTGAATTAACGGTTAAATATTTTTTTGGTTAAAAATAAAAAACGGATTTAATATGTGATTAAAATATTATTAAAGCTAGAGTCCAAATGACGTTACTTGCATCGAGTTATCAATATCCTCCTTTAGAAATCTTCGTATATGTGATAGTGAATCAATAAGTACAATCAATTGATTCATTCCACCTCCCGCCGTCTTTGTTAAGCAATTAGTAACTTTGTTGTTTTCTCTTAAGACATGTCGAAGTAACTTACCTGTCTCTATTACACTACTCATAAATCAATTAGACTTCTATTGTTTTACTGCTTGCTGCAAAGTTGTTTCTAATAATATCAATCAACAAGACATTGTCATTTTTCACCTCAACCTATTTGAAACCCCTCATCCATAATAGCTCAAATCGACTATTTGAACACCATAATTTCAATCACTATGGGACTCTGAGCTAATATTGTCCTAATCAGACTGCCTTCATAAACCATAGCTTGTTTAGACTAAAGTTACATTCAGCTCTAGCTATGTTATTTGGTCCAACATGCTAAGGGCACAAGTTACAATAATATAATATATATTTGCAAATATTATAAAACAGTAAAATCAATTATTTTTTTTGAATTATAAAAAAATAAAGCTCTAATAATAATACGATTAATACAATTCAATCTCAAACCATACTTGAGACAATGAAACGAGATTGGATCAAGTTCTCTTATTAACACTTCAAAAGGTCACAATTCAAAGCCAATGGTTATAAGCCCTCCCTGTCAAATATACCCAAAAAAGAAAGGTATGTATATTTGTCCATCATTTTCTCCTTTTAGAAAGAAGGGTGTTTACACTTGTCAAGAATTTGTTTACAAAACATTTCTGAAACAATTGAACCAATGCTGTAATTATTATTCCATTGGATCCAATAAAGTAAGGGTAATCATTCGATTGAATTAAGTGAAAAAGATTTCAAGTTGATGAGTCTTATTTTATCATTATAACTTGATTTAAAATTTTTTCGAATCGAGTAGAGTAAAATGAAATTCGAGTCGAATCAAATCGAGTGAAATTGTTCAAGTTAAATTAAAAAATTTAACATATCAAATTAAAATCTTGTTATAGTATAACTTGTTCTATGTTAGAGCACATAAATTTGAAAAATTTTTCAAAGCAAAATAATAAAAGAATAAAATACTTTGTATGATAAATTCGAATCATTAATATTCTTTAGAATTGTTTTTAAAAATTATTATAATTTTTTTTAAAACATAAATTTTGAAATTTTTTATAAATATTTTGAATTTTTCATGCAATTTTTGTTGAGAGAGAGATCAATTTGTTCATTTTCAAAATTGATAAGGACCAAAGGGGTATTCACACCAATCTGTTATTTGAATTATTCAAATTATTCGAATTGTAAAATTTAATTCGAAACTCGAATTACTTATTCAAATTAACTCGAATAACTCAAATAATTCGATTTGATTAACTCAAAATTTTAACTTTAATTTTAACTTTTGATTTTTTAAATCTAATCGAATTTTGCTCACCACATTAGCAATCTTGTCTCATTTGAGCTAAATTGAGCTCTGCTATTCAATGTGCTAAAGGTAAAGAATATATAATCACTTTTTACTTGTTAATGCCTAAGTCCAAAAAATTCGGAAGTGAAAAAGTTGACTCGTAAAAAGAAAATGGCCCTGACTATATATAAATCACAGTCCAATCTTTTACGAGTGGATGTAAAATCATTTCTCCACCGTTGCAGACGCAAAACTAAAGAAGCAAAAGGCAAAGGAATGTAATACCTTTCTTTATATGAGATAAAGTTTTCAGAATTTCTTTTTGCATGTGTGGAGGAATGTAATAGGGGTTTCCAAAGTTGAGGAACTCAATGAGAAACTTTTGGTATTTTGGGAGTCTATTTTCAGACAACTATTAGTGTTTTGTTTTTATACATTCAGAACTTTATGTATCTCCTTGTCAATTGCTCATAGGATGTGACTATGGGGAGGGGGAATTTATGTAAAAAGCCAATCGCTGAGGTAGTACAATTTGGTGGATGGACCATTAAAATAGAAAAAGATGACTTTTTGCATGGCATATTGCTTTTGCAGAAACCATACATTAAAGTTTATGCAGAAAGTTTTATGGGGTTCATAATTGAAACACACACACATTATATTAAGTTAACTTCATTAAGAAATAGCAAGTGATTACATGGTAGAGACTAGGGAGCTAATCCAAAGCTGTTACAGGTACACATAGAACATAGATGGTTACATACAGAGTATCCAATACACAGCTCATGACTAGAGAGTACTAATATTGAGCCAATTTTATTCTTACAATGTGATATTTTTGAAGTTTAACTTGTTCATTTAACACAAAGTCTGATAAGGTTTCAGCATAGGTAAGAGCCCTCCACTTAGATGGAGGGACATAACTTCATTGGTGGAACCCACTAGCTTCCCACCAATGAAGATGGCTGGAACAGGACCATTACACTCTAACCTCTTGAGTGCTTTCTCCATTTCCCAGCCTTCAGGGTCTTGGTCTATCTCATGAACCATAGGGGTTACCCCAAGCTCTTGGAATAGGATTTTGACTGCATAACACATGCAACATGAGCTCTTGCTGAATAGCACTACCCCTTTCTCTGAGGCCAAACTTTTCACCTTTTCCATGCTGGAAAATCCTGGTTCACAATGTTCTCTGTGAAGAAACTCCCTTGATTACCTGTAGATATTTCACTTAAATGTTAAAAGAACAGCATTCGAATCCGATTGTAATCTAAGGTTAGACTTTAGAAGGTGAATTAAGAAAGAAATTAAAGAAGGGTTCAAAGGTTAAGGTTGTTGGAACTTAAGCTTCCATGCCAGAGTATTTATAGGGACTTATAGATGCTACTTTATGGGATGGGGGACTACTGTGTTTCCATGGGCTTAACAAGTTTCTGCCATGTATTACTCAACTTAAACCATGTTCTGATATAATCACTTCTTTAAATAGATGGTTCAACACAAGTAGCAAGATTCATGTTAGATTGATTCGGCGACCTACGTGTTTAGCCTACAAACCATATGTATTCCAACCTTTTTGGTAGATTTTATGGGATAAATACTTTCTAATTCGTATCAAAATGTAACAACAAAAGTAGAAAATTCTGAGGCTGGCAAGTCAATTTACACCAGATTCACAAAATCACTTCCCTTTGAATCCTTCTGCAGAAAAGATTACGAATGAGATCGCGAATGGTGATGTCCTTTTTGGTGCACTACAACTTGCAACGATTCTTCACACATGTGAGCATACATATAGGCTCACTTCACTTCATGCATAGCTCTGCTGCTCTTAAACATATAGCAACCCTTTGAAATGCTCGAGTGAAGCCTGCGAATGACAAATGGTCATACGTGCAAATGACAACAAATCTTCCTTCATAAATGGTGGGGGCAGGATTCTCCATTCTAAGCTATCTTACTGCAAAGAATAAAGTAATTAGCTTTACAAGAAGTGCTAATTGTATAAGAGCATCATCCATGAGGTAGGTACAGTTAAAGGTTACATGTTTGAAAAAAACCCTGAATAAATAATTAACAAATATATATATATATCCGTATGCCATCTAGGAACTTCCAAGCTTGTTGAAATAAGTTCTCTATCCTTTAAGGTTTTAGATGTGGTGGAATAGAATGGAAGCATTAAAAAGTTCCAGCATCACATTTTTGTCTCTCAGATAAGTCCATATAGAAATCAATTTGATAAAGAAATCATTAACTAAACTTGTTAATGGACACTGTCATGCCAAGTGTTTGTTAAATGGAGGTGACATGGCCAGAAAAGTCAAGAACCAACTAATTTGATATCACTTTTAGTACTAATTAACACCTTAAAAAATGAAAAAAAGGGCACTGAAAACCTGCAATATCCTAAAGAAATTTCATCAGCTTGATGTTGCTTGTGCAATTGTTTATTCATGATGCAGGTGATTACTTCTTGTAAGTGGTGAGTTTTCTATTGGGAACATATTTGAGTACCAGAAAGAAGAGCCATGCATTTTGGATGTGGGAACCTTTATTCTATATTATAGTTTAAAATTATTCTTCAGTGAGAGCTCCATGAACCAGTGTGTGAACCTAAATTTGATTTTAAAAAAACCAGGAATTTATGTCTGTTTCTTATAGTATAGAATCCTACAAAATGAAATGCATCATTATATTATCATATCCATGGAAATGGGAACATTATCCATAAAACAGTGAGCATTTAAGATACTACATATCTACTAAGTGTCATTTTTATACACAATTTTATTCAAGGAACTGAACACAAAGCAAAGCCCTTTATACAACATTTCCCTTTCAACATGGAGGGATATTACAACCCTTCTGCAGATTATTGAGAGGACGTCAGATTTACTTGGGAGAATTTTGCCAAGTGTTGTCCACCGATGGCTAACAAACCCTAAAATGGTCCGGTATTGGTCTAGGGTGTTTGTGCTCAATTTTAATCTTGGGTTTTTGAGAGTGTCAATAGGTTCATGGAGTAAGAGCGTCTCTACCCACTAAAAAAAAGTCAACATCTGCTTGATGGGATCTGAACCTATGCCCTTATATGACATTTATGGATTGTCAAGCATAGCTATCAAATATCTTGTAGATATCTTGTAGATATATACTTTCCTAACACACCAGATTTTAACATGAATGAAAGAGTCCTATCAATCGGATGGCCTAACTTCACATGCCAAAATTTGTGCTCAGGTTGGACTGAACAAAAAAGAAAAGAAAACACATTTATAGGCTTGGCTGATTCATAGAAATGGAGAGGAACGAGTTTGCCCCATTAGGTCCCTCACCTACTGTCTTCCTTAACGCCAGCTCCTGCACAACACAACCAGAAGAAGAAAAAGTAACTTTGCAATTATCCTCTATCAATTGTCCAATGGAAAGCAGATTAGCAGATAAATCAAGGGCAATGAAGACATTTAACATGGATGGAGAAGAAGAAATATCATCTGTAGCAATAATTGGAATACGATTCCCACTAGTAGTTTCAATTTTCAAGTGGGCATCAATTTTTGACATTAAGCAAATTATCAGATGGTGAAGTCATATGGTTCGAAGCAGTTGTTGAGTATGACTAATATTTCAATCAAATTTGAGAATGAATCTTTCAGTTAACTCTGTTTATTTGTTTAAATCAAACTCTAATTAGTTTAGATTATTTTATTATTATTTTACCTACGAATTTAGCGTATAAATAGGCTCTTTTACAACATTAGAAAATACACTCATTAAAGATTAGAACTCATAACATTTTTAGAGAATTTTGTGTTTACGTTTTGAGGGTTCTTTATTTTCAGGTTTCGAGGTTTAGTTTTTATCTCCATCTTTTGTACTCTTCGTTTTTTTACCGTTATAATAAAATTATCTTTGTTCGTTGTTTTTTGTCCTCTTCGGAGGGGTTTTTTCTCGTTAAATTTGTGTATTTAATTTCTCAATTTCTTCTGTTATTTTTACTTGTTTGTTGCTTAATCAGGTCGATACCCAACAAGTGATATCAAAGTTAATTCGATTTACGTAGATCAATCTGTTCAGAGATGGCAACTACAAGGTTCGACGTTGAGAGGTTCGACATTGAGAATTTCGATGGTGTCACAAATGTCAATCTGTGGAAAGTTCGAATAATGACAATTCTAGTTCAAATCAGCCTGAAAATGTTGTTATCGAGAAAAAGCCCGAGAATCTAGATCAGTCAGAATGGGAAGAGCTTGATGAAAAGGCCCTGTCTACAATCTAGTTGTGCCTCGCGAATAAGGTATTAAAGGAGGTATTGATGGAGAAAACCTCATCCGCCTTGTGGAAAAGGTTAAAAACTTTTTATACGACTAAGTCTTTAGCTAACCGTTTAGCGTTGAAACAACGTTTATTTACGTTTCGCATGAATGAAGGTGATCTTCTTAGAGATCACATCAGTCAATTTATTACTCTTTTGAATGATTTAAAGAACGTTGAGGTTCAAATTAACTATGAAGATTAGACTATGCTATTATTGTGTTTTTACCCCATTCATACAAGTCTTTCAAGAAGACCCTAATTTATGGCAGAGACAAAGAGATCAAGAATGTGAATGGTCATTTTTTGAGTAAAGATAAACTCGACAATGAGTTTGATTCGGATAGCAAGGCAGATAAGTAAGCTTCCATTTTGGTAGCATCAAAGAAGCAAGACAAAATGTGTCGCTATTGTAAGAAGTTAGCTCACGTCAAAGCAGATTGTTATAAACTGCAAAATTAAAGGGCAATTAAAAGCAACGAGGAAGATGTAGCTGATGCTAATTTGCCTAATGAAAGGGGTGATGATTTCTTGTTAGTGTCAACAAGAGAAATCTTCGAGCTTAAGTCCGAGTGGATCCTAGATTCGGGATGTTCTTTTCACATGTGTCCCAACGAAGAATGGTTCTTTACATATAGTTCAATTGAAAGTAGAGTTGTGAGCATGGGAAATGATTCATCCAGTAAGGTAATTGGTATTGATACTATTAAAATTAAGATGCACGATGAGACGATTAAGACACTCTTAGATGTCAAGTATGTACTTAATTTATGAAAGAATCTCATTTCCTTGAGTATTTTAGACTCGAAAGGTTGCAGAATCAACATTGATTCGAGCGATATTAAGGTGTTTCGTGTGGCTCTCATTCTTTTAAAAGGTAAAAGGACCAGTAATCTTTATATTTTCGAAGGGTCTACACTGACCGGTGAAATCGGACATCTCTTATCCGTTACAGAGTTGAAATCAACTCGTTTGGAGTAGAGGTAACTTGGTCATAGAAGGGAAAAAGGTATGATTGTTTCATTGAAGAGAGGTTCTCTTTTGGATGTAGATTTTGAAAAGTTAGGGCACTGTGTTCGTGAAAATTAGACTCGAGTTAGTTTTGATTTGGCAGTGCACAAGTCGAAGGCTAGAAGTCTTTCAGCTTTTAAACATAGATTTGACTCAGTTAATTCCTTACATTGTTCAAGATAGGCCCATGACTGGCTTTGACAAAGATGGTGTTGTGGAAATACGAGTCAAGATGGAGATTTGTTGAGTATGCCTCATATTTCATTCAAATTTGAGAAATAATCTTCTATTTAAACTATGTTTATTTGTTTCAGTCAAACTCTAATTAGTTTAGATTATTTTATTATTATTTGACCTACAAATTTAGCCTATAAATAGACTCTTTTACAACATTAGAAAATACACTCATTAAAGACTAGAACTCGTAACACTTTTAGAGAATTTTGTGTTTATGTTTTGAGGGTTTTTTGTTTTTGAGTTTCGGGGTTTAGCTTTTCTCTTCATATTTTGTACCATTCGTTCTTTTGCTATTATAGTAAAATTATTTTTGCCTATGGTATTTTATCCTCTTCAAAGGGGGTTTTTTCCACGTTAACTTTATGTGTTCAATTTTTCAATTTCTTCCACTATTTTTTCTTGTTCTTTGCTTAATCTGGTTGATCCCCAATAACAGCTGAGTCAAAAAACCAAGTTTTAAATAAGGATGTATTTTTACTAGTAGTTCTAAGATGAATGTTGGCTACAAGCGATTCAAGAGGAACTTGATGCTTTACACCATAATCAGGCTTAGGACATTGTCACTTGTCCTTCTGATATTACTCTCATTGGTTATAAGTGAGTCTTTTCAATCAAACTAAAATTTGATGGATCACTTGACCGATGTAAGGCTCGCTTGGTGGCTCTCGGTAATCGACAAGAATATGGGATTGGCTATGAAAAAACATTTGCTCCAGTTGCCAAAATGACCATCGTTCGTATAATCTTGGCTTTAGCAGCTTTTCAAGACTGGTACATTAATCCGATGGATGTAAAAACGCATTCCTCCATGGGGATTTAACAAAGAGTATTTATATGCGTTCTCCACCTGGTTTAACAACTGCTACAAATGAGGTATGTCACTTGAAATGTTCCTTATATGGGCTTAAACAAGCTCCTCGTGCTTGGTTTGTAAAATTTAGAATGACTCTACTTGATTTGACCTTCATACAAAGTTAATATGATCCTTCACTTTTTTATCCAAGACTCCTCATGGAATTGTTCTGTTGCTTGTATATGTGGATGGTATTTTAATTACTGGTTCTGAGATTGAGAAAATTCAAGAACTGAAAATATCTTTACATGCTTCTTTTCACATGAAAGATTTGAGTTCTCTTGCATATTTTTGAGTTTGGAAATTCATAGAAACAAGAAAGGGATTTTTGTTAATCAACATAAGTATCTCAAGGATATCATTTATTTAGTTGGATTAGAAAATACTACTTCAGTAGATACCCCATGAAATTAAATGTCAAATATCGCAAAGATGAATGTACTCTTCTCCAGGATCCTACATTGTATCATCGTCTAGCTGAGAGTCTTATTTATTTGACAATCACTAGACCAGATATATCTTCTACTGTCAACTTGATGAGTTAATTTATGCGTTCCCCATGACATTTACATATGGCTGTTGTAAAGCGAATTATTCGCTATCTTTATGGTACCCCTCATCATGGTCTTTTTTTACCAACTTGCTTTTCTCTTAATCTTATTGCTTATAGTGATGCTGATTGGGCGGGATGCCCTGATACGTGTTGCTCTACAACAACATGGTGTGTATACTTGGGTGATGCTTTAATTTCTTGGAAATGCAAGAAATAAGATAGAGTCTCCAAATTCTCAAATGAAGCAGCGTATCGTGCCATGTTTACCACATGCTAAAAAATTACTTGGTTACTTAGTATGCTCGCTGAACTAGGATACCAACAAATTGATCTTACTCCTCTCCATGCTGACAATACTAGTGCTATTCAGATTGTAGCAAATCTCGTATTTCATGAACGTATCAAAGATATTGAAGTCGATTGTCATTCCATTCGGGAATCATTTGATAACTATTCTATTATGCTTCCTCATGTTTCTACCGATCAATAGATTGTTGATATCCTAACCAAGTCTCTCCCTTGTGCTTGACATTAGTTTTTTTGTACACAAATTGATGCTGCTTGATTCACCTACATCAATTTGAGAGGGGATGTCAAGCATAGCTGTCAAATATCTTGTAGATATATACTTTCCTAAGAATAGGTTGTTGTATTTTTGGACGTGATTACGGAGTTGATTTGTTGTAATTAAGGAATTAGATATGTTGTACAAGTGTTATATAATTGCAAGCTTAACTCAATGAAAAGACATAGAATTCTCTTGTTTTGTTATGGATAAGATAATACCACTTGTTGTTTATGAATTGTCACACCCTAGCCCTTTTAGATCTGACTCTGCATCTCTCCCACTAAGGTCATGGTCCAGCTCATGAACTATAGGGCTAGCACCAAGCTCATAAGGAAGTGTATTGATGGTATGGCTCACACAACATCACGAGGTCTTAGTGAATATCACATCACCATGTCTTCTATTGCTCTCATTGATTTTGTTGGACACAAATTTAGTCTTAAGAATTATAAGAAGTTACTAACAATGCAGATAAATGGAAAAAGAAGCTAAAAAGAAGGTGTAACTAAAGTAAGCTTGAAAAAGAAAAGGTGAATAGGTAGACAAGGGAGAATGACTTTTAGTGTAGGAAACTTATATGTGTTAAGGCTTGGCTGTGGTAAATTAGGAGATTTCATCATCTCTTATTTATAAGGCCTAGGAAGAGAGAGAATCTATTATATAGAAAAATTTTAGCTTCAACTTGTAGAATCAGAAATAAAAATGAAAGATTATTACAAACTTGATTTAAATACAACAAGAAAGATAAGAATAATGACAATTTAATGACGATCTTTTAAATGAATTTAGGTTAAATGTTGAATATGATATTATGTTTTATATATTATTTATTTTGAGTTTATCACATAATAAGTTATTTTACGTTTACGTAAATGTTTATCTGTAAATATTTTAAGTAGCATGAGAATTATAATAAATTAGTAATATGACTGAGGTATAGTTGAACAGTACCATGATATGTTTATTAGCCTTTTGAATCAATTGCATCTTCCTGAGCCATATGCACTTAGTATTTTTGTTAGCAATTTGAAGATAAAAATTGGCCAATACCTTCAACTGTTCAAACCTCCTTCACTACTGGAAGGGTTCCAAATTGCTAAACAAGTAAAACGCATTCTCTTGCATTCTCAAAAGAGAACCATATTTCCTACTGTTGGCAGTCAGAATCAACCTTTCCTTGCCTTTTCTATTATGACTAGACATTCTTCTGCTATTGGTAGATCTATTACTTCTTCTCATGTTCCTTCGATACCTAGTGTTTCCAGCTCTAAGCCTTCTTCCAAGGGCATATCACTTGTTGTAATGGCTGAAGGAAAATAGAAAGGACTTTGTTTTTATTGTAAAGAAAAATACCATGTGGACTATAAATGTGTGAAATCCCAACTGTATCAATTATTGCTAGAGCCATAGTCTGATGGTGAGGGTGAAGATTTTCAAGAGTGTTATGAGCAATTGGAGGAGAGTAGGGATGTCAATTGGGCGGGGCGGGTGTGGAGGGTGCTCCATCACATCTATCCCCGTCAAGAATTTTCATCACCATCACCACCCCACCACCCACGTGGGTCCCCAGACCCATCTCATCCCCGTTATACTCGCCCTACGACCCACTTCATATAATATGTTTATAAGTATCAATTAAATAAGTAAAAATTATTTTTTTACGAAAAAAAGTATGAAATACCTGTCTTTCGAACTCCCACCACATATGTGATATTATTCTAACTATCACCATTTAAAAAAAAGTTATCGTAACCCTTTAATTGGTAAATAAAATATAACTTCAACACGAGTTTAAAAAATTCAAAAAATAAAATTCTTACATGATATCCAAATACAAACAATGTCTCAAATACATCATAAATATCCCAAATACATCATAATATGATTATTATATTATCCGGAGCAGGCGGGAATGAGGCGAGGCGGGCGGGGATGTAATAGCCCGATTTTAAATGGTGTCGAAAACAGTGATTTCGGGATCACAATTCCGATGAGTCGAGTTCTTAATTTATTTATTTGAAAATTTATGACTTCACTAGTATCTTATTAAAAGTTGGTGAGGAAATTTTAATGTTTAAATAGTTAATTGAGTTGAAAGGATTAAATTGTAAAAGGTGCAAAGGTAGAATTGATTGACTAGAAGGACCAAATGAACAAATTAACCAAAGGCATGTTAGTGGGTGGATTAGCTTGAGTTATATTAATTATAATTAGGCTTAATTAAGTCTAAAAGGGGGTTTAATTAAAGCTTACTGGTGAATGCCTTAAAATTTACAAAATTGTCATTAGTATATATATTAAATTAAAGAATTTTTAAGTGAAAAATTACTTCATTTTCACTTCATCTTCTTCCTCCATTCAGCCAAGGGAGAAAGAAATTAGGGTTTTTGCGTTCAAACTTTGAGTTTTGATTTGGGTAAGCAAACCTTGCTCGTTTTTAGTAATTTTTTATGTTTTTGAGTCCTCATTAGCTTAATCTAGCTTATCTAAGGACCAATTTTTGAATCTGTCAAATGTTATAAATCTTACCATTGTTGAATATGCTTGTTCTTGAAAGTTTTTGATGGATTTTTATGCTTGAAGATTGGGTTTGATATTTTTGTGAAGTGATTTTTATGAAATTAGAGTTTAAGAACTAAAATGTTAAAATGATGAAATTTGGTGTACTTGGTGTGAAATAAACGAAATGTAAGGACTTGTGTGAAGGTGTGGAACATTCAACTATTAAGGGTTTAGAGAAAGAAAATGGTTATTTTGCATTTTTTATGCTTAAGGACTAAATTGAATAAAAGTAAAAGGTTAGGGGTAAAATCATAATTTTTCTAAAAAGGACCAAATTGTGTTAAATGATCTAATTAAGTGATTTAATGAAAGAATTTGGATGAGTTATAGATGTAGACTACGATCATGCGTCAAATCGTGAAAAAGGGAAATTAGCGGAGTAGTCCCTAAAGTCTAGCCATAACTGCAAGTTAGTCCGGTAAGTTCGTATGGTTAAATTCCAATTTAAATTGCATATTCTTGTATTGTAATAATTGCTGTGAGTTGAAACGATGATCGGAAGTGAGGAAGACAGGAGTAAAGGAAAGATATGCTAACGAGCTTTGAGCCGTAAATGAAATAGGTTCGGTGACTATTTGTCATCGTGAGTATATGAATCCTTTACGGATTATGTCGTCTGATGACTATGTGTAATCGTGAGTATATGAATTCTTTACAGATTATGTAGTCTGATGACTATGTGTTATCGTGAGTATATGCATCCTTTACGGATTATGTGGTCCGATGATTATGTGTCATTGTGAGTGTATGAATCCCTTACGGATAATGAGGTCCGATGACTATGTGTCATTGTGAGTATATGAATCCTTTACGGATTATGAGGTCCGATGGCTATATGTCATCGTGAGTATATGATTCCCAATACGAATTAAAGGTCTGATTACTCTGTGTCATCGTAAGTATCAAATATGCATGAAACCTACCTCGGATGTATACAACTTACTCAATTCAGTTGATTAGATTTTACAACTCTTGAAGTTTGGTAAATCTATTTAACTTTATGAACTTACTAAGCTTTGAAATGCTTACTTGTGGAAACTGTTGTTGTTTTGTAGATTTAATTTTGATGTTCGGAGATCGGATCATCTAGGAGTATCACACTATCCTGGAGTTGTTCGGTAGTTCTTACATCACTTGGTTATATGGAATGTACTAGGATGATGTTATCTTTTACTTTATGTAATTGGGATTGTGGAAACCTTGTTATGTTTGATGAAATGATGAAAGTAAAAATGTATGTTTGTACAAGTTAGATTATAGACTTAATAGTACTATGTAATGACTTGGAAACTATGTATTTTGTGTTAGCTTAGTGTATATTGGAGTTGTGAATGATTTGAGTTGATAAATTTGTGTTTTGGTATGATTCTTGAGATTCTGCATACTTGTTTCGGTAGAACTCATGCATGTATCGGTAGAAGTACAGGGTAAGAGAGAGGTTGCTCACTGACTTAGGTTGTGTCGGTAGTTGAATTGTAAGTATCGATAGTTCTGTATTTGGAAGTATCGATAGACTTTGTACTTGTATTGATAGAAGTTGCAGGGTTAGACTTCTTAGCTTTCTAGAGTTTTTAGTATCGGAAGAAGTAAGTCATGTTTCAGTAGAAGAGACACTTGTCGGTAGAACTGACACTTGTATTGGTAGATGTCTGCACTATTCCTGAACTGTTTACTGGCTTGACAACTACTGATACTTGTTCAATAAGTACCGATAAAAGTCTCCAAAAATATTGAAAATAACATTTTTACCCTTTTCGAGTTGTGCTGACATCCAATTGATGATTTACGTTGTGAATTTTGAATTACTCTATTAAATTACAACTAAATGGAATAGCAACGAGAGATTTAATGCAATTATAAGTTTGGACGGACATCGAGGCCCTAACTGACGACGGTTTTGGGTTTCGAGTGTTACAAGGGATGGGGCGGGGTGAGTGGGGATGAGGCGGTTACAAGGTCATACCGACGCTTGCCCCACCACCCACGATGAGTCTAATTTTTATCCCCAACCCCACCTCACCAACCGCAAAACTTGCACCCATCGCCGCCCAATTGGGTGCGAAATGGGGTGGGGCCTCGCGAAACCCGCCTCACTTACATCCCTAGAGGAGAGTGGAACGATGAAAATGTGCAAGTGTACACAATCATATTCAAGTAATAAAGTGATAAGTAAATGTCGAGTATCATACCCACAGGGATTGTGCTATGAAAAATATTTATGAAATATTTAATCAACAAATTGGTTAATAACAAGATAATATTTGTGAGGGATATTAATCTAAAGTATTAATATAAACTAAATTAATCGAAGTTAAAGCTAAACTAAATTAAATTCCTATGCAGGATTTCTAAAGGTTTTAATAAATATGACATAAATGTGTCAGGTTAATTGTTTGACATACTTAATTAAATCTAAATCATGTTCATACTTGTTACGAAATAATATTCACGACAACCCGGTATGTAACACCCCTTAACCCTAAACCGTCACCGAAACAGGGTTACAGGGTATTACCAGATATATCGGATAATCTTACAAATAATAAATAGATAATTAATGATCATACTATAAAATAATCATAAAATTACCTTAAATGGACCCTCGAGACTTAAAATATGTATTAAAAAGACATTAGGACTTATTTTGATGTTCCACAGATTTTTAGTAAATTTTTATTTCAAACGCGATATAACCCCTTTTATAGACATCTAACCTTCCCTGCAATTTCAACTAGCAACCAAAGCAATTTATACTCAAATTCACCTAAATCATAATCATTTCATTACATATTATTCAATATTTACTCATAATTTTATACATTTTTCATTCAAACAAAATGCCAAATTTCATAATATACTATTTATCATTTTACTAAATTAATATCAAAATATAGTATATACATATATTTGTAACCAACATTACAAACATATATATGTAACTTATACAACACCTAGTACATGCCACTTTTACAAAAAGAGGAGAATTACATCACCGAGTTTATACTGAAGTCGGGATCGATCTGAATGCTGAACCAGGACATTAATTTCTACAATCCTGCGCACAGAAACAACCGTACGCTGAGTATTTCATACTCAGTGGTATTACTATAATTCAAATTATAAATAATATAATAATCTCACATAATCGATCATATAATACATGAACACATAATATCTTAATTTATACATCACTTTCATTTCGAATCAATATCAATCAATTTAATCATTTCATTCTCATTTCTCGATTTCGTCACACATCACTTTATATGTCTCAATTTTCATTTCTATTCAATTTTCCTTTTTCGCATTGTTTACCCCTATTAACGAGACTCGGATCTTAGCAGATACACGGATCCAACCAAACACACCAGAATGGCACCCAGTGCCTCATCGGATAGTTCGAAGCAATAAAGTGACACCCAGTGTCTCATCGGCCTAGCCGAAGTAAAGTGGTACCCAGTACCTCATCGAATCTATCCGAAGTAAAATAATGACACCCAGTGTCTCATCGACTCGAGGTCAAAGTATCCCTGAACTCTTCCAATCCTATGGCATGCCAATTATATCCGACTCAGCCCGACTAGTTAATAGGGATTTTCAATTTACAATTCATATCATATTCAATTTCAATTTCACTTATTAAATATAAATATCTAAATAAACATTAAATAATGAATAATTTAAATTATAGTAATACAAACCCGGATTTCGCGATTATTCCTCGCTAACTTTCTCCTTTCCTTTTTGTGCCGATGCTTCGGGTTCTTTGCTAGCTACAAAATTTATAATAATAATTTATACTATTAATTACAACACTAATTAATAATAATAATTGAATTTCTATCCAATTTATACCTTAATTCCAATTTAATCCTAATTAACTCATTTATGTTTCTAACTTAATTCATACCTTATTTTTATTCAATTTCCTTTCATATTCTACTTAACTATCAAATGTTCATAATAAAACCCTAATTTAAAATTTCTTTCAATTCAATCCTTCTATCACAAAACTTATAGCTTCTTTTGTAATTTAATCCCTTTATCAATTCTAACTTGAAATTCATTCAATTTAATCCCTAATTCACTATTTTGTTCAACATGAACTATGTTCAAAGACCTTAAAACTTCCAAGAACTCAACTTAATTTCATCAAAACTTTGTTCTAAAGCTTCTAAAACATCTAAATTAAGAGAAAAGGACTTAATTGACTTACCACTTAAAGATTAAAGCTTCAAAATCCTAGTTTTCCCCTTTTCTTTTTCCTTCCCTGTTCTCCTTCCCCTGTTTCGTTTAGCTCTCTGTTCTTCCTTCTTTTATTTCTTTTGTTTCTTTCTTCTTTATTCTTTTATTTCATATACATATATATATTAGTTAATAATAATAATATAATACTAATTAAATAATAATTTATATTATTATATTATAATATTAATAAATTAAAAAAATCAAGAAAAATCTAGATTTTTCTCTGTTTTGCCGCCTCAATTTAGACAATAGGCATAATTGCCACTTGAGTCCCTCTTTCTTTCTTTTAATCTATAATTAGACTTTCACCATTTATTCAATTTAGTCCTTTTTATTAATTACTCTAAATTAAATTAAATTCACCTAATTAAAGCTTAATTAAACACACTTCTAAACTCATAATTACTCCTAATAATTATTTATGGACTCGGTTTACTAAGACGGAGGCCCTATCACTCACTTTTTCGGTGCCCGTGAATTTAGGTCATTACATTTCTCCCCCCTTAATAAATTTCGTCCTCGAAATTCACCTGAAAGTAAATGGGGGTACTGTGCTCTCATAGTTTCTTCTGGTTCCCAAGTCGCTTCTTCCATGCTATGACTTCTCCATAAGATTTTTACTAAGGAAACTCGTTTATTTCTTAATTCCTTTACTTCTCGTGCTAAAATCTGAACCGGCTCTTCTTCGTAAGACAAATCAAGTTGAATTTCAATGTCTTCAGTAGAAATGATATGAGAAGGATCTGATCGATATTTTCGTAGCATAGAAACATGAAAAACATCGTGAATCTTCTGCAATTCTGGAGGTAAAGCTAACCGATAAGCAACTGGCCCAATTCTTTCTACAATTTCATATGGTCCAATATAACGAGGACTTAACTTTCCTTTTCGGCCAAATCTCAACACTTTCTTCCAAGGAGAGACTTTGAGAAATACTTTATCCTCGATTGAATACTCAATGTCCCGACGCTTCAAATCGGCATAAGATTTCTGTCTATCAAAGGTTGCTTTTAATCTATCTTTAATCTTCTTAACCATTTCTTCTGTCTCTTCAATTAATTCCGGCCCAATCATTTTTTTTCATTCAATTCTGTCCAGCACACTGGTGATCTACATCTTCGACCATATAGTGCTTCATACGGGGCCATTTGTATACTAGATTGGAAACTATTATTGTAGACAAACTCAGCTAATGGCAAATAACGTTCTCAACCTGATTCAAAATCAATGATACAAGCTCGAAGCATATCTTCTAATATCTGAATTACCCGTTCGGACTGTCCATCTGTTTGCGGGTGAAAAGCCGTACTAAAGTTAAGTTTAGTACCCAGAGAATCATGCAATTGCTTCCAAAATCTTGATGTAAATCGAGGATCCCGATCTGAAATTATTGATACCGAAATACCATGTAATCTTATAATTTCTCGGATATAAACCTCAGCAAGTTTCTGCAATGACCAATCTGTTCTGACTGCTATGAAATGTGCTGACTTGGTAAGTCTATCAACTATCACCCAAATGACATTCTTTTTACTTGCTGACAATGGTAATCCTGTAACAAAATCCATCGTGATGCGATCCCATTTCCACTCAGGAATATTAATAGGCTGAAGTAATCTAGTTGGAACCTGATGTTCTGCTTTTACTCGTTAACAAGTTAAACATTTACTCGCAAACTCAACTATGTCTCTTTTCATTCCTGGCCACCAATATAGTTCTCGTAAATTTCGATACATCTTCGTACCTCCGGGGTGCAAGGCGAATGAACTGTCGTGAGCTTCTCGAAGAATCGATGTCTTTAACTCAGAATTAGTTGGAACACAAATCTGATTTTGATATCTCAAACATCCACAATCATCAATACTAAAATTCTCTGCTGTACCATTCTGGATCATTTCTCTTTTCTTCAACAATTTGTCGTCTTCTAATTGTGCTAATCTGATCTGATCAAACATTACCGGCTTTACTCTCAATTCGGCCAAAAGACTCCCATCATTACTGATACTGAGCTGTGCAAACATTGCTCTCAATTCAATTGCAGCTTTTCTACTTAGTGCATCAGCTACCACATTAGCTTTTCCCGGATGGTATTCTATAACACAGTCATAATCTTTTAGAAGCTCTACCCACCGTCTTTGTCTCAAATTCAATTCTTTTTGAGAAAGAAGATATTTCAAACTTTTATGATCAGTATAGAGGTAGCATTTCTCACCGTACAAATAATGTCTCCAAATCTTCAAAGCAAAAATCACAGCTGCTAGTTCCAAGTCATGAGTCGGATAGTTACGCTCGTGTGGCTTCAATTGACGAGATGCATAGGCTATTAATTTTCCGTCCTGCATTAATACACAACCCAGACCACTCAAAGAAGCATCACTGTACACTACAAAATCTTTCCCCGAATCTGGTAATGTCAGAACTGGTGCCTCTGTCAACATTTGCTTCAATTTGGCACTGATCATCCCAGATAAAAGGAATATTCTTCTGTAGTAATTTAGTCATCGGCAAAGCTATCTTCGAAAATCCATTCACAAATCTTCTATAATATCCAGCTAAACCAAGAAAACTTCGTACCTCAGATACATTCTTCGGTACTTTCCACTGAACAATTGCTTCAATCTTTTTCGGATCAACTCTGATTCCATCTGCCGATACCACATGTCCCAAAAATACAATTTTTGATAGCCAGAACTCGCATTTGCTAAGCTTTCCATATAACTGCTTCTCTCGTAATATTTGTAATACAATTTTGAGGTGCTGATCATGTTCTGACTCTGACTTTGACTAAACCAGTATATCATCAATAAAAATAACTACAAACTGGTCTAAATACGGCTGAAAGATACGATTCATGAGATCCATAAAAGCAGCTGGGGCATTAGTCAATCTGAATGGCATTACCAAGAATTCATAGTGATCATACCTCGTACGGAAAGCTGTCTTTGGAACGTCACTTTCTTTTACTTTTAACTGGTAGTAGCCTGACCTTAAGTCAATCTTCGAAAATACAGAAGCTCCTCTCAACTGATCAAACAAATCATCAATGCGAGGCAATGGATATTTATTCTTGATTGTTACCTTATTCAACTGTCGGTAGTCAATACAAAATCGCATCGAGCCATCTTTCTTTTTAACAAATAACACTGGAGCTCCCCACGGTGATATGCTAGGTCGAATAAAACCACGATCTAATAAGTCTTGCAACTGTATCTTTAGCTCCTTTAACTCTGTAGGTGACATTCGGTATGGGGGTATGGATATCGGAGCTGTACCCGAATAAACCTTTATAGTAAACTTAACCTCTCTGTCTGGTGGCAAACCCAGTAATTCTTCGGGAAAGATATCAGGAAACTCACAAACTGTCCAAATTTTACTGCATTGGCTTTCAACTGAATCTGAATTGATGACATAAGCCAAATATGCTGAACAGCCCTGCTGAAGTAACTTATTAACCTTTATTATTGAAATAAGACGTGCTGGCCCATTAATACGGATACCATTTACCTCCATCTGACCTCCATCTTCCATCTGAATACTGAATTTCTTTTTATAGCAATCCAAAATCACTCCATATTTAGATAACCAATCCATTCCCAGTATTATATCAAAGTCCCCAAATGGCATAATCAACAAGTCGACAGAAAAAGTTTTATTCTGTATAATCAACGGACATCTCGGACACACTTGATTTACTAACACTGTTTGCCCCAATGGACTTGACACCTCTATTGACACTCTAGACACCACGGACTTTAATTTTCCCTTATAGTAACGATACAGCACAAATCAAACATTCTCGGGGGGTACATTCCAATTGTTGTAAAATTCTTTTGGTCGACTCCATCCAATTTTCAGCTGTGGATGGATCAACTCCTTTCAGACCTATAAATTCAGTGGTACCATATTTTCTCAATTCTTTTATCGGGGCCCGTCTCTGAGTTGGTACAGAAGTCGTAGTAGGAGCAGTCCCTGCTACTCTTTGTAATGCATCGGCAATTACTCTCAGTATATCAAAATCATCTCTATCATTTCTTCTTTCTACTCTAGGAGGTGGATTTCTTACTGGGTTTACACTAGGTGTTACTGACTCTATCTCATTTAACCCATACGATTCTTCGTCTCCAGTGTCCATTTCTTGATCAATATTATCTATTCTTTCATCTGACATCTTCCATCTATAAAACAAAACAAATAAATAGATCAGCATCTAAGGATCCCGACTTAGTTTTGACCCAAAAGTGGCATGTACTTCTAAACTTAATTTTCGAGCTCGATTTAGTCTGAGAATCGACTAAACTTGATAGCTCTGATACCAATAATTGTAACATCTCTTAACCCTAAATCGTCACCGAAATAGGGTTACAGGGTATTACCAGACATATCGGATAATCTTACAAATAATAAATAGATAATTAATGATCATACTATAAAATAATCATAAAATTACCTTAAATGGACCCTCGAGACTTAAAATATGTATTAAAAAGACATTAGGACTTATTTTGATGTTCCACAAATTTTTAGTAAATTTTTATTTCAAACGCGATATAACCCCTTTTATAGACATCTAACCTTCCCTGCAATTTCAACTAGCAACCAAAGCAATTTATACTCAAATTCACCTAAATCATAATCATTTCATTACATATTATTCAATATTTACTCATAATTTTATACATTTTTCATTCAAACAAAATGCCAAATTTCATAATATACTATTTATCATTTTACTAAATTAATATCAAAATATAGTATATACATATATTTGTAACCAACATTACAAACATATATATGTAACTTATACAACACCTAGTACATGCCACTTTTACAAAAAGAGGAGAATTACATCACCGAGTTTATACTGAAGTCGGGATCGATCTGAATGCTGAACCAGGACATTAATTTCTACAATCCTGCGCACGGAAACAACCGTACGCTGAGTATTTCATACTCAGTGGTATTACTATAATTCAAATTATAAATAATATAATAATCTCACATAATCGATCATATAATACATGAACACATAATATCTTAATTTATACATCACTTTCATTTCGAATCAATATCAATCAATTTAATCATTTCATTCTCATTTCTCGATTTCGTCACACATCACTTTATATGTCTCAATTTTCATTTCTATTCAATTTTCCTTTTTCGCATTGTTTACCCCTATTAACGAGACTCGGACCTTAGCGGATACACGGATCCAACCAAACACACCAGAATGGCACCCAGTGCCTCATCAGATAGTTCGAAGCAATAAAGTGACACCCAGTGTCTCATCGGCCTAGCCGAAGTAAAGTGGTACCCAGTACCTCATCGAATCTATCCGAAGTAAAATAATGACACCCAGTGTCTCATCGACTCGAGGTCAAAGTATCCCTGAACTCTTCCAATCCTATGGCATGCCAATTATATCCGACTCAACCCGACTAGTTAATAGAGATTTTCAATTTACAATTCATATCATATTCAATTTCAATTTCACTTATTAAATATAAATATCTAAATAAACATTAAATAATGAATAATTTAAATTATAGTAATACAAACCCGGATTTCGCGATTATTCCTCGCTAACTTTCTCCTTTCCATTTTGTGCCGATGCTTCGGGTTCTTTGCTAGCTACAAAATTTATAATAATAATTTATACTATTAATTACAACACTAATTAATAATAATAATTGAATTTCTATCCAATTTATACCTTAATTCCAATTTAATCCTAATTAACTCATTTATGTTTCTAACTTAATTCATACCTTATTTTTATTCAATTTCCTTTCATATTCTACTTAACTATCAAATGTTCATAATAAAACCCTAATTTAAAATTTCTTTCAATTCAATCCTTCTATCACAAAACTTATAGCTTCTTTTGCAATTTAATCCCTTTATCAATTCTAACTTGAAATTCATTCAATTTAATCCCTAATTCACTATTTTGTTCAACATGAACTATGTTCAAAGACCTTAAAACTTCCAAGAACTCAACTTAATTTCATCAAAACTTTGTTCTAAAGCTTCTAAAACATCTAAATTAAGAGAAAAGGACTTAATTGACTTACCACTTAAAGATTAAAGCTTCAAAATCCTAGTTTTCCCCTTTTCTTTTTCCTTCTCTGTTCTCCTTCCCCTGTTTCGTTTAGCTCTCTGTTCTTCCTTCTTTTATTTCTTTTGTTTCTTTCTTCTTTATTCTTTTATTTCATATACATATATATTAGTTAATAATAATAATATAATACTAATTAAATAATAATTTATATTATTATATTATAATATTAATAAATTAAAAAAATCAAGAAAAATCTAGATTTTTCTCTGTTTTGCCGCCTCAATTTAGACAATAGGCATAATTGCCACTTGAGTCCCTCTTTCTTTCTTTTAATCTATAATTAGACTTTCACCATTTATTCAATTTAGTCCTTTTTATTAATTACTCTAAATTAAATTAAATTCACCTAATTAAAGCTTAATTAAACACACTTCTAAACTCATAATTACTCCTAATAATTATTTATGGACTCGGTTTACTAAGACGGAGGCCCTATCACTCACTTTTTCGGTGCCCGGGAATTTGGGTCATTACACGGTATTTTACTAAATTATGAACAACATCACTTATAAACATCAGTTTATCTCTTGAACATACATCTATGTCAATACAACTGACTAAACTAATCTTTGATAAGTAAATGTGTTATAGCACATACATACATTATGAAATCAATTTATCTTTTGAACATACACCTATATCAATACGACCGGCTAAATTAATATTCATAAGTATGTAAAGGATCAAGAGAAGTAACAACATACACCTATATTGAAACAGTTTAATCATAAAAATCCTGCAAGTTATGCAAGGCTAGTATTCTCCAATATAATCACAATTCTAACCCTCAGATTCCTTAGAAGATTAAGCATGCACAAATTAAATATTGTGTCCATTAATCACAATTTCAACACGCTTAAATGATTAATTCAATAGTTATATCGCAAGGGTAATGCAATAAGAACTTAGGCATGATAATATTTAGTTAAATAAAATATTTAAGGCCTATAACAATATAAACATGATAAATAGATAATCAAACAATCAACACAATCAACCCAACACTTTAAGAAATTTAAGTCATTTTAATTAAAGAAATAATAGCATTCATAATAGTATTCATCATGATAACAAAAAATAATCTAAAATATGAGAAAAAGAATAGGATTAAATCTGATAATTTCTCAAGAACTGCTTCTGCGTTATTCTTCATTCTTGCTCGATTCTTCCCAAATCGATGTCTTTGATGAACACTCAACAAAGGGTATGCAAGGGCTGAAGAACCACTCTTTTCCAAGATGGGAAATCGACAAAGGAAGAGGAAGGGAAAATGGATGGAAGGCTTAGAGAGCAAATGAGAGAAAGAAGAGAGAATGAAGTGAAAATGGTGTGAAAAATGAGGTGAGTGAGGGTGGTATTTATAGGTGAGAGTTGGGGGTTATATTTAGTAAATAAATATCAGCCACAACATCCCTTGTGTAACACCTAAAAATCGTAACCATCTCCGGGCTAAGGTCTCAAGGTTTAAAGAACTTTACGAGTTTTTTTCTTACATACAAATCAATCACAATTTAAACATTTACCAAATTGCAACTCAGAATACTAACTTCATTTAATCTTTACACATTCAATTACAACATTTCAATCAATCAGGAATTTATATTCATATCACATATCATGACATCCATTTTTCATGTCTATAACATCCAAAACCCGAAAACCATCGCCGGTTAGGGTCCCGATGTCTTTTTATTCATTTACATTGTTCATCTTTTACTATCATGTCATAAATAATCAATTAATTATAATTACAACTCAATAAGGGTAAAAGGGTCTTTTCCATGATTTTTGGAGACTTCTATCGGTACCTGTTGGACAGGTATCGGTAGTTGTCAAGTCAGTAAACAATACTGAAATAGTGCAAAGCTTTATTGATACTCGAGATGGTCTACCGATACATGTGAGATAACTACTGAAACAAGTCATGCTTCTACCGATACTAAAAACTTCAGAGAGCTAAGAAGTTCTACCCTGTAACTTCTACCGATACAAGTTCACAAACTACTGATACTTTTATGAGTAGAACTACCGATACTTATCATGCGTCTACCGAAATAACTCAAGTTAGTGAACAACCTCTCTCCTACCCTGTACTTCTACCGATACAACCATGGGTTTTACCGAAATAAGTATATAAAATTTAAATTTTCACAGAAGTTCTCATGCTCAGCCAACAATTCACACTTCAAAACGTAATATACAAAAGACAATTATTCTTAAAGTTTAAAACACATTTGATAATACATTTCATTTCATTGTAAGCCTACTTCCATCCATAGTAACATGCAAAATATGACAACTATCTAACCCAAGTTCCAACAATGAACCATTAACCAAATTCAAGAGTTATTCAAAATAACATCATCCTAGTCATGCCATAAAACCAAGTGATATAAAAACTATCAAACGAGCTCTGCAATAGTGCGACTTCTTTGAGATTATCCGATCTTCAAGCAGTAAAATAATCTGCAAAACAACAATAACATCTTTGGTAAGCTTCATAGCTTAGTAAGTTCGAAGAGTTTAAAGAGTTACCAATCATATGCATAAAGCAGTTATATCTCAACCGAGCTAGGATGAATTGTTGCTTCCTCAAGCCATTTTTAGTATTCAACCTTTCCTGTTTATAATATTTCTGTTACTAGTACTAGATGCTGCTCATACGAGCTGTTGAGGACTCGCAACATATGCGGTACCCCAACCATCGGTAGGGTGTCTATCTGTAAACTGTCCCCTAACGATGCTGCTCACACTAGCTGTCGAGAATATGCATTCAAGCATCAATCCTAGCCATTGTAGGACCTATAATCCATTTTGGATTTCATATCTCTTTTTTGACTCATGATGCTTCTCACACGAGCTGTCGAGGACTCGCAACATATGTGATACCTCAGCCATCGTGTCAGTTTCAAATCACCGACTCAAAGCTTGATATTTCTTTCTTTCATTTCTTTTTCATCTTTCTTAATTTCACGTACTATAACCTATTCTGCAATGATTATAAAGAATACAATAATGCACTATTAAAATGTAAATTTAATGTTACGAACTTATCAGACGTATTTGCAGTTAAAGTGAACTCTAAGGGCTAATCCGTAATTTTAACTTCTTCACGATCGACGGCACCTTCTTGATCTATCCAAAAATTTCATTCAATTATTTAAATCAACATGAATTTTTAATAATTTTGTGCAAATAAGTCTTTTTGGTATTTTTACAAAATTACCCTTAACTTTTCACTTTTATTCAATTTAGTCCTTAAGCCTTAAACTTGCAAATTAACCATTTTTATTCAAATTTCAGTTTTTCTGAATGTTTAAAAGCATTCCTACAGCTTAATTTTTGCAATATTTCACCTTAAGTCCTTACAATTTATTCCTTTAACATTTTAGTCCTTTAACATAAAAATTACTTTACAAGATCATCAAATCTAATACTCAAGCTTATAAATCTCCTATAAACTTTCAAGAACAAGCTTATTCATCAATTTCAAAATTTATAAAATTTGACAAAATCACAAATTAGTCCTCGAGCTAGATAGATTAAGCTAATACGAACTCAAAAACATAAAAATCACTAAAAACGAGTAAGGTTTACCTATCCAATCTAAGAACCCAAGTGACCGAAGCTTGCTTCTTCCCTTTGCAATGGAGTTTTGGCAATCAAAACTGTAAAGAAGAAGATAATGAATTTCATTCCCTTTTGTTTAAATAATATTAACCTAATTTAAGTAATTACCAAATTGCCCTTTCTTAATATTACTTAAATTTTAGCCAAAAAGGAAGTCAAAATCGTCCTCTCACCTTAATAATGGTATAATTTCCCTTTAAGGACTTAACTATGTCTTTCATTTTATCAATTTACACATTTAATCAATGAAAACCACATTTTACAACCTTTTCAATTTAATCCTTTTTACTTAATTAACTATCTATATAATAAAATTTCATAACCAAATTTTAATAAGATACTAATGACTTCATAAATATTAATTAATTAATATTTACGATCTGACACATCGAAGTTGTGACCTTGAAACCACCATTCCTGGTCATACTAAATTAAACTAATTAGTAAATCCTCATTTTATTAGGATTTAATTGCAATGTACGAAACTATAAAGAGTTTCACATCATTTCTATTATTAGGCCATTTAAATAGGATCAAATTTCATAATTGGTCCTTCAATTATATTAAATTTCAATTAAACAAACTTAATTCCAATTTAATTCTAAACTAATTAGGACTAAAAGAATAAATAACCCAAAATTTAGTGGATGGTAATCATGTCAACACCGCTTGGACTTTTTGACCATGGTTTAATTACCATTTGGTCCCTTTACTATTTTTAATCTATAGTAATTTAACTTTTATCTCTTTTACAATTTACTCTTTTTTTCTTGATTAAGCAATTAATTATCAAAATTACCCAACCAAACTTCAATTCACATATAATAAGACTCTGTAAATATTTAATAAAAATATTTACGGCTCTTAATTTCAAAAACGAGGTCCCGATACCTCATTTTCTAAAACCACTTGACTTTTAAAGCAAACCACTTATACTAACTTTTAATTCAATAATTAAAATTCCTCAATTCAAAAATTCCATATAAAATTAATATTGACTTATTTAATTTAATCCTCATTATAAAAAATTTCCCGTCAGGTTTGTGGTCCCAAACCACTATTTTCGACACTACTGAAAAACGGGCTATTACACCTTGGCTGGCCATGCATGTGCAAAGTTTGACAAGTTCAAACTTTGCTAAATTTGGCTTGGGGTGAATATTTGAAACCACCAAAAGTGGAGGGGTTAGAATGGGATCTAGGGAAACTTTAAGGGTTGTTTTGCAAGGTTGAAAAGTCAACTTAATCAGCTGATTTGGTCAGTATTTGGACGGCACATGGGCTAGCTCAAGTCAGGGTGGTTCGATCCTCGATTGCTTGCACTTCGAGCCACTTTGCTTTAGTTTTTATAATTTATTTTTAACCTAAATTAGTTGAATTAAAAATATAATTATAAAGCAAAATCTTGCTTCACATTGGACCGAACATGGCTGGAAAAATATTCTTCTTAGCTTTTCATTGACTCGATGTAAAAATTCCCTCAACGGTTCAAGTTGTCGGTAGTGTCTGCCGAGCCGATTTCACCAATTGTGCAAAACTGTCAAAAAATCACCAAATTCATGCTTAATATTTATAAAAATAATTAAAAATCAATATGTTGGAAATTTTAGCACAAATTAATTATTTTATAATTAAATCGTATTTTTTTGATATTAATTACTAAGAATTTGCATGAATTTGAGTTAAAAAGAGTATGAAAAAGTCTATATATTTTCATTGTTCCAGAGAGCTTACCTCAATCTCCTATCCACTCCTTGCATGTCATTACAGGGTCACAACACAATGCGAGTGGCAGCTTGAGTTGGCTCTGTTTGGGACATTACTCTAGTGGACTCGGGCAATACACACAACTTCATTGATGTTAAAATGGTGCATAGATTGTCCCTTCTTGTGCTGCAACAGGACCAATTGAAAGTGAGAGTGGCCAACAGAAGTTGTTTATTCACTAGGGGAATCTGTAATGGGGGTCAGCTCGGAAGTTCAAGGCTCTGAATTCAGTACTGACTTCATGGTCATACCACTAAGAGGATATGATATGGTCCTTGGAGTCCAATGGTTGCTTGCCTTAAGAAACATCATTTAGAATTTTGGATCTTTAACCATGCAACTTTTGGTTAAAGGCGAACCATGTACCATCAATAGGATTGTTTCTGGATTTATAGCAATTGGGGATGTTAGTCAACCTTCAAAATGTTTTGCTGCACTAGGGTAAGAACTTGGTCCATGTGCCTTAATCATGAGCTCTTCTGCTCAGGTTACTCTCACAGCAGATTTGACTACATCTAGTGTCGAGCTCCAAGATCTTTTGAAGGATTTTTCTGATGTCTTTCAAACTCCAAAATGAATGCCACCTCTTAGGGTCTAGGATCAAAAAATTTCTTTGAAGGATGAGGGAGCTGTGGTTAAAATTCGGCCATATAGATATCCTATTGTCTAGAAAGGTGAAATGGAGAGGTTAATTCATGGGATGCTCCAAGCTGGCCCCATCATGGATAGAAATAGTTCATTTGCCTCCCCAATAATGATGGTAAATAAGAAGGATGGTATTTGGAGAATGTGCATTGACTATAGACAACTCAACCAACTTACCTATAATCGAGGAGTTGTTGGATAAATCAGGACAAGCCAAGGTCTTCTCTAAGCTGAATTTGAGGTTGGTTATCACCATATTTGGATATGAGAGCCGGATGTTCACAATACAACATTCAGAACCTATGAAGGGCACTAAGAATTCTTGGTGATGCCTTTTGGCCTTACCAATGCTCCTTAAAGTTTTCAGGCCTTTATAAACTCTATATAAAAGCCATTTCTAAGAAGGTCAGTAATGGTTTTTTAATGATATTCTCGTGTATTCTAACACTTGGCCAGAACATTTGTAGCACATTAGAGAAGTCCTTCAAGTTTTGAAGGCTTAGCAGCTATATGTTAAGTATGGTAAGTGGAACTTTGGTACATCCAAAATTGAGTACCTTAGGCATGTAATATCCAAAGGGACAATATCCATGGACAGGACCAAGGTGGAGTGTGTAGCTCAATGGCCTATTCCTAGTTCTATCAAAGAATTAAGGAATTTTGTTGGGCTCACGGGATATTGCAGAAGATTTATCATGCAATATAGGTCATTAGCTTAGCCACTGACTGATTTGTTGAAAAATAATAGTTGGGGATGGAATGATCAAGCTGCTGCAACTTTTCAGGCATTAAAACAGGCTTTGTGCTCAGCTTCAGTCTTGGTGTTGCCAAATTTTCAGTTGGAGTTCAGTGTAGATACAGATGCAAATGGCTATGGTATTGGGGTTGTCCTTCAACAACAAGGTAGGCCAGTGACTTTTTTCAACAAACCTCTAAGGGTTAGAAACCAAACACTTTCTATTTATGAGAAACAAATGTTGGTTGTCCTTCTAACAGTTAGGAGGTGGCATGCTCTCCTTGTTGGGAGACACTTTAAGACCAGAATTGATCACCAGAGTTTAAGCGTTCTATCTGATCAGGTAGCCATAAATCCTTTCCAGCAAAGATGGGTGGTCAAGATGCTCAGATATGACTATGAAGTCATTTATAGGAAGGGCATAAATAATAGAGTAGTTGATGCCTTTTCCAGGCAACATCTGGTGCAAGGTCAACTGTTACAACTCTCTGGCAGTTCTGCTATTTCAAGCCTCTTGTTAAGAGTACAACAGTCCTATCAAGATGATGAAAAGATGGGAAAAATCCTTAAAGAGCTTCAGCAGCAGGGTTCTCAGCATCTTAAGTATTCATGGGATGGACCTTTTTTTTTTTGAAAATGAAAGGGAAGATTATGGTAGGGAAGAATAAAAGTTTGAGGCAGGAACTATTTCAGTATTTTTCATGTTAGTTTAGTAAGGGATCACTTAGGAGTGCATACTTCTAAGAAGCGTATGACCAGTTTACTATACTGGAAAGGCACGTCAAAGGATGTAAAATGGTGGATTAAGGAATGCCTCACTTGTCAGAGTTCCAAAAGTAAGAATGTGTCCTCACCTGGGCTGTTGCAACCACTGTCAATTCCAAAGAGGGCTTGGTCTGTCATCAGTTTAGATTTCATCGAGGGACTTCCACATTTCAAAGGGAAGGACACGATTCTGGTCATGGTAGATGATTTAACCAAATATGGATATTTTTTGGCTTTGCCCCATCCCTTTACAGCCAAGACAGTAGCTTAAGAGTATTTAGCCTAAGTGTACAAACTCCATGGTATGCCTAACTCCATTATATCAGACAGGGATAGGATTTTTGTCAGTGCTTTCTGGTAGGAGTTGTTTAGAAGGGCAGACACCAAGCTTTTTCCTCTCTACAATATACCATCCCCAAATTGATGGTCAGATTGAAGTGTTGAACTGTTGTTTGGAAAGTTATTTTTAAGGTGTATAACAAGAGAGAGGCCTGCTGACTTGTTGAGCTGGTTACCACTAGCTGAATGGTGGTATAACTCGTCTTTCCATTCATCTATCCAACTCACTCTATATGAGGCTCTCTATGGGCAAGCTCTACCACAACGTATGCCTTACTTGGTTGGGATGTCCCCTATAGCTAATGTGGATAAAAGCTTACAAGCTCGAGAGGCTACAAGGAAAATGTTGCAGTTTCATCTTAAACGTGCTCAAGGTCGCATGAAGCAACTGACTGACAAACACAGAACTAACAGATAATTTCAGATAGGGGATTTAGTTTATTTAAAGTTACAGCCATATAGACAGCAAACAGTAAGGAGGATTATCAACCAAAAGTTGTCTCCTAAGTATTTTGATCCATTTCCTAAGTATTCGTTCTAGTTTCATGTATCTCAATTGAAGAATCATGTAGGAGCAGCACCAATCCAAGCTCAACTACCTCTGGTGGATGTTTATAGGGCCTTGCTTAAAGAGCCAGTTAGAGTTTTGGAAAGGAGAATTGTGAAAAAAGGCAATCAAGCGATCACCGAGGTCCTTATAAAATGGGCAGACACATTTCTTGAAAATACTACTTAGGAACCATTGCAACAACGACAGGCCACTTTTACTCATTTTGATGATTGAGGACAAAAATCCTTTCTCGATGGCAGTATTTGTCACGGAGTTCAAGGAATTGAGAAAATAAAACAAGGTGAACTAAACGGTGCGTTTGATGAATGATTCGATGAAGCAAAAAACGTAGCGTTTTATATAAATGGTGCGCAATGGATGAGCTAAATGAAACGGTGCTTTGGGATTAACCGCTTCAGCTGTGAAAGGCTAACGAACTCCCAAAGGGTTTTTTTTTTTTTTGGTGATACCAAAGGTTATTTTCTTTCTTCTTAAAAACACACTATTGTAACCAGAAACTGTTATCCAATTTGTTAATTTCAGTAAACTTCCTCCTTTCTCTCGATCGATTCTTTTCCTCTCTTTCTCTCTTTTTTCTGTCAATTTTCTCTTTCAGATTTCCAGTTGCATCAAAAGGTTTCTTCGTTACTGTACTCTGCTGGGTTCTTCTCTGCTAAGGTTAGTTTTTTCGCTGCACTTCGTTTATTAGTTTGGGTATTGTAGAAAGTTGAAGAAAACAAGAGAAAATTTTCAAAGGGAATCCTAATTGTATGTTGTATTTGCTTTGCTTTGTTTTTTTAGAACTAAGCTCCGATTCCTAGACACGATTGACCAATTCTGAATATAATTTTCTAGTTTGAGTTTTTTATTACCGATGATTGGTAGGATTTACATGAGATTGGGATTTGAGTTTGCGCTAATTTACTGTTTGATTATAAATTAAAAAAAAAAAAAGAGATTTCCATCTCCAGTTGCTGTTTAATTTCAGTTTAGTTCATGGTGAACCAATAAATTGCTATCCTTTCTTTTTAGATGAGAATTGAATTTAGGGTTCTGTTTAATTGGTCTCTTTACTCAAATGTGAAACTTCATCAATAGAAACAATTATAAGAATCTTAGGGAAATGCATGGATTTAGAGTCCTGGAAAGAAGTTGAGTATCTAGTCATTTTTTTGAACTTGGTTTATCAAAGTAGATGTTACATGTTAAGGCATCTATAAGTTTATGTTTTGCTGCATACTTGTGGCTTAGACAAACATAACCTGTTGTTTGATTTTAGCATGTTCTTTACATGTCACTGTTAGTTCAAAGTGATCCGGATGTTTGTATTGTTTCTTGTATTTTGAAGTTCAAGGTTACCATTCCTTCTATGTTATCGTCTACCAGGATTTTAGGTGTGCTCAAAATGGCAGATGTTCAAGACATAGATGGCAAATCGTGTGAAGAAAATTTTCCCTCTACATCCCTAAAGCATGAAACTCGTGATGAAATGCTTTCGAGGCACAGGTAAATTCGATCACCATTAATTTATGTTTCAATTATTCCTATAGTCCTATCTATGGTTTTGTGAAGTTGATTAATGTTGGGTTTCATGCTTTTCTTTTATATTTCAATCTAGTTAATTAATGTGGCTTGTATTGTTTTGCCAAAAAAAGAATTAGGCTTATATCCTGGCACAATGTATGGTTTAATAATCATGTATATTTAGTTGTTATTGACGTGCATAAATATTACTATCCCCTTATTTGGCAAATGTATTTTGGACAAAAAAAACTACAGTTTTCTTGCTAGGATTTTACCCATTCCATGTTTAGTTGGAATTAGTTTTCCAAATAAAATACTATCTTTTTCTTTCTATATAATACTTGTTTTATTCATCCTTTTCTGCAGGAAAGAGATATCGCAACTGCAGAACAAGGAAATTGAACTGAAAAAGGCGGCAGCGAAGGGTAGCAAGGCTGAACAGAAGGCTAAAAAGAAGCAGGTGGAAGAAGAGATCTCTCAGCTATCTGCTAATCTTAAGGAAAAGCATGCTGAAGAGCTTGCTTCACTAGGCTTCAGTCATAGTAATGGAAATGATAAAAGCAATATGGACAACTTGGTGAAGGCCATCGCTGGGGTGTCTGTTGCCCCTCAGCAGGGTCACCCAAAGACCAGCAAAGGTGCAAAGAGATGAGAGAAAAGAGCTCAGCAAGAAGCGGCAAGAGAACAATGAATACAAAGCAAAGCAGCATCGTGAGCGATAGAATGATTGAAGATGAGAAATTTGAGAGAAAACTCAAACCTTTAGGATTCACAATCAAGGAAATAAAGCCAGACGGAGACCGCCTCTACCGAGCTGTTGAAGATCAGCTGTCCCTTTAGTCAGGAGGCTCTTCTCCTTATACATATCAAGAGCTACGGGAAATGGTGGCTGCTTATATGAGGAAACACGCGTCCGATTTCCTCCTGTTTTTCCTATCTGAAAATGCAATTGATGGAGATTCTGATGACTCACCTGCAGAGAGATTTGAGAACTACTGTAAAGAAGTGGAGTCAACTGCTGCATGGGGAGGACAGTTAGAGCTTGGAGCTTTAACCCACTGTTTGAGAAAACATATCATGATATACTCTGGATCTTTTCCTGATGTGGAGATGGGGAAAGAGTACAAATCCGATGGAGGGTCCAGTTCATCAACTGGGACTATCCGGTTGCCATACCATAAGCATGCCTTTGGGCTGGGAGAGCACTATAATTCTGTTTTCCCAAATTTGAACATAAAAGTCTGATGTTCAAGGAACAAGGAACATCTTCTTTTTACCAAAATTTGAAACTTGATTTTGATTGAAGCTAGTTGATTTATTATCTGTCTTATTTTTGCATCAAGTTCGTCAATGAAGTAGTAGAAGACTTACTAGGACGGTCCCAGCATATAACACTGGAGGTTGAATATAGGACTTAACAGAAGGAAGGACTGTGGCCTAAGTTCTAATAAAAAAAGCTGCTAATACTATGATTGGGAAATTAGGCCACATGCGTATCCATTTATAAGCATGTACTATGTTGGAAAATAAGGTACCCCATGCATGTAATGAGCAAACAATGAGTGGTATGGCTGCCGCTCTCCCCCTCCCTAGTGTTCGCTTCTGCCACCCTGGGAATCGCTAGACGAGATGTGATGGAGCTACAATGTCTACGCACTAGATTTGTAAGTTTGGGGATGGGAGCCATATTCAATGGTGTGATCCTAACCTATGTTGTTTTTCCTTTTGATTCATGGTGGTTCTAGTACCTGCTTTTGGGGTTTTGTCGCAGAATGGCCTCCCTTGTTGAATGCTGACATTCCGATGATGGTTTACGGTGGCTTTAAGCCCTTACTGGTTAGGTAGTCTCTCCCGTTTGTGATTTTAGGGTGTTCTTAAGGTTTGATCTTGGATTTTGTTGGTTCATAATTTTTTGGTTTATTATTCTGCGCCATTTGAGCTTATTGAAACTAGGACGAAGTCAAACAAAATTTTTGGTATGTCATAATAAAAATTTAATTTTATTATTTTAATAATTTATTATATTTATAATTTTTAAAAGATTAAATTAAATTTTTATTTTTTTTAGGGAATCAAAGTGCTACTATTACTATTTTAAACTTTTATAAATCATAAAAAGGTCTAAATGAATTTTTTTTTCATTTTTTTATTTTAGGGATCCCTTCCAATTGTCAATAAAATCCAGTATATCTTAATGATTTCATATCAATTTTTAGTAAGTTTGTTTAAGGGTTAAATTATTATTTGGGATTTAAATTTTAGGGCTTGAAATTTTACTTTTATTTTGGTTCAAATTAGGCTTCAAACTTGCTAATTGCTCTCACATTAAAACTTGAACTAGATAATTATTTCAACATTGAAATTTGAAATTTTTACGATAATAAAAATATAATTTTATTATTTTAATAATTTATATCTTTATAGTTTTTAAAAGATTAAATCAAAATTTTATCATTTTTAGGGGTTCAAAGTGCTACTATTACTAATTTAAACTTTTATAAATCATAAAAAGGTTTAAATGAATTATTTTTTCATTTTTTTTATTTTAGGGGATCCCTACCAATTTCCAATAAAATTCAGGATGTCTTAATGATTTCATATCAATTTTTGGTAAGTTCATTTAAGGGTTAAATCAATATTTGGGACTTAAATTTTAGGGCTTAAATTTTTTTTTTGTTTAAATTAAGCTCCAAACTTGCTAATTGCTCTCACATTAAAAATTGAACTAGACAACTATTTCAACATTGAAGCTTGAAATTTTTAGGATAATAAAAATATAATTTTATTATTTTAATAACTTATATCTTTATAATTTTTAAAAGATTAAATCAAATTTTTATCATTTTTAAGGGGTCAAAATGCTACTATTACTAATTTAAACTTTTATAAATCATAAAAAAGCTTAAATGATTTTTTTCATTTTAGGGGGTCCTGTCAATTGCCAGTAAAATCCAATATGTCTTAATGATTTCATATCAATTTTAGTAAGTTCGTTTAAGGGTTAAATCATTATTTGAGACTTAAATTTTAGGGTTTGAAATTTTATTTTATTTTTGTTCAAATTAAGCTCCAAACTTGCTAATTGCTCTCACATTAAAACTTGAACTAGACAATTGTTTCAACATTAAAGCTTGAATTTTTCTTTGTCCAAGTTACTCTTTATACTTAGCATTGTTTTCATATTGAGGCATGAACTTGACAATTGTTCGCACATTAGGGCTTGAATTTTAAGGTTTTCTAGAAACTATCAAGGATTAACGTGGAAAAAAAAAGTTGAAGCCCTAATGTGAGAACAATTCTCAAGTTCAAGGTCTAATTTGTACAAAAAAATTCAAGTCCCAATATAAAACAATTACAAAATTCAGGACCTAATTCGACAAAAATGTATTTAAACCTCAATATAAAAATAATTATCCAGTTCATGTCACAAAAACTTTTTTAAAAACAAATAAAAGTTTTGATAAATGGTAGTCACATTATGCATTTCGTATTTTAAAATTATTTTTCTACCTTTTAAAATAATTTATGTATCGAATCCAACGAGTGACTCCAGTGGTAAAGAGGATGTTGTTCATCCTAAGAGATCCGAGTTTGAGCACCTATGTGTATAAGGTGTGTGTTGTTAAATAGTTAAGAAAATGAACAAATACTACCATTTAATAATAATAATAATAATAAAGAAAAGGGTAAATTACACCAACAGTCACCCAGCTTTCATTTTTCGAAACAAACAGTCATCGGGTTAACATTTCAGTCCCTCAACTTTGAAAAAGTGACAAAACAGTCCTTTTTGACGTTTTCAATCTAGACGTCACGAAACAGTGACGTGGCATGTGACGGCATCGGAGGAGTGTGGGTTAACATCCAGTTGGCTGGTTACACTTAATAGTCAAGTCATATCAGCATATTTTAGGGTTTAAGTAGGGGGAAGAAGAAGAAGAAATAACACATGGGGTTTTCAACTTTTTCAAACAATTCAATCTGTCCACAATAGAAAACAGAAAATCTGCATATGCAGATGCAAGGCCACTGATACAAAAAAGCTACATTAGACCATAGCCACTACAGCAAAAATCAAAGCAACACACCAAAACTGCTAAAACATTCCATGGCCACTACTAAACCCACTTCGAAAATTATCGGACTATTCCTTTTTTCCCTTCTCAAACAATTCCAACGCTTTTTCAGCTTTCCCGTCTTGATAATAACAAGAAATAACAGTGTTCCAACAAGCAACATCTCTTTCAAGCATTTCATCGAACACATGGGTAGCTTCCTCAAACATATTGCATTTCATCGAATACATGGGCAGCTTCCTCAAACATATTGCATTTCATATACATGGCCACAACAGAGCTTCCAATAACAATATCAGACAAAAACCCAACTTTTATCAAATGGGTATGAATCATTTCACCATACCCAACAGCCCTCAACCCACAACAAGCTTTAAGCAAACTAGGGTAAATAAAACCATTAGGCTTCAACAAAAGGTATTTCCATTGTAAAGAAACAATAGTAGAAGAAAAGAGGAAGAAGAAGAAGAGAGACTTATTTTGAAGACTCAATAATAGTAAAACTAGATAAAGATGAACATTTTCTCTAGTTTTATATTTTGGGTCTGCCAAGCTTGTCACTTTGTGCTGCCAAGCTTCCTTTCTTGGGTTCATAACAGAGTCTCTCCCTTTTTCTTAGTCCACAAACACAACTTTTGAAAGAAACAATACTTTAAATTTTATATATAAACAAAGTAAAAGTCTCCATTTTCCTTTTTGTTCCTATAAAATAAAAGAAAATAAAAACTGAAACAGAAAAAATCAGGTGGGTGATACGGGTGTTTGGAAGAGAGTGTGCAGAAATTGAGAGAGACGTGAAATGGATTCGGCGAGGAGGACGTGAAACATGGTGGTGGAGAAGGAGGAGAAGGAGAAGGAGAAGACGGTTGTTTGGATGACGAGAAAGAGAAAGTAGCCCAGAAAATATGGAAAATTAAGGAACGGGAAAATGAAGGAAAAGGAGAAGCCTTTGACCCTTTGACTACTCATCCAACGTGACAAGTTAACTGGCCACATCAGCTAGTTAACTTGCCGCATAAGCAGTCCCGTTAAGCCCGTAATAAAATCTGTTAATCAGTGACTGTTTTGTCACTTTTCGATAACGTTAGTGACTGTTTTGTCACTTTTTCAAAATTGAGGAACTGAAATGTTAACCCGGTGACTGTTTGCTTCGGAAAATGAAAGTTGGTTGACTGTTGGTGTAATTTACCCTAAAGAAAATGAATATGTAGTCATTGTATTTCGTTCGGGTCTTACGATTTTAATCTTGAATTGATGATTATCATGTTATTAGTTTATTAATCATTGTTTATAATTTATTTTCTTGTTTTGGGTTTTTTTTTCAAGGATGGTTATTTTTTATTATATTTTACTAATAAAAAATCACAAAGTCCTATATATATATATATATAGGAAGGCAGTTGTGCAAAGAGAGGGAAGAGGTTTTGAAGGTGATTTAAATTGACTTGAAGAGCCATGAGAGAGAAGGGTATTTGGGGAAGGTTATCACACTATATGAACAAAGCAAAACAAAAAGCATAAACCGTGGGAGTAAAAAGAAGAACTAAAGGAAGCTTCCACCAGCTTTCAAAGAAAAAGCCAGAGAGGAAGTGCCACAGCCACAACAAGCTTTGGCTGTGGCCAGGGGGCGTAGTGTAGACCCAAGGATCTTCCTAAAGTATTAAAATTTTAATATAGAATTTTTATAATTTATAAAATTTTAAATTGATAATGATAAAATTATATTTTGATCTTAAAAAATGATAAAAATTTGATTTAATCCTTTAAAAATTATAAAAAATAAATTATTAAAATGATGAAATTATATTTTTACTATTATAAAACTATAAAACTTAATTCTGATCCAAAAATATTTCAAGCTCCATCACTAATGTGGCTGCTATGATATATCTTTTGGATTGTGACTTACTTTCTTTTACCTTCCTTATTGATGAGTATTATTTGATTTTGATGGTTTAATGGATCGAAACTTGTGTTTTCGCATGCCTTGTATTTATTTATTTTTTATAAAAGAATAAAGTAATATTATAATTATTATGGTATATGTAACAATCCTATTTTTAGTGATTATGTAATTTTACATAAGAATGAAAATAGCAATATTTCTTGGTGTCATGTGTAAACTTTTTGAATCATTTTCCTTAGATTAGAAGTGTGAGGCGCGTGGACTTTCTTTCCCATGCAAACTCATTTGATTATGGCACATAAGTGTATGCATTATAATGTTGATTTTGATATATTTTTTAATGTGTATGTACTATTCAGTTTTGCATGTCATCTGGGTTGGATTGACATTACTCATATTTGAAAATACAAAAAAAAAATGCTTTTAAATATTTTAAAAATAAGTAAATAAAGGAATAATTTTAAATTATGATGAAAGTCTTTAGCCACAAGATACGAGAGAGGTTTTACTAATCATCGTTAATGAAAATATATATATTTCTCGTATTCAAGAACGAAGCTAGAAAAATTTTTTAGGAGTCTAAATTAAATTGTAATGTTTAATTTAGTAAAAATATAATTTTTAAAAGATTAAATCAATTTTTTATCATTTTAGGGGGCAAAATGTAATTTTATTTTTATTAATTTAAAATTTTAAAAAATTTAAGGACTTAAATAGAAATTTTTTCATTTTAGGGGGCTGAGGCTCCTATCAATCCCCTAGATTCGCCCATGCTCATATCAAGGAGCGAAGCCAGAAAATTTTTTAGGGGGCCGAAATTAAATTGTAATTTTTATTATAGTAAAATATAATTTTTAAAAGATTAAATCAAAATTTTATCATTTTTAGAGGGTCAAAATACAATTTTACTTTTATTAAATTAAAATTTTAAAAAACTTTAAGGACTTAAATAAAAAAAATTCTATTTACGGGAGATCAAACCCCTACCAACTTCTAGATTCGCTCTTGCTAGTATCTCAAAGATTCATTTGAATGGTACAAGATAATGATTTTTAAATTTTACTCTAAAGACATCGGTTAACTCATCTAATAAATTTATTTATTTATAAACAAGGAGATCATAATTAAGTATTAATATTGTAATTCTAATTTTCTTTATAACACGTAGATAACATTGTACCAATTTTGAGCATTACAAGAGTAATAAAACTTTTTTTTTGTGCATAACCGACTCCTAGACTTGTTTATGGGTTGGATTACTTGTTCAGGTCCGAAAGCCTACCCGAAATTTGAAAGGGTTTGGATAAAAAAATTAGTCCCGAAAATAGGCTTGTGTAAAAAAATTAAGCCCGTTTAAAATATGATCCGAGCTCGGGCTTAAACATTCAAGGCCCGAGCCCACCCTGACCTGACCCATTTTAAATTTATAATACTTTATATTATGTTATTGTTATATATTATGTAATTTAAAACACATAAAAAGATAAACCTATACTAAATATATAATGCTACTCTAATATAAACATTAAAATAATGTTAAGAATACTATATAAAAATTTGTAATAAATAAAAAATATATAAATTTATTAATTAATAAAATAAAATAAGAGAATAAACTATATTAGAATCATCTTAAAAAGTATAATTTTTAGGCACCAATAAAATAGTGCCACATCATTAAATTTTAAAAATAACAAAGTATTATCATACACTTATCTATATCGAATATTTTCTCCAACTTAATTTAATTTTGATTAAATTAATTAAAATATTTATTTTTTAAAATTATAAACAAATGTCTTTTCTTCTTTTACCTTGAACCTAAAACCCAAAATCTCAAAATTTAAACTCAAACCCTAAATCCTAAACCCTAAGATTTAGAGTTTGTGTTCGGGATATAAAGTTTAGGGTTCGAGTTTTGAGTTTTGGGTTTTGGGTTCGGGGTTCAAGGTTTAGGTTTAGGTTTAAGTTTATGGTTTTAAGGATTAGGGTTTGAGTTTAATGTTCAAGAGTTTGGGGTTTAAGTTTAGGTTTTGGATTTTATATTTTGGGTTTAGTTTTCGAGATTCCAGGTTCATGGTTTTGAGTTTTGGGTTTTGGCTAAAAAATTATAAAAAAAATTGTGTTAATGACATGAAAAAATTGTTAAAATGTATTTAAATAATTGTAAAGGGATCATGGATAATGGGATAGGATGAGTTCATAAAATAGTTTTTCTATGAATGATTGTATAATAATAATAATTTTCTGTCTCTAAAATTTGATAATGTGGCAAAATTTTATTGGTGCCTAAAAATATTAGTTTTTAAGATCATTCTTATATAAGTTACTCCCATAAAATAAATATTTTTTTATAAAAAAATTTAAAAAATAATATGGGTGGACCTAAAATCGGTTTAGGTTAGTATTTTACAAATATAGATGGATTTGAATAAAATTTTAGATCCAGATTCCGAGTCGAGTCGGGCTTGAGCAAACATAAAATATGTTAATATCATGCTTAGACTCGACCCGACCTGAACCTAAATATTTTTTTTAGATTTTAACGTAGACTTAAAATTATCTTTTAAAAAAGTTTTTAAAATTTTTATTTTTTAAAAATGATTTTATAGATCTCGGATCGCATCTAACCAAAATCATCGATGATGACTCCTTATTTTAAAATAAAACTTATTGTTTTTCTTACTTTTTTTTTAAGATATCGTCGAGTTGATTTTTAATTAGAACCGGATAAAAATGGGATCAAATTCATATACTTATCTTTATTTTAATTAAATTAACCAATCCAATGGGTGTAGAAAGTGATAGCAGTTGATCTCCATGGAGTCACCATCAACTTTCACCTGGAGGCATGAAGATAAGAAACATGGAATAGTGAGGCACGTGGTTCAACCTAAAGAAGAAAACAACTGATCCATCAAACATGAAAGATACATACATATACATATATATATGCCACCACCCCCATGCAGCTGTTGCTGTCATTGGGAATTTTGGTGACACTGTAAAAGATATTCAGCTTCCAGTTCAAGACGATTATCAATATTTGCAGAATAACACTTTAGATTTTCATCAACAATCTTCATAAACAAATCTTCCTAACATGCAGTACTGATTCAAAGAACGTTAATAAAAATCCATGTTGGTGTGATGCCAGGAGCCGCCTTCGTATTCTTCTTTCTCTTACTGCTTTGTTTGAGTGGTTCAATCAAGTACTGCATCAGATGAATCCACCAAAGTTGACATTCTCGAACTGTCGGTTTCTTCACCATATCCATATGTACTTGTTGTCTTCATTATCACTCTCTATTATCTCTTTCATTCAAATCAAAGAATATATCTTTTTTATATATAAATACATTTATATATATGTGTGTGATGGAAATTTTTTCTAGTGTGCTTAAAATGAATGGTTCTGCAAAAAAGATATCAGAAAACAAAATATGAAAAAGTCGATATCTTTCACATATTTATATTCCTTGATCAATATTATTAGAAGCATAAAGATCAATTCATGCAGGTGCTTATGCATATATATATATATATATATATTGTTTTGAAGTAAATTGATATAAATTCACACATTTATCTGTTAGCTGAATATGTCCATTACAGTGAATACAAGGGGTTTTTTTAAAGAAAAAATCTAAGTGAAATGGGTTATAGTGACCCTGGCCTTTGGCTTTATCATGAGCCAGGGTAACGGGGCAGATATATATATATATATATGCCTGGCTGGCTGGTGATAATATTACTTGGTGATATCTGGTACGTACTCAAAGGCTGTATATATAGATACGTACAACGCGTTTTACACTCAGAAAAAAAGTCATATAGTGTTGTTGATGCTGTTATCAAGAGACAAAGAAGAAAAGCAGATGCACCATAACTGTGATTCACTTTGGTGGGATTGATATAGTTGATGGATAAAGCGATAGATCATGATATGGATCCAGTTGTTGTAACATTATGAGAATATATTCTGAGTACTTATTAAATTAACACCAATATATATATATATGCTAATATTAGCTAGCTCCAAGTCGAACCCACATCCTTGAATGGGAAGTCAAAGTACCAAATACCCCATTGTGGATTGTTGGATTTTTGATGAAGAAAGGATTGAAACAGAAGAAAAAAAAATTGGAGAAACATCATTTTGTGATCTTCATTAAAAAAAACTGATTGCTATTTTTCCAGAACAAGAGAGCTTAAATAAGCTAAAAACAATAATAAAATAATTACAACTTGGCTTAGTTTTGCATTTCGATTCAGTTAACTTGCTTCCTTATTGGTTGGTTTCAGTCTAATTAACAACCAAAATGTCTAATAAAAATAATCACTGTTTCAGTGCAAGTTGGTAACTTGCAAGGTAAGAAGCTCCAACAATTGGTGAGTTCGTAGTTTTGTAGAGCTCGCACATTTGTGTTCTAGGTTCGCCCCTTCATGGATGGCCCCGGATGGTCATTTCGCAACACTCCTCCTTGGCCTCCATGTTGCGAACCCCAATATCGTAACGTAGCTTTTCAAACCTCATTCTCCCAAGTTAGAATATTAGCCAACTGATTTCTGCAAATTGCAGTGAACCAATGTGACTTCCTTGGCTTGCTCCACTTTTCTCACAAAGTGATACTTGATTTTGAAGTGTTTTGTTCTTCCATGGAACACTAGATTGATTATCATATTTAACCTCTGTTGCTTCTTCTTGTTTTAAATTCAAATCATTTAGCAATTTCCTTAACCAGATAACTTGATTTATTGCTGCTGCGACTGCAACATATTCAACTTTAGCAATTGATTGTGCTATAGTTTCTTGCTTTTTTGAACTCCAACAAAAAACACTTGATCCTAGAGTAAGAAATAGTCTGAAGTACTCTTCATATCTTCGGTAGATCCAACCCAATCGCTATCTGAATAACCAAGTAACTTGAAGTAACTTGAGCTTTTCTGTGTTCATAAACTTCACTCCAAAGCTTAGAGTGAACTTTCACATATCACAAGACTCTTGCCTTGAAATGGTTCGCATTACAACAATGGATGTATCTGGATAATAGATTTATAGCGAACGTTATGTCAGGTCTGGACGTTGTCAAGTAAAGCAGACATCCTACCAAGCTTTTGTAGCTTGTTTCATCAACCCTCTAAACATCTTCATTGCTAGTGAGCATCTCTCCTTAAGTGATAGGGGTGCTTGCTGGTTTACAATTCTCCATGCTATATCTTCGTAGAATTTTTATCGCGATCCGCTTCTGGTTTATGAAGAGTGCATCACTAACTTGATTCACTTCCAAACCTAGGAAGTATGTCATTTCACTTAAGTCTGGCATTTCAAACTTGTCTTGCATCTGATCCTTGAATACAATCATCAGTTTGTTGTTGCTGCCAATCAAAAGTAAATCATCAACATATAATGAAATAATGAGAAGTATTTCATTACTAGTTTTCATCACATATAAAGTGGGCTCACTGATGCTTCTTTCAAAACCTATTTCTGTCAAATGATTGTCAATTCTTTCATATCACGCTCTTGGCACTTGCTTCAAGCCATATAGTGCTTTGTTTAGTTTATACATCTTGGCCTCGCACCCAAGTACTGCGAATCCTTGCGATTGCTCAACATAAATTTCTTCCTTCAGAAAACCATTTAAGAAGGTTGACTTCACATCCATTTGATGTATTCTCCAACCTTTCTAAGAAGCAAGAGTCAGTAGCAGCCTTATGGTGTCTAACCTTGCAACAGGGGCGAAGGTTTCAGTAAAGTCCACTCCATATTGCTAGATAAACCCTTTCGCAACCAACTTCGCTTTATATTTGTTGAGTAATCCATCAAGAATCATCTTGGTTCTAAACACCCATTTGACTCCAATTACTTTATTGTGAATTGGTCTATCCATAAGCTCCAATGTTTCATTTTTGTTGGTCATAGTGATTTCATCTTTCATAGTTGTTTTCCATTCAGCTTCTTGAGCAACTTCTTCAAAAGTGACTAGATTTATCTTCGCCAAATTACACTGTTGATAGATTTCAGTGATGGACCTAGTTTCTCATATTGGTTGTTCATCAACTATGTCATTTTCAGTTTAGCTCCTAGTGGCTCGCATATAAGGTTTTGGACCCCCCAGTTCACATATCTCCTCCTCTGTTGCAGTTCAATTCCAAATTTTTCTTTCATCAAACTTCACATCTCTGCCCATGATCACTTTCTTGGTGAAAGGATTATAGATTATGTATCATTTCTTAACACTGGAATATCCAACAAATATCCCTGGTTGCAATCTACTATCCAGCTTGCTTCTTTTCTCTTCTAGAACCTGAACAAAATAGGTGTAACCAAATACTTTTCAATGTGAAATAGAAGGTTTAAAACCATACCAGGCCTCAAATGATATCTTCTTGTAACACCATTTACTCAGCCTCAAGGAAACCACTTAAAACTTAAATACATTATAGTTTGTAATTAGTAACGGTAAAACATTTTAACTTCCAAAATTATAAAGATTCGCCAAATTTTATAAGTACGAATGTTATACTGTTTATTAAAATAATCCGGATCAAACCTATGCATGCAAGCAAAAGTAAATCCAAAATCTCACATTCACATTTACATCACAATTCCAAAATACTATGAAAACCGAAATAGTTTGAAAATAATAAAATAACCCATACTAAAAATAAATGAATAAAATCGAGAGAATCTCCGAGTACCAAGTAGCTTTCGTCTGAATATATATGTAAAAAAAATTAAGGGGGAATTAGCTAAAAAGCTCAGTGCGTCTCTAAAGTGCATACAAACACAACGCAATATCACAAAAATTTTCTCAAAACATTTTAAAGAAGCATACAACATATCACAACCCAAATGCAATAAAATCACAAGCACAATGCAATGCACCCAATCTCCAGCACACCAACATAGGGGAGAGGTTCTCCAGAACTCCTCCTTATCCAATCGTCACCAATCGTAGTATGATTTTACTATCAGCAGTTTGAAGGGGTGATAACCACGTCTTCTACCATACAACCTAACCCGTGAACACACAATGACATGATGTCACAATAATCACAATCTCATGATATTAAATCAGAGTATGCAATTCGGGACACATGATATTCAAAATATCCACAATCTGATAGATATGCCTGAAAAATCAACATGTGTTACACAACACCGAGTAAAAATCACACAGATATCCCAACACAAAATAACATCGAACAACAAACATATAACACAGACAGAAGCACACAGTAAATATGGAGCACGGACAAAGACACACCTCAAGCGGCAAAAGCTCTAACATGAATAAACTCTACATTAAAATCTATCACTGTGCCACCTACTAAACACAACACTAAACCGAATAACGAATACTCACGAGTAACTACCGGAGCTTGTGCAGGGGCAGTCTGCATAGGTAGAGGGGGTAACTCATCGTTCTCAGAATCGTGATCCCCTAAACACAAAATAACCCTAATCAAATCTCTTAACAAACTTTCTTAGAAATTACTAAGTACAATAAATTTGCAAATAGAAAAATGGGGCTTTCGGGTTCAAATTCGACAAAACAGATTACGAATTCTAAATCAGGACGTCAAAAAATGTCAAGTCAAAGTTGGTTAAAAAAGTCAACGGTCAACGATCAATGGTCAAAGTCAACGATGAACGAGTTGGGTCAATCCAAAGGATCACGGTTTAGGTTTCAATTAGGCTCTCTGAAACGAGTCTATGGTTTTAGGTCACTTGATTTGTTTTGGGCTCACACACTTAAGCTTGGTTTGGTTGGGTTGTTAATTAGGTTAATAGATTGGGCATTTGGTTTGGGCCGTTGGATTTGGTAGCCCACTCTCACACACATAGCAATGGGTTGTTAGGGTTTACTAAACCCCTTTGACGGTGTCGTACCTTGAACCCTGACGAGCAACGCGTCCTCACCAGAATCGAAATAAAAAGGAACCATGAAAAATGATCCCCAACACGAGACAACCTACCAATGCCCAGAACGGTGGAGCACACGGTGGAGGGGCGATGAGGGCAAGAACCAAATCTATTTTAACACTGATTCTCACAAATGAATTTCGACAAGGGGATATTCAAGGACAAGTTTTGATCACGAGACGTCGAGAAACGTAACGGCGATGGCAGTACGACGCACAAACGGTAGGAACACGACTGTCGGAGGGTTATCGAAAAAAGAAAGAAGAGAGGAAGAGAGATTCAGCTAAGGAGAAAAAATCAAATGGGAAACCAAAAGTTTCGAAACAAAGAAAAAGGTGTTTCTAAACCCAATAAAATAGGTAAATTACGTAAAAGGCCTCAAAATAACTAGGGTTTTCAAATTAGACCCCAAAGTTAACCCGCTTTACAAATTAGTCCTAAAAATCCTAATTTAACCATATAATTTTATTACAAGCTCAATTTAAACCCCTAATTTCACTAAAATTCCAATTTAGTCCCTAAATCAAATAGGTTTTTTTTTTAAAATACTGAATTTTCCAAATTCTAAGGTTTTTAATTAGGAAATTTTGGGTTGTTACACTTCTTTTCAATAGCTTTAGTAGGCAGTTTGTTTAGCAGGTAAACAACAGTGGTTACTACCTCTACCCAAAAATCATTTGACAATTTACTTTCAAACAATAAGTAGCTAGCCATGTTCATCACAGTTCAATTTTTTTCTTTCACTTACACCATTATGCTGTGGAGTGTACACATTGCTCAATTAATGATGAATACCAGACTCTTTATAGAATTTTTCAAATTTCTCTGAGGTGTATTTTGCCCCATTGTCTGATCTTACCATTTTGAGTTTGTAGTCACTTTGGTTCTCAACCATGACTTTAAACTTGAAGAAGATTTCAACCACCTTAGACTTGTTCTTCATGAAGAACACCCAATAGAACCTTGTTTTGTCATCTATAAACAACACAAAGTACTTGCTTCCATTTAACGAACTTGTTTTCATGGGCCCACAAATGTCAGTATGTACTAAGTGTAATTTTTCAATGGCTCGGCATGTTGTGTTTGCAGGAAATAGAGACCTCGTCTGTTTTTCAAGTTGGCACACCTCGCATACATCTTCATGTTTAATCATATTTGATAAATTTTCAACCAAGTTATTCTTGGACATTTGAATTAAGGATTTGTAGTCAACATGTCTCAATCTTCTGTGCCACAGGTTTGTTTCATCTAGCGAGCTAGTATATGCTACTAAAGTTGCAAAATTTCATTTGACTGCAAAACTTCTATTTGCCATTTTTTGTTGATATGAGCTCGTATCCACTCGAATCAAGGATTAGACATTTTTTTATCCTTGAATACCATAGAGTAATTTTTCTCGAGCAGCTGTCCTACACTTTGCAGGTTTTGATCTATCTCAGGAACTAAAAGAACATATGTGACATGTTTAGTACCTGATGGATTTTTGATAAAAACATCTCCATTTCCAACTGCTTTGATATACTTGCCATTTCCAACTTTCACTTTAGAATGGAACCTTTTATCAACATTCTTAAAGATGCTCACATCTGTTGTCATGTGACTCGTACAACCACTATCTGCAAGTCAATTCTTTCTTACTCCGCTGGAGAGTTCGCATGGTGTGGCGAGCTAAGCTTCGTAGGAAGTAGTAAGCTTGACTTTGCAGGAAGTTGTAAACATCAGTTCTTCTACTTCTGCTATCTGTGCTTTAGCATTTTGCTGTTGTGTATGCCCTTTGTTTTTGCATACTTTCTCTAAATGGCCAAACTGCTTGCAATTTTTGCATTGAGCATTAGGCCTGAACCAACAAAACTTCTCAGGATGCCTCAACTTTTTGCAATGCGAACACGGTGGATATTTTTTCTTTCCACGGTCTTTCTTTGACTTCTCATTCTTATTTGATTAGCTCTTTTTTTCTTTCTAACTTAAGGAGCTCACGACATCTCTATTTCTAGGTTGAAAAGCTCCTTCAGCATGTCCTTCTTCTCTGATTGCCCTTCTTTGTTCTAGAGCATACAAAGAATTGATTAGCTCTAAGAGTGAGATGGTCGATAGATCCCTTGAATCTTCCAGTGAGGATACCTTTGGTTCGTATCTCTTAGGAAGTGTGGTAATCGCCTTCTCAACTACTCGACTATCCATAAACTATCCCCCTAGCAGTCTTATTTGGTTCACCACTTCTATGATTCGATCTTAATATTACTTCACAGCCTCAGCTTCCTTCATCTTGAGGTTTTCAAAATCTCGTTTGAGATTTATCATATGTTGCTGCCTTGTCTTCTGTGAACCCTGGAACTCCTCCTTGAGCTTATCTCAAGCTTGTTTGAGAGTATCACAAGCTATGATTCTTGTAAAGATCACGTCTAAAACACCGTTTTGTAGGCAAGACATCACCTTGTGCACCTTGTGCTTTTTGGCACATTCCTTACTGTGTTGTTTCATTTGAGCGAGTTTGGGATTTATCCTTAACACTGGTGGTTCTATTTCAGCATTTACAACTTCCCAAAGATCAAAGGCTTGAAGATAGATTTTCATTTTTACTACCCAAATGTGGTTGCTTTCTCCTGTAAAAACAAGGGTGTTGTTGGTGTAAAGTTTGCTAAAGACATTTTTATGAAACAGGCCCTCAAAGATAAGTGACTCTAGATACCAATTGTTAAATTTTTTATGAAGAAAGGATTGAAACAGAAACAAAAATAAAAATAAAAAAATTTGGAGAAAGATCAACTTGTGATAAACTATTTCATTAAAAAATTGATTCTATTGGCTAAAAATAATAATAATAAAATAATTACAACTTGGCTTAGTCTTGCATCTAGATTCAGCTAACTTGCTTCCCTATTGGCTGATTTCAGTCTAATCAGCAACCAAAATATCTAATAAAAAATCATCATTGTTTCAATGCAAGTTGGCAATTTGCAAGGTAAGGAGCGCGCACTATTGATGAGCTCGCAATTTTGGTGAGCTTGCACATTTGGTGAGCTCGCATATCTGGTGAGTTCACAGATTTGTGTTCTGGGTTCGCCCTTGCATGAATGGTCATTTCGCAACAACAATGACTACATCCCCACAGTTTAAAACTTTATAAAAGCTGCTAATGGATCATTAGCTTCGCATGCAACCCACTAAATTGAACTAGAAAGAGCAAAACATGAGAGAAGTTATCTAATAAGGATGGCGAGGGTCTCTTCTAATTTAACTAGTGGTAAAAGATTTAATTATTGTCTTGAGTATGAAACAACTTTAAAACTTGTGACCAACGTTATTCCTCCATTAATCATTGTGCTCGTTCTTCCCATTTCTTTTTGGTTTTTTCTGACAAGTTTTGTTATCATTTATTTGCTTTAGTCAAATTGAAGATCAGGGGCAAAGATATGTTAAGAATCCTTTGATTTGCCCACACAATAATTTTATAATAAGTCAGTGTTGATGTAATATTATACAGGCATGCAGATAGCTGTTATATGCTGTACTAATTAACCAACCATTGGGTGCATATTTCAACCCAAATCAGAGGGCGACTACTATTAATGGAAGGCATTTCTCAACAGTTGAGTGCACTAACAACGGCGGTTCCAATGTGGTGGAATATCTCAGCTTCATTACATTCTTTTCCACGAGCAAGTACTAGATAACGTTGTGGGTCCTCAAGGCATCTTCTTCATGCTTCTTTGTACGATCAATACCTTCGCTTTCACTGTTACCTTTCGGTTTTCCTGAAATGGAACTTATGCGAATCACTGGGATATGAAGGAACCTAACAACAATAACAAAAGTGCTATCTCGTATATTGGATAAACCCACCTTCTTTTTCCGGTTTACATTTACATGTGAAAAATAATTAGAACACAGATGTATCAAAATTTATATAAAGATAGATGAATGTCTCGCAAAATATGTTGATAAGCAACCAAGTTGGTGTACTCAAAGGGAGAAATAATATCTCATGGCTCATGCATGGAACACTTTGCCCTCCCTCTTCTCTAAATGTTAAGGATAGTGTAGTCATTTTAAATATATATATATATATATATATATATATATATATATATTTATCATACTGTAACTGCTGTGCAACTTGTTAGTACTGAATGCAAGGACTAGGAGATATGGATGTCCTTTTCAGTTTAATCATCAAGATCTTTTGAATTATTTTATTCCAATTCTCAGCATCTACTGTTCATGGACATTATAAATATGGTCTCCAGGGGTGGATAGTTCCTCATCAAGGCTTAAGCAGTTTAAACATATTCCCCATAAGTTTCATTTAGCTCTCACATTACCAGGAACTCTTTTCTCTGCTGCATATATAAAAATGGATGTGGTCACAAGTATGGTTGCTGACAGGCCAGTGGTTATTTTTAGCAGGACCACTTGTTGCATGAGCCATACCATCAAGACTCTCATCAATGGGTTCGGGGCGAATCCCACAGTTTACGAGCTCGATGAAATTCAGAATGGGCAACAAGTTGAAAGGGAACTGCAGCAGATGGGGTGCAATCCCAGTGTACCAGCTGTTTTCATAGGGCAGCAGCTGGTTGGAGGTCCTAACCAAGTCATGTCCCTCCAACTCAGGAATCAGCTTGTCCCATTGCTCAAAAGGGCTGGAGCTATATGGATTTGAAACATAAAGTAAACTTTCATTAACTTAAAAGTTCAATACCATGCATGCTATTAAACAAAAATAAAGTGAGAAATGGTTTTGTTGTCTGTGTCCGCATATATTTGCAGAGCATAGTTGTACACCATTTTTGGGGCTGAGCAGGGTCATAGCATTTTCCTTTTACTAAATTTTAACTAGGTAGAACTTGTAATTTAACTTGCTTATGTAATATCCCTTGTCTTTTCTAAATAAAGGTATATGTGCTATTAGTGGTTTGAACCTTGACTTGGCATGCAATGCAGTATGAGCTGAAAATCAATTAGCAGTGAGGTTAATTACTTGTTTTAACTAGGTTGATCTTTTAATGGAAAAAATAATCAAGTATTAAATAAGCTTAGGCATCCATGACCCTTTAATGTTGTTGTAGAAGGCCCAATTTATCCGGCCCGAGACAAGATAAACAAAAAAAAATTAAAATTTTAAAAAAAAATTGAAAATCCAAATACAAACCAAGTCTTTTTAAAACTCAAACACTAAATTTACCCAAACCCAAATAACCCAAACAAACCCAATGCCCAATTATCCTATCCAAACCAAATCAACCTTAAAACCCAATACCCAAAGGCCTAAATGACCTAAAACCTAAGCACAAATAGCAAACCCTAGTTTCCTAGGGAGCCACCTGCCACTGCTCCTTCTCCATGTCAGCCATAGGACTGGTTTTGATATCCTGCCACCACCATGCCTCTGCTACCGTCAAACGCCTGCAAAGAAGAAAAAACACACAAAGACAGAAGACAAATAGAAAAAACAAAAGAACTATCATCTGTATTTTGACTATGAAAGCCATGCAAAAAAACTTGTAATCTTCTGTTGGTTTTTACAAACACTTGAATAAAACCAAGAAATTTCGAGGATAGATTTTTCGTGTTCTTATACATATATTTTTTTATTTCGAAAATAACTAAAAAACCCAAAAGAAAATAGATCTCGGGTTTTAATTATTTTTACCTCTTTTTTTGGTGTTAATCGCCCTTCCTCCGCCGTTAAGGGTGGTTGGAACGCCTGTTAATCATTTGAAGTATCCAAACCCTTTTGGGTTAAAAGGGCTTTATCGAAGGAGGCTTAGTTTTCTTTAAAAATGAGAGATTTTCAAGCTTTTTGGGGCATTTTGGTTTCATTTTTTGGGAAAAAGAACCCTAGATCTAGGTTCAGAGGGTTCGAAAGGGTTAAAAAATATTTTTTTTTGGAATCTCCAGCCATCGTAGGCGGCCATCGCCGAAGTCGATGACGGTGTTCCATAGTGGCCCTATGACCGGACCTCAAGAGCTTTGGAGAGAGAGAAAAAAGAGAAAAGGGGAGAGAAGAATTTTTTTTAAAATGAAATGAAAGAAATGAGATTTAAAAAAAAAATTAACTTATATAATGTATACTAAACGACATAGTTTTGGGCTCTGCCTCAATCCCTTAAGACGACGCCGTTTTGGATGACTCGACTCGTTCTTCTATTCGGATTCTCAAGATCCGCGTATTTTGGTGAAAAGGGGTATTTGCGGGTTCAATCCTTCTTTGTTTTATGTTTTTTTTAATTTTGTCCTTTTTTATTTATTTTAATTATCCTGAAGTTTTAAATCGTTTACGTTTTGATCCTCTGACCAGCAGCCCTTGGGAGGTGACACGTGTAAAGTTCTGGGCAAATTGCCCAGGCAGTCCCTATGCATCCCAAAAATTTTGATTTTAACCTCGATTTTTTTGTTTTCCTTTATTTTTGCTCAATTTTTTTTTGGTTTTAATTTGATCCCTTTACAGTTTTGTTTTTTATTTTGGCCCTTTTGTTCTGTTTCTTTTTATTTAAACCCTTTTATTTTATTTTTTTTTAAATTTAACCCTTTTATTTTTTAAAATTTAATCCCTTGCTGTTTTTTTTTTCTAAAATTGCTCTTTTAATTATATTTCCCTTTATTTAAGTCCTTTTTTATTTTTTAAAAAATTAAATCCTTTTATAATTTAACATTTTTTATTTATTTTATTTATTATTCTATTTGCATTTATTTATCCATTGTTATGTCATTATTCTATTTGTTTATCATCTTTGTCATTGTTTTATTAAATACATATTTATTCATTCTTTATAAAATACCCTTGTAAATTGTTTTTTTTTTATCTCAAAATCAAGGCAATGTTTCTTATTGTGGGATTTGAAAAATCGTGTCTTAACTTACTAGGTGCGATTTTTCTCTTCGTACCGAAATAACCGAACACCCAATTTTTTAAAAAAAATTAAAGTTCGGAATAAAAATCAAGAATGCTCGTTATCTTCGGGAATTCGAGGAAATCATGCCTTAACTTACTAGGTTTTTTTTCTCTTCGACTTGAAATAACCGAGCACCTTAAATTGTTTTTTAAAAAAATCAAGGTAATATTCTTTTATTTAAGAGATTTGAGAAATTATGCCCTAACGTCTTGGGTATATTTTTTCGTTGAACTTACGTAATTTGATACCCTATTTCAAATCAAAATATTTAATGTTTGGTTAAACAAATGACATTTATGTTCGAAAATTCGAGAATGTTGTGCTCTAACGTCTTGGACATGACTTCTTTTTCTCGATTAATTCGAAACAAAAGGGCATTTCTTCACAAAATTTAATTTTTAAAATAACATTAAATAAATCATGCATTTAGGGATCGCATTTTAACTTTTATTCGAGTTTTCAAATTTTTAACAAATAAGACCTTTAAAAAATCAACTAAGTACCAATTTTGGGCATGTGAGGGTGCTAATCCTTCCTCACACGTAACCGACTCTCGAACCTATTTTCTGTATTTCGAAGACCAAAACTTTTGTTTAAATAAACTTAAGTATTTTACGGTAATCCAATCACACCAAATTAAAAAACATTGGTGGCGATTCCATTTTCGGTTTTAAAATAAAATTCGAGACTTTTTTAAAAAAACGTTTCGATAGCTTAGCGACTCCATTGGGACTGTAAAAATAAAAAGTGAGTCAAGTCAAAAGTCGATTATTTTCGGGTTTTATTTGTTAAAATTTTTAAACACTCAATTTAATTTAATATGCGATCCTTTGTATTTTTGTGTGATGCCATGATAATATTGTGTTGATATTGCTAGTATAGGCTTGCATTCATGTGCATTTGTTACTACACCCTTTAAGTGAAAATGAGAAGCTACTCCTTCGTGAGGTTTTCACCTCCGTGTGAGATAGTGAATCGCTTTCGGGATTACATCCGTACTTATGTTTTCGTGAAGTTTTCACTTCCGTGCAAACATATAGGAAATGTGTCCCCCTAAACTGAACTCATCCGTATGAGCCAGTAATGGGTGATGATCGAGGAATCTGCTGGTTTAGGTACCTTTACTCTAGAACTTAAACCACATATGGTGAGCCCTAAGTGCTTGCCTTAAAATAGAACTACACCGAACTATTAGCAGCTTCCTAAATGCATAGGTTCCTTGTTTTATATCTGTATTTTGTTATCATACTAACTTCTTTCCTTTGCTTTCGCTTTTTGCTTTTTGCTTTTTTTGCTTGCATTACATCTTCATATAAGGAAGAGTATTGATTTAAGCTCGATTACTGAATAGAAAATCGAACATAAGAAAATGAGTTTCTTGATAAGGTAGAAGACAATATGGTCGTGCATATATGGTAAAAAGAAAGATGAAAAAGAGAAACCGACGGTTTGCCAGACAAGTAAGACGGAGACAAAGATCACATAACGAACCAAACTTTGATCCAAGTACAAGAAGTAACTAATCACTCGCAAGTTTTTAACCACTCAAGTTGACATTTCGAACTTAAAATCGAGTCGAACTAGAGTGAAATTAGATGATTAAGGCTTTTGAATACTAAGGCACGACCATATACGTATCTGCCTTATGTAAAGAAATTTGTTTTCTAGTAAAGTTGTTTTAATAGATTTGAACTATGAGTCAATACCTTTCTTATGCATACATGCATCACATTTTATTAACTTGAATTTAATTCCATAAAATGAGCCCTAAGAGCCTACCTTAAGTAGAACTGTGCCAAACCTGTAGTGGTTACCCAAATAAGGTAAGAGATACGATTATACTCTTGTTTCTTTGCTTTTAATTGCAATTTATTTTCAAGTTTTATTCCTGTATTAATCATACTAACTTATTTATTTTGAATCTATTTGCATTGCATTTTTATCTAAAAAATGTGTTGATTCATGTTTTATTGCTAAACAGAGAACTGGTCATAAGAAAATGGGCTCCTTGATAAGGAAAAACAACATGGAAAAGTAGAAGCCTACCGGAAGGGCACATATCAGAGTTTTGGGTTTACACTCAAATAAACTAACCCATAACAGTTTGCAAAAGCTGAAATAAGTATATACGATGAAACGACGTAGATGTCCAATCGCGAATATGGTGACTTACTAGATGTTAATGGGAATAGGAATCAATTCTGAGCTTTCACATAGTATTGGAATCTGACTTCTAGTTGTTTCACCTTTGGAAATGAGGACATGGTACCTACGATAAAAGAGTACATCACCTTGCCCCATTGCCCGAGGATTCAGAATAATAAAGCTTACTCAAGAGCCGTCAATGTCCCAACTCTTTTTAATGAGGCTGATTAATATAAGCGGGATGAGCGAAATAGATTGCTGCCCAGATTAAGGTAGAAAGGGATAATAAGTACATCACTTAGAAGAGTTTGCAAGACTTAATATTGGTACACCCTGACACAAGGATAACATTTTCGCCTTAACCTTTTATGGGTCAATCATTTACCTTAAGGCATTAAGACATATAGATGATACGGTCTTGGATTTGCGACTGAGCTGAAAGGTAAGCTAGTCCAAGAATGAGAAGTTAAAGGTAGAAAAAACTTGAGGCCTCACTGTGGAGTTGTGAACTACGAGTTGAGCTTCTCGAAGAAACTGTAGAATAGGAAATGAATATTGAAAAACAACTTCAACACTTTCACGGGTAGGTCAGAGATAAGGGTCATGTCACAAGCGAGGCTTTGGCCCAAGTACGAAGTGGCTAAACACTTGCAGGCCCTATCCATTTAAGCCAATGTTTTGAGCTTGAAATCGAAGTCGAATCGGGACAAAATCTTAGCTTGGCTTCTTAAGAAAGATTAAGGCTTTGAGCATTAGGGCACGACCATATATGTATCTATCTTATGTAAAGAAATTCATTTTCTAGTAAAGTTGTTCTAACAGAATTGAACTAAGAATCAATGCTTTTGTTGCATATGCATACATGCATTCATTAGCATTGCATTTCATTACATGCATTAAATTTCAAAAATAGAAATAAAAATCTCTACATATCTAAAACAATCGTGTCAAAGGAATGATAACAACTCAGAATAAAAACTGAGAGAAAACATGATAAATCAAGATAATGTGGGAATGTTGATAAAATTTGAGTGGAAGTCATATCCGAAGAAGAGAACAGAGAGTGGAACCCATCGAGAGTTCATCCCTACGCCCTTGAAAGTGTTTTGGACAATTAGACTGTGAAGGAGCTTCTTATAGTTTTAAGGACTTTTCTAGAGAAATATTCAGAACATACTTATCACTTTAAGTTTGAGAGTAATAGGGATCCTTTTGTAAAGGGCACATGACTACTATCTTTTATTTCATTGAAAACGATGCATTTTTGTGTCTTATTTGGAAAACATTTTGTTATTCTTTTTCAGTCATACTCATATCATAATTTTTCTTGAATTAGCCTATTTTTTAAATCCGTTTTGTCCTTATGACCGGGTCCCTTGATATCAATAATATGAGCGACACTGCTGCTGACGCAGAGCCTCATTTTTTATAAGGACATGTGTCTAGAAAAACTTCAAGACTTCGAAGATGATCAAGAATATAACTTGTCTCCTGATCTGCTACGGATGTTTGAGCGAGAAAAGAATGAAATATTACCTCACAAAGAATCAGCAAAAATTGCAAGTTTGGAGAACGAAAATGAAAAAGAGATAAAAAGGTAAAAATTGGGACATGTTGATCGCGCTATGAACGTCACAGCAAATATGTGCAAGCGTACACTATCGATACAAGTATAATAGATAGATGTAATTCTATCATATATCGATCCCACAAGGATGGTTGTTTGTGTTTATACTTGTCGATGCAATGACGGAATAAACAAGATAAATGTGGTAATAATTGTCGAAACAATGAACTAGTAAATGCAGTAAAAGTATGAGATTAATTTGTCGAATCAATAATGAAAAATTTAAGAAGTAAAGTAATGATAATGAAATGGGGGTTCCTGATGTGAAAAGTTGGCAGAAAGCTAAGTGTGGCTCACAATGTTAAAAAGAACAGATAAATTTGTTGTCGCAATATTGCACAATGAAAATCTTACCAAACTTAACTTTCCTCTTATATCTAAGACTCAAATATTGACACTAACCACATCTTCTAATGTTGGCAATGCAACATATTCAATAAGAAGTGGATTAAATTCCTTCAATCCTCAAGCAACTTCCGTTGTCTTGCTTGTTAACTTAATTTGTCGTTGCACTTTCCAGTGTTAGTGACTGCAATCACACTTTCGTGGTCAAACAATTAAATCCAAATATTAACAGTAAAGGCAAGATTGAAATAGATATCATTCAGTTCTAAAATTCAATTGTACTTCCATACAACTCAAAATAACACGATTTATCACCGTTTAAGAAAGAGGAATAACAGAACAATTGGAGGGTATCCTATTCCTAATCTACTCAAATTACTCCCTTACTCTCCTCTTGGGTCGCCCTTAAGATGCTCCTCGTCAGGAGCAAGACTGTCTTCCTTTCTGCGTCAGGTCGCCCTTTAGGAAATTAAGCTCCCATGGATGCAAGCTTGAAGATGTGTTTTGAAGAAGAAAATCTAATCAACCGAAAAGCAAGAAAAATATCCTTTCTCTTTCGTTCTCTTCAATATTTAATAGCAACCTCACAGTATAGGTGTCCTACCTTCTAGGTCTAGCATTCTTTGGCTGTACAAGATGGTTATACCAGCTGTACAACTCACACATTTCTGGTGTGATAACCAAATAGTTGTCAGGTGCTGTGACAATTCTGGGCACAATTCTGGATCCTCTTATGCAGTGACAACTCTGGACAACTTCATGCATCGATACTTCTAGACAGGTTCCTACAGTGACATCTCTGGATGCAATGCTAAACAAACTAATGCAGCGATATCAGTAGTAAAAACATGACAAATTTAAAGGAAATTAGGTTGAGCTTCATTAAGTTAGAAAATAAAATAACTAAATTAAAAATACTAAAAAATGTATGTTAAAGATGAACAAATTGGAACAAATTATACCCTAAGTAATGAGAAATCAATTGTTCTTTCTAATGCTATCACAGCCTCAAACTTGAGTTTTTACTTGTCCTTAAGTAAACAAAAACTAGCAAGGTTATAGCAAAAAAATTATCAAGGGAATGACCATTCTAGCAACTTGAATCATCTGAAATCCTAATGCATGAATTACATTCAAATGACAGAATATTGCGTCGACAATTTATAGGTATGAATTATTAAAATTTCAACTTCATTAATGCTAGCATCATACTTTAAATCTTAAATTCTTTCTACCAAAACAGCATTTACTGTACAGTAATATATACATATATATTTTTTCTTCTTTTGCCCTTTTTTTCTTTTTTTTTTATGTGATTGCGGCATGTTGTTGCATTACTATACTCTTGTTCTTGGGAAGTAACGATGGGGTACAACAAACCCCTAGAGAGTATGTAATTACGCCGACACACACTCTTGCAGTGACAACCTTTAGTTAGATTACTTTTCTTAACACTTGCATTGGAGTGTTCCCCTTGATAATTCACAATACACCTACATTGGAGTGTCTTTTATTCATAACTATACTTATATACAAGTAGCTGTAAATGGAAGATTCATTCAAGATTCAAAGAATGATGCTATTCATCCATTACTAATAGATTCTAAGTCATTCATCCAAGAATTGAAGATACAACATTCAATCAAATTCATCCAACTCATTCATTAACAATTCACATGATTCAAGAATTAAGCATTAAATGAAAAAATTTCAAGCACAATTTCAATAACCTTGCATGCTCCATTAAACTCAAAAGGACAAAAAAAATTAAAATATGGGTGCATTTGCATTTTCAGCCCATATACACTCCCTCAAACTTAAAGTCTGCATTATCCCCAATGTACTGACATTAATTTACAATGATATATGAAAATGCAATGACAATGTAGATGCAGTGACAATAAAAATGCAATGACAAAGGAAATGTGGTAACAATTACATTACAACTACATGATATGCATGAAAACTAAAACTAAGAACTGAAATAAAAACAAACTCAATTTTTTGCAGTCGAAGATGTGGCTGCATTGGTCTTCTTCTTCTTGCTCTTTCGCTCCTCCTTGCAGCGCTTTTTATCTTTGGTGCGCTTTCTCTTTCATTCTTTCGGCTTGGTTTGATCTTCGGATTGCTCCTCAACATCGAGCTGCCCCCCGACATCATCGATCGTGACATCAGATGGATGGATCTCTACAAGTAGTGCAGTATAAACCACTATGGGCAAAGGATTGTAATCCTCATTACTGGCAGTCACAGCCTCAGTCTGATTCGCTTCAGGTGACGCCAAATCATCAGATGATGCACCCACAATTGTAGGTGCAGTAACAAATTCCTCAGCCAAATTTGCCTCGACATCAGTTTGTTCCTTTCTTTCTTCATTTTCTTCCTCTATCTCCACATGTTCTACTAGCGTGTTCTCTTCATCAATATTGGCCTCTTTCTCAGCCACAGTGGCCTCTAGACTAGCAGAAAAATCATCCTCAAATAGGCTTGCAATGTTCCTGAGGCAGTCCTCTACTTTCTTCGAATCCACCTCTCGTTCATCATCAAAAATATGCACCATTTGCGGGGATGCCCCAGATTGGCCCTTTCCTCCAGATTCAGCCTCTTCAGTTAAAGGCTCGACTTTTCTGATGATGGGAGGGAAAACAAGGAACTTCGATAGAGGTGTCTTGCTCATAAGTTGCAGTATGGTCACAATGGCATTATTCCATGCCCTATTGTAGGTATCGAATAAGTTTTGAGACCTCTCCATATCTTCAACAGTGGCAACAAGTTTAATCTACCTGATGTTGATGGAGTCGACGATCTTTTCTACTTCTTTGACTTTACACCATAAAGATGGATTTGTGGTGACATTAGTTCTCTTTTCTTTCACTTTTACCTTGCCTTTTCCTTTTCTGACCTCAACCTCCTTTACAGTGGGAGTGTCTTTCCCACTAGTCATGCGCTCGATTGAGGCTTAATTAATGGGTCCCTTGTTGTCCAAAGCCTCCTCTCCTTCACAAGGCATCACTCCCCTTTGCTGGCACAACTGCATGATCAATGAGGGAAACGCCAAAATACCAATCTATCTAGTAGCACAATCCACAATTTCTTGGTGCAAAATTGCACAATGAAAATCTTACCAAACTTAACTTTCCTGTTATATCTAAGACTCAAATATTCACACTAACCACACCTTCCAGTGTTGGCAATGCAACATATTCAAGAACAAGTGGATTAAATTCCTTCAATCCCCAAGCAACTTCCATTGTCTTGCTTGTTAACTTAGTTTGTCGCTACACCTTTCAATACCAGTGACTGCAATCACACTTCCGTGGTTAAACAATTAAATAAAAAGATTAACAGTAAAGGTAAGATTGAAATAGATATCATTCAGTTCTAAAATTCAATTGTACTTCCATACAACTCAAAATAACAAGATTTATTAGTGTTTAAGAAAGAGGAATAACAGAATAATTGGGGTATCCTATTCCTAGTCTACTCAAATTACTCCCTTACTCTCCTCTTGGGTCGCCCTTAGGATGCTCCTCGTTAGGAGCAAGATTGTCTTCCCTTTTGCGTTAGGTCACCCTTTAGGAAATTAAACTACCATGGACGCAAGCTTGAAGATTTATTTTGAAGAAAAAAATCCAATCAGGTGAAAAGTTAGAAGAAGACCCTTTCTCTTTCTTTCTCTTCAGTATTTAACAGCAACCGTACAGTACAGGTGGCCTACCTTCCAGATCTAACATTCTTTGGCTGTACAAGTTGGTTATACCAGCTGTACAGCTCACACATTTTTCGTGTGATAACTAGACAGCTATTAGGTGCTACGACAGTTCTGGGCGCAATTTTAGATCCTCTTATGCAGCGACAACTCTAGACAACTTCATGCATCGATACTTCTGGACAAGTTCCTGCAGTGACATCTTTGGGTGCAATACTAAGTAAACTAATACAGCGACATCAGTAGTAAAAAACATGATAAATTTAAAGGAAATTAGGTTGTGCTTTATTAAGTTAGAAAATGCAATAACTAAATTAAAAATACTAAAAAATGTATGCTAAAGATGAATAAATGGGAACAAATTATACCCTAAGTAAGGAGAAATCAATGGTTCTTTCTAATGCTACCACATGTATCTTTGCAAAAATAAAGCGAGATCTCATAGAGCTACTTTGAGAATTTGAAAAGGTCTTCGCATGGTCCTATTAAATAATGACGGGCTAAGTACTGATGTTGTGACACACAGACTCCCCATAAAGAAAAACTGTAATCCAAGTTCAACAGAAACTTCGAAGAATGAAGCTTGACGTGCTATCTTAAAAAAAGGATCGAGATGAAAACCAGCAAAGGGGATCTTGAAACCCAAGGAAAAAAGGAAAAAAAAGGGAAAAAAAAGAAGAAGAAAAAGTCAAGATAAAAACACGTAAAGGGCATCTTAAAAATCTATTTTTCTCCTTCACCTCTTCGCGTCATGACCTTTTTCTATGTGGAGCACAAACGTATTGGGGTAATTTTTCTAATGAGAACATTAAGAAGATCCTTTGGAAAATCAGCTTCACCATTTTCCCTTGATGCTTATCGAACCTCTATCAGAACATCCAGCGGGGCAACACTTTTCTCATTGGAATGAAAGAAATCCTACTCAGTGGAGTCGAGTTTCCTTCCTTCCAAAATTTGTTAAAACTGATGAAAAAGAGTGAAGCCAATCCAGATGTGATCAGTTACACTTGATCGAGGAAAAGAGACTGAAAGTTATCCAACATGGTTTGATGTACTAAAAACGATGATGCGAGACAAAAAAGTCTGCCCTAAGGACTTTCACAAGGGAGATCGGGTTTTGAAAATAATCTTTCTACATAAAAAGACTTCCGAGAAAAATGAATTTCGAATTAGAAATTGCCTTATGAGGAAAAGAAAATCTTTTTGGAGGAGTTTTGATTTTTGTAACACCCAAAACCCAAAACTGTCGTCGGTCAGGGTCCCAGTGTCTTACTGTTCATCTATCACCGTTAATTCATTTTTTTTCATTTCATTCAATCTTATTTAATAAAGATATGCACTCAACACATCATAAATCATCAATCAATTATAATCACAATTTTACAAGGGTAAAAAGGTCATTTCCATGATTTTTGGAGACTTCTATCAGTACCTGTGTGACAAGTATCGATAGTTGTCAAGTCAGAAAATAGTTTAGAAATAGCACAGAGTTCTATTGATACTCGAGATGGTTCTACCGATATGTGTGACACAACTACCGAAACAAATTATGCTTCTACTGATACTAAAAACTCTAGAGAGTTAAGAAGTTCTATCCTACAACTTCTACCAATACAAGTTCACAGACTACTGATACTTCTATGAGTAGTATTACCGATACTTATCTTGCATCTATCGAAACAACACAAGTTAATAACTTACATCTCACTTCCTCTGTACTTCTACCGATACAAGCAAGAGTACTACCGAAACAAGTATACAGATGTCAAATATATATATAAATAATTTCTAAGTTTGCACAATAGTCTACAGCATTTACCAATTTCTCAAAATTCATACCTACATAGGCATTTCATATTGGTATTTAATTATTCACATAACAACAAAGAATACATAATAAAAAAATTCATCAAAATATTACCATGTTATTTAACCATTGCCCCAAAACAATTCAAGTAACACAATCTTAATACATGTCATATAAACCAAGTGATATGAAGACTATCGAACGAGCCCCCGGGATAGTGTGATTTTTTTCTTGAGGATTCGATCTTCAACAGCAGATGAATCTACAAAATAGTAAACAGATACACAGGTAAGCTTACAAAGCTTAGTAAGTTCGTAAGAACAATTAACTTACAGAATAACATATTCGATTATAAAAAGAGTAATAAAATATCTTCGTTATCCCGTGGCATTACCATCAAGTTGATCTCATTGAGTCTTCTAGAGATTTAGCTTATTCGAGCCCGGACAAAAATTAGGTCACACGAGCCCAGATAGATTAGCTCTTACGAGCCCAAATTAGTTATCTCATTCGAGCCCAGATCGAGTTTAACCAGTATACAATGCTGCTCACACAAGCTTATGAGAATACGCAACATATGCAGAAACTCAGCCATCGATTCGGTCCAAAATTACCCACTCACGATGCTGCTCACACAAGCTGATGAGAATCCACAACGTATGTAAAAACTCAGCCATCGTAAGGGTCCACATAATCAGTATTAGTATTCATCCAGAATCTATCGACTCACGATGCTGCTTACACAAGCTGTCAGGAAACTGCAACATATGCAGGATCCTAGCCATCGCGTCGATACAGATCACTGGCCCAAGGCCTAACGTCTCATTTCTTCATTCTTATCTTAAATTTCTCAAAGTATCTAGCATATTTAATTTTCTATAATAACAATCGAAAATAAAAGGGATTATAACAACATAAAAACTAACAATACGAACTTACCGGACGAAATCGTAGTTAAAATGAACTCTAAGGACATATTCATAATTTTCTCTTTTTCCATGATCGGTGACACGATCTTGATCTATTACAATAATTTCACTCAATTATTTAAATCAACATGAATTTTTAATCATTTGATGCAATTAAGTCTTTTTGGTATTTTTACAAAATTACCCTTAACTTTTCACTTTTATTCAATTTAGTCCTTTAGCTCAAACTTGAAAATTAATCATTTTTAAATAAATCAAGTTTAGAAGAACATCATATCATTTCAATACAGCCCACCTTTTGCAATATTTCACCCCAAGTCCTTACAAATTTATTCCTTTAACATTTTAGTTCTTTAACATAAAAATTATCAAAAACTACTTTACAAAATAATCAAATCCAACAACCAAACTTAATAAACTTCCATGAACTTTCAAGAAACCACTCATTCATCAATGGAAAGTTTTATAACATTTGAAAGATTCACAAATTAGTCATCAGGTTAGCTAGATTGAGCTAATACGAACTCAAAAACATAAAAATTAGTAAAAACGGGCGAGATTTACCTATTCAATTGGAGAACCCTAATTGACCGAAAGCTTTCTTCTCCTTGGTTATGGAGTTTCAGCTTTTTCAACCAAAGAATAAAGAAAGAAAGATGATGATATTATTTTATCATCTCTTTTTTTTTCTTTTTAACTTAATATTTTACTTTTTACTTTTTTTTCAATTACAAAATTAACCTTAAATTATAAGGTATAGAATCACTTAAACATATCCATATTTGTCCAACATAGAAAAATATGGTATATTTACTATCTAGGTCCATTAATTCACCCTTTTAATTAATAAAACCATCTTTTTCAACCTTTACTATTTAGTCCTTTTTAATTAATTAACTATCTAAATGATAAAATTTTATAACCAAATTTAAATACGATACTAATAACCTCGTAAATATTAAATAATTAATATTTACGATCTGACACATCAAATTTGTGGCCTCAAAACTATCATTCCCGATCATATTAAAATATAGACTAATTAGTAAATCCTCATTTAATTAGGATTTAATTGCAATTTTCCAAAATCTAAGGAGTTTCACATCATTTCTATTATTATTCCATTTAAAAATGGTCTAATTTCATAATTGGTCCTTCAATTATATTAAATTTTAATTAAACAAACTTATTTGCAATTTAGTCCTAAACTAATTAGGACTTAATAAATAAATAATCCAAAAGTTAGTGGATGGTAATCATATCCCTCACTACTTGCACTATTTGATCATGGTGTAATTACCACTTTGGCCCCTTTTATTTTTAATCAATAGTAATTAACTTTTACCTCTTTTACAATTTACTCCTTTTTCCTTAATTAAGCAATTAATCATCAAAATTACCCAACCAAACTTCAATTCACATATAATAAGACTCTGTAAATATTTAATAAAAATATTCATAACCCTTAATTTTATAAACGAGGTCCCGATACCTCATTTTCTAAAATCACTTGACTTTTGAACCAAAACATTTATACTAACTTTTAATTCAATAATTAAAATTTCTCAATTCAAAATTCCATATAAAATTAATATTGACTTATTTAATTTAATCACTCATTATAAAAAATTTTCAATTGGGTTTGTGGTCCCAAAACTACTGTTTCCGACACCACTGAAAAACGGGCTGTTACAATTTTGACCGAGATGGACGGCAAAGTCTTGCCCAACCCCGTGAACTCAGATTTTGTGAGGAAGAAATTTCACTCAAAAAAGAAAGAAAAGAAAAGAAAAAAGAAAAGAAAAGAAAAAAAAGGGAAAAAGAAGAAAAATGAGAGGTCGAGATGAAAACTCATAAAGGGCATCTCGAAACCTAAGGAGATTTGAGTTGAAAACTCGAGAGGGCGACTCAAATTTGAATCAAAGAGGGGCACGAAATGGTCTTCTCTCTTAAAAAGTAGCAAGATGGAGAAAGTTTACATCTTGAGGCATCAACGAACTAGTCCAGGTTTCATGGACATATTTCAAGCTCAGAATAGTCCTCATCAAGTTTGGTCAGCGAAGCTCATACTTTGATATATGGGCACCTAACTTAATTCTTTTCTCACCTTATGTTTGGCAAATTTTTAACCAATAGGGGTCATTTTTAATCTTTTCATTCATACGAGCTTTACCTCCAATAAAATTCAATTTTATCCACCTTAAAACCTTGTTCAAGCACATTTGCATTGAAATAATGGTTAGTGGACTAATGATTTTTAATCTTTTCATTCAGGCGAGCTTTGCTTCCAAGAAAATTCAATTTTAACCACTTTACAACCTTGATTCAAGCATTTTTTTCATTGAAATAGAGGTTAGTGGTCTAAACGATATAAGGAATAAAGGGATTTCTACATATCACTTTGGAAAATTTCTAAATAGTACAGGGACCTGAAACAAGACCACTAATTGAAAATAACCAAACTCCAGGGTTAGAGGGGTCCTGAAACAAATAGTTCAATTTACGATTACTTCTTCAGATTTCATATCAAAAGCACCAAACCTGAAAGGGAAAAATGGTGACACATCAGTGATAAAACTTAGGCAAAATACAAACCATGTCGACGTAAGGACCAAAAAGAAAATATGACATGTTGCATTCATGCTAATATCATGCACACTCATTCAATTAGGAGTATTTGACTCATTCCGATCATGACACCCTAATAATTTATCCTACATAGAGGCCCACAGAAGCATATGCTACAAGTTTCATTCCCACGAAATGGCGAGATGAACTGAGAAAACGTTGAATCTCATACCTTAGAGATGTGAAGGGAAAGGTTAAAGCCACAAAGACAAACCTTGTACCCTAAAAATATGAAGGGAGAGATTGAAGTCGTAACGGTGAATCTCATACCCTAGAGATGTGAAGGGTTGAAGCCACAATAGCAAACCTTGTACCCTAGATATATGGAGGGAGAGTTTGAAGCAGCAACGGCAAATCTCATACACTAGAGTTGTGAAGGGAAAGGTTGAAGCCAAAAAGGCGAACCTTGTACCTTAAAGATATGAAGGGAGAGATTGAAGCCACAACGACGAATCTTTCATGTTAGAAGATATGAAGCGAAATGTTGAAGTCGCAATGGCGAACCTCATGCCTTAAAGATGTGATGGGAAAGATTAAAGTCGCAATAGCGAATCTTGTACCCTAGAGGGAAAATTTGAAGCCGCAACGGTGAACCTTATACTTTAGAGATGTGATGCAAAAGATTGAAGCCATAATGGCGAATCTTGTACCCTAGAGGGAAAGGTTGAAGCCGTAATGATGAATCTTGTACCTTAGAGGGAAAGATTGAAGTCGCAACGATGAACCTTATACCTTAGAGATGTGATGGAAAATATTGAAGACGTAATGGTGAATATTGTACCCTAAAGGCAAGGGTTGAAGCCGTAACCGCGAACCTTATACCTTAAAGATGTGATGGGAAAGATTGAAGCCGCGACGGTGAATCTTGTACCCTAGAGGGAAAGATTGAAGCCGTAACGACGAACCTTATACCTTAGAGATGTGATGGGAAAGATTAAAATCGCAACGGCGAATCTTGTACCCTAGAAGGAAAGGTTGAAGCCACAACGGTGAACCTTATACCTTAGATATGTTATGGGAAAGATGGAAACCACAATGACGAATCTTATACCCTAAAGATGTGGAGGGAAAGGTTGAAGTCGCAACGGCGAACCTTATATCTTAGAGATGTGATAGGAAAGATTGAGGCCGTAACGGCGAATCTTATACCCAAGAGATGTGGAGGGAAAGGTTGAAGTCGCAACGGTAAACTTTATACCTTAGAGATGTGAAAGGAAAGATTGAAGCCACAACGGTGAATCTTATACCCTAGAGATGTAGAGGGAAAGGTTGAAGTCGCAACGGCGAACCTTATACCTTAGAGATGTAAAGGGAAAGATTGACGCCGCAACGGCGAATCTTATACCCTGAAGATGAGGAGAAATAGATTGAAATCGCAAAGGCAAATCTCAAAGCTGTAAAGGGCTAGATTGAAGTTGTAAAGGTAAATCTTACGTCCCTAAAGCTGAAGAGGAGTAGATTGAAGCCCAATGGCGAATCTTATACCTCAAAGTTACAGTGAAGCAGATTAAAACCACAGCAACAGATCTCAATCTCCTTGAAGTTGTAGTATGGAGTGAAGTTGCATAATCATCCAATCTCTTACCTCGATCATGGGGCAGATTGAAAATGTTATCCAATCTTTTACCCCTAATCTAGAGGGGCAGACTAAATTCACACACACAACTCTTATACCCTTAAAATTACAAAAGACGGAGTAAAATAAATAGCGAATCTCAATCTCCCTGAAGTTGCAGTGGAATGGAATGAAGCTACAACAACAAATTTTATCTCTATGAAGTTGTTATGAGGCGAGATAAAATCACGACGTTAAATCCTATCTTCTTAAAGTTGTAAAAAAGCGGATGCAGTGAAATTGAACGACCAAAAAGAAGCGAAAAACGGGTTACTTGAAGAAGAAGCGTCGAAGAAGAGCCGAAGAAGCTAAACTCAGTGGGACCAGATGAAATTAGTCCTCCTTTTAGCCTTTGCCTCGTTCCCGTTACACGGCAACAAGTAAAGAGAGGCAGTTGTAGAAGGCTCAATTTGTCTGGCCCGAGACAAGATAAACAAAAAAAAGAACAAAAAAATAATTTAAAATTTAAAAAAATCTTTGAAAGTCCAAATACAAACCAAGTATTTTTTACAAACCCAAACACTAAATTTACCCAAACCCAAACAAATCCAATGCCCAATTACCCTATCCAAACAAAACCAACCCTAAAACCCAATACCCAAAGGCCCAAATGGCCCAAAATCTAAGCACAAACAGTAAACCCTAGTTTCCTAGGGAGACACCTACCACTGCTCCCTTTTTACGTCAACCACAAGATCGGTTCTGACATCTTGCCACCACCACGCTTCTGCCACCGACAGACGCCTGCAAAGAAGAAAAAAATGCAAAGACAGAAGACAAATAGAAAAAACAAAAGAACAATCATTTGTATTTCGTCTATAAAAGCCATGCAAAAAAACTTGTAATATTCTCCTAGTTTTTACAAACACTTGAAATAAAAACAAGAAATTTCGAGGATAGATTTTTCGTGTTCTTATACATATATTTTTTTTATTTCGAAAACAACTAAAAAATCCAAAAGAAAATAGGTCTAGGGTTTTAATTATTTTTACCTCTTTTTTTGGTGTCAATCGCCCTTCCTCCACCGTTGAGGGTGGTTGGAACGCCCGGGAATCCTTTGAAGTATTCGAACCCCCTTTGGGTTAAAAGGGCTTCGTCGGAGGAGGCTTAGTTTTCTTTAAAATCGAGAGGTTATCAAGCTTTTTAGGGTATTTTGGTTTCATTTTTGGGAAAAAGAACCCTAAATCTAGGTTCAGAGGGTTCAAGAGGGTTAAAACCTTTTTTTTGGAATCTCCGGCCACCGTAGGTGACGATTGCCGTCGCCGATGATGGTGGTCACGATGGTGGTCCATGGTGGCCTTATGATCGGCCCTCAAGAACTTTGGAGAGAGAAAAGAAAAAAAAAGAAAAGGGGAGAGAAGAATTTTTTTTTAAATGAAATGAAAGAAATGAGATTTAAAAAAATAATAACTTATATAATGTATACCACATGACGTCATTTTGGACTCTGCCTCAATGCCTTAAAACGACGCCGTTTTAGATGACTCGACCAATTCTTCTATTCAGATCCTAAAGATCTACGTGTTTTGGTGAAAATGAGTATTTGAGGGTTCAATCCTTCCACGTTTTATGTTTTTTTTAATTTTGTCCTTTTTTAATCTTTTTTATTTATTTTAATTTTGTCCTGAAGTTTTACATCGTTTATGTTTCGATCCTCTGACCAGCAGCCCTTGAGAGGTGACACGTGTAATGTCCTAGGCAAATTGCCCAAGCAGTCCCTATGCATCCCAAAATTTTGATTTTAACCCCGAACTTTCTGTTTTCCTTTATTTTTGCTCAATTTTATTTTTGGTTTTAATTTGATCCTTTTACAGTTTTGTTTTTTATTTTGGCCCTTTTGTTCTGTTTCTTTTTAATTAAACCCTTTTATTTTATTTTTGTTAAAATTAACCCTTTTATTTTTTAAAATTTAATCCCTCACTATTTTATTTTCTAAAATTGCCCTTTTAATTATGTTTCCTCTTATTTAAGTCCTTTTTTATTTTTTAAAAAATTAAATCCTTTTAAAATTTAATTTTTTTATTTATTTTATTTTTATTCTATTTGCATTTATTTATCCATTGTTATGTTATTATTCTATTTGTTTATCATCTTTGTCATTGTTTTATTAAATACATATTTATTCATTCTTTATAAAATACGCTTGTAAAATAAATTTTTTTATCTCAAAATCAAAGCAATATTCTTTATTGCGGGATTTGAAAAATCGTGCCTTAACTTGCTAGATGCGATTTTTTTCTTCGTACCAAAATAACCGAACACCCAATTTTTTTTAAAAAAATTAAAGTTTGGAATAAAAATAAAAAATGCTCGTTATCTTCGAGAATTCGAGGAAATCATGCCTTAACTCACTAGGCTTTTTTTCTCTTCGACTTAAAATAACCGAGCAGCTTAAATTGTTTTTAAAAAAATCAAGGTAATATTCTTTTATTTAAGAGATTCGAGAAATTATGTTCTAACGTCTTGGGTATAGTTTGTCGTTGAACTTACGTAATTGAATACCCTATTTCAAATCAAAATATTTAATGTTTGGTTTATGTTCGAAAATTCGAGAATGTTGTGCCCTAACGTCTTGGACATGACTTCTTTTTCTAGATTAATTTGAAACAAAATGACATTTCTTCACAAAATTCAAATTTTAAAATAACACTAAATAAATCATGTATTTAGGGATTGCATTTTAACTTTTATTCGAGTTTTCAAATTTACCTTTAAAAAATCGACTAGTACCAATTTTGGGCGTGTGAGGGTTTTAATCCTTCCTCACACGTAACCGACTCCCAAACCTATTTTCTGGGTTTCGAAGATCAAAACTTTTGTTTAAATAAACTTAAATATTTTACGGTGATCCAATCACACCAAATTAAAAAAATTAGTGACGACTTCATTTTTTTTTTAAATAAAATTCGGGATTTTTTTTTTAAAACAAAATTCGACAGTTGTAAAACAAAGTAAATTTGCTGAAGCTATCAACAGACAATGAAGAAAAGCAGATTCAATACTGTGATTCAACACTTTCTAAGAAAGTTCTAAATTTGCTTCCCACGGTAAAAAAAAAAAAAAAAAAACTTCATTAAAAACTTCAAATCTACCATTACCTTAAGATGCTATCCATTGTAATCATGGTGATTACTATGAATTCAAGGCATTTTCCAGTAGTTGAGTGCACTAACAATGGGGTTCCACATGTGGAGGAATATCTCAGCTTCATCACATTCTTCTGCAAGTAAAGAACGCAATTAATGTAAAGAGGAAGTACTAGGTAGTGCAGTGGGTCATCAAGGCATCTTCTTCTTGCTTCTTTGTACGGTGATTACGTTTATTTTTTGGTTTTTTTTTCCTTATTAATCCTTCAATGCTATTAAAGATCAAGGTCCCATTTTTCTCTGCTTTTTTTTCCTTTGCTTTCTCTTGGAACTTGTGCTAATCATCGGAACTTGAGGGAAAATTGGATAAACCCAACTTGTTTCTCCACTTCTGCAGAGATGCTGCAAAGATGATAGAAAGCAGAAAATTAGTCATACCAGATAGACTTCATTAACATAATACGAGAAAAAAACAATTACAACACGAATACATGAATGTGTCAATCTATATAAATCTTGAGAGGCGACCAATTGTTCTTCCATTTGAGAGGTGTCAAAGGAGAAATATCTCATGGCCCATGCGTGGTTTCACTTTGAGTATGTTTTGGATGTCCTTATCAATTTAATCATCAAGGGGGCAAATATATGAAGGAAGATCTCTTTCTCAGCATATCTACTGTTGATGGACAGTACAAATAAGGTCTCCATTGTGGTTAGTTCCTCATCAAGTCTAAGCAGTTTAAACATTTCCCAAGAAAGTTTCTCTGCTGCATAACAATGGATGTGGTTACAAGGATGGTTGCTGACAGGCCAGTGGTCATCTTTAGCCGGACAACTTGTTGCATGAGCCATACCATCAAGACTCTCATCAGTGGGTTCAGGGCGAACCCCACAGTTTACGAGCTCGATGAAATTCTGAATGGGCAACAAGTTGAAAGGGCACTGCAGCAGATGGGGTGCAATCCCAGCGTACCTGCTGTTTTCATAGGGCAACAGCTGGTTGGAGGTCCTAACCAAGTCATGTCCCCTCAACTCAGGAACCAGCTTGTCACACTGCTCATAAGGGCTGGAGCTATATGGATTTGAAAGATAAAAGTAAACTTTCATTAACTAAAAATTCAACACCATGCATACTACTAAACAAAAATAACGTTATAAATGGTTTTGCTATCTGTGTTTGCCTACTATCACCATATACATATTTTTGCAGAGCACCCTTGTACACCATTTTTGGGGCTGAGCATAGTCAGTATTTTCCTTGTACTAATCTTTAATTAAGTAGAACTTGTATTTTAACTTGCTTATGTAACATCCCATTTCTATAATAAATAAAGGTGTGCGTATATATATATGTTATTGTTTGCTGCATTTAGTAGCTTGAACCTTGACTTGGCATTGTAGTTTCATTATGTCCTGGGAACACTTAGCACATAAAAATATAGGAGTAGAAACAGGACAATAAGCTTAAGGGTGAGCAGGCAATGTAATAGCAGCATGATCTGAAAATCAGTGAGGTTAATTACTTGAATTAACAAGGTTGATCTTTTAATGGAAGAACAGTGGAGTATCGAATTGAGTTCTTCATTTGTAGGCATTGATGACCTTTCAATGGAAAAATAATATTGAGACTTGTGTTAACAATGTCTGTCATCTGCATTATGGTGAGATCATCTAGAGTTTCAATCAACAAAAAACAAGTTAATCCCAGTTTAATGAACTGCTTCATATTGATTTTCAATCACTAGCCTTCACAAACTTCATAGAACATGTTTCCAAATTTATCTCCTTTGTGTACCCAAGGAGATCCTCAGCAGCAGCAGTTATTGCTCATGCCAAATCATAGAGAGACTCAAATTTGACTCCGGCATACCGTACTGCAAACCAGCTGGACCAGACTCTGAATACTAAGCAAATCAATAAGGCACAACAGCAGGTCGGGTGCCAACCTGGTGTAGCAGTTGTATTCATAGGGCAAGATCTCATTGGAAGTCTTCATCAGGTTATATGGTCCACCATGTGGATCATCAGCGAGTAATATGAACATGGAACACATGAACTTTCTCAACTAGGTTTTGATGCCGAGTTGCAAAACAATATAAAGACCATGACTCTCTTCTTTTTTTTTCTTTCCATTTTGGCATGATGAAAATGGATACCAATTGATAATTTTAGATACTTCAGAGACTTAAGACTCCTTACCTTGTAAACTTTCTTGGGAAGGCAAGATTCGTCATGTAACACCCCTGGCCTATGCTTTGAATTACATGCAACATTGAATGGCATAAACATGGATTCAAGTAATCAACCTGATAGCAGTACTGGATTAATTATCAGAAACAACAACTCGCAATACAGAATCGTCCACAGACTCTTTGCAGATATATGTGTCAAAATATTGCATTGGAAGCATCCCAAAGTTTTAAGGCCAAGAATTCTAAGAAGCATTAAGATACAGACAAAAGATACCTGCTGGGATCAAATTCAAAGCAGATAACTGCATAATGATATTAGCATTGTTCCATTTCTTCCCAAGGATTAAAAACCAGATTTTGGTCATTAATACAATCATTCACCCCGAATCCCGTTAAGAAACACATGAACCAGTAAAATGAAACAGGTAAATGAACATCAAACGTCTGCCGAGATAACCACTCGAACGAAATTCATCTTGCCACAAATACTGATAATTTTTAATAACTAGTTAAAAACTAAACAAGGGGTCACATTGGTTTTTGTTCATTCTGTTTCAAAGATCTTAACTTGCAATATATTAGAGTATTTTCTCCTATAATTGAAAGGGCAGGCCAATATACAGGAATAAAATCACTGAAAGGAAAATTGAATAGCTTTATTCATAACTGATAGGAAAGTCTACATACAGAAATAAACACTAAGCAAAAAGGTTTTACTTTCTAACGTATCTCTACAAAATTCCTCCCATCAATCATCAACTGAAAATGAACACAGCGGCATGATAATTGTTCACCTGTGAATGTAATCTTTCAAAATGCCATTTCTATGCTCTATAATTGCATTCCTCCGCCAATTCTCGACGGCTTTACGAACCGTGGCGTTTGCTTCGCGGATTTCTTCAGCGGAGAATTTATGCTCGATGATTCCCAAGGGTCCAGGTTGTAACACCTTGATAACAGTTTCCATTTCTTGCTCCAATTGCCTGAAAAGGAAAAATCGAGAAAAAAAATTCAATCTTTTTCGAGATTTTGGAATTTGGAAAACCCTAAAAACAAGAAATTCAAAGGGTGAAGATTGTAGTACCGGAAGAGCTTGGGAATGGGCAAGATATTGCCCAATTGAGAAAGGGAAGCCCGCATCTCGTCGGCACCGTTCTCAAGCCGATAGGTCGAGGGAGACAATGAAGGTGGATTACTCAGCCTTCGTGTCGCAATCAAAGAACCGGCTAACCAGAAGAACAGTCTGACCATTGATAATATGGAACTGGGAGTACGAGTAGACCTGTAATGGACCGGGTGACTCGACTGTCCGGTTTACATCGAATTCAATTTAAATAATATATTTATATTTATATTTATATTTTAAAATATATAAACATTAAAATCGTTTGTGGAATAACTTTTTTAACCAAAATGTCACAAAATAAACAACGAAAAATTTAAAATCCGATTAAAAAATGGACTTATATTTTTATCTAGGATAAACTATAAAAATAATCACTTTTATTTACTTCAAATTGTATTTTAGTTATTTATGTTTGAAATGTTACGTTTTAGTCATTTATGTTTGAAATATTACGTTTTAATCACTTATGTTATTATTTTGTTACGAAGTGATCACTCTGCCATTAAGTTCCGTTATCTCCCTAACGATAATGTTACGTGGCAGTCTAACTAGATTTTAAGTGCTAACTTAGATTTCCAAATAGGATGATAATATATTTTTAATTAAATAAATTTAATTAATTAAAATTGTTAAACATAAACCTTAGCTGAAAAAACTTTAAACCCATTTTCACACACCTCTCTTCTTTATCTTCATCTTCTTTTCTTTTGATTCCAACGTCTTTAATTACAAATCTGTCTCAAAACTTGAATCTTTGAAACCCATTAACCCAAAGAAACCTATGTTTTCAAGTTGATAAATTTCAAGTCCTCTCCAATAGAGAACCCTTTTAAATTCTTTTAACAATTATTTTGACTACTTTGCTTCATTGGATTCGACTCATGGATTCAATTTTTGAATCTTGAAATCCTGCTCAAAAAAATTATAACTAAATTGCAGCATGAAAACATAAATTTCTTTGGGTTAATGTGTTTCAAAGATTCAAGCTTTGAGAGAGATTTGTAACTAAAGACGTTGGAATTAAAAGAGAAGAACATGAAGATGAAGAAGAGAGGCGCGTGGAAATGGGTTTAGGGTTTTTTAGTTAAGATTTAGGGTTTAAAAGTTTTAATTAATTAAATTTATTTTATTAAAGATTCATTCTCATCTCATTTAAAAATTCAAGTTGGCACTTAAAATCTAGTTGGACTACCATGTAGGATTACCATGAGGGAGATAACAGAATTTAACGGCAGAGTGATCATTTTGCAACAAAATAATAACATAAGTGACTAAAATGTAACCTAAAACAAATAAAAGTGACTATTTTTGTATTTTATCCTTTTACCTAAGTTCATTTTTCAAATTTTGTTTATCTGAGCAAATCCTTTAATATTTTAGACATACCTTCGAGCTCAAATAAATAATTCAATGTTTGGAGTTCTAAATTAAAGTAAGAGTAATTTAAGTGAATATATTCTCATTAGTCTTTTATTGCCCTTAACTTTAGATATATAAATATTTTCTATGAGTAAATTTTTATTAATTGATTTAATATATATTAGATTAATGCACGTAAAAATTTTACGTATTACATTTAGTAAAAATTTTAGGTATTACATTTATAAAAATATATATGAAAATTGAATGTGGTTTTATTTGAAATTACGAATTCGAGATAATAAATATTTTGAATATTTGAATTTGAATATTATATTTTTTAGATTTTATATAAAAATATAAAAAAAAATAAGAGGTTTTTGATAATTTTGTAATTGAATTAGAAGTTAATAACACTAACTCAATTAAATTTTTAAGTGATAGTTTAGTTTATCACTTTTTACAAAAGCAATATTTTGTCAATTGAGTTGAAGGGATAAAAAAAATTGTTTAAGTTTAAACCTAAGATCTGATGTCAACAAAAATTTAAGCAACTTAAGTCATTTATTAGTAGATCCGTTATTAGTTCATCAATTTGAATTTTGAGTTAAAAGAAATTGTGAATTCATGTAACTTTTTGTTTGAACAAAATGAACAAAATAATGTCCACCACCAAATATGGTTTTCAGAGCTAACTCGATAATCGTACTGATCAAATCACCACCAACTCTCGAAAATATGGTTTCTAGTTTCAACAAAGCAAGCAACACGTGCCAACATTGAGACCAAAGGAACTTAAATGATCCCTAGATGCAAAGGGAACCACAACAATGGATGTCAATACACTTTCCTCCCCTTATCTTTAATATCCTCCCACAACCTTGAAGAAGCAATCTTATTGCTAATATAAGAATATCATCTGCAAAGGATAGATGAGAAATCTTAACACCAAGACATTTAGAATGATACTTAAAAACACCACATTGAGCTGTCTCTTCTAAAATCTTGGATACAGCATTCACATTTTGGAGAGTGAAGGTGAAAGTGTGTCATGTAGAGTGCATTTTTATTCTGAAAACTTTTTAACTTTTTTAATATATCAGCTTCGATGGTTAAATGTTAGTGATTTTGTCCTTGAGCCATGGGTTTGATTCTTTTTCTACCCATATTTGTACTTTTTATTTTAGATTGTTTCAAGGTTTTTATTAATTTTAATTAATATTTTTATCACATCAATTCATTTTCTTCTCCCTCCAAAATCGACTTATTTTCCTAAATTTTGAAAAAAAAATAACCTATTCCTTAATTTTTTTTAAAAAAGATTGACATATTTTTTAAAATTTACTCGAAAAACTGCACAGCATCAAGAAAGTCCTTCCCAACAATATCCCATGCTGATTTGAAAAAATAAGCCGTAAAATTGTGCAGCTTTCTCTTTACAGTGTTCAAAAATACTTACCTTAATTTCATTCCAACTAGGGTTTTTTTTTTCTTTTTTAATCGTTCAATTATGAAAAGTTACTAATGAACACTCAACTATTCAATTTTATCTTTTTTTATCACCCCATTATCTTGGATTTTTTGGTGTTTTCCAATTGTTTACATTAGTAAGTTGGTGACTAAAAAAGATAAAATTAAATAATTGAGTAATCATTTTATAACTTTTCATAGTTAGGTAATAAAAAAAACCATAATTGGGTGACTACTAATATAATTTACCCATTTATTTTTTTGTTGATTCTTTTAGATTTGGACTAAGTTTGGGCCGATCAGATTTATAGTTGGACCCTTTTTTCTCTATTTGGGTTAAGAATTTTCGCCCCCAAAACATTTTAAAAACCCGATTCTCAATTTGCAATCCAACCGCAATTCGAAATGGCTTGTGGATCAACTAATCTAATTTCTTTCTCCAAACCAATACCTCACCTGTTCTAGATCCAATTAGTCTTACCAACCAATTTGGTTCGATTTAAACAACAATGCTGCCAAGAATATATGAATAACAAAAAAAATATGATCTCAGCAGTCGACGCATTTTAACATACACCAGTTTTGACTGAGCAATGCCGCTTCTCTCAAGACTCTTTTCAAAATGTCAAGGCAATGATCTCACCAAACAAAGCAACCCCAGAATCCAACACTCCAAAAAAAATAATGTAATACATACATACATACATACATACATACATAGCTACTATCAACGCTGCAATTAGACCACAAATTTCACACTACATACACATAATTTACCCTATGCACTCTTTCAACTTATCCACACCTAGTTTAAAAAAATTTATGATATTGAGTGACGCCTTCTCCTTGGGAACAAGAAACGAGATTCTGCATTTGGTTTACTCCCTATTGGCTTCAAATTATTGATCCTGAATAACGAGTTGAGTTGCTTGCTTAATTTCTTAGTGAATGATTTGAATATCTTGTTAGCAGGGTGTGACCTTACCAGCTCTTGTTTCATTGACACATGATCTTTTTCTAAATCCGTTAGCCTCATCCTCATCCTTGCCACTTCGAGTTTCAGCTCTCGGTTTTCTCGTCTGACCGACGCGTAGTTGTCTCTAGGCGAGATGGCTCCACTCCCTGCACCACTGCTTGATCGTTGAGGGAACTGGCTGTTGATTGTGCCAAAAAAGAATTGGTTGTGACCTCCGTTCATCGCATTCCGGAGCCTGATTTGCTCGAAATATAACACCTGGACCGCCATTTGGACAGGTAACCTTTCGTTCTGTGCTGCATGACTACAAGCTTCTTGTGATAATTTCTGACAGTCTATTGTTTTGCATAGTCTATAACGTTCTGAGTCCTTTATGTTCAGATGAACCTGTAAAAGAGAGTGCTTAATGTTAAACTTAGTCTTTGGAAATTGTGGACTATTTAGTACTTTCTTGTGAGATAATCACCTTGAGGAAGATATCGACAGCTCGGTATAGCCCATCGCTAATGATCCGAGCATGATCAGGAAGTAACTCTGCAAGTGCTATGAATTTTGATGGCAACAAGTTTGTGTCCAGTGCAACTTCTGCTAGGTAAGTGTCAAGTAACTTGGATACTTTGAGGATTGAACTTTGTTTTGGGGATCCAGGACTGTCAAAATCATATGCCATTTCACTTTCATCTCTCATGCGATTATCTTCATCATCATCATCCTCATCCAAGTTCAAAAATATGGAGAAGATCCTCAAGATCGACTCTGTATCATACATGATTCCATGATTGTTACCATATGAATTAGCTGGTATAAGGATGTCTTCAAGGATTGCCTGGTCTAGTTGCAGGCCTATCCTCCTCTCTAGATCAGATCTGCATGAAGTGGATGCTGATGAAGCAATTGCAGTTTTCAGTAAACTGGACAGGAAAGCCATGGGAACCGAGCTCCTCCTTGATTGAGTTGGCAGTAAGCTAACCATGGCTTCAACAATGACCCTTTGTTTCTTTTGCAGTTCCATGTCCAACAGGCTACCCCTTACAATGTGAGAGTCCCTAATGACCAGGCCTTGAAGAGAATTCTGGGTGTAATTTATCAAAATCTTGCTGATCATATCCTGTTTTAGACCCTTAGACTTCACGGCCGTTAAAACTCGTTGGAAGAACTCGAGATTAAGAACCGACAGTGACTTTCCCCACCAGTCAGATGGCGTTTCCGGTTCGATGTTCGGCATAGTTTTCATTGGAAAGTTGTGATCAAGTTTAAGTAAGCCTGAAGCAAGCTGCTCTTTGCATGCATTATTGGCAATTGCATTGATAAGCCTATTAACCAAGTTGATCTCTTCGGATACAGGCAAGAGGCATTCGCAATGGTGAAGAACAAATATCGAGTTTGATATGTTCGGGAGTACCGTGTCCTTCAGATACGCTTCTGTACGAGCTTCCAAGTTCTTATCCACAAACTCTTCCGTCATTTCCAAAAAATGCGCTGCACATCGTAACATCGCAACGTTCGATAATGTAATCTCAATATTTATTCCATAGCAGAACTTTGCAGCTAGCTCAAATGCTTCCGGTCCACCAGGAATCGAAGAGAGATTCATACGCGAAATCGTTGCATCCTTTGCTTCGATCAACAGTCTACGAATTCGTCCACTCCGAGAAACTAGAGGGAACTGAAAAACAAATTTACAAATCACAATGGTGCAACAAATTCTTGGTCACAAAGGTAAACATCTTTCAAACACCATATACATAGACACCATGATAGATTAAAAATTACCTTGTGAAGTGCAAAGCTTGATGCTCCTATTTCAATGGTAACATCACTAGAAACATCAGAAATAGGCCTGCAAAATTGAAAAAACTAGGTCAAAGCATGTTGCATAGAGACTAAAGCTATAAAACAAAACAAAAACAAAAAATTTAGAAGATAGATGAATGAATTTCTACATGCTTGTTAGTGCCAAAAATTTAGATATCATGATGTTTTGTTTGGCATAGACCTGCAATCCCATGCTTGAACTCATTAATCTCCCCACTGCTTCAGTCAATATGTAAGTTCCATTGAACATCTCCATCAATAGAAAAAAACTATATTTGGTTCCATGGTTGGACAAGGAGGACCCATATGGGAAAACTAACAACTCAATAATTATAGCATGAGTGGTGGTAAAAATTTTCAAAAAAAAACAAGCATTAAAGAACTGGTTTTAGCTGTGGAAGTGGAAAGCAAGTAAACTATTTCACTTTCTTTCATGGATATGAATTGCTAGGAACCAAATGGGACCCTTAGTTTTTATTGGATAGATGTGTGTGTGTTTTGTTGTTTTATGAGAGAATATATCAATAGGGCAGCTTATGAGAATTTTATAAGAACACATCCCCATATCCGACAATCGAGCCTCGTGGTACCATTACTTGGTATGGAAGAATTCTGGGGCCAAGATCTTAAGCTCAAAGGGGTTAATCTGTCACAGTCAAACATGTCTGTATTCCAGGGCTTATCAACAACTAGTGCTGTCTAATTTTAATTTACTTGAGGGACCTTATATGAACATGATAATTGACTGATATCAAACTTTTAACAAAAGAAAAAGCTGAAATTCATGTACTTTTCTGATAACAGTTAGTTCTTTCAGATTATTGGAAAAAAATTATTATAGAAAGAAAAAGATTGCACTCTTTGCATAAAATTATGAAGCTAGGAAATAATACAAATCAAGATATATATTCTGTTTCAGATATGAAAGAATGAAGTTGGAAAACATCATTTTCACAATTAAATGAAAAATCTGAAACTGTCTGACAAGTAAAACTCAATGGTCTGAACTCAATTAAACAGTAAGCTTTTTTCAAGTTTCATATATTAAATGCAAAAGCAACCCACCAACTTAAATTCTAGTGAAAATCACTCTGCAACAAAATAAGAACAAGAAGGTTACCATTCGGTGGCAGCATGTCTTATAGTTGAACTTAGACGATAAGATCTCTTCCCAGATATACTTGTTTTAAGTTCACCAACTGTAACAACACCCATCTTCACAAAAACCTGGAAAAAAACCTCAGATTTTTAGCCTTAAGAAAGTTGTAATCTTTGGCAAAATATCTCTTTTTTGTCAGTTCAATACTTCATGGTTTGTGCTGCTGACAGGTGGTTTAAGGATAGTATTATGAAAGAGGAAGGGGTGGATTATGGAGTGAGGTAAAAGTCACATGAATTCATGCTGGATTAAAGGGTGGTAATGGCTTTTAAAATATACTTTCTTTTTAATGAGTGTTAATGTAGAGAATATGCCTAATCTAAAGTTTTAACTATGAACTTTTCGGTGAAAGCCAGTGAGAAGGTGGCCTTTTTCTTTTACATGGTGTTTTTGTTTATGAAGAAGAAAAAAATATATATTGCAGGAATCCTGAAGGGTTGCAGTGCTTTTTGGGGATATAATCATGGCTAGTGAAAGCTACCTATATCAAAGATTAAGCTTAATTAACTCTTTATATTATGTGTAAAGTCTTATAAAGTAAGGGTATTAAGAAGATGAGTTGGATTAAATGATATAATTAGTACCACTCTCCTTTGCCCATATTACATGACTCAAAAACTACTTTTTAAGTTCTGCAGGATATATACAAGTATTATATATATAGCCTATTTTAAGTCCCAGCTAGAGGCCAAAGCCTTCAACTATAGGCATTTTCTTTGCCACAATCACCATGACATTACCTTAACATGCTACAGTTTCTTCAGATGACAGTTCTTCTCCCTTTACACAAACTTTAGTGCAACATTTATAGTTTTGCTCTGTTGATTTTGGAAAACTTTTGAATAGCACTGTTTTCGAGATTAAATACAAACTTTTGGTTGATAGATTAGTAGTTTTTTCTGTCACATAAGAGTGAAAATATAAATTCAAACTTCGAAAAACCCACTTATTGAAAGGATTTTACCTTTAAATACTCTCCAAACCAACAAACTATACACGATATGTACTACAAAAATATCATGGTGTTGGTTTTATTGTGTCAAGCTCCACTTTACAGAATCAAACAAATATACCCAAAATTTTATTGGGCAAATTGAGTGTATATACGTACTCTGTGTTGGCTTCATTATGACCTAAGATTGCATGGATCAAGTGATAATAATGACCCCATCAATTCATGCTTTTTTGTATGTGTGGCTTGAGTAAGTGGTATGCAGTATTTAATTAGCCTCAAAGTTTGCTGATCAAATGCTTTTATTTTGCTTTCTCGGTTAAGCTTTGGAGGCAAAAAAAATAAGGTAATTGAACATAATTTTCATTTAATTGTTTATATTATCTCTTAGGTAGGTACATCATGAAGATGTTATAGGTCTCTTGTGACAAAGACATCTTCACTCTTATTTTTATATTAATTTTCTTCATTTCTTTTTAGCTAAACCTTTATATTTTTAAATGTTTTTAGTTCATGAGCAACCACAACACCTTAACAACTTGGTTTTGATTTTTTTAGGAGAATAAATTATCAGACAGATTATTGAAGGTGGCATAAGTGTAGCCACTCACAGTTATCAGTGTATAGATATAGATATGATCCTTCAAATGTATTACCAAATATATATATGTATATAAGTGGTTGATCTTCAGTTTTACATCAGAAATCCCAGTTGCAGGTCACCAAAAAAAACAGATATATACAAAGTAAAAAAGTATAAAGAATGGTGAGGATCTTGCTTCCCTTTAATCTGTATCAGCCAAGAAAATGGGAGTACAGCCCAGTGCCAGACATTGATACTAAAAGCCAAAAGGGAATTTCCTTTTGTCATATATATTTTTTTTTACAGGTGAAAGCAGTTTTGAATCATTAGTGCAGCAAGGTGATGAAGAAAGCAAAGTTGGTGGCTACAATTATAGTTACAGAAAACATGTGAGCCCACACTCTTTTGAAACCCTTCTCCCTTCCTTCCCCATAATAGCCATATACTTTACTGATTAGCTCCCCTATTATCAAATCAAGGGTGGTTGTCTGGTTGATGCTTGATCGTGTGGGTGAGTGTGTATATATTTTCCTTCATTATGATCCTAATAATAATCATTTTGTTAACCTGTTTTGCACTTACTGGTCTTTGCCATGTTAGAATCAATGGGTTATTTTCAAATCATTGAACTATGGAGTGTTCCAAGTGTCTTCTTGCACGTGTGTTTGTTCGGCTAAGTTTTCTTCATATCCAAGCCTGCTGAGGAAATTATTTTCCTCGTGTATAAGTTTTGTAAAAGCTTTTCCTTTTAAAAACCAGCAGAAATTATGGTTGTAAGGGAAACTATACAGTTGCTTTCATGGTTAAATTGGTGAACAAGGAAAACATGGGTGTTCCTTTACAACAAGAAAAGAAAGCCCGTTTACTTTAAAAGTGAATTGTTGCGCATGCTCTACTTCAGTAAGTGATTTGATGAAATGAGGTTAGAGTTATTCAAAGAATGAATGTATGTGTGTGCCCCATCCAAGTTGTTTTTGCTCATTGAATCTGGTGAAACCCAATGATTAACTTTTTTTTAACTTCATTTACGTTGCTTAATTTTGATGGTTTAAAAAAAAGATATATTGCTTTTTTTTTCAGTTTCCTGTGTACAAATGTTGCTTTTATAATAAAAGATAAAAAAACTTTTGTTTTTAGAAAAACTAATCAAATCATAAATTCTCGATCTAATCGATTAGATTAGTTGAAACAGTTTAAAATAAACTATTAAAAAATAAAAAAACATATATAAAAATTAATTAAACTGATTCAACCTCCACTACTCTGACCAATTTCCGATCCAATCCAATTATATCACCAAAAGCTTTGTAAACCTAATGAAATTAGATACCAAAAGTGTGTTTCATGGATGTTGTAAACCGAATGAACCTAAGATGGGGTTCTAAATGTTCGAGACATGTTGTAAAACTTAAAGAAGCAAAGTGGAGAAAAAAAAAATCCATTATTGCATTGTTAATAAGTTGACCCCTCAAAGACGGTACAAATTTTGTCTGCAATGAAATGCCTCTATCAAACCATTCAAAGCACACCCTCAAAGAAAAGCAGCAATACCGACACCTTTTTACTATTTTGATATTAAAAGAACAAGCACACCAATAGCAAAGTTGAAAGTCAGCTAAAATAAGGGGGGGGGGGGGGGGGCATGGAGAATATCAAAGCAACTTGAAATCCACCTCTTGCAAAATGATGAGTATATATATATATAAAAAAAATCAAGGTGAAATACTAAGTCACAGGGCTAACCTGATATGATGGCTTTATGTTGTGATTATTTGGAAGAAAGGAATAGTAGTTCATACTCTGTTTGCTACAAAGGCTTATTGCAGATAATATTTGATGATAAGAAAAAGACAAGCTAGGCATTAAATACAATCAGTCCTACTGTTGAGGTCAAGCAGATTGGTTGATAAGCCTTGCTGCTGAGAAGTGTAACTTTGCACAATTGACTATAATTTACCCAGATCTATTAACAGAAAAGCATATCATGGTTGGTGAAAACCACATCTGCAGAGATAATGAAGAATGGCTCTAGCATTTTACATCAATTTGTGCGACGAACCTCACCACCCTGTCTTGTGCTTCTGCTACTGCTTAGTGGAACCGAACTCTGACTTGAAAGCTGCAAATCAGAAAGGGGAACAGAACCTGTCTGCGAAAAAATCAAACCAACTGAACTACTAGATGTGCTAGCAGAAGAAGGGATTCGGCTCAAATAGGAATCCTTCTTAGACCCTGAAATCAGCTCAGGCCGTAAATCAGAAGAAGAGGAAGAAGGCGCCAATGTAGCCAGTAAAGACCCAACTTGGTAAGGAGCAACTGGCATGTCAATGAAAGATGATGCTGATGGATTATATCTCATTGTTCCTACTGGGTGGTCGAATTTGCACGTGGACCCAAACTTGCAGTGTCCATTCTGCAAGTAGAATGAACAAGGCTGCACCCCCTGTTTACAAGAAAGAATAAAATCCAATGTTTAAAAACTGAAGTCTAATGTCTTAGCATAGACACTGCATGTCAACAACATGAAATAGTAAAGGTAATAAACTAGCAGTTCAAGATAGTAATACCAAAGTTTAGCCTGAATTGAATTTATTTCCCACAATAAGTAGACATGGATAGATAATTATCATTTCTTGACCCACACAGACTGAGATATAAAATGAATCGACACGGTGAAGTCATGATGAAATTGTTACCTAACTTTTAGACAATGCCTATTTCCTTGTTACGAACAAGGAATGAAATAATAGTAAAAAAGAAGTTACATAAGATCAAGCAGCTGCAATGGACAAAACATGAAGGCCATTTAAGAATCAAATGACATCACTCCAAAAACCCCATTCCCTGTGTCATGTAGTCGAGTTACTAAAGCATAAGATGGTACATAATGGCTATAATAAAGTTTACAATACATATGATCACTAAGGTCATAGTTCATCGGAAAATAGGGGATTTGAAAACTATAGTGAGAACTTGCAAGTGTTGATTCAAAATAGCATTATTATAGCTCTGTTTCCATCAAAACACTACAACTTGAAGTAAGCATATCATTCAGTAAGTATATTATCAGGCAAATACAACTCAAAAAGAGACAAGAATATTTTGCAGAAAAAGGGAAACATTTTCAATTGACTAGATAACATATATTACCAGCAAAGTAGAAAGATCTATGTTAGTGATAAAATATCTAATAAGTTAATGAATCACGACAATTCCATTCTATATTTCTATGCAAATTTGATTATGAAGAATCTAATTGATTCTCACCTTAATTAACCTAGGCTCACATTAATACAAACAATATAAAGAAAGATAAAAACAAAGATTAAACGCATACACCTCATATAGACATGTATGCATGTTTATCAATCGGGCCAAGTTGACAAGAGTGACTGAGACCAAAACTTATCAAAGCCACCACTGGATTAGGAAGGGTGCAAATAAGGACCTCAGTAAATAAACGGCTACCATTTTGAACGCTAGTTTTTCCTAGCCAAAACATACTTAAAATATTTAATAAGATTAATAAAAACCTTGATGATGTCCTCTTATAAGGCAATAGCCAAAAGGCCATCACTTGCTTTCTTTACCCTAAGTAACTCAACTTCCAACTCCATACCAGATAAAGTAAAAAACAAAATTTTGGACTTCTAGGGCTGTCAAAGTCAATGTCAGAGGTATTTAAATATATTAATCTAACAAAACATTTAATCTAGTGCAACATTTTGAAGGTCAAGATCCCTATAAAAGCCAACCCCAAGTGCCAGCTACGTAACAAAATGTCATCTTCAGCATAAAACACAATACAAAGGGTAAATTAAGACAAAGAGATTAAGAGTGTTAACATACTGGACGTAAAGGAAGTCCCATTGGACTGAGGATGCAATTTGTTCGTGGCACAACCCTATCTCTGGGATGATGATACCTACAAGTTGATCCAAATTTACAGTCACCGGTTCTCAAATAGTATTGGCATTCAGGTTCACCGGGCCTCTCTGGAAATGTTTGATCCTTCTGGTTACTGCTTGAAGGGCCAGTGGAAGAGGGCAAGGAAGGATATGGTCCAGCAAGTGAAGGTGTTGAAGATGATAGCTGCGTTAGTCCATAGAGAGAAGTTGCTCCAACACCAGGTTGTGCACCAGGAGAGAGTACTGGGCTCACAGGTGCCTGCACCAATTAAGTTAAAAACAGCTTCAGGAATCCCTATACTTTGGCAGTACCTTAATGCAACAATGCTGATTATCCTACCGAGTAATGACTCCAGCCCGGAATAGGAACCACTCCAGGGGAAAAGAGTACAGGACCATAAGCCCCTTGAACATATGAACCTGGTAGTAGTGGAGGCCTAGCCACTCTCACACTGGTGGATGCTCCCCCATACTGTTCAGGTATAGGAACTGAAGGAGACTGCACCGGCTGATAAAATTGAGGTGCAGATACTGGCATTGATGTACCAGTAGGTTGAGGATGATGGAATTTACAAGTAACGCCAAATTTGCACTGCCCCATTTTCAAATAGTAGGAGCATTCTTCCTCACCCTGTTATAAACGCATATCAAACCAGCTCTGGATGTTTAACGAATACTCAAAAAAGATTAATATAAATTGAGAAAAAAAAGAAAACAAGAAGAGATCATCCAAACCGGTCGTAATGGGTATCCATATATATTCAGTGGAACATGGCTAAAGGATCCACCTCCATGTTTTGGATGGTGAAACTTGCAGGATGCACCAAATTTACAAGTCCCAGTTTTTAAATAAAACTGCAACAACCACAAAAGCATAAGTTAGAAGAAAGAAAGAAAGAAAAGGTCTTCCCAGCATTAATTAGCAAAGGGGTTCATTCGTTAACAACAAATTTGCATTTCCATAAACATTTTTTCTTTTACCTGGCATGCAGGTTCCCCTGGTCGTTCAGGGTACTCCCCTGTAGCTCTTACGGCAGCCTCAACCTAAATGGCATCACAACCAAATAAATATCTCTGACAAAAGCCTTAAAACAGAGTACAAGACAAAAGATCAATCAGCCTAGACAGCAGACACGTCATTAAGAAACAGTGTAAGAAAAGGGATGCTCATATTACCAGCGTTAGGGAAGATGATGAAAAAATACAGACATAAGTTGCACGCAATTTGTTCAAATCTAGAGCAGAGTATGTCAATCATAACTTGTAATTTGAAGTACTTAGCTTCTATTTTGTGATAAATATCACATTAGAAATATAATCTCCACCAAAGTCCTATGAGTTATAAGCAACAAAAATATGAATGGAAGTATATGGGAAAAAAACCACTTATGATAATAGCTACTATATAAGAGTTTTATTGCATTGTTGTAGCACATAGAGATTATAACCGGAGAAGGTTGCTTCATTTATCCACTACTACCGTGTAAGTTCATTATTCCATGTGCATTCTGCACTTTCATAGTCGGATATTAAATTATTAAGTATACTTAGTTACACCCCATCTGTCGCCACTAACAGTCAAATCGAACATCAATGCACATTCTACATACTATTTCCATAACTCAATATCAGTTCAATGCAAAAAACCAGACATTGCAAACGGAATCAAATAAAGAAAAGGAAAACTCCCATTTATTGAAGCAAATGATAAAAGGAATATACCGCAGCACGGTTGCGAGGGTGATTGTAACGGCACCTACTACCATATCCGCACAAACCGGTTCGCATGTAGTAAACACAGTCAGGTACCCCGGGCCGTTCCGGGTACGATTCGGCACCCCTCAACGACAATTGCCACATCGATTCTGCAAGTGCACCAAAGAAAGATGAATAAAGCACCTAATTCGCACTACGCATGGTAAAAACCCTAAAGCCCCAAATAAAAATAAGCTTAACCGAAGTGATATCGTCACAATGCGGGTTGAAAACCGAGGAAAAAACACAACGGAAAATACCTTCCAGGCCGGTTCCCGGACCGGCGGGGCTCCATTCGGGTTGGTGAACCGATTGCGACCCATTCCGTCCCGGGTTTCGACCGTACAACTCCATCCAAACGGGTTCTATTTTTTCTGTTGGGACGGGTTCTGATACTTGGTAATACCTTACCGAGTTCACAGAAGAAAAAAATTACCAAAAAAATGGAAGGTTCTAGAAAGAAGAATGGAAGGTTCTAGAATGATTAGGGTGAGGTCGATCGATAGTGGAAACTTTGGGAGTAAAGGGAAGAAGAAGAGATATAGAGATTCTTTGGTATTCCCTGTATTCGAGCTTTTTTTGTTTTCTTCTCTCTCTAATCTCTCCCTTTCTCTCTCTAGTACCGTACGTCTGGGTTCGGGGCCTTTGTTAGCTTCGTTTCTTTTCTTTTGGTTTAATTATGTCCTACTCCTTGTAGTATTTGAACTTTTTTTTAGCTAAATTTCATCCTCATCCTTCCTATCAACCTTTTAGAAGGAGTTTAATTTTTATTTTTTAATAGAAATATAGATTAAAATATTAAATTTTTAACATGGTAACCTTTATGATAATACACATGTATTTCATGTTAATTTTTTTATTTTTTATTTTTTCAATGTTCTATAATTTTTAAATTATTTGTTAATATGACATATAAAATAAATAGTATCATGTCAGTAAGAAATACATAGACTGCCGCATAAGTTGTCATGCCAATATTGTTAAAAATTAATATTTTAGTCATAATTTTCATTAAGAAAAATGATTTGACTTTTTTTTTAAGTTGAAGGCTAAATTTAACCAAAAAAAAAAGAATTAAATTGACAAAAAATACAAACATTGAGAACCAAATTTATCATTATACCTTTTCTATACATATATGTAATTTTTTTGCCCTTAAACCATTAGAATCATTTTAGTGATTATTACTTTTTAATCAATTTTCACGCTTAAACTTAACAATTAGATTTATTTTGATACCTAATGTGATAAGATAACACTTTAAATCGTATCATATCATCACTTAAAATTTTTAAAAATTTTATTTAAAATCTAAAAATATATATAATTTTTTTGAGTTTCATCTACAAGCTTAGTATTACATGGTCGCACTTTAATGGAATTCAATTTTAGAATAATAAAAAAAAAGCTATCAAGTATATGTGAGGTGTGTCTCGCATTTATCAGATATGTTGCAGGTACCTTAGACGAGAACCAATGAGCAACCTAAGAAAGGCCAAAACAAGCTCGATGTCGGGACGACGCAATGAACATCCAACTTAAGGTAGCGACGACGTCATGACAAGCATGCATGGGATGTCACGACGATGCAATGTATTCTCCAAGTAAGCAGTCGCGTTTTTTGACTCCAAGTATGACTTATTTCTCTCAGTCGAACTCTGATTATTTCAATGATATTTTAGTATGATTAGAACTCTAATCTTAGCCTATTTAAAAGGGTCATTATATCCTTGTATTGAGTGGCCAAAATTAACCCGCCAATCAGCAAGCGCTTTCTTTGAGGGCGACAATATATAGTCGCATAGTTAGGACTTTGTTTTCGATATTTGAGATTGTACGTTTAGTACTTTTAAGTTTATTTTCTTCATATTGTACTCTCATTTGTTTACTCATTTAGTAAAAAACTGATACCTCCTTTGCCTGTGATTTTATCCTATTCGGAGGAGCTCTCTATGTAAAATATTTATGTGTTTGATATTCTCTATTTTACTTGCTCACTACTTATATGGGTCGACCCTAACAGTTTAAATACTAAAGTTGACAAAAAAAATATAGGTAGTGAAATCAAAGCAATCACTAGTTAGTACCACATCGATGAATGATTATTTTTTTTATAAGAATTGGTGCATATTGATACCAATTTGCTTCAATGTATCATTTTGAATTTATTGTTATTTTTAAAAATATTTAATATATGCATGTAGAAATATTTACAAATATCAAATGAATTGTATTACATAAATTTCAAAAATAAAATATTTATGTTTCGACTAATGCATAATGTTTCAATAAAAGTTTTTTATTATTTATTACCATAATGGTAATAAATGGAAATCTTATATTTTTTTAAATATTATTCATGCACCAATCGATACATAATATTCCGATCAGAATAATCGGAATTTAGTGAAACTGACCAGTACAATTAATACGGACAAAAAATTTAACCAGTATGATAAAGAAAATTAATTACACTAATTTACGAAAAATCGATACGAAACCAACTACATCAACCAAAATAGACCTAATTACTAGATTTATATCAAAAAATTACATCAACCCTTTTGTATATAATCTTTTTGTTTTTAGTTTTAATAAACTAGTCCAAAAAACTAAAGACAAGTTATGACATTATTAATAAACTTTGAGGGTGACCTTTTAAAATTCAAATATTTAATTAAAAAATAAAATCCAATTAAAATTTTATCGAATAAACATAGGAGATAAAGTTGCACTTTTTTTCTAATGTTTACTGATATTATAAATTAATAAAAAATATTTATTTTATAAAAATAATTAAAGAAGAAGAAGAAGATGATGATGATGATTATTATTATTATTATTATTATTATTACCCTTTTTGTTGTGTTGTGACCAAATAAAGCGTGCCTGGAAAATTGATAAAATTTTCGCGGAATCCTTTAAAACCCGACATTAGTAAAAGTAAAATAGGTAACCGACACACTCCTTCAATCTCAAATTTCCGTGTAAGCTTCTACTTCGTTCCCACCTCATCAATCAATTACATTCTACTTGATATACATGCGCGAACTTGGAAAATTTTTTTAGATACGATAATAAAAATATAATTATATCATTTTAATAGTTTATAATTTTTTAAAAAATTAAATTAAATTTTTATAATTTTTAAAAAGATTAAAGTGTAATTTTATTTTTATTAATTAAAATTTAAAAAATTAAAAATTTAAATAGAAAATGTTTCATTTTAAGTAGAATTGGGGTCCTACCAACCTCTTAGCTATATACTTGTTCATATATTTACGGGGCCGTTCTTGATATTTTTGGAGTCATAAGTAAAATAATAAATTGAAGTTTTGGATCTTTAAAAATCAGAGAAAATATTTTTAGATCCCTTAAAAGTTGGTAAAAAATATTTTTGGGCCCTTAAAAGCTGAAAAAAAATTTACCCTATAAAAACTAGAAGAAAAAGAATTTTGGATCACTTTCAACATTGAGCCCTAAGCGATCGCACTTCCAGACAACTTCAAAAGTCGGGCCTTTATATTTACTATATTTAAGCTTTTAAACTTATTAAGAAAGGTTGAAGAGTTAAAAAGTCATGTAATTTGAGTATTTGGATATAAATATATTATTTTATATTTTATTTTAACTTAATGTACTAAAAATATATGGTCCTGTTTGGTAATTGGTCGATAATTGATTGTTGATCATAGTAGTTGATTTGATCAATTAATTTTGTTAACTGATTTAATCAACTAATTCTATTAAGTGTTTATTTAAAAGTGTTTGGTAAAACTTAATTGATAGGTGTAAAATGACAAATAAGAGCATGATACATTTTATTGTTAAGTATTTATTTGTTTATAATACTTTAGTTTTTATTGGGTAAAATTATTGAAATAAAATACTATTATCAAAAAATTAAAACATCCATTATGAAAATTAATTAGTAAATATTTTTGAAATTTTAAATAAACAATTTTTTTAAGTTCCTTATTTGCAAATATTAACCATGTAGAAATTGGTAAATATTAATAATGTATCAATATAATTATAAACTATATTCTTAGTAATAATTATGTCACGTTCTTAGTATGTATATTAGTATTAATTATGTCACACTCTAAATAAAATTGTCTAGTAGCATGTTTTAATTAATGTAAAGTTGCACAAGAAATCATTCTACACAAGTAAATTGAAAATAAATTAAGAGTACATAAATATTCAAGATTGAATGGACTCGATTGAAAATTTCTTACAACAATGTTGATTTTTGTAGATTCACGATGGAGTTTTTTTTTGTATATTTATGGTGGAGCTTTTTTTTTTTAAAATTTACTTTGGACTTTGGAGGTGAAAGTGAAATGGAAGAATGGAGGCTACTGATATCTTGACACCCCCATTAGGTTTGAGAGCATGTGGTAAAGATAGTAATTTTTAAGCAAGCATGGTCAGATATATCATTCCACATATCTCATTCTTGATCAGCTGTTGAAAAGAGTTGTTCATCCTAACGTTTTTTTTGTTTTTGAAGTTTTAGCTCAACAAGCTTTTGCACGCCTGCATTTACCAAACACTACAATCAAAGAGTTTGACTACCCAATCTTCCATTTGTGCCCAAATCAACTAAAAACCCAAAACTCTTGTTTACCAAACACCCCATAATTTACATAGTAAGTGAACGATATAATATTAAATTAATTGGTTTTTAAAAAAAAGTCTTCAACTTTCATTTTAAGTAACATATCACTAATCATATTATTAGTTTTTGTGAGATTAATGAGAATTTTTAAAAATTTGAAGATTCTAATTAATATTTTTTTCAAAATTTTGGGGCTGCCTTTGCCAGCTTGTAGAAAGTCAAATATGATAACCACTAAGTTTTTTATACAAATTTTATTACAAATCATAACACCAAAGCCATGAGGATAAGGCTTCTCCCTTTCTTTCTCCTTTTGATTTCTCTTCCCGATTTCGCAAGTTTAAGTTCACTAAATTTGGAGCGCCCTCTTTCTCTTTTAATAATGGTTGTTGTTACTCAATTTATTGGTTGAATTTTGATTAAGTTTTACGTGAGGCTTTAACAATATTAAGGGCTAGAAGATGGAGTCTGATAATGACTTGGGGGACGATGGTGGTGGTTATGGGAATGGAGTGGTCAGGGACGAAACTAAAAAATTTTTTAGAGGGGTCGAAATTAAATTGTATATTTTTACGATAGTAAAAGTATAACATTACCGTTTTAATAGCCTATATATTTATAATTTTAAAAGATTAAATCAAATTTTTATCATTTTTAAGGGGGCAAAGTACAATTTTACCAGTAAAACCTTAAAATTTTAAGAGCCTAAATGGAAAATTTCCATTTTAGGAGGGTCGGGGCCCCTGCTAGCTCCCTTTGAGTTCACTACTGGGAGTGGTGCCTTGATGTTCTGTGATTGTGTAATGATTCAATTTCTAGTGGTGTCAAAAAAGGCGATTTCGAGATCCCGTTTCTGTGAACTAAGTCCGTAAATATTTAATAGTGATATTTACGGAGATAGTGTATTAATGAATTGAAATTTGGATAGTCAAAAATAGTCAAAATTATAACTAATTAGGGCCCAAGGACTAAATTGTAAACCTCAACCACTATGTATTGAATGATATGAAATATACATGTTATGTTAATGAATTGAATTGTTATTTTGCATATGATTGAAAATTTGATATGCGTACTAAATTATAAATTGAATTGAAATTTGATACATTATTAACTAATCGAGCTGAGTCGAAGATAGTTGGCATGATATAGGATTGGATTGAGTATTGGATTATGCATTTATGCGTCAAGATGCACTTCATGTGTCAGATACGTGCTTATGTGCCAGAAAGCACTTCATGTGCCATGTATGCGTTTTATATGCTATGATGCACTTCGTTGCTAGTTTGGTGTGTTGGTTGGACGATCCGAGTATCAGTTTGAGTTCGAGTCAGGTTAATAGGGGTTGCATATTGTAACTTGGTGAATGATATGAATGTGAATAAATTATGCTATTTGAATTATTTGTACTTAAATGCGAAAGACATGTTGAAATCACACAGTTGAGTACACAAATCAAACGAAATCGAGCCTTGAGGGCTGAAACGGATCCAAATGAGTCAGTAGACTCTAGAAATGAATGAATTATGTGATAATATAAATGATATATCGAAAATAGGAATTATAATTGAATGTTTTGACATTGGCATGTTTGAAATATTGTAATTATAAGTAAAATGAAATGTCTATATAGGTTGAATTGGATTGGGATGAATTAGTGTTTGTTTTATACACTTAACATGTTTGGATTAAGGATGCAAAGCTTTGCAACTCCAACTTATAAGCATATGGTTGATATGTACATATAGTTATACATGTTTACTTTAAGATTGATTTGTTAATGCTTATTTTATATACTTGAATTATAAATGTACCATTGAGCCTATTGCTCAGCGTACGATTTGTTTTCTATGTGTGTAGGTTCAAGTGTTTCTCGAAGCCCCAAGACTTGAAGCCAACATCCAGATCACTGTTTACGACTCAATAAAGTTTGTACATTGTTTTACATTTTGGTCTTATGGCATGTACCTAGGAATCTTATGCTAATGCATTGAAATGATATTTTGGATATATCCGTTTAGTTATCTTTGAAGCTTAAGGTTGTGAATATGTTTTGGTTGGTTTTTGGAAGCATATATAGTAGGTGACAAATTAAGTAGTTGATATTGGAGTTAGTAGTTGTTGGTACTTGGAAGTGCCAAAATTTGCACAAATGCATTGTATGCTTTGATAGATAGTTGACATGGTAGTATGGAAGGTACTATAACTTGTTTTTAGGTCATTCAAACTTGTAATAGGTTCATTCTTGTGAAGACAATGAGTCACATCGTGAAGTGGAACTTCTGATGTCACAATGAGAAACAAAGCAAAATTTTAGGTGGCGACATCGTTGCTCAAGGTCATGACAAGCTTCAAAACAGAGAGTCATGTTGCGATAATAGACTCTTGACGTTAGGACGAGACAATATAGTGAGTTGCATCATGATGAGGAACCCCCAATGTCACGACGTCAACCCAAAATTTTAAATTTTTACAATATAGTCCTGTTTTGACCTCGAGTTAGTAAAAGAGATTTCGTAAGGTTATATTAGACCCGGAAATGGTTATGTATCATTTTTATACACTTGTATTAATACATTTGAATGTTTTAAGGGTTTGGAAATGAAATTGAATTATAAGTAGTTGCTCCGACGACGAATGTGACACATTGTAACTCGGACCCGACGATCGAGTCGGGCATTGGGGGTGTTATAGGTTGGATGGTTAGTGTAATGATGGTGGTCAGTGAAAGTTGCAATGTTGTTGGTGTGAAGATGGTATGGGAGTGAAGAGAAAGGATTGGATGGTTTAAGGGATGCGAGTGGTTGAGAGTGATAAGGTTGATTGTGATCTAATCAGAAGAGAAATAAAAAAAAGAAGGCAAAGAGGCAAATGAGAGAATGAGGAAGACTCCGTTAGTGCCAGTGATCGAAGTAAGTCATCGGAGGTGTGGTCGACCATAGCTACAATAAAAAGGGAGTTCGTTTATTTTTTTTTAATATACTAGGGTGATAACATAATTTGTTCATACTTTCTTAACCCTTTGACAACTCATGCACACCTTGCACACACAGGTGCTCGAACCCGGGACCCCTAGGATGAACAATATCCTCTTTTCTATTGGAGCCACTTGTTGAGTTCGAGAGTTCTTTTATTTTATTTCTTTTTATTTAAATGATTTTGACCTTAAAATAAAAAGTGGATAATTTTTACCAAGTTCATATGGTCAATATGTTCAATTTTTTTGCTATGGCCCATGAAGCCACGTGGCATTGTAATAGTGGTCCACATGTTAATTATTGTCAAAACTTAACACCGTTAATTTGAAATATCAAAGTGGTAAATGGAAAAATAGTACAAGTAACACATTACACAATTCAAAAGTTGACACGTGGTAATCTAGCTTTTTTTTATAAAAAATTATAAACTGTATTATATGTCACATGCACAAAAAACTCATCTACTACGACGAATTACTTTTGGAGATAGAAAATCTACAATATTTTTCTAAATAATTTAAAAATCACTTATTTTTCTAAACATTTTTTTAAAATACAATATTTTTACACTAATATTTTAAAAGAAATATGTACACTGCTATCGAAAATTTTATACCTGAGAACTTGATTTAAATGTTTGATGCTATTCGAAGCAAACTATAATAAAATTAAACATTGAATATTCATGATTTTTTTATCCAATTATTTAACAAAAAACTGAATTTTTTTAATATTTTTTATATAATGCATGTACATTTTACGGTTCATATTCGTGTTGAAACATTTTCAAATATTTATAGTGTTTCAATAACTATAAATCTTTTGATCATTGGTCAAAAGTTATATCATTTGATTTTTGAAAAGAATTATAACTATTCAAATATTATTACTTGAATAGTTATAAAATTAAATGAATAATTATATGTTTTTTTAAACGATATTATTATTCAAAAAGACACCTATTGAAAGGTGTCTGTATGAAGAAATATGAAAATTCTTATAAATAGGAATGAGATTTCATTTAAAAATCATATCAACAAATTTTAAAATTCTTTCTTTCCTTCCTTCATTTTCTAATATTATTAGATTGTTCTATAAAGTATTAATGCAAAAACCATTTGTAGAAATTGAGTTTCATGTTATACATTGCTCAGTGCTTAATAGACTATTTTCGTCAGTGCAAAATACAAATAGTCATCGGTTTCATTGTAATATCGAATTTAATTTGCTTGAAACTCTTTTGCATACCGAATATAGGTGAGGACGGATATAACTTTAAAAATAGTGACTTAACACACGCTTTGGAACCATGTCCTATTTCTTCATTTATTGTTCAAAGTTCCGTTCATATGTTCAAGATTTTCCTCACCGAACATTTGTACTAACAATTTTAAGATTATAATACTAACAATTCGAAATTCACAATTACCTCTCTTAATAATATTATCTTCATGTTAGTCTAACATTTAAAATATAAAAATTCACAAAATTTAAAATATTTGTTGCACACTTGCACTCCTTTGCGTCGCTACACTTTTTTGTTTTAAATTGATTTTTATGCTTTGGAATTGACGGGGTTTTTTTTTATTAATTTAATACAAAAAAATATTTATTTATCAAAATAATACTTCAATCCCATTAATTATCAAAATGATATGTTTAGTTAGGTGAATGGCTTTCAAATGGTGGCATCAGTGGATTTTTTGATACGAACTTTTTTTTATATTTTAATTAAATTTATGTATTTAAAAATAAAAATAAAAATATTATATTAATGGAGGCTTTTGAAATGGCAGCACCTAAGGGAAAACAAAATATACGGAAAATAAATACCTGACACAGATGAAGGGTTTTGAAGTGGCGACACTCTTGGAGGGTTTTGAAGTGACGGCACCTTGAGGTTTTTTTGCCACTTGTTTGGCCCCCATTGTGTCGTGTGTGTGTTTATAGGTGTTTTGAGTGGCAGAATTTATTTTGAGGGTTGTGGGACAATAATTTAAATGAGAGTTTTATTTTGTTATAAAATAAGGGAAGGGGAGACCAAACGGGCACGAGAGAAAAAAAGAAAGAAAGAAGGAAAAAGGAAGAAAGAGAGGAAAGAAAGAAGAAGGAGAGAAAGCTAGTAATTTGGTTTTGTGTTTATTGTAAAATTTATTTTTAAAATTATTTAATTTGTTAGTTTGTAGTAATAATTTTAATTTTATTGTTTAATGTGATTGATTTGTTATTATAATTTTATTTGTTTAGTAGGTTGATTAAAAGAGTAAAAGATTAAAAGAAAGGAAGAAATGTAAGTTTGGTTTTTATTAGTATTTATTATTTTAAGTTATTTGTTTTGTTTAATTTAATTTTTAATTGATTTGTTATTTAATGTTTTTATTTAGTTGAATAAATTAAGAGGAGAGGAAGAAAGGTAAGTTTGTTTATTATGTTATTATTAATTTACTTTAATTTAATTTTGTTAGTAAGTAATTTTATTTTGTTACTAGTAGTAAGTAAGTAATAATATAAATTAATTTAATAATTAAATATTAAAATTATTTAATTTGTTAATTAGTAGTAGTAATTTTAATTTTATTGTTTAATGTGATTGATTTGTTATTATAATTTTATTTGTTTCGTAAGTTGATTAAAAGAGTAAAAGGTTAAAAGAAAGATAAAAGTAAATATTTTATTGGTAATTTAAAGTTATATTTGTTTAGTATTTATTATTTTAAGTTATTTATTTTGTTTAATTTAATTTTTAATTGATTTATTATTTAATATTTTTATTTAGTTGAGCAAATTAAGAGGAGAGGAAAAAATGTAAGTTTGGTTATTTTTAATTTAACCTTTTACTCTTTTAATCAACCTACTAAACAAATAAAATTATAATAACAAATCAATCACATTAAACAATAAAATTAAAATTACTACTACTAACTAACAAATTAAATAATTTTAAAAATAAATTTCATAATAAACACAAAACCAAATTACTAGTTTTCTCTCTTTCTTCTTTCTTTCCTCTCCTTCTTTCTTTCTTCTCTGGTGCCTGTTTGGTCTCCCCTTCCTCTATTTTATAACAAAATAAAATCTTTACCTAAATTCTTGTCTCCCAACTCCCAAAATAAATTTTGCCACCCAAAACAGCCACAAACACACACACACACACACGACACAATGGGGGTTAGACAAGTGACGAAAAACCCCAAGGTGCCTCCACTTCAAAACTCTCCAAGAGTGCCGCCACTTCAAAACCCTTCATCTATGTTAAGTATTTTTTTTTGTATATTTTGCATGTATACTTTTTTCCTTAAGTGCCGCCATTTCAAAAACCTCCATTAATATAATATTATTTTTTTATTTTTAAATATATAAATTTAATTAAAATATAAAAACAATTCATGTCAGAAAAACCCACTGAAGCCATCATTTGAAAGCCCTCCATCTAACTAAACATATCATTTTAATAATTAATGAGATTAGAGTATTATTTTGATAGATAAATATATTTTTATATTAAATTAATAAAAAACCCAAATTGACGGAGACAACAAAGTTGGGGCTGGGCGGCTTTGTAATGTCGACTGTGACAACCTTAATCTTAAACCTACACATGTCGTGCTTTGAGATTCTTGTCCACGAAGGGAAACAAACTTTATTTTCTAAATTGAAAAGGACTCTTATATGGAGAAAAGATTGTATGAAACAAAGATATTATCCCTTTCCAATAGTTTTATGACACATCAACAATTTCATCCTAAATTTTAGGATTTTAATTGTAATTTGATTTTTTTCAAGATGAAATGTTGAAATTAAGAATGAAAATACTGATGTGGCATAAAATTATTGGAAAAGGGACACAAATGACGTGGTGTCACTGTTTCATTCAATCCTTTTCCATACGTAAGAGGTCCTAGATTTGAATTTAGATATTTTGGTTCACAACACTCGAACTGCTCGAGGAATTTCCAACTGTTTTATTTTAAATTGAACTATTTTGTTTTTAGAAAAGTGGATGTGAAGAAGAGGATTTTTTTTAACCATGGATATGAAACAATTATGGTATTTGGTTGTACTGTCCCACTTTATTATATAAAATTATTTTTTATCTATATATTATAATTATTAAAAAGATAAAATGTAAAAAAATATGTTTAAAAAAATTGATGTATTTTCTGTTTAAATATTATTCTTGAATAATTATATTTAAATATTTGTATGCTTTAAAAAAAATGAAAATATTATAAGTAATTAATAGAAATTGAAGTGGACATGGATACATCCAACATTCATAAAAGTAGGGGTGTTCAAACGGTTTGTTCTGTTAATATTCGAACCGAATTACTATTGATCGAATTATCCGAATGTAAAAATCTTTAACAGTTAATCGAATCGAATTTTTTTTAAATACATTAATCAAACCGAATTACTTGATTGTTTAGCCGAATTAACCAAAATTTATATGTTTTTGTCTTTTAGTTAAAATAAGTATAAAACCTATAAAAAAATGCATTGTGAATGTTCATTTTCTTTTATTTAATAGTTCAAAAAAATTTAGATAGAGGTGAAAACAACAAATAAGACATTACAAACACTACATAAGTCTGAAAGTTAACAACCAAATACTACATAAGTCTTGAAAACAATAAATATTTCGGTTAATTACTTGATTTCGAACCGAAATAACCAATATTTGAAATTCCAAAAAATCATTAACTGATCTCCGACCGAATTAAATTTAGCCACCAACTGATTATCCGAATTAAATCGGTTCGATCAGTTAATTTGATTTTAACCGAACTGTGAACATCCTTACATAGAAGTGATAGTGATTTTCAATATTACAAATTCATAGTGGAGTGAGGTGGATGATGGGACAAAACATGTTAATCATGGAGTGATAATAGATTTAATAACATCTGCCCCTATCCTGCTTTATTATCATCCTTAAAGGGATCTCTAGGAAAAATATGTGCACAAGTTAGTTGAAAGGTAATAAATGTATGATTGAGAAAGCAAATTTGACATTTGGTCAAAGAGACTAACCTTTTTCTCTTGAGAAGAAAAGACTTCCAAAGTCCAAACTTTAGCATTGCTCCCCTCCCAATATTGTTGTTGTCTTAGTGATTGGTAAGTTCTTTATCCTTCCTCTCGTATGGCATAATCTCTTTGTTGTTGTGTTGTTTTATCCCTTTTCTTTTCTTTTTTTTTCCTTTTTCCTTTGCCTGAGGGGTGTTTCAATGGCCTCCTCTAGTTTTTTGGTCGTTGTTGGCCTTTTGTTGGCGAAAACATTACCTTCCTTTATGCGGGAGAGCTTGTTGTCGATGGTTTATGAATAGTTTTGTTTCAATTTGTTTATACTTGTTTATCAAACTAAATAAACAGACATGAACATATTTTCGAAGGTTCGTATATTATATGAATTGAATACAAATAAAACTTGTTTAATTTACTTTATATTTATTGAGAATCTCATTTAATCAAACAAAAAAGAGCAAACAAACTTGTTTATCTTATTATTTGGGTTTATTTTACTTACATAATACAAAAATAAAAAATAAATACCTAAATGGCATATCAATACCATTATTTACCAAAATGGTATGGTTGCAATAGTACCAAGAGGTGGAGGGTATGGAGGAGGCGACATCCAATTTCTTTCTGACACAATCATTGAAACATAATTACAAAATGTTATGTTTTTCTAAATATATTTTTAAGGGTGGAGGGTGCAAGAGAGGCAGCATTAGTATTTTTTAGTGTAAAAATACGATTTAATTGGTGGAGGATGAGAGAGAGACGGCACTAGTGGAGGGTACATTTTCCATAATTTTCTTACAATTTTATAAAATTTTATAAATTTTTTCTATATTTCTATATATTTTATAATTTTTTACGAATATTTATAATTTTTTTCTATTTTTAATAAAATTTAAATATTTTTTATAAAAATTAGGGGTGGTTCAAGTATCCAATTGAGTGCAAAAAAACTCAGGGGCTTAATTTTTTTTTGAAAAAGTTTGAGGGTTTTTTTATGCATTTTGAAAGTTCAAGTATCCAATTGAATGTAAAAAATGTGGGGTTTAATTGCTTTTTCTGAAAAAGTTCGAGAATTTTTTTAATGCATTTTGATAATTCAAGTACCCGATTAAATTAAAAAAAAAGCAGGGCCTTAATTACTTTTATTGAAAACGTTTGAGGGCTTTTTACACCCTTAAGCCATAAAAAATTGAAAAGATCACATCCTTAGACATAATAATCGTCTTTATACTAATTAAGTAAATAGAAAAAATAACTCTCAATAATTTCAACAAAATGGGACAATGTATGAATTACATAAAAAGCAAAAAATTAATGTTAAAAAAATGAAACATGCTTGCTCCATTTCTTCAAAACACCCTATTTACAAAATAAACTATCAATAAAAATTAAACTAATACCCTTTTTGTTATTTTCATTTAAATTAAAAAAATATTAAAGAAAAAACAAAAATCATTTGTAAAATAAATAAATACAAAAATAAATACTAGTCTTGCCTCTCTCTCACCCTCCACCAATTAAACTGTATCTCTACACTAGAAAATACTAGTGTCGCCTCTCTCATACTCTCCACCCTTAAAAATATATTTTTCTAAAAAAAACACATCATTTTGTAATGATGTTTCAATGATTGTGTCAAAAACAAACTGGGTGTCACCTCGTCCATACCCACCTGTTAAGGAACTGTTGACAGTTAGTTTGTTAGTAGAATTTAATTCAGTTAATAGCATGGTTTATATGCTATTATGATGTATAAATACAGTACTCTGGAGACTGAATAATATGAGTTTTCAGTTTCTCTTCTTGATATTTCTTAGTGTTGTTTTGCTACTCAAATATGGTATCAGAATAATGTTTTTTATTAGGTAGTTATTGTCACGACTTCAGAAGTTCGTATTGAAAATGAAGGGATTCAACATCAATCGTCACCAGAAGGAGTGGATCAAGAGACTACTGCAAATTGAATTGTCAGGAAGATTCAACAATTTTCTTAACACAATACTATCAAACTCGATGAGACAAAATATCTTCTTTGGAAGCAACATGTTATGCTCATTCTTGAAGGCTATGATGTTCAAGAATATATTCAAGGTTCTACTATTGTTTTATAATTTACAGTCAATGAAGAAGGTCAGTTAGTCAAAAATCCGGAGTTCTTGGTACATAATTAACTGGATATATTGCTAGCTTCGTGGTTGTTATCCACAGTAAGTGATGATCTTTTTGTTTATCTGTCTAATGCTAGTACAAGTTTTGAAGTATGGTCTACCATTGAGAAGAGGTATTCTACTCGATCCTGTAACATCCGCGTTTTTGAACCGGATTTGAAACAGTATTAGGTACGAGTTATGAATTAGAATATGAGGTTAAAATACGAAGATTAGGAAAATTTAAGGATTAATTAGTACTTGTGTGAAAGAAGGAAGGACTAAGTAGAAATTTAGTTAAAATGAATTATGAGTCATCATGAGAATTATAGAGATTAAGGAAGGGCAAGTGAGTAATTAGCATGGGTGATATTTTTGGAGGCAATGATTTTGGGCCAAAGTGTAAAGTTGGATGGCCTAGGGACTAAAAGAGCAATTTTACCATTTTTATAAAGAGAGATATTTTTAGTGGAAAAGTCTAGAGAATTTGAGAGATGAAAGTTAATTAAAAAGATAAAATAACATCTTTTCTAGCAAAGCCAACCGTCCATGCCTATATCATTTCTCCAAACTTTTGCTTTAATTCTAATTAGGTCCTTCCACCATTGTTAAACCTTCCAAGTTTCAAAAACCTCCCTTTTCTTTGTAATTTCTTTAAAAAAGGCATAGAAGGAAGCTAATGAACACCTTAATTTTCATATAGAGTTCACTTCGAGGTGTTAAAGAGTGTAGGGATTGAAATAGAGTTTTGTGTTTTCAAGAGCTAAGGTAAGAGATGAATAAATTCTCATGACATACATGTATATTTCCATACTTTAGCATGAAAATCATTGAATTTTAGCTTATAGCTTATATGTGTGTTTATATGAAATTGAAGAAAAAGGAAAGAGGGACAAGGATCAAATTGAAGAGAAAGGAAAAGAGAAGAGCAAGGAGTAAGAAGAGAAGAATATCAACTTTTTGTTGTAAGTACTACAAGAGTTTTGAATTATAATTTACTTTCTCTAATGGTATATGAATTATTAGTGTAGAAATTGTTATATAGGTAAATAGTATGAATATCTACAATGATGAAATGAAGGGATTAATTGTGATAAAATGAATAGAATGATATGTATAATTATAAGAATAGTAATTATGTGTGATTGAGTAAAACATAGTGTAAAGAAACATGTCCATTAAAACAGTTTGGACAGAACAGAGGATTAACTTCGAAAATTCACCAAAAATTTTATATAATGAGTTAAGGGTAGAATTAAATATGTAATTAAATTTTATTGAGTGTAGATTCATATGGAAGAAACAGTGAAAGAAAAAGAATTGTATATTTCGAGATATTCTAGTTTTTGTATAACAAGATCAGAGTAGGTTCTAGTTTCTCTGTTCTGACTTTGAAAAATCATAGAAAAATTTAGAAAAATTATTAGAGAATGAAATTTATATGGATGTATCCTCAATGAGTCTATTTTCAAAATAAACAAACAAGAACATTATTAGATTTCTGTACTAAAATATAATTAATTTTTAGTAAGGAAAGGTCGAAACTGTCAGGCTGCAGAGAAGAAGTAAATTGGAAGAATTTTCTGTATTAATTGGATAAATTAAAAATTCTGAAATTATTATTGTAGAAAGATATTTGAGTCTAGTTTTAGAAACATTAAGCGGATATAAATTTTGAATTTCGTAGCTCAAGATATAAATAATTTAGTGATTGTGACTCAAATGAACAGCTTTAAAAATTAATGTGAAAATAAAATTAAAGAGGTATATGATGAATAAATTATGAATAATAATGTTAAATGAGATTATGTCCATATAGACGAATTAGAACCGTTGTGATATTAGTGGCATGACATTAAGGAATACTTGAGCACCTACTATTTAGCACGTTTCGTGCCCTCTGTTCAGCACTGTGTGTGCCTCTGTTCAGCACTTTGTGTGCCCTCTGTTAAGTACTTCGGTACTTCCTGATTGTTCCGTTTATCCGTTGAGTTCTATGAAAGTCTACAATGGACTAATAAGTGGAAAAAAATGGATTAAAGTGTGAATTAAGCTAATGTGATAAGTTATATGGTATATGTTAGCAAGGCAAGAAGTGTATAAGCATGAGTTATTTAATAGTTGTTCATTACTTTTGTAGTGCTTACTAAGCCTTCACCGGCTTAATGTGTTTATTTTAATGCGTAGGTACAGAATCTACGAGAAGTTTAGTTGAGCTAAGGGACCTCTCCTCACATCACATCATCATATTGGAAGACTCAAGTTTAGGTACATTACTTTTGGTAAAAATGGCATGTACAAATGGTTCTATTTTGTGTCTCCAATGTATGGTTATAAATGTTGTTTTGGATTACTATGAGTTGATAAATTGAAATGATGAGTTTTGAATGAAATAACTTTAAAACATATCGTTTGAAAGAAAAATTTTATTATACTCGTGTTAAATTCTATACTGTATGTAATACTTCTATACCGGATTTATACGTGTGAACCGGGTATAGGGGTGTTACTGGTCCAGCCTTAGAATTTCAAGTCTTAAACTCATGTTGTATTCCCAAAAGAAATGACAGTTGTCCATCAAAGAATATTTGCTTATAATCAAGAGTCTGTGTGATATGTTGATTGCAACAGGTAGTATTGTAATAGATCAAGAACAAGTTAGCATTATTCTTGCAAGGTTACCCATGAGTATGAGTCTATTAGAGCTGTAGCCTCAGCTACTTCAGTTTCTCTTGAACTTCTTGTTGAATTACTTACTCATAGCGAGACACAACAACTTGATTCTATAGCATCCATACCATTGCAAGTTAATATGGTTCAAAAGAAGTTTGGTACAGAAAACTAGTCCAAGAATGTTGACTCTCATGAGGGATCTATTAGGAACTACAATCCAGGTTATAAGAACTTGAGTCGAGGTGGAAGAGGCTATTATTGAGGAAGGTTTAGAAGAGGTAGGTCCTCTCATGGTCGTCCTTAATGTCAACTTTGTGGTAGAATCGGTTATGCTGTTCAACGACGTTACTATCGAATTGATGAGAATTTTTCTAGTGTGGATGATTTTGATCAAGGGGAAATATGCAAGTTAATTACCATCAGTTTGGGAGTCAATCTTCTAGTCATTGTTGTGATCAACATTTGCAAGGACTAATGGCCATGTTTCAACAAGGCTATCCTCCTCAAACAGGTTCATTTTCCAAGAATTTTCTTCAATTTCCACCAAATCTGCTAACCAAGTTTGGTATCCAAATTTCGAGGCTAGGAACATGTAACTAATGATCTTTCTAATCTTGAAGGTGCTACTGCATACACAGGTACTAGTCAGTTGATTATGAGAAATGGTGCTTGTGTACCAGTTACTAATGTCAGATCTTCTTCTCTTCTCTTTGGACATAGAATCTTGCAACTCAAAAATGTTCTTCATGTTCCCTATATTTGTAAAAATTTTACTTGTCCTCATACTTCAGAGCAGAACGGTATGGTTCAAAGAAAGCATAGACAGATTGTTGAAACTGATTTACATTGCTCACTCAAGCTTTTTTACCAATACAGTTATGGACAAACGTTTTTCACAGTGCTGTCTATTTGATCAATAGGTTACCTACTTTTGTGTTGTGTGAAAAGTCTCCACATGAGATACTCTACAATGCTAAACCTAAGTATCTGCAGTTAAGGACTTTTGGATGTTGTTACTATCCTTGTTAAGGCCTTACAACAAGAATAAACTTCAATTTCGGTCCAAGCCTTATGTTTTTCTTGGTCATAGTGCTCTCCACAAATGTTATAAGTGCCTTGATTAATCAAGCAGAATTTTTATTTGCAAACATGTAATGTTTGATGAAACTTGTTTTCCTTATGCTTCAAAATAGGTTTCGATTTCTCAGCAGTCAGATTGTGATCGAGGATTGTCCGCTCCACAAGCATCTATTTCTATTGTTGATTCACAAAGCTCAATTATGACTAAAACATTTCCTTCCTTGTCTGTTTGCAGTACTTCTTCGTAATCACCTACAAAAGATGAGCCTCATATGGAACTTGGGTACCTTCTACTGAGTTTACTCCCTTAGAACTTGCTACATCGTCAGCTGGTGGACTTGAGACTGGTATTGTGGATCCTAATAGAGACATGAGGGTTCCTACTGAAGTTGAGCAAGTTGGAACTACTTTGTCTAATTCTCCTCCTATATCCAATGTTCATCCCATGATCACTCGATCCAAAAATGGTATTTTTAAAATGAAAGCCTTCTCAGTTGGCTTATTTGATGAGGAACCACAGATTATTGAGGAAGCCTTTGCTAGTCTTGAATGGACTAAGGCTGCCCAAAAGGAGTATCATGCTCTTTTAAAGAGTAACACCGGGGAGAAGGTTCTGTTACCTTCTCATCAAAGAACATTTGGGTGTAAGTAGGTCTCCATGCTCAAGAAAAACGCTTATGGCACCATTGCTAGATACAATGGAATATTGGGAGTCAAAGGGTATCTTCAAGAAGTTGGAGTTGATTTTCATAATACGTTTAGCCTTGCAGTCAAGCCTACTACTATCAGGGTTATACTTACTCTTGCTGTCACCTATGGATGGCAACTTAGACAAGTTGATATCAAAAATGCTTTTTTAAATGGAGATCTTCGTGAGGAAATTTATATGAGTCAACCTTTTGGTTTTAAGGTTCATGGTGAAAGTCAACCTTTGGTTTGCAAGCTAAAGATGGCCTCAAACAGGCCCCTAGTGTAACCCTCTTTACTCGACCTAGAAGATATGGTCGGATCTAGAAGGTTGCAGTTGTAACTTTACCCTCAAGGAAATCACTTAAAACATAAATATATAATAACTTGCAATCAAGTAAAAGAAAAACAAATCAACTTCCATTATTGTAAATAATCTCAAAAGTTTATAAGTTCGGAAGTAATAATGTCTATCTACTAGTTTATTAAAATATCTGAACCAAATCTATAGATGCATACAAAAAGGTATATCCCAAATTTAAATTTACATCACAATTCCAAATATTATGATAATAAAATAGTCTAAAAAACACAAAATAATCCATACTGAATAGTGAAAACATGAATAAAACCGAGATATTCTCCGAGTACCAAGTCGCCTAAGTTTAAGGTTATCTGTAAGAGGAACTATGAGGGAGTGACCTAAAGAGCCTAGTGTGTCTCTATAGTGTAGGCAATCACAACACAGTATCATACTAGTTTTTTCAAAGCACTTTAAAGAAGCAACCAACATCCACAACTCAAATGACCCCACACCTTAGTAGCAGCAACAGTAGGGTTTACCAACCTCTTGATGGTGCCATCACCAAAGCCTCGACGGAAAGACGCAAGATCGTCAAAAATGAAAAGAAAAGGGAAAAGAAAAATTACCCCTTCACGATACACAACTTACCAACACCAAGAACGATAGAAAAACGGTGAAGCTACGGTAGAGAGGACGACGAGAAGAAAGAACAGAATGGTTCTCACGCCGATCTCACGAACGATAGATGGTGAGGGAAGATAGGATGATGGGGTTTTCTTGCGAGACGATGGGGAAGGCAACAGTGATGACGATACGACTCACGAACGACGAGAGGGCAATGGTCGGAGCATGATCGAAAAAGAGAAAATGGGAGGGGTATAATCGGTTGAGGGAAAAAAAGAAAGGAAAAAGGGAGATGAAGGGTTTGAATCAAAAGAAAAAGGGGTTTAAAAATAAAATAAATAGGGCAATTTGCAAAAGGGTCCAAATAATTGAGAGTTTCTAATGATGTAATACCCCTTACCCGATCTGATCGTCGAACTCGAGCATGTAGGTGTCACAACCATTTAAATGGAAGAATAACCTAATTAGAAACCTTGATTTTATATTATTATTAATCTTTAATTTATTTGTAAACATAAGTAAAATTGACCCTTGAAAACAATTTGAATTATTAAACTTTTTATTATTATTATTATTATTTTAGTTTTTTTAAACAGTGAACTTCTACCGATACTTGAGTGAACAGGTACCGGTAGAAGTCAAGTCAGTAAAGACTCAGAAAATGCTGCAAAATTCTACTGGTAGTTGTGAATGTTCTACCGATACAACCCTATCATCTACCGATACAACATATCTTTCTACCCATATCTCGAGTTCCAGAGAGCTAAGTGATTTATCTCTGGAATTTCTATTGAAACCTAACATCAATGTACCGGTATTACTGTGGAACTACTGATACTATTGGGACTTCTATCGACACCATACAAGTCAGTAGCTAAAATACTTTTTCCTCTATACTTCTACCGATACTCTGATTGGTTTTACCGAAACCACAATAAACCATCAGAGTTCTCTCGGTACAATAGTACAACTACCGAAACAAGTTATAAATTTCCTATTTTACACTTTAACAGATTTACGGACTTCATCAGAACATCGAATTTGAAATATTCAAATGATGCTAAACCAATCATCCCATTTTAATTAATCAGAATACAAAACAACCACATTTTTTACTTTATAATACACCTACCCGACTCGTCCTAAGTACATGCCGACCCAAAATAAGAAAAAACTCACGGTCGCTTGAGTGCGAGATTTGTCTTTGGATGTTGAGTCGCGTGAATACCAAAATGTACCTAACCTGCGCATGTAATACAAAACATACACCGAGTATAACTCAGTCGTATTTCTATAATAAAATATTAAAGCAAGAATAAATGCACATAAGAAATTGATTCAATAATAATCTATGCTATTTCAAGTTCATAAGGATTTCAATCACACACACACACACACACACATATATATATATATATTCCAGTCATAATATCATTTACATATTTCAGTTTGGTTTTGATTCTCAATTCATGTCTCATAACATATTCACTTTATTTCCATCATTTCTGGTTTTACTATGCATACATTCACATGCATTTTCAAATCTCATTTCCCATGAATTTCCAAATAGATAGTCCATAACATATTAATTTCATTTATGCATAATATTCATTGTTTAATTCCCTATTAAAACAACTCGGACTTTGACGAATACACGGACCCAACCAGTATACTGGTTTGGCACCCACCGCCTCATTGGATAAATCCGAAGTAAAATCGCTCCTAGTGCTATAAATAAATTAACACCCAGTGTCTTATCGGTTAAATCGAAGTAACTTGGCACCCAGTGACTCATCGACTCGTAGTCGAAGAAACCATGAACCCTTCCTATCTTATGGCATGCCATCTATATCCGACTCGGTCCGAATAGGTAATAGGGTAATCAATTCATTTAATACCAATCAATATCATAATATAATTACATTTAAATTTCAATGCAATGATAAGCAAAAATTTGTCCATATCACAATTTTCATTTCATACTTTTATTCACAAAGATATATATATATTAATCCTCATCACATCATTTTATTTAAATCAACCTAAATGAGTAAAGAAAATCATACCTCAATTTTCTTACCTTGAGCAATTAATAATTAATGTGACAATTAAACTAATTAGTTTAAGTTACAGAAACTCCAACCGTAAATTTCGAGCTACTCATCGATGACCTTGTCCTTGCCCTTCCTTTTCGAGGAGTCCAAGTAAATGTCAACTACGAAATTAAATATATAACATATTCATCAAAACAAAATAATTTTTATTCTAACTATATTTAAATCCCTATTTCTCATTCTTACAAGTATTTCACCAAATTTCCACATTTGGTCCTCACCATTTTTAAATCAACACCTTTATTTCATAATTTAGTCCCTTTTCACTTCTAATTCAAAATATATGAATTTAATCCCAAAAGCTTCATCCACTCAACAATGATATTATTTAATATCCTTAACCATAATGAAAAATATGACATGCGTTCATTAGCTTAAGGTATCAGGGTTCAAAAAACGTAAAAATTACAAAAAAAAAACTTGATTTAGCTTACCAATTTGAAAATTAAACTTGACAAAACTCCAAGCTTTCCCCAAATTCTCTTTCTCTCCTTCCTGTTGATTTTCTAAGCTTAAGAGAAGAGATATTTTTGTTTTCTCTTTCCTTTAACCCATGGCTATTATAATCATTACCATAATTTCTTTTAATTATAAAATTTAAATAAAATTTTGGAGCCATACAACTATACCTAACGACACTAATGGCTTTAAGGGGGAATTTGCCCCTTCGGTCCTTCCTTTTTAATTCTATTTTAAAAATCATTTTATAAATCACACTTTTACCACTTACGCAATTTAGTCTTCACATCTAATTAATTCAACACACCCTTAAAATTACTTATTCAAAAATCTACTTTTCTACTATTTGTTTTTAATAAATATTTTTATTAAGTATTTATAGGTCGGGTTCATAAATACGAAGTCGCGAAAATGCATTTTTCGATAACCTCGAATTCGAGGTGTTACAAATAGAGACTCCAAACTTTACCCTCTACACAATTTAGTCCCTAAAATTCTAATTTTAGACATAGAATTTAAATCAGAGTTCAATTTAGTCTATACATTAAATTTAGGGTTGTTACAATTCTCTCCTCTTAATAGAATTTTGGCCTCGAAATTTAATTGGACCAAAAAGATGCGGATACTAGGGCTTGATGACAGATTTGGGTTCCCATATAGCCTCCTCATAACCATGGTTGCCCCACAAGACCTTGACCATATCAATAATCTTCCTCTTAAGAACCTTTTGATCTTGAGCAAGAATCTCAATCAGTCCTTCCTCAAAACTGAAGTCAGGAAACCTCAATCTCCTCAACAGGGATAATATGGGATGGGTTTGATCAGTAATGTCTGAACAGGGAAACATGGAAGGCATCATGAATAAGCTCATGCTCTGGTGGTAACTCAAGTTAATAGGTAACTGGTTCCACATGACGAAGAATCCGATCATGCTCAATAAAATGGGGACTCAGCTTACCTTTCTGACCAAATCAGAGCATCTTCTTTCACGGAGATACTTTTAAGAAAACCTCTTCACCCACATTGAACTCAATGTCTATATGCTTCAGATCGGTATAAGACTTCTGTTGGTAAAAAGCAGCCTTAAGCCTCTCTCAAATCAATCTGATAGTCTCCTCAGACTCTTGAGTAATATCATGTAACCCTTTTTATTCGGCCTAGTAGATATGACCGAGTAAAGAGGATTATATTTAGTGGTATCAGAGTCGAGTTCAACCCTCGAATTGTGATGCTCTCTAGAAATGTTTTTAAGGGTTTTAAAAATTTTTTGGGGTAAATGAGGATTTTTAAATAAATTAATATGTTATAGTATATTTTCGTATATGAGATATTAAAGTTGAGATTTATTCAAAACTCCGACACCAATTCTTACTTTAGTGATCTTTGTCTATGTAGATAGATACTATGCCACCACATAGGAGTTCTAGACTTACGATTTGTCGCGGCTAAGGTCGAAGCCTGAGCGTTAATGATCCTACTCATATGGTTGAGCCTGAGGAAAATTTTGAGGAGTTGCCTCATGTTGAGGAGGATGAGTTGTTGAGGGAGACCTACCTATTGAACAGGCTCCTGTGATGATATACCAGATACTGGAGATAGCGAGACTGTAGAATTGACAGTGCTACGGTTAATTGAGAGTTATTAAGACTGCTTCGTGGATCTGTTGGGGGTCAGTCTTATTTTTTGATTTCTTAGTTGTTGGGATGAAAGTCTGTGAGGGTAAGACTAGTACAGATCCTTCAGTTACTGAGTACTGGTTGAAGGATCTTTGGAGACTATTTGTGGGGATGAACTACCCTACAGGATAAAACTTGAGGGTTGTTGTTTCACTACTACGAGGTGAAGTGCAAAACTGGTAGGAGATAATGATGGAGTCTACTCCTGTTAGTCAGCTCTCTTGGGAGTATTTTAAGGAGTCATTTCATGATTGGTATGTGGGTGAGGAGTATCTCACTGAGTGTAGGGATGATTTCATGAATTTGAGGCAAAATGATATGTCAATTAACGATTACGAGATCGAGTTCTTGAGGTTGGTCCATTACGCATCTGGGCTGGTGACTAATGAAAGAGAAAAGTGTGATTAGTTTAGGAAGGGACTTCAACTCTCATTATAGGACAGAGTCTTTATGTATCATGATAAGGTATTCAGTGACTTAGTTTGTCGAGCTAGGTCTGTTGAGAGTTTGGAGGCTCGTAAGAGGACACAGAGTGTAATGACCTAAATTCACGGGCACCGAAAAAGTGAGTTATAGGGCCTCCGTCTTAGTAAACCGATTTCGTAAATTATTATTAGGAGTAATTATAAATTTAGTAGTGTGTTTAATTAAGCTTTGATTATGATTTAGGTGAATTTGAGTATAAATTATTTTGGTTGCGGGTTGAAATTGCAGGGAAGGTTAGATGTTTATAAAGGGGATTATATTGCGTTCGAAAAAAAATTTACTAAAAATCTGTGGAATACCAGAATAAATCCCAATTCCCTTCTAATTCGTGTTTTGAGCCTCGAGGGTTCAATTAAAGAATTTTATGATTATTTTATAGTATGTTCATTAATTATCTATTTATTATTTGTAAGTTATCCGATATGTCTGGTAATACCCTATAACCCTATTCTAATGATGGTTTAGGGTTAGAGAGTTATAATTATTGATATCAGAGCTATCAGGTTTAGTCGATTCTTGAACTAAATCGAGCTCGAAAATTAAGTCTAGAAGTACATGCCACTTTTGGGTCAAAACTAAGTCGGGATTTTTGGATGCTGACATATTTGTTTGTTTTGTTTTATAGATTGAAGATGTCAGATGAAAGAATAGATAATATTGACCAAGAAATGGACACTGGGGACGAAGAGTCGTATGGATTAAATGAAACGGAGTCAGTAACACCTAGCGTAAACCAAGTAAGAAATCCACCTCCTAGAGTAGATAGAAGAAATGATAGAGATGATTCTGATATACTAAGAGTAATTGTCGATGCATTACAAAGAGTAGCGGGGACTACTCCTGTTACGACTTTAGTACCAATTCAGAGACGAGCCCGGACAAAAGAATTGAGAAAATATAGTACCACTGAATTTATAGGTCTGAAAGGAGTTGATCCATCCACAGCTGAAAATTGGATGGAGTCGACCAAAAGAATTTTACAGCAATTGGAATGTGGTGGGAATCAGTGGTTCGACATCTACCGGAGGATCAGACAACATGGGACCTATTTCAGAAAGAATTTCAAAAGAAATATATCGTAGAAATGTATATCGAAGACAAGAAGCAAGAGTTTTTAATGTTGCAACAGGGTGACATGTCAGTAATAGATTATGAGAGAGAATTCTCGAAACTCAGCAGATACGCATCAGAATTTATACCAATAGAAGTTGATAGTTGCAAAAGATTTTTACGGGGTTTGCGAGACGAGATTAAGGTACAGTTGGTATCTTACCGTATTACTGAGTTTGTAGATTTGATTGAACGGGCCAAAATGGTGGAGCAAGTTTTAAGCCTTAATAAAAAGACTGAAAGTGTTACACCAACTGGGAAGCGTACGAGAACTACCAGTTTGAATCGTCAGCCAAAAAAATCAAAGGAATCTCAAGGTGGATGGAGATCTAATGTTGGACCGGATAGAAGTGGAAGAAGCAGGAGTAAACAGATGATGGCATCCACTAGCAGTGTGAGAGGTTCATCTCGAAAAATAAAAATTCCAGATTGTCAGCACTGTGAAAAGAAACACAGAGGGGAATGCTGGATATTAACTAGGGGCTGCTTCCAATGTGGTTCTACAAATCATTTCATCAGAGATTGCCCGAAAATTGATAGTGCTAAACCGGTAACACCATAGAGATCAGTATCTACAGCTAGAGGCAGAGGATCTGGTAGGGGTGGTTCGATTTTCAAAGGAGAAGGTGTTAGAAGAAGTAGTGATATTGCTACCCAACAGTCTGAAGCTAAAGTACCAGCCAGATGTGGTCAGGACACGGGAAGAAGGCGATAACCACGATGTAGTAACAAGTATATTTTATTTGTATTCTGAGCCTGTTTATACTTTGATTGATCCCGAATCTTTACATTTATATATAAATTTAAAACTAGCTGAGTTGGGAAAATTAAAGTCCGTGGTGTCTAGAGTGTCAATAGAGGTGTTGAGTCCATTAGGGCAAACAGTGTTAGTAAATCAAGTGTGTCTGAGATGCCCGTTGATTATACAGAATAAAAATTTTCCTGTTGACTTGTTGATCATGCCATTTGGGGACTTTGATATAATACTGGGAATGGATTGGTTATCTAAATATGGAGTGATTTTGGACTGCTATAAAAAGAAATTCAGTATTCAGATAGAAGATGAAGGTCGGATTGAGGTAAATGGTATCCGTACTAATGGGCCAGCATGTCTTATTTCAACAATAATGGTTAATAAGTTACTTCAGCATGGCTGTTCAGCATATTTGGCGCATGTCATTAATTCAGATTTAGTTGGAAGCCAATGCAGTAAAGTCTGGACAGTTTGTGAGTTTCCTGATGTATTTCCTGAAGAATTATCGGGTTTACCACTAGACAGAGAGGTTGAGTTTGCTATAGTGGTTTATTCGGGTACAGCTCCAATATCCATACCCCCGTACCGAATGTCACCTACAGAGTTAAAGGAGCTGAAGATATAGTTGCAAGACTTATTAGATCGTGGTTTTATTCGACCGAGCATATCACCGTGAGGCGCTCTAGTGTTATTTGTTTAGAAGAAAGATGACTCGATGCGACTTTGTATTGACTACCGACAGTTGAATAAGGTAACAATCAAGAAAAGTATCCATTGCCTTGCATTGATGATTTGTTTGATCAGTTGAGAGGAGCTTCTGTATTTTCGAAGATTGACTTAAGGTCAGGCTACTACCAGTTGAAAGTAAAAGAAAGCAACGTTCCGAAGACAGCTTTCCATACGAGGTATGGTCACTATGAGTTCTTGGTAATGCCATTCTGATTGACTAATGCCCCAGCTGCTTTTATGGATCTCATGAATCGTATCTTTCAGTCGTATTTAGACCAGTTTGTAGTGGTTTTTACGATAATATACTGGTTTATTCAAAGTCAGAGTCAGATCATGATCAACATCTCAGAATTGTATTACAGATATTACGGGAGAAGTAGTTGTATGGAAAGCTTAGCAAATGTGAGTTCTGGCTACCAGAAGTTGTATTTTTGGGACATGTGGTATCGACAGATGGAATCAAAGTTGATCCAAAAAAGATTGAAGTAATTGTTCAGTGAAAAGTACCGAAGAATGTATCTAAGGTACGAAGTTTTCTTGGTTTAGCTGGGTATTATAGAAGATTTGTGAATAGATTTTCGAAGATAGCTTGCTAATGACTAAATTACTATAGAAGAATGTTCTTTTTATTTGGGATGATCAGTGCCAGAGAAGTTTTAAAGCATTGAAGCAAATGTTGACAGAGGCACCAGTTCTGACATTACCAAAGTCGGGGAAAGATTTTGTAGTGTACAGTGATGCTTCTTTGAGTGGTCTGGGTTGTGTATTAATGCAAGACGGAAAAGTAATAGCCTATGCATCTCGTCAATTGAAGCCACACGAACGTAACAATCTAACTCATGATTTGGAACTAGCAGCTGTGATTTTTGCTCTGAAGATTTGGAGACATTATTTGTACGATGAGAAATGCTACATCTATACCGATCATAAAAGTTTGAAATATCTTTTTTCTCAAAAAGAATTAAACTTGAGACAAAGACGGTGGATAGAGTTCCTAAAGGATTATGATTGTGTTATAGACTACCATCCGGGAAAAGCTAATATTGTAGCTGATGCACTAAGTAGAAAAGCTGCAATTGAATTGAGAATGATGTTTGTACGGCTTAGTATCGGTAATGATTGGAGTCTTTTGGCCGAGTTGAGAGTAAAGTCAGTAATGTTTGATCAGATCAGATTAGCACAATTGGGAGACGATAAATTATTGAAGAAAAGAGAGATGGTACAGAATGGTACAACAGAGAGTTTTAGTATTGATGATTGTGGATGTTTGAGATATCAAAATCGGATTTGTGTTCCAACTAATTCTGAGTTAAAACATCGATTCTTCGAGAAGGTCACGACAGTCCATTCGCCTTTCACCCGGAGGTACGAAGATGTAGCGAAATTTATGAGAACTATATTGGTGGCAGGAATGAAAGCGACATAGTTGATTTTGTGATTAACGGGTAAAAGCAGAACATCAGGTTCGTACTGGACTACTTCAGCCTATTCATATTCTTGAGTGGAAATGGGATCGCATCACGATGGATTTTGTTACAGGATTACCGTTGTCAGCAAGTAAAAAGAATTCTGTTTGGGTGATAGTTGATAGACTTACCAAGTCAGCGCATTTCATAGCAGTCAGAACCGGCTGGTCATTGCAGAAGCTTGCTGAGGTTTATATCCGAGAAATTGTAAGATTACATGGTATTTCGGTATCAATAATTTTTGATTGGGATCCTCGATTTACATCAAGATTTTGGAAGAAGTTGCATGATTCTCTGGGTACTAAACTTAACTTTAGTACGACTTTTCATCCGCAAATAGATGGACAGTCCGAACGGGTAATTCAGATATTAGAAGATATGCTTCGGGCTTGTATCATCGACTTTGAAACAGGTTGGGAACGTTATTTACCATTAACTGAGTTTATCTACAATAATAGTTTCCAATCTAGTATACAAATAGCCCCGTATGAAGCATTATATGGTCGAAGATGTAGATCACTAGTGCGCTGGACAGAATTGAATGAAAAAAAGGTGACTGAGCCAGAATTAATTCAAGAGACAAAAGAAATGGTTAAGAAGATTAAAGATAGATTAAAAGCTGCCTTTGATAGACAGAAATCTTATGCCGATTTGAAGCGTCGGGACATTGAATATTCAATCGGGGACAAAGTATTTCTTAAAGTTTCTCCTTGGAAGAAAGTGTTGAGATTTGGCCGAAAAGGAAAGTTAAGTCCTCGATATATTGGGCCATATGAAATTGTAGAAAAAATCGGGCCAGTCGCTTATCGGTTAGCTTTACCTCCAGAATTGCAGAAGATTCACGATGTTTTTCATGTTTCTATGCTACGAAAATATAGATCAGATCCTTCTCATATCATTTCTACTGAAGACATTGAGGTTCAACCTGATTTGTCTTACGAGGAAGAGTCGGTTCAGATTTTAGCACGAGAGGTAAAGGAATTAAGAAATAAACGAGTTTCCCTAGTAAAAGTCTTATGAAAAAGTCACAGTATGGAATAAGCGACTTGGGAACCGGAAGAAACTATGAGAGTACAGTACCCCAATTTATTTTCAGGTAAATTTCGAGGACGAAATTTATTAAGGGGGGAGAAATGTAATGACCTAAATTCACAGGCACCGAAAAAGTGAGTTATAGGGCATCCGTCTTTGTAAACCGAGTTCGTAAATAATTATTAGGACTAATTATAAATTTAGTAGTGTGTTTAATTAAGCTTTGATTATGATTTAGGTGAATTTGAGTATAAATTGTTTTGGTTGCGGGTTGAAATTGCAGGGAAGGTTAGATGTTTATAAAGGGGGTTATATCGCGTTCGAAAAAAAAATTACTAAAAATCTGCGGAGCACCAGAACAAGTTCCAATTCTCTTCTAATTCGTGTTTTGAGCCTCAAGGGTTCAATTAAGGAATTTTATGATTATTTTATAGTATGTTCATTAATTTTATGATTATTTATTATTTGTAAGTTATCCGATACCCTGTAACCCTATTTTTGTGATAATTTATGGTTAGGGGATGTTACAAAGAGGGCTCAAGAGAGAGAGCGTTGTAAAAAGCAAGCAAGCATAGTAGTTTAGCTTGTTATTGTTATTCATTCTTTTAAGTGGCCTAGAGAGGAGGTTGATCAGTTTAGTTATTCGAGGGTAAGGCCTGCGATTTCAGTAGTTCCTGTGGGTAGTGTCGGTGGTTCTATTGGTCCTCGTCCTTTGGACCTTTGCTCGTACTGCAATAAAAGACATGGAGTGAGTGTTGGAGGATGATTGGGGCATGTTTTAGGTGCGATTCTCATGAGCACTTCTTTTGAGACTATCCACATTCTCCTACTACTTCATTTGTGTAGAGTCGGTATCAAGCTTTAGTTCAGGCTCCTATTAGAGTTAGAGGAAAGGTTAAACTGGTTGCTTTGGGTTCAACTACTAAGGGTAGATCAGTTCAAAGTGGTGGAGTAGCTAGATTTGAGGCGAGGCAGCCTGGGTTGGTTTATGTGATTAGGAGGCATGAGGATCGTGATGAGCCTAACGTCATAGTTGGTACTTTCTCTTTTAATTCTATCTCTTACTTTGCTTTACTTGATAATGGTTTTACGCAATCCTATGTAGCCAGTGCGGTATCTATGGGTCTTGAGATTCTTGTGGAAAATGTTCAGTCTGAGGTTATTGTTCTAAGTCTTGTGGGTAATTCAGTAGTGGTTAATAGGGTATATCGCAACTGTACTCTTGAGATCCAAGGGGAAATCTTTTATGCTAATTTGTTGGAGTTAGCATTCAGTGAGTTTGACCTCATCCTTAGAAAGGATTGACTTTCTGAACACCGAGTTAATCTTGATTGTGAGAAAAAGATGGCAACTTTGAGAACTTCTAATGATCGAGAGGTGATTCTTATTGGTGAACGTAGAGAGTTTCTGTCTAATGTTATCTTGGCCCTCAAAGCCGAAAAGATTATTAAAAAGGGTTTCATGGCTTATCTTTCCTATATCCTTGATCCAAGATACTCAGATGCTGGGATTGAAAAAATTCGTGTTGTGAGGGACTTTCCTGATGTGTTCCTAGAACAGTTGCCTGGTGTGCTGCCTAAACATGATAAGGTTGACTTTGGCATTGAGGTCTATCTGGGTATGACTCCTGTATCTATGGCACCTTACCGAATGTGTAACAACCCGTTTTTAATGGTGTCAAAAATAGTGATTTTGGGATCACAACTCCAATGAGTCGAGTCGTAAATTTATTTATTTTAATAATTATTATGTCGATAGCATCATATGAAATTTTGGTTTGAAAATTAAATCGATTAGATAGTTAATTAAATAGAAAGGACTAAATTATAAAAGGACCAAAAATAGAATTATTTAATTATAAGGTACAAAAATAGGTAGGATTTATTAAGATTAAAATGAGTAATTAATCTAATTATAAAAGTTAAGAAATTTACAAAATTACCATTGTTATATAAGTAAAATTTAAAGAAAGAAATTAGCATTTTTCTTCATTTTCTCTTCTTCTTCATACGGATAAAGGAGAAAACCTGGGGTTTCCATTGTTGAAACTTTAAAGCTTTAATTAGGTAATTTAACCTTAATCATTGTTAGTAATTTTTATGTTTTTGAGTCCGTATTAGCTTAATCTAGCTAACCTAAGGACTAATTTGTGAATATGTCAAATGTTACAAATCTTACCATTGTTGAATATCCTTATTCTTGAAAGCTTTGATTAATATGAATGTTTGATGTTTTAGTTAGACCTTTTTATAAAGTGATTTTTTATGGAATTAGGGTTTAAGGACTAAAATATAAAAATAGTGAAAATACATGTATTGTTTTGAAAATAATTGTGTGTAGGGGTTGGGCAAACACCCTAGAGAATTTAGCTATCGTTGGTTGTGTAAGAGAAATGGTTATTTTGCATGTTATGTATCAAATTGTGTTAAATGATCTAATTATGTGTTTAATGTGTAAATTTAGATGATTTGTTGATTTAGATTACGAGCGTGCCATGGATCGCGGGAAAGAGAAATTAGCAAAGTAGTCCCTGAAGTCTATCAATAACTACAATTTAGTCCGGTAAGTTCGTAACGTTAAATTATTACTTGTAACTGCTTATAATTGCCTTTTTTATGATTGTTGAAAAATAGGAAACGACAATGGAAGATGTGAAAGATGGAAACGATGGAAGGAGAGTTACCAACCTTGTGCCAAAGTTTCAAAATGGTCCGATGGTTGAGATCTTGCATTTGTTGCGGATTCTCTATAGCATCGTAAAGTGAATAGAATCCAAGATTGGATTACATGCCCTACGATGGTTGATATTTATATTAGTTTGCATATTCTCGTCAGCTTAATGTGAGCAGCATCGTAGGGAACAATTATACCGTATCAATAGCTGAGGTACCGCATGATATGTGAGTCCTGGTCAGCTTAGTGTGAGCAACATCGTATACTGGTAACAAAAATGACCTTTGGGTCAACAGGGATGAAATTGGATAAAAATCATTGAAGTACAGTTCTGTTGGCTCGTTTGATTTTCAGATTGTACCACACGTGTTATTCGGTATATTTATGAACTCGTTGAACTTACTAAACTATGAAGCTTACCGGTGATGTTATTTTGTTTTGTAGATCATTTTGCTGCTTGAAGATCGAATCGTCTCAAGAAGTCACACTATCGCGGAGCTCATTTGGTAGTTTTTCATCACTTGGTTATATGACATGTACTAGGATGAAGTTGCCTTTTGTACTACTTGTATGTGTTTATTGAATTCCTTGTTGTGAATTTGAGTTAAATGTTGAACATAATTTTGTATGCTAGTTCAATGTGATATACATACCTTTTGAGATGTATGAAATATCTTGAAACTATGTACAATGAATTAGCATGCTGTATTTTGAAGTTATGAAATGATGAATGGTTGATAAACTTGAGTTTATGCATGATTTACTGAGTTCTGCATACTTGTTACGGTAGAACTCTTGCATGTATCAGTAGAAGATGCAGGGTAAGACTTCCTAGCTCTCTGAAATTTTTAGTATCGATAGGAGCATGACTTGTATCGGTAGATGTCTCACTAGTATCGGTAGAACTGACATAGGTATCGGTAGAAGTTTGTACTATTTCTTGAATTGCTTATTAACTTGACAACTACTGATACTTGTCCAACAGGAACTGGTAAAAGTCTCCAAAAATCATGAAAATAACATTTTTACCCCTTTTGCATTGTGTTGATATTCATTTAATGATTTTTAGTCGAGCATGATGTAATATTTATTTAAATATGATTAAAAGGATTTAGAAATTTAAAGATAAATTGCAATGGATGATTGGAAGACCCTAGGACCCTAACCGGCCACGGTAACGTGTTTTGGGTGTTACAGAATGGCACTTAAGGAACTCAAAGAATTAAAGATCCAGTTGCAAGAGTTGCTGGATAGGGGTTTTATTCAGCCTTGTAACCATCCGATTTTTAATGGTGTTGGAAATAGTGATTTCGGGATCACAACTCCGACAAGTCGAGTCATAACTTTATTTATTTACAATATTCATGAGGTAGATGGAATTGTATTAAATTTTGGTTAAGAAACTCTATTGAATAGATATTTAATATATAAATTAACCAATAGAAGTTAAGTGAGTGGAATGTCATGATATTATGTGAAAATGGGTGAGATTAATTAAAGTTAAAAGGGATTAATTAAGCTATTAATTAAAGTTAAAAGGGATTAATTAAGCTTAATAATGAAAGTCTCAAAATTTACAAAATTGTCATTAGTATATATATTAAATTAAAAGAAATTTAAGATGAAAAATTCATCATTTTCTTCTGCTTCTTTACCTAATCGGCCAAGAGAGGATAAAGTTAGGGTTTTTGCCTTTCCAACCTTTGAGTTTTGATATGGGTAAGCAGATGTTCACCGTTTTTAGTAATTTTTATGTTTTTGAGTCCATGTTAGCATAATCTAGCCAATCTAGGGACCAATTTGTGAATCTGTCAAATGTTATAAATCTTACCATTGTTGAATATGCTTGTTCTTAAAATCTCTTGAAAGATTTGAATGCTTGATGATTGGGTTAGATCTTTTTGTAAAGTGATTTTTCATGAAATTAGGGTTTAAGGACTAAAATGCTAAAATGATGAAACTACATGTATTTGGTATGAAATAATTGATTGTAAGGTGTGAACACATTCCCTTTGATTTTAGATTGGTATAGTGGAGAAAAGGAAATGGTTATTTTGCATGATTTGTGCCTAAGGACTAAATTGAATAAAAGGAAAATATTAGGGATAAAATTGTAGTTTTCCCAAAATGGATCAAATTGAGTTAAATGATCTAATTGTGTGTTTAATGTGGAAATTTGGATGATTTGTTGATTTAGATTACGAGCATGCCACTGATCGTAGAAAAGTGAAATTAGCAAAGTAGTCGTTGAAGCCTATCTGTAACTTCAATTTAGTCCGTAAGTTCGTAATGTTAAATTCTTGCTTATAACTACTTAAAACTGTCTTATTTATGATTGTTGAAAAATGGGAAATTACAATTGAATATGTGAAAGATGGAAACGACAGAAGGAGAATTACCTGGCCTTGTGCCAAAGTTTCAAAATGGTCTGATGGCTAAGATCATGTATTTGTTGCGGATTCTCTATAGCATTGTGAGTCACTGTAAAGTGAATAGAATCCAAGATTGGATTACAGGCCCTACGATGGTTGATATTTATGCTAGTTTGCATATATTCAACGGCTTAGTGTGAGCAGCATCGTAGGGAACAATTATACCGTATCGATGGTTGAGATACTGCATGTGATGCAAGTCCTTCTCAGCTTAGTGTAAGCAGCATCATATACTGGTAATAGAAATGACCTTTGGGTCAACAAGGATGAAATCGGATAAAGATCACTGAAGTACAGTTCTGTTGGCTCGTTTGATTTTCAGATTGTACCACACATGTTATTCGGTAAATTTATGAACTCATCGAACTTACTAAGCTATGAAGCTTACCAGTGATGTTATTGTTGTTTTGTAGATTATTTTGCTGCTTGAAGATCGAATCGTCTCAAGAAGTCACACTATCGCGGAGCTCGTTTGGTAGTTTTTCATCACTTGGTTATATGGCATGTACTAGGATGAAGTTGTCTTTTGTACTACTTGTATGGGATTATTGAATTCCTTGTTGTGAATTTTAGTTAAATGTTGTACATAATTTTGTATGCTAGTTCAATGTGATATATATACCTTATGAGATGTATGAAATGTCTTGAAACTATGTACAATGTATTAGCATGTTGTATTTTGAAGTTATGAAATGATGAATGGTTGATAAACTTGAGTTTATGCATAATTCATTAAATTCTGCATACTTGTTTCGGTAGAGCTCATGCATGTATCGGTAAAAGTACATGGTAGGAGAGAGGTTGTTCACTGACTTGAGTTGTATCGGTAGTTGAATAACAGGTATCGGTAGTCTATGTACTTGTATCGGTAGAAGATGCAGGGTAGGACTTCTTAGCTCTTTGGAGTTTTTAGTATCGGTAGAAGCATGATTTGTATCGATAGAAGATGCAGGGTAGGACTTCTTAGCTCTTTGAAGTTTTTAGTATCGGTGATATTTTCTCTTAAAATCTGGAGACATTATCTCGATGGGAGAAGTGTTACATCTACAGCGATCATAAGAGTTTGAAGTATCTGCTCACCTAGAAAGAGCTTAATCTGAGACAACGACGTTGGTTGGAATTTCTTAAGGATTACGACTGTGAGATTGAGTATCACCCTTGTAAGGCTAATGTAGTTGCTGACGCCTTGAGTAATGCTATTGCTGAGCTGAGGGCTTTGTTTTCCAGAATGAGCTTGTTTGAGAATGGTAGTCTCTTAGCTGAACTTCGAGTTATTCCCACTTTAATCTCAGAGATTAAGGCTGAGCAGTCTAATGATGCGTACTTGGTGCACCGTATGAGAGAGGTTGAATAGAGTACATCTGAGGATTTCTCCATTAATCAGGATGGTATTCTATGCTTTCAAGGTCAGTATTGTGTTCCGAGAGATTTTGGGTTTAAGTAAATTATTCTCCGCGAGGTGCATGATAGTCCATATTCCATACATCCCGGTAAGGATAAGATGTATAAGAATCTTCGAGAGAGGTACTGGTGGAATGGTCTAAAGAGTATTGACTTTTTGTCAAAGTTTTTTACTGGTGGAATAGTCCATATTCCATGCACCAGTTTCCTTTTGGGTTGCTTCAACCTATTGAGATTTCACAACGGAAGTGGGAGCGTGTGACTATGGATTTTGTGTGTGGTTTTCCTTTAACACCGTCTAAGGAAGATTCAATTTAGATGATTGTGGATCAACTCACTAAGTCCGCTCACTTTATTCCTGTTAGGGTCAACTAACCCATAATTAAGTTAGCTCAACTTTACATTTCTGAAATAGTTCATCTTCATAGGATGCCTCTATCTATCATTTCTGATCGGGATCTGAGGTTCACTTTGAGATTTTGGGGGTCCTTGCATCGTGCTTTGGGTACTCAATTGAACTTCAGTACTGCTTACCATCCACAGAATGACGGTCATTCTAAGTGTGTGATTTAGGTTTTAGAGGACATGTTGAAGGGTTGTGTAATTGAGTATTGATAGCATTAGAAATAACACTTATTTTCTCTCTAAATTTGTGTATTAATTGTCACTTTTGTATCATATTTAGCATGCATGTTAGGCATTTCATACTTAATATTTACATTTTCTAACTCAGTGTTTTGTGGCATAAATTCTCGTGATTTTATCTCTTTTGTGTTACTAATGTTGTCGTGTATAGCATGAGTTTTGCATCTGCAATTGTCAGCACAGAAGTCTACCTTTGAAGATCAGTGCTAAGAAACATCCAAAAATGCAGCTACAAATTTAATATGGAATTGCGGTCAAAGATGTCACCGCATGAAGACTTTAACTTCGTACAAGTAAATTCACGCTATAAACATACCTGGAAGCACCAGCACAGGAGAACACTAAGTTGTCGCCGCAAGTAAAGATCATAGATTGGGCTCAAAGATGCGGTGACAACCTGCAGATGCCTGATGAACACACCAGATCTGAATGAGTGCACAGTTGGAAATAACTAACTTGTACAGCTGCCAAAATGGTTAGATTTGAGAAGAGAGGAGAGCTACAAATTTCAAGACCTTATAAATAGGAGGGAAAGAAGAAGATGATCATTAAGTGGAGAAGAATTAAATTCCAAAAATTTCCTCAAATCTCTAAACAAGCTGCCATTGAAGCTTGAGGTTCGGAGGAAGGTGATCTGACAAGCAAAGGAGTAAGACTTCTGACGAGAAGTGTCTACCTGAGGCGCAATAGGAGCTATCATGGAATAGTTCTAGTAAACTAGGAATAAGATGCTTCGACTTTTTCTTTGATACATCTTAGTCGTTGATGAATACTAATGATTATCAATTGAGTATGGAAGTACCATTTGAAGTTAGATCTAATTTATATCTATTCTATTCCCCTTATCTATTTATCTTTAGATTTAATCGTTTTGACCGCGGAAGTGTGATTGCAGTCATAATCACTGGAAGGTGCGGTGACAAGTTAAATTAATAAGAAAGACAACGGAAGTTGCTTGAGCTAAGAAGGATTTCTGGCCACTTGTTCTTAAGTGCAAGGCATTACCAGCACTGGAAGGTGTGGTAGTTACTAGCATTTGGGATTTTGTTAAATAGTGAAAGTAATAGCAGTAAGATTTCATTGAAGCATAATTGCAGTGACAATTCATCTATTTGTTACCTTGCGATCACATTTAGCTTTACGACTTGTGAAATCAGTGATCCTCTCCACTCTTTACACTTAATCATTTATTTTAAGTTCTGAATTTACCTTGACAAACATCCCCACAACTATTCATTTTATCTTAATTTGCTCTGACAATTCATTTCATATTTAAGTTGACAAATTAACTCCTTTAGCTATGCAGATCTTATTCATTTATGTTAACATTTTTAGTAATAATTCTTCTAATTTTAACTTTAGTTACTTTGACAATTAAACTTCAAGAACTTTACCCTCATGGGATCGATATCCGCTAGAGTAAATCTATCAACTATACTTGCTTCGAAGAGCGTCCGCTTGCACTTAAATGCTGTGACGATTACAGGCCGATCAAGTATCAAGGTAGTTGGGAGGATTTTCTACCACTTACTGAGTTTGCCTATAATAACAGTTATCAAGCCAGTATTAAGATGGCTCCGTTTGAGGATTTGTATGGGAGTAAGTATCGCACTCCTATTGGTTGGACTGAGTTGATTGAGCATAATTTGTTGGGACCAGATATTGTACAAGAGTCTAAGAAGACTGTTAGATTGATTCGAGAGAGACTTAAGACTGCTTTTGACACAGAAGTCTTATGCCAATATGAAGCATTGAGATATTGAGTTTAATGTGGGTGATGTGGTATTCTTGAAAGGATCTCTGTGAAAGAAGGTGTTAAGGTTTGGTCGGAAAGGCAAGTTGAGTCATCGTTTTATCGGTCCTTATCAAGTTTTTCATCGAGTAGGACCAGTTACCTATCAGCTTGAGTTACCACCTGAGCTTGAGCAGATTCATGACGTCTTTCATGTCTCTATGTTGAGACGGTATCGTTCAGACTCGTCTCATGTTATTCCTATTGAGGAGATTGAGGTTCGTCCTGACTTGAGTTTTAAGGAAGAACCGATTGAGATCATTGCTTACGATGAGATGGTTCTTAGAAGGAAGACCATTAAGATGGTTAAGGTCTTGTGGCGTAACCATGGTTATGAGAAGGCTACTTGGGAGCCCACAACCGTCATCAAGGCCTAGTATCTGTATCCTTTTGGTCTAGGTAAATTTCGAGGTCAAAATTTCTTTTAAGTGGGAGAGTTGTAACACTCTAATTTAAATTTAGAGACTTGATTAGGTAAATTTGTGAATTTTGAGGGCTAATGCATAAAATTCAGTGTGATTAGGTACCTAATTGAACTTTATGTGAAATCTTGTGGCCAAACTGGGTTGTTTTGGACTTATTTGCGATCTGGGTAAAAGTTAAGGGCCATTTTGGAAATTGTAGACTTGCTTGAGTGCCTCCAAAAAATTCTCCCTTTTTCTTGGGATATAAACCCCTTTTCCCTTTGAATGAGACTTTTCTTCTCCCATTTGTGTTTTTTCCTCCATCATTCGAACTTTCATCTCATCTCTCTTTTTCGACAAAGCCCCGTTCAAGCCCTTGTCACCTTTCGTGTATGATACCGCCACCACCAAAGCCTTCCTCGTCCCTTCATGATTCAAACCACACCTTTCGATCCTCTTCGATCATCGTCAATTGTGAGATCGACGTGGAACTCGATTCAAATCCCTCTTTTCCATCGTTGCTCCGTCGCTTTTGTGTCTTATTTTACGTTGGTAAATAGTTTGGGAAGGCTTGGGTTGCTTAAAATTATATTGAGAGTTTTTGTTTGCTCCATTATTAGTGTGGGTGTTGTTGTTCTTGCAAGGGATCAGTGTCACTGATCAGGGGCATAAAACCCTAATTTTGCTTGCTTGTGTGTGAGGGAATTGAGCCATTTGTAAAGACCCAAACCATGCCAATATTAAGCCCAAGTATATCACCCATTAGAGCAAACCCACCTTAAACCAAAAATCAACCCAACATTTAACCTGTTTGACCCAAACCCGTTTAACTCAAGCCGACTCGAACCGTGTGGCTTGACCCGAACCATGTGACCCAACCCAAGCCATTTACTTTGACCAAACCATTGACCATTGACTTTTTCTATTGACCGTTGACTCTTTTAGGGAACCCAACCCTACCATTTTCGACGTTTTGAGTCCGTTTTCGCTATCTGTTTCATCAAATTCGAACTCGAAAGCATCGTTTTAATTATTTTACTCTTAATTTTGCACTTAGTATTTATTAAGAGGTTTAATTTGGGAATTTGACGTGAGATATTTTTTGTTTAGGTGATTATAATCCCGAGGCCAACGACTTACCACCTCCTCTACCTGTGCAACCTACTCCTGCACCAGCTCTGAGAGTTACAAGTGAGTTATTTCGGTTTAGTATTGTATTTAGTTTGTGGCTTAGGAGTACTTTCTGATGTAGAATTTGTGCTTGTAGGTTCTAATATCGCTAGACCTAGTGCTAGATCTGTGCGTGAGAGACGTTATCCTCGTCATTAGATTTTCAGCCTTCTCGAGGTGTGTTTCTAACTGTGTTATATCCTATTGTATGTATTGCTTTGTGTTGTGTTGTGTTATCTTATGTTGATTCTGTGTTATAATGTTGATGTGATGATATACTGTGTTGTGAAAATGGTATGATTGTGTTCTGAGCTGTGTTAAAGCATGTTGATACTGTCATGCATGCCTACCGGAATGTGGTTATCACCCCATTATAATGAGATTGAAATTGAGACTAAGACTGAGATATACATGCTATCATACCATTGTGTGCTCATGGGTTGGGTTTGTACGGTGGAAGACGTGGTTATCACCCTTTAAAACGATTGATAGTAAAATCACACTACGACTGGTGACGTTGGTTGGGGAGGGGTTCTTAGGAACCTCTCCATTGTGTTGGTGTGCTGGAGTATGGGTGCATTGCATTATGCTTGTGGTTGTATCATGCTTTGTGGTTACTTTACATGTTATGATATTATTGTAACAATGTAAATAGGATGTATGCACTGTAGAGACACACTGAGTTTTTTAACTCATTCCCTATAGTTTTCCCTCTCAAATACTTGGATATAGTTTCTTCGTACTCGAAGGAACATTTATTATTATTTCATTTTATTTTTATATATATTATTTCAGTAATGGTTATTTGGGAATTTTCAAATTATGTTATTATTAATATTATTTTATCTTGGGACTGTAATGTAATTTAAATTTGGGATTTTTAATATTTGTTTATTTAAGTTTTTATTAATTATGTTAGTTTAAAATTCAGTTAGCCTAATAACTGTTATTGTTCGCAAACTCTGTAAGTGGTAGAAAGTCCTCCCAACTGCGTTGGTAATCAATTACACAACCCCTCAACATATCCTCAATCTCACAAATTAAGCTCTTAGATCAGCAACAACATTACAACTCAAGGCGTCAGCAACCACATTAACCTTGCTTGGGAGATAGTCAATCTCACAATCATACTCCTTTAGAAGTTCTAACTAGTAATGTTGCCTCAGATTAAGCTCCTTATGGATGAGCAGATATTTCAGACTCTTATAATCGGTGTAGATATAACACTTCTCTCCATAGAGATAGTGTCTCTAGATTTTGAGAGCAAAAATCACCGCAACAAGCTCAAGATCATGAGTAGGGTAGTTGTACTCATGCGATTTCTACTGTCAAGACGCATAAGCCACTACCTTCCCATCCTGCATAAGCACACATCCCAGTCCCATGTGAGAAGCATTATTATAAACTGTATAAGCCTTTCCAGGCTCAGGTTTGACCAGAACTGGTGCTTGAGTAAACACATTCTTCAATTTCTCAAAGCAAAACTATTATGCCTTAACCTAAACAAATGGGGCATTCTTCCTCAGAAGTTTAGTCAACAGAGCTGTAATGATCGAGAAACCCTCCACAAACCTCCGATAATAGCCAGTTAAACCCAAGAAACTTTAAATCTTAGAAATGTTCTTATGTTTCTTTCAGCTCATGATCGCCTCGATCTTTTCGGATCAACCTGAATACCTTCAGCATAAATTATGTGCCTAAAAAACATAACCTCTACGAGCCAGAACTCACACTTATTGAATTTAACATACAACTGCTTTTCTCTCAAGGTTTGTAGAACAATTCTGAGATGTTCATCATGATCGGCCTCAAACTTAGAGTAGACGGGATATCGTCAATAAATACCACAATAAACTGGTCTTAGTAGGGTTGAAACACCTTATTCATCATGTCCATAAACGCGAAAGAAGCATTAGTCAATCCGAAAGGCATTATCAGAAGCTCGTAGTGGCCATAACCAGTCCAGAAAGCTGTCTTGAACACATCAAAATCCTTAACCTTGAGTTGGTAATAACCAGATCTCAGGTCTATCTTACAAACCACGATAGCTCCCTGAAACTAATCGAAGAGATCATCAATTTGAGGCAAGGGATATTTGTTCTTTATCGTCAGCTTATTCAGCTTCCTATTATCAATACACAACCGAAGTGTCCTATCCTTCTTCTTGACAATCAGAATAGGAGCCCCCCAGTGTGAAACATTAGGTCGAATGAATCCCCTATCCAACAACTCTTGCAGCTGAACCTTTAACTCTTTGAGCTCTTTAGGTGCTATCCGGTAAGGTGCCACAGACACAGGAGTTGTACCCGGATAGACCTCAATGTTAAACTCAACCCATCACGTTTGTAACACCCAAAAATCATAACCATCACCAGACTAGGGTCTTAGGGGTTTACAGAACTTTACGAGTTTTTTTCATACACACAAATCAATCACAACCTATACAATTACAAACTTGAAACTCAGAATACTAACTCTATTTAATCTTACACATTCATTTACAACATTTCAACCGATCAGTAAATCAAATTTAATCATGGAAGAACTCAGGATCACATATGAAAATTTTCCATCAGGTATCACATGGCCCTATGACTCAAACACACAACTTTCATCACTAGCTAACCAAATTTTAACCCAACATATTCATCATTACATTTCAAGAAGGAATCAATATTCATATCGCATAACATGACATCTATGTTCCATATCAACCATAATACCACAATATCATCCAAGCTACATCAATCATTCTTACTATCACTGTATAGTACCCAAACCCGACACCCTCATCGGTTAGGGTCCTGGGGTCTTTCGATAATCTATCGCAATTTATTCTTCAAATTTAATTCTTTTAATCTTATTCAATAAAATAATACATCATGCACGACATGAATCATTAAATGAATATCAACACAGTTCAAGAAAGGAAAAAAATGTCATTTCCACGATTTTGAAGACTTCTACCGGTACCTTTTAAACAAGTATCGATAGTTGTCAAGTCAGTAAATAATTCAAGAAACAGTGTAGACTTCTACTGATACGTATGACAGTTTTACCTATTCAAGTGAAGCTTCTACCGAAACAAATCATGCTTCTTCCGGTATTAACAACTCCAGAGAGCTAAGATGTCTTACCCTGCAGCTTCTACCAATACAAGCACATAAACTACTGATACTCCTATAAGCAGAACTACCGATACTTATGATGCAACTACCGATACTTATGATGCAACTACCGATACAACTCAAGTCAGTGAACAACCTCTCTTCTGCCCTGTACTTCTACCGATACATGCAGGGGTTCTACCGAAACAAGTATTCAGAATTAAATTAATCACGCCAAAATTCAAGTTTATCAACATTTAACATTTCATATCTTTAAGAAAACACATTAGACTAAGACATTGCTCATAGTTTCCAAGTTATTACATCACATTACTTAAAGTCTATATTTCACATTGAACAAGCATACAATATTTCGCTAAGATCATATCAAGGAATCCAACAATCCCAAACAAGTAATATAAAGGATAACATCATCCTAGTACATGCCATATAACCAAATGATGAATAACTACCAAACGATCTCCTCGATAGTGTGACTTCTTGAGATGATCCGATCTTCAAGCAGCAAAATAGAATATACAAAACAACAACAAATTCAATGGTAAGCTTTCATAGCTTAATAAGGTCGGAATGCTTATCAACTTACCGAATAACATGCATTGAACAAATCCGTAAATCAGTTGAGCCAAATCAAAACTGTACTTCACGATATTCGATTTACTCCTCATTGACCTAAAGGTTATGCTTACTCCCTATTGACCCGAAGGTCATGCTTACTCTCTATTGACCCAAAGGTCATGCCTGGTACCAGTATACGATGCTGCTCACACTAATTTGTCAAGGACTTGCATCACAGGAGATACCTCAGCCATCGATACGATATATCTGTTCCCTACAATGCTGCTCACACTAAGCTGACGAGAATATGCAAACAAGCATAAATATCAGCCATCGTAGGGCCTGTAATCCATTCTTGGATTCTATTCACCTTACAGTGACTCACAATGCTGTAGAGAGTCCGCAACAAATGCAAGATCTCAGCCATCGGACCATTTCTATCTTTGGCATAAGGCCGAGAAACTCTCGTCTCGTTGTTTTTATCTTTCACATTTCCAATTATCGTTTCTCATTTCCAAAAATCATTAGAAAGGCAGTTATAAGAAGTTATTAATAAGAATTTCACATTACGAACTTACCGAATGAAATTGTAGTTAAAGTGAACTCTACGGGCAAATTTATAATTTTTTCTTTTTCACGATCGGGACATGATCTTGATCTATCAAAGGTTAAAACCCAACTGAAAGTCCAAGCTCTTCTCTTTTAGTTTTTTGGTTCTTCCTTCTCCATGAAGAAGATGATATAATTTCATTTGGATTTATTTATTTCACTTATTTCACAAATAACTATTTTGCCTTTTATAAAATAACCAAATTCGTGCCACTTAAACACTTAAACCGTCCACTAATTATGAAAAGGTATATTTACCAACCAAGACCATTACTTTGCTTTTCAATTATCATCTAGTGCCTTTGATTAATAAAATTTAACTTTTGCACCTTTTACGATTCAGTCCTTTTTACTTAATTAACTATCTAAACGATAAAATTCCTTAACGAAAATTTAATACGACACTAATGACCTCGTAAATATTAAATAATTAATTGTTAGGGTTTGACACATCGAATTTACGGCCTCAAAACCACCATTCTCGATCACATTAAAAAATAGACTAATTAGTAAATCCTCATTTAATTAGGATTTAATTGAAATTTACCAAAATCTAAAGAATTTCACATCATTTTTATTATTAGGCCCATTAAGAAGAGTCCAATTACCCAATTGGTCTTTCAATTATATTAAATTTCAATCAAACAAACTTGTTTTCAATTTAACCTTAACTGATTAGGACTAAATGAATAAATAACCCAAAAGTTAGTGGATGGTAATCATGTCACCACCGCTTGGACTTTTTGACCATGGTTTAATTATCATTTTGTTCCCTTTACTATTTTTTAATCAATAGCAATTAACTTTTACCTCTTTTACAAATTTATCATTTTTCCTTAATTAAACAATTAATCATAAAAATTACCTGACCAAATTTCAATTCACATATAATAAGACTCCGTAAATATTTAATAAAAATATTTATGGCCTTAAATTTCAGAAACGGGATCCCGATTCCTCATTTTCTAAAACCACTTAACTTTTGAACCAAACCACTTATACTAACTTTTAATTCAATAATTAAAATTCCCCAATTCAAAATTTCATATAAAATTAATATTGACTTATTTAATTTAAATACTCATTATAAAAAAATTCTCATCGGGTTTGTGGTCTCGAAACCACTGTTTTCGACACTACTAAAAAATAGGTTGTTACAACGTTTTGGCGGTACATGAGGCAACTCTTTTGGGAAAACATCTGGAAAGTTTCCCACAACTTGAATATTCTCAATCCTAAAATTTGATTACCTTGGATCAAGAATATAGGCAAGATAGGCAGTGAACCCCCTTTTTATCATCTTCTTGGCTTTGAGGGCCAAAATTACATTGGACAAAAACCCTCTACATTCCCTAATAAGGGTTACCTCTCGGTCATCAGAAGTTTTCAAGGTTGCCCTCTTGCTCTCACAATCTAGATTGACTTGGTGTACAAAAAAAACCAATTCATATCGAGAATGAGATCAAACTTTCTAAACGTTAGTTCAATCAGATTAGCTAGAAAGTTTTCCCCTTGAATCTCATGAGGACAATTACAGTACACTCTACTAACATTTACTGAATTTCCCACTAGACTATAAACAGTAACCGCAACCTCAATATCCTCTACAATAATCTCAAATCCCTTAGATACCGCATTCGCCACATAGGAATGCGTAAAACCATTATCAAGTAAAGCAAAATATGAAATAGAATAGATAGAGAAAGTACCAGCTATAACTTCTGGCTCATCACGGTCCTCATGTCTTTTGTTCGAAAAAACCAAACGTGATTAATTCACCTTAGATTTAGCTTCAGCAACTACTTTGAACTGGTCTACCTCTACTAGCAGTACTCGAAGCAACAGGTCTACCCTGTCCTTTACGTCCAATAGGAGTTTAAACCAATGCTTGAGACTGACTCTAGACAAAAGAAGCTGTTGGAGGATGTGAACAGTCCTTGAATAAATGCTCATGTGAACCACATCTAAAAGAGACACCTATCTTTCTTCTACACTTGCCACTATGCCTCTTATTGCAATAAGAGCATATATGCAAAGGATGAGAACCAATCGAACCTCCTTAGGCCTCTTGGTGGAGTGACTAATAGAATCAGGCTGAACTGTAGTGCTCGATTGCTTCTTGTCTGGCTCCCTATCTTGAGCTCTCTGGTTTCTCTTAAGAGTCTCTAACCTCTCATTTGTCCTAGCTCAACTAATCAGATCGCTGAATACCTTATCCTGATGCATCGCAACTCTATCCTAAATCGATAAATAAAGTCCCTTCTAAAACCATTCACACTTTTGTCTCTATAACCAGCCCAGAAGCATATTTGACCAACCTCAGAAACTCTATCTTATAGTCATTGATGGACATGTTGTTCTGCCTCAAATTCATGAAGTCCTCTCGACACTTCACAAGGAACTCCTCACCCACATAACGGTCCTGAAATGTCTCTTGGAAATACTCTCACATGATCTGGCTAACTGGAACAGACTCTTCAACAAACTCCCACCAATTCTGTGCTTCACCACGCAGTAGTGAAACGGAAGCCCTTAACTTCTGATTGGGAGAATAGTTCATCTCAAAAAATAATTGATGTAAGTCCTTCAACAAATACTGAGCAATCAACGGATCTATACTAGTCCTACCCTCAAAAATCCTCATCCCAACAGCTAGAAAATTGATGGATATAGGCTTCCTCAGACCCTCTAATTGACCCTCAATTGAATTGTGGAGCAAATGCAATAACTCTCGATTCACAGTAACACTATCCAGCTCAGCTATCTCACTGTCACTAGTATTAGGCGGGTCATCACCACGAGTCTATTGAGCAAGTGAGTCTCCACCTCTAATCTGTTGTCCCTTAATGCCAGTAGGTAACTCATCCTCCTCAATATTAGGTGACTCATTCAGATTTTCCTCTAGATCAACAAGAGACGTAGGATTGCTAACAGCCCTAACAGTACGACCTCGGCCTCAAACTTGATCGCGACTAGTCGTGAGTCTAGAACTCCTACGTGATGGCATAGTAAGACTATCTACAGAAAGCAAAAATACTAGAGTAAGATTTTGTACTAGAGTCTCGGATTAAATCTCAACTTAGAATTTTAAAGTAAGAAGATAAATTATAAGATAGTAATTTTATCAGAAATCTCTATTTACCTCAAAGCTTTTCAAATGCATGCAAAACTTTTCAAAACTTTTGAAATTAACTATTGTGAGCCTCACAGTCTGAGGGTTGAACTCAACTCTGATACCATTGAATGTAACCTCCTTTATCCAACCTAGAAGATATGATCGGATCCAAAAGGTCACAGTTGTAACTTCACCATTAAGGAAATCACTTAAAACATAAATATATAATGATTTGCAATCAAGTAATAAAAAAATAATTCAACTTCCATTATTGTAAAGAATCTCAAAAGTTAATAAGTTCGGAAGTAATAATGTATATCTACTAGTTTATTAAAATATCTTAACCATATCCATAAATGTATGTAAAAAGGTATACCTTAAAATAGCAAAGTCCCAAATTTAAATTTACACCACAATCCCAAATATTATGATAATAAAATAGTTTGAAAACACAAAATAATCCATACTGAATAGTGAAAAGATGAATAAAATCGAGAGATTTTTCGAGTACCAAGTCACCTAAGTCCAAGGTTATCTGTAAGAGGACCTATGGGGGAGTGAGCTAAATAGCCCAATGTGTCTCTATAGTGCGGGCAATCACTACAGAGCATCACAATAGTTTTCTCAAAGCATTTTAAAGAAGCACACAACATGCCACAACTCAAATGCAATAAAATCACATACACAATGCAATTCACCCAATCATATGTACACTAACATAATAGAGAAGGTTCCCCAGAAGCCCTCCCCTCCAATTGTCATCAATCACTATGTGGTATAGTATTAGCATTTTAAAGGGGTGATGACCACGTCTTCCATCATACAAACCCAACCCATGAACACACAGAAGTATGATGTCACATGTATCTTAGTCTCAACATAATCTAAAAATATCAAAGCAGGGTTCACAGTTCATTAATTACAATTATTAATTTGTCCATAGTCTGATAGGTATGCATGGCACATTAACATGCGATATCATAACACAGATTAAAATCACATAAGGTGTGGAACACCTTCACACAACAAATATGTAACATAGAAAGAAACACACCTCAAGCAGCAATAACTCTAACGTCGTAGAAGATGCCTCCCACGCTCAGTCCTCGTAACTCGAGTAGGGAAGCTTACTTAGGTAAATGAGGAGATAACTCGTCGGCCTTAGAGTTGTGATCACCTAAACACAGAATACCCAAGTCAAACCCAATATTCAACTCTTGTAAAAATTACCAAGTACCAAAATAATTACAAACAGTAAAAAGAGGCTTTCGAGTTCGAATTTAATGAAACAGACTGCGAATTCAAAATTAGGATGTCAAAAAATGTCAAGTCAAAGTTGTTTGAAAAATTCAATGGTTAACTCGGTCCGAGTCAATTCGGGTCACGAATCGGGTCAATGGTTTGGATTCAACTCACAGATTGGGTCACGGGTCACGAGTTCAGTTAATCCAATGGGCTGACAAATTGGGTTCACGGTTTGGGCCATAAATGGGCTCACAAGCCAATTAAGTGGGCTCTCGATTTTGGGTTGCTTCACACGGCTCAAACCCCACATCTTAGCAACAGTAACATTAGGGTTTACCAACCCTCTTGACGATGCCGTCACCAGAGCCTCGATGGAACAGTTTAAGATCTCCGAAAATGGAAAGAAAAAGGAAAAGAAAATTTTCCCATCACGATACATAACTTACCAACGCCAAGAACGGTAGAGAAGCAATGGAGCTACGATGAAAAGGATGATGAGAGGGAAGAACCGAACGGTTCTCACGCTGATCTTACGAACAGTGGATGACCAGGGAAGATGGAATGCTAGGGTTTACATCAAAAGAAAAAGGGGTTTAAAAACTAAACAAAAAGGGTAATTTATGAGGAAGGGTCTAAATAATTTAGAGTTTTCAATAGAGATTCCAAACTTTACCCTCTACATAATTTAGTCCCTAAAATTCTAATTTTGGCCACAAAATTTAAATCAAAGTTCAATTTAGTCTCGAAATTCCACCAAAATTACAATTTACACCCTAAATTAAATTTAAGGTTGTTATACCTACAGCTTGGTTTCACAAACTTAAAGAGTATCTGGAGATCACTGGCTTTGTTCTCTTCAAATTTGATGCTTCGTTTTTCATCAAGGTTTCTAGTGCATTGGTTATGTATGTGCTCGTCTATGTGGATGACATCATAGCCACTGGAAATCAATCAATTGAAGTGGATAATTTTGTTAAGTACCTAGATCAGCAGTTCTTATTGAAAGATTTAGGAAAGCTACATTACTTCCTTGGCATTGAGGTTTTTTATAGCTCAAATAGTTTATTTTTAAACCACAGAAAGTATGTTAAAGACTTGCTAACAAAGAGTAACATGGAGTGTTCAAAGGCCTCTACTACTCCTATGGTTACTACGTGCAATTTGTCAACTCATTGTGGGAGTCCAATTGAGAATGAATCTGATTATCGAAGCATTGTTAGTGCTCTTCAATATATTGTCATTACTCAGCCAGATATTGCTTTTACTGTTAACAAAGTCTGTCAGTTTATACATAAGTCGTTGGACCAACATTTCAAGGTTGTTAAAAGGATTTTAAGATATTTGCAAGGCATTCTTGACTACGGAATAAATTTTAAGGTTGCACATTGTGTCTCTCTAGTAGGCTATTCTGATGCTAATTGGGGTACAGATTTGGATGATAGACAATCCATGACTAGATTTTGTGTGTTCTTAGGGGGTAATCTAATAACATGGGGTTCTAAGAAACAACAAGTTGTTTCTCATTCAACTGTAGAATTTGAATTTCGGGGCTTAGCTTAGGTTATAGCTGAGATCATTTGGCTTGATTTCTACTTGTTGAATTACATGTTTCCCTTGCTAGAAAGTTTACTATTTGGTGTGATAGCTCAGGAGCAGTTGCAGTTTCTGCAAATCCTGTACAGCATTCTAAGTTCAAGCATGTCGAACTTGACTTATTCTTTGTCAATGAGAAGGTTACATCTAGCAAACTGGTCATTGGCCATGTTCTAGGATAAGACCAAGTGGCTGACATTCTCACCAAGCCCTTGTCTACACCATTTTTTTGTAAGTTCAGATATGGTCTAAGCGTTGTTAGTTTGAACAGTAAAATCACCAAGTTGATCACTTATCTTGTTAAGAAAGCTTGACGATGGGTGAATGTTAAGGAACTATTGACAGTTAGTTTGTTAATAGCAGTTAAGTCAGCTAATAGCATGGTTTGTATGCTATTGTGATGTATAAATACAATACATTGGAGACTGAATAATATGAGTTTTTAGTTTCTCTTCTTGATATTTCTTGGTGTTGTTTTGCTACTCAAACACTTCCACCCCTTGTTAATATTGCAAACATACCATTTTTGTAAATAATAATTTTGACATACCATTTAGGTATTTATTTTTTACTTTTGTATTATGTAGGTAAAAAAAACCTATTAGTTGTGAGCTTATTTTATTTACTTATAATATAATTATTTATATTTATATTTGATCATTTCATACATAAAAAAATATTGGTTTTTTTTTACTTAGATAATACAAAAAATATTTAACAAAATGGTATTTCAATGCCATTATTTACCAAAATGGTATGAATTGAATAGTGTTAAGGGGTCGAGGGTGATAAGGTGGCGACACCACCATTGTTTTCCCACCCAATCATAACCCCATCATTACCTCATGATTTGGTTGGAAAAAAACTAATTTTAAGGGTGGAGGGAATACGGGTGGCGACACAATATTTTATTCCAATATACAAGTGAAAATCAGGTTAAAATACGAGTTGAAGGGGTGGAGGGCATGTACTAGGTGGCATATAGGTGAAAGGCATCTGACAGGCAGCATCCAGGTGGAGGATATGTGTCAGGCGACATTCAATAGGACTATTTCTTAAATAAATAAAAAACAAAAAATAATATTAAAAAAACCTTACCTGCTTCCTTTCTTCCCAACCTCTACAAACCCAATATTTTTTTTCAACACAAATATATAATTTGTTTGAAGGAAGGCTTATATATGCCTTAAGGAAATAAAAAAGTGGGGTTGAAACAACAGTTTCGAGGGTTTCCCTCCATCGTGTGATCTTGTTTGTTGCAGGCGAATAGATTGCCAAATCGGTGTCACCAGTCTCACCCCTTCTCCCTTAAGTGTTAATTGACACAAACTTTCCACCATTAAAGTTAGTTTGTTTTTCCTAATCAAATCACGAGATAATGATGGGGTTATGATTGAGTGGGAAAACAATGGTGGTGTGGCCACCCTATCGCCATCCACCCTTCAACGCTATTCAATTCATACAATGTTGATAAATAATGACATTGAAATAACATTTTGGTATTTAAATATTTTTTTATTATCTAAATAAAAAAGCCAAAAATATATGTTTACTTTTTTATTATTCAAAAACATTAATCATGTACATGTTGAATTATATATTTTTATAAGTGAGCTGAAACTAATAATAAATAAATAATTAATTATTCATTTACATTTACAGCCTATTTTTTTTAATTATTTGTGGGCTTTGTTATTGCAGCGTGATTCGAAAGAAGACAGTTGTAAGTAAAGGATGGGTTGTGTTGTGTTGTGTTGTGTTGTGTTGCGTTGTGTTGTGTTGCGTTGTGTTGTGTTGTGTTGTGTAAAGCTTTGGGATGGTCTGAACGGAGATGGCATTTCATGGTATGCTGTTGTACCACTGTTTTGGAGTAACATTGGAACATCACTTTGCACATAATTAGGTTTTTTTTATAAAAATAATATAAAATTAATTAATTACGGAAATAGATTGAGGAACAAATTATTTATGAAAATAAATTGTTTGCTATAGTATCTATCGGTGTCCTTGATACATCGGTGATATCATTCCCTTTTTTCAATTAATTATCACATAATTATTAAACTTCTAAAAAATAATATTTTTTGTTGTCTCCATTGTGTCTAGCAACACTCATATGTATTTTTAAAAATACATGTAAAAATATAGGTACACATGATGAGAGAAAAAACGAAAAAAATAATTTTTATAGGTGTTACTAGGCTGTCACGCAGCATCACATTAATTTTTTAAAAATTAATTGATAGCTTGTTAGCTGTTGAAAGCTCTATAAATGCGAGTTTACCCAAACTATGCATATTTTAATTGATTTTTGTTAAAATAAAAAGATTAAAATATTCTCAAATAGTATAAATAATATAGATTACTAATTTGTTTTTAAAGCTAACGGTTATTAATAAAAAAAATACATAATGATAATTTTAACCTTTAAAGATTATATTTTTATCGATTTGACCTTTAATCTATTTTTTAATTAAATTTGATCATTAACTTTAAAAAAGAATCAAATATTTTTTAAACGGAACCAATGATTAGAACATTAGTTTTTCAATAATATTAGTATGACAATTCACATGACAATTCATGAGTTCTTCTTGTTGAAATATCATTATTTATCTTATATACTATATCAACAGATTTTAAAATATAAAATATTCGAAAATAAAAACTTTAGAATTCGAAAAAAATAAATTTCTTAACATTTTAAAAAAAATAAAATATTATTATACGTATTGTCATGTTTAAAAATTTAGATTTTGTTTACTTTTTGGAAATATTTTTTATTTTTATTTTTAGAAATCAAATTTCATTTTCTATTTAAAATAAAAAAATAAAAACACGCTTGATAAATAAAAATGAAAATGAAAATAAAAATAAACATTTGTTTTCAATAGTGAAAACATCAAAACATGTTTTGTAACTATTTATCTATAACAGAAACACAATAAATAAAATAAATAAATTTTACATTAATATGGATTCAAACCATAGTACTAGATTTAATATTTGAAAAATTATTTAAAATTAGTTTTTTTCGTTTATATAGGTTTGAATTAGTGTCAATTAATTTAAAGTTTAAAAGCAATTGTTTTAAGCTGATTGAGTCTTAGTTCAGTTAGCATTAGCATTCTTACCAATATAGGAGAGTGTGAGTTCAAACGTGCTGAAGCGCGTTTTCCTCCTATTTAAGGATTGTGATGAGTTATATTTAGTTTTAAACATTATATTAACTTAGAAATTTTTAGATACTTGCATAATTGAATTAGATTTACAAAAAAAAAAAAAACAACTATTGTTTTTGATGATTTTCACTTTTATAAAAAAAATAGTTAAAACAATGAAAATAATTTTTTATTGTTTCTAATTTAAACAAATCTTTATTTTTTTTTCAAAAACATTATTAAAATTTTCAACCAAATACGTTTTCTTTAATGTTTTTTCATTTTATAAGAAAAAAAAAAGCAACCTTTGTTTCTTAAAACCAAACGAAGTCTTCATGTTTTAGTTAGTATTTTTGTTAAAAAAATTAGCAGTTCAATTCTTTTTGAAATATTGATTGTCAATTTCGATTCTTTTTGAAAGATTGATTGTCAAATTAAACTAAAAATAATAATAATAATAATAATAATAATAATAATGGTCAAATTGAAAAAAGATGTAAACATTAAGAGCTAAATTTATCATTATACCTAAATAAAAATCAAATGGTTTCAATAAAGGTATAACTACTTATTTGGCACTCCAACTTTACAAAAAAGTCATTTTAACCATTCATTTTATTTTTCGCTTGTTGATGTGACATCCACACATATGCCACACCAGTAATTAATTATTTTTTAAAAAAATTAAAAATAATATATATTATAATTTCTATATTTTTAATAATGTTAATAATTTATTAATGAATTTTATAATTTTTAAAATTTTAAATATTAAAAAATAATTAATTGCTATGTAGCATTCACATGGATTCACGTGGCAATCCACGTACATACTATTTTAACAAAGTTAACAAACATTAACTTTTTCATCTATTTTCAGGTGTTTTGATAAACAACACAAGTTCAAGACCTAAAAGTAATAAAAAATTAAATAAAAAGCTAAAATAATTTTTTAAATGTTTGAGACCAAATAATATATTTATTTATTTCTTTTTTCTCTCCTAGGTTTTTTTTTCTTTTATTTCTCTATTTTTTCACTCTCTTCTCTTTTCGCTTTTTTTTTCTCCTTTCCCTCTTCATCTTTATTAACTTACCTACCACCAATGTCGTCATCGCCAATGGCCTTTTAGACCAGCGAAGGGAATAAAATGAAGCTCGTTCCATTATCTTTCTCCTCCTTAGCTTAGTTCTCTATGAAACAACCCATTTTCTTTTTTCTTCAAGTCTAAGACCTATCATCGTCGATCCTTCAAGTCGAAAGCTCTAATACCGCCTCCTAGCATCGCCATCGTCACTTTCGGTAACCTTCTTCGATTTCCATGTTCACCATCGAAACTCATATTTTTCTCTCTTTTTATTTTGTTAACACCTTCAGCCGCTGTACAACACCGCCCTCATTTGTTCAGGTGATATCTTAGCCGCTGGTGTTGTTGATGTTTAAGGTCGTCTCTTTCACTTTTTTTTCTTCTTCTTTGCTTCTCTATTCTTTTTTTTTTACTTCTTTGCTTGATAGGTTCTTGTCGTTTAGGCTAATGGTGTAACACCCAAAACCCGAATACCGTCGTCGGTTAGGATTTCTGGTGTTTTACTATTCATTTATCACTATTCGTCTTTAACATCATATTATTCAACTTTATTTATTAAAGTATTTCACTTCACACGATATATATCATCATTTAATCACAAATACAATTCAACAAGGTTAAAAATGGCATTTCTATTATTTTAGGAGACTTCTACCGATATCTGATGGTCAAGTATCGATAGAAGTCTAGTTAGTAAACAATTCAGAAACTGTGCAGATTTCTACTGGTACTTGTGCTAGTTCTACCGATACAAGTATGATTTCTATCGATACCAGTCATGCATCTATCGGTACTAAAAAATCCAGAGAGCAAAAATTCTCACCCTACAACTTTTATCGATATAAGCATATAAACTACCGATACAAATACATGATTTCCAAGTCAAATACAAGGTACTTTTAAGTCTACTTTCTACGTTCCAAAATCCTACGTTTTTACTTTCAACATTTCATCAAACATGACAAGGTTTTCACAATTCTTGATATACATAAGCAAAAGATAACATCATCCTAGTACATGCTATAAGACCAAGTGATGTAAATTCTACCATACGTGCTCTGCAATAGTGTGATTTCCTTGAGAAGATCTGATCTTCAGACAGTAAAATGTATCTACAAAACAACAATAGATTCACGAGTAAGCTTATTAAGCTTAGTAAGTTCGCGAATATCATTTCCTTACAGAATAATCAAATATGTTTAAAGATGAAAACGAATATGTATTCATAATCTTATGCACAATAACGAACTTAATCCCTTCAGTCTTCCAGATCTTAGCTCATAAAGCACTGACAACTTTGGCTCTTACGAGCCCAAAATGGTTAGCTCTTACGAACCCAGAATGGTTAACCAGTATACGATGCTGCTCATACAAGCTGTCGAGAATTCGCGACATAAGCGAAGACTCAGCCATCGATACGGTTTATAATTCAGTATTCATTCAAAATTTGTTAACTTGATATGTTGCTCACACAAGCTGTCAGGATACTGCAACATATGCAGGATCCTAGCCATCGCTTCAAATCAAGTAACTGGCCCTAGTCCTAACATTTCGTTTCTTCCTTTGCATATTTAATCAACACAAATGTTTAACCTTCTTCGAGATGTTGTAACAATAGTGATACACAAGAACATCACATGGTGTATAAACTAACACTACGAACTTACCGGATGAAATTGCGGTTTGGCTAAAGTTTAGGGACTATTCTGCTAATTTTCCTTTTTTCGCGATCCGTGGCATGATTGTAATCTAAATCAACAATTCATCCAAATTTCATAATAAAACACATAATCAATTCATTTAACATAATTTGATCCTTTTTGGGAAAATTATGATTTTATCCCTAATACTTTCCTTTAATTCAATCTAGTCCTTTCCACACAAAACATGCAAAATACTCATTTTCTCTTCAAACTATACCAACCGAATATACTATGACCTCATACATGACCCTAAAACCCATTTATTTCACTTAAAGTACACCCAATTTCATCATTTAGCATTTTAGTCCTTAAACCCTAATTTCAACAAAAATCACATTACAAAAAGATCCAACCTAATCATCACGCATCCAAAACTATCAAAAACTTTCAAAGACAAGCATTTTCAACAATGGTAAGATTCACAACATTTGACAGATTCGCAAATTAGTCCTTAGATTAGCTAGATCAAGCTAATATGGACTCAAAAACATAAAAATTACTAAAAACGGTCAAGGTTTGCTTACCCAAATCAAGGATCAAAATTCTTCAATGGAAAACCCTAGGTTCTCTTGTCTTAGCCGTGAAGAAGAAGAAGAAATTAGAAGAAAATTCCTATTTTTCTTCTTTAATTCATATTTATACCAAATGACAATTTTGTAAATTTTTAATCTTTCATGATTAGTTTATTAATCTCTTATTTAGCCCTAATTAATCCTACTTATGATCAATATACCCCATGATTATCCATCTACTAAAATGTCATAGGTTAATTTACCTATTTGATCCTTCAATTATAATAAATTTCAATTAAACAAACTTGTTTACAATTTAGCCTTAAACTAGAAAGGACTAAATGAAAAATAACCCAAAAGTTAGTGGAAGGTAATCATATCCTCCACCGCTAGGACTTTTTGACCATGGTGTAATTACCACTTTGCTCCCTTTTATTTTAATCAATAGCAATTAACTTTTACCTCTTTTATAATTTACTTATTTTTCCATAATTGAGCAATTAATTATCAAAATTTACCCAACCAAACTTAAATTCACATATAAAGACTTTGTAAATATTTAATAAAAAAATTTACGGCTCTTAATTTTATTAACGAGGTCCCAATACCTCTTTTTCTAAAACCACTTGACTTTTGAACCAAAACCACTTGTACTAACTTTTAATTTAATAATTAAAATTCTTCAATTTAAAATTCCATATAAAATTATTATTAACTTATTTAATTTAAACACTGATTATAAAAATTTTCTCGTTGGGTTTGTGGTCCCGAAATTACTGTTTCCGACATAATTGAAAAACGGGCTGTTACAAATAGAGTGGACTCTCTTCTTTTTTTTTTTTTAAAAAAAAATATTGGTTGTTGTTTGATTCTTATTAGGTTTGATGGATTCGATATTTGAGTTTGATTTCAAGTAATGGAGGTGTAACACCCCTTATACCCGGTTCATATGTATAAACCCGGTATAGAAGAATTACATTAAAGTTCAGTACAGAAAAATCGAGTCATGTAAAAATTTTCATCAAACGATGCATTTTTAGGCTTCTTGATTCAAAATATCGTAAATTAATCATGTATAATTAAAATCGAGGCTTAAAATCGATTTAAAAGAAATAAAATATGATTTTTAGTCCAAAACACAATTTCAACCAAAATTCATCATTTCATTTCATCAACTCAAAGCATCCCAAACCAACATTTTTCCTTCCATTAGGGTCACATGTAAGTACCATTTGTACATGTCATTTTACTTCAAAGTAAATTACCTAAACTTGAGCTTCAAGAGTGATATGATGTGATGAGAGGTCCCTTGCTCGACTTTAGCTTTCTGTAGCTTTTGTACCTACGCGTTAAAATAAACACGTTAAGCCGGTTAACGCTTAGTAAGCACTACAAGCATAATAGATGATTATTTATTTATTGCTTAATTTTATCAAACATTTAATTACTCATGCGTATAAAATTTCTAACCTTTCTTGCATGTAACATTTAACTTACCTTAATCCCATCATAACACACATTCATTCTCATATTCCAACTTACCTCAATGGTAGATTTTACATTTTCATCCCTTTTTCACAACTTAGTCATTTCAGCCACATTAGTTCACTTAATTATCAACATTTAATTACACATACACATATAGTACTTATCTTTCATGTATTCATCATTTTACTTACCTCAATGTCATAATTTGCACATTCTTTCACTTTTCACAATTTACCCACATAGCTTTCTTAACCATAACTTACTTAGCTTATTTATTCACTTGGCCCATAGTAGACTTCTATAGAACCTATCGGATAAACGGAACAAACAGAGAGTACCGAAGTACTGAATAGAGAGCACATAAGTGCTGGGCAACAGAGAGCACACAAAGTGCTAGTCAAAGAGTACACAAAGTACTGAGCACACAAAGTGCTAATCAGAGAGCACACGAAGTGCTAATAACAGAAAGCACGAGACATGCTGAACAGAGAGCACACATAGTGCTGAACAGAGAGCACACACAGTGCTAAACAAAGAGCGCGCTAGTGTTCCTTAATGGCATGCCATTAATATCGCAATGGTTCTAATCTGTCTACTTGGGCACAATCTCAATTAGCATCATTTCTCATAAATGATATATCTCACATAAATACATCATCAATTACTTCACATTTATATTTCCAAAGCTGTTCACTTGCGTCACAGTCACTAAATTATTTATATCTTGAGCTACAGAATTCTAAATTATAATCCGCTTGATGTTTCTGAAACTAGACTCAATCATCTTTTTACCATAAAATTACCAAAATTTTTAGTTTAGCTAATTTGTACAGTAAATTCTTCCAATTTACCCCTTCTCTGCTGCTTGACAGTTTCGACCTTTCTTCACTAAAAATGATCTATCTTTTTGTACAGAGTTAGTTTAGCTAATTTGTACAGTAAATTCTTCCAATTTACCCCTTCTCTGCTGCTTGACAGTTTCGACCTTTCTTCACTAAAAATGATCTATCTTTTTGTACAGAGATCAAATGATGTTCCTGTCTGTTTATTTTGAAAATAGACTCATTAAGGAATTAACCATATAAATTTAAATCTCTAATAATTTATCTATATTTTTCTATGATTTTTCAAAGTCAGAATAGGGGAACTCGAACCTACTCTGACATTGTTACACAAAATCAGATATATCTTAGAATATACAGATCCATTTCCATCACCGTTTCTTCCATATGAAACTAAACTCAATAAAATTTAATTATATATTTCATTCAACTCTTAACTCTTTTTATACAATTTTTGGTGAATTTTTGAAGTTAGTCCTCTGATTCTGTCCAAACTATTTTAATGAGAATATTTCCCTTCTCATATTCCTTTGCACTAAACTTCATTTAATCACACATAATCACCATACTTATAACTAAACACATCATTTTACTCATTTTCATCACAATTAATCATATACTAAAATCATATACTTTAAAGAGAATAAATTTTCAATTTAAAATCTTGTAGTACTTACAATAAAAAGATTGGTTTTCTCCTTTTTTTACTCCTTGCTCTTCTCTTTTCCTTTGTCTTCAATTTGGTCCCTTTCCGTCTTTCCTTTCTCTTCAATTTCACATAGACACATGTAAGCTAAATGCTATAATTCAATGATTTCCATACTAAATTACAGAAAAATACATGTATATCATGAAAATTGAACCATCTTTTACCTTATTTCACGAAAACCCAAAATTCTAATTCAATCCCTTAACTCTTTAGCACCTCAAAAGAGACTCTATATGAGAATTAAGGTGTCTACTAACTCTCTTCTATGCCTTTCTTTCAGAAATTTCAAAGAAAATGGAGGTTTTTGAAGCTTGGAAGGTTTAACAATGGTGGAAGGACTTAATTAAAATAAAAGCAAAAGTTGGATGGAGAGAGAATAGGCATGGACGGTTAAGCATTATGAAAAAGATGATATTTTTCATCTTTTATTTCTTTTTCTTTCTCTCAAATTCTTTAGACTTTTCTTTAAAAATATCTCACTTAATAAAAATGGTAAAATTGCAATTTTAGTCCCTAGGCCTTCCAACTTTACACTTTGACCCAAAACTTTGCCTCCAAAAATATCTTTCACCAAATTACTCTTTTGCCCCTCCTTAATCAATCTAATTCTCATGATGACTCATAATTCAATTTGGATAAATTACTATTTAGTCCTTCCTCCTTTCTCACAATTACTAATTAATCCTTAATTTTCTAACTTTTTCTTATTTTAGCTACATAGTCTAATTCTCCATTCTACTCTATTACTGTTCTAAATCCGATTCAAGAACGCGGATGTTACAGGAGGCTTTGGAATCGTTGATGACAATGATGAAACAAAGTAGATGGTGGTGGTGGTTTTACGATGATGGTTGAGTAATTATGGTGCAGTGAAATTCAGGGGGAGTGGTAGAGCTTGGGAGTAAGCTATGGTGGAGGTGAATGTAGGTCAGTGATGGTGAGACGAGGCTTGACTAGACTTGCATCCAAGTTAGCATTTAACGATTTTTTGTGATTATTTATGTTACACCTCTGATGGTGGATAAGGATAAAAATAATGAAACATCCAAACTGTTATAAATCGATAATGTCAAAAGTAACTATTTTTGTAAATTACTTATTAAATTAAACCTATATTGTACTTTATATTTTAATAAGTCATATTTCGTTCTTATTAAATATTATTATATTTTAATTAATTGTATTTCGTTTCTATTAATGATTTGAAGAAGATTACCTCTACTAAATTATGTTCCAAATAATTAGTGATTTGTGTTTCTTTTTTCGTTTCTCATATCAAATCGATCTGCGTTTTAGGTAACATGGTTGTATGCAGCATCCAACTTCATTTAATATCACTATAAATAGTTTCCCTTAGTTTTTTTTTTGGTAGAAAGAGACAGCGTTAAGTGAATACAATCAAGAAACTACGACAGAGTGATACTCTCGGATGAACAATCTTTCTGCAGGAAATTAACCACTGCAATAGGCTAAAACTAAAAGAATTGCAGACCAAATACATTCCCAGTCGGGATCTTAGCCATGGTGTTTGCTGCAACATTCGCTGCCCTTGAAACATAGTTTCCCTTTGTTATTCGTTGAGATAATTGGGGTCGGATTCATTTTTTGGCTAAATTAGTTATATATGTCGTTATTTTTTTAATTGGTTAAATAAGCTGATTTTGGAAAGAGAGTATAAAAGCGCATCTAACTGGGCGCATTTTTTGCACAGTTATTAGGAAAGTTCGTCTAGTTGGATGAGCTTTCTGCACACAGCCGAACGCGTTTTCTTTGTAATTTTTCAGAAAACACTCCCAACTGTGCACACTTTCCTATCATGTCAGTAAAAACTCGTCCAGTTGGACGCACTTTCATACACTCTCTTCAAAATTGGCCTATTTACCTAAATCTTGAAAAAACGATCTATTTGAACAATTAGCAAAAAAAAAAAAAACTACATATATACACAATTTAACCTCATTTTTCTTTCAAGATCTATCTCATTAATCAACTTGAATTTGGTAATTCTTCATGATTTTCACCACTAATCCCTTGAGATTTCGTTTTTCAAATGTGATTTAAATTGCAATCTTATATATTTTTCCGCTTAAAAGATTTCTAGGTAATCTTTCTTCTTTCAAAAGCAGGATTATGTTTTATCCATGGAAACAAAGTCTTCCTATTGCTGAGACAATGATGGCAACTTCAGATTATCATTTGTGGAGAAGTCTTTTTCACAGTAGGCTTTGAGGAAATTCCAACGTCATTTGTGCTTATGGAAGGGTTGTTTGGTTATGGGGGTCGGGTTTTGAGGTCGAAACCTCTTGGAAGCTTTGTCCATTGAAGGAGAAGAAGGTGAAAAAGGGTCAAAACAAAAGGGTTTGGGAGGTTTCTTAGGTCTCATTTGTAGAGAAGAATGGAAGAAGAAGTTTCATAAGCTTACGGAGAAAGGGAAAGAAGATGATGAACTCTAAAAATAATCAAAGTTAACTGTTTGATTAATCAAAATAAAAAATTTCTCTAACAATGTGACTAAATTGTAAAGTATTTTTTTTTGAGGACCAACATGAAAGTACTCTAAAAATTGAATGACCAACTTAGATAATTTACCTTAAAAAATTGAGAGGTGAATTTTTAATTCATGAACAAATAGAAAACCTTGTTTTTCTTTAACAACTTTGGAATTGAATTAACTCATAATGCTAATTTGATTAGGATTTATATAAAATTAAATTATACAGAATCAATGTTATTATTCTTCGTTAAAAATATATTATTTTTTTTATGTATATCTATTAACTGTTGACCCATAAACTTTCACACATATATATATATAGTAAGTAAAAATAAATGACAATGGAAGAAATAAATAAACAAAAAATAAAAAGCGGCTGCTATGTACAACAAAGACCAGAGAGAGTCCCTCTCTTTCTCTCTCTGCTATCAATTCCAGCTCAAGAGATCGCACCCAAAAAAAAATTCAAATCCCTAAATAAAAACCCTAAACAGCAATAAAATTTCGATAGATCCTTACTTTCAAATCTCTATTTTCTTTTTCTTTTTTTGGAAATTAAACCTTTTTTTGAAATTTCGGTTAGGAGTTGGGATTCGTGATCGAATTTTGGTTTTTGATTGAAATTAGGGCAAAAGCTTTGTTTCCCTTTGGTGGGTTTTAGAGAGTTGTAGAAGAATGGTTGGGAAAAACTTGTGGGCTTGGAATAGAAGAAAATTACGTTTGAGGACTTGGTGATTGGGTGATATTTGCTTTTTATTTTTTGTTTTTTTAAAATTGTTGAATGATTTCGTTAGGGAGTAACGATGCGAGGAAGGGGCTAGGGTTAGGGTTTGGTGGAAGAAAAATGGAAGAGGCTGAGCTTGAGGAAGGAGAGGCTTGCTCCTATTATAACAATAACGACGATTATGATGCCACCACTGACCCCGAAGCTGATCTATCTTCTCTCGCTTACATAGTAAGGAATTTTGACTCTTTTTTTAACTAATGTTTAATTATATTTTGTTGACCCTTTTTTGTTGTGTTTTAGTTTCGAAGTTAAGATTTTTATGCTAATCAATTGCAATGTTGGATATTGTAACTTCAGTTTAAACGCGTTTACTGCTTAACTGTGTTGCTTTTAGAAATATAAGATATGGACTGGTACTTTAGTTTTTTGTTCTAACATTGCGAGGTCTATGATGAGGATATTTAGAGGTTTACTAGATAGGTGTCTAGTGCAGTCATAAATGAAGCTTTTCTCGTGTAGTGGTGTATTAATAATGTTTTTCAGAATATTTTGAGTTGTTCGTACGAATTGGACTCTTATCTATTGGAGGAGCCATTATTCATAAATTTCCATGTAAGGATGGTTATGATTAATTATGGCACTATTGACTGTTATGCTGCGGATTTTGTAATTGGGAGCAAGGAGAGTAAGATTCAAGCACATTCATTAGCTTCTGGAGTTGCTGTGTGTTATTAGTGCATTTAGAGGATTAGCCACTAACTCTACAATGTATGCAGAATTCCAGACCTTTCTAAATGTCTTATTACTTGTTTGATGCTTGTTCTTAGTTCATACCAATTATTTTACGATCTTTTACTGATATTTGGCCCCTGAAATGTTTTTTAAGGATGAGAAAATTCAACATGTTCTTGGACATCTTCAAAAAGATTTTGAAGGTGGAGTTTCTGCTGAGAATCTCGGTAAGTCAAAACAATAAGAGAATTGTGGTTCTTGTGAGGTCAAAATTCAACATAAATCGGAGTTCATAAGTTGAAATTGATGATTTTGGGATGTTTGACATTGCCACAGGGGCAAAGTTTGGTGGTTATGGATCATTCTTACCGACTTATACACGTTCTCCTGGTTGGCCTCATCCGAAGAGTCCACCAATTCAGAGCTGCAATGCATCCAAGTCTTCAAACAATATGCCATTGGAGGTAGAGTTTTTTAATCTGTCCCCCCCTCCAAATGGATATATAGTTCATTTTGTGTGAGGGAGGAATCTTTCTATCTTGATTTGTGTGAGAAGTCCAAGTTAGTATGATCGCTTGGTTTTTTTTTTTATGTAGGATGACCATTGTAACTCAGCATGTTGGCCAAGTGGTTCACAGTCACAGAGGGCTGGACCACCTCCTATAACTGTTGGAACCCTCCCTGCTTTGAAGGCATTGTCTGTGAATGATTCAATCAAACAAGAGGTCAGCGTAACACCTGGTGATGCTGATGAGCTTGCCTTTAGGTGCGAATCTGCAAACAGGAAAGCTGCCAATATACCGGACCAGAAAATATTAAAGGTGCGAATCAAAGTGGGGTCAGACAACTTGTCGGCACAAAAGAATGCTGCAATCTACAGTGGTCTTGGCCTTGATGTATCACCATCTTCCTCCTTAGATGGGAGCCCTTCAGAAAGTGAAGGGATGTATCGGGAGACTCAAGAACCATTGTTTGATTCTCCAACCAGTATTCTTCGGGTAAATCCTCCATCTTCTATTTTGTTAATCTTCCTATAAAAAGAATGCTCCTTTTCTCGTATCTTCCTACATCTGATATACCTGAAATGATCTGAATATATATATTTTTGAATATTTTGAGCAGTTTATGACTTCCTTCCCGCTAGCTGGTGAGGCACTACTGTCACCTCTACCTGATCATCTAATTAACTTGATTGTAAAGGAAAAGCCAAAAGAGAAAAGATCTGATTCTGGAAAGGGGGATGGAATATTGTTGGGAGACAAGAAAGCACAGTCAGCAGAGAAAAAGGACTTTCGAGCAGAAAGGAAGAGTAGCAACAACAGGGAAACATGGAACGACAACAGTACTGTGTCAAAGAAGGAAGTAGATATTGACATATTGGCTTGTGAGGAGCTTGTTTCAGAAACATTGAAACTTCCTCTTTTATCTGATTCATATTCTGCTGTAGCCAAGGTAAAAAATAAGGGCATAACTAGAAACAAAGGTGTCCATGATGTAGCTGAGGAGTCAGTGGAGCCAAGACATACCCAAGAGATTGGCTGGGAGAGTCCAAGGGCTGGCTCAGCTGGAAAGGTTTTGGAGGAACAAAAGACAAGTTCTTGGGGTGATACTTCAGGCTATGTTAGAAAAGGTGGGTATAATAAAGTGGACAAAATTTATGATTCTGTCAAAGCTGACTTTAATACTCTCAAAGGTAGCAAAGTTCTATATAGTGAATCGGTAGATCCTCCTATTCAGAAGATCAGCCCAAGAGTGACAGCGCATGAGCAAGACAGTATGAAATTACCTCCTGCAAAGGAGCATACCTCATCTGGTGGAAAACGAAAATTGAAAGGCAGTCTAAATGCAGAGGTAGCAAAAGAAAGCTTAAGGGTTGGTTCACCTTTGATGCTGAATAATAAGCAGACTGCTCATGTAACAAACAAAAGGGAAACGGGAGGCAAAAAATTAGACAGGTCATTTCAAAAGGCTGAAGACATATATAGAGATGTTGTTGGAGATATTGGAGAACCAGAATGGGAAGATAACCGAACAAGTTCATTGGAAATTCCTTCTGAAGATCGGCTGAAGATAGCTGATAAGATTGAAAAGAACACATCAGCCACTAACGACGGACATGGTGATAGACTGAGTGGTAAGCACACTGAGGGCATATTGGCAACTAAATCGGGCCCCAGAGCAACTGTGGGTGAACATTTCAACTCTGCTAATGTGAATGTTGCTGGAACTTCCCTTGCAACTGCTGCTCCTGTATTGATAAAAGAAAATTGGGTTTGTTGTGATAAGTGCCAGAAGTGGCGTCTCCTCCCAATAAACATAAACCCTGCTGACTTACCTGAGAAGTGGTTATGCAGCATGCTTAACTGGCTGTAAGTTCTTTATCATCACCCTTTCTAATTTTTTATGAATGTAATTAGTAGTTGAGATTTATAAGCTTTTTCATGCTTGTATTTTGTAAAAATTTTATTGGATTGAACGTGAAACCCATGGGTGTTGATAGTTAACCTTTGTGATTGATTGTGGGAAGATATCTCTTTTTCCTTGTTAAAATCTTTAAATTTGTTTGTCCCTTAAATGTTTAGGCCTGCAATGAATCGCTGCAGTGTGGAGGAGGATGAAACTACAAAAGCTGTTTTCGCATTGTATCAAGTTCCTGCTGTAGATGGCCAAGCTAATCTGCAAAGTAATCCTGTCAATATTATGTCTTTACCATCCTCATCTGATGCCCTGCAACCTGACCAAAACCAGCGAAGTTCTGGTTCACACTCTATTTTCCCTGCTGGAAGGAAGAAACATGGTTTAAAAGAAATATCAAATGCAATAGATAAAGATGGGCCAACTTCTATGAAGAAGAATGTGGAGTCATCAGTTCGTTCTGGAAGCCCGAATGATGGGACTCAATCTCCTGTGGTTGGTGAACCTGCTTTGAAGCCTGTAATTAAATGTGATTTACCTGTTGAGAAACACAGAAATAATCAGAAAGAGAAGCATAAATTGCCAGAACACAGTTCTGATGGAGGTATTCTTTTTAAGCCGATGCTAGTCATACTTGTAAAACTTGGTTTCTAAATTTATGTAATGTGTTACTTCTGTAAAATATGCTAATAGGTGATACCAAAACTTCAAAGATGAAAGGCAAAAGGATCACTGATCAAGATTCTTTAAGGGCCTCCAAGAAAATTAAGGGTGAAAGTTCACATCTTGCTGAAAAAGATTGGATGTTGGACCATGCTTGTAAGGGTGGGCCTAGCACAAGTAATGGTTTGCCTAGCACATCAGCAGGAAAGGATCAGCCTAAACACAGTCCACTTTTTGCTTATAAGGATTCAAAGTCTGATAAGGATAGGCAGCAGGTCTCTGGTAAAAGAGTAAAGGATAAAGTTCTGGTTTCCTCAACTGATGGACCAATGGACCAGATGAACGATGGTATGGAAGTTTCAAGAAAGAGGAAAGCTGATACTTGTGTTGGCAGTCAGTTATGTACAGGTTCTCTGCAAAGTGCGAGTAATCTCCTCCAGGATAGCAAAGTGTTTGTGAAGGAAGAGTTAAATGAGAATGACAACAATAGGGAAAAGAAGGCCAGGGTATCTAAGCCTGGAAGGAAGGATACTTCTGCAAGCAAAAGTAGTGGGAAACTAGAGAAAAAAGGTTTACATGCACAGAATCAACAAAGTGGGCAATATCTAGGTAGCTTAGATGGTACGGATTCATTGAAAAGGGATTTTGGATCTGCCCAACCTTCTTTAGTAGCTACCTCTAGCTCATCTAAACTTTCTTGTTCACATAAATCAAAACCTGGCTTCCATGAAACAAAAGGCTCATCAGTAGAATCGGTTTCCTCATCTCCTATGAGAATTGCTAATCCCGATAAATTTCCATTGACAAGGAGGAATGTTGCAGGGAAAGATGAGTCTTGTGAAGCTGGCCTTTTTGTTTCAGATAGTCCAGGAAGATGTTCAGATGGTGAAGATAATGGTGGGAGTGACAAGTCAGGGGCAGTAAAGAAGGATAAAACTTTGGCTGCAGCTCAACATGGGTCCCTCGTATCCTCTTTACTTGATGTTCAGGACAAGGATGGTGGTCAAATAGGTGGCAGTAAAGCCAAGGCACCAATTAAATCTTCTCCTGATACTAGTAAAGGCCAGTTCATGAATGGTAATGCTGATTATTTAGGCCAAGAGGCTCAATTTTCTGGTAAATCAACAACAATGAATGAACACCATAATGACGACAATCAGAATCACAACCATGTCAATGGCAAAGTCTCTCATCCAAGAAAGTCAGGCAAAGGGTCCTCATGGTTAAAGGACAGGAGTTGTAATTTTAAATCTGGTTTTGATGATGTTCACCAAGATCATCTGCCTTCATATGACGTAAAGCCTACAGATGGTAGAAATCAATTTCAGCCTGGAGTCAAGTCTGATGAGAGTGAGAATAGATTTGTGGAAAAGAAAGAATCTTTGGGAAAATTATCTGGTGAGATTGGTAAAAGGGGGAATCAGTCAAATGGATGGTCAGATGCTAAACCAGATGCCACTGGAGGTCAAGATGTAATGTCTACAGTGAAGCAAAATCTTGTGCGGGAGAGCAATGGTGAAAAATATACCAAGAGGTTTCACTCTGACAACTCTGATCATGCAGAAATTGCTTCTGAGAGAGGGAACTCTCGATCACTACCACCCTCTGGAGGAAGTCGGAATGAGATGCTGACTTGTTACACCAACACGGTTTCTGGGCCTCAAAAGGGAAATGGAGCTGAAAGATCTCAAGCTGATGATGCATTGAAGGTAAAAAAACAAATAAAGAAGGCTGATCATCAAAATGGGAGTCAGCATAAAAATAGTTCAAGACATACTACATCAGCTGGACGTATCAGGGATGTTGATGCTCCAAGTCCAATGAGAAAGGATCCCTCATGTCAGGCCGCTACCAATACTTTGAAGGAGGCTAAAGATTTAAAGCATATGGCTGATCGTGTCAAGGTTTTGCCTTATTGTTTTCTTGTAACTTATTTCTTGCATTTTCTCTTTGTCTTGCCTCTAGCATTTTTTTATTTATAATTTTTGAACATTCCCTCAGAATTCTGGATCAAATGCGGAGAGCACATCACTTTACTTCGAGGCAGCACTGAAATTTCTTTATAGTGCTTCTCTCCTAGAATCTTGCAACAATGAGAGTTCCAAACATGGGGAGATGGCTCAGTCTGTGCAAATTTATAGTAGCACTGCAAAACTCTGCGAGTAAGTAAAATATCAGTTGCCCTAGTTGGTATTCTCTTTCTTTTGTAATTGTAAGTTGCTATTTATCGTTGTTGGAGCTTGATCTTGTATTAGTTGAAAAAAATTCCTGCAACATGGAAATCTTCAGTTATCGCATTTTATTTTGGGGTGGTTTCATTTTTCTGGTACTTGACTTTATATTTGTTTGTTTACCAATCAAAATTCAGGTTTTGTGCCCATGAATATGAGAGATTAAAGGACATGGCTGCTGCTTCTTTGGCATACAAGTGTATGGAGGTGGCATTTATGAGAGTTATCTATTCCTGTCATGGAAATGCAAGTAGAGATCGGAATGAGTTGCAGACAGCTTTACTAATGGCTCATCCTGGTAATCCAAAGAACCCTATCATTGCTCTAACTGAAATCCATTCTGTTAGTCTGTGTAGCATATAAAATTGTAATTTTTGTTTATGGGTGCTTCCATCACTTATTGATCAGGGAGCTTGAGCCTATTTTATGTACTCTGGTTGCTATATTTGTGGAAAGGCCTCTGCACATAAGTTGGCTGCATCTTAGAAGCAGAGCTGAACTAATTGCACTGCATGAATGATTAGTTTACTTTCTTAACTACTGTGAATTTGTTCTTCAGTGTCTTCAAATCTGAGAATCTTCAGGCAGAGTGTCTTTCTGTTTTTCTTTTTGAAGTAAAGACTGTCTTTCTGTTACTTGTGTTGTTTTGGGTTGTTTTTGAATCACACAGACATGCATATCTGTTCTTCTGTTTAAGGTGGAGTAGTCGAGTCTGTAAATCATCAGTGTTCTAGTTCCCATTTGATGTGCAACATTTACTAGTTTTTGCAACATGGGGATTGGCTTTGTGGTATGCATTCATATGAATACATATTTTCTAGTATGCCTCTCATCAGTCTCCTGCAGCCCCTTAATCGCCTTTATCTGTAGTTGTTTGTGTCATGGACATTAAATTTTTTATGACTAATGTTATTGTCACATTGATTGAGACAAACTGACGGTTAATTTTAACTTCTTTTCTTGATATTGGTGGTTTTTTCATATCAGGTGAGTCTCCTGCGTCTGATGTTGATAATTTAAACCAGTCAACATCAGCAGACAAGGCTGCTCTTTCAAAAGGAGTCGGTTCTTCCCAGGTTGCTGGAAGTCATGTTATTTCTGCTCAAAACCGTAATAACTTTGTGCGGCTGCTCAGTTTTGTAAGTCTAACTTCGCTTGTTTATCATTTTGAAAGTGTAATTCATGTGTTTTTATGCCCCACTCCCCCCCCCCCCCCAAAAAAAAAAAACATAAATCTTTACCCTGAAACTAATTTTCTTTCTGTTCTAATGGCCAAAAGCTGTTATGTAGTTCTCACGACCTTTTCTCACTCAATGCCTTCAATTAAAGGCTTCTAGGTTCTGTATGTTGAAATTGCACATGTGCCCATTTAAGCGCATAGACTTTTGTAGTCATGAACTGTGTATATCTCCTACTGTTATGTATTATGTCAGTTTGTGCTTTATGGTGTGTATAGCTTGTTTAAGTTTATAGACTTATCATAACTAAAATCAAATGTGATGATTTGCAGACACAGGATGTAAATTATGCAATGGAAGCTTCAAGGAAATCACGAGCTACTCTTGCAGCTGCCAATTCAAGTTTGGGAGGGGCTAAAAGTGGGGAGGCTTTATCCTCTGTGAAGAAGGCTCTTGATTTTAGCTTCCAAGACGTAGAGGGAGTGCTACATTTGGTACGAGTGGCAATGAAAGCCATCAGCCATTAAGGAAAAAAATCTGGTTGGTAAGGATGGTTGTATACTAGGAGGAAATTTCATTTTGATGGTTTATCCTTGGGTATGAAGTTCTAGATCAGGAAAAGAAGGGTTGGCCAGCTCTTCCTGCTTCAGTCCTGAGCACTTCCAAGTTGGCAAGTGCCTCTTTTCTAACACTTGCTGTACATGTGTACAATACAAGACAAAACTGAGATTATCAGTATATTTTTTCACAAGCTTCAACTGCTTTCTGACAAGGAACAAGCTCTTTTAATTTCCTTTTCAAGACGGTACTATGAAGCAGAGCACCATAATTGGCAGTTGCAGGTTTGCTACACTTAGACTCATCCTGCTTTAAAAATGTTTGACGCATTAAGTCAATTTTCTTTCCTTTTCCTTTTCCCTTTCCCTTTGCCCTCATCCTTGTCTATTTCCTGTTCTGTTTTCTTTAAATTTCACCTTCCTTATCCGTATTTGTGCAGGTCAGCTGTTGTAGTGCTTGTCATTGTATATACTTCTGATTAATCAAGATGAGTTGAACGAATATAGGAAGAAAAAAGAAATTGGTGGTGCTAGAGATCCAAAAAAGGTTGCTGGAATTCTTTATTTAATTTCATTTCTTCCCTTTAAAAGTTTGTTTTTGATTGCTTAATATTTACTTTGGCATACCATTGCTTCCAATCATTCTTATGTTGTGGCCATATAAATTTATGTACCATAAACATATTCTTTGTAGGGTTCTCTATGTGGAATGTGGCTGGTAGCAAGTGATTTTGTTTGTGGGAGAGAGATCATTCTATTAAATTCAAGTTGGCCTTCTTGATGTTGATAGGTAAAAGAAAAATTCTTTCAGTGGCACTTCTGTTCTTTTACTGAATTGCAATTCTCTGCTAAATGTCTTGCCGAAAAAAAAAAAAAAAAGCTCGGAGAGAGAAACATTTTCAATAACCCTTGTCATTAGTGGACTAAAGAAGCCCTTGCAGGTCTCATATTCTAAGCTTGTACATCCATAGAGTCAGTTTTATAGATTGAGGAATTTATGTATAAAGTAAAATTTGAAAAACATGATCTTAGGATGTTGAAATATTTGGGGGTCAGCAGTTAAGTTCATATGAATGAGGGTTTTACACATCTCTTTGTTGAAATCAGTAATTAATGTACAGCTTTGAATCAATTTGTGAGTGGCTGAGTGCTGATTATACAATATGTTTTGATTTCAGGTTGAATAATATGTGCAGTTGCATAAGCAGCGAAGCTGGTTATGTATCAAACTATTGTAGCAAAATAGCTACGTGTCTTTTAACCTTTTATTTCATTACTGTTGCTATTTCACTGTAAAATATCTTGGCACTTAATTTTTAGCTGACATATATATGTGACAAATTTTGAACATACTGCATTTCTTGTGTGTATGTACATAGCAATGACATTTATTTCAACTTTTGATCAATAAATTTGGAGGGTGAAATCAATGTATCCATGAAATTTGATGTAATGTAATTCAATTACGTTGGCTGTACTAGGTTTGATTAATTAATGTTGTCTGGCGTCCTACTCATTGCCATATCCATTTTCAAGCAAAAGATGGTTGTGAATATTAAATTATGGGTGAAAATTTTATATAAGAAATTGATGTAATACTTTAAGTTGATATAGTAATGTTAAGATTTTGAAAATTGTAGTGCTTTTTAAGTTCAAACAGAAATATCGAATATGAAATTTGATTCAATGTACAATATACATAAGATCTTATGTAATTTTATACGTGAAGTTCAATTTGTTTTATTTCTTACAAATCATTAATAGCAATCATTGAATTAATATTATTTTTATTTTATATTGATATATTGTATATGAAAATAAATGTATGTATTTTTTTTGCTTTAGATGTATATAATTGAATTAAATTAAAACTATATATACATATGAACCATATCTCAAATTTCAAATTTCATGTGCATAATTGTACCAAGTTAAAGTTTATATATTAAATTGCATATTGGATCAAAATTTATATGTAAATTTGATAATTATCCCTTTTATAAAAGATTAAGTTTTTATAATTTTTTAACTGAGTTTAAACTCAATCAACTATTTAAATAATAATATATACGACTTAAAAACACAAAAGGTACTTATATTATGCTTTTTTTTTAAATTATCTAAAAAATTAATGGTGTTAAATAAATTCTCTTAGCTAATCATTTTGTGTCACTAGATTTTTTTTTAAATTAAAAGAATATAATCAAATTAAATTATATTAAATAAAAACTTTTCAAATATTTTTATTATACTCTCCTTACATGAATCTTTCTTGTATTTTGTTTTAATTGTTAGATAGCTTTGATTTGTAAATATCTAAAAAAAATGGAGAAAGTTACTTTTAAGAAAAATAATAAATGAGTTTTGAATTGGGGTTTAAAAACGAAAAAGAAACTCGCAATTGTCAAAAATTGAGTTTGGATGAGTTTTCGATGCGTTTTTAAATTTTACGTCATCAAAATTCTTGTGTGAAAAAAAAATGAATATATTTTAAGGTATTTTTTTTAAGAGAAAAGTTTAAGGAAATAATACCTAATTTCTTTTTTTGATTTTCTAGTTAAAAAGTGTTTGTGTCACAAAATGATTGGTTAAATTTTTTTAATGGTTTGAATTGTTTTGGAGTAACTTAAGTAACGATTAATAATTTAGGCACCACCTATAATAGAAAAAAAAAAAACTAGTGAAGGTAAAACTATCATGGAGGTCTCTGTACTAGAAGCCAAATTACATTTTACGAACTCTACCCAAAAAAGAGCAAATTAGTCTCTATACATTAAATCAAAGAATAAATTGGTCAACTTGTTAAAAATTTCATCTATTTTATGCTGGTAAAAACTGGTTCCTGTATATAAGCATGAAGTCCATGTGACACGTCACATGTTACCGTCTAGATATTCTGTCAATTACGTCAGTTTTTAACAATACAAATAGATGAAATTTTCAATAGAAAGAATCAACTTTTAATAGATTTTCTTTAATAGATTAAATGAGGCACATTTGACTCACTTAAACTGATTCGATTCGTGGAACATGTGAAGAAACTCATCTACTTGAAGTTTTAGTGGTCAAGTGAAGCACTTAAAAGAAATTTAAGGCTGCCATGGTAAATAGGGAAACTAATCTTAGAAGATATATAATATGATAAAATTTGATTTTGTAATCTTAAAGAATTGAGTCAATCCCTTAAGAATTTCAATTATAGATAAACTTTAATCTCGATCATCAATGTAACTCAATCTGTATCGTTGGTTTTGGGAAGCTCAACTATAAATAAAAGCATTACCCCTCATTTATAATCATGTCATTCTTTGTATTCTTTCTGAAGTAATAAAATACTTTGAGAGATTTACTGTAATTTGCTTTCTTGTGGCTTCTGCTTTAATTTTGTTTTACTTTAATATTGTTTTGAGTTATTTTTTCATTTTGAGAGTATTTTCTCGTTGCTCTTTCATTTTGAATTTGCTTCCTCTTCAATTATGAAACAACTTGAATTTTGATGGGTTTTTTTTATTCAAGTCAAATTAAGTGTATTTTTAAGGGTTCGGAGGCTCGATTACTCATAAAAGGCGTAGAGTTACAGTTGTTGCTTCACTCAATTTGGGTGCTTGAAACGATGTTTTTCAAGGATTGAGAGAATCATGAACGAGTTCAATAGAGCGATTAAGCTTTATTGTAAAAGAATCCCGATCGAATTTACTTCGGTTTGAATCGATTTCGAGGGTAGCAATAGAGTGAGGGATGATGGTATTTTAGAAGTTGAAAGTTTACCTTTAAATGTAATCAAAATTGACCCTAAAAAATTTTTAAATAATTTTTTAAATTTTGATTAAAACCTTTAAGATTACTTTTATGTAAGAATTTAAAAACGATGATCAGGTCAATTTCCTTTTTGTTTGTTTGCAAAAAAAAAATATGAACATTGGACAAAAATAGAAATCGAAAAAATTTATTTCATTTTATTTTTTTATCAATATAAGCATATTTCAATTTTATTTGCTATCTTTCTACAATTTTTATTTATCTATTACATGTAAAATAATTTTTTTATTTAAATTTTTTTTATTTTAATATTTAATTGATGAAAAAAAACACAACAAATTATGATTGATTGATTTTTTTTTCTAACGAAATAAAAGAAATAACTATTTAATAATTTAGATACTATTTCTAACTAAAAAAAAAAGTTTAATACCAATTTAAAAATTAATATAATTTAAGTATCATTTTATTGTTTAAACCTAAATAAAATACGAAGAAAACAAAACTCAGCATTTAGAGTTGCCTTGAAAACCAAGGTCTACTCATGTAATAATGAAATTTTAGAGTGAACACTAAATAAAATTTCAATAGTTAAAATTAAAACTTTCTTCATCTTTACAAAAGAAAAGAAAAGGAAAAGCTTTCGTGTCCCAATTCCCCCCATTCAGGCCAAGTACCTAAACATGTTTGGATTCTCCTTATCTCTCTCCAGATAGTCTCTTGTGATCAGATCTTCCATCCTCTTCTTGATGGCTTTAATATCAGGCTGCAATTTCCACATTTTTTGTCTATTAGGCAACCGCCAACATATATATATAATGTTGTTCTCTTGTAAAACTATTAACTGCAGATGAAGGGTTAATAATAATAATACCTTGAACATGCGACTCAACTGCTCAACACACTCCGAAACTAACTGTTGGTGTCCCAAAACCTTTCTGCTTTTCATTATGCGCACAATTGCAGCATCAATAGCATAACGGCGATCTTTATCGACATCTTCAACAACTTTCTTCCTTTCATCCACAGGAGGGAGAGGAATCTATACATTGGATGAAATACAGAGTTAAAATCTTAATAATGCAAATAAATATAAAAAGAGAGGAATCATAAAAACTGTCAGAAACCTTAATCCTCCTCAATTTGTCGGTGAACTTAGAGTTGAACTCGAAGTAGTCACCCTGGGAGATGGTTTTTGTGTTTGGCTCTTTACTTAGTATCTTATACTTGGCGCATGAGAGCGAATGTAGTAATCTAACCAAGTCCTCATGGGTCAAGTTCAACTGAGCCATAATCTCTGAATAGCTCAGCCGATCAGAAGCATTGAAGAGCAGTAGGACAGCAGCCTGTTTACATAGGCAACTCGGAAGTTAGATTCTATGATCAATGTTGAAGAGAACCCATCAAGAGACAAACATGAATATGTTCGATTAAAAGGTGCATAGTTTACAGAATCCCTGTTTACCTGATAAGTAGAAACAATAAGTTCAATAGTTTTGTGTTCAAACTTGCCATTAATGTGGCAAGTTCCCAGCGAGTATATCCATGTTAGCTTTCTGTGCTTTGTTTTTGTTTCATAAAATCCTTTGAAAACTTCCACACACTTGACCTGAAACAGTGAGATTCCTAAATATAAATAAAACTTCCAAATACACTGCAGAGCAACATATTTAAAACCATCATCATACAATAACTTGTTTGAAGTCATTACCATCTCAGCAGGGAGATTGAGATCGAAAGATTTATAACTCGGCCAAAATCCTGTAGTAAGAACGGTAACTGTTAAATCAATCCCTGGATGTGCAGCAGGATTGTTCCTAAGATAGTCCTCAAAGCTGGCCTGGTTTTCCCTTGCCAATGTCAGATCTGTGACCTGTTATGATGGTAGAACACAAGTTCCATCACAGTTAAAACAATAATAAATGCATACAAATAAACTAGAGAAACACAGGTCAACTCACCATGCCTTCCATCTTTGAGGTGAACTGTCCACCACATTGCTGCTTTAGTTTGGTCAGAATACTCCTTTCATGATCATCATTAGCACTACGGTCAAAAAGCAGTCGGCGAGCAAGCTTCTTCCTGTCAATATTGCACATCATGAAAGTAGGATCAAAATGTAACAGAAGTTACAACCATCACTGGTTTTTTCCCCTTTCTTGACAAGTGATGTGAAACTAATTGACGAAAAAAAATACCCTCACCTGTAGAATTCTGCAAAGAGATCTTTATCACTAATATAGGCAAGTAGCTTAACTACCTACAGAAACCAAACAGATAGTTTAGAATCAATTTCAGATCGCCAAAAATTTAACATCGAATTGATAAGCTACCTTCTCAAGTGTTTCTTCAATGGCTTCATCACTTAATTTCTCACTTCCACCCTTCTTGAGGATATTATCACAGAAAGTAGCCAAAAGCTCCGCACTCGAGCTGCCAGTAACAGTTTTGTTGCAGAATACCTCAAAAGCCTCTTTCAAGGCCTATGAACAATTCAAAAAAGCATGGTTCAGGGGAAATGTTGGAACATGATGCATAATAGACATTTAGGTACCATTATTTACAACACTAACCTTGTGGAAGAGAGTATGGTTTTGAAAACAGTCGGTCACATATGCCATATACTTATCATGAAGCTCAATTATCCTCCTGATAAGGACCTGATAATAGCATACAAGTTTTCAAAATCTATACTGATTTCAAGAAAATCCATAGCAATAAAAGTTAGGATATGTACCTGCTCCTGTACACCTGAAGAACTTGAGGCCTGTGGAAATGAGCGACAATTAGCACTTAAAACCAGAAACAGGTAAAGTATTAGAAACAAATTATCTTCTACTTTTCTCTCGATGATGGGGAAATCTTAGTCTGTAGTTTTAGTATTTTTCCCACTTTTCCCCCAAAGAGAAATAACAAGGAAAAGTTTGCAGTTAAAAATCAAAAAGGCATATCAAACTATAAGAGAACTGCACAACCACACAGTCACAGATGTAGTTGATCCGCCCCCCCCCCCAAAAAAAAAAAAAAAATCTGACTGGCACTGCTAGCTTAAATATTACTGTTGTTCCCTTCAGTTATCTAAAAGAATATGATTTCTTCCCCTCAAAAGAACACAATTAGTATCCAGAAAACATCTTCATGTATTATCTTTAATACAGAGAAAAAATTCAATAAATGTATTCAACAATCATAATAGCAATCAGATAAGGAAAACAAAATTAACCTGGTTACTTGCAGCATCTTCAACCTGTTGAACCAAGGCGGTACCTTCAGCAGTAATATGCTGCAAAAAGAAAGCACTCAGATTCAGTAAAATCATAAGAGTAATATGAGAATTATGGTCATTTATCTCACAGAATAGAACAATCAGAAAGTTCACACCTGCTTGAATATATTAGCAACAGGATCCAAGCCTCGAACTATTTTACAATAAAGCCTGTACATCCTAGAAAGATCCTCCACCTGCAGGATGTAACCAAAGTCAAATAAGTACCTAATATATATTTGCTAAACCAAATAGCCAGAAGCCAAGTATTGCTAGCAAAAAAATGAGGTTGAATAATACCTTGTCATCTCTAAGCAAGGCCCTACATCCTGAGTGCTCCTTTTCAAGTAGCCGATTTGCATACACGACCAACAACTCATGTTGCACTTTCTACATACAGAATAAACAGCTATAAATAGAATGCTCTAGAAATTATAGAGTTTTCTTCATAGGAAAATTATGTTAATTCTTATTACAGTATTCCATGTAATTGAATACAAAAACAATGTGGAATCTCAATTTCTAGGTAAATGGATGCAAACAGAAAGATATATATATAGTTGCCACCTAAAGAGAATTCACATAACTTCTATCATGTATCTTAATGAAAACTTTCGCGCATCAAAAAGCATCCATTTATGTCTGCTCCAATGGAAGACAAACAGATTTTCTCTAAAAACGAAGGTGCACCTTCAAGCCAACTTAAGCTCACAGAAAAAGCTCTTTATTAACCTATAAATTTCCAACCATTCAACTGACCTCTGACAATTTTGTCTCGCTGCTTGAATGCAGGTAATGAGACACTCTGTCCCTTTCCTTCTTCAGGCATTCTTCAGACTGCAATTATCATTAAAATAAATGCTATCAGAACCATCTAGGTTAATCAGGGTAAAAAACTTAAACCTATAACACCCACAAACACAGGAACACTTAAGCACTTGCCTTCAGCATGTAATCAGGACAAGAATCTTCCTCAATCCAGCTTGATGCTTTCCGTGAATAGTAAGCACCAGTATCCTGAAGCATGGTGTCTTCAAAATCATCCTCATAACGATCCATTTGTCCCATGCCAATCTCAACAAATATACCCAAGACATTCTTCAATAATGCTCGGTCTATCTGTTCTCCCTCACGTTCTTTATCAATCTGATAATGTAACCACTCCTCTTAGTTTTTTATTCAAAATGTGACCTATATACAATTAACCATGACACAATGATGTAAACTTACAAGGGCAATTACGGCATCTCTAACTTTTTCATGCACTTCCTGATATACCTGAAATGAGTAAAACAGATCATACACAGTTAAAAGTATATGGGAAATAAACAGGCAACTAACTCTCAAAATCCAGTTCATTACAGCAGAACCAGTATTGGATAAAGGTGTGCTTAAAGAACTTATGACAAACCAGATCACGGAAGCAGGTCAGCCCAACTTCATTAAGTGCAGGGAGTGACCTCCGGGCAATGAAGTAACGGTCAAGGTAATGGAAGAAGCGCGATAACCACCTGACCATTACTTTATGGTTGGCCCATCTTTTAACAAGTTCTCTCAACATGAACTCATCATGCTTCTCTCTTAAAGATGGCAATACCTGATTTGAGAAAAAGATGAAGTTTGAGAGAGAAAAAAAAGAGAGCAAAATTTGTGCACCGAAGAAGATGGACAGATACCTAGACTTCATATTCTATTTGAGAAAACTATTAAAACTAGAATTTACATAAATATCAAACAATAAAACCATAAAGCTTAAAAAAATTAACTAATCTATGAAGTCTCACACAAATGCAACCAAAATTATCTGAACATGGTAACTTAAATAGAGTAATTGAATCCTAGCATTCCTTTCAGCCACAGGAATATGCACTGTAAAAGATGTCGGTCAAATCCATCTCTTATGCAATAAGCATTCCAGTAAGTTTTCAGAAAGGGAGGACCAGCTACATTACTTTTACATAAAACACTAATCTCCCTACAGAGCAACACAGACCACTAGTCAGCACCCAAATATGTGATTGACATAACACCAAATTCCTTACCGTTGAAGTAATATATTCTTCAAAAGCCTCTCGATACTTGTCATAAAGCTGTTGAGAATAATCATGAGGTGGCTTCTGAGTACACATGTTGTAGATAGTCCTATAGTAAAGATGATGAGGATCAACATACCAGATAATCAAAAAAATAATAAGCAGCTCAAAAAAACAATATTAGAAAAAAAGAAGAAGAAAATAAGCAATGAGGAATACGTATAAAGCATCATATATTCTTCTGGGCTAAATGGAGGCTCCGGCAGCCCTTCCAAAATCCTCTTCAGCTTTGTGATCCCCTTATGCATATAATCCCATCCCTGATCCAATTCAATAGTCTTGCGCTCCATTGTTGTAAAAAAAAGAGAGGAGCTAAGATTTCTTCAAGTTATAACCTGTAGAAGCCCTAGCATTGACGAAAAAACCGAGGAAAATCAAACAATCAAACCCTAGCATGAAAATTGGCAATAAACAATTCAGCCTTCCATATATCAAGAGATGAAGGTCAAAAATTGAACAAAAAAAACCCCAACAACAAAGCCAAAAGAAAAAAGACCCCAAAATCAGCGAAAAACACAATTTCTAAACAATGTCACCTCAAACCTCACGACATCCACAAAAAAAAAAAAACAAAGTCAAATAATCGATCAAGCAAAATATATTTTTAAAAAACTAAAATAAATCGAAAATAATTGGAAGTACTGGAAAAAAAGAGTCGATCACGCAAAAAAAATCCAAAATAAAAGGAATTAGCATACCAGAAATATGAAGGAGAAGTAGTTGAATGAAAGAAACCCTAACCCTATCGCTAAAGAAGAATCGAATCGGAGAAGGGAATTGGGGGGAAAGGGGGGACGTAATTATGTAGTAGACGAATGGTTGAAAAAAAAGCAGTCGATTGATTATATGAAGAAAAGAGGGTTCTTTTTTTGGGGAGAAATTGTTTAAAAATTAATTACTTAATATCCATGGCAATTGGAAAAGCTTAGTCCTTTGAGCTTTGGACCACCCTACATTTGAAAGGACTCCCTTTAGAAACTTTGGGCTCATTGGGCCAGGCCAGGCCAGGCCGGGCCAGGCCAGGCCAGGCCGGGCCAGGCCAGGCCAGGCCGGGCCAGGCCAGGCCAGAGTTAAAAGTAATTATTATTAAGGGTAAATTATAAAAATAGTCACTTTTATTTGTCTTAAATTATATTTTAGTCATTTATATTTGAAATGTTACGTTTTAGTCACTTACGTTATCGTTTTGTTATGAAGTGGTCACTTTGTTATTAAGCTCCGTTATCTCGCTATCAACAATCCTACATGGCAGTCCATATGGATTTTAAATGCTAACTTGGATGTATAACTAGGACGAGAATAGGTTTTTAATTAAATAAATTTAATTAATTGAAAATTTTAAATTAATTACACCTTGAACTGGAAAAGAAAAATCGTTCTTCTCCTTTTTCTTTTAGTTTTCTTTTTTTTTTGTCTGAAAAATTATTCTCATCCCAGTTAGACATCTAGGTTGACATTTAAAACTCATTTGGACTATCACGTAAAATTACCGTTAGGGAGGTAACGAAGCTTAACGAAAGAGTTATTACTTCGTAACAAAACGATAACGTAAGTGACTAAAACATAACGTTTCAAACATAAGTGACTAAAATATAATCTGAGGCAAACAAAAGTGATTATCTTTGTAGTTTACCCTATTATTAAATAGGAAAAATATCAAAACTATACATTAACTTTGATTTAATGTGCAATATCATACATAAATTTTAATCTTGTGCGATTTTATATATGAAATTTTGATTTAATTCAATTTTCACAAATTACTAACAACATTATTGAATTAGGACCAACTTACGTTGATATATTGCATACACAAACAATTATATTAATCCAATATAAAAATAAATATGTGTATTCAATTTAGTTCCTGAATTCGAAATAGCCATAACTTTCAATTTCTAGCCTCGATTTAAAATATGACTTCAATTACATTCATTAGCGGCCCTCTACTCTCTATTTATACCTAAATTTCACAACAATTTCACATTTTATTCACTAATAATTAAACTTTACAATCTAGTCCTTTTCATAATTTAAGCTTAAAATCTATCGATTTTACACCAATTTCTTCAAGAAATCAATAAAGGGAACTTTTAAAACTTTAACATTTTTACAAATTGGTATATGCACTAGCTAAATCAAGCTCCCATTACCTCAAAAACATAAAAATTACAAGAAAATGACTTGGAATTGCTTACCAATCAAGGACCGAATTTTAAGAAATGATTTTTCTTAGGTTTCAAAGTTTGGCCTGCTAGGAGAAAATGAAGAAGATGATATATCCCACTATAGTATGCCTTTTATACTTTGATTAGTTTTTAATTAACCTAAATTAATTAAACATTAGTTAATTAAACCTTAATCACCATTAAAACAAAATAGTGGAAGTTAACATCATCATCCACTATTTGATGTAACAAAATGGTTTATTTATCATTTTGAACCTTTGGCTAATTGCAATTTAAGTCTCTAAGTCTTTGGTTAATTAAAACCCTATGACATTGGACTTTTACAATTTAGTCCTTGTACCTAAATTATTTGTTAATTTGGAAATTAATAAACAAAACTTAAATATTATACCAACTCCGTAAATATTCATATTTAATATTTACGGACTCGATTTATGAAAATGGGATTCCAAAATAGCCTTTTTCGATAGAGGTGTGCAAATTTCGGGTAAAATCGAATTAATTCGGTTAACCGATCGAATTCGATTAATCGATTGCTTAACCAAATTAATTCGGTCAGGGCCAGTTAATAATTTTTTGAAAGTTTGGTTAACGGTTAATTCGGTTCAAAATAGGTTGATTAACTGAATTAATTGAACTTAATAAATAATATTATAATATATAAGTATTCGATCGGAGGTCGATCTGTTAGGTTAATTTTTTGGAAGTATAAATTAATCGGTAGGTTAATTTTTTTATATGTTTTATACTTGTTTTAACCAAAAAGAAAAAAAACATATAATTTTCAATTAACCGGCTGAGTTAACCGAAAAAGTTCGATTCGATTAATTTTTTTGAAAAAATTTTGATTCGGTTTTCGATTAAGGGTTTAAAATTTTCAGTTAATTCGATTAATGGTAGTTCGGATCGATTAACCAATTGAACACCCCTATTTTTCGACACCACTAAAAATCAAACTGTTACATGATTCATGTATATGTCTTCAGTTTGTGTTTGATTAATAGGGATCAAGAAACAAATTGATGCAGTAGTAAACCAATTAAAAATATGACTAAGGCAAGTGCACCTATCAATTAAAAGTATAGTTACGGTGAGCACAGATATCGTTCCCGCGAGGATTAAAAATACTAGTAATTACTGTCTTCCAATTATTTAACTGATAAATTGGAGTGATTGCTTAAAACTAAAATTAACTAAATTAATAAACTAAACAACAAACAAAAAAAAAAACAAATCAAGAAAACAAACGATTAATAACCAAGAAGCGAAATAATACCCAGGAAATAATCCACCTAGATTTCATATGTCATTATTAATCTGAATCAAATCATTTATTCACTTAGTATCTTGATCCGTAAAAATCCCTAAATTATGCTAATATCTCTTTTGAGAGTAAGAGCAACTGACTTTAGGTTGATTAATTGAAATTTCTTTCTAATTAAAACCCCTATTATCGCATTAACTTGATTTATAGATCCTCCTATTAGATTTGAATCTAATCCGGTAGATTTATGTCGTCCTATTTCTAGGATTGCATGCAACTCCACTCAATTATGCTAGATCTACTCTTAAATAGAGACTTTTCCTCCTTTATTTAAACACATCAAACATGAATTAATATACCGAAAATACTAAGTCAAGAATTAAGCATACATAATTAAGAATAAAATCTAAGTATTTATTGCGTAAAAAAGAAATCAAATGACGAAATTCATCATAGGGTTTATCTCCCCTAGGTATATAGAAAATTAGTTCATGCTCGCAAATAAAACATCTCAAATACAAGAAATAAATAAACTAATAATTAAATTTAAAGAAATTAAAAAGAGGTCTTCAATCTTGATGGAAATCTACTTCAGAAACGGCTTTAATGGTGTTTTTCAAGTTGTTTTTTTCAATATTCTCTGACGGCTTACTCCCCACTTATCATATTTGGTAAATATAAGTCTTAGAATGCTCGAAAAACCCAAAATTTTCGCTTTTCCATGTGTTTTGGATGCAAATCGCGATTTCCACACGGTTTGGCACATGGTCGTGTGACAGCTTGTGTGGCTCACACGGCCGTGTGCCTAGCCCGTGTGGAAGGGTCCAACCCATGTGGCTCCTAAAATATGCTCTTTTTATTTGATTTTCGCTAGATTTTCGCTCATTTTGCTCCCAAATACTCTCTTAAGTATATAAACATGAATCTAAAGGATTAGATTAAAACATGTTACTTTTGCCATTTATCAAATATCCCCACACTTAAGCGTTGTTTGTCCTCAAGCAAAATCCTCAACCCACAGTCAAGTTAACTTTTCTAAATTTTTCATTTTCATCAATAATGTTTTAAGCTAATTCGCAAACAATCATGCATTGGAAATTCAACCAAAAGTAAAGATTCAAGCAATCCAAGCTACAATTTTTAAAGCACAAAGGATAGGTGACTCCCCTTATTTAAATAATTACCTTAAATTCAAAATCAACAAGAATCGACATCCTCACTAAAAATTCACTCAAAGTGTTTAAGGTTCAAGAATATTCACTCAATAGTCGAACAAGAAATATTATTACCATATGCTTGCTTAAAAATCAATTATCCACCACTATAGAATGAAATGACACTCCAATCAAGAGATCATTAAAAGGTTGTAACGGGGCTTAGGTTAAGGGTATGGAAAAAGTCAGAAAAATTCGTTATAATCGAGATTGAGTTGATAAGTTAGCAAACTGGAAAAACAATTAGCTGCTAAATTGAAAGAAAGTATATCAACAAGAATAATCATGAATAAAAACGAGCTTTTCAACATAATATGAAGCCAACGATTCAAGCTTAACCAAATATTTTTTTTCTTTTTCAATTTCTTTTTCAATTTTTATCTTTTTCTTTTTCGAACAAAATAAAATTCAACAATTCAAATAATGGAACATAGGTAACTAGCCAAATCAAATCTCGACAAAAAAGGAGTCAATAAAAAGAATAAATATACAACATACATATAGGTCATGGGTTAATATTACGGGTTAAAACAAAAAAATTTGTTAACATCAAAGGGGTTAACCAATGGTTAATTTAATATGTAAGCTTTTTACAGGTTAAATGGGTTAATCCTAAGTGTCTCTATCATCTCAGTATATCAAATTAACAATATGATCTCAACATACATAATCAAAGGAAGTTCTAGAGTAACAAATCAAGTTGACATACACACAACCAAAAATAAAATGAGCACGAAAAAATGTATGCTCTATAGGCTCAAAAGCTCACAAAAAAATATGGTTTTGATGTTAAACTTGCAAATTCAAAATTTCAAAATAATAATTTAATTTAGGGAGACAACCTGAAATATTTAATTCTGAAAACAATTTATCAAGCTTGACTCTCTCATGTCTTAAAGATTAAATTAACCAATACATAAAAAATTACAAATGAATCCAAAACAATACCAATAAAAATTCTAAATAAAAAAAATCACTTTAATAGGGTATTAGAAAATTACTCAAACACAAAAAATAATTCAAGTATTTTATCACAAATAAACAATCAACCTCCCCACACTTAAGATGTACATTGCCCTCAATGTACAAATAGATATAATCACAGAATCATCACAACATCATAAGAGAGGAAGGGAACTGAAATTGCCCTGAATTTGGATGATATTGTTGGGATTGGAAAAAAACGGAAATGTAATCGAGTTTAAATGAAGTGCATTTTTTCGAGCAATCTAATAAGAAAATAGACAAACATAAGTAAGAGAGGGAGATAACAACTAAAAAAACAAAACAATCATTAAATAGGAATAAAAACAGTGCATAATAAAATAAAAATAAAAATAAAAATAAAATGAAAATGAAAATGAAAATGAAAAAAATAAATAAAAATAAAATATAGAACTAAATGACATCACTTTGGTTGGGGTAGGAAGGAAACAAAAGAAATAAAGAAAAATTAGCTTTAAAAAGGAGACATGACCATGTGGTAGGCCATATGAGCCACATGATCGTGTGTCTAGGTCGTGTGCCTCACACGACCATGTGTGATCATCTTTCGTTTCTCCCACGCCCGTGTGCCTAGGTCGTGTGACTCACATGGTCGTGTCTGTAGCCCGTGTAACTCACTGACTTGAAATAAAATTGAAAATATTCACTCCAGTATGCACACGACCTGGCACATGCCCGTGTGCTCAAGCCATGTGGCTCACCCAATACCATGTAGACCACTTTTTTTTTTTAAATTTTTTTCAATTTTTTAAGTAATAAAAAATAACAATTAATGTAATTTTTTGAAGTTTTTTTTCAATTTTTTTAAAGTAATAAAAATAAATATACTAATTTTTTTAATTTTTTTATTTTTTTGAATTTTTTTAAGATAAAAGAAAAAGAAAAACACTCGAGTTGCCTCCCGAAAAATGCTTATTTAGAGTCTAAGCTCGATTTCCCTTTTTAAGCTCACGGTTAAGGTGGATCTTTGAGCCGAAGCTCCCCTCTTTCATTATCAATATTACCACCAAAATAAAATTTGAGACGATGACTATTTACCTTGAATGTGTTGTAATCAGGATGTGTTACCTTTATTTTTAGCCATTGTTAGAACTTTCATTGATGTGTTACCACCAAAATAAAATGGATCGGACCTACTTGACTTAAACTTTAAAGGAAAAATTCGTGGATCCGATTGGTCTAAAAACACTTTGTCCCAACTTTAAATTTGTTCATTCTCTTCACATGCACTTCATGACTTTGCTTTGATTCTTCCTTGTGTTTCCTCGATTTCTCGTTAAACTTTGTTTTCCATTCATCTGGTTCATCGAGTTGCACCGTTCGATCTTCATTTGTCCCTCGAGTTCTCTCACTTTGAATAAAATAAAGCTTCAACACGTTTTCATGAGGGATTTCCTGCAAAGAACATTGAGCCACATGGTTACTAACATTAACAAAAGAATTAGTATCATCTCGTTCATTAGGGACTCTCACAAAATCATGTGCTTTAAAAGTAATTTGTCCATCACCTACACGAAGCACAAGTTCACCAGTACCCACATCAATGAAAGTTCTAACAGTGGCTAAAAATGGTTGACCTAAGATCATATGTACTTCAATATCCTCATCGATGTCCAATATAACAAAATCAACAGGGAATATGAATTTATCCATTTTCATAAGTATATCCTCAATAATACCCCTAGGATATCTAATTGAATACTCATCCTAGAGAGTTTTGGTTCCCCAAGACCAAGTTGTTTGAACAATTTATAAGGCATAACATTTATACTAGCATCCAAATTAGCCAAAACTTTTTCAACATTTAAACTACCAATTAGACAAGGAATAGTAAAATTCCCTGGGTCTTTAAGTTAGTTGGGTAGTTTGTTTTGAAGAATGGCCGAGCAAACTGCATTGAGCTCCACAGTTGACAAGTCGTCTAACTTCCTCTTATTGGTTAACAACTCCTTTAAGAATTTTACGTACTTTGGCATCTGCGAAAGGGCTTCAACAAATGGTAAGTTAATGTGCAACTTTTTTTAAGAGTTCAAGAAGTTTACCATATTGTTCTTTTGTGTGTTCTCTCTTTAATGTTAGTCAATATGGAATCCGAGGTTTGTATTCTCTAAGCACCGACTTATGCTCTTTCTTTCTTTCCTAAACCTCATCATTTTTCACAACAGCTTCTAGCTTTGGGTTTTGTTCATGCTCGACTAACCCTTCCACACTTCGAACAGTGATTGTGTGGATTTGCTCCTTTGGGTTAATTTCAGTGTTACTAGGTAAGCTACCCTGTGGTCTTTTCGAAACTAGTTTAGCAAGCTGTCCAATGTAATTTTCAATGCCATGAATTGATGCTTGTTGATTTTTCAAAGCTGTCTCAAGGCTATGAATTGATGCTTGCTGATTTTTAAAAGTTGTCTCATTGTTTTGAAATTTAGTTTTAGAAACGAAATAAATTTAGCAATTCCTTCAAGGTTCTTTTTCTTTTCCTACTGACAAGGTTGTTGAAAACCTGAAAAGGGTTATGACATTTAATTTCCTTGACCACCCCATGAAAAATTTGGATAATTCCTCTATCCTGGTTTATAAGTATTGTTATAGAGGTTATTTTTAGGTATAGAATTATTACCCAAAAAGTCGATTTGCTCATACTCCATGTTGGACTTGAAGGGTGAATATTATGAATTCATCATCTCCGCTCCATTCGTACTCCATCACCGAATGTACCTGCTTGGAAAAATTAAAACCAACAACTTTTTTTTACTAAGAGCTTCAACTTGATTAGCCAACATAGAAACGACATCAACATCAAAAGCTCCTGCTGCCTTCAACGGTTTTACTCTTGTAACTTGTCATTGATAATTATTTAGTGTCATATCCTCAATAAATTCTTGGGCTTCTTTCGATGTTTTGTTATTCAATGTTCCTTCAGCTACTGCATCAATCATCTGTCTAGTTGAGGGGTTCAAACCATTTTAAAAAGTTTGAACTTAGAGCCATAAAGGTAATCCATGATGGGGACACCTTCTTAACAAATCTTTAAATCTCTCCCCTGTTTCATATAGTGTCTCAATATCAAACTAAACAAAAGAAGAGATATCATTCCTCAACTTAGTTGTTTTAGCAGGTGAAAAATATTCTAACAAAAACTTTTCTGTCATTTGCACCCAAGTAGTGATTGAACCTCGTGGTAAATAATCATCTAAAATACATTAAGAATGAGATTAAAACATGTTACTTTTAGCATTTATTACAAACATTATGCTTTGAGACATTGATATGAAATACTAAAATTGAATGATACATCTTATATATAAATGTTAAAGTATCAAAAGATGGCATGTGAAAGACCATATGAACCGATTAAAATGAGCCCTGAAGATCGATATGAATATGAAACGAATTAATAGATTCGAAATAGAAATGAAAAAATGAAATGAACTAGTGATATGTTATGAAATATAAGTAAATGGGGTATGATGATATATTGTAACACCCAAAACTCAAAACCATCACCGTTTAGGGTCCCGATGTCTTATTGTTCATCTATCATTATCATCTCATTCAATCTTATTTTAATAAAAATGTACACTTAGCACGTCATAAATCATCAATCAGTTCAATCACAACCCATCAAGGGCAAAAAGGTTATTTTCATGATTTTTTGGAGACTTCTACCGGTATTTGTTGGACAAGTATCGATAGTTGTCAAGTTAGTAAACAGTTCAAGAATAATGCAGACTTTTAACGATACTTAAGGCAATACTACCGATACAAGTGTGACTTCTACCGAAACATGTCATGCTTCTACCAATACTAAAAACTCTAGAGAGCTAAGAAATCCTACCTTGAAACTTTTACCAGTACAAGTATACAAACTACGAATACTTCTGTGAGCAGAACTATCGATACCTATTATGCAACTACCGATACAACTCAAGCCAGTGAACAACCTCTCTCTTACCCTGTACTTCTACCGATACATGCATGAATTCTACCGAAACAAGTGTGAAGAATCTCAAGAGTCATACCAAAACATAAGTTTATCAACACATACCATTCATAACTTCAAAATGCATTAAAGCATAACAAGATCATCAAAATCTCAAATAAGTAAATGAAAGATAACATCATCCTAGTACATGCCATATAACCAAGTTATGCAAAAACTACCAAACGAGCTCCGCGATAGTGTGACTTCTGAGAGATGGTCTGATCCTCAACCAGCAAGATAATCTACAAAATAACAACAACATATTTGGTAAGCTTCCTAGCTTAGTAAGTTCAAGAGTTTAAAAGAGTTACCAAACATTTGCATAAAAATGGATATAACTTAACCGAACCAAGATAACCAATGCTTCCTTGAGCCATTATTAGCCTTTCACTTTCTTATCTATAACATCTCTATTACCAGTACCCAATACTACTCACACGAGTTGTCGAGGACTCGCAACATATGCAGTACCCCAACCACCAGTACGGTGTCTATCTGTAAACTGTCCCCTAACGATGCTGCTCACATGAGCTGTGCCTTTAAGCATATATCCCAACCATCGTAAGGCCTATAATCTATTTAGGATTCATATCTCTTTTCCAACTCGTGATGCTGCTCATACGAGCCGTCGAGGACATGCAACATATGTAGTACCCCAACCATCGTGTTGGTTTCATTTCAACGGCTTTAAGCCTACTACCTCTTTCATTTCATTTCTTCAAATCTCTTTGAATCCAAGTGCCTCCATTTGTTAAACAATGAAAAGATACATACAAGAATATTTAGGTATAAAATTTCCATTATGAACTTATCGGACTGAATTGTAGTTGTGGATAAATACAAAGACTAATCTGCTAATTTCCCCTTCCCACGATCCGTGGCTCGATCATAATCTAATCAACTAAATTATCCAAATTTTCACATTAAATCACATAATCAATTCGTTTAACACAATTCGATCTTTTAGGAAAAGTATGATTTTACCCTTATTATTTTCCTTTTATTCAATTTAGTCTTATCAACACAAAACATGCAATGTAACCTCTCTTCCACACAACTACCATAGCCAAATCCTTTAGGGTGTTTACCAAACCCCTACCCATAATCATTTTCACAATAATACATGTATTTTCATCATTTTTACATTTTAGTCTTAAACCTTAATTTTATCAAGAATCTTTTTATAAAAAGATTTGATCCAAACATCAAACACACAAATCCATCACAAGCTCTCAAGAACAAGCATTTTCAACAATAACAAGTTTCATAACATTTGACAGATTCACAAATTAGTCCCTAGGTTAGCTAGATTAAGCTAATACGGACTTAAAAACATAAAAATTACTAAAAACGGGTGACAAATCACCTACCAATCGAAGAGCTTTCTCTTGGTCGAATGTTCCTCTTTTGTTTTAAGGGTTTTAAGTGTTTTTGGGTGAAAAAGATGAATGACATTCATCTTATTTCCTTTTTACTTAGTTTTTACTTACTTAATTTCTAAATTACTATATTGCCCTTTATGAAATAACATAATTTCCACCATATTTCAACTCATGACCATCCACTATACCCCTTTAGGGTAAATTTATGTTTTAAGGACCTCCCTAAGTCTTCCCTTTACTAATTAATCTATTTAATCAATGTTAACCACATCGTAAACGTATAAATAAATAAATTCACGACTCGACTCATTAGAGTTGTGATCTTGAAATCACTATTTTTGACACCACTGAAAACCGGACTGTTACAACTCTCCCCCTTAGGGAAATTTCGTCCCAAAATTTCTTACCAGTAAACAGGTTAGGGTACTGTGATCTCATTGAAGCCTCTGTTTCCCACGTGGCTTCTTCTAACCCATGTCGATTCGACAAGACCTTTACCGGTGGTACTCTTTTATTTCGTAGCTCCTTTACCTCTCGAGCCAATGTTTTAACTGGCTCTTCTGAGTACGACAAATCCGACTGTATCTCAACCTCATAGGGCGTAATTACATGAGAAGGATCTGATCTATAACGTCTCAGCATCGAAACATGAAACACATTATAAATCTTTTCAAGTTCCAAAGGTAAAACAAGTTTATAAGCTATAGGTCCAACCTGTTTAATAATCTCATACGACCCGATAAACTATGGACTCAAATTTCCTTTTCTACCAAACCGTAGCACATTCTTTCAAGGTGAAACTTTCAAGAAGACTCGGTCTTTCACTGCAAATTCTATATCTTTCCTTTTAATATCTAAATATGAATTATGCCGATCAGACTCTGCTTTCAAGCTATCACGGATTATCCGAACCTTATCTTTAGTCTTGTGTATCAGATCGGTTTCAAACAATTTAGGCTACCTCAACTCTGTCCAATACAAGGGTGTTCTGTATTTTTTACCATATAGTGCCTCAAACGGTGCCATTTTAATACTGGTTTGATAGCTATTATTATCTGGAAACTCTACCGATTGCAGATATTTCTCACAACTACCCTCAAACTCAAGTATATAGCATCGTAGCATATCTTCCAGAATCTGTATTACCTGCTCTGACTGACCATTCGTCTATGGATGATATGCAGTGCTGAAATTCAGCCTGGTTCCCAAAGCTTCATCTAACTTACCCTACAACCTCGAGGTAAAATGTAGATCTTTGTCAGAGATAACAGATGCTGGTACTCCATGTAATTGTACAATCTTCGACACGTATAACTCAGCCAATTTCTTTAGTGGATAATCCACTCGAATAGGGATAAAGTGAGCTGATTTAGTCAATCTATCAATAATAAACCAGATCGAATCTTTCTTCCTCTGTGTCACCGATAACCCTGTAACAAAGGCCATAGTGACTTGCTCTCATTTTCACTCAGGAATGGTAACCGACTGTAGTAACCCAGACGGTACCTGGTGCTCGGCTTTCACTTACTGACATACTAGGCATTTAGTCACAAACTCTGAGATCTCTCATTTCATACCAGGTCACTAATACATTTTCTTCAGGTCGTTGTACATTTTCACACTTCTTGGATGAATGGAATAAGTGTTGCTGTGAGCTTCCGTCAGAATGTCCCGTCTCAAATCTGGATCATTTGAAATACACACTTTGCCTCTAAAATACAACATACCATTTATATCACTGTAAACCCTATAATGCATCACTCTATATATATCCCCTTTTAGCTATAGGCTTTGGAGCATTTCCCTGTAACTCTCGAATCTGCTGTAGAAATAACGGTATCATCATGAGTTCAGTAGTGACAACCATCACTCTCTAGGACAAACGAGCATTCGTTACTCTGAGTGTAAATAACAACTTCCGGGTCAAGGCATCGACAACCATATTAGCCTTTTCCAGGTGATAGTCAATCACAAGGTCATAATCCTTTAATAGTTTAACCATCGGCTCTATCGTAAATTTAACTCGTGTCATCAAACACCTCAAAATCTTATGGTCAGTGAATACGTGACATCTTTCACCATATAGATACTGACGCCAAATCTTTAATGCAAAGACTATGACAACTAACTCCAGATCATGAGTCGGATAATTCTTTTCATGTGGCTTCAACTGTCGAGAGGCATAAGTTGTTACTTTCCCGGCTTGCATAAAAACACAACTCAAACCATTCAAGGACGCATCACCGTAGAGGACGAATTCCTTTCCTGACTCAGGCTGTGTCAATATCAGAGCTTCTGTTAACAATTTCTTTAGCTGATCAAAACTCTGTTGGCACTTTTCTAATTAAACAAACTGAATATTCTTTTGTAATAACTTCGTTATCGGTAAAGCTATAATAGAGAAGTCTTTCACAAACCGACGGTAATATCCTACTAATCTAAGAAAACTACGTACCTCCAAAACATTTTTCGGAACCTTCCAATCAAGAATAGCTGAAATCTTATCAAATCAACACGTATTCCTTCCGCTGATATCACATGACCCAGAAATCCAACCTCTCGAAGCTAAAACTCACATTTGTTAAATTTTGCATACAATTGTTTCTCTCGTAAAATCTGTAACACTTCTCTCAGATGTTGAGTATGCTATGTTTTTATCTTGGAATAGATTAATATGTCATCAATAAACACAACTACAAACCTGTCTAACAGAGGCTGAAATACTCTGTTCATCAGATCCATAAATCATAAATGTTGTTGGGGCGTTAGTTAACCCAAATGGTATGACCAGTAACTCTTTATGTCCATATCAGGTCCTGAATGCTATTTTCATCACATCGTAATCTTTTACTCGTATTTAGTAGTAACTTGACCGGAGATCTATCTTGGAAAATACGATTGCACCTTTTAACTGATCAAATAACTCATCAATCCGAGGCAACGAGTACTTATTCTTGATTGTCACCTTATTCAGCTGCTTGTAATCTATACACATCCTCATCGAGCCATCTTTCTTTTTCACGAACCCTATGTCTAACAACTCTTACAATTGAGCCTTCAACTCTTTCAACTCAGTCGGTGTCATTCTGTACTGTATAATTGAGATATAAGCGGTACCAGGTAATAAACCAAAAGCAAACTCTACCTTTCTGATCGGTGGTAAACCCAGTAATTCCCCTGAAAACACATCTGTCAACTTATTAATAACCGATACCTGTTTTAACTCTGTCCCCGAACCTCGTGTATCGAGTATGTATGCAAGGAATGCTTTACAGCCTCTGTGAACCATTTTTTATGCTAAAATAGCTAAAATTACTCTAGTTTCGCTGTTCAATCTGTCGGACTCAACAGTGATCATTTCACTTATCAAGGGATTTCAAAGTAATCTGTCTTTGTTTGCAATTTACCACTGTATCATGCTCAGATAGCCAATTCATACCCAAAATCACATCGAACTCGGTGAACGGTAATAACATCAGATCAACAGAAAATTTACAGCCTTGGACTTTCAGTGGATATTTACGACATACCAGATTAACAATGACATTATGACCTAAAGGGTTTGTGACTTGTACATCAAATTTAGTCGACTCAACAGATAATTTCTTATCAGTTACTAAGGCAGTACAAATATATGAACGAGTCGATCCTGGGTCAATCAAAGCACACACAATATCTTTAAAAAGATAGAATATACCGGTCACAACATTGGGAGCGGTAGCCTCTTCTCTAACTCTAATGGCATATGTCCATGCAGGTGCTCGAGCTTCCGACCTATTCACGTTATCTTTGTTTTAATTTTGGTTTCCACCTACACTATTGCTCTGTCCTGGACGTCTACCTTTCTGTGGAGTAACTAGAGGATTCATACTCCGATATTCTTTTACTTAAGAATTCATCGGGCAATTTCGCATGAAGTGATCAATATCATCACATCGAAAACAAGCCCCTTTAATCAATAGACACTCATCCGAATAGACTCTTTTACAATGCTCACATACCAGCTTCGGTGCGTTTCGAACATTAGTCAAACTATTAGCTGGCCGATTTTGAAATCTAGACTCTAGTGGCCCTGATCTGCTCCTACTTAGAAATCTAAAAGAAATTGCTTCTCGGGCTTTACTCTCTCTGAATTTCTTCGGTGGTGGCATAAAAAAGGTTCTGGTAGGATTCTTCTTTCCGAACTCTCGAAATATCTTTTTTCTCTGTCTCTTTCGATTGTATATTTCCTCTATTTTTTGTGCTCGATCTGTCAGGACAACAAATGGCCGTATTTTTGAACCAACTACCATTATTTTAATCTCGTAATTCAAACCATCCTCAAATTGAACACACATAGCCTCGTCTATCGATACTATCTCCTGTGCATATTTGCTGAGAAGTACAAATTCTCGATTGTACTTTACCACTATCTTATTTCCCTGTCTTCACTCTAGGAATTCTTTCTTCTTCATGTCCAGATACCTTTTCTTGACATATTTCTTTTTTGAATTCTACCTGAAAGTATTCCCAACTAATTTCACTCTCAAGAAGCACAGTTAGGATCGTCGTCCACCAGCTATACGCTTTGCCTTTCAGCAACGAAACTGCATACCTCAAATAGTCTTCTGGTGAGCAAGCCATTTCATTCAGTACTCTCAAAGTGTTTTCCAACTAATACTCAGCCCTAGATGAATCATCCTCAGCACTTTCAAAGAATTCCTCCACCTCATATTTTCTTACCCTGTCCGTCAAGATACAACGCCTCTATTCTATCATTGGAGGATGTCGAAACCATATTTTTTGAAAATGAAGTTTCAAAAATTTATTTTAAAATTTAGAATATGGGAGTCGCCACTAATCTTTTATTTGGTGTGATTGGATCACCACAAAATGTTTAAAAACCCGTTTTGAAAAATATGTAGGTCTCTAAAATCCAAAAAATAGGTTCGGGAGTCGGTTACGCATGAGGAAGGATTAGCACCCTCATACGCCCAAAATTGTTACCACGTTGATTACTTTCGGGTATTGATTTTTGAAAACATTGAAAACTCGAGTAAAATTTAAAATACGATCTTTGTCTTTAGAAAACCTTGCAAGATTTCAAAGGAAGCCCTTTTGAGGAAATTCGTCCCCGTGTTTCGAATCTCTATGAGAACTGGAAGTCGTACCCAACACGTTTGGGTACTATGTTCTCGGATTTTCAAAATTAAAGGACGTTTTGAAAGATTTTGAAAGGGATATATGATTGCATGAATTACGATAATCATACCCCGCATGTTAGGGCATGGTTTTTCGAAGCTTTCACACAAAAAGGACATTGCCTCGGTTTTAAAACAATTTTGAAAACAAATGTAAAATTTCAAAGTTTTCACACGAAAATCACACCCCGCATGTTAAGGCATGGTTTTTCGAGGTTTTCCCACAAAAAGACATTGCCTCGTTTTGCTTTAAATTCATTTGTATATATGTATTTGAAAACTTTAAATTTCGTATTGAGTTTAAAATACGATCCTCGGACACATGACATAAAGGATTTGAAGATAGAATGCCCGTTTACTTCAATTTTCGCAAAGAATTGAAGTCGTGACCAACACGTTAGGGCACGACATTCTTGGAGTCTCGAAGTCAAAAGGGATTTAAAAACTCGAAAAAGATATTCGATTCGTGTGAGTTATGCAAAAAATCACACTCCACACGTTAGGGCATGATTTCCTGAAGTTTCCACACGAAAAGAACATTTCCTCGATTTTAAATTTTGAGAAAAAATGTGTAAATTTTAAATGCGAATGAATAATTAATAACGAATATTAAATAACACGAAGAAAGATAATTAAGCAGATAAATGATATACAAAAATAAAAAATAAAAAATGCGAGTGCATAATAATTAAAATTTAAATACGAATGTTGATGAGGAAGAAAATAAAACAATCGGAGTGGAAAATAAGACTTTTTGGATACCCGAGGGTGAAATGGTAATTTTGGACATTTTAGGGTAAAATGGTAATTTTAGGAAAGTTTAGGGTCAAAAATAGAATTTTTAGATATTTTAGGGTAAAATGGTAATTTTTAAAAGTTTTAAGGTTAAAAATGAAATTTATAAACATTCGGGGGTAAAATGGTATTTTTTGAAAGTTTTGGGGTTAAAAATAGAATTTTTAGAAGTTCAGGGCTAAAAATGTAATTTTTGAAAAAATCAGGGTTAAAAATGGAATTTTAAAAAGTTCGAGGGTAAAAATGTAATTTTCGGAGAAATCAGAGTAAAAATGGAATTTTGAAAAGTTAGGGGTAAAAATTTAATTTTTGGAGAAATCGAGGTAAAAAATAAAATTTTAAAAAAGTTTGGGTGTCAAAATATAATTTCTAGACAGTTTAGGGACCTCTAGGGCAGTAAAACCAAAAACAAGTGACACGTGGTAGCCTCTCAAGCATCTTGAAGTGAAAGAACTAATTTGAAAACCATGAAAAATTTTTGGGACAATTTTGTAATTAAATAAAACTTGATTCAAGGATTAAATTGAAACAAATTAGAAGAAAGAGGGACCATTTACATAAATAAGCCAAAATCATGACATGTGGCAGCTCCTAGTGCTTTCAAAAGGTCAAGGGATTAAATTAAAAAGAATTGGAAATTATTGGGCTAATTTAAAATTGATTAAAAGTGCAAAAGGACCAAATTATAAAAAACAGAAAAAGCGAAAGGATCGAATGCAAAAATATCCCTTTTCTAAAAAACACGCGGATCCTAGCGAGCTGGATCGGGTCGGGTCGGACGAGCATGGGTCTAATAAGTAAAACGGCGCCGTTTTGGGGCTTAAGAGCCTAGAACAAAACGGCATCATTTTGGTCCGTTATAAAAGTCCCTCAAAGCCATTTTTTTGTTCATTTTCATTTCATTTTTTAAAAAAAACCTCAAAAACATTTTCTCTCCTCTCTCACACACTTTCTTCCATGGTCGGCCGGACCTCAAGCTAACGCTGTTGTCCGCCGCGCATAGCCACCACACGTCATTGCGCATGACCGTCCAACACCCTCCATCGTCACTGGTTGTCATTCGAGCGTCTTCACACACGCCGTCCGACCGCTGTCCACGGCACATCCTAGGTAAAAACTTCTTCTCGTTTTCCTTTTTTGTTTTAAAAATAGTTTAAAACCCTTTTTTCAGATCTTTAAACTTCAAAAAAAAACTCTTTAAACCTAGATCCGTTTCACTCTTTTGTTTCCTTAAAACAGTTTTGATTTTCTTTAGCCTTTCCTTTCTGATTCTTTGGAAAACTGTTTTGATTGTTGGTTGATTTAGAAATCCATGCAATGTTCTTTAAAAATCTTTGAATCTATTCTTTCCATTTATTCCATTTTTGTTTTAAAAAGAAGTCTTGTTAATCTATCCATTGTTTTCTTTGCAGATCCGGAGATGGCGTGGTATGTACGACGGTGACGGTGGTAGGCTCTAGCTCCGGCTTCGGCGATGGTTAGACAAGGAGTGTCTCCGGCCCTTTCATTTTCCATTTTTTTATTTATATATTATTTATTATTAATAAATTCATTACTGTTATTATTAATATTATTATATTCATTATTATTATTATTATTATTATTATCATCATCATCAATGTTCATTCAATACATATGGAAATAACCGAGAATAGAAAAATAGTAACAGTCAAACATTAAATGCGTTTTTAAAGCATATTGTAGGTATGAAGAGTTTTAAAACTAATTAAAAATAATAATAAATGTGTGTGCTTGGAATACCTGGATAGCTTTAATGTCTGAGTCTTTGAATCGGGCTTGAGTTTATTTTTGTTACTTCTGTGGCTATTCGAATAACTGCCTTGTACTAACTGATTATACTTTGACTTGTAAACGCTTCAAAATCCTATTTACTTGTATTGCTTTGTAGTATTCAAAAGAAACAAAAGAAATCTGTAATCCGAAAAAAAGGTCCCTAACCTATGTTTGAATCTGGTTTTTATAACCAGATTTACAATCATTCTAATTTGTTGTTTTGCAATTTAAACTTGTCTTGTTTTTCTCTTTTGCAGGTTCGGCAGTGGTGGCCATGGCATATGCAAGTTGAAGCTGGAGGTGACGTGGCGCGTTCTGGTTGGCTGAGAGTGGACGGCAGCAGCACAAGTTGCTCTTTGGATCTGACTCTCCTTTTATTTGGGCCAATCATGTTATTCGGCCTGCCTGTTTGCATTTGGATCAGTTTGAAATTGGGCCCTGATTTAGGTTAATGTAATTTGGGCTTAGGTTGGTTTGTGATTTTGGACATTATATTTGGGCCTGTAATTTTTTGGACTTTTAATATTTATAATAAATTTAAATTTAAATATAAATCTAAACTTATATTAAATTTAAATTTTAAAACAAATTTAAATTTAAAATAAATTTAGATTCAAAATAAATTTCAATTTAAAATAAATTTTAAAATGGGCTTAGTCTGGGCCCGGTCAAAATTGGGCTTCAACAGTTGCCCCTCTTTGCTCGTTGCTGCGTAACAGGAACAGAGCAAAGACCAAAAGAAAGCCCAATTTTGTCAAGTTCCATTTCTTCGCTGCTCTTTCTTCAATTGGTCCACCCTTCGCTTTATTGACTGTTCGATTTTGCCGCATCTACCTCTGCATCTTCAGCATTATGATTTCATCTTGCCCTAAGGTAATTTCCAAAAAGACAAAATTTGCTACTGTAATTTCACTCAATTCTTTTGAAATTTCAAGGAGATTGGAGTTTGTCACTGTAGTCTTTGAGTCTGGTTTCATTGATTTGGTCTTCTTCTCAGTATCTCATCTGGAAGATGGCCGCGTCGCTTATTTCAATCCGTTTCTCTGTATCTCATCAGGAAGACGAATTTGGTCCACTTCTCAGTATCTCATTAGGAAGCTAACCATTTTATTGCTTTGACCTGCTTCTCAGTATCTCATCAGGAAGCTAGGGTTCAGAGATTTGCTCGCATTGAGCCTTGAGTTAGTATACTTCTCTGTATCTCATCAGGAAGATGACCGTCTCACTTGTTTCAATTCGCTTCTCTGTATCTTACCAAAAAGACGAATTTGGTCCACTTCTTAGTATCTCATCAAGAAGCTAACCATTTTATTGATTCAACCTGCTTCTCAGTATCTCATCAGGAAGCTGGGGTTCGAAGATTTGCTCACTTTGAGCCTTGAGTTGGTATACTTCTCTGTATCTCATCAGGAAGCTGGGGTTCGAAGATTTGCTCACGTTGAGCCTTGACCGCCTCACTTGTTCCAATTTGCTTCTCTGTATCTCACCAGGAAGGCAAATTTGGTCCACTTCTCAGTATCTTATCAGGAAGCTAACCATTTTATTGCTTCGACCTGCTTCTCAGTATCTCATCAAGAAGCTGGTGTTCGAAGATTTGCTCACTTTGAGCCTTGAGTTGGTATACTTCTCTATATCTCATCAGGAAGATGACTGCCTCACTTGTGGATAATCGTAATCTACCCCGTGATCAGGGTAAGAAGATTGGTTGATGGTGATCTGCCCCAGGCTTAGGGTAAGAGATCGAATGGCTGTAATCTGCTCCTCGCTCGGGGTAAGAGATTGGTTGACGATGATCTACCCCAGGCTCGAGGTAAAAGATCAAATGGTTACAATCTGCCCCAAGCTCGGGGTAAGAGATTGGTTGATGATGATCTGCCTAGGCTCGGGGTAAAAGATCAAATGGCTGCAACCTACCCCAAGCTCGGGGTAAGAGATTGGTTGATGATGTAACTTCACTCCATTCCACTGCAACTTCAGGGATATTGAGATCCATTATCCAACTTGCTGCACTCTCAAAAATAAGATTTGATGTCGAGGCTTCATCTTGCTCTTACTAAAACTTCAGAGAGATAAAGACTTGCTATTGTTTTTAATCCAACTTTACTACAGCTTCAAGAGGATAGGAATTGATATTTGAAGCTTCATCTACTCTTACTACAACTTCAGAGAGATAAAGACTTGTTATTATTTTTAATCCAACTTTACTGCAACTTCAAGAGGATAGGAATTGATATTTGAAGTTTCATCTTGCTCTTATTACAACTTCAGAGAGATAAAGGCTTACTATTGTTTAATCCAACTTTACTGTAACTTCAAGAGGATAGGAATTGATGTTTGAAGCTTCATCTTGCTCTTACTACAACTTCAGAGAGATAAAGACTTGCTATTATTTTTTTATCTGATCCACTATGACTTCAAGGTAGAAGTTTCACCATCGTGGATTCGACCTTTCTCATCATGTTTCTAAGGTATCGGGTTTGCCATTGCGACTTAAACATTTCCCTTCAAATCTTAATGGTACTGGATCCGCCGTTACGGCTTAGATCTTTCCCTTGTGTCTTCGTGGTACTGGATCTGCCGTTGCACTCTTAGATTTTCCCTTCTGTATCTTTGTGGTACTAGATCTGCCGTCGCGACTTTAATCTTTCCCTAGTGTCTTTGCGATACTGGATCCGCCGTTGTGGTCTTAGATCTTTTCCGTCGTGTTTTTGTGGTACTGGATATGCCGTTGCGGTCTTAGATCTTTCCCTTCTATATCTTTATGGTATTGGATTTACCGTTGCAGTCTTAGATCTTTCCCTTGTGTCTTCACAGTACTGGATCTGCCATTGCGATCTTAAATCTTTCCCATCGTGTTTTTGTGGTACTGGATCCACCGTCGCGACTTAGATCTTTCCCTTGTGTCTTCGCGGTACTGGATCCGCCGTTGCGATCATAGATCTTTCTCGTCGTGTTTTTGTGGTACTGGATCCGCCATCGCGACTTAGATATTTCCCTGTCAAACCTGTAGAATATGCTTTCATGGACCTCTATGTAGGCCAAATTGTTAGGATGCCATGATCAGGATGAATCAAATGCTCTTAAGCAGGTGAGTATAAATGATGAATGCAAAATGTCATCTTTGAGAAATGATTTTATTTAGTCCTTAGGTCGACATTGTTCGTCGTTTGTCTAAGTCCTATCACTGATGTGTTATCATGTTTTATGTATGTGTGTCATTATCGTGAAACCTAAAGAGGTAGTCGTAATTTGGACTATTTCTTTTGAGACCTTTCTAACCCTTAGGTTATCTCCAACTAGTGGTCCTGTTTCAGGCCTATGTAATATTTAGAAATTTTCCAGAATGATATGTAGAAATTCTTCTATTTCTTATATTGTTGACCACTAACCATTATTTCAAATGCAAAGATGCTGGCATCAAGGCTAAAAGATAGGTGGAATTAGATTTGATTGCAAACAAATGTCGCATGAATGAAAAGATCGTTGGTTCGATAATCACAATTTTGGTGCAGAATTTGCCTGAGCATGGTAGCAAGGTGAATGAAATTTTATCGGAGGTAAAGCTCACATGAATGGAAAGATTAAAAGTGACCCATATTGGTCGAAAGATGCCAAATATAAAGTAAGCAAAGAATAGAGTTAGGTGGATGAATTTTATTGGAGGAAAAGTTTGCATGAATGAAAAGATTAAAAGTGACCCATATTGGTCAAAGGATGCCAAATATAAAGTGAGCAAAGAATAGAGTTAGGTGAATGAATTTTATTAGAGGCAAAGCTCGCATTAGTCCACTGGCTGTTATGAAAACGTGCTTTGAACATGGTTACGAAATGGATAAAATTGAATTTGATTGAAGGTTAATGCTTGCATGAATGAAAAGGTCATTGGTTCATTGATCATTGTTTTGATGTAGAAATGCTTGGACATAATCGCAAGGCGAATGAATTTCATAGAGGCAAAGCTCACAAAAGGATTAAAAATGACATGTATTGGTCAAAAGTTGCAAAACATAAGGTGAATAAAGAATGGAGTAAGGCGCCCTAGATATCAAAGTATGAGCTTCAATGAGCAAACTTGGCGAAGACCATTCTGAGCTTGACATGTGTTCATGAAACTTAGAGTACTTTGTCAATGCCTCAAGGTGTAAAGTTTCTCCACCTTGCTATTTTTGAGAGAGAGAGGACCACTCATGCCCCTTTTATTTTATTCGAATTTGAGCCACCTTTTTAAGTTTTCAACTCAAATCTCCTTAGGTTTCGAGATGCCCTTTACGAGTTTACACCTCGACCTCTCTCTTTTTCTATGTTTTTCTTCTTATTTTTCTTCCTTTTCTTTTCTTTTACTTTCTTTTTTTCTTTCTTCTTTTTTCCTTTGTTTATTGAATCCGAGTTCACAGAGTTGGGTAGGTCTTTGCCGTTCATCAAAATCAAAGCTTCTCCAAAAATTCTTTCTTCATCTCATGGGGCCTTTCCCAATTTGACATCCATTTTCCTTGGAAGTCTTTGGTAATCAAGATCTTTTTCAAAACTAGAGCTCTCTTGTGGAGTTCTATAGAGCAGATCTTTCTTTGTCGTAAACCCTTATCATCAAGTTTAGTTGACTACATCTGGGTTAAATCCATTCTGCTTCATCAGTTCCAACAAATTTGGAGGGAAGGAAACTTGATTCCAATGGGTAAGACGACTTCTATTTAGGTGCGAAAGGTGTAACCCCGGTGGATAGCTCGATAAACCTCGAAGGCAAACAGTATTTCTCAGGTCGAGTCTTTGTAGGTCTCTACTATGAATTATTCCTATCGGTCACCTTCAATGTCGATTCACTTTTGGTGCTGAGTTGTGATACTTTTTCTTGAATTGACCATAGACTTTTACTATCGCACTGTTGCTCAAATTCAAGTCATCGTCGGATATCATTATTTCTTGGCATTCCATACCGGCTTATAATCTCTCATTTTCAATAATCTGCTTAACCGCCAATTGGCATAGGAAGTAGTAATCAAGGATCATTAGAAACTCTTTTGCAAAGTTGGCTCGATGGTGTCTATGCTTCACATAGAAAGAGGCCACGACGTGGAAGGATGATGGAGAATAAATTTTCAAGATGCCCTTTGCGGGTTTTCATTTTGACTTTTTTTTGTTTGCTAACACATCGAGCCCCAATTTTTCAAGTTTCTGTTGAATTTGATTACATTCTTCCTTTTATGGGTGCTTGGGTGCCACAACATCGGTTCCTTAAACCTGGCATGCTTTGATAGGATCATGCAAAAGACCTTTGGACTCTTGAGGTAGCTTGCCTTATTTTTACAAAGACTCATGTCTCGATTCTCACTTAAAATCACGACTCTTCAAGATGATGTCTGTTTCATGTCTTACTCAAACATCCATAGCAGATCGGGAGATGAGTTACATTCTTGATCATTTTCAAAGCCTCAAAGTTTTTCTGGACACATGTCTTACTCAAAAGGGTTTAAGTCAACAACAGTGTTGCTCGTATCTTTGATATCAAGGGACCCAGCATAAAGAAAAAGGGGATCCAAAGAATAATTGAACGAAAGAATGATTAACTGTGGTATGAACGAATGAGAAGAATGGTAAGGTATTTGCCAAATGGGACAAAAACAATGCATCCTTTTTATTGAAATAAAAGATAGTGGTCATTTGCTCTTTATAAAAGGATCCCTATTACTTTGTCTCAAATTTTTATCATCCCCCATCTTGATTTATCATGTTGTATCTCAGCCTTCATTTTAGGGTAAATGACTCTCTCACACACGAGTGTTTCAAATATGTGAAATCTTATTAAAATTTAATGCAAGAAATGCTAATGCACATGAAATGATAAAATACATGTAACAAGGCATTGATTCTTGGTTCCATTCCGTTAGACAACTTTACTAGAAAGTAAATTCTTTTACATTAGGCAAAAGCATGTATGGTTATGCTTTAATATTCAAAGTCCTAATTTTTACTCTGGTTTGCCCCTGATTTCAAGTTCAAAACATCAGGCTTGAATGGCTAAAGTCTACAAGCAGTTAGTCATTTCTCGCATTTGGGTCAAATCTTTGCTTGCAACATGGCCCCTATCTCAGACTTATCCCTAAGCGTGTTGAAATCATTTCTCGTTTATTCCCATTATCTTTGGTAATGTCGTCTTGTCTTTGAACAGTCACAAATCTCGTCAATAGAGAGTAGTCTTCAGAGAATTCTCGATACGAATTTTTCGACTTTTCAAACGGCCACGAGACCATACTAACAAAAGTCATGAATCAATACACATTCTTTTGCCCTTTCTTGGACAGGTGCTTAGTGGCTAAGATTTCTAGAACATGAGTGATTCTTTTGTCAAGCCGATAAAATGAATCTACAATCGTGTCCTCTACGTCCCCCGACACTTTAAGGAAAACGACTAACTCAATCGTGTTTGAGATGAAGACGTCATCATTCTTTCGTGCATCTGAGTGTACTAAGCCTTGCAGGTTTTCCAAAGCAATGTACTTGTTCTCTTCTATTTCCTTAATCAAGATTGCAACCTAATGTTCGCTCGTCTAGATTAGACCTTATCAACTTGAGTTCTCAGGCAATGGAGCAATGTGATGTATTCTTCTACAGTATGTCCATATTTCTGAAAGTGAAGCGACTAAGTTGAATTTTAATACTGTGTTAGGACTCGAAAAAGGTGCATCTCTACTTTAACCTTAAGCAAGTGAGGATGCTCATCATGTTCAGAGCAGGCTTTATTATTTGAATCCTCGGACATCGAGGTAGAGTGATATACTCTTTTATTACGGATATCATGTCCTCCGGGTGCGAAACCATTAGGAATTGGACTCCAATACTAAGTGAGAGTCCGGGACCGATGCCTATTCCTTTGAGCATCAAGTAAGTCAAAATATTCATAATTGGACATCTGTCTTGTTTTGTCTTCCCTACTTCATTCAAATCTTGCAAACTATTATGGCTTTCATGTACTTGGGTGTAATCTTGAATCCCTGATATGCACCCCTTTGACAGGTCATCACCTTTATCTTTGGCCATATATGCACGACCACGTTGACTTCTACCTTATGACCATTTCTCTAGTTAATAATAGAACATGAATCAACACATTTTTTATGAAAATGCAATGCAAACAGATTCAAAATATATTGCAATTAAAAGTAAAAATATAACTGTATCTCTTACCTTGCTCGAGTAACCACTAAAGGTTTGGCACATTCTCACTCAAGGTAGGCTTGTATAGAATTACACAAGTTAATAAAATGTGCTGCTTATGAATGCATGAATGTATAAGAAAGGTATTGACTTATAGCTCAATTCTATTAGAAAAACCTTACTAGAAATCAAATTCCTTTACATAAAACAGATACGTATATGGTCGTGTCGCGATATTCCAAAAGACTTAATCTTCGCAGGAAGCCATTCAAATAGTCTTGGCTCATTTCTGACTTTCGGTCCAAAATATCATTTTGAAAAGGTTGAGTGGTCAGTTACTTCTCGTACTTAGGCCAAAACTTAGATGATTACACGATCTTTGTTTTCGTCTTGCTCATCTGGCAGATCATCGATTTTCATTCTCTTTCTTTCTTTTCCATGTAAGCCTGACCATATCGTCTTCTATTTTATCAAGGTATCTGTTTTCTTATAACCAGCTTTTCTATTTAGTAATTGAGCTTAGAACTATACCTCTCTTTGTATGAGGATGTAATGCAGATAGATTCGAAATGAACAGGTGTAATTAATACAGGAATAAAACTTGGAACAAATTGCAATTAAAAGCAAAGAAGCAAGAATGTAACTGTGTCTCTTACCTTCTTCGTGTAACCACTGAATGCTTGACGCAATTCCACTTGAGGTAGGCTCTCAAGGAATTATGTGCAAGGTAATAGAATGTGCAGATTATGAATGCATGTATGCATAAGAAAACACTGACTCATAGCTCAATTCTTTTAAAAAAATTTACTAGAAAACAAATTGCTTTACATAAGACAGATTCGCATATGATCGTGCCTTAGTGTTCAAAAGCCTTTAGTCTTCGTAAGACGTCTTCCAATTTTGCCCTGGTTCACCTTTGATTTTCGATCCCAAAATGTCAACTTAAGTGATCGGTCACTTTTCGTAGTTGGGTCAAAGTTTGGTTCGTTGTGCAGTCTCTGTTTCCATTTTACTCGACTGGCTAATCATTGGTTTTTCGTCTTTCTTTTTGACCATATGCACACGACCATATTGTTTTCCACCTTATCAAGGAACTCATTTTCTTATGACCAATTTTCTATTCAGTAATTGAGCTTAAATCCACACTTTCCTTATGAAGATGTAATGCAAGCAACAATTAAAAACAAACAAACACAAGTATGATAACAAAGTACGTGTATAAAACAGAGAACCTAGACTTGGGAGACTACTAACAGCTCGGTGTAGTTTTATCCTAGGGTAGGCAACTAGGGTTCACTACATGTGGTTTAAGTTCTAGAGTTGAGGTACCCAAACCAGCAGATTCCTCGATCCTCACCCATTACAGGCTCATACGGATGAGTTCAGTTCAGGGGGACACATTTCCCACATGTTTGCACAGAAGTGAAAACTTCACGAAAACATGGGTACGGATGTAATCCCGAAAGTGATTCACTATCCTGCATGGAGGTGAAGACCTCACGAAGGAGTAGTTTCCTGCTTCCACTTAAAACGGTAGCAATAAAAAATGCATATGGATGCAAATTTACACTAGCAATATCACATAATATAATGTCACACAAAAGATGCCGAGGATCGCATATTAAACAAAACCAAAAATTTTAAAGTTTTCAAAAAGGACCCGAAAATAATCAATTTTGGCTTGACCCTCGTTTATTTTTAAAAAATCCCTAGTGGAGTCGCCAAGCTGTCGAAACTATTTTTTTTGAAAACGAAGTTTCGAAAATTTATTTTAAAAGTTAAAAAATGGGAGTCACCACCAATCTTTTATTTGGTGTGATTGGATCACTACAAAACGTTTAAAAACCCGTTTTGAAAAATATGTAAGTCTTCAAAATCCAAAAAACAGGTTCGGGAGTCGGTTATGCGTGAGGAAGGATTAGCACCCTCATATGCCCAAAATTGGTACCACGTTGATTATTGTCGGGTATTGATTTGTGAAAACATTAAAAACTCGAGTAAAATTTAAAATACGATCTTTGTCTTTAGAAAACCTTGCAAGATTTCAAAGAAAGCCCTTTTGTGAAAATCCATCCCCGTGTTTCCAATCTCTATGAGAACTGGAAGTCGTACCCAACAAGTTAGGGTACTATGTTCTCGGATTTTCAAAATTAAAGGATGTTTTGAAAGATTTTGAAAGGGATATCCGATTGCATGAATTACCATAATCATACCCCGCATGTTAGGGCATGGTTTTTCGAAGCTTTCACACAAAACAGACATTGCCTCGGTTTTAAAACAATTTTGAAAACAAATGTAAAATTTCAAAGTTTCTATACGAAAATCACACCTCGTACGTTAGGGCATGGTTTTTTGAGGTTTTCACACAAAAGACATTGCCTCGTTTTGCTTTAAATTCATTTGTATATATGTATTTGAAAACTTGAAATTTCGTATTGAGTTTAAAATACGATCCTCGAACACATGACTTAAAGGATTTGAAGATAGAATGCCCGTTTACTTCGATTTTTGCGAAGAATTAAAGTCGTGACCAACACGTTAGGGCACGACGTTCTTAGAGTCTCGAAGTTAAAAGGGATTTAAAAACTCGAAAAATGATATTCGATTCGTGTGAGTTATGCAAAAAATCACACCCGACACATTAGAACATTGCCTCGATTTTAAATTTTGAGAACAAATGTGTAAATTTGAAATGCAAATGAACAGTTAATAACGAATATTAAATAACACGAAGTAAGATAATTAAGCAGATAAATGATATGCAAAAATCAAAAATACAAAATACGAGTGCATAATAATTAAAATTTAAGTACAAATGTTAATGAAGAAGAAAATAAAACAATTAGAGTGGAACATAAGACCTTTTGGATACCCGGGGGTAAAATGGTAATTTTGGATATTTGGGGGCAAAATGGTATTTTTGGGAGAGTTTAGGGTCAAAAATGGAATTTTTGGAAATTTAGGGGTAAAATGGTATTTTTTAAAAGTTTTCGGTTCAAAAATGGAATTTATAGACATTCGGGGGTAAAATGGTAATATTTGAAAATTTTTGGGTCAAAAATGGAATTTTTGGAAGTTCGAGGGTAAAAATATAATTTTTGGAAAAATCGAGGTTAAAAATAGAATTTTATAAAGTTCGGGGGTAAAAATGTAATTTTTGGAGAAATTGAGATCAAAAATAGAATTTTGAAAAAGTTTGGGGGTCAAAATATAATTTTTGGATAGTTTAGGGACCTCCAGGGTAATAAAACCAAAACAAGTGACACGTGGTAGCCCCTCAAGCATCCTGAAGTCAAAGGACTAATTTGAAAATCATGAAAAAATTTTGGGATAATTTTGTAATTAAACAGAACTTGATTCAAGAATTAAATTGAAACAAATTAGAAGAAAGAGGGACCATTTGCATAAATAAGCCAAAATCATGACATGTGGCAGATCCTAGTGCTTTCAAAAGGTCAAGGGATTAAATTAAAAAGAATTGGAAATTATTGGGCTAATTTAAAATTAATTAAAAGTGTAAAAAGGACCAAATTATAAAAATCAGAAAAAGCAAAAAGGACCGAATGCACAAATATCCCTTTTCTCAAAAACACGCGGATCTTGGCGGGTCGGATCGGGTCGGGTCGAACGAGCATGGGTCTAATAAGTAAAACGGTGCCGTTTTGGGGCTTAAGAGCCTGGTCCATTATAGAAGTCCCTCAAAGCCTTTTTTTTCATTTTCATTTCATTTTTTAAAAAAACCTCAAAAACCTTTTCTCTCCTCTCTCTCACTCTTTCTTCCATGGTCGGCCGAACCTCAAGCCAACGTCGCTGTCCGCCGCGCGTAGCCACCACGCGTCGTCGCTCTTGACCGTCCAACACCGTCCATCATCGCTGGTCGTCGTCCGACCGCTATCCACGACACATCCCAGGTAAAAACTTTCCTTCTTCTCGTTTTCCTTTTTTGTTTTAAAAATAGTTTAAAACCCTTATTTCAGATATTTAAACTTCGAAAAAAAACTCTTTAAACCTAGATCCGTTTCACTCTATTGTTTCCTTAAAACAGTTTTGATTTTCTTTAGCCTTTCCCTTCCGATTCTTTGGAAAACTGTTTTGATTTTTGGTTGATTTAGAAATCCATGCAATGTTCTTTAAAAATCTTTGAATATATTCTTTCCATTTTTTCTATTTTTTTTTAAAAAGAAGTCTTGTTAATCTGTCCATTGTTTTCTTTGCAGCTCCAGGGATGGCGTGGTATGTGCGACGGCGATGGTGGTAGGCTCCGGCTCCGGCGGTGGTTAGACAAGGAGTGTCTCCGGCCCTTTCATTTTCCATTATTTATTATTAATAATAAATTCATTACTGTTATTATTAATATTATTATATTCATTATTATTATTATTATTAATGTTAATGTTCATTCAATGCATATGGAAATAACCGAGAATAGAAAAATAGTAACAGTCAAACATTAAATGCATTTTTAAAGCATATTGTAGGTATACAGAGTTTTAAAACTAATTAAAAATAATGATAAATGTGTGTGCTTGGAATACTTGGATAGCTTTAATGCCTGAGTCTTTGAATCAGGCTTGAGTTTAATTTTGTTACTTCTGTGGCTATTCGAATATTTGCCTTGTACTAACTGATTATACTTTGACTTGTAAACGCTTCAAAAGCCTATTTACTTGTATTGCTTTGTAGTATTCAAAAGAAACAAAAGAAATCTGTAATCCGAAAAAAAGGTCCCTAACCTATGTTTGAATTTGGTTTTTATAACCAGATTTACAATCATTCTAATTTGTTGTTTTGCAATTTAAAACTTGTCTTGTTTTTGTCTTTTGCAGATTCGGCAATGGTGGCCATGACAGATGCAAGTTGAAGCTGGAGGTGACATGGGGCGTTCTAGTTGGCTGAGAGTGGACGGCAGCAGCACAAGTTGCTCTCTGGATCTGACTCTCCTTTTATTTGGGCCAATCATGTTATTGGGCCTGCCTGTTTGCATTTGGATCAGTTTGAAATTCGGTCTGATTTGGGTTAATGTAATTTAGGCTTAGGTTGGTTTGTGATTTTGGACATTTTATTTGGCTCTGTAATTTTTTGGACTTTTAATATTTATAATAAATTTAAATTTAAATATAAATCTAAACTCATATTAAATTTAAATTTTAAAACAAATTTAAATTTAAAATAAATTTAGATTCAAAATAAATTTCAATTTAAAATAGATTTCAAAATGGGCTTAGTTTGGGCCCGGTCAAAATTGGGCTTCAACAGAGGAGATGGAGGCATTACAGGAGGTGCCACAGGTCGGGTAGCAGGTTGTGTAGCCGGAGGTGGGGAAGGTGGTGCCATAGGATTGTTCTTCATAAATTCTGAGAACCACTGTCCCATTAAACCAAATAACATGTTTTTGACTTCATTTCTGTAATTGGTAAGATAGGTACGCCATGACTGGCCCCGAAATCATTAGTCGGAACATTATTGTTTACCTTGTTGGTCTTGTCTCTTTTAGAATCAGACATCTCTACTTTTATTTGCAAAAATTGTAGTTAGATCGGATCCATCTATATTACAATATCACAAGTTCATTTGGGTTGTACTTCTAGATCATTTAATACAGTCAATACAATCCAAGAAATAACTAAACTATAAGCTCTGATACCACTAAATGTAACACTTAAAACTCAAAATCATCACCGATCAGGGTTTCAATGTCTTATTGTTCATATTATATTATCATTTCATTCAATCTTATTTTAATAAAAATGTGCACTCGGCACATCATAAATCATCAATCAATTTTAATCACAACTCACCAAGCGCAAAAAGGTCATTTTTAATATTTTTTGGAGACTTTTTCGGTACTTGTTGGACAAGTATCGGTAGTTGTCAAGTTAGTAAATAGTTCAAGAATAGTACAAATTTCTACCGATACAAATGTGACTTCTACCGAAACATGTCATGCTTCTACCGATACTAAAAACTTCAGAGAGCTAAGAAATCTTACCGTGCAACTTCTACTGGTATAAGTATAGAAACTACTGATACTTCTGTGAGCAAAACTATCGATACCTATTATGCAACTACCGATACAACTCAAGCCAGTGAACAACTCTCTCTTACCCTGTACTTTTACTGAAACATGCATGAATTCTACCAAAACAGGTATGCAGAATCTCAAGAATCATACCAAAACATAAGTTTATCAACACATACCATTCATAACTTCAAAATGCATTAGACCATTACATAATTCATAGTTTCTCAAATTATTACATTGTACTTCCAAGACTATATTCTATCTTGAACATGCATGCATTACTACAATCAATATTTCATTAAAGCATAACAAGATCATCAAAATCTCAAACAAGTAAAACAAAAGATATTATCATCCTAGTACATGCCATATAACCAAGTGATGCAAAAACTACCAAATGAGCTCCGCGATAGTGTGACTTCTAAGAGATGGTCCGATCCTCAACCAGTAAGATAATCTACAAAACAATAACATCTTTGGTAAGCTTCATAGATAATCTACAAAACAACAACATCTTTGGTAAGCTTCATAGCTTAGTAAGTTCGAGAGTTTAAAAAAGTTACCAAACATTTGCATAAAGCAAATATAACTCAACCGAACCAAGATAACCCAATGCTTCTTTGAGCCATTATTAGCCTTTCACTTTCCTATCTATAACATCTTTGTTACTAGTACCCGATGATGCTCACACGAGTTGTCGAGGACTCGCAACATATGCGGTACCTCAGCCATCGGTACGATGTCTGCCTGTAAACTGTCCCCTAACGATGCTGCTCACACGAGCCGTCGAGAATATACCTTTAAGCATAAATTCCAACCATCGTAAGGCCTATAATCCATTTAGGATTCATATCTCTTTTCTGTCGTGATGCTGCTCACACGAGCTATCGAGGACTCACAACATATGCGGTACCGCAGCCATCGCATCGGTCTCATTTCAACGGCTTAAAGTCTACTATCTCTTTCATTTCATTTCTTCAAATCTCTTTGAATCTAAGTGCTTCCATTTGTTAAACAATGATAAGATACGTACAAGAATATTTAGGTACAAAATTAACATTACGAATTTACCGGATTGAATTGTAGTGTGGATAAACACCAGGGACTAATCTATTAATTTCCCCTTCCCACGATCCGTGGTTCAATCATAATCTAATCAACAAATTATCCAAATTCTCACATTGAATCACATAATCAAGTCGTTTAACACTATACGATCTTTTTGGGAAAATTATGATTTTACCCCTACTATTTTCCTTTTGTTCAATTTAGTCCTTTCAACATAAAACATGCAAAATAACCTCTCTTCCACACAACTACCATAGCCGAATTCTTTAGGGTGTTTACCCAACCCCTACCCACAATCATGTTCTCTATAATACATGTATTTTCATCATTTTCACATTTTAGTCCTCAAAACCCTAATTTCATTAGGAATTTCTTTACAAAAAGATTTGATCCAAACATCAAACAGACAAATCCATCCCAAGCTCTCAAGAACAAGCATTTTCAACAATGACAAGTTTCATAACATTTGATAGATTCACAAATTGGTCCCTAGGTTAGCTAGATTAAGCTAATACGGACTCAAAAACATAAAAATTACTAAAAACGAGTGACAAATCACCTACCAATCGAAGAGCTTTCTCATGGTCAAAATTTCCTCTTTTGTTTTAGGGTTTCTAAGTGTTTTTGGGTGAAGAAGATGAATGAAATTCATCTTATTTCCTTTTTACTTAGTTTTACTTGCTTAATTTCCAAATTACTATATTACCCTTTATGAAATAACATAATTTCCACCATATTTGAACTCATGACCGTCCACTATATCCCTTTAAGGTATATTTATGCTTTAAGGACCTCCCTAAGTCTTCCTTTTGCTAATTAACCTATTTAATCAAAAATTTCCTACCTTTTACAACTTATACAATTCAGTCCTTTTTACTTAATTAACTATCTAAACGATAGAATTTATTAATAAAAATTTAATAAACGTTAACCATATCATAAACGTATAAATAAATAAATTCACGACTCGACTCGTCAGAGTTGTGATCCCGAAATCACTGTTTTCGACACCAATGAAAACCAGGCTGTTACATATATAACGTTATATGTTCTTACATGATAGACCAAATGAAATATGACATGATGAATGACAAATGAGACATGAGTTAAAAATTGAACTAGTTTATAGTTAGATCACATTTTGATTGTATTTGGCATCTTACCTCTATTTGTATTATAGTTATAAATAATGTAAGTAACACTGAGCCTTATTGTTCAACCTACGGTTTGTTTATTTTTGTGAGCAAGTACAATAGATCTTGAAGTAACAAAGTGATTGGTAGCATTCAAATTCAACTCTCTCGGCTCAACAAGTTTGTACAGTTTTGTTATGTTAATGGTACCTAAGGTTGGGTTAGATTTTAAGTTCAAATTGTTATTTGGTATATATGATGGAAAAGTTACATTTTGAGTATGGTCGTATATGTTTAATGACAAGTATGTATGAACACTTAGTAAGTAATGTTTCCTTGCCAATAAGCCATCTATATATATGATTCAGTTGTTTCTTGTTTGTTAAGTAAATGAATGAGTTACATGTTGAATTCATATATGGATAGATGCTTGACATGTCAAGGATGGTAATATAACATTTGAACTAATGCCTAAATTGCATTGTTATTGAGTTTTTGGGTCACTTAGACCATTTGATATTTGTACTTGGCAGATTAATGATGAACGATTCAAAATTTGGGGAAACTACCCTCAGAGTTGCAGCACTCTCCTATTGGTTTTGTGACATTGAGCTTCTGTCCCCATAGTCATGACGTTCCCCTGTTGAAGTTGCGACGTCAGCTTCCTGTCTTCAAGGATGCGACTCACCTCGATTAAAGTCGCGATGTCATTCTTTTGTCTTCAGTGTTGCAACATGTCTCCCTCATGGTCTTGACATCACCCCTGTATTTGAGAATTTTAAGTTTTAGTCCTTCGATTAACATCAATGTTTCATAAGAGCTTTCCTAAGCTCGTTTATAACTCGTATTTGCTTTAAAATTGCATTTATTAAGTTATGGAATCTTACAACTTATATAACTTGATTTTTAAATATGCAAATGAAATTGTAGTTGCTCCGACAATGAATGTGACATCTCATGTATCAGATCCGACGATCAGTTCGAGCGTGGGGTGTTACATTCTAGCTGTTAAAAGCACTAAATTTGCATATTTAAGACACCTTGCAAGCATTAGCATCAATACCCATAAGGGTGATATTGACACCTCAAGCAAAAATAGTCGTTAGAAATGTCTAGGTGTTGATACCTTGGAGGTTGTTATCGATACTTTAAGACAATGTATCGATACCTTGCTATTCTAGATTTTGTTGGTTACTGACTTGCCTATGTATTGATACCTCAAGGTTAGGTATTAACACAAGCTGGGTACTGATACTTTAATCTTTTAGAAAGTGTTTTTAGAGACTGTTTGAGGAACGTATCGACACTTGAGTTATAGGTATCAATACCAAGCCTTAAAATGGCTTGGAAAACACTTTGAAACATGTTTGAAAGGTCTTCAGATTACTCAAAAACACTTGCAATAATTAAAATCAAGGCATTTTGTAAAATTAGTTTTTGTATTTGTAACATTTGAAAACATTTTAAAATTGTCAAATAATCTTTTACTTATTTCATTAAGGGTTTAAAATTTTAATTTAATTCTCAATAATTTGTTATATCAAAATACTTTGAAAATCAAAGCTAACAACGCTTTATTAAGACTTGATTGAAAAATACTAATACTTTTATACTAAATTAGAATATTTTAAAATTTGTAAACCAACTTTAAATATAAACCATAATTCGAGAAAATCTCATGTAATTAACAACGCAAAAGTAGGAGCAAAGGCCCAGGACTTATTTAAAACTCTTTGCATTTTAAAATTAGTTTAATGTGGATTTAAAACTCTTTAGGTTAAAAGTGCAAATGAATCATCATATTATAGGTGAATATTGAAATTTGTCACTATACTTTATTTCCATTAATATTTTCTATTATATTTTGAAATTATGAGGACATTTGTCATTAAACTCTTATGCGGTTGAATTTTATTACTAAATTTTGAATTTTATTAAAATTTGCCACCAACTTTAATTTTTTAATTAAATTTTAACATTTAGTATTAATTTTGATGATATGGAAATATAAATGGTTAAGAAAACTTATTTCAAATATTTTATTTTAATCGTTAACAATAATTATAAATATTTAAGAATTAGGAAACTAAATTAGAATTTTATTTAATGAAATAAAATTTGAAAAATAAAAATACATGTATCTTAAAAGGAAAAAAATATTTAAATAAAATAACCATTTTATTTAATTTTAATATTATGTTAATTAATTTGTTATTGTTAAATATTAAAGTAAAATATAAAAAATATTTTTTTATTAAAAATTGTCTTTTTTGAATTAAAATTTAATAAAAAATTTAACTTTAGTAACAAAATTCAATCAAATAAAAGTAAATCCACAAAATTTAATATAAAGTTAAAGTGCATTGGTAAATTTATCTCTAGTTCATAAGAATAATAATGAATATCAATCAAAGTGAAGTATAATGGTCATTTAAAAGTATAATGATAACTTTGCATATTAATACAAATTCTTTCTATATAAAATCAAAAGTATAAGTATTTTGTAATAAGTGAATTCAGATATTTGAATTTGCATCTGTTATTTGAAAAAGTAATGTAGATTCGGATAATAAATATTTAGATACCTATCCGCATCTATTTCAAATTTAAATATTATTTAAATATAAAAAATAAAATATCCAGTCGATTGAATATTAGTTCAATTTGTATGGGTATTGTTGTTGAAAAGAGGATGATGTTCATCCTAGAAGATTAGGATTCAAGCATCTGTGTGTGCAAAAGTGTATGTGCGTTGTAAGAGGATTAAAATAGTATGAACAGATACTATCATATAATCACATCAGTATATTAAAAAAAATTAAATATACAAAAATATTGAACGTGGAGCTAAAATTACCTTTTTGTCCTTACAAATTGGTTTGATTGTTTTCAGTTTTTGGAGTAAAACGAGTCTTCCAGGTTATTTCGTGACAATAAATGGCTCCCATACCATGCACAGTGTACTGTCATTATGAAAATTAAAAATTGAAGGCCCATTGTTTTGCTTGTCGTTATATATAAGTGGGGAGTGGACCCTGAGAAACCCTATTTGCTACCTAATCCCAAAGTGGCCGTATCAGCTTTGTCACCATGCAACAGCAACAAGATCTTCCAGCCAAAGCTGTCAGCTAAAAGTAACCCCAAAACAAAATAAGAAAAGCTGTAACTCTCAAACATCCCAGATGGGCTTTTCAATAGCAGAATCCCCATGTGGGAGCTGTTGTTGTTGGAAAGGGTTCATCATTGGAATTCTTTGTTGCTCAAACTGTTCTTCATGCAAATTTGCTGCTGTTGTCCTTGACCCTTCATTATTAATCCCCATGAAATCAAGGGTCGTCATGTTACTTCCTCCATTGCTAACTCCAAATATCGATGGCACTGTCGGGCTAGCACTGTCTTCATGTTCCATGTGGTTATTCATCATCAAGCCTCCTTGGTTGATGAACATATCGGTGGTGGTGGTGAACATTCCCATATCATTCATTGCTCCAGTGGCAGCATTAAAAAGTTGGGTCATTTCATTGGGGCTGCCATGGCTGATCCCAACCATGTTTGACTGATCAGCTTGTGTTATTGGGAACTGATCGTATGGTGTTTCAAAGCTTTTTTGCATCATGGGAGAGTTTATGCTATTACTATCAGTTGCACCCATTTGAGCTGCTTTTTGTAGCAAAGCTGTTGCAGACATGTGGGATGACCTGGATACTTGGCAACAACCATTTATGTTATCCTGTAAATAATTGAAACCAGATGAGGTATTTGTACTAAGTTGTAAGCTAGAGGAAGATGAGGAAATGGTTCTTGGACCACCAAATAAAGTGCCCGAGCTGCTCGAAAAGATGCCACCTCCGCCTCCCATGTTCATGGACTTAAATTGCGTAGGCACTAGCTCTTGTGGAAGGGACTTGAAATCAGGTAATACATTGGCATTGCTCATCGACATTGATGATGACACGAGCTCTGCAATTTGGTTTTGTGAGTTTGATGATCCCATATTGTTCATCAATGCTCCATGGTTGTTGTTCACCTTGTTGTTTTCTTCAGCTAATGCATCACAGAAAGCTCTATGTGTGATAAAGCTGTCTCTCCTGCATAAACAATAAGAAGAAAACCCCATCAATTGTCAGCCAACATTGCCTTAAAACCAACATTTCTCTCAAACATTTACCTAGCAAAGATGGTTCCACAATCACATTTATATTCCTTAGTACCACAGGTTTTCTGATGAGCTTTCCAATCAGATTGAACCGCGTATTTCTTCGAACACTTGTCGCATTTCCATTTCTTTTCACCATGCTTACGGCTAAAATGCTTCTTGATCCCGGTAAGGTCACCTAGCGCTCGAGCCGCGTTGTGGTGGACACAACTCGGCTCGGGACATACGTAAACTCGTTTCTTGACCTCGGTGGTCGCCCTTTGCTTTAACTTCCAAGGAAGATTATGACCTCTCCGGTGTAGTTGCAAGTTTTGGTCCCTTTGGAACCCTTTTTTGCATATCTCACAAACAAACCTATTAGTGGCCATAAGCGTTGTTGGTGATAGAGCAATAACTTCAGCATTTGGATCTGATATTCAAACAAAAAAGAAAAAATATTGTTTGTATGGCCCCCATAGAGAAGTGAAAAAAGTGCAATCAAGCAAACAGTTTCTTGGCAATTATTGTAATCTTATAGCAATAATTGAACCCTTTTTTCAAATTAAGAAACAATATTTTTTTCCCTTCCAAAAAGCCATCAGCTTTTTCAACAACTCAAAGCCATGCATCTAACTTGATCAAAATCATGGGGGGTAAAACAAAAATGGGATTTACCTGGAGTTCCTGGTAAATTCCTTTTCCTCTTGCCTCCTTGCAGTGGCTGTTGAGATGAAGAGGAAGAACTAATGGTATTAGAAGCACCAGAAACGGGAAATTTATTAATTTGCAGCTCTTGTTGTTTATCTTCAGAAGAGAAGCTTCCATCATCATCATCACCACCTGAGATATTTGACATATTTGGAACTGAAAGAGAGGGTATATATATATGTGTGTATATATACAAACAAGCTTGTTTGTTTGGTTTGATTTGCCTTGGCTACAAACTCTATTGTTGGGTGGTGATAAATAAAAGTGGGGACTTGGCTTGTTTTTTGGATGTCTCTACTCTAGAGGAAGACAAAAAAGAAAACCAGGGACATTTGAAAGAAGAGAGAACTCTAGCTGACATAGGGAGTAACATTGGAACCTGTCTCCCTTGGCTTTATATATATATATATATATGAACATGGTTAAAATTCCATAATTGCCACTATTTTTTCTCATTTTTCAATTTCATTGCCATTCTCTTTCATAAAGTTACAACAAAGAGACAGAAGGAAGAATTGTAAAACTGTGGTCAATATTTAAAAGAAAACCCATTTCTGCAAGCATCTTCATCACCAATTATAATAGTAAAGAAAAGGGTTAATTATCATCGAAGGAGTATCGATATAACTTATGAAGCAAACACATATGAACACAACAATGTGAAGACAAATATTGAATATTTTTATGAAATAAAGGACGACAGAAAGCAGCATCTTTTAAGACGTTGGAACGTAACAAATATGTGGAACAAGTTATTGCTAAGTAACCCTCCCTTGAATAAAAAAACAACAGGAAAGACAACCATGGCGTTATATTCTTTTTTTTTTTTCAAGTATTTTGTTTTATTTATTTTTCACATGAAAGTGATGTTTGATGGCGGTAAATAAAAAACACTGATGAATATTCAATTGTTTTTGTTGAAATGGGCCCGTCTTTGACGATGAAGAAAAAGGAATACGGGAGAATTATTTTTTTTTAATCTCCAATCGAAAGGGAAGATAAGAAATTATGATTTCACATTATTCATATTTTTTATAAATAGGAGAATCAAAGTTTCATATTATTTTTTTAATAATATTAGAGGTGATCATGAGTTGAGTCAGACCGGATCTTAATATAATTTTAGGTTCATTTTTAAGATTTGGTCAAAAGAATGGGTCTAAAATTTGCCTAAGTCAGACTCGAATAAAAATACTAACACTCAAGCCCAGCTTGCCCGTATTAAATTTTTTTATATTATTATTTTATATAAAAGAAAAATTAAAAAAATATAATACATCAAAAACACTAAAACCATTAAAACAAATGTTTCCCAACAAATTGAAAATAAATTAAAAATATTTAATATTTATGCTTAAATAACACTAAAATAGGTGCAACTTAACAAATAAATGCATCTAGAGTAATAGCAAAATCAATTATAAAATAAGAGTTATACAATATCCAAATAATAACAATAAAATAGTAGTAATATAATAATAGTGAAATAACAGCAAAACATTAGCAAAACCAACACCAAAGTAGTGGAAAGAACATTTTTTTTTGCAAAATCGAGTTGGACCGGACTTAGAATAAAAAATCTTACTTGAGGCTTGACTCGTTTAAAAATCGGACATTATTTTTTTATTTAAACCCATTTTTCGAACACTTGAAACTTAAAATTAGTATAAAATAAATCATAAATCACAGTCAACCAAATTGTCAAGACGAAAAATCCCGAAAAAAAACTCGATCAAATTGAATCGAATTCATCTCTAATTATCAAAATTCTTTTATTATTCTATTATACCTCAACTTGTTTACGCTAGTAGAGTGAAGGTTTTTTACTTGATAATTATCCTCCTATATAATAGGTCCCTATACTGTGATTTTCTTATTGATTTGATCCCTTTATTATAATTTAATATTTTCAATTATACAAAATTTGGTTCAAATTCTACTCAATCACTGGAGATTAATTGGAGGGAGAAAAAACAAAAGATCTTTTGGAATCCAACACCTTTTTGACTCATTAAAGATAAATATAAAAGAAATCATTAATCAATTATAATAACTTTGGGGGTTTAGAATTATAAACACTAATTAAATGATTAACATCGTTATCATCAAATCACATTCACCACCGGCCGTATAAAGTGGGGTCTCTCGCATTCTTATCTATGGGAAATGGAAATGGAAATGGAAATGGAAATGGGCCAAGGCCCTTTGTATTTGTTCATGGTGTCCCTACTCCCTCTCTTTAACCTTATCTTTCAACACATTTTAAATTAATATTACATTTATTTACGGTTAATATAAAAATAATGGTGATAATAAAATTAAATATTATAGTGATATTGTTACATAAAACAAAACGTAAATTAAATGTATCGCACCGCAAAATTTTAATCTGTCTTTCCTTTCTTCCTTTTAAAGAAAAACCAACACTAATTTTCTGATTTTTTAATGTCCCTAGACCGTAATTAATTTGGATTTGGTTCTTATGTTTATTGAGAAACAACTAATTGTAGCTTTTATAATAATCTTAGGCTTATGAAATACAATGACAGCACTAGAAACTATAATGGAATAAAGATGTCATCCAATTATTTTAAATTCAAAACTGAATTATATTAAATTTATACATATACATATATAGAAGAAATATATGCTTAACTTATTTATATACATATATAGAAGAGATTCAATGACGGATGAGTAGAGTCAGTCTATCTTAACAAGTTTTGATCCGTTCTTAATATTTTTGAGACCCTAAGTAAAATAATAAATTAGAATTTTAGATCCTTTAAAAAATAGAGAAATTTTTTTAAAACCCTTTAAAAGTTGGTAAAACTCTTTTTTTGAGTCCCTTAAAGGCTGAATTTTTTTTTCTTATATAGCTCGAGCATCTCTCTTTATGTTTCTTGTTGATACACAGTATCAATAGATGTGAAGATAGAGGGGGCAGTTCGGGTGAAAAAGTAGAGAAGAAGAAAAAAATAATAAATGAGATGTTTAGAGTGTCCTCGTCTTCTTAAGAAGGTCTTTAGAATTTTATTATATAGGAGGATTAATTAATCGAGTCGAATCCCGAGTCGAATTATTTTTACTATCATTATATAACAATTCTTAACAACAATGGAACATCTATTGGAGGTGACATACAACAACACCAACAGACACTTGAAATTAACAATGCTAGATCCACTGGTAATTATTTTTTACTTAAAACTTAGGAACATAGATATCAAAATTGTCAATGCTTATTTTCGAAACCATTTTTTTGAAAAAAGTCTAATTTTATTTTAAAATCGAAAATAGAGTCGTCACCAATCTTTTTTAATTTGGTGTAATTTGATCACCATAAAATATTTAAATTCGTTTAAACAAACGTTTTGGTCTTTGAAATCCCAAAAAATAGGCTCGGGAGTCGGTTACATGTGAGGAAGGATTAGCACCCTCACACGCCCAAAATTGGTACCTAGTCGATTATTTAATGTTTTAATTATTGAAAATTTGAAAACTCGAGTAAGATTTAAAATACGATCCATATATGCATGTATGATATATTTAAAGTCATTTTAAAATCGAACTTTGCAAAGAGGGCTTATTTATTTCAAATTAATTGAGAAACATCATGTCCATTAAGTTAGGACACAATATTTTCAAATCTTTGAAAATAAAATTTATCGATTTTAAATAGGATACTCAATTACTTAAGTTCAAAGAAAAACCATACACAATATGTTAGGACACAATTTCTCTAGTTCCCTAAAATAAAAGAACATCACCTCGATTTTTTTAAAAATAATTTAAAGTGTTCAGTTACTTTATTTCGAAGAGAAAAACCACACCTAATAAGTTAAGACATGATTTTCTCGAATTCCTAAAATAAAGAACATTACCTCAATTTTTTGAAATAATATTTATTTTTAAAAAAATAAAAAAATAAGTGTTATGAAATTCGTTTATTAAAATATTTTACAAAAGATGAATAAAAATGCATTCAATTTATAATAAAAAATGACAAAATAATAAACAATATAAAAAATAAATAAATAAATGCAAATCGAATGTAAAAACAAATAGAGTGAAAAAAGGATTAAATTTAAAAAAAATTAAATTAAAAAGATATAAAAGGACTAAAAAATATAAAAGCAAAATAAAAACGTAATTTTAAAAGAAATAAAAATAAAATGGTTAAATTTAACAAAAATAAAAATAAAAGGATTTAATTTTAAAAAACAAAATAAATGGGTAAAATTTAAAAGGGAAAATAATAAAAGGATTAAATTCAAATTGAAACAAAATTTAAAGCAAAAAAGATAAAAAAATGGGGTCAAACTCGAATATTTAAAAAAAAGGGATCACATGAGCAATTTTCCAAATTCTGAAATGTGTCAACCCTGGTCAAAGGACCTGATTGAAAACCAAGTAAAATTGTAGGATCGAATTTAAAATAAATAAATAAAACATAAAATGACGAAATTGAGATAGGGCACAAAAGTGGAAGGATCGCGGGGATAAATATCCCAAACCTTGAAAATAAGCGGATCCTCAAGAAGGGTTCGGGTCAAATTCGGGTATAGCTCGAAACAACGCCATTTTGGGCTTTAAGGTACCAAGCCAAAACGACGCCGTTTTGGTCCCTTATATAAGCTAATTTTTTAAAAAAATTTCATTTTTCCCTTTTGTTTCCAAAAAAACCATCTCTTTTCTCTCATCTTTCTCAAGTGAAGGCTTTCATGGTTGACCATGGGTCCTCCATGGCCATCGCCGAGGGCCACTGTGATCGGTAACGGTTGACTATCGCCCTCGGTAGTCGAAAATTTCAAAAAGTGGGTTTCCTTACTCGATTTTCAACCCTGAAGTCAGATCTGGGGTTAAAACACCCCAAATCTGACTTCAAAGCCTTAAATCAACCCGAAACCATTCGATTTCTTAGGGTTTCCAAAGGAAAAGGTTCCCTTTTTTCTTCAAGGTCCCCACAACAAACAAGGGTTGTTCGAGGGGCTCCCAAACGAAAAGCGGCACCAACAAGGTAAAAAAAGCCTACTTTCCCTCTTTCTTTTTTATTTTTCTTAATTTTATCTTGAAATAAAAATATAAAAAATATGAAATACCAAAAATATAGCTTGAAAGAAATCTTGATTTTTTCTTTCTAATCTTTGGTGTTTGTTCTTTGTAAATCCAAAGAGAGAAGAGAGAAATACAAGGTTAATTTTCATGGCTTTATATAGCCGAATACAAATCATTCGCTTTTGTTTTTTTCCCTTTGTTTCTTGCTCTTCGTCATTTTCTTCTTGTTTTTATGCTTGCAGGCACTTTCGATGGTAGTGGTAGAGGCATGGTGATGGCAGAGGTATCAGATCTGGGGAGGTGTCGCTGATGTGGCAGCGGCGGCTAGCATTAGGTTTAAGGTTTCTGATATGTTTAATTTTGGGCTTGGGTTGGTTTGGTTTGGGTATTCTTTTGGGTTTCGGTTAGTGTAAATAGGTATTTAGGCTTTGATTTTGTAATTTGGACTTTTATTTATTTTTATTTATTTAAGATTTGATTTTTTTATTTGGCCCGGACAAATTGGGCCTATTACAGCTGTCCCTCTTTGCTCGTTGTTGTGTAACGAGAATGGAGCAAAGACTCAAAAGAGAACCAATTTCGTCTAATCCCTCTAAATCTTGCTTCTTTGGCATTTCTTCTTCTTTGAGTAACCTGCGCTTTTGCTCAACTCCACTGTATCTGCTTCTCTACAACTCTAGGAAGACAGGATTTAGTATCGTGACTTTAATCGGTTCCTCTGGATTTAGGGGTATACGATTTGATCTGGTAGATTCAATTTGCTCCTCTAGATTTGAGGTGTAACACCCAAAATCCGAACACCGTCTTCGATTAGGATTTTTGGTGTTTTACTGTTCATTTTTCACTGTTTTATCTTTAACACCATATTATTTAACTTTATTTATTAAAGTTATCACTTCACACACACACACACACACATATATATGTCACCATAAACATAAACACAATTTAATAAGGTAAAAATGACATTTCCAATATTTTAGGAGACTTCTACTGGTACCTGACGGTCAAGTATCGATAATAGTCAAGTCAGTGAACAATTTAGAAAATGTACAGATTTCTACCGATACTTGTGCTAACTCTACTGATACAAGTATGAATTATACCGATACAAGTCATGCAACTACCGATACCAAAAACTTCATAGAGCAAAAATTCTCACCCTACAACTTCTATCGATATAAGCATACAAACTACCGATACATCAATAGTAAAAACTACCGATACTTGTAATTTAACTACCAATACAACTCAAGTCAGAGAATAACCTCTCTCATACCCTGTACTTCTAACGATACATGCATAAGTTCTATCGAAACAAGTATGCAGAATCTCAAGAATTATGTCAAGACACAAGTTTAACGTATCAAACACATCCAACACAAGTTATCCATTAGGTCATCATACAACATACATAACTTCTAAGTCCTTACAAGCATCTTAAGCTTAAACATCTAAATTGTACATCATGCATATACACATTCAACATAGAAAGATTTCAACATCTCTAGTACAACAACAAAGGTTAATATCATCCTAGTACATGCCGAATAACCAAGTGATGTAAATACTACCGAACAAGCTCCCGGGATAGTGTGATGTCTTCAAGACGATCTGATCTTCAAGTCGCAAAATGAAATCTACAAAACAACAACAAGTTCAGTGGTAAGCTTCATAGCTTAATAAGTTCGCAACGTTCATCAATTTACCGAGTCTTAAGTGATAAGCAACTTTATAAATCTGTCGAGTCAGGCAACCGAACTTCAGAGATCGTTATTCGTTTACTCCCTATTGACTCAAAAGTCATGATGCATATCACTCCTTATTGACCCAGAGGTCATGTCTGTTACCAATATACGATGTTATTTCTAACCATCGATACGATATATCTCTTCCCTACAATGCTGCTCACACTAAGTTAGCGAGAAAATGCATCAAGCATAAATCCCAACTATCGTAGGGCCTGTAATCCATTCTTGGATTCTATTCACCTTACGGTGACTCACGATGCTGTAGAGAATTCGTAACAAATGCAGGATCTCAGGCATCAGACCATTTTTTTATCCTTGGCACGAGGCCGGAAAATCCTCATCTTGTTGTTTCTATCTTTCACGTTTCCAATCATTGTTTCTCATGTTTAATAATCATTAGAAAGGTAATTATGAGCAATTAATAATAAGAATTTAACATTATGAACTTACCGGACTCAATTATAGTTACGGTTTAACTTCAGGGACTACTCCGCCAATTTTCCTTTTTCACGATTTGAGATATGATCGTAGTCTACATCCACAAATCATCCAATTCTTACATTAAATCACACAATTAGTTCATTCAACACAATTTAGTCTTTTTAGGAAAATTACCATTTTACCCTTGATATTTTTTTTATTCAATCTAGTCCTTTCAACACAAAACATACAAAATAACCATTCTCTCACACCATCAACCATAGATGAATTCTCTAGGGTGTCTATCCAACCCCTTCACACATTTATTTTCACAACAATACTTGTAATTTCATCACTTTCACATTTTGATCCTGAAACCCTAATTTCATCAAAAATCTCTTTACAAAAAAGTCAAACCTAATCATCAAGCAGACAAATATATCAAAAACTTCAAGAACAAACATTTTCAACAATGGAAAGTTTCATAAAATCTAAAAGATTCACAAATTAGTCCTTAGATTAGCTAGATCAAGCTAACACGAACTCAAAAACATAAAAATTACCAAAAACGGGTGAGAAATCACTCACCTATTGAGATACAAAGCTTGGCCGAATGTTCTCTTATATTTTTAGGGTTTCTAAGTGCTTTTGGTTGGAGAAGATGAATGAAATTAATCTAATCTCCCTTTTACTTTAATTTTACTTAATTATTTTCAAATTACTAAAATGACCTTAATGATATAACATGATTTTCACCAAATAATGCCTCAAAACTGTTAATTATACCTCTTTAAGGTGTATTTATTCATTAAGGACCTTCATAAGTCCTCCTTTTACAACCAACCTACTAAATCAATGATTCCTACATTTTACGACTCTTACGATTCAGTCCTTTTAACTTAATTAACTATCTAAACATTAAAATTTTATAACCCAAATTTAATATGATGATAACAAAGTCGTAATTATTTAAATAAATAAATTTAACGACTTGACTATCGGAGTTGTGATCCCAAAATCACTGTTTTTGACACCACTAAAAATCGGCCTGTTACAACTCTCTACCCTTTACGGAAATTTTGTCCCGAAATTTCTTACCAATGAATAGAGTAGGATATTTTGATTTCATCAAAGCCTCTGTTTCCCATGTAGCTTCTTCAAGCCCATGTCAGTTCAACAATACTTTCACTAGCGGTACTCTTTTGTTCCTCAGTTCTTTTACTTCGCGAGCCAGTATTCTAATCGGTTCTTCTGAATATGACAAATCTGGCTGTATCTCAACTTCACAATGTGTAATCACATGAGAAGGATCTGATTTGTACCGTCTCAACATCGAAACGTGAAATACATTATGAATCTTCTCTAGTTTCAGCGGTAAAACCAACTTATATGCTACAAGACCAACCCGTTCAATGATCTCGTACAACCCGAAATACCGTGGACTTAACTTTCCCTTCCTGCCAAACCGCAACACCTTTTTCCAAGGTGAAACTCTTAGAAACACTCGGTCTCCTACAACAAATTCTATATCCTTTCTCTTAAGATCTGCGTACCACATTTGTCGGTCAAACATTGCTTTCAAACAATCACGGATTACCCGCACCTTGTCCTCAGTCTTATGAATCAAGTCGGTTCCAATCAACTTTGGCTCGCTTAACTCTGACCAATACAGGGGTGTTCTGCATTTTCTACCATATAATGCCTCAAACGGTGCCATTTAAATACTAGACTGATAACTATTATTATATGCAAACTCTACCAGCGGCAGATATTTCTCCTAACTTCCCTCAAACTCAAGTATACAACATCATAGCATATCTTCAAGAATTTGAATCACTAGCTCAGATTGACAATCTATTTTTGGATGATATGCAGTGCTGAAATTTAGTTTGGTTCTTAAAGCTTCATGCAACTTACCCCAGAACCTCGAGGTAAAACGTGGATCTCTGTCAGAAATAATAGAGACTGGTACTTCGTGTAGTTGTACGATCTCGGACACATATAACTGAGCTAACCTCTCAAGCGAGTAGTCTACCCGAATAGGGATGAAATGAGCTGACTTTGTCAATCTATCAACAATTACCCATATCGAATCTTTCTTTCTAGGGGTTATCGGAAGCCCTGTGACAAAATTCATAGTAACTCGTTCTCATTTCCAGTCTGGAATGGTAATAGGCTGTAGTAATCCAGACGGTACTTGATGCTCAGTTTTTACTTGCTGACACACCAGACATTTTAGTCACAAATTCAGAGATTTCTCGTTTCATGTCTGACCACCAATACATTCTCTTCAGGTCGTTTTACATTTTCCAACTCCCCGAATGAATAGAATAAGTGCTGCTGTGAGCTTCCATCAAAATGTCTTATTTCAAATCTGAATCATTAGGAACACATACTCTGCCCCTGAAATACAACATTTCCTCAGCATCTACTGTAAACCCTGTAGTGGCATCACTTTGCATCTGTTCCCTTTTAGCTATGAGTTTTGGATCATTCTTCTGAGATTCTTGAATACGTTGTAGAAATAACGGTCTCACCCTAAGCTCAACGGTGATAGAACCATCACATTCCAATGACAGGTGAGCATTCATTGCCCTCAAAGCAAACATTAACTTCTGACTCATGGCATCAGCTACAACATTAGCCTTCCCCGGATGGTAGTCAATCACAAGGTCGAAATCTTTTAATAGCTCCAATCATCAGCGTTGTCGTAAATTTAACCCCTTCTGTGTCATTAGATACCTCAAACTCTTATGGTTAGTGAAAACATAGCATCTCTCCCCGTAAAGGTAGTGACGCCAAATCTTTAACGCAAAGACTATAACAACTGAATCCAGATCATGAGTCATATAATTCTTTTCATGCGGTTTTAACTGACAAGAAGCATAAGCTATTACTTTCCCATCTTGCATCAAAACACATCCCAATCCACTCAAAGATGCATCACTATAAACGAACTCTTTTCCCGACTCTGGCTGCGTCAAGACCAGAGCTTTAGTTAGTAACCTTTTCAACTGATCGAAACTTTACGGGCACCTTTCAGACCAAACAAAATGAATATTTTTTTGTAACAGCTTCATCATCGGTAAGGCTATAATGGAAAAGTCCTTCATAAATCGACGATAATAACCTGCTAATCCCAAGAAAGTACGTACCTCAGAAACATTCTTTGGTATCTTCCAATCAAAGATAGATAAGACCTTACTTGGATCAACTCGGATTCCTTCCGATGATACCACATGACCTAGGAAACTCACTTCCCGCAACCATAACTCACACTTGCTAAACTTCGCATACAACTATTTCTTTCGTAAGATTTGTAACACTTCTTTCAAATGTTGAGTATGTTCTGATTCAATCTTAGAGTAGATCAATATGTCATCAATAAACACAACCACAAACCTGTCCAACTGAGGCTGAAATACTCTATTCATCAAGTTCATAAATGCTGCGAGGGCGTTAGTTAGATCAAACGGCATAACCAAAAACTCATAATGACCGTACCGAGTTCTGAATGTTGTTTTCATTATATCACAATCCTTCACTTGCATCTGGTAGTATTCTGACCGAAGGTCTATTTTAGAGAATACGGTTGCACCCTTTAGCTGATCAAATAGCTCATCGATCCGAGGCAGCGGCTACTTATTTTTAATAGTCACCTTGTTTAGTTGTCTATAATCTATACACATTCGCATTAATCCAACCTTCTTTTTCACGAATAACACGGGCGCACCCCAGGGTAATACACTGGGTCGTATGAACCCTCTGTCTAACAATTCTTGCAGCTGAGCTTTTAAATCTTTCAATTATGTCGATGCCATTCTATACGGTGAAATTGAGATCGGTGTGGTACCAGGTAGTAAATCAATACTAAACTCTACCTCTCTAATTGGCGATAATCTCGGTAATTATTCTGGAAACATATCTGTATACTCTTTAATAACCGATATCTGATTCAACTCTGTGCCCGAACCCCGTATATCAAGTATGTATGCCAGGAATACTTTACAACCTCTACGAACCATCTTCTGTGCTGATATAGCTGAAATCACCCTAGTTTCACTTTTAATCTACCGGACTCCACTGTAATTACTTCACTTGCCAGACATTTCAAACTAATCCGTCTTTGCTTACAAATCACTATTACATCGTGCTCAGATAACCAATCCATACCCAAGATCATGTCAAATTCAGTGAATGGCAATAACATTAGATCAGTAGAAAATTCACAGTCCTGGACTTTCGGTGGACATTTACAACATATCAAATTAATAATGACACTATGACCCAATGGGTTTGTTACTTGCATATCAAATTCAATCAACTCTATTGACAATTTCTTATTAGTTGCTAATGCAGTGCATATATATGAATGAGTCGAGACGGGATCAATCAGAACACACACAATATTATTAAAAAGGTAAAATATACCAGTCACAACATCGGGTGAGGTAGCCTCTTCTCTAGCTCTGATGGCATATGTCTGTGCAGGTGCTCATACCTTTGACCGAGTTACATTTACCCTGTTATCGCCTCGATTTTCGCTTGTACTACTGGTCTGTCTCGGGCATTTACCTTTTGGCGGTAAAATAGAGGTTTTCACACTCTGATTTTCTTTCACCTCCGATGTCATCAGGCAGTTTCTCTTGAAATGGTCTGTACCCACACATCGATAACAAGCCCCTTTTATCTTTCGACACTCACCCTATGGTACCTTCCGCAATGATCACATGATGGGTTCGGCACATTTCGAACACTGGCTACAGGGCAATTCTGGAATTTAGACTCCAATGGTCCCGATCTACTCCTGCTCAAAAACCTAGAAGGAACTACTCCATGAGTTTCATTTTCTCTAAATTTCTTCGATAGCGGCATAGAAAAAGTTCTGGTGATACTCTTTCTTTCAGATTCTCGAAACCTCTTCTCTCTTTGCCTTTTGTTATGGTAAATTTCTTCCATCTTCTGAGCTTTATCCACAATAACCACAAATGGTCCCAGCTCAGACCCTCCCACCATCATCATGATTTCGTCATTCAGCCCGTCTTCGAAACATACACACATTGCCTCATCCATCGGTATAATTTCCCGGGCATACTTACTAAGTTGTACGAATTCTCGTTCATATTCTACCACCATTTTGTTCCCCTGTCTCAATTCTAGAAACTCTTTCTTTCTCTTGTCTAGGTACCTTTTACTAACATATTTCTTTCTGAATTCTGCTTGAAAAAATTCCCAGATAACTTCATTTTCAAGCTTTACTGCTAAAATTATCGTCTACCAATTGTAGGCTTCGTCCTTCAACAACGAAGTTGCACACCTCAAGTAGTCTTCTGGAGGACAAGCCATCTCGTTCAAGACTCTTAATGTATTTTCCAACCAGTATTCAGCTCTAGAAGGATCGTCTTCTATGTTTCCTCGAAATTTTTCTGCACCATATTTTCTAACCCTGTCCGTCGAAATACAACATCTTTGTTCCACCACTAGAGGAGGTGGAGGCATAGTGGAGGGTACTACGATCGGGTGGTAGGTTGTGCAACAAGAGGTGGAGGAGGTGGTACCATCAGGTTGTCCCTCATGAACTACGAGAACCACTGACCCATCAGTCCAAAAAACATATTCTTTGTTTCGTTTTCTATCATCGGTAATATCGACGCCCCATGACTAGCTACAAAATCATTAGTCGGGACATTACTGTGCTCTTCATTAGTTTTCTCTTTGTCTGAGTCAGACATCTCGTGTTTATTTGCAAGAACTATGATTAGATCGGATTCATCTATATCACACTATCACAGGTTCATTTGGTATGTACTTCTAAAACATAAAACACTGTCAATATAGTCCAAGAAATGGTTAAATCGAAAGCTCTGATACCACTAAATGTAACACCCAAAATTCGAACACCGTCGTCGATTAAGATTTTCGATATTTTACTGTTCATTTTTTACTGTTTCATCTTTAACACCATATAATTCAACTTTATTTATTAAAGTTATCACTTCACACACACACACACACACACATATATATATATATGACCATAAACATAAACACAATTTAATAAGGTAAAAATGACATTTACAATATTTTTGGAGACTTCTACCGGTACCTGATGGTCAAGTATCGGTAGTAGTCAAGTCAGTGAATAATTTAGAAACTGTGCAGATTTTTACCGGTACTTGTGCGAACTCTGCCGATACAAGTATGAATTCTACCAATAAAATTCATGCAACTACCGATACTAAAAGCTCTAGAGAGAAAAAATTCTCACCCTACAACTTCTACCGATATAAGCACACAAATTACCGATACATCAATACTAAAAACTACCGATACTTTTAATTTAACTATCGATACAACTAAAGTCAGATAACAACCTCTCTCTTACCTGTACTTCTACCGATACATGCATAAGTTCTACCGAAACAAGTATGAAGAATCTCAAGAATTATGTCAAGACACAAGTTTAACATCTCAAACACATCCAACACAAGTTATGCATTAAGTCATCATACAACATACATAACTTTTATGCCCTTACAAGCATATTAAGCTTAAACATCTAAATTGTACATCCTGCATATACACATTCAACATAGTAAGATTTCAACATCTCTAGTACAACAACAAAGGTTAATATCATCCTAGTACATGCCGAACAACCAAGTGATGTAAATACTACCGAACAAGCTCCCGGGATAGTGTGATGTCTTCAAGACGATCTGATCTTCAAGTCGCAAAATGAAATTTACAAAACAACAACAAGTTCAGTGGTAAGCTTCATAGCTTAATAAGTTCGCAACGTTCATCAATTTACCGAGTCTTAAGTGATAAGCAATTTTATAAATCTGTCGAGTTAGGCAACCGAACTTCAGAGATCGTTATTCGTTTACTCCCTATTGACTCAAAAGTCATGATGCATATCACTCCTTATTGACCCAGAGGTCATGTCTGTTACCAATATACGATGTTATTTCTAACCATCGATACGGTATATCTCTTCCCTACAATGCTGCTCACACTAAGTTAACGAGAAAATGCATCAAGCATAAATCCCAACTATCGTAGGGCCTGTAATCCATTCTTGGATTCTATTCACCTTACGGTGACTCACGATGCTGTAGAGAATTCGTAACAAATGCAGGATCTCAGGCATCGGACCATTTTTCTATCCTTGGCACCAGGTCGAAAAATCCTCATCTCATCGTTTCTATCTTCCACGTTTCCAATCATCATTTCTGATGTTAAAAAATCATAAGAAAGGTAATTATGAGCAGTTAATAATTAGAATTTAACATTACGAACTTACCGGACTCAATTGCAGTTACGATTTAACTTCAAATACTACTCCGCCAATTTTCCTTTTTTGCGATCTGAGACACGATCGTAGCCTACATCCACAAATCATCCAATTCTTACATTAAATCACACAATTAAGCTATTCAACACAATTTAGTCCTTTTTTGGAAAAATACCATTTTACCGCTAATATTTTCCTTTTATTCAATCTAGTCCTTTCAACACAAAACATGAAAAATAACCATTCTCTCACACCATCAACCATAGCCGAATTCTCTAGGATTTCTATCCAACCCCTTCACACATTTATTTTCACAACAATACTTGTAATTTCATCACTTTCACATTTTGGTCCTTAAACCCTAATTTCATCAAAATCTCTGTACAAAAATGTCAAACCCAATCATAAAGCATACAAATATATAAAAAAACTTTCAAGAACAAGCATTTTCAAAAATGGCAAGTTTCATAACATTTGACAGATTCACAAATTAGTCCTTAGATTAGCTAGATCAAGCTAACACGAACTAAAAACCATAGAAATTACCAAAAACGGGAGAGAACTCGCTCACCTATTGAGACACAAAGCTTGGTCGAATGTTCTCTTATGTTTTTAGGGTTTCTAAGTGCTTTTGGTTGGAGAAGATAAATGAAATTCATCTAATTTCCCTTTTACTTTAATTTTACTTAATTATTTTCAAATTACTAAAATGTCCTTAATGATATAACATGATTTTAACCAAATAATGCCCCATAACCGTCCACTATACCTCTTTAAGGTATATTTATTTTTCAAGGACCTTCATAAGTCCTCCCTTTACAACCAGCCTACTAAATCAATGATTCCTACATTTTGTGACTTTAACGATTCAGTCCTTTTTACTTAATTAACTATCTAAACATTAAAATTTCATAACCTAAATTTAATATGATGATAACAAAGTCGTAATTATTTAAATAAATAAATTTAACGAATTGACTCGTTGGAGTTGTGATCCCGAAATCACTGTTTCCAACACTACTGAAAATCTAGCTGTTATATGAGGTATAAGATTTTATTTGAAAACTCGAGTAAGATTTAAAATACGATCCATAAATGCATGTATGATATATTTAAATTCATTTTAAAATTGAACTTTGCAAAGAGGGCTCGTTTATTTCGAATTAATCAAGAAACATCATGTCTAGTAAGTTAGGGCACAATATTTTCGAATCTTCGAAAATAAAATTTATCGATTTTAAATAGGATACTCAATTAATTAGGTTAAAAGAAAAACCATACCCAAAACGTTAAGGCACAATTTCTAGACTTCCCTAAAATAAAAGAACATCACATGGATTGTTTTTAAATAATTTAAGGCGTTAAGTTACTTTAGTTCAAAGAGAAAAACCACACCTAGTAAGTTAAGACATGATTTTCTCGAATTCCTAAAGTAAGGAACATTGCCATAATTTTTGAAATAATATTTATTTTTTAAAAATAAAAAAATAAATAAGTGTTATGAAATTCGTTTATTAAAATATTTTACAAAGGATGAATAAAAATGCATTCAATTTACAATAAAAAATGACAAAAATAATAAACAATATAAAAAATGAATAAATAAATGTAAATCGAATGTAAAAACAAACAGCATGAAAAAAGGATTAAATTTTAAAAAAGATTAAATTAAAAAGATATAAAAGGATTAAAAAATATAAAAACAGAATAAAAGGGTAATTTTAAAAGAAATATAAATAAAAGGGTTAAATTTTAACAAAAATAAAAATAATTTAATTTAATTTTTAAAAAATAGAATAAATAGGTAAAATTTAAAAGGGAAAATAATAAAAGGATTAAATTTAAATTGAAACAAAATTTAAAGGAAAAAATATAAAAAGGGGGTTAAACCCGAATATTTAAAATAAGGGACCGCGCGAGCAATTTTCCAAATTCTGAACGTGTCAACCCTTCAAGGGTCACTAGTTAGAGGACTTGATTGAAAACTAAGTAAAATTGTAAGGCTGAATTTAAGATAAATAAAAAAAATAAAAGGATGAAATTGAGATAAGGCATAAAAGCGAAAGGATCGCGGGGACATATGTCCCAAACCTTGAAAACACGCGGATCCTCAGAATGGGTTCGGGTCAAATTTAGGTATAGCTCGAAACGACACCGTTTTTGGCTTTAAGGTACCAAGCCAAAACGACGTCATTTTGGTACCCTTATATAAGCTAATTTTTTTTAAAAAAAATCAATTTTCCCTTTTGTTTTTTAAAAAAAACCATCTCTTTTCTCTCATCTTTCTCAAGTGAAGGCTTTCATGACCGGCCATGGGTCCTCCATGGCCATTGTCGAGGGCCATCGTGGGCCACCATGATCGACAGTGATCGACCACCACCTCCGTTAGCCAAAAATTTCAAAAATTGGGTTTTCTTGCTTGATTTTCAACCCCAGAGTCAGTTTTGGGCACCCCAAAATCTAATTTCAAAGCCTTAAATCAACTCGGAACCATTTGGTTTCCTAGGGTTTCCAGAGGGAAAAGTTCCCTTTTTTCTTCAAGGTCCCCCACAACGAACAAGGGTTGTTCGAGGGGCTCCCAAACGAAAAGCGACACCAACAAGGTAAAGAAAACCTACTTTCCCTCTTTCTTTTTTATTTTTCTTAATTTTATCTCAAAATAAAAATATAAAAAATTCGAAATACCAAAAATATAACTTGAAAGAAATATTGGTTTTTTTATTTCTAATCTTTGGTGTTTGTTCTTCGTAAATCCGAAGAGAGAAGAGAGAAATACAAAGTTAATTTTCATGGCTTTATATAGCCAAATACAAATCATTCGCTTTTGTTTTTTTCCCTTTGTTTCTTGCTCTTTGTCGTTTTCTTCTTGTTTTTGTGCTTGCAGGCGCTTTCAACGGTGGTGGCAGACGCGTGGTGGCAGAGGTGTCAGATCTGAGGAGGTGTGGTTAACGTTGCAACGACGGTTAGTGTTAGATTTAGGGTTTCTAACATGTTTTCTGATATGTTTAAGTTTGGGCTAGGGTTGGTTTTGTTTGGGTATTCTTTTGGGTTTTTGTTAGTGTAAATGAACCTTTGGGCTTTGATTTTGAAATTTGGACTTTTATTTATATTTATTTATTTGAGGTTTGGTTTTTTATTTGGGCCGGACAAATTGGACCTATTACACTTAACTATAGTAGGTTAATAAATTTACATTAACAAATTTTTATCTAAATTTCATTGAAGGTTAAAATATTTTTCATTAGTCCCTGAACTTCTACATAATTTGAGATTTAGTCTCTGCAATCTTACTTTTTTTCAATATGAAAATTGTACACCAATCATTACCGTTTTTGGTAGTTCCCGTTAAAGTTTATCAATTTAGCATGTTTCTTTTTTGTCAGTCATAAACAATGTCAGAGCTTAATCTAAGGGGTGGCAAGGGCCTTGGCCCCCCTAAAATGGAACATTGATATTTAAGTCTTTTAAAATTTTTTAAAATTTTAAATTAGTAATAGTAAAATTATACTTTGGCTCCCCTTAAAATTATAAAATTTTGATTTAATCCTTTAAAAATTATAAAGATATAGACTATTAAAAATTAAAATTTAATTTCGGCTCCCCCTAAAACAATTTTCTGGCTTCGCCCCTGTACAACCCTCTAATTAATATGCCAAGTTGATAAAATTTGACAAAAGAATATTAACAAAGCTACTGATTGATGATTGGATTGACAAAAGAATATTAACAAAGCTACTTAAATTTTAACTCTTTGAGTATGAGAACAAGATCTCAAAATTTATCAAATTATAAGGAGCAAATTCACAACTTAACCTTTCTTCAAATATAATATTATTACTAATTATGAAATAAGTAAATTCTATGAGTGAGGTGCCCCTAGGTCTTACCTTAAATTAACATGTTGCCCCATTTACTAGAAGAGGACATAGAAATATTGCTCTAGATTATGTTGGTGAGCCAAACGAAATTATCATGTCGATATTACTTGTTCCAAGATTATGTATCGTGAAATAATAAGAAAAGAAAAAAACAAAACACACAAATGTTACGTGGTAAAATTCTTTTGAGAAAAACCACAGGTAGAGGAGAAGAAAATTCACTAATGTCGAATTCGAATGATACAAGAGGAGTTTCAACTATATCTATTTAAAGGTTGAAAAATCTTATTCTAATCAATGTCAAATAGAATAAGTGTAGTTCTATACGGGTTCTACTTGTGCAGTATAGTCCATACCCATGGCATCACATGTTGCTACAGCAATTGTGGGAGGAGAAAAAGCATGTTGGTTAAATGGAAGAGATATATTGGTTTTGACAACCAGTAGTCGCATTATGAACGTAAAAGATACTGTAGGCTATTATGATGCTCTACAATACCCTTTATTGCTACTATGTGGAATATATGGTTGAGACATAATAGCCATGATGAATTTGGGAACAAGCTAAAAAGTTGTCTATTCTATTCATATGAGTTGTATTGTGATGAGGAACCCCTAAAGTCGCGACGTCAACCCAGTATTTTGTAAACTTTACAATTTGATCTTAATTCGACCTCGGATTAGTATAAGAGCTTTCGTAAGCTCGTATAAGACCTGAAAATGTTTATGTAACATATTATGAATATGTAATATACTTATCTATATGTGTAAATAGTTTCATTATGTATAATTGATAGTAGTTGCTCCAGCAACTGATGTGACATCCTATAGCTCAGACCCATCGACCAGATCAAGTATGGAGTGTTACATTTATTATATTACAAAAATACTAACAAATATAATGCAACATATACCATTTTGATGAGGAATCTGATCATCATAAAATGATTTTGCAATTTTTCGAACAAAATGAAAATATACAAAGGTCAAAATATGATGAAATGTGTAAAATTATTACATGGTATGTAACATGTGTTTACTATCTTTAGCAAAATTGTGCTAATTCAATTTAATGCAATATGTACGTATTTTTCAGCTTGTAATATGACATATGCATATTGTAATAGCTCAATTTTTTCCGAACTAGTAAAAAAACTCAATTTTATTTTTATTTATTTATATATTTATTTATTATTTTATAAATATAAATAAATAAATAAAATAATAGAATAAATGCTTTAAAAGAAAGTCCAAGTCCATTACATTAGAAAGTACCCAAAATACAAAACCCAATACACAAAATACCCAAACCCAAAAAACAATACACGCCCAAACACGCCTAAAATCTAATTTTTTTTTCGACAACCCTAATTTTCAAAACCCTAGCAGTCACCGCACCCTCATCCATGTTGTCGCCGCCGTTGTTTCCCTCAAACCCAAGATGCCACGATCTACATGCAACTCAGATTTACACGCAACTAGAAAATCCGAAAAAACGTTGTAAATCCATGTTATAAAAACACGAAGATTAAATGTAAATTTTGGACGGGTTTTTATATAATATTCAGACGATTTCTTTTAGCAATCAAAGAACACCCACAATCAATATCAGAATACATTCGAAATATAGAGAATCAAGTTTTTTTTCTAAAGGTATACTATATATATATATATATATATTATTTTTTTCCTTATTTCTAGCAAATATTAAATAAATAAATAAGGAAGAAAAGGGAGGTAGTGAGGGTTCATACCTTAACGTCGCCGTTGTCATCGTCGTGTGGCTGAGTTCTGCCCTCGATCTACGACCGTGGAGTCCCTCTAAACTCACCAGTGTTTGGAGGGGGCTCCATTTAAAACGCACTCTTTCAAAAAGAAAAAAGAAACACAAAACAGATTCAAAAAACCCCAAAATGAAGCTTCTTGGTATTTTTCTTAAGGGATCTGTGTAACATATAAAACCTGAAAAACGTCGCCAGCTAGGGTTCCGGTGTCTCTCTATTTATCTATCACTGTTCATCCTTTAAGTTCAAGTCATTTAGTCTTACATTATTAAAGAAATACACCAAACACATCAAGAATTATCATTTGATAATAATAGCAATTCAACAAGGGCAAAAAGGTTAATTCTATGATTTTTGGAGACTTCTACCGGTACTTGTTCAACAAGTACCGGTAGTTGTCAAGTCAGTAAACAATTCAAGAACAGTGCAGACTTTTACTGATACTTGAGACAATACTATCGATACAAGTGTGACTTTTGCCGAAACATGTCATGCTTCTACTGATACTAAAAACTCCAGAGAGCTAAGAAATCTTACCCTGCAACTTCTACCAGTACAAGTACACAAACTACCGATACTTTTACGAGCAGAACTACCGATACCTATTACGCAACTACCGATACAACTCAAGCCAGTGAACAACCTCTCTCCTACCCTTTACTTCTACCGGTACATGTATGAGTTCTATCGGAACAAGTATGTAGAATCTCATGAATCATGTCAAAACACAAGTTTATCAATACTTATCATGCCCAACTCCAAAATGCATTAGACCTATACATAATTCATAGTGTCCAAGTCATTACATTGTACTTCTAAGTCTATTTTTTCGTCTTGAACAAGCATACATTTCTAAGTTTAATATTTCATTAAAGACATAACAAGATCATCACAAACTTGAACTATAACACCCTTATTCCCGATTCACACGTATAAACCCGGTATAGAAGTATTACATACAGTATCGAAGATTTTAACACGAGTATAATAATTTTTTTTAAACGATGTGTTTTAAGTTATTTTATTTAAAATACATCATTTCAATTCATCAACTCATAGTAATCCAAAACAACATTTATAACCATCCATTGGAGACACATAATAGTACCATTTATACATGTCATTTTTACCAAAAGTAATGTACCTAAACTGAAGTTTTCTAATAGTGATGTGATGTGATGAGAGGTCCCCTTAGCTTGACTTCAACTTCTCGTAGCTTTTGTACCTACGCATTAAAATAAGCGCGTTAAGCCGGTGAAGGCTTAGTAAGCACTACAAAAGTAATGAATAATCATTTAGGTACTCAAGCAGAAAAACTTCTTGCTTTACTTACATGTAACATGTAACTTACCACAATGGCACAATTTACACTTTTATCCACTTTCTATAGCTTAGCCCATAGTAGACTTTCATAGAACCGTTAGGATATACGGAACAAACAGAGAGTACCAAAGTACTAACAGAGAGCACATAAGTGCTGGGCAACAGAGAGCACACACAGTGCTAAACAGAGAGTACACAAAGTACTAATCAGAGAGCACACAAAGTGCTAATCAGAGAGCACACACAGTGTTAATAACAGATAGCACGAGACGTGCTAAACAGAGAGCGCGCTAGAGTTCCTTAATGGCATGCCACTAATATCACAATGGTTCTTATTTGTCTACTTAGGCACAATCTCAATTAGCATCATTTCTCATAAATGATATATCTCACATAAATACATCATCAAATACTTCACATTTATATTTTCAAAGCTGTCCACTTGCGTCAGTCACTAAATCATTTATATCTTGAGCTACAGAATTCTAAATTATAATCCGCTTGATGTTTCTGAAACTAGATCCAATCCTCTTTTACCATAAAATTTCCAGAATTTTTACTTTAGCCAATTTGTACAGTAAATTATTTCAAGTTACCCCTTCTCTGCTGCCTGACAGTTTCGACCTTTCTTCACTAAAAATTATCTATATTTTAGTACAGAGATCCAATAATGTTCATGTCTATTTCTTCCATATAAATTTCAGTCTCTAATAATTTTTCTATATTTTTATATGATTTTTCAAAGTCAGAATAGGGGAACTCGAACCTACTCTGACCTTGTTACACCAAAACTAGTATATCTCGAAATATACAATTCCTTTTAATTCACTGTTTCTTCCATATGAAACTAAACTCAATAAGATTTAATTACATATATAATTCGACCCTTAACTCATTATATACAATTTTTGGTGAATTTTCGAAGTTAATCATCTGTTCTGTCCAAAACTGTTTTACTAAATCACACATTAATCCTTTCATTTTATCATTGTAAACATTCAAATTATGTACCTATATAACAATTTTTATGCTAATAATTCACATACCATTATAGAAATTAAACTATAATTCAAAACTCTTGTAGTACTTACAACAAAAAGGCTGAATTTCCTCTCTTTTTATCCTTTGCTTTATTCTTTTCCTTTGTCTTCAATTTGGTCCTTGCCTCTCTTCTCTTTCGCTTCAAATTCACATAAACACATATAAACCTTAAGCTATAATTCAATAGTTTTCATGCTAAATAACAGTAAAATACATGTATGTCATGAGAATTTAACCATTTCTTACCTTAACCCTTGAATTCAAAATTTCTTAATTTAGTCCCTATGCTCTCTAACACCTCAAAATGAATTCTATAAGAAGTTTAAGGTGTCTACTAACCCCCTTATACACTTTTATTTCAGAAATTTCAAAGAAAATAGGAGATTTTGGAGGTTGGAGGGCTTAAAAATGATGAAAGGACCTATTTGGAATAAAAGCAAAAGTTGGAAATGGAAGAAAAGGGCATGAGCGGTTGAACTATGAAAAGAGATGATATTTTTTTCCTTTTAATTGATTTTTAACCTTTCTCAAATTCTCTAGAAATCTCACTTAAAATATCTCACTTAATAAAAATGGTAAAATTACACTTTTAGTCCCTAGACCTTCCAACTTTACACTTTGGCCCAAAACTTTTCCTCCAAATATATCTTCCACCAACTTACTCTTTGGCCCCTCCTCAATCAATCTAATTCCCATGATGACTTAAAATTCAATTTGGATAATTCGCTATTTAGTCCCCCATTTTTTCTCTCCTTTACTATTTAATCCTTAAAATTTTCTAACCTTCCTTACTTCAACTAAACATTTCTAATTCTCAATTCTATTTTATCACTCAAATTCGGTTCAAGAAAGTGGATGTTACACGAACGAGTAAACAAAAGATAACATCATCCCTCACTCTTTCTGAATTTCTTCGTTGGTGGCATAAAGAAAGTTCTGGTAGGATTCTTCTTTTCAAATTCTCGAAATCTCTTCTCTTTTTGTCTCTTCTGATTGTATATTTACTCCATTTTTTGTGCTATCTCTCAACACAATAAATGGCCGTATTTCTGAACCACCTACCATCATCTTAATCTCGTCATTCAAACCGTCTTCAAATCGAACACACATAGCCTGGTTTGTCGGTATAATCTTCCGTGCATATTTTCTGAAAAGTACAAACCGTCATTCTAACTATTCTTTCTTCTTCCTATTCAGGTGCCTTTTGCTGACATATTTCTTTTTGAATTCTCCTTGAAAGTATTCCTAGCTAATTTCACTCTCAGGAACCACAGCTAAGATCGTCGTCCACCAGCTATACGCTTCGTCTTTCAGCAAGGAAACTGCACACTTCAGATAATCTTTCGGTGGACAAGCTATTTCATTCAATACTCTCAAGGTGTATTCCAACCAATACTTGACCCTGGATGGATCACCCTTCGTACTTTCACGAAATTCTTCTGCCCCATATTTTATTACACTGTCCGTAAAGATACGATGCCTTTGCTCTATCACGAGAGGAGGTGGAGGCATTATCAGAGGTGCCACAGGTCGGGCAATAAGCTGTGTAGCCGGAGGTGGGGGAGGCATTGCTATAGGATTGTTCCTCATAAATTTTGAGAACCATTGTCCCATCAAACTAAAAAACATATTTTTGGCTTCATTTTCTGTCATCAACAAGATAGGTACCCCATGACTGGCCCCAGAATCATTCGTCGGGACATTGTTGTTTTCCTCGTTTGTCTCTTCTCTTTTAGAATAAAACATCTCTACTTTTATCTGTAAAAACTGTGGTTAGATCGAATTCATCTATATCACACTATCACAGCTTCTTATGGTATGTACTTTTAAATCATTTAATACAATTAATACAGTCCAAGAAATTACTAAATCATAAGCTTTGATACCCCTAAATGTAACACCCAAAACTCGAAAATCATTATCGATTAGGGCTCCGATGTCTCTCAATTTATCAATCACTATTCATCTTTAAGTTCAAGTCATTTAGTCTTACATTATTAAAGAAATACATCCAACACATCAAGAATTATCATTTAATAATAATAGCAATTTAACAAGGGTAAAATGGTCAATTCTATGATTTTTGAAGATTTCTATTGGTACTTGTTGGTCAAGTATCGGTAATTGTCAAGTCAGTAAATAATTTAAGAACAGTGCAAACTTTTATCGATACTTGAGGCAATACTACCGATCCTAGTAGGACTTCTACTGAAACTTATCATGCTTCTACCGATGCTAAATCTCCAAAGAGCTAAGAAGCCTCACCCTGCAACTTCTACCTATACAAGTACACAAACTACCGATACTTCTAAGTACAGAACTACCGATACCTACTATACAACTACCGATACAACCCAAGTCAGTGAACAACCTCTCTCTTACCCTGTACTTCTACCGATACATGCATGGGTTCTACCGAAACAAGTATGCAAAATCTCAAGAATCATGCCAAAGCACAAGTTTATCAAAAAAAACCATTAATAACCTCAAAATGCATTAGGCCATTACAGAATTCAAAGTTTCAAGTCATTACATTGTACTTCTAAGACTATATTCTAACTTGAGCAACATACATTACTACATTCAATCTTTCACCAAACATGACAAGTTTACCACAATCTCAAATACAAAAAGCAAAAGATAACATCATCCTAATGTCATGGGAGCCCGCAACCGTGGCACACTTGTGTGATCCATTGAGTTCAAGGAAGGTGATTTGGCCCAATCGGACTGGCCAAGTACTTGGAGAGATTGAAGGTCCATCTACAAAGTTGGCAAATATGGAATGTAATCTTAAAGATAGGCAATTTTAAAAGATATGATCCTTATGATCTTAGAGATTTGATTGTAATCTTAGAGATTCATTTTGTAGATAGTTTTCAATCTTAGCCGTTGATGTACTTTGATCTGTACCGTTGATTTTGGGAAGGCTCAACTATAAATAAAGGCCTCTTCCCCTCATTGTAAATCACTTCATTCTTGAGCAATAAGAATTCTTCAGAGCATTCACTCAAAAACTCTTTCTCTTGTGTTCTTAGTTTCTTTATTTTTGTTCTTCGTTCTTTCTCATTCGTTTGTTCATCTTGAGTTACTTCTGCTTTTATATTGGTGCTTTGTTCGGAGTTAGGCTGACTTAGGCGTTTTTGGAGCAAAAAAGCTACCTAAGGCCGCACGGATTGGTATCCGAGCTAATGTTGCGAAGGTACCCTACGAGATGTCGAAAGAAATAGTTAAACATGTTGAGCTTATGGAGACCCGCAGAAAGGCCAAGAAGGCTAGTCGATCAGAGGGATATGCTGTCGAGCTTGGAAAATCAAGTGGTCAATCTCGAAGAATCCGTGGGAGACATGAAGGAGACACTTGAGATTGCCATGAGCCGTATTGAGGATTTGAGGGAGGATAGCAAGAAGTTTGTAATGGAATCTTTTAGGTCCACAGCTGATTAGATGATAGTAAGAGATGATGCTCCTGAGGCCTTGGTGACGGCCTTAAAAGAGGAGATTGCTGAGCTTAATGGGGAGCTCACTATCTACAAGGTTGCCTTAGGTAGTAGGATGATGGCTTCAAGACCGATGCAACGCAAGGTTGATGTTCCAAAACCTGAGAAGTTCAAGGGGATAGGTCTGCAAGAGAAGTAAATAACTTCCTGTGAGAATTGGAGCAATACTTTTGAGCAATGGGCATGAGGATGATGCCACCAAGGTAAATACTACTTCGATTTACTTTACTAATGTTGCTCTATTATGGTGACGATGTAGGTCCACGGATGAGAAACATGAAGGAACGACTATTGGGACTTGGAAAGAGTTTCAATGAGAGTTGAAGGAGCAGTTTTACCCGTAGCATGTTGAGAAAGAGGCTCGAGCTAAGTTGCATCAGCTTACACAACAAGGCTCTGTTCGAGAGTATGTACGGGAGTTCAGTGAGTTGATGCTTCAGATCTCAGACTTGAACGAGAAAGAGGCATTTTATTGGTTCGAGGATAGGCTGAAGATGTGGGCGAAGTGAGAGTTGCATCGTCAAGGCATCACTGAATTGACCGTAGCCATGGTTAAGGCAGAAAATTTCTTGGAGATTGAGGGAAGAAAGTTAGAGAATAATGAGTCTTTCAAGCCCAAGCCAAAAGCCAAGGGTAATGGTGGGGGAGACAACGATCAAGCAAGAAAGAATGATGGCCCAAAAGCTAGTCAAGGCAAGCTATGAGAGCGAAAGGGGCCACTAAAGTGCTATCTTTGTCAAGGCCCACATAGGATGAAGGATTGTCTGAAGAAGGAAGCCTTCAATGCCGTGGAGGAATGTGGGGGTGCCAAGGAAGCTAAAAAAGATACCAAAAATCTCAGTGCAATTTTGGGTGGTGTCGAAGACAATACGAGTAAGGTGCTGATGTTTGTGGACATTACTGTGGCTGGCAGAAGATTGAATGCACTTGCTGACACTGGTGCGTCAGACTTATTCATGTCCGAAGAGATGGCGAAGGAACTTGATCTCAAAATTGAGAAAGATTCCAATCACATCAAAACGATGAACTCAAAGAGCGTGCCTATAACAGGTATAGAAAGGGAGTAGAACTCCAGTTTGGCGAATAGAGCGGTAAAGCCAACATTAAGGTAATACCACTTGATGATTATAACTTTTTAGTTGGTTTAAGCTTACTTGATCGGGTTAATGGAGGTATTTATCCCTCCGGTAATTATATGGTGATCAATGATTCAAACCATCAATATATGGTGAGAATGATAAGGAAAGCAAGCATGGAGGGGAAAACCTTGTCAGCAATCCAATTCGCTAAAGGAGTATGAAGAGATGAAGTATCCTACTTAGCCACTTTGAAGGTCAATGAGGGTTTGAAATCCATTGGTGAAATTCCAAGGGAAATGGGCAAGTTATTAAATTCCTTTCAAGGTGTGATGCTAGCAGAGTTGCCCAAGAAGTTGCCACCTAAGAGGGAGGTAGACCATAGGATCGAGTTGATGCCCAATTCGGAGCCAACAGCTAGGGCCTTATATAAAATGTCTCCGCCTGAGTTAGACGAATTACGAAAATAGTTGATGGAGCTTTTAGATGCCGGGTTTATTAGACCATCTAAAGCTCCATTTGGTGCATCAGTGTTGTTTCAAAAGAAGCATGATGGGTCTTTGAGATTGTGTATCGACTATAGGGCTTTAAATAAGATTACTGTAAAGAACATGTATCCCATTCCTCTTATTGCATACTTGTTTGATTAACTTGGTAGCGCGAGATGGTTTACTAAGTTGGACTTACAATCGGGGTACCACTAAGTGAGAATAGCCAAAGAGGATCAGCCTAATACCATTTGTGTGACTCGATATGGGTCCTTTGAGTTCCTTGTAATGCCCTTCGGGTTGACAAATGCTCCAGCCACATTCGACACACTAATGAACAAGGTATTGCATCCATTCCTAAATCGTTTTGTGGTTGTTTATCTTGATAACATTATAGTGTACAGTAAGTCGCTCGAGGAGTATGTGGGACATTTGAGGAAGTGTTCCGGAGTTTGAGGGAAATGAGCTATATGTGAAAGAAGAGAAATGCTCATTTACCCAACAAGAGGTGTCATTTCTCAGCCACATTGTAGGATGTGACAAGATTCGTATGAATGAAAGCAAAGTTTGTGCCATTGCTGATTGGGAGCCACCAACCAAGGTAACGGAGTTGCGGTCTTTCCTTGGGTCCACAAACTACTATAGACGCTTTATTGCAGGCTACTCCAAAATCACTGCACCCTTGACAGATTTATTGAAGAAGGGTAAGGTATGGGATTGGGATCCTTGGTGCGAGAATGCCTTCAAGTAAGTGAAGCAAGCAATGACGAGTGAGTCAGTACTTTCTTTAATAGATTTTTCCCAAGCATATGAGGTACGCACAGATGCATCAGACTATGCAATTGGGGAGTACTGATGCAAGATGGGCATCCGGTAGCTTTCGAGAGTCAGAAGCTCAATAAGACGGAACGGCGATATACGGTCCAAGAGAAATAGATTACCGTCGTAGTGCACTGTTTGCACACATGGAGGCACTATTTACTAGGTTCCAAGTTCGTGGTATACACTGATAATGTTGTAAATAGCTATTTCCTGACTCAGAAAAAATTTTCTCCCAAGTAGGCTCTTTTGTAGGTTTTTCTCGAGGAGTTTGACTTTGGCTTAAAACACAAATCGAGGAGTGCCAACACTGTGGCTGATGCACTTAATCGGAAGATAGAATTTACAATAATAAACCAACCCGATAGTTCCCTATTGGAACGTGTTCGAGAGGGATTGTCCCATGATCTCATGGCCAAAAATTTAATAGAGCTTGCCAAAAATGGAAAAATAAGGCGATTTTGGCTTGAGGGAGAATTGCTATACACTCGGGGACACCGCCTTTATGTGCCACAATATGGGAATTTGCACAAAGAAGTCATGAAGGAATGTCATGATTCGAAATGGATTGGGCATCTAGGAATGCGCCGCACTTTGGCTCTCTTGGAGGACCGATTTTATTGGCCTCACATGCATGATGATGTGGAGACCTATGTGAAGACTTGTTTGGTATGCCAACAAGATAAAGTCGAGTTGAAGACTCCTACCTGTTTGTTACAACCCTTGCCCATTCCGAAGTGTCCATGAGAGAGCTTATCTGTAACCGCTCAATTTTTAGTGCTGTCGGAAATAGTGGTTTTAGGACCACAACTCCGACGAGTTGAGTCATAAATATTAGTTATTTAATATTTGAGATGTCATCAGCATCGTATTAAGTCTTGGTTAAGAAATTTCGACGTTTAATTAGATAATTGAATAAAAAAGACTAATTTGTAATAGGTGCAAAAGTATAGATATTTAATTAGAAGGACTTAATAAGTAAATAATCCAAAAGAGATATGATAGTGGAATATCATGACATTTAAGGGTAATGAAAAGATTAATTAAAGAATTAAAATTGATTAATTAAGTTAATTATGAAAGTCACAAAATTTACAAAATTACCATTATCATATAAGTAAAATTAAAAGAAGAAAATAGCTCTTTTTTTTTCTTATTTTCATCTCCTTCATTCATCCAAATAAGGGAAAAACCTAGGGTTCCATTGTTGAGATTTTAAGCTTTGATTTGGGTAAGCAAACCTTTATTAATTTTACTAATTTTTTTATGTTTTTGAGTCCGTATCAGCTTAATCTAGCTTCTGGAAGGACTAATTTGTGAATCTGTCAAATATTCGAAAGCTTGCCATTGTTGAAATTGCTTGTTCTTGAAAGCTTTTGATGTATTTGAATGTTTGATACTTGGGTTAAATCTTTTTCTAAAGTGATTTTCGATGAAATTAGGGTTTAAGGATTAAAATTTGAAAATGGTGGAATTACATGTATTGTTATGAAAATAAATATGTGAATGGGTTGGATAGATACCCAAGAGAATTCGGCTATGGTTAGTTATGTGAGAGAATGGTTATTTTGCATGTTTTGTGTTGAAAAGACTAGATTGAATAAAGGAAACTATTAGGGGTAAAATCGTAATTTTCTAAAAAAGACTAAATTGTGTTGAATGACTAAATTATGTAGCTTATTATGAGAATTGAATGATTTGTGAATGTAGACTACGATCGTGCTACCGATCGCGAAAAGGGAAATTAGCGGATTAGTCCCTAAAGTCTTTCCAAAACTGCAAACCAGTCCAGTAAGTTCGTAGTGTAAATATTACTTAATATTCCTTATACATGTGTATATATATTGTCAATGTACAGCAAATCGTAAACATTCGATATTAAAGATGATCGAAGAAATGAAACATAAGAGATAGTAGAGCCGTTGAAATAGTACCGACATGATGGTTGGGGTACCGCATGTGTTGCGAGTCCTCGATAGCTCGTGTGAGCAGTATCGTGACTCGAAAAAGAGATATGGATTACAGGTCCTACGATTGCTGGGACTTATGCTTTATGCATACTCTTGATAGCTTGTGTGAGCAACATCGTTAGGAAACAGTTTACAGTACAGATAGTCACCGGATCAATGGCTGGGGTACCTCAAAGGTTACGAGTCCTCGATAGCTCGTGTGAGCAGCATCGGGTACTGGTAACAGAAAGTTATGAACATGAAGAGAAGTTATAAATACTCAAAGAGCAATGGAATTACGTTGGCTTGATGAAGTCATTGTTGCTTATTATCGTGTTGGTATTTCTTAACTATCGAACTTACTAAGCTATAAAGCTTACCATAATTATTGTTGTTGTTTTGTAGATCATTTTGCTGACTGAAGGTCGGATCATCGTCCTTGCCTAAAGTCACACTATCGCGGAGGTTGTCGGTAGATTTTGCATCGCTTGGTCTTATGGCATGTACTAGGATGATATTAACCTTTTATATTGAACTAATGATGTTGAAATCTTACTATTTTGATTGTGTAAATGCATGAAGTATAACTTAGATGCTTAAGCTTATGATGCTTGTAAAGATTTAAAAGTTATGCAAGTTGTGTGATGTTTTAATGCATAACTTGTATTGGTTGTGTTTGAGACATTAAACTTATGTCTTAGCATTATTCTTGAGATTCTGCATACTTGTTTCAGTAGAACTTATGCATGTATCGGTAGAAATACATGGTAGGAGAGAGGTTGTTGTCTGACTTGGGTTGTATCAGTAGTTGAATTACAAGTATCGGTAGTTTAGGTAATGATATATCGGTAGTATGTATGCTTATATCGGTAAAAGTTGCAGGGTGTGGAATTTTGCTCTCTGGAGTTTTTGGTATCGGTATTTGCATGACTTGTATCGGTAGAAATCATACTTGTATCGGTAGAACTAGCACAAGTACCTGTAGAAGTCTGCACAGTTCTAAATTATTCATTGAATTGACCACTATCGATACTTGACCATCAGGTACTGATAAAGTCCCCTAAAATGTTGAAAACGCCATTTTTACCCTTCATGAAATTGTGTTATGATTAAATATTTTGATATCCTAAAAGATGAACAGAGTTAAATGTATAAAACACAAGAATCCTAATTGGCGATGATGTTTGAGATTTAGGTGTTACATTTAGTGGTATCAGAGCTTTCGATTTTGCCATTTCTTGGACAGTTATGGTTGTATTAAATGATTTCGTAATACATGTCATTTGAACCTGTGATAGTGTGATACAGATGAATCTGATCTAACAATAGTTTTTGCAGATAAAAGTAAAAATGCTTGAAAGAGAGGAGACTAACGAAGTAAACAACAATGACCCGACGAATAATTCTTGAGCTAGTCATGGGGTCCATTCGGCAGGGGTAGTACCATCATCCTTGCATTAAAAGTTAAAATTGGTGACAGAAGGTCGATTAATCACCATTAATGCCGAGGAGGACATTATTGTATCGGTGGCTAGTGATGCGCCTGACATTGGTACAGATGAGGAGGTCATGGAATGCTCCTTTAGATCTTTGGAGTTTGTAAATGCTACCTTCGTACCTGAAGGAAATAGGATCCTCACACCGAAGATGTTTACAACCTGGATAGGTTTAAAAATGATAGTTGGAAGAGGATTGGGAAGATGTTTCTAAGGAAGGATCGCTGCGCCAGTATTAGCAGATAAACATGATCGCTTTGGTTTAGGAATCAAGCCAGATGTAAAACAAAGAAGAGAATAATTACAGAAAAGGCAGGAAATGAGAAGAGCATGAATAAACGGGGAAGAAATCAAATGTGAACCAATGATTTTTCCCCATATATTGAAGACATTCGTGTCGAGAGGCATTATTGACCCCGAGCAAAAGCTGACAGAAAATGATATGGTAGAAGTAATGGAAAACCTGAGCATCAGTGCTATTTTCGAAGAGAGGAGCAATCAAGGAACTTGTCAGGAATTCGTCCTTACGCCCTCAAAAGCATTCTGGACAACTGGACTATGGAAGAGCTCCTTGTAGTTTTTAAGACTTTTTCAGAGTAATGTTCAGAATACCTTTGTTGCTCTAAGGCTGAGAGTAATAGGGATCTTTTTGTAAAGGGCACATAATCATTAGCTTTTATTTCAATAAAAATGATGCGCTTTCTTTCATCCAAATTGACAAACATTCTCATTATTCTTTTCTCTCATACCGCAATAAACATTATTAAATTTATTTATTCTTTGGATCCTTTTGGTCTATATGACTGGTCCTTAGATATCAATGATGAGAAACGTCATTGCCGACTTAGAGCCTCATTTTGAGCAAAATATGTGTTCAGAGGAATCTCAGGATTTTGAAGATACTCAAGATTGTAATTTATCTCCTGATTTGCTACGGATGGTTGAGCAAGACGAGAAACAGATCCTACCTCACAAAAAATCAATATAAGTTGTGAGTTTAGGGGATGACAAAAAAGAGGTGAAGATTGGGACCTGTATCTCTGCAAAAATAAGGTGAGATCTCATTGATTTGCTTCAAGAGTTCAAAAATGTATTTGCATAGTCATATCAGGACATACACGGTCTAAGTACTGATATTGTGGTGCACAAGCTCCCTATAAAAGAAGAGTGTAAACCGATCTAACAGAAGCTTCGAAGAATGAGACCTGATGTACTATTAAAGATAAAAGAAGAGGTCAGAAAACAGTTTGATGCCAGTTTCTTACAAGTGGTAAAATACCAAGAATCGGTAGCTAACATAGTGTCAGTTCCTAATCAGGATGGAAAAGTGCGAATATGAGTGAATTATCAAGACTTAAACAAGGCTAGTCCGAAAGACAATTTCCCACTGCCTAATATAGACACCTTGGTGGACAATATAGCAGGTCATTCTTCATTCTTCTTTATGGATGGTTTTTCCAAGTACAATTAGATAAAGATGCACCTTAAAGATATGGATAAAACAAATTCGTGACCATGTGGAGAACCTTTTGCTACAAAATTATGCCATTTGGACTAATAAATGTAGGGGCAACATATCAAAAGGCTATGGTGACTCTGTTCGATGATATGACGCACAAGGAGATTGAAGTCTATGTCGATGATATGATCGCAAAGTCTCGAACAGAAGAAGAACATGTGAAAGTTTTGAGAAAGTTGTTCTTAAGATTGAGAAAGTTCCAGTTGAAGTTGAACCCAAACAAATGTATTCAAAAGGAAGTTAGAGGGTTTTTAGGCTTTGTGGTCAGCAGAAGGGGAATTGAGATCAATCCAGATAAAGTTAGAGCCATACAGGAGTTACCACCACCACGTACTCAAAAGGAAGTTAGAGGGTTTTTAAGGAGATTGAATTACTTCGCTCGATTCATCTCACAACTAACCGAGAAATATGATCTTATCTTTCGTCTTTTTAAGAAGTACAACTCAGGAGTTTAGGATGATGAATGCCAAAATACTTTTGACAAAGTTAAACATTACTTGTCCAATACTCCAGCTTTGATGCCACTGAATCCGAACAAACCTTTAATCCTGTACCTGGCCATATTTGAAAACTCTATGGGATGTGTATTAGGCCAGCATGATAAGTCAGGAAAGAAAGAAAGAGCAATCTATTATCTCAGCAAGAAGTTTACTAAATGTGAGATAAGATATTCACCAACTAAGAAACTATGTTGTGCTCTGGTTTAGACTACCCGAAGGTTGAGGCAGTACATGTTACACCATACAACTTGGTTGATTTCAAAATTGGATCCTCTTAAGTTCATGATGGGGTCGACTACATTGAATGAAAGAATGACTTGATGGCAAATGCTACTATCTGAATTCGACATAGTCTATGTGAATCAAAATGCGATAAAAGGGAGTGCAATAGCAGATTTTCTGGCTAGCAGAGCTCTTGAAAATTATGAGCCATTAGATTTTGATTTCTGAAATGAAGATCTAATGTATGTTGCAACCATAGAAGAAGGAATTTTAGAAGGGCAACCATGAAAAATGAATTTTAATGGTGCTTCAAATGCCACTGGTAAAGGAATTGTGGTAATTCTGGTATCCCCAAAAGGAGATCATTACCCTCTCATAAGCAAGCTTGACTTCGATTGCACAAATAACATGGCAGAATATAAAGTATGTATCATAGGTATTTGTGCAGCTATAGAACTCAAGATCAAGGTTCTAGAGGTGTATGGGGATTTTGCGTTGGTAATTTATCAACTCAAAGGTGAATGGGAAATGAGAGATTCCAAATTGATTGATTATCGAAAGTTAGTTCTCGAGTTAATTAAAGAATTTGAGGACATCACTTTCCATTACAACCCGCGAGAGGAAAATCAGATGGCTGATGCTTTGGCTACCCTTACCTCCATGATTATGGTCAATAAGCAAGAAGATATGAAGCCTATTCAGGTAAGTATCTATGAGGTTTTGCTACAACATTGAATGGGAAGAAAAGGATAATCACCCTTGGTACCAGAAAATTTTTCAATACGTAAAAGACTGCAAGTATCCTTAGCAAGCCACCGAGAACGATAAAAGGACGTTGAGAAGGCTCGCAATTGATTATGTCCTTGATGGGGATATTCTATACAAAAAGAGAAAAGATCAGGATTTGTTGAGATGTGTTGATGCTATTGAGGCTAAAAAAAATCTTAGAAGAAGTTCAAGAGGGTGTTTGTGGAACACATGCCAATGGTTTCATGATGGCCAGATAAATTATGAGATTCAGGTATTACTGGTCAACCATGAAAGGAGATTGCATTAGATACGCTAAGAAATGTCACAAGTACCAAGTTTACGGGGACAAAATTCATGTACCTCCTTCACCTCTTCATGTTATGTCTTCCCTATGGTCTTTTTTTATGTAAGGCATGGACGTAATTGGACCAATCTTGCCCAAAGCTTCTAATGGGCATAGATTCATTTTTGTGGCCATCGATTACTTCATTAAGTGGGTGGAAGTTGCTTCCTATGCTAATGTTACAAAATCAACGGTCAGCAAATTCTTGAAGAAAGAAATTATATGTCGGTATGGAATGCTAGAGAAGATCATATCCGACAATATTTTAAACTTGAATAATAGCACAATAGCAGAAGTCTGCAGTCAATTGAAGATCAAGCATCACAATTCAGCATCGTATCGCCCAAAATTGAACGGGGCAATGGAGGTAGCTAATAAGAACATCAAGAAAATTATGCGGAAAGTGACAAAGACCTACAAAGATTAGGATAAGAAGTTACCATTTGCTCTCTACTCTTATCGAATGTCTGTCAAAACTTCTATTAGGGCAACACCTTTCTAATTAGTATATGGAACAGAGGCAGTCTTATCCATTGAAGTCGAAATTCCTTCCCTTCGAGTCTTATCAGAAGTAAAGTTAGATGAGGCAGAATAGATCCAGTCAAGGCATGACCAGCTAAACCTAATTGAGGAGAAGAAGCTGAAAGCTATCCAACATAGCCAAATGTACCAAAAGCGGATGATGCGAGCTTATGATAAAAAGGTTTACCCTAGATAATTCAATAAGGGAGATTTAGTTTTGAAAAAGATCCTTCCTATACAAAAAGAGTTCTGAGGCAAATGGATGCCAAATTAGGAAGGCCCATATGTGGTAAAGAAAGCCTTTTCTGGAGGAGCTTTAATTCTAGCTGAGATGGATGACAAGGATTTGTCAAACCTTGTGAACTCAGATTCAATGAAGAAATACTTCGCCTGAAAAAAAAAAGAGAGGAAAAATTTTGAGTTGAAAACCCGTAAAGGGAGGCTCAAACAAAAAAAAGGAGGGGTCGAGATGAAAACCTGCAAAGGGCATCTCAAAGCCTAAGGAGATTTGAGTGGAAAACCCGAAAGGGCAGCTCAAATTTAGATCAAAGATTAGGCACGAAATGAGCTTCTTTCTCAAAAGTAACAGGATGGAGAGACATTACATCGTGGGCATCGACGGAGTGCAACAATTTTCATGGGTACACATCAGGCTCAAAGTGGTCTTTATCAAGTTTGCTCGAAGAAATTTATACGTTGATATCTGGGGCATCTGATTTTATTTCTCTTTACTCACTTTAACGATTCTGGATCAATGTGTGCTAGTTTTACCAACATTTGTCATTCTTGGACCAATGTTTGCAATTTTGGCCATTGTATAATGTTTGTCATTCTTTGAACAATGTTTGATATTGATTTCATTCATTCTCATTTAAGTTTTGTTTCCAATAACTTCAATCTTATTCATTTTTTATAACCTTGCTCAAAGCATTTTTTGTATTGAAATAACGGTTAATGGACTTGATGATATAAGGTATAAAAGGATTTTTGCATATCGCTTTGGAAAATTTCTAATTAGTACAGGGACTTGAAACAGGACTACTAGTTAAAAATAACCAAATCTGAGGGTTGAAGAGGTCCTGAAACAAATAGTTCAGTTTATGAATACCTCTTCGAATTTTGTATCGAAAGCACAAGACTTGAAAGAAAGGCATAGTGACACATCACTGTTAGAACTTAGGCAAAAGACGATCAATGACGACCTAAGGACTAAAAAAACAAAATTATTCTAAAATATGACATCTTTGCATTCATATCAACATCATTCATATGCATTTAGGTAGGAGCAATTGATTCATTCAAATCATAGCATCCTAATTACATGGCCTAGATAGAGGCCCATAAAATAGATTCCACAAGTCATATACTTAGAGAATGACGTGACAAGACAACGAATCTTATACCTCTAAAGCCATAGAGGAACAGATTGAAGTCGCAATGACAAATCTTATACACCTAAAGCTGTAGAGGGGCAGGTTGAAGCCATAAGGGCGAATCTCATACCCCTAAAGTTGTAGAGGGGCAGATTGAAACTACAGAAGCAAATCCTATACCCCCTAAAGTTGTAGAGGGGCAGATTAAAATGAGTAACGAACCTCAAACTCCCTGAAATTGCAGTGGAATGGAGTGAAGTTACAACCCTAAATTTTATACCCCTAAATTTGTAGAGGGGCAAGTCAAAACTCACAGTAGCAGACCTTTATCTCCCTAAAGTTACAATGGAGCAAGATGAAGCTACAACATCAAATCTTATATCCTTGGAGTTACAGTGGATCGGATTAAAGATACGAAAGCGAATCCTTATCTCTATGAAGTTACAGTATAGCAAGATGAAGCTACCTATACCCCTGAAGTTGCAGTGGGTCGGATTAAAGTCATGAAAGCAAATCTTTATCTTTCTAAAGTTGCAGTGGAGCAAGATAAAGCTACCACACCAAATCCTATACCACTAAAGTTGTAGTGGGTCAAATTAAAGACATGAAAGGAAATCTTTATCTCCTTGAATTTGCAGTGGAGCAAGATGAAGCTGCAATACTAGATCCTATCTTCCTAAAGTTGTAGTGAAGCAGATACAGTGGAGTAGAGTAACCAATGAAGTGAAAAAGCGGGTTACTGAAAAAGAGAAACACCAGAAGACAAAATTCAGTAAGACTGAACAAAACTGATCTTCTTTTTAGTCTTTGCTTTGTTCCCGTTACACGACAACGAGCAAAGAGGGGCAGTTGTAAAAGCCCAATTTTGTCCGCGCTAGTAAAAAACCAATTTTATTTTTATTTATTTATTATTTTATAAATATAAATAAATAAAATAAATAAATAATAGAATAAATGCTTTAAAATAAAGTCCAATACCCAAAATACAAAACCCAATACATAAAATACCCAAACCCAAAAAATCATACAAGCCCAAACAAGCCCAAAACCTTAAAAAATTTTCAGCAACCCTAATTTCCAAAACCCTAGGAACCGCTGCATCCTCATCCATGTTGTTGTCGCTGCCACTACCCTCGGACCCAAGATGCCACGATCTACACTCAACTCAGATTTCACACAACCAAAAAATCTGGAAAAACGTTGTAAATTTGTGTTATAAAAACACGAAGATCAAATGTAATTTTTGGATGAATTTTTATATAATATTCAGACAATTTCTTTTAGCAATCAAAGAACACCCACAATTAATATCAAATACATTCGAAATACAGAGAATCAAGGTTTTTTCCCTAAAAGTATATTGTTTTATTATATATATATATTTTATTTTATTTTTTTTCTTTATTTCAAACAAATATTAAATAAATAAAAAAAGGAAGAAAATGGAGGTGGTTAGGGTTCATACCTTAACGCCGCCGTTGTCGCGGTCGTGTGGCCCAGTTTTTCCCTCAATCTACGGTCGTAGTGTTCCTCCGAACTCATCAGTGTTTGGAGGGGGCTCCGTTTAAAAGGCACTCTTTCAATAAGAAAAAAGAAACACAAAACAGATTCAAAAAACCCTAAAATCGAAGCTTCTTGGAATTTTTCTTAAGGGATCTGATTCGATTTTGATAGATTCGAGCCTAGATTTGTTTTTGAGTTTCAAAACGGAGCCGAAAGGATTTTTTTGGATTTTTTTGGATTTTTTGGCCACCGAGCATGGCGATCGCCATCGCTGACGACCAGTGGTCAGGGATGGGTTGCGATGGATCCCTAAGATCGACGAAGGGTGGAGTTAAGAGAAAAATTTTGAAAAAGAGAGTTTTTTTTAGACAAGTGAAATAATGAGTTTTTTTTTAATTGCTTTTATAAGGCCTTTATGCGACGTCCTTTAGGGCCTGATCTAGTGGCCCTAAAACGACGTCATTTTGACGCCGAAAACATGACAATTTCTATACCAAATAGGGTTTGCATTGAAAAATGGAGGATTTATCCTCGTGTTCCTTTTAGTTTTTGCAAGCTTTCAATTTGATCTCTGTTCCTTCAATTCCGCCCTTATCTGACGCCGTTTCGAGCCAAATTAGTGGCTTTAAAACGTCGTCGTTTTGACGATTATTTTAAAGAAAAAAAGGGTTAACTTCGTCCGTAGCCCCCCTTTATTTCAAGAGTTCACAATTTAACCCTATTAGCTTGTTTTTATTATTTTAAAATTTAGCAACCAAATTTTATTTTGTTTTAAATCTAGTCCTTTGACCACTGCTTTGAAAAAATAGTGTGTAGATTTGGGAAAATCACCATTTTAATCCCTGTTTGTTTTAAAATTTGTTTTAATATGTTTTTTTAATATTTTAATATTCACTATTTTTATTTTATGTTTAATTTAACCCTTTCATTTTCTTTTGTACATATATATATATATATTAGTATTATTCTATTTTGTTTTAGGTTCTATTATTTTATTTTAATGTGTATTTACTTGTCTTATTTTTATGTGATGCCATATTTTGTTATTATTAAATTGTATATTATGCTCATTCATACTCATTCAATTTTTGTAAAAAATGTATGTGTTTTGATAAAATAAATTATTTCAAAATCGAGGCACTTTTTTTTTGGGAATTTAAAAGGATCATGCCCTAACTCACTGACCGAAATAATTGAATATTCTATTTAAAATTAAAAATACGAGATTTTGAGATAATAATTAGAAATACTTGTTGTTTTCGAAAATTTGAATTGTTGTGTCTTAACTTACTGAATGTTACTTTTTAATTCGAAATAAAGAGCTTTCTTCGTAAATTTTTTTCTTAAAAAAATAACAAACACGTCATTCATACATCTAAGGATTATAATTTAAATTTTTCTCGAGTTTTTTAATTTTCAACCACTAGAACTTTAAATAATCGATTAGGTACCAATTTTAGACTTGTGGGGTGCTAATCTTTCCTCACACGTAACCGATTCCCGAACTCATTTTATGGTTTTAAAGACAAAAATTATTTTAATGATTTTAAAAATCTTATAAGGTGATCCAATTACACCTATTTTAAAAAAAATATTGGTGGCGGCTCCGTTTTTATTTTTTTTCAAAACATAATTCGAGACTTTTTTCAGAAAAAATGGTTTTGACACATTTCATTTTGAGTCGAGTCGAATCGAGTGAAATTATTCGAGTTAAATTAAAAAAATAAAAATATCAAATAAAAATATCAAATAATATAACTAATTACATGTTAGAACACATAAATTTGAAACCATATATATTTGAAATTTTTTTAAAGCAAAATAATAAAATAATAAAATAATTGAGTATCATAAATTTGAATTATTAATTAGGTCCCAAAAATTATTATTTTAGAAAAATTTAAAATTTTTAACTTTTTTATATATTTTTTAGAATTTTAAAAAAAATTATATATTTTATAAAAATATAAAATTTGAAATTTTTATTAATATTTTGATTTTTTTTACATTTTTGTTAAGAGAGACCAATTTGTTTATTTTTAAAGTTAACAGGGACCAAAAGAATATTTACACCAATTTGTTATTCAAATTATTCGAATTGTGAAATTCAACTCGACTTGAACTCAAAACTTAAATCGAGTTATTCGAGTCAACTAGAATAACTCGAAATTTAAAAAAAATTAATTTTTTCAAATCGAATCGAGTTTTGCTCATCCCTAGCAATAGCCATCTAATTAATGAAAATAGGCTTAATGATAAATTTGGCAACTATGTTTGCATGTTTTGTTAAAATGACACTAATTGTATTCTTGAGTTTTTTTTACCATCAACCTTTGTTATTTTTTTCAATTTGTTTTTTCTAACAGATTTAATCAATAAATTCAAGGTTTCAATATTTTTTCCTTTCAAAAGGTTTCAATCTTTCATATATTTGTTTACTGAGAAGTTTTTCCATTGGGTTAATCTTTTTAGATAATTACTTTTATTTTCTTTAAATTAAAGGTTATTTTTTTTAATTTAATGTATTATTTATTTATTTTATTATTTTTCACATGTAATTATCTTATTGAGTTACTTAAGTAACAAATTACATCTCATTAAAAATATTCCGCATATATGAAATTACACATCATCCCCGTTAACTTTTTATTAAATTTGTTTGAAAAAGAATATTAAAAAAAAACAAAGGTTAATGGACAAAACGTGCAAATGTTAGTGACCAAAATTATCATTAAACCATGAAAAAAAAAAAGGAAACAAGTAGGTCCTTAGTAAAAAAAACTGGTCTAATATTGTCTCTAGACCTTGTACTCTTCTAAATTTGAAATTTAATCTGTTTTTAATTTAAAAAATTTAATCTTATTCAATTTTAAAAAAATTTAAAATCTAATTAATAACACTATAAATTAAATTTTCTTAAATTTAAATATATGTTATCAATTAAATTTTATTTTTTAAATCAAATATTTGAAAATGAAAATATCACACATTCAATTGATAAATTTAATTATAATTTTTTAAAACAGGAAAATTATACATTTACGATACCAACAATACTATTGAAAGATCGACATCTCAAAATCTAAGACATCCTTAGCAAAAAAGTCAAATGCTAGGGTTTATATATATTATTCTTTATATTAGGTATTAATTCTACATCAAACAATTCTTATCATCAGATTTCACAATATGGGTATCGAAGTAAACACCCTTAGCTAAAAGAAAGAATGGTATGAAATTGTGACTCCACGTCATCCTTATCTCTTTTTCATAGGAAAATGACAAATCAAATTTTTTTTCTTGATTTTCAGTTTTTTTTAATTAAATTTGAATTTATTCAAAAAGGAAAAAAATTGAAAATCAAGAGAAAAAATTTTATTTATCATTTTCCAAAATAGAGATGACATAAAATCATAATTTTAAGCCATCCCTCCAAGCTAATGGGTGAAACGTGAAGGTTTATATATTATATCTAAAGTTCATAAGTCATGCCAACCTTAAGCATGCGACTACGAGGGATATCAAACACTTCCTCACTTTGTCTCAAGTTCTTCCTCATGAAATTGTAAGCATAATCTATCAACAACCTTTTCCCTATCCCACTCCCTTTACTTGCAATCACCTCATTCTCACCCATCAAATGCACCACCCCACCTTTACATGCTTTCTCCACCACGCTCGTCTCGCTTGCCACTCTCTCCCGCCACTCCTCTTCCCCTCCCTCTCCGTTCATCACCCCGTTTTCATCTTCATTACCTTCATTTCCATCTATAATGTGAGCCAAATATATGTTTTCCGTGATGAACTCTTTCAACTTCTCGACTAAAATCTGTTCCAATGGTTCTACGTTGTTGCGTATGTCAGTGTACCCATATCTGACGACGCAACGGAATATGTTTAACTCCTTTGGTTCCATCCTTCTGAATAGGAACCGCTCTTCAGCTGGAACTTTGCTGATTGGTAGTGACTTGATGGAGACAAAAACAAGGACCGAATGCAATGCTTGTATGTTCGCCACATAATGCTCGAATATGGGCGGAATGCCTTGAACGAGCTCTGAGTAAAACAGGGCAAGTCCCGGGATTCTACACAAGTTTATGTCGGAAGCAATGTCCTTTACCATTTCGAGGGAGAGTTTGTGTTCGAGCTCGAAATTGTACTTCTTTCGGTACACGTTGTTCCAAACGTACATCACGGTCATCAAAGCCGCCGCGAAAGCCAAAGGCAAGTAGCCTCCTTGGTCGAATTTGTAAAGGACGGAACTCAAGTAGGTTAACTCGACTGAGCCAATGATGACAACGTAGGCCACCACAAAAAGTATATCGGTTTTCCATATCATGATCATGATGAGAACCAACAGGGATGATGTTAGAGTCATTACAAACACCACTGCAATCCCTGCAAATATTACATTAAATTCAATAAGAAATGAAATAAAATTGCATTGCATTGCATGAATGTGGACTGAACATATTACCATATGCATTGCCAATCTTCGCCGTGGTTCTAAATCCGAGAGTTACCCCTACACAAGCTATCATCAACAAGTAATTCACCTCCGGAATATAAACTTGACCTTCGTATTTAGCCGAAGTATGAACGATTTTAACACGAGGGAAACACCCCAACGACAGCGACTGTTGGATTATAGAGAATGTCCCCGAAATCATTGCTTGACTTGCTATAATCGCAGCCGCCACCGCCACCACAAACATCGGCCAATACAAAGAGTGCGGAATCGATTTAAAGAACGTATCGGAGACTAAACTTTGGTGTTTACGGAGGAAAGAGGCTTGTCCCGTATAGGCCATGATCAAAGCTGGGTAAGTCAACGAGCACATGCTAATTTGTATTGAACGAACCATGAAATGGCCAACATCAGCAAACAAGGCTTCGGTTCCTGTTATGGCAAGAACCACCCCACCAAGGGAAACCCATGCATCTTTTTTGTTCCTCTTAAAGTAGTCCACAATATATTTTGGGTTTATGGCTTTGATCACTGTTGGGTCAAATTTAATGAAATTGTAAACCCCAATGCCACCAATGAGACTGAACCAGACACAGATTATGGGAGCAAAACTATACCCCACTTTGTCTGTTCCAAATCTTTGAACCATGAAGAGGCAGATCAAAATTGCTGTTGAAATCCAAACAACCCTATCTGTATGTATTAAAACCAAATGTTAGCAATGTTCCAATATATATGTGTATGTATATGTTTATATATGGACCTTCTGTCATTGTAGATGTAGCTTCCTTGATGCCACTCACAGCTGATAAAACTGCAATGGAGAGTTTATAAAAAAAAAAAAAAAAGGGTAAGATAATCGTTTTATGTTAACGGAAGGTGAAAGTATATGGGGGGCAATGGGAGGTAACCTGAAATGCAAGGGGTGAGGACGCCATCGCCGATGACCATGGAAGTGCCGAGCATGGTGATGATCAAGAGAAAAAATTTAGCGAACTGGCTGTTTTCAAGCTTGGACTTGAGCTTTGAAGCTCTACGTAAACGCTTGCTGGGTAATTCAAGCTTGAAATTGGATACATCACGATCCTCGGCTTGTTGACTTGGGATTAAACCCACCCTCGCGTATCGGCATATTAGTGAGTATAGTGCAAATGTTCCACCTGAAAAATATCATTCAATTATGCATAATTCTTTCAATGGTCGTTGGAACTGTTCTGAACCGGCTGGTCAGACCAAATGGTTACTATATCGGTTCGGACAAAGAGTTGAATCTATTTTTAAGTAACTTCAAAATATGAAATTTTTTTAAATAAATTTTTAATTTTTATGATTTTTAAAGTATTTATTTAATTAAAACCAAATCAACCAGTTGAACTGAGAATTAGTGGTTTGACCGGTTCAATCACCGGTCTAATTTTAAAAATCTTAATTCCTTCCATCAATTCTCATTTGCACCTGAGTTTTAAATTGTTTCTAATTAAGTCTTCAAAGCATAAGTTTTATATCAATCAAGTCATTTTGTTAAATTTAGTTATCAATTTAAGCGGAATTTAGATCTAACTTGGAGAATATTTTGAAACACATGAATCATATTGGAAATAATATTTCTAAATTTTATTGACGGTCTATTTTTTAACACGTTAGATCTAAACTGTTGATACGATAAGTATATATGTATGTAGAATGGGACAAATCTCAAAACTATACATGAACTTTAGTTTAATGTGCAATTGTATGCATGAATTTTTATTTTACGTAATTTTATACATAAAATTTCGATTTGATCCAATTCACACAAATTATTAACACAATTGTTGATATAACATTAGTTTATGTTTATATATTGTATATAAAAATAATTATATTTATCTAATACAAAAATAAATTGATATATTTATTTTTTAAACGTGCATGATTAAATAAAATTCAAGTTTCATGTATACATTGAAACCACAATCAAAGTTTCATTGTATAATTGCACCAAATTAAAATTTATCTATCAAATTACACATTTAATCAAAATTTATATATAATTTTTAGATTTAGCTTTTTAGAATTTAATCTATACGATTAACCAATTGGTTAACAAACCGAATTAGTATTAACTGAATTAACTGAACTTTTTAATCTTTTAACTGTTAACCGAATCGAAATTTTTTCAAAAAAAAATTAATTGAACCGAAATATTTCGGTTAATTCGATTGGTTAACCGAAATTTATATGTTTTTATTTTTGTATTAAAACAAGTATAAAACATATCAAAAAATGAATTGATAATGTTCATTTGACCGAATTAACCAAATTAAAATTACATATAATTTGTATTATTAATTATTAAGTTCAGTTAATTCAATTAATTCAGTTAATTATCTAATTTCGAATCAAATTAATTGATAATCGAACTTTTAAAAAATTATTAACCGATCTCCGATCGAATTGAACCTGTAAAAAAAATGAATTTAAAATTTGAAGGACTAAATTATAATTTTCTTATGACGACATTAAACAATTAAAAACGCCATTATTGGATTTTTTGGTTAAGACAAGACTCTTTTACCCAGGTAAAGTTCTCCCCCAGATGGTTACGTAATTATTTTATAAGACTAGTACATTAACAGCCAATTTGCTTCTTAAATTTCTCTCAAACTGACAAAATTATATTAAATTTAATTAATTAACTTTAATTCATTAAAAAATTCCTACTTGGCTATAATGTCAAATATTCAGACCGCAGATGTAGTTTATGAATCATGTCATGTTTAATTCATTGGATTGGTGGATATATAAATATAAACTAGTTTCGAGGTAATTAAAAAAAATAAAAACAGAATTTAATAAGTGGTTTCAGTGATAAAGAGGATGTTGTTAATTCTAGAGATTTCGGGTTCGAGCATCTGTATATGCAATTGTGTGTGTTGTCAAAGGATTAAAAAAATATGAACAGATACTACCATATAATCACACCAGTATATTAAAAAAAAAACAGATTCTATGCAATAACTTAATCATGTAATAATGAAATATTTAAAAAAAATCATGTAATAATTTAATTACCTTCACCGTTGTCGTTGGCTCGTAAGACGATAAACATGTATTTGATCAAAGGGATGAGAGTGATGGTGTAAAGGATCAAAGACAGAACACCAAAGATGTCGTCGTCGTGTTTAATACCGTTGGCGAAGGTACTCGCGTAAACGTAAAGCGGCGACGTCCCTATATCGCCGTAAACAACTCCGATGCTTTGAAATGCTAGTTGCAGTATCACAGACCATTCCACAGCCTACTCGCAAAGTGTTCAACGTTATTACAAACTACTCATATACATATAATCTGAGACTCTATACATACCTGAGAGGCACGGGCGTGATGACTGGGGACCTTGGCGGATTCCAAGTCCATGGAATCGGACCTGTGGAGCTTGCGTAATGATGGGTGGGTTTTAGGGTGATGGGTGTCGGCTGATTCGACATCCTCGGAGTCATCATCATTATGGTGGGTTTGTTCAATGGGTTCTTCGTGTAAGAAGTCATCAGTAGGCATGGTATGTGGAAGGGAAAAAGAGAAGAGAAAAGGAAGGGCTGTTGGGGTAAATGAAAGAGTGAAGAGTTTAGCTCCCAAATCTGAGGGTGGGAGAATCCGGGATGGGGTTTTTATTTCATTACTAATTAGGAGAATATTCTCCTTTCCTCTTCACCACTTGGGCACTTTTCTATTTTATTTATGGAGTATTGTTATAATTGTTATAATAACATTTTTAATATTTTATGTATTTAACGCTGATTTTATATAAAAATTATAAAAATATTCATAAAATAGAAAAATTTATGATTCTAAAAAAAATAAAATACCAAGTGCATTTAATTTTTATTTTCTGTACATATTAGTTCTTCAGCAATAATATATTCGAGATTTTGATTTTTTTTAATTTTTATGTAAATTTTTCTATTTTTAAAAATAATTTTAAGTTTTTTTAAATTTTATAGGGACTGTTGATAAAAAAAATCTCAAAAAAACATTAGAGATCAAATTATATTTTTTAAAAATTAAGTGATCAAAACAAAAATTCATCTATAATTAAATGATTAATGATATAATTTACCTTTTTTTTAAATATCTACGAAGACTATCCATCCGGAATAAATGAAAATTATAATTTTATTTAAATTTCTATCTTTTTTTATCGATTTTCCTATTCACATTGTTATTATTGCAATAACTAAGAAGACGTAAATTATAAGTAGCAGGAAAAAAGTGTAAACTTTTGCTTATTTTAAAATATAAATTACAATTTAACAATCAATCGAAATCTAATGGTTTGAATTAGTTTGGTTAATCTATTTAGAGGTGAGCAAAATTCGATTTGATTTGAAAAGCTCGATAAAAAATTTAAATTTTGAATTAAATAGTTCAAGTTATTTGAGTTAATCGAGTTATTTGGATCAACTCGAATAAAAAATAAAGTTTTTCGGTTTAATTCGAATATGAATTATACAATTCGAATTATCCGAAAATCCGAATAAAAATGACAAAACTACGTTGTTGTTGGAGCCCAATTTTGACCGGGCCTGGGCTTTTGATTTTTTTTAAAGTTTAAATTAATTTTAAATTTATTTAAATTTACTTATTTAAATTTAATTTAAAATAATATTAAACTTAATAAATAAAAGTCCATTTACAAAAATCAAAAGGGCCCAACTTAAATAAGCCCAACAATAAAGGCCCAATTCGGCCCAATTCCCTTAACCCATTTAGCCCGTTAAGCCCAAATTACAGCAGCCCAAACAGAAATCTGGCAGTCAGCTCCACTTGCACTGCCTGCCGGCCACCTCAGCCAATGGTGTGATGCCACGTCAGTAATCCAATGGTCACCTCCAAGCAAGTTGCTGCCACGACCATCATCTTCACCAGCTGCACCAACCGCCACTGCCGAACCTGCAAAAGAAAAGAGAGATTAGGACAAGCATTTAAATGTACAAAACAAAATTGCATGATGGATATTTGGCTATAAAACCCGAATTAGTTTCAGTTGTAAGGGGTTACAAATCCGATTATTGAAATCCAAGTTAAAAACCCTATTCTTGAAATATAAAAACAGACCCTTTTTTCATTGTGAAAATTCAACCAAACATAAAACAGTCAGCAAAGGCAGGACTTCATTAGACACCAGGCCATTCGAGCATTAAAGGCAGCCAGGTAACATCAGTATATGTTTAATACCATTTATCAAAATTATAAATTCATCAGATTCCAAATACAAGTGGATACATGCATTAAATATCTCTATCATCATCCATTACTCTTCTTTCGGTTTCCAGAAAAACAATAAATAGTTATTAATAATAATATTAATAAATGCATTTAATGATAGTAATAAATATATCATTCATAATAATAATGTTAATATTAATAATAATAATAATAAATATTAATATTAAAAAAGAGAATCGAAGAGTCAGAAATCTCCCTAGTCGGTACCGTCGCCGTTGTCCACGCCTGAGCTTTCTCCGATCCCGTCGACCTTCCTTTTGAGACTAGATTCGCCGGATTTAAAATGAACAAAGCACAGCAAGAAAAAAAAAACTCGGAAGTTGATTAAGAAAAAATGAAAGATCATAATGGATCAAACCCTTTTTTTGAATAAATAAAAAGAGTTTCCCCAAGACTTTTTTAAAAAAAGGAAAGGAGAAAAAGGAAGAAACAAAGGGATAAGGTTTAAAAAAAAGAGTTTTGGGATCTGGTTTGAAACCAGATCCGATTTTGAAGGAAAAAAAAAGGAAGTGAAGGGAAAGTACGGCTTGTTTACCTGCATTGACGGCGCGTGAGAGGACTCTCGGCGACGGGGGTACGGTCGGACAGACGAGCAGAACGAGAGGCTTCGATGACGCTCCCCCACACGCGGCTTTGGCGGCTGCCGGAGTTCGGTCGGAGCATGGCCAGCCTTGGAGAGAGGGGGTGAGTTGAGAGGATTTGGAGAGAAAAGAGGGGGTTGATTTTAAGAAAATGAAAAAATGATTAAAAAAAACTAAAAAATAAAATTTATAATACCCACGGACCCGACCCGATACGACCCGAACCCGCTCTGGGATCCGAGTGTTTTTGCTTAATGGTCTATTTGTGCGTTTGATCCTTCCGTATTTTTTATTTGTTCCAATTTAGTCCTTTTTGCATTTTTTAATTATTTGTAATTTTACCTGGTAATTTTAATTGGTTTTTAATTTAATCCTTCGACTGTTTGATTGCAACAGAGGCTACCACGTGTCTTTTTTTGGGCTTAGTTTGCATTTAGTCCCTGTTGTGTAATTTGTTTTAATTTAATCCTCAAATCAACTTTTGCTTAATTACAAAATTGACCCAGGAATCTTTTGAGATTTTTAAATTAGTCCTTTGACTGTTGACTGCACCAGAGGCTGCCACGTGTCACTTTTGGTTTATTTATGTATCTAGTCCCTGTCATTTTTAATTTGTTTTAATTTAATCCTTAAATCAACTTTTATTTTATTACAAAATTGGCCCAACAATTTTTCAAGAATTACAAATTAGTCCTTTAACTTCTGGATGCCTGTGGGGCTACCACGTGTCACCCAGTCTTTGGTTTTATTGTTTATAGGTCCCTGGATGGTCCAAAAATTACCATTTTACCTACAAACTTTCCAAAATTCTGTTTTTAACCCCGATTTCACCAAAAATTACCATTTTACCCCTAAACTTTCCAAATTCCATTTTCAACCCCGGTTTCATCAAAAATTACTATTTTACCCCTAAACTTCCAAAATTCCATTTTTAACCCCAATTTTACCAAAAATTACCATTTTACCCCCGAACTTTCCAAAATTCCATTTTAACCCCGATTTCACCAAAAATTACCATTTTACCCTTAAACTTCCAAAATTCCATTTTTAACCTCAGTTTCACAAAAAATTACCATTTTACCCTCGAACTTCTCAAAATTCCATTTTTAACCCCATTTTTACCAAAAATCACCATTTTACCCCTAAACTTTCCAAAATTCCATTTTCAACCCCAATTTAACCAAAAATTACTATTTTACCCTCAAATTTTCCAAAATTCCATTTTAACCCCGATTTCACCTAAAATTACCATCTTACCCATAAACTTTCCAAAATTCTATTTTCGACCTAGATTTCACCAAAAATTACTATTTTACCCTCAAATTTTCCAAAATTCCATTTTTAACCCTGATTTCATCAAAATTACCATTTTGCCCCCACGAGTCCAAAATTACCATTTTGCCCTCAAGTACCCAAAAGTCTCGTTTCAACCTCGATTTCGTCGTTTCTTCTTCATTACCAATGTTGGCATTTATTTGCATCTGCATTTTATATTTTCGCATATTACTTATCTGCCTATTATATTGCTTCGTATTTAACTTCTCATATTAATCGTTATTCGTGTTTTAAACTTACGCATCCATTTACAAGTTATTTTAAAAATTGAGGTAATATTCCGTCTGAGCGTAAACTTCGAAAAATCATGCCCTAACGTGTCGGGTGTGATTTCTTCGTATAACTCGCGCGAACCAGATATCCTTTTCAATTTTTTTATACCCGTTCACTTCGAGGCTTTGAGAATGTCGTGTCCTAACGTGTTGGTCGCGACTTTAATTCTTCGTGAAAATCGAAGTAAACGGGTAATCTTTTTAAATCCTTCAAATCACATGTTCAAGGATTGCATTTTAAATTTAATACGAATTTTTCAAATTCTCAAAATATATCTATATGCATATGTCACAAATAAATTTAAAACGAGGCAATGTCCTTTGTATGAAAACTTTAAAAATCGTGCTTTAACGTGTTAAGTGTGATTTTCGTAATTCATGCAAATCGAATATCCTTTTCAAAAGTTTTCCAAAATATTCTTCAATCTCATATATTTAAAAAGGATTTTAAGACCAAAAAAGAAACAATGTTCTTTCGTGTGAAAACCTCGAAACACCATGCCCTAACGTGTTAGGTGTGAATTTCGTATAATTCACGCAATAGAATACTCCCTTTAAAATTTCCCGAAACATCCTTCAATTTTGAAACTCCGAGAATATAGTACCCTAATGTGATGGACACGTCTCCTAATTCTCATAGAGGATCGAAATACGGGGATGAATTTTTCTTAAAAAGATTTCCCTTAAAATTATAGAAAGCCTTTTAAAATAAACATCGCATTTTAAACTTGACTTGAGTTTTCATTGTTTTCATAAAATAAGACCTGAAAATAATCATGTGGTACCAATTCTGGGCGTATGAGGGTGTTAATCCTTCCTCACGCGTAACCAACTCCCGAGCCCGTTTCTCTAGATTTCAAAGACCGACCCTTTTTAAAAACATTTTAAACGTTTTGCGGTGATCCAATCACACCCAAAATAAAGATTGGTGGCGACTCCCTTTTTACTCCCATTTTTCCATACTTTGAAATGATTTTTTTCGAAGCCCCGTTCCCGAGGTGATTTCGACAGCTTGGCGATTCCACTGGGGAACCTTTTAAAACAAACGAGAGTCAAGCCAATATTTATAATTTTCGGGTCTTTTTGAGAACGTCTAAACTTCGATTTTATTTAACATACGATCCTCGACATTTTTGTGACATTATGTTCTGTTATATTGTAAGTATAATTTTGCATCCACGTGCATTGTGTTATTACCCTTTTAACTAAAAGTGGGAAACTTCTCCTTCGTGAGGTCTTCACCTCCGTGCAGGATAGTGGATCGCTTTCGGGATTACAAAGTACCTTTGTTTTCGTGAAGTTTTCACTTCCGTGTAAACATGCGAGAAATACGTCCCCCTAAACCGAACTCGTCCATATGAGCTTGTAATGGGTGAGGATCGAGGAATCTGCTGGTTTGGGTACCCTTCACCTTTAGAACCTAAACTACATATAGTGAACCGTAAGTACTCACCTTAGATGGAGTTAGGCCGAACCTTTTTTAGTATTCACCCAAGATTAATTTTTAGGTACAGTGTTATATGTTTGTATGCTGATTTTGATTATTACATGCTACTAACCGTGCTTGTTTTGTCTCTTTTTACTTGCATTTGCATCATTATGAACGAAAAGGTTTGATTTAAGTCCGTTTGCAAACTAGGCAGTTTCATCATGGAAGAAGGATTTCTAGATAAAGTAGAGGACAATATGGTGGCACGCCTATGGTCCGAAGATCAACAACGCGAAAAGGGTGACAGCCTGAAAGACGGGCATTTGTCAGAATTCTGGGACTACACTCGTATTAATGTGACTCAGAACAACTTGCAAGGGTTAAGAGAGATTTGGAGGAATTGAGATGATGAAATGAGGCAGATGTTATACCGAGATTATGGAGATATATCTTACCTACTCGAAGTAAAGATCGACAAGCATCTGTTTCGAGCTCTTTCCCAACATTAGAATCCTGCCTATAGCTGCTTCACCTTCGGGCATCTAGACTTGGTACCAACAATAGAAGAATACACTGCTTTAATTCGTTGTCCTAGAGTCCAAGCCGATAAAGCATATTCAAAAGACGCAAGTGTTCCTACATTTCTGAAAAGGTTGATGAGTGTCACAGGGATGAGTGAGCAATGGGTTACTTCCCGAATTAAGGCAAAAAGAGATAACAAATGTATTAATTGGAAGAGTCTGTAAGAACTGATTACAACACATCCAGATATGAGAAAACGTGTTGATATCTTCGCCCTCGGCATATACGGGTTGGTCTTGTTCCCGAAAGCGTTGGGACACGTCGAGGATGCGGTAGTAGCATTGTTTGATCGACTTAGTAGGGGAATCACCCCAGTCCCTGCTATCTTGGCCGAAACTTTTCGCTCGTTAAGTGCATGCCGGAGAGAAGGAGAAGGAAGATTCATTGGTTGTGCTCAGCTTTTAATGGTCTGGTTTCACAGTCACCTTTGGAAAGTGGAAAAACTCTCTTGTAAGGTATTTTAAACAGATTTCTCGCCTATAAAGGGCTTTGTGGCCACGCAACGTGAACAAAATATATCCGAAAAAAAATGGGCAGTTGTTCTCCAGAATCTTCGAGATGAAAATATTGAATGGTGTGCATCTTGGTTCCTCCAGATGAGATTCTCTACCGATGTGGTGATTTCGATTGGGTCCCGTTACTCGGAGTCTGGGGTGCTACTGGATATGCTCCGCTGCTTGTTTTGAGACAATATAAGACAAGATAGTTTATCCCTACTACACATGGCCTGGCACATTGCGACTTTTCTTATAAAGGGAACGACTATAAGAAGAAAGTTCGGGAAATGGCGAATTCGTGGAAAAAGGTGCAAAAATGAAGAAGTTTAGTGCCAATCCATTGACAACCTCGAATTATGACTGGTGGAGGAGTAAGAGAGTGAATGACAACATCCCTGCGCCAAATCCAGAAAATGTTCGCCCTCTGGAGGAATATTTGCAAGAGGTCCCGACGGAGATAGACATCCTTAAGCATGACTTTGAAAGGAAAAGCTCAGAGTTCGGAAAGAGGATAGAAGTACTAAAGGAAGACAAGATGCAGCTAGGGCTAGATGTGGATTTTCACAGGTTAGAGGCCGAGAAATTGAGAAAAGGGAAAAATAAGGCTGAAGAAGACCTTGAAGATTTGAAGCAACACTACAAAAAGCTTCGTCAATCCATGAGGATTGCGGGGTTAGGGAAAACTTCTAAGCAATGGCGTCAAGAAATTCAGGAACAAAAGGACCAAACGGAGCATTGGTAAAGAAAGTTCCAAGATGGTCAAGCCCGAGAGAACGCCTTGAAGGGAGAGTTACTAGAAAAACGAGTCGAGGAGACCGAATTGAAAGCTCAGATGGCCAGTCTAGAAGCGAGGATAAAGGAGTTAGAGGAGTCATTATGGAGGCACCGAAATCGAAACACAGTATCGGAGCTGAAAGCGTGCAAGGCCGAAAGACAAGAACTGAGAGAAAGAGTGCAAGAACTGGAGGCCATACTCCATAATAATGAAATCTGACTCAAGATCATGGAAAGAAATTTAGAAACCAGTGAATGGCTTACCCGTCAAGCCCAAACAGAGGTCGAGGAACGAGATCATATCATGAGCAAGGCACTAACTCAAATGAGAGAAGCGACCGATCACATACAGGAGCTGGCCGTTGAAGCTGATGTTTTGAGCCTTCAGTACGAGTCAAGGTCGGAACGAGGAAAGAAGTTAGCAGGATTGCTAGGAAAGATTAAGGATCTGGGCTGAAAGGCCAAACCATTTGTATAAACTTTATTTTATGAAAAGAAGTTTTCTTCTCGAGAAGTTGCTCTAAATGAAAATGGACTTTAGAATCAATGCCTTTTCTCGCATTTGCATACATGCATCTTGCATCATATCTTGCATATTATTGACATAACATCTCCTACCTAATTAAAGTTAATTTAACCAGTTAACAACAGTAAACATTGAAGACCCACATCGTTATTATACGCGTAAGAAGGCTAAAGCTATGGATCAGAGAATAGAGAGGCTAGAGCAAATGCAAAAAGAAATACAAGAGCAGATGCAAGCTCAGTTACAAGACCAGCTAGAGAGAGTACAAAGGGATATGAGAGACCAAATAATCGAATCGCAAAGCAATATAATTAATCAGTTAACCCAGCTGTTGCGAGATTCAGATAAAGGAAAAGGTCCGGCTGAAGGCCCGAGAGAGGAAAATGAGGATCCTCAATATCCTCCCGGCTTTACAACCATACACTATCAGGCCCCGCTAGAAATAAACCCACGAGAAACACCCATCCTCATTCGGGCGTAACCATGGCCCATTGGCGCATCAGGCCAAAATAATTACCTGGTCGGATCAGGATCAAACCCGGGTGAAATCACCGCGAATCCCATCCACCCTGACTTCGACAATACGACGGAGGCGAAAAGAACGAAAATAGACGTATCCAAACAAATAGAAGAAAGGTGCAAATGGTTGGAAGACAAGGTTAGAGCAATGGAAGGGATTGACGCCTATAGTGGAATTGATGCCAAAGAACTAAGTCTGGTTCCAGACCTAGTGCTACCCCCGAAGTTCAAGATGCCCGAATTTGAAAAATACAATGGGACAAGCTGCCCAAAAGCACACATTACGATGTTTTGTCGGAAGATGACAGGATATGTCCACAATGAAAAATTATTAATTCACTGTTTCCAAGATAGTTTGGTTGGATCCGCTGCAAAATGGTACAACCAACTAAGCCGCACAAAGATCAATTCCTGGAAGGACTTGGCCCAAGCTTTCATGAAGCAATACGGCCATGTTACTGATATTGCTCCAGACAGAATCACCTTGCAAAACATGGAAAAAAAAACCAAGTGAAAGCTTTCGACAATATGCTCAACGTTGGAGGGATGTAGCTACCCAGGTACAACCGTCCTTGACAGAAAAAGAGACAACGATGCTTTTTATCCACACGCTAAAGGCACCGTATCTCGATCGCTTGGTGGGTAATGCTACAAGGAGTTTTTTGGATGTAGTGATGTCAGGAGAAATGATTGAGAACGCGATTAAAAGCGAAAAAATCGACGCAGGAGACAGTGGAAAAAGGACAGCACCTAAGAGGAAGGAAATCGGGGTGAATAATGTAAGCACATATAGACCAAATTATGCGAAGTCAATTACGATGACGCAATCAAAACCTCCTTCTGACAATTATCAAAGTTTACCAAGATCAGAATCAAACTGAAAGAAGAATACCGAGAAGATTCAGTTCACTCCAATTCCTGTTACGTACAAAGACCTCTACCAGCAGTTATATGATCAACACGTGGTAGCCCCATATATCACGGAACCCGTACCACCACTATTTCCGAAATGGTACGACGCCAACGTCCAATGTGAATTTCATGGGGGAGTGATTGGGCACTCTATCAAAAATTGTTTCACTTTCAAGAAATTGGTAAAAAAATTAATTAAGATGAAGAAAATAAGATTTGATGAGCCATCGAGACCTAATGTAGCCGGGAACCCTTTACCCGTCCATTCTGATCAAGGAGTAAATACGATTACGAGTGTAGAAGGGAAAAAGGTTAAGGCTCACATTGAAGAGGTCAGATCTCCTATGAAATGGGTATGGCGTCAACTGGTGGCTAGAGGAATAATTGCACAGAACGGAGAAAAGATGGTAATGACGAAGAACTATTGCGACTTTCACAACGCTGAAGGTCATGAGATTCAGCATTGTACGGAGTTCAAGGTTCTAATACAAGATTTGATGGACCGCAAGAATTGGAGTTCTTCGAAGGGGGAGAAGAGATAGGGGACATTTGCTCCTCCGAAGGAAAGAGGACACATGAGCTTGATCGTCCGATAATAATTATCTCCACATCCAAGGGAGCTGAGACGAGAAGACAAGAGACACCATGTGTTATCATATGAAAACCTGCACCGTTTTCTTATGAAGATAACAAAAGAGTTCCTTGAAATTACGGATGTAACATCGCGGCACCCAAGAAGGAGCAGCTGCAAAATGTGAACCTGGTCACACGTAGCGGTAAAACTTACAACTTGGAAGAGAAAGCAGCTGCCAAAGGAAAAGCTGTAGCGGTCGAGCCCAAAAAAGTGACTAGCAAGTTGGAACCGATAAATGAGCCGGCGACAGAAAGAGAATCACAAGAGTTCCTGAAATTCTTAAAACACGAATATATCGTAGTTGAGCAGTTACATAAGCAGCCCGCACGCATATCTATCTTGGCGTTACTGCTAAGTTCAGAGGCACACCGTAACGCATTAATAAAGGCGCTCAACGAGACTTATGTGACCCAGGATATATCTGTGTGCAAGCTAGATCGACTGATTAACAACATTAGCGCTGATAATTTTATTTCCTTCAGCGACGACAAAATCCCATCTAGAGGTATGGGATCGACCAAGGCATTGCATATTACCACTCGCTATAAAGGGTACACTCTACCCGGAGTGCTTATCGACAACGGCTCAGCTTTAAACGTCCTACCGTTGGCCACTCTCGAAAGACTACCCATCGATAGCTCCTATATAAGGACGTGCCACAACATAGTCAGAGCTTTTGATGGAACTGAAAGAAAAGTGATGGGTAGGATTGAAGTACCATTACAAATAGGCCCAAATACTTACGAGGTTGATTTCTTGGTGATGGATATCAAGCCTTCCTACAATTGCTTATTAGGAAGACATTGGATTCACGCAGCAGGGGCAGTACCATCCTCACTTCACCAGAAGCTCAAACTGGTAACCGACAGAAGGTTGGTTACAATCAATGCCGAGGAGGATATTGTTGCGTCTGTAACAACTGATGCCCCGTATATAGACAAAGATGAAGAGGCAGTAGAATGCTCTTTTCATTCGTTAGAATTTATCAATGCCACATTTATTGGAGAGGGAAGTAAAGTTCCTGAACCTAAATTGTCATAAACAATGAAGATGGGGTTACGTTTGACGATTGGAAAAAGAGCATTACCGGGAAAAGGGCTCGAGAAATATCTTCAAGGAATAGTTAGCGCGCCGTCGCCATTTGGAAAGTGGGACCGTTTCAGGCTAGGGTACAAGCCAGATGTGAAAGAAAAGAAGAAAGAGATAGAGCGAAAATGAGAGACAAGAAGAGCACGACAAACCGGGATAGAAATCAGTTGGAGACCGATGACCTTCTCTCATATTTCGAAAACTTTAATTTCTGGTGGGCTAAGGCTTGAGGAGGAAAAAGTAGCAAAACTTGTGATAGAACTGAACATAAATGCTGTTTCCGAAAAAGCTGAAGAAAGGAGTTCACTTCAAATCTGTCCGTATGCACCTGAAAGTAATTTGAACAACTGGGTAGAAGAGGAGCTCCCCGTAGCTTTTAGGAACATTCCAAAGTAATACTCGTTACACCTCTATCATTCTATGCCCGGGAATGATAGAAATCTTTTGTAAAAGGGCATTTGAGTTTTTATCCATTATCTTAAATGAAGATACATTTTGACAACTATCTCTTTATTCTTTTCCTCTCAATTCCAAATAAATTATTTGCAGTAACGCACAAAAATGAATCATTCTTGAACACATACACCCATGATCATACCATACAAACATTCTTTAAATTATTTTGTTCATTAGGTCATTCTCATTCTTTACAGATCTTGGGATATCAATAATATAAGTGACACTGACTCCAAACCTCACTTCGAACAAGATATGTGTCTAGAAGAATCTCAAAACTCCGAAGATGACCAGGATAGTAATATATCTCCTGAATTGCTACGAACGATGGAACAAGAGGAAAAACAGATTTAGCCTCACAAAGAAGCGATTGAAACTGTAAGCATAGGAGAGGGAGAGGAAAATAAGGAAGTGAAAATTGGAACCAGCATCTCGGCGAAAACACGAAGAGATTTTATTGAACTGCTAAGAGAATTCAAAGACATCTTTGCCTGGTCCTACCAAGACATGCCGGGGCTAAACACCGACATCGTGGTTCACAAGCTCCCATTAAAGGAAGAATGCAAGCCCGTCCAACAAAAGCTTCGCAGAATGCGACCTGATGTGCTGCTTAAAATAAAAGAAGAGGTCCGAAAACAGTTCGAAGCGGGTTTCCTCCGAGTGGTTGAATATTCGGAATGGGTCACCAATATAGTTCCTGTCCCCAAGAAAGATGGTAAAGTACGTATGTGCGTAGATTACCGAGATTTAAATAAGGCCAGCCCAAAAGATAACTTTTCGCTGCCTCACATCGATACCCTGGTAGATAACACAGCGGGGCATGCCTTTTTCTCCTTCATGGATGGTTTCTCCGGATATAACCAAATAAAGATAGACCCTACGGACATGGCGAAAACTACTTTTGTCACAATGTGGGGAACATTCTGTTATAAGGTAATGCCATTCGGACTCAAAAACGCAGGGGCAACATATCAAAGAGCCATGGTACCATTGTTTCATGATATGATGCACAAAGAAATCGAGGTCTATGTTGATGACATGATCGCTAAGTCTCGAACCGAGGAGGAACACATAATGGTCTTGAGAAAGTTATTCTTGAGATTAAGGAAGTTCCAATTAAAATTGAACCCAGCCAAATGCACTTTCGGGGCTACTTCTGGCAAATTGTTGGGTTTTGTAGTCAGCCAAAAGGGAATTGAGATAGACCCAGACAAGGTTAAAGCCATATAAGAGTCACCCCCGCCTCGTACGCAAAAGGAGGTTTGAGATTTTCTTGGGAGGTTGAATTATATTGCTCGATTTATCTCGCAATTAACGGATAAATGTGACCCCATATTTCGCCTTCTTAGAAAATATAACTCGGGCGTTTGGGATAACCAATGCCAAAGAACTTTCGATAAAGTTAAGCAGTATTTGTCTGAGGCTCCGGTACTAGTGCCACCAAATCCCAACAAACCATTAATCTTGTACTTAACGATTTTCGAGAATTCTATGGGATGTGTCTTGGGTCAACATGACGAGACGGGAAGGAAAGAAAAAGCCATATACTATCTCAGTAAGAAATTTACTGACTGTGAAACAAGATACTCCCCAATAGAAAAACTATGCTGTGCACTAGTCTGGACTACCCGAAGGTTGCGACAATACATGCTATACCACACTACATGGTTAATCTCAAAACTAGATCCTCTAAAGTACATGATGGAGTCAACCGCGCTAAATGAGAGAATGGCTAGATGGCAGATCCTATTGTCGAATTTGATATCGTCTATGTAAGCCAAAAGGCAATTAAAGGAAGTGCAATCGCAGACTTCCTAGCCAGTAGGGCTTTGGAGGACTATAAGCCGATAAATTTTGACTTTCCAAATGAGGATCTGATGTATGTCGCAACTACCGAAGAGGAGACAATGACCGAGCATTCGTGGCGATTGAACTTCGATGGCGCTTCAAACGCTATGGACAACGGGATCGGTGCAGTTTTAGTGTCGCCAGAAGGAGACCATTATCCCTTCACCAGTAAGCTTGACTTTGATTGCACAAATAATATGGCAGAATATGAGGCATGTATCATGGGAATTCGAGCTGCCATGGATCGAGGGATCAAGGTCTTAGAAATCTATGGAGATTCAGCATTGGTAATCTACCAGCTCAAAGGAGAATGGGAGATAAGGGACTCCAAATTAATTGAATATCGAAATATGGTCCTCGAACTGATCAAAGAATTTGACGAGGTCACATTCAGATACCTCCCACGCGAGGAAAACCAAATGGCTGATGCTTTGGCTACTCTAGCTTCGATGATAAAAGTGAATAGGCTAGAGGACATGAAACCCTTTCGAATGAGTATTTATGAAACTCCAGCCCATTGCTGCGAGATTGAGGAGGAAGGAAAGGAGGGGCATCCTTGGTACCAGGACATTCTCCAGTATGTGAAAGACCTAAAATACCCCGAAGGAGCTACTGAAAATGACAAAAGGACATTGAGAAGGCTCGCGAACGAGTACATCCTAGATGGAGAGATCCTGTACAAGAGAAGAAAAGACCAAGTGTTGTTGACATGTGTGGATTCAATCGAGGCTAAGAAGATCTTAGAAGAAGTCTATGAAGGGATTTGTGGAACACATGCCAATGAATTCAAAATGGCAAGGCAGATCATGAGATTTGGGTACTATTGGTCGACTATGGAGACTGATTATATCAATTATGCTAAGAAATGCCACAAATGCCAGATTTATGGGGACAAGATCCATGTGCCTCCCTCACCTCTGCACGTCATGACAGCCTCGTGGCCTTTTTCTATGTGAGGCATGGATGTTATTGGACCAATTTCACCAAAGGCCTCCAATGGACATAGATTCATTTTTGTGGTTATCGACTACTTCACCAAGTGGGTAGAAGCTGCCTCTTATGCTAATGTTACAAAATCTGCGGTCAGCAAGTTCTTGAAAAAGGAAATTATATGTCGATATGGAATGCCAGAAAAGATCATATCAGACAATGCACTGAACTTGAACAACAGCTCAATATCGGAGGTCTGTGAGCAATTCAAGATCAGACACCATAATTCGTCCCCATATCGCCCAAAGATGAATGAAGCAGTAGAAGAGGCGAACAAAAACATCAAGAAGATTATTGCAAAATGACAGAAACCTATAGGGATTAGCATGAGAAATTACCATTCGCTCTCCTTGCTTATAGAACTTTTGTCAGAACGTCTATTGGGGCAACGTCGTTCTCACTTGTATACGGAATGGAGGCTGTTTTACCCATCGAAGTAGAGATTCCTTCTCTCCGAGTCTTGTCAGAGTTGAATTTGGATGAAGCAGAATGGGTCTAGGCCAGATATGATCAGTTAAATTTGATTGAAGAGAAGAGATTAAGGCTATCCGCCATGGTCAAATGTACCAAAAACGGATGATGCGTGCTTACAACAAGAAAGTTCGCCCAAGAGAATTCCATGAGGGAGATCTAGTTTTTAAAAAGATACTTCCGATACACAAAGACTCTCGAGGAAAATGGATGCCCAATTGGGAGGGCCGTACGTGGTAAAGAAAGCCTTCTCTGGAGGAGCCTTAATTTTGACTGAAATGGATGGCAAAGAGTTATACAACCCAGTGAATGCAGATTCGGTGAAGAAATATTATGCATAAAAATAATAATAATAATAATAATAAATTGAGAGGTCAGGATGAAAACCCGTAGATAAGGCATCCTGAAAACCAAAGGGGTTTTGAGTTGAAAACTAGGAAAGGGCGGCTCAAATGCAAAAACAGGGGCAACCAATTATTCCTTCAAAAAGGGGCGAAGGGAAATATTTTACATCTTGGGGCGTCGACGAAGTAATTCCAGGACCTCCAGAAACATATCAAGCAAAAGATGATCTTTGGATCAGGGAAACTCATATCTGATATCTAAGTCTGATACTGTTCTTTTATCATTGTTTGTTCTTTGTAAATATTTGATATTATAGCCAATAAATCTCCAAATTTAATACAATCCCATTATTTCCCATATTGTCCAAGTATTTTCATATTAAGATGATGGATAAAAGGTCATGAAAGAAAACAAAGATTCACGAGAATTATTTTAGGAAATGCCTAAAAGACACGAGAATCCTAAACAACTGCCAGTTGAAAGAATTAAAATCTGGAAGGAGCAATTCAAATGATGAAACTGCCGAGTTGAATTAAAGGAAATGTCAGAAGATGGCTTCGAAACAGAAAAGACTAATCATTGGAAAATTAAGACATTAAATCATGTACATTCATTCTAAGAATAGGAGCATTTTACCCATTTCAAGCATGACATCCTAAACATATCTGGCCTACCTAGAGGCCCATTTGAGCATATCCTACAGGGCAGCATCATGACACACAATGGGAAAGATCTAAGATCACAACGGCGGATCCAGTACCATGAAGATTCGAAAGGAAAGGTTTAGATCGTTACAACGAACCCGGTACCTTAGAAGCATGAAAGATGGAATCACGACAATAAATCCTCTACCATTGAGATCACGGTGGATCACATCAATCCAACATCATTTCCTATCCTCTTGAAATTGAAGTAGAGTTGGATAACAAGTCTTTATCTCTGAAATTGAAGTAAGAGCAAGATCATTTCCTATCCTCTTGAAATTGAAGTAAAGCTGGATATCAAATCTTCATCTCTGAAATTGAAGTAAGAGCAAGATCATTTCCTATCCTTTTGAAATTGAAGTAAAGCTGGATATCAAGTCTTTATCCCTGAAATTGAAGTAAGAGCAAGATTATTTCCTATCATCTTGAAATTGAAGTAAAGCTGGATATCAAGTCTTTATCTCTTGAAATTGAAGTAGAGTTGGATAACAAGTCTTTATCTCCGAAATTGAAGTAACAGCAAGATTATTTCCTATCCTCTTGAAATTGAAGTAAAGCTGGATATCAAGTCTTTATCTCTGAAATTGAAGTAAGAGCAAGATTATTTCCTATCCTCTTGAAATTGAAGTAAAGCTGGATAACAAGTCTTTATCTCCGAAATTGAAGTAAGAGCAAGATCATTTCCTATCCTCTTGAAATTGAATATCCAGTCTTTATCTCCGAAATTGAAGTAAGAGCAAGATCATTTCCTATCCTCTTGAAATTGAAGTAAAGCTGGATATCAAGTCTTTATCTCTGAAATTGAAGTAAGAGCAAGATCATTTCCTATCCTCTTGAAATTAAAGTAAAGCTGGATATCAAGTCCTTATCTCTGAAATTGAAATAAGAGCAAGATCATTCCTATCCTCTTGAAATTGAAGTTGGATAGCAAGTCTTTATCTCTCTGAAATTGAAGCAAGAGCAGGATGAAGCCTCGACATCAAACCCTACTTCTGAGGACGCAGCAAGTCAGATAGCAGATCTCATTCTCCCCGCAGTCACAGTGGATTGAAATAGAGCTACAAGTAAAGTGTTATCAATATGAAGTAGTCAACGAGGGAGCCGAGATTCAATGAAACTTAACAAAATTGGGCCCCATTTTAATCTTCACTCCATTCCTGTTACACAGCAACGAGCAAAGAGGGGCAGCTGTTGGAGCCCAATTTTGACCGGGCTTGGGCTTTTGATTTTTTTTAAAGTTTAAATTAATTTTAAATTTGTGATGCCACGTCAGCAATCCAATTGTCACCTCCAAGCAAGTTGCTGCCACGGCCATATCTTCACCAGCTGCACCAACCGCCACTGCCGAACCTGCAAAAGAAAAGAGAGATTAGGACAAGCATTTAAATGTACAAAACAAAATTGCATGATGGATATTTGGCTATAAAAGCCGAATTAGTTTCAGTTGTAAGGGGTTACAAATCCAATTATTGAAATCCAAGTTAAAAACCCTATTCTTGAAATATAAAAAGACCCTTTTTTCATTGTGAAAATTCAACCAAACATAAAACAGTCAACAAAGGCAGGACTTCATTAGACACCAGGCCATTCGAGCATTAAAGGCAGCCAGGTAACATCAGTATATGTTTAATACCATTTTTCAAAATTATAAATTCATCAGATTTCAAATACAAGTGGATACATGCATTAAATATCTCTATCATCATCCATTACTCTTCTTTCGGTTTCCAGAAAAACAATAAATAGTTATTAATAATAATATTAATAAATGCATTTAATGACAGTAATAAATATAGCATTCATAATAATAATGTTAATAATAATAATAATAATAATAAATATTAATATTAAAAAAGAGAATCGAAGAGTCAGAAATCTCCCTAGTCAGTGCCGTCGCCGTTGTCCACGCCTGAGCTTTCTCCGGTCCCGTCGACCTTCCTTTTGAGACTAGATTCGTCGGATTTAAAATGAACAAAGCATAGCAAGAAAAAAAAACACGGAAGTTGATTAAGAAAAAATGAAAGATCATAATGGATCAAACCCCTTTTTTGAATAAATAAAAAGAGTTTCCCCAAGACTTTTTAAAAAAGGGAAAGGAGAAAAAGGAAGAAACAAAGGGATAAGGTTTAAAAAAAAGAGTTTTGGGATCTGGTTTGAAACCAGATCCGATTTTGAAGGAAAAAAAAGGAAGTGAAGGGAAAGTACGGCCTGTTTACCTGCATTGACGGCGCGTGGGAGGACTCTCGGTGACGGGGGTACGGTCGGGCGGACGAGCAGAACGAGGGGCTTCGATGACTCGCCCCCACGCGCGACTTTGGCGGCTGTCGGAGCATGGCCGGCCTTGGAGAGAGGGGGGTGAGTTGAGAGGATTTGGAGAGAAAAGGGGGGCTTGATTTTAAGAAAATGAAAAAATGATTAAAAAAAACTAAAAAATGAAATTTATAGTACCCACGGACCCGACCCGATCCGACCCGAACCCGCTCTAGGATCTGCGTGTTTTTGCTTAATGGTCTATTTCTGCGTTTGATCCTTTCGCATTTTTTATTTGTTTCAATTTAGTCCTTTTTGCATTTTTTAATTATTTGTAATTTTACTCGGTAATTTTAATTGGTTTTAATTTAATCCTTCGACTGTTTGACTGCACCAGAGGCTGCCACGTGTCTTTTTTTGGGCTTATTTTGCATTTAGTCCCTGTTGTGTAATTTATTTTAATTTAATCCTCAAATCAACTTTTGCTTAATTACAAAATTGACCCAGGAATCTTTTGAGATTTTTAAATTAGTCCTTTGACTGTTTGACTGCACCAGAAGCTACCACGTGTCACTTTTTGGTTTATTTATGTATTTAATCCCTATCATTTTTAATTTGTTTTAATTTAATCTTTAAATCAACTTTTATTTAATTACAAAATTGGCCCAAGAATTTTTCAAGAATTACAAATTAATCCTTTGACTTTTGAATGCCTATGGGGCTGCCACGTGTCACCCAATCTTTGGTTTTATTGTTTATAGGTCCCTGGATGTTCCAAAAATTACCATTTTACCCACGAACTTTCCAAAATTCTATTTTTAACCCCGATTTCACCAAAAATTACCATTTTACCCCTAAACTTTCTAAATTCCATTTTCAACCCCGATTTCACCAAAAATTACCATTTTACCCCCGAACTTCCCAAAATTCCATTTTAACCCCAGTTTCACCAAAAATTACCATTTTACCCCCGAACTTCCCAAAATTCCATTTTAACCCTAGTTTCACCAAAAATTACCATTTTACCCTCGAACTTCCCAAAATTCCATTTTAACCTCGATTTCACCAAAAATTACCATTTTACCCCGAACTTCCCAAAATTCCATTTTTAACTCAATTTCACCAAAAATTACCATTTTACCCCTAAACTTTCCAAAATTCCATTTTAACCCCATATTTACCAAAAATCACCATTTTACCCCTAAACTTTCCAAAATTTCATTTTTAACCCCGATTTAACCAAAAATTTCTATTTTACCCTCAAATTTTCCAAAATTCCATTTTTAACCTCGATTTCACCCAAAATTACCATCTTACCCCTAAACTTTCCAAAATTCCATTTTCAACCTTGAGTTCACCAAAAATTACTATTTTACCCTCGAATTTTCTAAAATTCCATTTTAACCCTGATTTCACCGAAATTACCATTTTGCCCCCTGCGAGTCCAAAATTACCATTTTACCCTCTGGTACCCAAAAGTCCCGTTTTCAACCTCGATTTTGTCGTTTCTTCTTCCTTACCAATGTTGGCATTTATTTGCATCTGCATTTTATATTTTCGCATATTATTTATCTGCCTATTATATTGCTTCGTATTTAACTTCTCTTATTAATCTCTATTCGTATTTTAAACTTACGCATCCATTTACAAGTTATTTTAAAAATTGAGGTAATATTCCGTCTGAGCGTAAACTTCGAAAAATTATGCCCTAATGTGTCGGGTGTGATTTCTTCGTATAATTCGCGCGAACCGGATATCCTTTTCAATTTTTTATGCTCGTTCACTTCGAGGCTCCGAGAATGTTGTGTCCTAACGTGTTGGTCGCGATTTTAATTCTTCGTGAAAATCGAAGTAAATGGGTAATCTTTTTAAATCCTTCAAATCACATGTTCGAGGATTGCATTTTAAATTTAATAAGAATTTTTCAAATTCTCAAAATATATCTATATGCATATGTCACAAATAAATTTAAAACGAGGTAATGTCCTTTGTATGAAAACTTCAAAAATCATGCTTTAACATGTTAAGTGTGATTTTCGTAATTCATGCAAATCGGATATCCTTTTCAAAAGTTTTCCAAAATATTCTTCAATCTCATATATTTACAAAGGATTTTAAGACAAAAAAAAAACAATGTTCTTTCGTGTGAAAACCGCGAAACACCATGCCCTAACGTGTTAGGTGTGAATTTCGTATAATTCACGCAATAGAATACTCCCTTTAAAATTTCCCGAAACATCTTTCAATTTTGAAACTCCGAGAATATAGTGTCCTAATGTGATGGACACGTCTCCTAATTCTCATAGAGGATCGAAATACGGGGAAGAATTTTTCTTAAAAAGATTTCCCTTAAAATTACACAAAGCCTTTTAAAATAAACATCGCATTTTAAACTTGACTTGAGTTTTCATTGTTTTCATAAAATAAGACCTGAAAATAATCATGTGGTACCAATTCTGGGCGTATGAGGGTGCTAATCCTTCCTCACGCGTAACCGACTCCCGAGCCCGTTTCTCTGGATTTCAAAGACCGACCCTTTTTAAAAATGTTTTAAACGTTTTGTGGTGATCCAATCACACCCAAAATAAAGATTGGTGACGACTCCCTTTTTACTCCCATTTTTCCAAACTTTGAAATGATTTTTTTCGAAGCGCCGTTCCCGAGGTGGTTTCGACAGTTGTTTTGATAAATGTTTACATTTTCTAAATTTAAAAGTCAAACTATTAAGTTAAAACACAAAACTACATCGTTTTGATAGAGTTTACTCATTAAATTAAAAGTAAAAAATCATTATATTATTTATGTAGTTAAATAATCTTGTATTCGGTCTATATAAACGTAACATTTAATATAAATAATAGGATATGTTAACTCGACTCAACTTGACTCGAAATTTTTTGACTTGATTCGAATCGATTCGATTCGAAAAAATTTTAAATTGAGTTCGGTTACTAAAATAGGATTCGTCAACTCGACTAACTCAAAATTTTTGGCTCTATTCGACTCGACTCGATCGAATACTCACCCCTAAATCTATTATTATTATTATTATTATTATTATTATCAAGGACGAATACAACGGCTGACAAAGCCCTGATCTCCCTTAAAATGAAATTTTTTTTATTTTAATCTTTTAAAATTTTAAAAATTTTAAATTAATAAAAATAAAATTACACTTTAACCTCTTAAAATTATAAAATTTTAATTTAATCCTTTAAAATTATAAAAATATAAAAATTTAATTTCGTCCCACCTAAATTTTTTCCTGGCATCGCACTGATTATTATAAACTTGGTTCCAAAACCCAACGAATTAGTAGATAAATAAATAAAAACGTGTTGCTCAATTACATATGCAGGAAATATTATAAAGCTGTTAGAGTAACGAACTTCGAAATTAGATCAAAAGAGAAGTTAAACAAAAGACAAAACTACCAATGAATTAGGTATAATGAGAAATTTAGTTTTTAATGTTTATATTTTTTTATCAATTTGATATTTATTATTTTTTTCAGTTAAATTTTGTCATTAATTTTTTTAAGAAGAGTTAAATAGTTTTTTTAAACAAAAATTATGATTAAAATATTGATTTTTTAATGATGTTGATGTGGCAACTCTCATGCACTTTATATTGATATAATATTATTTATCTTATATGCTACGTTAACAAATAATTTAAAAATTATAAAATATTCAAAAAATTAAAAAAGTATTAAAAAATTCTTAATTTTAATATTTCTATTAAAAAGCAATTCAATTCAATTCTTAAAAATTTAATGTTGTAGTTAATATTTCTATTAAAAAGCAATTCAATTCTTTTTGAATGATTGATGGTCAAATTCGACTTCTTTTAAAATGTTGATGGTCAAGTTTAGATAAAAGAAAGAAAGAACAATGATCAAATTAACAAAAAATATAAACGTTAAATGTTAAATTTATCACTATGCCAATAAATTATTCAGACACTTGATAACTCTCATATTTAGAGTTATGTTAGTATAGTTTTTATGGTAATTTAGGGGGTAATTTTAGCATTTAGGTTAGTTTTTATTACTTTTTGTAGTTTTTCAAATTAATTATATATTTTTTTTATTTTTAGAGTTTGCTCGAATTTACTAGCTATTTTTCTCTCTATATTGTTGGTCTCGGATGAAGAATGAAAGGTTTGGAGCATAGAGTAAAAAGTAGCGAAGAGAAGTCTTCCGCTCCACTAGATTTTAGTATAGTGAAGCACAATCTTCAATTCAAAATTTCAAACAGCAAATAATTCGCTCCACCACAATTTTGCATCCAATGGAGCGGAACGATTAAAACCCTAAAAATAAAAGGTGACATGATTTAAGAAAAAAAGAGGAAAAATTTAACTTGGAAGCTGAGAAATCATTCTTTCACACCAAGGGGAGCTACAATCTTGCAAAGACGGGAAGAAAAAGTGATCTGGAGCGTTTCACATCAATTTGATAATTATTTTTATCTCTAGATTATTTAATTTTTATATTCTCTCAATGCAAGTTTGTTTTGAATTTCTTCTTGTGATGTTTTCTCAAATCATGAACTAAACCTTATTTTTCTTGAAACGGTGATGGATCCTATTTTTATTTAATTAATTAATTTCTCTTCAATTGTTTTGAATTTTGTTTATTATTTATTCTATCTTATGTTTATTTAATTTGCTTGCCTGATCACCAAGTTGCTTTAATTCGATAATCTTGATCCGTCTTGGAAGAGAAATTAAGATTTAGATCTTGATTGAATAGATTAAGATTAACTTTAGTAGCACCAATGAACAAGTTAATTTGGGCTACGATAGGAATATACATGATACCCTAATCAATCCAATATGTTTGTTTTTAATGATTTCGACCAACTTGCCTAGCATAAGAATATAGTTAGCGAAGAAGGGGGATTAACTTAGCTAAAAACTGAAATGGTTTAGTTAATGTCATTGAATCTTAAGTTAGTAATTACATAGATTGAACAATTGAATGAGAGATAATTGATTAACTGGAATCAAGGATTTTACCTTTTTTTATGAATATTTTCATTATAGGTTCTGCTTTTTTTAATACAATATATTGAATTAATCATAGCCCATCCTCAACCCATAAATAGGAGGATAATGAGCTTCAATGCACTTGAATCCATGTCCAGCTGCATTGACTAAAATATTCATGTCAATCGAACTAAGACTCAATCGACAGATTTTCTAAATTTTTATTTGAGATAATGGAGATAGATTCTGTTTATTAAAAATCAATTAAAAAATAATGAATGGGCGCGTTATCATCAAAGTTTGCCCCCATTGTAATTAGCCTCAATTTGATGATCGCCAACGTTCAACCCAGCGTCTTGTTTGATGAAACTCTTTCAATCTTTCCATCAACTTCGACTCCAAACTGTCACGCTCGTTGCGTTGGTGTACTGGCCGTATCTTATGATAAATCCTGTTTAATTAAATATATTATTAAAAAATTATAAAAATAAAAAAATTCAGTTCAATAATTTTTTAGCTCGATTCTATTACTTCACACCAATTCATGAATCAATCGATTTAACTTTTTTTTTAGATTGATATACCGATTAATTTTCAATTCACTGGTCCAATCAATCAATACAGTCTGGTTCCAACAACCTTAAACAAAACATGCAAAGCTCTCTTGGCTCTAGGGGTGTAATTAATCCAAGTTTAGCTGAACTCGGAATAATGTCAAGCTTGAATCAAGTTGAAATTCGGAGTTTGATACTTAATTCGAACTCAATAAAACAATTATTTTTTTGGTATGATGCTTGAAGATGGGTAGGCTACCGTGAACATGGTCGGAGTAAACATGGCAAGTCCCGGAATTGTACTGAAATTTGTGTTCGTGGTCGAGTTTGTAATAGTACTTTTTTCGATATATGTCGTTCCAAATGTTCATCACAATCAATAGAAACGCAGCAAAGGTCAATGGCGAGTACACTGTTATGGAAAGAAGGACGCGGCCACCAATGGACCCCCACGCTTTCTTTTTGTTCCTCCGTACATTGGGTCAATGGCTTTCACCGATTTCAGGTCACCATAGATGGAAATGGTGAATGGTTGTACGAAGTAGAAGAAAATGTAGGTTACCTTCGCCGATAGCATTGGCTTGTAAGACCAATATGAGCGCGTATTTGATGAGAGGAATGAGAGTGAGGGTTTAGAAGATCAAAGAAAGAACCCTAATAATTAATCGTTGTTCTAAATCCTAATAATTAATCGTTCTTTTTTATACAATGTTTGAAATTATTCATAACCTCCAACTCATAAATAAGAGGATAATATGCTTTAGCGCATTCGAACCCACGTCCTCTTGTATTGACAACAATATTCATGCTAATCGAATTAAAACTCAATTAATAATTTAATACTAATTTATATACTAAAACATAAAAAAATAAAGGATTTTTTACCCAAATAATACAAAAATAATAATTATCTATCAAAATAATACACTTCCCCCATTGTTTACCAAAATGATACACTTGGGGGGAGTGGTGCCTCTTAGATAGGCACTACTCTGTGGAAAATCTGACAATTTCTTTTTTATTTTTTATTAATTAATATTAAAAAATTAAAAAAATACGGGTTTGATATAAATCCAGTAAAAAAAATACGAATATAGTATAAATTAGTGGTACCTACCTGACAGGCACCACCAATGATGCCTACCTAACAGGCATCACCACAAAAAAATATGTTTATGTTTGTATTTAATTAATTATGTTTATGTTTATGTTTAGGATATAGTGTTTAGGGTTCAGGATTAGGATTTAAGATTTAAGGTTTTAGGTTTAAAGTTTTGGGTTACTACATAATTAAACCTCAAATCATATATCTAAAACCCTAAGCCTAAAATTTTAAATCATAAATCATAAACCCTAAATTTTATGCCCAAACATAAACATAAGCATAAATATAACTAATTAAATACAAACATAAACATAATTAATTAAATACAAACATAAACAAAAACATATTTTTTATGGTGATGCCTGTTAGAGAGGCCCCACTCCTTTATATTATACTTATATATTTTTATCGGGTTTATACTAAATTCGTATTTTTTTATTTTTTATTTTTAATATTAAATAATAATAAAATAAATTATCAGATTTTTCAGAAAGTAGTGCCTATCTAAGAGACACCACTCCCTCAAGTGTACCATTTTGATAAACAATAGAAAGAATGTATTATTTTGATAAAAAATTATTTTTTGTATTATTTGAATAAAAAATCCAAAAAATAACACTTCAATCAAACATAACATTAATGTGTATTTTATAATCTATATAGTTTTTTGTTGATTTTATTTTCTTATTTATATATGTCATGTAATGATGGATGTAGCATTGATTACCCGAAAAGTAATAAAGAACTACAATTATTATGTATTAAACTATTTGGAGTATACTTTTAATTACCCTCAATCTCTTTCCTACATGAGAACATTTTCTTTTTTATAAAAATGGTACAATTATTGAAATATTAAAAGGTTTCTTGAGTGGAAGAATTACTACTCATGATTTAAACATAGTTAAAAAAATACGTCCCATTCAAATATATATTATATTTAAATTCTGATTAGGCAAATGTCAATTGAATATTAATTTTGTTATAAATAATTAAAAATTATTTAAAAATAATCAATATTATTACCCAAAGTATTTGTTTTTGATTTCTTATATTTTATGTAAAATTTAATAAAATAATTTAAACCAATGATAAATTATTAGATCCTCAGTTCGAATTTTACAATTGTAATCAAAATCTAATTTATTATTTACCTAATTCTTCTTATAAATATATTTTACACATATTTTTTCCTTCGATATTTAAAAATTTTCACGGTCAATATATCAAAATACCAAACAATTACCTGATATACATGAAGAAGATTTTGATAAAGATACAATAAAATGTTGATTAAGAAATAAATTTAAATAACATTATATTCAAAAAATGAATAAAATTATCTCAATATCATGCGTCTTTAATTGATATATTAAATAGTAATGTTGAACTATGGAAGTCTATGATGGTCTGAGTATGACATGATTTTTGAAGACGCAACAATTAGTTCTCGAAATGGATAATTTAACAGTTGTTAATATTATAGTTAAAGAAATCTAAAACCTTCTTCAAATGTTGTGATCCGTGCAATACATAAAATATTGCAAAGAGGATAGATTGTTTGTCTAAAACATGTTTATTGAAAAGCAAATAGCGTAATCGATGCATTGTTTAATAGTGCGAAAATAAAAGAGCTTGAATATTATTTTTTTTCAATAAACCTCCCGAAGAAGCAAAGTTCACTATACATGCTGACAGCATGAAAATCACCTACACAAAGATAATTAATACACACGTAATTCATATAAAAATATATTGGGACCCAAAAAAGGGGAATTCTGTTGCGGTGTAAGTCAGAAAATTTCTGAACCGCCTTTAAGAAATGGTAGTTTTGGATTATGGAGTTTAGGGTTTTTCTACTGAAACGGCAATGAGCGATGCCCAGTCCGTCCTTAAGTCCCATCGGATTCTCAAGTTCTTCGTCATTTCCCTTTTACCTTCTCCATCGTCTTATTCTGCTTCATTTCCCCCCGTCTTTCTCCTAGCTTGTTATATTCACAAATAATAAAATAACATCAACTCTTTTCAAACATACTAGTGAGCACTTTATTAGACCGGTGATATTCTCGTATTATGTAAGATTTTTATTTTTCGACTTTGACGAGAGCTTGAGTGTTATCGTTTAAAATGTAAGTTTACAGAGCTAGAATGTTTTGTCAGATCAAATCGTGCATGGTGCATGATTACTTATCAAGAGGATGTGAGCATTCATGCATGGCACTTGTGGGCTCAAACCCTATATATCACGTACAAATGCTTAGTACTCGTGCGTCACCCATTACCAAGGTAGATACAAGTAGATCTGATCATGGGCTAGGCCACCCAACCCGACCCGAAGGCCTGCCCAAAAAATGGGAGGGTTTGGACAAAAATATAGGCCCGAAAAATGGGCTTGAACAAAAATGAGGCCTATTTTCTAAACGGGCCGGGTCTCGGATATGAGTTTTTTGGCTCGAGCCCGGCCCGATCCTAATAAATTAATCATTTTTAATAAAAAAAAGTATATTATTGTTTTGCTTGTTGTTTTTTGTTGTTTTGGTGCTTTTTTTACTGTTTTGATAGTTGTTTTCGTGTTGTTTTTGCTGTTATTTTTGTTGTTGTTTTGGTTATTATTTTTGTTGTTTGGATGTTATTTTTTATGCGTTTTACTATTATTTCACTGTCTTTTTTAATATTATTTGAATATTGTAGAAATTATGTTTTATTGTTAATTTTTTTACTAATTTATTTGCAACTATCTTAATATAAAATTTTTTTAATGTATTTTAAATTTATTTTTTAATGTTTGTTTTAATGTTTTTAAATGTATTTGATATATTATATTTTTAAAAAAAAATTTGTATGTAATAAAATAATCTAAAAAATTTAATACGGGTCGGGCCGAGCTCGAGTTTGACTATTATAATTCGGGTCGGGTTTGAACAAAAATTTAATCCCATTTTTCGGGCTGGGCCGAGCTCGAGCCTAACAATTGGACTAAAAATTTTATTGAAGCCAGGTCCGAACCCGACTCGGCCCGACCCACGATCAGCTCTAGATACAAGGCTCCAAAAATGATAATATTATACTTTAGCCTCCAAAAATGAAATATATATATTTAATCCTTTCAAAAATGAGAAAGTCATAAACTAATACATAATAAATTTATATTTTGACCTCTTTAAAATTTGTTATTCAATTCCAATCTCTCCTAAAAAAATTAGATTCATCCCTATGCATAACTTGATCCGACCATAATGCTCGATTGACCTTTTTCTTCATGCACTTAAGCTGTCTTCAGAGTTAGAAGACAAAACCTTAGCTTAATCCAAAAATAATACCTACATGTTGATGAGTCTGTCGACTCTAAACGTACGACACTTCAATAACTTATTAAAAAAAATCACTTTCCCCTGAACAACATACACTTTATTTGGAACCTTAATTAGATTTAAAATTAACAAAATTCAGCATCTCTCAACATTATTTTCTTTATTTACAAGATTCAAACCTCAACCGAGTTTTTCAGTATGATGTTGGATTATTCAATGAATTATCTACTATAAAGTTGATTGCTTAATTTCAATAAGCAAACATTGGAGGCTCCTAATTACAACAAACCGTATCAAACAATTAAATTGGACTGACATTATGTTAAAAGCATATATAATATGGTAGGACATCAAGGAATATTCGAATATAGAAACCCTAATGAGATAAATTATATCTGCGTGTATTTTGTTTATCAACGAAAATTTCTAAATCATATTTGTACAAACAATGAACCAATCATTTATGTCCATCCACTTCACCTTGGGTTGGATTTTATGCACTTTGTATTTTGCCTAAAATACTATATAAAAGTTATTTAAATTTTTTTATATTTACAGTTCATGTTCAATGTTTATGATTGTCTCTTTCAACAATATCATCTTTAAGATTCGAACTTAAATTCTTTCCTTAAAAGGCAATATGTTTTACTATTGCACCAACCGCTTGATAAGTAATCTGTAGAAGTTTTTATCAACTAAATTAGTATTTAAACTTAATTAGCATGTTAAAAAATTATTTGAGTACATATATTAAAGTTAAAAATTTATTGATTTGATTATAAAATAAAAGTTATGATCTTATTTAGGTGCAAGTTGAAGGTTTTAAAGGGGAATTAATTACTTCAATTCATAAATGAGACTAATATAATTTGAAGAAATAAATAATAAACCGTCGTCATAAGTGGTGAATGATAAATTTCATCAACACAATAAAAGTTTTAACATCAACATCAACATCAACATTGTAATTAGCTTCGCCACAACTCAAGTACGAGATATTTGGAGTGATTGTAAGCATTTAATACGATAAAAAAATCAGTCTTGGATGGTCTCAAGCAACGGACAAAAATTGGTAAAAGAATCGAGTTTACCAAATTGGAGAGGATAGTGACAAAATCATCCTTAAAATCACTTGAAAAGATAAGACTAAAAAACGTGCTACAAGAGCAGACAAAAACTTCTAAAAGTGAAATTAAACAACGAAAACAAACAAACAATATATATAAACTTAAGACGACACAAGTCCAAACTGACTTGTAAAATCATTTATTATTTTGAAATATTTTCAAAACAAAAACATATTAAGAAGTCGACGAAAAGTTATCCACTTTTCAAGAGAAGTTGTTGGTAGGTGGAATTTGACATGATTTGAATGAACATAACATATGCTAATGTAACATAATTATTTCGTACATTTTTTTCTCTTACTTCATATATGTGTGTTCATGGCCCTAATCAAACTTAAGCTCAATTTCAAAAATGTTTTCAGGCTCAATCCAACTTGCCTAAATAACCTTTTTTAAATAAAAAATATTTTTAATTTAAATTTAATTATAAAAATATAAAAATGTTTACATAAAATCATTTTTATATATGAACCCAATGAGTGACTCCAATGAAAAAGAGGATAATATTCATCTTAGGAGATTCGTGATCGAGCACTTATGTGTGCAAGGTATGTGTGCATTCTCAAAGAGTTAAGAAAATTTAAGTAGATACTACCATATAATTATACTAGTATATTAAAAAAATCATTTTTATATATTGTTGAAATTTCTTAACAGTAAATCAAGGCCAATTGGACCAACCTAAGATTGAAAAACTAAATTAAGTCTAACTCTACTCGACCAATGAACACCCCGTAGTTGATGGAATGGGACAAATATATTGAGTTTTAACTTTCTTATTCTTTTTAACCCAAGTCCAAAATTGGGCCTCCAAGCCCATTTACCTGTCCGAAATTGGGGCCTTCAACCGGACAGGCGTTGACCTTGAACTGTAGCTTTTATGCGGCTGTTTGTCTGACTTATTCCGACAGTGACCTTTCTTGGGATAACAAATTCCACGTTGACCTTCCACTATCAACTAATGAAGCAATCCCCTTGGAAACCAAGAAGTTCCATTTCATCCTCCAACTCAACTAAGGTCCCTTGTCCGTACCTTCTATATGTGTATATATATATATACACACACACAATACTTTCACCATCATCATCGTCATCACCAAATATCGACATTAAGGGAAAATCAGAAACAATAATGGAGCAGATCAGATCCTTGAAGTTAACTGTAGTTTCCACAGAAGGTTCAAAAAGGTGAAACACCTCTCCAAGATGGACATATACGTCGTCGTTAAAGTCTCAGGAGGAGACTCGACCACGAGCAGAAAACGCCGGTGCACAAAGACGCCGCGACCAGTCCCAAGTGGAACCATCCCATGGTGTTTAGCTTCAACGAGTCACTTGCTCAAACAAATACTACTCTGGCCATCACTTTTAGGCTCATGTGTTGCCGCACTTTTCGTGGTTTCAAAGAGACTGGTGAAGCTCAAGTTCCCATAAAGGAGCTACTCAACGGCGCCAGTAACGGTAACTCTGCTAAGTACACTACGTACCCGCTTAAGAAACCCTCGGGTAAGGCAAAAAGGTAAGCTCAACTTTGTGTACAGGTTTGGGGAGAAAGCAGGTAATGCAGTCCCTGCGTATCCGTTGGTTATGACGTACGGCAATGAATCCACTATACCCTTCGCCGCATAATGCAGCTATGCCGGCTTATCCTACCGTCGGTTATAGTTATCCACCTGTAGGGTTTTAGCAGCTACCAGCTCAAGAAGCGTACAAACCAGCTCCACAACCACCCGCTGGGTATCCTCCTATGGGGCCTGGATTGTATTATACACCACCACCGGCAGGGTATCCACAAATGGAGCCAGGAAATGGGTACTCGTTGGTTGTTCAACCGAAGAGAAAGAATGAGAGTGGTGATGGGTTGGCGTTGGGAGCTGCAACATTGGTGGGGGGATTGCTTGGTAGGATCTTGCTAGGGATATGGTGTCTGATGCAGCCGCTAGTTACAAAGCTGGTAAGGTTATGAAAATTTTATTATTTTTTATATGTCTTTTGAAGCTTAAGTTAATTTTTTATGGCCTAATAATTTATTTTAATTTAATATATTGCAGGGTTTATTATACAAGATAAGTAACAATTTTGTAGTAATGGTTTATTGCAACAGATAAATTGGTGATATTTGAATTAAGACAACAGATAATTAGTATGAGATTTAGATACAATAGTAAGCTTGATGAGTTGAAAATGAAGATCAGCGAAAAATTACAGCGCCTTGTGGGAAGACAGTAACTACAATCCGACGTCAATAAATCTCGTCAAGTTTAACCAGGTTGAGCTTCTTGACGATGAAGATGTCCAGACTATGATAAACGTTCATGGCAAAATAAAAAATCATGCAGTGGAGTTATATGCCAAGCTGGTTGACATCGAACAAGGGAAAGTGGATTATGAAAAAGTAATAATCAGCTTTATAGAATAAATATCCTCAGGTTAGATATATATACATTTAAGAAAAATCATCTTCAAAACATAAAAAAGTAATAAAAAATTACACTAACCAGCAAAAATGTGATTTTCAATCATATAAACAATTAATAGAACATTGGAAAGAAAAATTTTCCAAGACAAAAGATAAACATGAAAGAATAGAATATTTAAGACTGATAGAACAACTTTATGAAGAACATAAAAAATTGTTTAGATTATTTAATTATCATTATATGTTAAATTATGATACTACAGACAGTAGTAGTAGTAGTTCTGAAAACTCTAGTAATAATATAAATATAGAAGATTTAAAAGTAAATAGTGATCAATCTGATGAAGAAACAACTTCAACAGAAGAGGATGAAAACATAGAAATTCCAGAACCTATGGAAACTGATCAAACAGATCAAGATCCTAAAGGAAAAAGGAAAATAGACTCTAAAAATTTTAAAGATGACTTATTAAGATCAGGAAACAAATCCTATAAACAGATAGATAATACTACACGAATTTTCGATTATCAAACAGATAATATAGAAAATTTAGCTACTAATGAGATTAAACCTGAAAATCCAGGAGAATCTTCTAATCAACCTATTCCAAATAGGATAGATGATTTAAATAAAAGAAATGTTGCTCAAGGAGGAACATATTTAGACCTTACTAATATTCCCATATCAGATTATGAAAAAACCATAGATGATTGGGCACAATCTATGACAATTGTTGTAAACAACAATAATTGGACTAAAGAAAAATTTCTAAATTACTTTACTGGAACATTTCTAGGAGATGTTCTGTAATTTTTAAGAAGATGGGAAGAATCAGATAAAGGAAAAGAACAAAAAGGATAACTAATTAATCAAATTCAGACGTCCAAAGATTTATTAAAAGGTTTAACTCAAATTCTAAAAATAGAATTTTGTGGTTATAATGACAAACAGGATCAAAATAGTGCATCCAGTTATATATTAACTAAAATTAAGTTATGTGATATTAGATATTTAGAAAATTTCTCTAAGAAATTTCTCCATGAATATCAAAAATTAAATAATGATAATATAGATTTCTGGAAAAACCAGTATTTTCATAAATTACCACCACCTTGGGATGAGATTTGCGTCAAAAAATACGAATCTTACCTAGAAAAACATAGTAAATTATCAGGATTAGATAAAACTACTATAGATTCTATAGGCAATAGAATCAATTTTGCTAAAGAAAGAATTACTAGTCATTGTCTACAAACAAAAACTGCTAAACAAGTTAAGCATAAATTAAGTTCGCAATATTGTTCTAAAATATTAGAAAATGAATGGGAATTTGGATGTAAACAACCTATAACTCTCTTCAGAAAAAATAAAAGAAAGAATAAGAAATATAAGTTTATAAAAAGAAAATATTGGAATAAAAATAAGATAAAATCCAATAATAATAAAAAGAGAAAATTTGTTAGGAAAAAGAATCCTAATAAATCTAGAAAACAGATATGTAAATGTTTTATTTGTGATGAAGAAGGTCACATAGCACCTAATTGTCCTAACAAAGGAAAAAGTGCTAAGAAAATGATAAAAGCCTTAGAAGAAGAAAATCTAGAGGTTTGTTATGAAGAGGAAATAAATCCTGAAGAAATATTATATGAACTGATATCAGAAACAGAATCTGATACAGATGAAGAAGAAGAATTTATATTCATGATAAATAGTTCTAATAATCAATTAGAAGAAATTCCTACAACTGAACGACAGGACATAAGATTAAGAAATTTAATCGGAGAAGAAAAAGATCTTTCTGATGAAATGATAGAAAAGATAAATAAAAATCATATTTCTAAAGAAGAGATATATAAGATATCAAAGTTCAAAATATGAACTCAAAGACATATAGAGAAAATTAATGGCAACACAGTCGCTAAAGATACTAGAGGAGGATTAACTTGTTGTTCAACCTTATTTAACTTGTTATATAGCTTATGGAAATATACAGAAGTTATATCTATTAGACTATTAAAACCTTTACTAATTGAAGCTATATTGTTTTCGTTTTTAGAATCAATATGCATAATATGATTACAAGTTTTATCCTTATATAAACAGTCTGTTTCTTCCATGTTTTATTAATCTTTGGTACTTAAAACTGTCTGCTATCTGTAGATTTCTTACTTCTAAGGCCTAACACTCTCACTCTGAGATAAACAGGCAACAGTAAGACAGTATAACAGATATATGGGTTTCAAGATTAAAATAACATGAAATAACAAGATTGAAATATAAAGGACAGAACTTACAATAATATTATGATATTATTCCTCCAAGAAACGAAATACTGTAGCTCTGATACCAGTTACAGGGAGACACTGGACACCAGATAGAATAGAGACACTGGGAGATAATTACAGAGAAATTACAAGCGGAAGTATTTTACAAGAGTGCCTAAGAAAGCTAAGAAAAACTGGAATGAATTCCGAATGCCTTGTTTAGGCTCAGCTCTCTCCTTTTATAGGAAAAATTTACAAATTGTAATCTAAAATTTCTGAAGTTCGGATGCCATCAGATAAGTATGCTATCACTTCATTTTGTTGAAGTTTAACACCTGGCAATGCTTTTCCTTGTTGATAAGCATGAATTCTTCCGGATTTTTCTGGCCATTACTTCTTTGTTGAAGTTTGACACGTGTTTATTATTGATGTTGACAATTTATTTTGTCCTTATCCCTCCTGGATGTTATCAAGATTCATTTCTTCCAATTCATCCAGATTTAATGAGGCATTGGAAATTCTGGGAGGTGAATTCCAATTTTGCCATGTGTCCCTGATTTGTTCCAGGATTTCTGAGGGATAGTCATCCATGTCCATTTCAGCTATCTTTTTTAATAGCCTTATGGCTTCACCATCTGGTTCATCATGGTGTTGATCAAAATAATCATATACAAAGATTCTTTTGCCGTCTGTGCAGGAATAATATGTCTGTTTTGACAATATTTCCTTGACTTTATTCATCAGATCAATTCCGGATTGGACTTGATAGTGGAGGAAATTCTTTTGGCATCTTTCAATTGTTTTATTTAGATGCTCTGGATCCTCATTCACAGCCGAAAGTAGAGGACCTGCTATAAGCTTGGAGAATTCCCAGATTTGATAAGGTTGATAAAATCTTTCTTTCTCAGCAAAACCAATTAAACTGTAAATATTAAAATGAAAATAAAGCATAAAATCAAAATTTTTTGTTTTCTTTATCAACATAGATTTTAAGAAAACTGGAAAATTTTTTGTTAGATGAAAAGAAAAATTTTGTACAGTTAATTGTTTTACAAAACCTCATTCAATACTTGTTATATCAAATGGTTCATGATCAAGTCTAAATTTAATAGCAGGGATTTTTTCTCCCGAAATAGTATTATAAATATAAGCTTGATAAAAATACTCAGAAAAAGATTTTTGAAATACATCTTGTTGTTTGCAAATGTATTTATTGATATTTGAAAATACTTCTGGTGGCAAAATATATTTGGATTTATGGAAAAGGCAAATTCGAAATAACTTATTTATTACCGGATTGGTAGTTCCTACCTCTTTAAAATACTGAACTGTATCAAGGAGATTGTTTATCTCCTTGAGATCTAGATATCCGATATCAAAATCATCCCACTCTCTGGTTAGAATGGAATTTAGCAATAAATTATGACATCTTTTTTCTGTAGCCGTTTTTTCAACCAATTTTTCAGATAGCTTGGTTAAAGCTCTTTTGAAATTTACTCTCTGCTCTGTAATATGGGTTTTCCATATTTCATTAATGATATCATATAATTCTGGTGGTATACCAGGATTATAGAAATCTTTAATTTCGTTCATCTGTCGTGCTTTCAACAGATTTTCATCGATGCAAAATTTTTCCGCATTCTTGATCACTTCTGTATAGCTGGTTTGATATGCAGAATTAGGGTCCTGAGACCAAGGTAAAGAATTGGCTTGAGGTATAATTGGTCGTGGTCGGACTGGTTGTCCCAAAAGAGGATATTGATAGGGTAAATAATATCCTTGATTAGGATATGGGCTTGGAAAAGGAGCTCTTAAGAATTGTGGATCTACAAATTTTGGATCCGGTCGTTTTTTACGAACCGTTGTCCATTCACCAACTTGTTCCAAAGGCTTTTTACCTTTGTTGGTAATATTTGATTAAGACAAGTACACCTATTAATAGTATAATTATAGTGAATAAATATATCGTTTCCACAAATATTAGAAGTATTAGTTTTTATTATCTTTCTATTATTTAATCAAATAAATCGAGTATTTGATTAAAAACTAAAATTAACTAAATTAATTACTAACGAACACGGCAAAGAACAAATCATAAAATAACCGATTAACAACCAAGAAGCGAAACAATACCAAATAAAAAATTCGCCTAGATTTTATTTGTCACTATTAATCTAAATTACACAATTTCTTTACTTAGTAACTTAATCCGTAGAAATCCCTAAATTATACTAATATCTCTTTCGAGAGTAAGAGCAACTGACCCTAAGTTGATTAATTGAAATTTCTTTCTAATTAAAACCTCTATCATCGCATTAACTCGTGTTATGGATTCCCTTATTAGATTTTACTCTAATCCATTAGATTTATATTGTCATATTTCTAGGATTACTTGCAACTCCACTCAATCATGCAAGATCTACTCTTAAACAGGGTTTATTCCTTCGTGCATACCATCCTATTTCTAATTTGTTAGAACCCTTCATGCCAAGCAACCACAAGTCCCTCATAAAGTGTCTTCGCTTCCATTTGAAAAATGCCAGATCTACCAATTCTCATGTCAAAGCCTAGTAATCAATTCCCCTCATGATCCTGAATCACAGCACCGACAACAGCAGATGATGTATGTTATGGTATACTACCATCAGTGTTGACTTTAACCCACCCCGCAGGCGGTGGCTACCAGCACTTTTTAGTGTATTCATTGTAACAACTATTATTCAACCTTGTTGGATTAGATATGCTGCGAGCCCAAGCTATACCAGTTGCAATAAAGTCCATGTTAGTGTAGCTAGGTCCTTTAAAAATAAAGTCATTCCTATGCTTCCAAATGAGGATGTTAATTGGGTGTGGCGAGTTCAGGGGAAGTATGCCCATCCCTGCTCCGTGACTCGCAAGACGAAAACCATCCCTGCCTCACCACTCACGTGGGTCTCAAAAGCCACCTAATCCTCGCTATACTCGCCCCATAACCCATTTCATATAATATATTTATAAGTATCAGTTAAATAAATATAAACTAAATTTTTTATGAAAAAAGTTTGAAATACTTGTGTTTTGGACTCCCACCATATATGTACAAAACAAAACAAGTACAAAACGATGTTAAGATTGAACAAAACAAGAACAAAAATTAAAAAACCCAACAACTAACATTCAATTACTATAGAAAACATATCGGATAGATCTGTTAGAGATCAATCCCATAGAGAGAGAGAGAGATTGGGAGGAGAATAGGACCGTAGGAGATAAAGAAGATGATGAAGCAGGAGCTTGAAGTATGCAAGTTGTGGCGTGGAACAATGGTGAATAATTTTAGGGTTTTCATGTAAAATAGATAAGTGAGAAACTAAAGGAATGAGATATATTAAAATTGGGTGAGAAATTGTAAAGTACTCTCCTTTATTTTCTAAAAAATAACAGTAAATGTGAATTGGGTATTGTTATAAAAATTAAATTTTTATAATTTTTTTATTTTTTAAATATGTTTATTATATTATTCGGGGCGGACGTGGATGGGACGGGTAAAAGGTCATACCCACACCTTTTTTACTACTCACGATTGGTCTAATTTTTATCTTTATCCCCGTCTAATAACCCACAAAATTTACACACATTCCAATCTAATTAGGTGCGAAGTGCGATCAGATCCAACAAAATCTGCCCACTGACGCCTACTTCCAAATCAATCAAGAAACAATGGAAAATAGAGTTGGCGATTCACAATCGATTATGGACCTAATAAGACTTGAGCAAATTCATTCACCATCGATTATAAACCTGTAAGACTTGGGCAAATTCATTTTAACCCAGTCTTCCAAGGAAGAAGAAAAAAAGAAAAACCAATCATTTAAACCCAGTCTTACAAGGATAAATCTTAATTTAATTTTAAATTCAATTGATATACAATCTTCATGCTACATAATTAATAGTATAACTCAAATGAATAAAAAACTTTATTAGTAAAATATTTTTTTAATTTCAATTGAGTATTATAATTAATAATAAAGTGTATTTTCATCAATTTAATTTTTTTTACAAATTCCTACTTTCTTATAAATATTAATTAATATTTTATTGGTAAAAAAATTTATTTAATCCCGTCTTTATTTTCGGGTCCCAACAAAATTAAACCGTCTTCCAGTTGGCGTGGGGACGAAGCAAAATTCTCTATTTTATATGGACACGTGTCATCTAATCAACCCAAAGATGAAATTTCTTACTGTTTTCTATGTTCCCCAAACCTCGAAAAGGACACAATTGTTGTTCCTCTTCACCATCGTAATTTGCTCTGTTTCTCTTCCCTATTCCCTTTTGCTCTGCTTGTTTTTAGTTTTTAGTTTTTACCGCCGTCGGCCCCCAGAATCCTCCATAATTGCTTTCTAGATCCCTCCAATGGCCACCCTATCAGCTTATCCTAACACTAATCCTAACACCAATTTCCTTTCCCCCTCCGATCAATCTAATCACGACCGGGAATCTATCCCTCCCATGCAACATCACCCTTCTTCCGAACCGGACTCCGATGCTAAACCAAATTTTCACTCCCCACTTTTGAACCCCTCCGACTCGGTTCCTCCACCCGTGGCTCCGCCGTCTCTACTCCATCTCTCTTTCAACCAGGATCATGGCTGCTTTGCCGCCGGCACTGACCATGGCTTCCGGATCTACAACTGCGATCCATTCCGCGAGATCTTTCGCCGGGACTTCGATCGCGGTGGTGGTATCGGGGTTGTTGAGATGCTTTTTCGGTGTAATATTTTGGCTCTTGTTGGTGGTGGACCCGATCCGCAGTACCCGCCTAATAAGGTTATGATCTGGGACGATCACCAGAGCCGGTGCATCAGCGAGCTTTCGTTTCGTTCGGAAGTGAGATCGGTTCGGCTTCGGAGGGACCGAATCATAGTCGTTTTGGAACAGAAAATTTTCGTTTACAATTTTGTGGATTTGAAGCTCCTGCACCAGATTGAGACCATTGCGAATCCGAAAGGACTCTGCGCGGTGTCTCAGGGAGCAGGATCATTGGTTTTGGTTTGCCCTGGATTGCAAAAGGGGCAGGTTAGGGTGGAGCAGTACGCCTCGAAGAGGACTAAGTTCATCATGGCTCATGATTCGAGAATTGCGTGCTTTGCGCTCTCTCAGGATGGCCAGTTGCTTGCTACCGCTAGCACTAAAGGGACGCTGGTTCGTATTTATAATACCATTGATGGTAGCTTGCTGCAAGAGGTATGTTACTCAATGCTATTAGCACCCCTCCATTTTCAGTTCATCTTAGGGTCTTTTCTCGCACTCTATGCAGCTGAAAAACCCCACTCTTCCATGGCTTTATATTGCAATATCATCTGGCACTGTATTAATTTTAATGTGCAGTTGATGTAAGAATTAAACATAATACTATCTCACTTTCGTAGATTACTCCTAAAATGTTTTGATGTTCTGAAAGTTCTCTTGTATTTGAACATAGGTGAGGAGGGGTGCAGATAGAGCTGAAATTTACAGTTTGGCATTCTCTTCAAATACCCAATGGTTGGCAGTTTCAAGTGACAAAGGCACTGTCCATGTTTTCAGCCTTAAAATTAATGCCGGATCTCCTGGCACTACCCAGTCACGAAGTACAGCGGAGCCTGTTGTATCTCCCCATTCATCTCTTTCTTTTATCAAAGGTAAAATGCCCTATTTTTGGCCACTGCATTTGCTCTTCTCATTGTTTTAAGCAATGTAATTGTATTTGTGTTTAATCATCACTGGGTATCTGTGAAAGTTGACAATTGAACTATTTCATTTTCTTTCCCTAGGATTAGATTATACAAATGCTCAAGCTTCCCTTTACTGAATTATATTAATAGAAGCCATGGAACAAGAACATCCATGTAAATTAGCTTTGATGTCTTCCATTTTTTTATATATGAGATACTCGTTACTCATGGCATGAGAAACAATACAACTTTTGGTTGGATGATAAGTATACTTACTCAGCAAGTTAGCATTCTAATAGCATGAAAGAAAATTGTGGCTGTTTTAGCTCTAGAAAATAGGCATTTGAGGTTATTGTCTTCAATGATTTCTTGAGCAACTATGATGAGCATCTAAAATGGTTTTCTGCATATAGGAGACTTAACCAAGTACTTCAGGCAGCAAACAAACTAGCACTTGAGCAGACCTTAGCAAGATTGTGTCTAACATATCTAGAGATTAGTTGTTTGAGAAATTTATTTGTTTTTGGGGAGTGTACCATGGTAATCATCTAAATATGTTTTCTGCTTGTAGGTGTGTTACCAAAGTACTTCAGTTCAGAATGGTCAGTGGCTCAGTTCCGCCTGGTTGAAGGTTCTCAGTACCTTGTTGCTTTCGGCCACCAAAAGAATACAGTGGTAATTCTTGGCATTGATGGAAGGTAAGAAGAAAACAAGAAAGACCAATAATGGTATCAAAAAAAAAATTTGTTTGGAACAACCATCAGTAATCGGTATAAAATTTTCTATGGTTGCTGTGTAAGTCTAATTTTAATATGCTGATGAATCAATAGAACTAACATTCCGGGTAGCTTTAGGAAGTATCATGTGACTTAGCAGCATTCTTGATAATTACTCAATGACCTTAACATAGAAGTTGATCCACCACTCTCCTTGAGTTTTCTGTTAGTCAGAGCATAATTTGTAAAATTTGCTTGGAGTAAATTTTCCTATGAAATTTCCTTGAAGCATATAGGTGAGATGTCATCAAAATGTTCCCCCTTGAGGTTGCCAAATCCTCTGAGAATATTTACATTGACTTTTCTCTCTCTCCTCCTCTAGCTAGCAATTTTAAAAACGAAATGATCAGAAGCTAGTACAAATGCAACCCGATAAAATGCCGCATGATATGGGTACACAAATTGCTTTATGTACTTAAACATGCACATGACATGGGGTTGACTTGCATTCTTTTCCCTTGGTCTTGTACATTATTACATTTTTTATGTTGGTTTTTGGTAAAGGGGAAATTTTTTATGGGATATATACATAATATATAGGAAGGGTCTAAAGTGGTGTTTGATATAATGGAATGCAGCTTCTACCGATGCCAATTTGATCCGGTGAATGGTGGGGAAATGACTCAGCTGGAATATCACAACTTTCTGAAGCCAGAGGCTGCTTTCTGAAGATTTTCATTTATATATACATATTTATAGATATATGTTTCTCTATTTTATATTTGGCATCTTCCACGGTCCACTTCCTCCTTTCCCTTCATTCACCTAATGCATTTCCCAATCTGTATATATATACTTAAGCATAGTTTTGTAAAGTTCGAAACTGTTCTTAAGAAAAAGTAAATAAATTTCAGCTGTTCATAATTGGATTCCTTTTATTTAAGAATGTGTTTGGATTAGAGATTTAAGGGATTTCATTAGATTTCTAAATTTTCATAAATGATTTTACCTCTTATTGTATTAAAATTTTGATACACAAATTTCACCTCCAAAATGATTTTTGAAAATTTCTTATTACTTTTTAATTCCTATGGTTAACTTAAACACCTAAAACATCATCTTATTAAGGGTAAACTTTATTAAGGTTAAACTTTATTGATGGTCATCTAACTATAAAAAAGTTTTATTGTAAGCATCTAAAATAAAAGCTTGCAATTTAGGTATTTATGTTACATAGTTTGTTTATTTTGAGCATTTGACATGATACTTTTTGGTATATGGATCAATTATTGGATGCCATATAACATAACTTGTTGCATGTCACTTTGCTAAATTTTTATAAGAGTTTTTACCGGGAGTGATCAAAATGAATAAATTATTTAACATTTGTGCTTAAATTGCAAACATTTTATTTGGATGCCTAAAATAAGAATTTTTTATAGTGAAGTGACTATTTATGTAGTTATCGTTTTATTAATTTTAAAATATATAATATATAATTTATATTTTATAATATTATCCACATGTTTATTTTTTTTATTTTTAATATCATTATGTTTTATAAATATAATTTTATTTCATAAAATTCCAATAGCAATTTTCTTTTAAAGTATTTAACTTATTAAAATAATTATAGATATTAGAAATCTTATCACATGTATAACCACAAATCTAGAGCACAGATGTATGTTTTAAAAAATACACTATAGATCATGAAACGTATGACTTGAAGCTATTTAATAATAATTACATATAAAATATGCACGATATAAAAAATAAATAAATAGATTTAATTATTTATCATTGAGTTGTTATGAATCTTAAGTCGGTATCGAGTTAACTTGTGACACCAACTCAATAAAATACATTAGTATAGATATACAACTGATGGAAATAACAAAGTGAGATAATTAAAATTAATATGTATAAAAATATTAAAATAAAATTTTAGTTGAGTGGTAAAGTAAAGATCTTACTAATGTAATTGGTTTATATTCAAATCTCACTATATGCATATTTTTATTGATTTTTTAAATAGTTTAAGGGTGTAAAAAACTTTCAAACTTTTTCAACAAAAAATTAAGCCCCTCATTTTTTTTTTCATTCAATTAAGCACTTGAACTTTCAAAATACATCAAAAAAACCTCAAACTTCTTCAAAAAAAAGCAATTAAGCCCCTGCTTTATTTTCCCACTCAATTGGATACTTGAACTTTAAAAATGCATCAAAAAGATCTTCAAAATTTTTCAAAAAAGCAATTAAGCCCTTGCTCTTATTAAAAATTAGAAAAAAACTATAAAAAAAATAAATTTTAGAAAAATTATTAAATTTTAATAAAATATAAAAAATTAAAATTTACTAAAAATTAGAATTTTTTTATAAAAATAGTAAGAAATAAAAAATTGTAAAATTTATAGAAATCATAAAAAAATTATAAACTACATCAAAAAATCTCTTTAACAATTAACTTTAACGGTTGATCGTTAAAGTTAATGACCTCTAGCTTTTTTCAATTAAAGTCATCACGTGTCGCAATACAGCGTGACATGTAGCAAAAAATGATAAAAAATAAAAAATAATAAAAATTATAGAAAAAATTATAGAATACTTCTTTTGGTACGATAATTTTTATAATTTTACAAAATTTATATTTCTTTACATTTTATATAATTTTCTTAGGATTTTATAATATATTTTGTATTTCTATATATTTTATAATTTTTTACGATTTTATAAAATTTTACAATTTTACAATTTTTTTTCTAATTTTTAATATTTTTTAATATTTGAATTTTTTATTAAAATTTATAGTTTTTATTGATTTTCATTTTTTATAATTTTAATAAAAGCAATGGTTTAATTGCTTTTTTTGAAAAAAGTTTCAGGGTCTTTTTGATGCATTTTAAAAGTTCAAGTACCCAATTGAGTGCAAAAAAATGTAGGGGCTTAATTGCTTTTTTGAAAAGGTTTGAGGGTATTTTTAATGCATTTTGAAAGTTTAAGTACTCAAATGAGTGCAAAAAAAAAGACGAGCTTAATTACTTTTTTTTAAAAAGTTTGAGTGCTTTTTACAGCCTTAAACCTTTTTTAAATGTAAAATACTAAATTACCCTTAAATAATATAATGAATTTTAATTAATAAAAGATATTTTTGTAATTTAACAACTGAGTTAGTGACTTAATTGAGAGAGTGATACCAATTTAATAAAATACTAAAATAATAGTATAAATAGTTTAATATTTTGAAATGAGAGAATTTAAAATAACTTAATATAAATTTTTAAATTTTTAAATTTTTTTATCCAATCAAAAGTAGAGATGACTTCTCAATATATAAAAATTTTCAAATGATTTTTAATGACACACACTCAAAATAGAAAAGTTAAAAGATTTATTGTTACTCATTAATATACACATAGGGATAATGAAAATATATGTACTTTAACAAAATTATTAATATGGTAGCTATAATTTTAATTTGTTTGATTTAATACCTATACTTTTGTTTTATCCAACCTTTTAATACTTCGATCTATCAGTATTAAATTTAATGCATCTTGACATGTGGACCACTAAAAGGGTGTCAAAGGACACAATGACCAGGGAAAAAAATAAAATGACATATAAGGACTTGTTGAAAATAATGTCTTTTTTTAAGTCAAAATCATTTAAAAAAATAAAATAATTAAAATATATATTTTAACAAAAAATATATTTTTAATTAAATTACTGTATGAGACTTTTAGAAACTCCAACTCACCTTCTGCTGTGAAGTCCACATTATGCATGTGAGTTGAAGGTGAGTATGCCCTGAAAATCAAATCTTTCTCGGCATCTTCGTCCGGACCTTCACTGTCTGAACCTCTATCTTCTGGTTCAGTTGGAATATGTTTTGGCTCAAAAAATAATGTAATTTCCAAACTATTCGCCTCAGAATCTCGGGTTGGATCGTCATCGAATTCAGTGCCCTCTTCATTCTCAACCCCACAACATCTTTAGGGTTGGTTGTCCCTTCGCTAGAGAAGGTCGTAGGGATCATCTCTTCTTGTATAGTTGTTGAAACAACCAAAATCAATTGTGGATTGCCTACCGATAGAACTTGATGCCATACCCTTGTAAGTGTTCCCAGCGCAAAACATCAACTGATCGAAGTTCAAATCAACACAACTAACTGAGTGTCATGCCCGGGTCCAGTATTATGAGTTGCTATCAAACCCTGACTACTGGACATTTTACCCGCTGTGGTCGAAATCTAGGGCTGAAACTGATAAGTGTCTTCCCATTAATGATTTTGGGATATCATAATGGGAACTTTCTAACAAAGCAATGAACCCATCGCACAACTGTGTAGTTGGACTCTCAACTTGCTCTCCCGTTCCGACTTCTTGAACTGAAACATATGTCAACCTCTGACCGCCTTCATCTGTGTTTGTAAACTCCGCATATAATTCGAGTATTGGTGATCCATTAGCAATATGCATCTGAACCATCACCTCCATCCCCCTTGCGCCTCTAATCAATAGCATCATATTTGACTGGGTCGACCAAAAAACGATATTTCAATAACGATACTCTCATCTGGGTGGATCTGATGATTTTTCACCTAATTCTTACATGGAGCTCCGACAATTGTATGTTCGAGTTGAAAGTCAATCACGTCGTTGTAACAACTCGATTTTTAGTGATGTCAAAAATAGTGATTTCGAAATCACAACTCTGATGAGTCGAGTTATAAATATTAATTATTTAATATTTATGATTTCATTAAAATCATATCAAATTTCGGTTAAGAAATTTTAACGTTTAGATAGTTAATTAAGCAAAAAGGACTAAATCGTAAAAGCTGAAAAAAGTGAATTTCACTAGTTAAATGTGCTAATTGGTAGAAGAAAGGCTTAGTAAGGTTCTTAAGAGGTAATTAGACCCTAAAGTAAGGTATTGGACGTTTTTGGCTATAAAATATATGAAAACTTATTTAATTACTAACGGGTAAAATGGTAATTATGAAAATAAATGTTCAAACAAAATTAAAAGTGGGGAAAATTGGTTATCTTCTTCATTTTGAAACAAAAGAAAAGAAGAAACCCTAAAATGAGAGCTTGAAGTACGACCAAGCTAGGTTCTTCATATTGGTTGGTGATTTTTCACCCGTTTTTAGTAATTTTTATGTTTTTAAGCCCGTATTAGCTTAATCTAGCTAACCCAAGGACTAATTTGTGATTCTGTCAAATGTTATAAATTTTTCCATTAATTAATGAGCTTGTTCTTGAAAGTTTATGGTAGATTTATAAGCTTGGTGGTTAGATTTGATATTTTTGTAAAGTGATTTTTGATGATTTTTAAGTTTACGGACTAAGATGTTAAAATGATGAAATTTCATGTACTTGATGTGAAATAATTTATTGTAGGGTTTTTTATGGAGGCTATGAATATTCTTCTAGGATTGAGTATGGAAGAGAATGATTATTTTGCATATTTAGGATTTAAGGACTAATTGAGTAAAAATGAAATGTTAAGGGTATTTTGTAAATTTCCCAAAAAGGACTTAAATGTATTAAATAAATTAAATTATATGATTTAATAAGGAAATTGAATGATTTTTTTTGTAACACCTAAAAACAGTAATCATCTCTGATCTAGGGTCTTAGGGTTTACAGAACTTTACGAGTTTTTTTTTCATACAAATAATTCAATCATAATCTATACAATTATAAATTAGTAATCCAAAATACTAGCTCCATTTAATCTTACACACTCATTCGCAATCATTCCAACCAATTAAGGATCAATTCAAACCATACTAAATCTTAGGATCACAATAAGAAATTTTCCCAATAGGGGTCACGCGACCTTGAGTCTCAACACACAACTTTCATCACTAGCCAACCAAATTATAATCCAAAACATACCCATCAATACATTTGCAAGAAAGAATCAATATCCATATCACATATCATGATATCTATATTCCATATCAAACTATAATACCATAATATCAACCAAGTTACATTAATCATTCTTATTATTACTATGTAGTACTCAAACCCGACACCGTCGTCGGTTAGGGTTTCAAGTCTTTTCGATCATTCACCGTTTACTAATTTCCAATATCGCTTCATTTTAATATAATTAAATAAATTAATATATCATACACAAAAATAATTATAAACTTAAATAACAATACAATCTATTTAGGGCAAAAATATCATTTCACAATTCTGGGGGACTTCTATCGGTACTTGTTGGATAAGTATCGGTAGTTGACAAGTCAGTAACAATTCAAGAAACAGTGCAGACTTCTATCGATACCTATGACAATTCTATCGATATAAGTGAGACATTTACCGATACAAGTCATGCTTTTACCGATACTAAAAACTCCAAATAGTTAAGAAGTTTTACCCTACAACTTCTACTGATACAAGTACCTAGACTACCGATACTACTATGAACAGAACTATCGATACTTCATATCTTACTACCGATACAATGTAAGACAGTAACCAACCTCTCTCTTACTCTGTACTTCTACAGATGCATGCAAGAATTCTATCGAAACAAGTATGCAGAATTCAATTATTCACACAAATCCTCAAGTTTATCAACTATAATTCAACGCAAGACTCTTATTCAAATTCTCATCTAGCAAAATCTATACATGATAATACTTGTTTCATCATATAAGCACAAAAATACAATCAATCAACACAAAGATTCTTAAATTCACATGTCAATTCATTACAAACACATTTGCTTAGTTACAACATCAAGCAAGCATGCAAGTTTAGTTTAACAAAGAATCAACAATCTAAAATCAAGCATTTCAAGGGTAACATCATCCTAGTACATGCCATATAACCAAGTGATGTAAATACTACCGAACGAGCTCCCGAGATAGTTTGAGTTCTTCGAGGTGATCCGATCTTCAAGCAACAAAATAGAATCTACAAAACAACAACAATTACATAAGGAAGCTTTCATAGTTAGCAAATTCGTAAAGTTTAACAAGATACCCAATAACATGTGTTGTACAATCTGTGAACCAATCGAACCAGAATAAAATTATGCTTCAATGATCGATATCCGTTTTACTCCCTGTTGACTCAAAGGTCATGCCTGTTACTAGTATACGATGCTGCTCACACTAAGCTGACAAGGACTCGCAACATATGCAGTACCTCAGCCATCGATACGGCCTGTAATCCAAATCTTGGATTCATGTCACATATAGTGACTCACGATGCTGTAGAGAATCCGCAACAAATGCAGGATCTCAACCATCGGACCAGTTTCACTTTACAATGACTCACGATGCTGTAGAGAATCCGTAACAAATGCAAGGTCTCAACCATCGGACCAGTTTCACTTTACAGTGACTCACGATGCGGTATAGAATTCGTAAAAAATGCAAGATCTCAGCCATCGAACTAGTTTCACTTTATAGTGACTCACGATGCTGTAGAGAATCCCCAATAAATGCAAGATCTCAGCCATCGGACCAGTTTCACTTTACAGTGAGTCACGATGATATAAAGAATCTGCAACACATGCAAGATCTCAACCATCAGACCAGTTTTATTTTACAATGACTCACGATGTTGTAGAGAATCCGCAACAAATGCAAGATCTCAGCCATCAGACCATTTTCTATCTTTGGCACAAAGTCGAGAAATTCTCATCTCGTCGATTATTTCTTTCACGTTTCCAATCGTCGTTGCTCATTTCCAAAAATCATAAGAAAGAAATTTATAATTAGTTATTAATAAGAATTTAACATTTCAAACTTACCGGACAAATTTGCAGTTAAAGTGAACTCCAAGGATTAATTCGTAATTTTCTCTTTTTCACGATCGACGGCACCTTCGTGATCTATTACAATAATTTCATTCAATTATTTAGATCAACATGAATTTTTAATCATTTTATGCAAATAAGCCTTTTTTGGTATTTTTATAAAATTACCCTTAACTTTTCACTTTCATTCAATTTAGTCCTTAAGCCTTAAACTTGCAAATTAACCATTTTTATTCAAATTTAAGCTTTGACGAATGTTCATGAGTCTTTCAACAGCACACTTTTTCCATTATTTCATCTTAAGTCCTTACAAATTTATTCCTTTAACATTTTAGTCCTTTAACATAAAAATTACTAAAAATTACTTTACAAAATCATCAAATCTAACAAAAAAGCTTATAAATCCTCCATAAACTTTCAAGAACAAGCTTATTCATCCATGGAAAAATTTATAACATTTAACAGTTTTACAAATTAGTCACCGGATTAGCTAAATCGAGCTAGAATGAACTCAAAAACATAAAAATTACTAAAAACGGACGAGATATCCTAACCTAATCAAAGTTTCAAAGGTAAACAATGGAAAAACATAAGTTTTCCCTCATTCGGCTGTGAAGAAGAAGAAGAAAGGATGAAAAATTGCATTTTTCTTCCTTTAATTTCATATATATACTTATGGCAATTTTATAAATATTTGATCTTTTAACTTAATTAACCTTACTTAAGCTTAATTAAATCCACTTATTACACCACTAATTGACATATAAATACACTAACTTAACCTCCATAGTTAAATTTTTTATTTAATCCCTTTAATTGAGCATTTCAACTTTTTACAACCTCTACGATTTAGTCCTTTTCATTTAATTAACTATCTAAATAATAAAATTTCGTAACCAAATTTTAATACAATACTAGTGACCTCAGAAATATTAAATAATTAATATTTATGGTCTGACACATCGAACTTGTGGCCTCGAAACCACCATTTCTCAATCACACTGAGAAATAAACTAATTAGTAAATCCTCATTTAATTAGGATTTAATTGCAATTCATCAAAACTTAAAGAATTCTACATTATTTCTATTATTAGACCATTTAAGGAAAGTCCAATTACACAATTGATCTTTCAATTATATTAAATTCCCATCCAACAAACTTATTTCAATTTAGCCTTAAACTAACTAGGACTGATTGAATAAATATCCCAAAAGTTAGTGGAAGGTAATCATATCCTCCACCACTTGGACTTTTTGACCTTGGTGTAATTACCATTTTGGCATCTTTTATTTTTAATCAATAGCAAATAATTTTTACCTCTTTTACAATTTACTCATTTTTCCTTAATTAAGCAATTAATTATCAAAATCACTCCACCAAACTTAATTCACATATAATAAGACTATCTAAATGTTTAATAAAAATATTTACGACTTTTAATTTAAAAAATGAGGTCTCGATACCTCATTTTCTAAAACCACTTGACTTTTGAACTAAACCACTTATACTAACTTTTAATTCAATAATTAAAATTCTTCAATTCAAAATTCCATAAAAATTTATTATTGACTTATTTGATTAAAACACTCATTATAAAAATTTTATCGTCGGGTTTGTGGTCTCGAAACCACTATTTCTAATGCCATTGAAAAATGGGCTGTTATAGTTGTGATAGATTAAGATCATGCTACAGATCGTGAAAAAGGGAAAATCGCATAATAGTCCCTGGAGTTTATCCTTAATTGTAATTTTAAGCTCGTACTGTTATTTTTTTCACACTTGTTTTTGTTGCTTACATTTATCTTGGAGTTTCTTTGGAAGAATTCGCAAATGAAAGACTCGGTGACTATTTCGAAGGATAACTCAGTTAGAGCTTTAATTCATCTATAGTTCGGGTAGAGCTTTGGTTTGCTTACGTCTCGGTTAGAGCGTAAAACTATCATAGCTCGAGTAGAGCTTTGGTTTGCTTACTTCTCGATTAGAGCATAAAACTATCATAGCTCAGGTAGAGCTTTGGTTTGCTTACGTCTCGATTAAAGCGTAAAGCTATTATAACTCGGGTAGAGCTTTAAACTCCTTACGTTTCAATTAGAGTGTAAAGCTGTGATAGCTCGGTTAGATCTTCGGTCTGCTTACATCTCGTTTAGAGCTTAAGGCTATTTCAGCTCGAGAGGAGCGTTGTTCCGTTCGAGACTCGATTAAATTGTGTTATATTGCAAAACTTTAATCGATGTGGTAAATTATTCTTACCCTGCAAACTTACTAAGCTTTGAAAGCTTACCTGTGGATTTATTGTTGTTTTGTAGATTTCATTTTGCTGTCTAAAGATCGGATCATCTCGAAGAAATCACACTATCTCGGAAGCTCATTCGGTAGTTTTTGAATCACTTGGTTATATGGCATGTACTAGGATGTTGTCTTTTATAGTTCTTAACTTTGAGTTGAATTGTATGAATGAAATAGCCTAGATGAATGTAGTGTATTTGGTTAGCATGTCTCAATGCTTAAGTTAGGCATATATGTAAATGATGGGAAATGTTTTATCGATGATGAATAAATTGTATGTTTTGCCACTTTCATATGTGAAATTGTATGTTTTATGATATGTGTCAATAGGACTATCAAAGTTGTCAAGATTGGTGCTTGTTAAGTGAATGGTATGAAATTGTGCTCGTATATTTTGAACTTTCGCACGTATACACGGCCTGACACATGAGCCATCACATAGGTGTGTGCCTTGGAAAACTTAGGTGTAGGTCTCACACGAGCTATACACAGGTTAGGACACAGTCGTGTGACCCTATTTCGAGCAGACACACGATCCAGTACATGGTTTCACACACGGATGTATGGAGTATTTCCGCATGTCCACATGGCCTGTCACAGAGTTTGTGACACGATCGTGTATGGGTGTTTCGTGTATGCACATGGTCTAGCACATGGTTTGAGGCACAACCGTGTGGCCTCTGTTTCAGTGAATCTTGATGTTTCGTGTAATGTTTTTATTGTGTTTCAATCAAGTCCCTGTGAATTGAGATGATGTAAATGGAAACGATATGCTAAATTTGAATAACACTCTAATTTACTAAGTGTGATGTTGAAATGAGACTTGAAAATGTGATTGCTTTGGTAGTGAATGTTCTGTAAGCTCCGGAACCCTATCTGATGATGATGTCGGGTTTTGGGTGTTACAGTCGTGTTCTTCGATGAAAAAATAACCTCATTATCGGTGTCATGAACTTCACAATCGTAATAAACAACAACATTAATTCATCCACTCATTTCAGCGAAATAACCTGTTTCACGTGTTGGAAACAAAAAACATTATGCAAAAAAATAGAGTTGTAATTATATATGAACAACACAAATTAAACCTTACTTGATGCAATTAAGTGTTTCCTCCAAATTAGGCCTTTCAAAACATCTCACGAACTTCCTCTTCTTGCGATTCTTTGTGTAATTTAGTCTGCTCAAAATTGCCATATGGCACTCAATGTTTAAAGCTATCCATTTATACGCAGGGGCGAGTGGCAAATGATTCAGAAAATATTATCCCGAGAATCCAGGGATATCTCATGGGTGAGTGAGAAGTTTTCACGCGTTGAAATTTGTAGAGGAAAAATGCTCCACGAGAGGTGCATTTTCAATGACATGTCAGAAAAATTCACTAAAAGCGCGCTATGCTAGATGCATTTTCAATGCAATGTCAAAAAAAATGCACTGAAAGTGCACCTAACTGGACATATTTTCAGTTGACATAACACGAAAATGCGTCAAGCTAGGCACGTTTTCAATGTAATTTTTTGACATACATTGAAAACACACCTTATATGGAGTGTTTTCCCTCTAAAAATGTAACACGCCTATTTTTAATTAAGGACTAAATTGGAAATTTTGTAAAAATTTAAGGTTTAATTTGTAATTTTAGAGAAGTTTGAGGACAAAATTGGAATTTTAGTGACATTTAGGGACTAAATTGTAATTTTAGTGGAATTTGAGGACTAAATTGGGTTTTAATTAAAATTTTATGGTCAAATTATGATTTTTAGGAGTAAATTGTATAGCGAGTACAGTTTTAAGCCTCTAGCAAAAACCCTAATTATTTGGAGCCCTTTAGTGCAATTTACCCATTTTTCTCGGTTTAAAAACCTTTTTTCATTCTCTTTTCCAACTCTTAATCTCCCATTTGAATTTTCATTTTTATCCCAAGTCGAATTTTCTCTTTTCCTTATCTTTTTCTCCTTTTTAATCGTCCTCTAATAGCTGCCTCTCACAGTCTGTGAACCACACCACCACCACCACCTTCGGGTTCCTCGTCATCTCATGAGGCAACCTCACCCCTCAAACACATGTCATCGTCGGTCGTTCGTGAGAACGACGTGTGTACTAATCGATTTTCCCTTGCGCCGTAGCTCTGCTGTTTCTCTTCTGTTCTTGACGTGGTAAGTGTGTATCGTGATGGGCCCGTGCTCTTTTCCCTTTCTTTTATTTTCGACGAGAAGCGCGTCGCTCCATCGAGGTCTAAGGACGGCATCATCGGTAGGGTTAAAAAACCCTAAAATATGTGTTAGCAAAGTGTGAAGAATTGGGCTACCAAGCAACCTAATTTGTGACCCATCCTTGAAGCCTAAGTGTGAACCTAAACCAAAAAAACCAAAATAAAGCCCAACCATGAAGCCCAACCTTGAGCCTAACTATACCTAAGTTTATGACCTAACTCGGTGAACCCAACTCGACCTAAACCGTGGACCCATGACCCGACCTGAATTCGAAACCCGACCTAAGTTGATCGACCTGACCTGACCCGTTGACTCGATCTGGCCCGTTGATCGAACCATTGACAGTTAACCGTTGACTTTTTTGACCAACTTTGACTTGACATTTTTCGAAGTCCTGATTTTGATTTCGCAGTCCGTTTTGTCAAATTCGATCCCAAAAGTCCTATTTTACTATTCGTAACTTTTTGTACTTTATAATTTCTAAGAAAGAAAAATAAGGGAATTGAATTGAAATATTGTGTGTAAAGGTGATCACGATTCTGAGATCGACGAGTTACCTCCTCCACTTGTGCAAACTACCCCTGCACAAGCTTCGATTGTTGCGCATGAGTAATAGTATTCGATTTAGTGTTGTGTTTAGTAGGTGACATAGTAATAGTTCTAATAAAGGATTTATTCTCGTAGATTTGAATTCAACTAGACCCGAAGTTAGAGCTGAACGTGAGAGGCGTTCTCCGCGACGTTAGAGCTTCTGCCGCTTGAGGTGTGTCTCTGTCCGTGCTACATATTTGTTGTGTGTTTCTTCCTGTGCTATATGTTTGTTTTGTAACAATGTTCTACACCTTATGATGATATTATTCTGAGATGTGTTATCAGTATGACTTTATTCTGTGCTGTTTTATCGTATGTGGATATTGCATGCATAACTTTTAGACTGTGAGTACTTGATTATCATGTTTAATGATCAGTGAGCTCTGATTTAAAATCATGAGCTTGTGTTGATACTATGATACATGTGTACATCATATTATTGTGTGTTAATAGGTTGGGTTGTAAGGTGGAAAACGTGGTTATCACCCATTCAAACGGCTGATAGTAAAACCACTGCGATTGGTGACGATTGGATAGGGAGGGGTTTTGGGGAACCTTTCCATTGTGTTGGTGTGCTGGAGATTAGGTGCATTGCATTGTGTATGTGATTTCATTACATCTGATTTGTGATATTTTGTGTGCCTTTTAAAATATTCTTGTGAAAATCTCTGCGATATTGTGTTGTGATTGCCTGCACTTTAAAGACACTAGGTTTTTTAGCTCATTTTTTCTCAGTTTCTCTTACATATATATCCGGACTTAAGTGACTTGATACTCGGAGAATCTCTCGATTTTATTCGTTTATTTTCAGTATGGGTTATTTAAGATTTTTATATTTTGGATATATTTTTCAGTCGCATTTATAGATTTGATTCAGATTATTTTTAATAAAATGTTTTATGAAATTCAATCTTATAAACTTTTGATTTTCTTTACAATAATGAAATTTGTTTTGTTTTAATGTTATTTTATTGCAAAATTATAACATATTTATTGCTTAATTGGTTACTTGAGGGTGAAATTACAATAGTGACCTTTTAGATCCGGTAATATCTTTTAGGTCAGGTAAAGGGGGTTACAAAAAATTTCAACTCTTGCATGAAAACTTCCCATTGACCATCAGATATCTCGAGATAATATTTCTGAAAATTTTGAATCGACCTTCACTTGTCGTAAACTATGGTGATCAAAACTCGATTCGATTCGAAAAATTTGAAAAAATACAAATTACGAGTTAATCAAATCGAGTAGTTTGAGTCTCAATTTTGAATCAAATTAAATTTTATGATTCAAATAACTCGAATATACAATTGGTGTAAATACGATTATTGTAAATACCCTTTCATTTTTAAAATTATACCAAATTTTACTTCCACTTGCCCTAGTGAAGTAAATGAGTCATATTTAGCATTCTCATGTCTTTTACATGTTTCTCAAAACTCCTAGAAACTCCTAGCTACAAGAGTTTTGGTAATCGAGTCTGTAAGGTTATCCTCAAATGCGACTTTGACTACATCTATTATTTCGTCTACTACTACCTCCCTTATAATTTGATACTTTCTATCAGTGTGCTTCATCATGTTATAGTTTCTAGTTTCTTTGGTGTTAGCTATTTTCGCACTATTATCATGATACAATGCAATAGTTTTTTTTACATACTTGGAACGACTAAAAAATACGTAAGAAAATTTTGAAGTCATATTGCTTCTTTTGGTTCCTTAAAAGTAGCCACATATTTGGCTTCCATAATGGAGTCAGCAGCATAGCTTTGTTTAACACTTCTCCATACCATAGACCTTTTATTTAGGATAAAGACACAACCCAATGTTGATTTCCTCGAATCTCAATACATTTGGAAGCCAAAATTTGTATAACCGAAAGGAGTAGGATCTCCTCAGGAATACACAAGCATACAATCCCTCATTCTCCATAAATACTTGAGTATATGCTTAATTGCTTGTCAGTGTCTTGGATCGAAATCTACCTCATATCGACTCACCAACCCTACTGCAAAACATATATCTGGACATGTGCATAACATAGCATACGTGAGACTTCCTATTTCCAAAGCATAAGGAACCTTTCTCATATATTCTCTTTCTTCCACTACCTTAAGACAGTCTTCCAAAGAAAGATGAAAGTTCGATACAGAGGGTTGAGTTTTCTTCTTTGAATTGGCCATTAGATAACGTTCCAATATATTTTCTAAGTATAAAACTTGTGATAATGCTATCACTTTGTTCTTTCGATCCCTTAGGATTCGAATGTCTAAAACAAAGTTAGCTTCTCCCAAGTCTTTCATACAAAATTGTTGAGTTAGCCATAGTTTAATTGATGACAATGTCCCTAAATCATTTTCAATGAGTAAAATGTCATCAAAATATAGAAAGAGAAAGACCATCTTTCCATCCTCTATACGTATATAAACACAAGGTTCATCTACGTTTTGCTCAAATCCAAAAGTTTTGATCACTTGATCAAATCTTTGATTCTATGAGCAGGATACTTGCTTAAGTTCATATATGAATCTAAGCAATTTGCAAACTTTATGTTTGTTTCCTTTAACTATGTATCTAGTGGGTTGCATCATATAGATGCTCTCTTCAAGATAGTCGTTCAAGAACACGTTCTTGACATCCATTTGTCAGATCTCATAATCACGAGTTACTACAACCAGAGAGAAGGTTTCTTCATAATCAATACGTTTTTTTTAGTATACCTTTTTTATATAAATCTGACCTAAGAAGTACTTGTAATTGGAATCAAATGGAAAAGGCCCAAAAGCCCTTTATGTAAAAAGGTGAGATGACGAACTGTAATAGCCTGATTTTTAGTGGTGTCGAAAACAGTAATTTTGGGACCACAACTCCGACGAGTCGAGTTAAAATTTATTTGTTTTAATTTTATGATGTCATTAGTATTGCATTAAAATTTGGATAGGAAATTTTAATGTTTAGATAGTGAATTGAGTAGAAAGGATTGAATCGTAAAAGGTGCAAGGGTTGAGTTGAGTAATTAGGAGGGTCAAATGAATAAATTAACCTAAACTATCTAAGTGAGTGGAATATTATGAAATATATTATTCATAAATGGGATTTACAAAGCTAAGCATGAAAGTCTAAGAATTTACAAATTTGTCGTTAATTATAAATATGAATTTTAAGAAGAAATTAAGAATATTCTTCTAATTTCACCTTCTTCTTCGGCAAGAACAAGAGAAAAGCTAGGATTTTTGCTTCCAAGCTTTGAGCCTTGGTTTGAACTACGATCGTGCCATCAATCGCGGAAAAGGCAAAATTAGCGAAATAATCCCTGGAGTCCTTCCACTACCGCAATCCAGTCTGTTGTGAAAGATAGAAATGACAGAAGAAGAATTACGACATTGTGCTAAAGTTAAATGGTCCGATGACTGAGATCCTGCATTTGTTGCGGATTCTCTACGGCATCGTGAGTCACTGTAAAGTGAATAGAATCGAAGAATGGATTGCAGGCCCTACGATGGCTGAGATTTATGCCGATTGTATATTCTCGTCAGCTTAGTGTGAGAAACATTATAGGGAACAATTATACCGTATCGATGGCTGAGAGTAGCATCGTATACTGGTAACAGGCATGACCTTTGGGTCAACATGGAGTAAAACGAATAACAATCATTGATGTACAGTTTGTTCTGGCTCGACGGATTTACAAATTTGTTTACCACATGTTATTCGGTAAAAATTGATAAACCTTGCGAACTTATTAAGCCATGGAGCTTACCAGTGAAATTATTATTGTTTTGTAGATTCCATTTTGTGATTTGAAGATCGGACCATCTTGAAGACATCACACTATCCCGGGAGCTCGTTCGATAGTATTTTACATCACTCGTTTATATGACATGTACTAGGATGAAATGACTTGCACTACTTGTATGGATGAATGAATCTTTGATTGTGAATTCTTGATAAATGTTAAACAAGTTGGTATACTAGTTGAATGTGATATGCATTCTACATGAGATGTACGTAATGTCTTGAAACTATGTACAAGCTTTAGTATAATGCATTTGAAGTTATGATGTGATGAATGTTTGTTAAACTTGTGGTGATTGCATGAATTATTGAATTCTGTGTAGTTGTTTCGGTAGAACTCTTGCATGTATCGGTAGAAGTACAGGGTAGGAGAGAGGTTACATTTTGTTGTTATTTTGGTTGTTTGGATGTTATTTTTATGGGTTTTTACTATTGTTTTGCTTTTTTTAAATATTATTTGAATATTGTAGAACTTTTATTTTATTGTTAATTTTTCTACTACTTTATTTGCAACTATCTTAATATAAAGAATTTTTAATTTATTTTTAATTTGTTTATTTTTTAATGTTTGTTTTAATGTTTTTAAGTTTATTTGATATATTATATATTATTTAAATTTATTGTATATAATAAAATAATCTAAAAAAATTAATATGAGTCGGACCGGATCGGGCTCGGGCTTGACTTCTATAATTCAAGTCGAGCTTGGATAAAATTTTAAGCCCATTTTTCGGGCTCGAGCAATTAGGCCTAAAAATTTGTTAAAGTTTGACCCGACTCGACCCATTTTCAGCTCTAAGTGTTAGTAAATCTCAAATCTTAACGTAGTAATGGATCTAAAACTATATTGTTTTTGAAGTGGTATGAGAACCCAATATGTAGTAGTCACATTAGATTTTGATTATAGCTACATTGAATCATTAAATAAAAGAAACTCTTTTAACATTATTTTTTCCTTCACAAAATTCAAACTCGAAAGACACCACAGTTGGCATCCATTAATGTTTATACATACTTAATGACCAACAATTAGCTTTTAAATTGTATCAGAATCTAGAGCAATTTCAACCTATGTAGCTGAAAAATTCAAGGGAACTAGCTGTGATCTTCTAAGAACCCAAACCTAATTGAAGCTTCATTAGTGAAGACATGGATGGAAGTGGAATACCAACAATTCGCACCCACAATCAGCCAAATATTCTACCAATCCTTCCTTATTCTCATCGACGAGGACTTGGTGAAGTAAGGCACAGTGTTGGATGTGAACGAGAAGAGGCAGAACAACAGCGAGTACCTAGTCGGTGATTTTTATAGCTTGGCAGATCTTCACCACCTCACTTACATATACTATTCGATGAAGACACCGAACTGAAAACTGATAAACGAACGTCCTCGTGTTAAAGCATGGTGAGAAGATATTTGTGTGACAAAAAATGAATATTGAAATGGTCGTCACTAAAGCTAAAATCTGTGGCAAGGCTCAGCCTGTCGGGGTTTCATATTAGCTTCAAGGACCTTTTTGCAATAACCAGTAATTTTTTTTGTTTAATGGGAATATTGGATTCAATAATAAAATCCAGACTTAAATTGAAGGTAAAGTTCTCCTAATGTTGTTTTCTCTATCCATAATATTTAAATTCGAAACGACTTCAAATTTCCTATTACTTAACTCAACAAGCGTCCATTATTCGTTTTCATTTTATAGATTAATTTATATTATATTTTTAGATGGTATACAATGTTAATATTATTTTACTAATAATTTTCATATTTAGATTGCAATTTTTTTAAGTGGATCATGGGTATTGTTTGATAAAGTTGTTCATCCACAAACTTATCAGCAAAAAAGTTTCAACAAATAGATGTAAGACTCAAAAAATAGATTTTTGATAAAATTTAAATTTTGTTTTCTATTTAGGTCCAATTTTGAAATTCGAATTACTTATTCAACTTGATTCGAAAAATTTCAATTCGATTCGAAAAGATCGAGTTGAATTATTTATTCAACTTGACTCAAAAAAACCAATTCGAATAACCTCTTTAATCTCTATTAATTTTGAAAATGAACAAATTGATCTCTCTCTCAATAAAAATTACAAAAAATCAAAATAACTTTTAAAATCCAAAATATTTATAAAAATTCCAAATTTTATTTTAAAAAATTATAAAAATTTAAAAAAATTCTAAAGAACATATAAAGAAAGCTAAAAAGATTAAAATTTTTCTAAATAATAATTTTGGGACCTAAATAAATTAATTAATGATTCAAGTTTATCATACTAAAATATTTTTTTCTTATTTTACTTTGAAAAATTTTCAAATATATATAATTTTAAATTTATGTACTCAAACATAAAATTATGAAGTAAATTGATTAATTTCATATAATTAAAGTGTCACGTAATTATATGAACTAAATTATAAAAAAATTATCAAATTTCAATATTAATATAAAAATACAATCAAATTATAGGATTAAAATGGACAAAAAAATTCAGAAATTACTTTAGAAAAATTGATAAACCCAAATACTAAATATCCTAAAATAATAATTGAAAAAAAAAGGTGCTGCCTAATTTATCATTTTTAGGGTGAATTATATCCAATAGTAATAAATTATTAATAAATTTATACTTTGGTCGTTTATTTTTAAAAAGATATAAAATAATTATTAGGTTATTCGAAAATTTTCATAAAATTATTGGATTATTAAAATCGCTATTATAGGGTCTTCTTTGTTCGTGTCGCAATTATCAATAGAAAGCTCTTATTTCCTTTTTTTTTACTGTTCAATTTTTTTTTCATAAAATAATTTTGAATGTCACAAATCTCCGACATTAACGATAAAATCGACTTGGATTTAAGATATATTCTTTTACTCATCGATAGACATTGATCCATCATATCAATCATTGAATCGTCAGTTGAAGCTCGCTAGCTAAACTTTCTTTTTTAAAAAAAAATTAACAACTTGATAATTTAAATAAAAACTTTCAAATAGTTCAGTGACTTAAATTAAAACTTTCAAATAATTCAATAACCATTTTTTAACTTTTTGATTGTTTGAAACAATTCTTTCCCATAAATAAAAAAACAAAATTTCCTAATAATTTTCTTTTTCATTCAAATTAAAATCTTAATTACACAACAATAAAAACCTTTATTTCCACTCACTATAGTTTTCTCATGGATGACTTGTGACTTAAGTATCTAAAAAAAAAAATACCATCTGTCCTTTTTCATTTATTTTATTTTACTTTATTTGTTAAATAAATAAGGGGTTGTTGGCTGAAGAATAAAATAATAGAATTTGGTGCTTTGGTCAAAAAACAAATGAAAGAATGAAATTTGTTGGCCAATGTAGGCTAATATATTAAATAAACCTTTCAACTTTCTTATTTTATTTCAATAAATCATTATACTTTTATTATATTCAAATAACTTGTTATACTTTTATTGCATTGGAATAAGTCCTTAAACTTTAATTGGTACTTGATTAAATCTTTAGTCTTTTGACTTATTAAATCATTTTTTTTTAGAAATAGATAGCATTAAGCAATTACAAGAAAATTAAATCGAAGTATCATTAGTATCATCTATATCAGTACGAATGAGTCGACCAACTAAAGATGGAGGAACTTGAAAGAGTTTAAGCATTGAGTCTTCCAAGCTCATATGTTTTGCCATGGCATCCGTAACAACATTAGCATTCCTTGAAATGTGTCTAATACGAACTTCCTAATCCCGTTACAAGATCTGATGTAATAGGTGCAGCTACACCAGATTGTTGTTTATCCCTCCCCCCGACAGAAGTAGATCAACCAAAAGGGCATTATCACTTTCGACTTCAACTCTCCTGAAGCCTTTGTCCCATGCTAGAAATAAGCCATTCAACAGTCCCCTTACTTCCACTTTAAAGATTGAGTCGCCACCCATCCTCATCGCATAACCCCACAACCACTCTGTATTCGAATCCCTCAGCATCCTTCCAAAAGATGCATAATGGCCATCTAAAGATACGGCCCCATCACAATTTAGTTTAACCCACCTAACAGCTAGAGGACTCCATCTTATGACCGTGGTGCCTATGGCGAGCGAAACCATCTTCCTTTCTAGATCATGATAACTCATTGCCCTTAGGTACCCCATGTCCACAATTGCCTTGGAACTCATATGCTTGCTAGCGAAAACAAACTCATTCCTAGCTTTCCAAATGAAACAATATAAAATGGCAAAGAAAGTCTGCCATTCCAAGTTAGCTCTACTCAAACTTCCTTTATCCTGCACATTCCATGTCAACCAATCATGCAAAGGCAAAGAAAAGAAAACGGTTTGAACCTGTCTCGGCACCACACTTCTCCAGACGCTGCTAGCAAACGTGCAATCCCTCACTATAAAACAGACTCCAAACTGATTGCACACAAAGGGCAAGAATCATCCTCCATCATATGTCGTCGTCGCCTTTCATGGTTTGTTAATAACCGACCGTGCCAAAGGATCCAGAAGAAAGCTCGAACCCGTTGAGGTGTAAGAATTTTCCAAAGCATCTTCCAAGGAGACAAACCACTAGAGTTTTGGACAAAGAGATTCCTACAAGAGGCAGAAGATGAAAATCCATCCTTATCACTCCATTTTCAAGCCAAACGATCAATACCAGCCTCAATAGATGGGGGTATAATCGAGCTAATTTCTTTCAAAATGTGTCTAAGGACAAGGCTAGCAAGATACTCCCAATCCCAAGTACCATCAATAGTAATAACATCATAGACACGTAAACTCCTATCATGATGAGAAATGTCCAACCGAATGTCACGCAAAGGGCCAACCTGTCAGAGCCAAACGTCATCCCAAAGGTTGATTAACCTCCTGTCCCCAACTGACCAATAAATGTTACAATAATCTTAGACCAAACCCTCGTTAAAGACTGCCAAATGAAGGAGAAATTGCTTCGAGCTATTGAGGTAGGAAGCATTGCTTGGATATTGTACTTCTTTCATAAAACTTGCACCCAAAGAGCATTAAGATTAGTCAATAGTAGGAACCTAAGCTTCATAAGAAAAATTTTATTCTGATCCCTTAATCGTCAAATCCTTAAACTGCCATTATCAAGTGGTTTGCAATAATAATCCTACGAGATTAGAGCTATCTTTCTTCCCTCATTTGAAGCCCCCCAAATAAAATTACGGGCAATCTTCTCAATCTCCATACACACTGAGATAGGAACTCGCACAGTATACATGAAGTAGTTTGGGATGGAAAAAAGCACTGAACGAGCTAAAGTAATATGCCTCGTAAGCGAGAGTTTCCTTAACGACCAACCTGAAAGGTTTTGTCGTACCTTGTTGACCAAGAAATCAAATGTACTCATCGTGACTCTATCATGCAATAAGGGTATACCAAAGTAGAAACCAAGATTGCTTACAATGCTAAAACCAAGTCTGTTACCAATTTGAGCAGAAACATCAGCTAGCGTAGTAAATGAGAAGAAAACCTGTGACTTAGAAACATTAACTTTTTGTCCAAAAAAGTAATAATTTTTTTTAAAAATACTGCTAACCACATTTTCTTGAGTCACTCTAGCTTCGCAAAACGACATAAGGTCGTCTGCAAAGAAAATGTCGGATAAAAGAGGCCCTCTTCTCGATAGGTACAGTGACTTTCACATTCCCTGAGCAATCGCTTCCTCTATGAGAAGTCCCAATCTCTCCATGCATAAAATGAACAAATAAGGTGATAGGGAATCACCTTGTATTATGCCCCTCGAGGCTTGAAAACCATCAGTTACATTACCGTTTCATAACACCTAAAAGGAGGCTGATGAAACACTCCATAATAGTATTAACAAGTTATCTCGGTACCCCAATCACTGTTAGAGTGTCTCGAAGGAAACCCTGACTAATCCGATTATACACGTTTTCCATATCAATTTTTTACACAATGCCTCTTTTTTTACCATGAAAATTTCTCAAAGAATGGACAACCTTGAGTGCCACAATAATGTTATCAGTAATATCTCTTCCTGGAATGAAGCTGGACTGATGTTGTCCTACTAACCTTTTCATGAAAGGCCTTCGCCTATAAACAATAGTTTTGGTGAGGACCTTATACACCACAGAGCAAAGACTGATTGGTCTGAATTGAGCAATCCTTTCAGGGCTTTGAATCTTTGGGATAAGAACAAGTAAAGTTCTATTCAAAACCAGATCCATATGCAACCCACTTAAAATACTCTTCACGAAATTATAAATCAAACGACCCAGGATGTCCCACTGAGTTTAAAAGAAACTCGTCTGAAATCCATTCACACTCGAAGCTTTTAGAGGAGACATACCGAATACTGCCTTTCGAATTTCCTCATCGGAGACATAATAAGCAGACTGTTCATTTCTTCAATTGGAAGCATCGAAAACTTATTCCTCCAGAGAAACGCCACTAATTTGATAATCCATAGAATAGATCCCCATAAAGAAATTTCGAATATGAGACTTCAAAATCCCTTCTTCAAAACACCAATCATCCCCAATCAGAAGACCCTCAATATTGTTACATTTACGTTTGATCAAAGTGCGATTATGAATATAAGACATATTCCTATCTCCACATTTCAACTACTCAGCCCTAGATTTTTGGAGCCATAACAGCTCCTCATGAGAAAGAACCTTCTCAATCTTTGATCTCAAAATAGCCTTACGATTTTGAAGTCTTTCTGTGCAACAAACATCAAGGACCTTTTGTACCTTTTCCAATTCACCAATAAGACGTCGTTTCCTCTAAAAAATATTACTATACACCTACTTATTCCACTTAGTAAGCTTAGTTTTAGAGCTTTCCAGTTTATCCACCATCGGCCCCTCAATATTCCATGTGTTAGCAATCATATTGCGAAAATCACCATGGCAGAACCAACTGGCAACACAACATAACGGTCTATCCCCTCTACATTTTTTCGATTGCAAAGAAACTAAAATCGGTCTGTGGTCAGATTTTAATCTGTGAAGATTTCGAACAAAACCTTTAAGTGCGAATAAGGTCCACTATTTATTAACAATGGCTCTATCCAATCTTTGAGAGAGCCCTCCCTTAGACCAAGTAAAATGAGCTCCACTAACTCTCAAATCTCTTAAGGCATTATCAAACAGAAAATCCCAAAACCATTTACAGCCCACATGAGTTAAATCCGTACCCTCGAGCATTAAGAGCTATCTAGAATGTAGTTGAAATCACCTATAATGATCCAAGGGCCAACCACCTCCTTCGACAAGTTACTAAGGACATGCCAAAAATCTCTCTTTTGTGCGGCATGAGGGCTAACATACTCAAAGGAACACAAAAATTGCTTGGAATTAAGAGTTGCCAAATTCATACATGGATCATTTGGGGACGAAAAAATAAAACATCGACCTACTCCTCTTCATTCCAACATAACCAAAGACCTCCAGCAAAGCCATTCACCTCAACCCGAAAGGAATACATAAAGCCTATTTTAGCAATAATATCATCCGTCCTTACCTTACTAACTTGAGGCTCTAGCAGATAAACAATATTTGAAGAAAATTAGTTCTAGTACTCATGGATTATCTTATGAAACCGAAGATGCCTGGCTCTTTGACAATTTCAAGACGTTATTTTAATATCCATAAATAATAAGTAAAAAGAAACTCGTACCCGAGACCACTAATGCGAAGACGAAGCTCCAGTATCAGCTTCGACTAACATAATGCCATCCCCAACTTGCTCCTCCATGACCAAATTCAGTTTACTTGAATTTCTTTCCAAGTGAGTCACTAACTCCTTCATTGCTTGGTTAAGTTTCATAGTTTCACGAGTAATACTACCAATTTTACCATCAGGTGGTTTGCATTGCTTTGGTTTTGACCCTTGTGAAGTCCTCGAAGCTCCAAACATTAACACCTCATTTTCATTGTTAGACGTACCCCTATGAAGACATTTTCTTTGGTTTTGACCCCATATTTTGTTGTAGGCCTAACCGACCCACATTGGTTTTCAAAATTTTCAACGCCATTTGAGGCCCATTCAACACAACCTGTTTCGATTTAGCAACCCAACCATTTTTCCCTTTAGACCTCACCTCATTCTCCTTAGATTGTAACCTTAGAGATATGTCGTTTCCCTCATATCTAAGATTTGTTTCAGTCATCAAATCAATCCCATTAACTTGTCCATGATTCTCTCCCCTAATATCCCCATCTTTCATGTTTAGCACCGAGAACCTCGAACCTCCACTTGAATCATCGGCGTCACCATCATTACCTTCCTTAAAGGCTCTACTCCTCCCCTTCCGTCTTTCCACCACCATTCATGAACTGAAAGACTCCTCAGCCACCATTCTATCTAAGCCTGATATCTCTTTGATCGATTTACTCCCTTTAGAAACATCCATCTCTATAATTACTCCATCCTCCAAACAACCGTCCGAGACATGCCCATACCGACCACACTTAAAATAGATGTTAGGCAATCCCTCATACTCCACTCTCTGTAACTTCCCATTGATCCATAGTTTTGAAACCAAAGGCTGCCTCAAATCAACATACATCGCCAAACGGGTAAATCGTCCTCTCCTATCGCCATCCGTATGCACATCCAATTTAATGATTGTGCCTATTGTTTGTCTAATCACCTAAAGTAGACACTCTGAATAATACCTTTTCGAAAAACAAGGGAGTTTGATCCAAACCACTTGCGATTCGATTCCACTCTGTGTTGTGGAGAAATCCAATAACCACGAGCAGACAATCAGATATTTACCAAATACGATCTACGGTCATGCAGATAGAACTTTGGTGTAGTTGGCCTCCATCTGGAATCGTACAAGGTAAAAAATCATTTTCAAGATCCATTAACTGGAACTGCCCTTAAGGGTTCCAAATTAGAGAAATTTTATTCAACAGAGCATTGAAGCCAATTCATCCCCCCAACAGCTTTACGACGACTATTTTGGCCATTCTCCGTTTGATAACTCCTTCACCCTATCTGAAAAGGTAATTGAGGGCACTCCATCAACAATTTCAGTTAAAACATCTCCTTCAAGCAGTGTAAACTCCTCTTCCACAAAGTTGTCTTGCTTACTATCGTCCCAATGAGTGTCGACTTATATGACGGCCAACTAGCTTCTGGTAGAATTTTCTGACCATTCCCATCCACAGTCGGGTCATCAAACTCGAAAAGTAAATTGAGTCAAGTACGAACCTTCTCCATTGCTCTACCAATCCTTAAGTTCGACCCAGCACTATTAAAACCCGCTATTAAGTCCACCGTCGGTAGAGATTCTGAAACATCCATTCCTCTCGGTAATAGATTAACTTATAAAGCAACTCCTTTCTATTAAATCATTATTGTTTAAAAGTAGGCTTTTATCCCTTTGTATTTTTAAAATATTTAATATTTAATATTTAATATTTGATATTTAATATTATTAAAAATATTACATCATTAATTAGTTATATAGTTTTTTTAGTAAAACATTTATTTTATTTTAGAATTAATATATAATTTAGAATGTATATACAATAGCTGATTGAGTCTTACCTCAATTGGTATGAACATTGTTGCTAATACAAGAGGACGTGGATTCGAGTGCGTTGAAGTGCATTATCCTCCTATTTATGAGTTGAGAAGAGACTATGAGCAGTTCTAAACATTATGTCAAAAAAAATAAATATAATCAGAACCTGTAATGTGATTGTTAAAAAACAATGTATATAGTATGATTGATTGTCTATGTTAATTTATAATTTAGTATTACTTAATCTTTCATTTCATCCAATTTTTATTTAATTAAGCTTACATTTTTTTCTTTATTTCTATATTTGAAACTATTTTAGTTATTTAAATTTCAATTCAAGAATTAAACTTTCACATGAGATGGAAATCAACCAAAGGTATATAGTAAATGAAAATATGAGAAAGAAGATTAAATTTAGTTTTACATAATATTAAGTTTTAAAATACACTATAATTTACAATAGCCTTCTTTTACATAATAATAGCTTAGGTAGATATAATTCAAAGTTTAATTGCTTATTTGGGTATCAATTAAAAGTTTAAGGATTTATTGATGTAATGAAAGTATAAGAGCTTATTTAAATAAAATGACAAGGTTTAAAGGCTTATTTGGACATAAATATTGAGGTAAGTTTTGAAAGTGGTTCATGGAAGTGTACATTTCGATCAATCACTACATTAGACATGAAATTTGTCTTATTTATTGGTATATTTGACCAAAATATTATGATAATTTTCTTGTCTTTTTTTTAAGATTTTGTGTAGCCAATCTCGTGTTTATCATTAAAGAAGAGATTAAATCAAGCAAGATTAATTTTCAAGGATTCTTATGTGATCTACTTACCTTGTATGCTGAGATATGCTATCCAAGGAGTTATGGTTTGACTTTATGATCTTTTGTATCATTATATTAAGGATAATTGATTTGATATAATTTCTGCAGATCAAGATGGATTGAAGCTTACATTTTGAAGATGGATGTGTACTCTAAATATGAAAGGTTTGATCAACCTTGATAGTGTTGGATCTGGTGCCATAAGTGTAGTATTTTTGTCTATGTACACTTGTGATTTTTTGAATAGATTGGTCAATAAAATAATTTGTGGATTTCATTAATATACTTTTTATAATGTCATCATGTGGTTTTTGCATGCAAAGCAAAATAGAAGCAAATGTTGGTTTACTCATTGTGTAATGTTTAAACTAATACTAATCGGTATTACGCGGTTGGATCATAATATGAAAAGAAAGCTTATATTAGTAGACAAACCCAAATATATCCTTGGTCTAATCGAAAATGAGCAAACTGGTTAGAAGACTAATATGTCGTCTATCAAATCTAATTAGGGAGTGTCTTGTCCTGAGAATCAGAGTGGATGACTCCCAAAAGATAGAGACACAGATGTGACTACTAGACTTATAGTACATCGAATTTGACCCAAAGAAGAATATATCCTGAATCTGTTTATGGATTTATTCACTTTTGACATTCAAAGTATGACATACCTAAATCTTAAGTGGATGACGGACTATGTATGCGTGACTCGTATACTTTGATGTAAGCAAAAGTTTACGTTCAAATAGATAAAGAATCAACAGCTCGTGCGTTGGTATACAACTTCTACAATATGTAGCATCATTCACAACAGTGGAATTCATAGCTCGGGATATGGGTAAATGATATCCTTTCATTGGAATTACATGGTTGATGAAAAGTAAACATGGTCACGGGTCGTTCGTCATTGTGATGAAAGATTTTATTACTACTTAATAGTAATTGACTAAAATAGGATCATATTGGGAGAACATATCTATCCCAAAGAGATTAAGGATATCCTATCAAGGTAACACACTTATGACTAGATCATTGGACGAGCACTGATCGAGTTGCTTTTGTAATGGTATGTCGTTAGGGAGAGCTCAGTCACAATACTATAGTGGAATGATTTCATTATTAAATGAATTTATAATTAATAGGAAAAAACCTAGAACTCGATTATAAATAATTTGAGCCCTAATTGTATATGTCTAATCATTCCCTCCGCTAGCTCGTTGAAACCAGAAATAAATTACATGTTGAATCAAATGAACAAAAATAGATAGAAATGGTAAAAATGGGGAAATGGGAAACATTTGGAAATGAATGTGGTTTTCTCCAAAATGAAAATGAAAATGGCTTGAAAATGAATTTATGGTTTTGAAATTAAATGTAATTCAAAAACAGAAATAAATCTGTTAGAGTTTTGTGATCCAAATTCTAAGAGATTGTTTGTAAGTCAAGTTAAACAAATATATTTTTTTTCTAGAAGATTTAGTAATATAATATATTTTGAATTGATTAGAATTAGACTTTTTCAACCTATAAATAGATATGGTTGAAACTCCTCTTGTATAATCATTCGAATTTGACATTAGTGAATTTTTTTCTCCTCTGCCCGTGGTTTTTCCTGAAAGGGTTTTTCACGTAAAATCTATGTTCTATTTTTCTTCTTTTTTTTTGTGATCTTTCTACATTATCATTATCTACATTCGATTTTTTAACAAAATCATTTGGTCATAGTGAATCCGTTGAGTGTAAAAATATTAAATATATCTTCTCATAGATTTTTTTACGGTAAAGTCGTTATGATTTTAACGGAATTAGAATTGGATTGAGAAAATTATTTAATTAGGAAATTAATTAATTTAATTTATTTAAATTAATTTGAATTTTTATTTTGGGAAATAGAAAAACAAATATCAAGTAGGATTGAATTATAAAATACCAGGTTAAAAGTCCAAGAAATACTTGTAATTGGACCTGATATGAGAGAGACGCAAAAGCACTTATGTTTAAGAGAGGGACAACAAACCCTAGTTCATTTAACTAGGGTTGTTGTCCCCTATACTCTTATAAATAGATTGCATCGGTCGGGTTAAAAACAAAATTTTAAGATATTATTACTCTGCCCGAAAATAGTGAGAGCTTATTATTTAAGTATTAAATCTATTTTTTGGAATAATAATTTTTTCGGTTTCTATTAAGAGAATTTTTGTTATCACACTGTAAGTAAATTAAACTATTTCTAGTTCTGTGTTTGATTCCAATCGTTTGAGCCCATGCTTGAAGCATTTCGTGGTACAAGAAGTGGAGAAGGTCATTCGGTTGAAAGCCGAGAATGACAAGGATTTGCCTAGCCAAAAATACAGGTGCGATTTCGGTAAAGGGTTTTTTCTTATAAATATCACAAACCAACTCGGCTTTCAAAATTTTTATAATTCGTTGTGCAAAAAAATTGTTTTCGAATCAGATTTTTTCCAAAATATAAGGATTTGACTGTTGAGGCATATTGTTCTAAATAAGTTGAGTGGCACTCAATAGTGCCCATTGCAAACTACCACCAAAGCAGTAAAGTTACTTGCCATAATTGAGTTAGCAGTTTAATGAAGCAAAATCTTTGGACTAGTGAATGTATTGATATGTTAAAGATACTATGGTCTATCTATAGAAAGCAATATATGACTATTGAATATTGGATTGGATTTAAGTGAATCAATTCAACCCATATTATGTGGAGATTTGATCGAGATTGTGCTGTTGGTTTTAAGAGACCATATCTTCATTAGATTATGCTTTTATAAGTATATTATGTAATTGCTATTTTAAAAGGGTTGCTTTTGTTTGACAAAACACATCAGCAAACAAACATAAATATAAAAAATTTATATAAAATACAATATCTGAACAAAACAATATTTATTTAAAACATCAGATCTGAAAATAATTTAAATAAACAAGATTTGAAAAATCAAAAATTTAATAAGGAGGATTGAGTTTTACTAGAAGTTGAGGCCTGTTTTCACAATTTCCTTCAGACATATTCGGACCCTCCTATGGTATTTGGAGAAACGTTGGTCGTCTGTCTCCCAGGATACAACAACAAAATGATCGCGGTAGTAGAACCTCTGCAGTGATCAACGAACAAGCCTTGTCTTCTTCTATCACTGAAACGTTTGAAAAAAATTGGAGAGAAAAAGAAAAGAATCTCGAGAGTGAAAATAAACTCATTGTGTGTTGTAAAGAATTATGCAGAATTCTTTCGGCTTTTATAAGTATTCAATATGGAGGAATTTTTGAAATTTCTGTGAATAAATATACAAATATGCATTAAAGGGGCCTTTATATCAATTTGAATAAAATCAAATCAAATCGAGATATTTTGTAATCCCCTTAAACCATTAAAAACAAATATATAATATAATATAATTTAAAATAACATTAAAACCAAACAATTTCCATTCTCATAAAGAATTTCAAACGTTTACAATTTTAAACATGAAATATTTATTAATATAATTTGAATAAAAAACCTATGGATGCAAACAAAAAGTAAATCTGAAATATCAAACCCCTACTTACGTCACAATCTCAAATATTATGACAATAAAATAATCTAAAAAGCTCAAAATAACCTATATTGAATGATGAAAAGATGAATAAAATTAAGAGATCCTCTAAGTACCAAGTCGCCTATATCTAAGAGTATCTAAAAGAGAAACTAAGGGGGAATAAGCTAAAGAACCCAGTGCGTCTTTAAAGTGCAAACAACCACAAACACAATATCATAGTAATTTCTCAAAACATTTTAAACGGCACACAACATGGTACAACTCAATGCAATAATATCAAATAATGCAGTACACCCAATCTCCAGCACACCAACACAGTTGAGAGGCTCCTCAGAACCCCTCCCCATCTAATCATCACCAATCGTAGTGTGGTTTTAGTATCAGCCATTTGAAGGGGTGATAACCACGTCTTCCACCATATAACCCAACCCATGAACACACAATAGTATGATTTCACATTTATCTCAATCTCAACACAATCTCATGATAATCAATTAGAGTGCACAATATATTAATCATGATACTCAAATATCCATAATCTGATAGTATGCATAGAACATCAAAATACGATAACACAATACAAAATAAAATCATACAGATAGCACAGCTCAGGAATATTATCACACAAGGTGTGAAACACCGTCACACAACAAAACATAACACAGGCAAAAACACACAGCAAATATGTAGCACAGACAGAGACACACAACAAATATATAGCACGGACAGAGACACACCTCAAACGGGCAGAAGCTCTAACATCATGGAGAAAGCCTCTCATGCTCAGAACTAACTTCGATTTTAGCTGAATTAGAACCTACAAGAATAAACTCTACATAGGGAACTATTACTATGCCACCTACTAAACATATTACTAAACCGAATAATACTCACATGTAGCACTCGTAACTCGTGCAGAGGTAGCCTACATAGGTGGAGAAGGTAACTCGTCGGCCTCAGAATCGTAATCACTTAGACACAAGATAACTCAAGTCAATTCCAAAATCCCACTTCCTTAAAAGTTACTAAGTACAAGAAGTTGTGAATAGAAAAACGAGGCTTTCAAGTTCAAATTTGATGAAATGGACTGCAGATTCAGAATCAGGACGTCGAAAAATGTCAAGTCAAAGTTGGTTGAAAAAGAAGTCAACGGTTAACAGTCAAGTCAACGATCAACGGTTAAATGTCAACGGGTCGGGTCAATGAGTTGATCTATGGGTCAAGTCAAAGGGTCGGTCAACAAGTTGGGTCAACAGATCGGTCATTGCTTGGGTTCAAGGGTTTGGGACGGTTCAAAGTATTGGGCTCATAAATGGGTTCACACTCTTGGGCTCACACATTAGGCCTGATTTAAGTCACTTGTTTGGCTTTAGGTTTGGGTCTTCAAGGTTGGGCTCTTTGATTTGGGTTGAAACACATGGCCCCCTCTCATATCTTTGTAGCTCAAAGGAATTAGGGTTTTGTTAACCCCTTGGCGGTGCCAATCAAAGACCCTCAATGGAGCGGTACGGCTCATCTATGATGAACTAGAGGAACCACGAGACAATCACAACGGCTTCAACACCAGACTTACCATGCCAAGGTCGACGACCGAACGACAGAGCAAAGGAGTCTCCCAAACGGACGATGGCGAAGGATGAACGGAAGGTTGATTTTGCTTGTGGGACTGCGAGGAACCCGAAGGTGGTGGCGGTGTGGTGCACGAACAAAGGAAGAGGACGGTCAGAGCTTCGTCGAAAAGTGAAACAAAAGAGGAAGTGAGAGATGAGAGGGTTTTCAATTGTGGGAAAAAGAAAGAAAGAAAATATGAGAGGTGAAAGGTCGAAAATAGAAGGGAAAAGGGGTTTAAATACCAAATAAAATGAGAAATTGCTCATAAGGACTCCAAATTAATAAGGGTTTCCAAACTGACCCCAAACTTTACTCACTACACAATTTAGTCTCTACAATTCCAATTTAGCCACAAAATTTAATCAAAATTCAATGTTAGTCCCCAAATTTCACTAACATTTCGATTTAGTCCTTAATTTTCATAAAATTCTAAATTAACCCTTAAAATCAAATTAGGGGTGTTACATATTTGTCCTTTTAAAACAAATTTTGGATAATATTTGCTGAGGAAAGAAAAATAATTACGTATTAGGCTAAAATATTCGTAGACCCTTTTTAGGTCTGATCGATTTGGACATTTTGCATCGCTCACGTCGTGTGGTTGCACCTCTAACCCCGATGGATTTGGATCTACACCTCCCTACGCGTGAGGCAAGGCTTCAAGCTTAATTATTCAAAATCTCTTAAGTGGGTTCTCATATACGTACATATCCCACACTTGGTGTCTAACTAATGCGGGATCTAAGCTTTTTTTTTCCTCAACTTTATTCACAAGTGGCTTACTTTAAGCATCAATTTCTCATTCATCACTCAACCATTTTGAGCATATGATATGTCGTTGTAAAGGTCTCATGGAGTAGAATATAAAACCATAATTTTATAATTTAACTCTCTACCTTTACCAATCGAGAATATGCCTCAAATTTTTCAAAAAATTCCATTTTTTCCAACAGCTTTGTATTTATTTAATTTCTATGTTAGCAAGTCGAAACATATATATCGTTTGCCTAGGTTTAGAAAAGAGATTTATTGAGAGAACTTTGTTTTGTTCATTGTGAAATTGTTTTAAGAGAGTCCAACTGGACTGAAAACTATTAGAGTTTACAATTTAAATTCTCAGGGGGAGAATTTAAAGGTGAGTATTCTAATCTTTAGGTACAAAGGTGATATCTCTATACTTAAGGAGTGATAGAGTGTGATTCACATGTTGTATTTTAGACTAAAGATAGTAGAATTACTCATTGAGCTAAGTTCTACAAGCATAGAAAAACTGAACAGTGTAAACAAAATTGTGTTATTTGTTATTTTGTTTACACAAATTTCATAGTGCCAAACTATAATGGCCACTGCAGTTAGACACTTCCATTCAACTTTGATAGTTCAAGCAATTAACTACTTTAGGTGGTAATAGTAACAAAAGTATGAGGGTTACAAACAAGTGCTAAATGCACTTGTAAAACACATTGTATGCTTAAGGAGAGAATTGTGGTTTAAACTTTGCAGACGATATTACTAAGAGGAGCAACCACAAGTCAAACCTCGAAAAAATTAATCTTCATGTACGACAAAATCAATTTGAAGAATACATTGATCATATTAAAAAAATTGAAAACTTATTTAATTAAGTTCATTCACTTATTTGATATATTAACCTAATAAAAAAATAAGAAAAAAAAAACACACACAAATGCATGCACTTTAAGTATTCCTCAATTATTATACTTGTGAAGGAATAATCCAAGTTGTCACTAGATTTTTATAAGCAAATTGTTCTGTCCCTAACTCAGTGCCATTCAACTATTAAGCTGGAGGAATATTTAAAAGAAAAAATCCTGAAGAAATTCGTCTACCTAATGCAAAATTATTAGTTTGATAAGATTTTATTAGTATATGCATGACTAATATTTTAATAAATTAATTGGATATTTTTTAACAATTTATATATATATATATATATATAAATTGTTAAAAAATATCCAATTAATTTATTAAAATATTAGTCATGCATATTTTTAACAATTTATATATATATAATATCTAAAACTGTTAATCTCTTTTTAATTCATAAATAAAAAGATAATACGTTTCAATACACTTGAATTTTCGTCCTCTTAAATTGTCAATAATCGAAATAAGACACCGTGCCTAAAATTGCCAATCGAATTAAAACGACTAAATGGATTCAATTTTTTATTATATTGATTTAACATACCTTTAACGGGTTGAAAATTATATAATTTATGTGAAAAGAGTATGAAATAAGAAAATTAAGTTATTTTATTATTATAAAGGAAATGGTTTGGTAATTTAGCTAACCTAAAAGCAAAGTCTATTTCACACAACTCATACCATTTTTCTTGGGGGTTTGGACTTTGAAAAACTAAATCATTACAACACAACTATTTCAATTTTAAAATATGGTTTTGGTTAAATTTTTTAGGTCAGTGTTGCTAATCTCTAATATATAAATTTAAAAATTGATGAGGTGTTTTTTTTTAGTTGGGTTAATTTGGTGTATTTATTTATATGATATGATTACTTTTCGTAGATGTGACATGCTAATTGCTAAATAGATCTTTACGCATAATGACACGTACTTTACCTTAAGATTAATATGTGTAGACTCGAAGTGGGTTCACGTACATAAGGTTCACACCATATCTAGGTGAATCGATATTACATATTACACATTCTCATTTTGGGTTCGTCCATACTATGTATGTATGAACCCATACAGAGTACTAGTAAAGACCCAATGAATTAACGGATCAATAAGTTGATAATAGTAAGTATCGTAACAAAAATATAATATGAATTTTTACTACACTTAATATATATATGACTATTTATATCTAGAAAAAAATTTAAATTGTTTTTATCTTATCCAAGAAAACACAATTAAATCTATTTTTCTTTCTCTTATTAAAAAAATATCTAATAAAAGAAGTGTTGTAAGAATAATATAAGTTACTGAATTATATATTTTTAAAATTTTTCTTATAATTTTCAATATGAAAAAAGAAGATAAATTAATTAAGTTTTTTTTTGAACAATTTCAATATATTTTTTATATAATGTCTACAATTATTTATAGTTCTTCTTCAATTTATAAATAGAAAGATAATACGTTTTAGCGCACTCGAATTCATGTCTTCCTGCATTTATAACAATACACATGTAAATTGAACTAAAACTCAAACCACAATTAAGTTTTTATATTCTATCACAAATTTTTTATATAAGCTGAAATATAAATTGCATTTAGGCATAGTAATCAAGTTGTTTTTTTCACCCATTCACTAATTTTATTTGAGTGAATTTTGATATTCGAAGTAAAAATATCCTAAGTATGATAACTCCAAAAAATTTGAGTTTGATTGGAAAATATTATTTTAATTATTTTAAACAAATCCCACAAGTTACTATTCTTAAAAAGAAAATTAAAAGTAAATTATATAATTTTTCATTCAACTTCCATAAATGTTTTAGGGTTGCGAAAAACCAAAAAAAAAATCATTTTAGGCTGCTAAAAACTATTTTTATTTTAGTCGTTATTTTAAAAACTGCTTTTATTTTGTTTACTCACCGTTAACTCAATGTTATCATACATTAATTTTAGTCACTCAATTCCGGTAAATTTTTGTTTTGTTTACTTTTTTTACTTTTTAAAATTGATTTTAGTTTTTTTAGAAGAATAAAAAAAACTTGATTTTTATATAAAAAAAACTTGGGTTTTTACCGGCAAAATTTGCGTTTTTTTTACTTTTTAGAGTTAATTTTTGTTTTTCAGTAAAAGAGAATTTTGGGATTTTACAGAGAATTACATGAACTTCTATAGAAAAAAATGATTTTATCTTTTTTATTTTTATTTATTTTTTCCCTTTTTAAAATACATTTTCTTTTTACCGGTCAAAGGAAAAAAAACTGGAGTTTGACGAGGAACTACTTCGGTTTTTACGAGGAAAACTTTGGGGGTTCTCTAAGAAAAAAACTATTTTTAACTTTTTAATTTCCTTTTTTCCCACTTTTAAAATATTTATTTATTTTTTTTTGTAATAAGGGAAAATTTAGAGTTTTTTTTTGAATTATAAATAACGATTAACGCGATTCGAACTTAAGTAACACTTGAAATAATAAATATTTTTAATCATCAGCTCAATACATAATATTTGAAAACTTAAGTTTTTTCCATGAGCATATGTTAACATTGAATTAACCGAAAGTGAGCAAAATGAAAATCATTTTTTGACCGATGAAAATGATTTTTAACAGTAGTGCCTAAAATGAAAACTTTTAGTTTTTAGTGGCCGAAATAAAAAAATATGAAAGTTGGATGACCAATTATTTAGTTTACCGAAAAATTAATCATAATGGAGCGTTCGAGAAGGACGGAAAGGTGTTTCCTCCTCCTCCTTTCACGTTTTATAAATTAAATGCATAAAACGTTCCGTTAGCCCAAAAATCCACAAACAAAAAAATATCTCATCTTGAGCGAAGTTACTGTCGTCCTCATCGAACAACTATGGCAGCCATCAAAGTCCACGGAAGCCTCATATCTACTGCTACCCAGAGGGTTCTCGCATGTCTTTACGAGAAAGGTATTGATTTTCAGTTTGTTCCCGTAAACATGGCTGCCGGTGAACATAAATCCGAAAACTACCTTTCCCTCAATGTAAGTTTTTCGATAATCACAGATCCGTTTTTATCTACTAATCCATGTTTTCCATGAATCTAATATCTCTCGTCCGGTTGATACAGCCGTTCGGTCAAGTTCCAGCTTTTGAAGACGGGGGCTTGAAGCTCTTCGGTGCGTTTTTATGACCCAAACCCTTAGTTTTCTTTGCGGTTCTAAATTTTTTTTATACGATTTTACTTGTTCATAACCTTAAACTCTTGAATCGGAGAAAAATAGGTGTTTAAGTGTGCTATATGGCTTGGTTTGAGTATGAATTTTTCAACAAGGTAGTTAATAATAAATTAATTTATCTGTGAATATTTTAGGTACTCTCTTGAGAATAGGTATTTTGTTGGGGCCAGAATGAAGTTATAATACTCACTGTTAGTAATCCACTTACCTCTTAATTTGTCGGGTCTTAATCCATATTCTGTATGCGTTCGCATATGTGTAGTGTTAGCACATGCAAGTTCTTCTAGTTTTGACCCATTCTCTATGTGGGTTCACACAAGTGTAGTAGGGGTGAATCCAAGATGAGAATACATAATATGGGTTCGTCTATACATTGTACGAACCTTGTGTATGTGAAATTCATTTCGAGTATACATATTTTAACTTTAAGATAAAATATGTGTCATCATGTATAAAGATCTATTTAATGTCATATTTATGAATAGTGACAGTATCATATAAATATAAAGAATTAATTGGACACACAAAAAAATTCTCAACAAACTTAAAAAAATTTATACATTAAATATTCATATCATATATATTAGTATGAGATTAGGGGCTAGGATGAAATTAAAAATTTTTGTATGAAAATAGTTTAGATTAAATTATTAAATTTTGAGAGGGTCGAAGTTTTCCTTTAATAAAATGGCAAAAAGAGACATGCTGAACGGATATTGAGTTGTTTATCATTACTTTTTATAATTAGCTAACCTTTTTTACCTTGACTTTTGTACAATGCAGAGTCAAGAGCAATCACCCATTACATTGTTCATGAATACAGCGACAAAGGGACCCAACTCTTAGTCCCTGGCTCTAACAAGGATATGGCTGTCTTACAATTATGGAAGGAAGTGGAAGCCCACCAGTTTGATTCTCCATCTTCAAAAATAGCCTGGGAGGTGTTTTACAAGCCATTTTTCGGCATGGTTACCGACTCCGCGGTGGTTGAGGAAAATGAAGGTAAGCTTGCCAAAGTTCTTGACGTGTACGAGGCTCGATTGAAACAGTCAAAATACTTGGCAAGTGAGTGCTTCACCTTGGCAGACCTGCATCACCTACCCAACATTCAATGCTTGTTGGCTACACCAGCCAAGAAGCTGATTGATTCTCGCCCCCATGTTTGTGCTTGGGTGAAGGAGATCACTGCTAGGCCTGCTTGGTCTAAGGTCCTGGCTATGCAAAAACAGTGAAAGGGTTGGGCGATTTGGCACCCACCCGAGAGCTAATATCAGTAGTCCAATGTTGAATAAGTCATATGCGTGTTTGTTCCGGTGTTTAAAGTCTTAAACTTTTTAGTGTTGTCTTCAAGCTTGGGGCCCTCTTCTTGTCCTTTTATGTGTCAGTTGACTATGTGGTTCTGGGTGGTTCATCTTTCATCTCATTTATGACGACAATAATTCAACCTGCTTTCTTAATTATTTTCATTTCATCTAAAGTATAAATGCTGTCAGAAAATGAAAAAAAATGTTTTATTATTTAAGCTTAATATAATATTTAACACTTGAATTTGATATTTTTTTAATTTGGTACTTAAATTTTTTTGTCTAATTAAGTACTCAAACTTGATATATTTTTAAATTTGGTATCTAAATTTGATATTTTTTAAATTGGTACTTAAATTTTTTGGAGTTCAAGTTTGTATTAAAATTATTAATAAGTTTATGTTTTGGTCACTCAATTTTAAAATATTATATAAAATGATCATTGAACTATTTGAATTTTTTTATTGAAATTATTGGGTTGTTAAAATTATTTTTGTATGGTTTTTTTTGTTTACACTATTTTTATTAATTGAAAATTTTTATTTTTTTCTTTTTTTCAATTATTTTTAAAAAAATTAATTTTGAACATTACAAATTTACAAATCAAAATTTAAATAATTTTTCTCTTATATTCAACATTAAATGTCAGATCGATTTGAATTTAAAGTATATTTTTTACTAGTTAGTGAGTATTAATTTATCGTATCGATCGTCGACTCATCGTTCAGAGCTCTCGCTAGTTGGACTTTAAAAAAATTAACTTAATAGCTTAGTGACTTAAATGAAAATTTTTGAATAATTTAATGATTTTAATGAAAACTTTCGAATAATTCAATGATCATTTTTTAACATTTTGAAATTGAGTGATCAAAATATAAATTTACATTGGGTGTAGTTTACCTAACTTTAAATATTTAAATTTCACTTAATCATGATTTAACTAATATTTGGATGTAAAAAAAGATTTAACTAAAATTTTGGAATTTTATTTTTTAAATTAAAGAAGTAAAGAAATTAAGAAAAAAATAAAAAAATAAATTTCAAAAGCATAAAAATACGGAAATTAGGTCATGACTCATGAGTAGACCTATTTATGGACCAGGCTACTTGTCTAGGTTCGAAGGTCCACTCAAAATATAAAAGAATTTGGGCATAAATATTAGGCTCGTAAATTGGACATGCGCAAAATAAATTAGGTCCGCTTAAAATATGGGTTGGACTCAAACTTGAACATTTAAGGTCTAAGCCTGACCCGACTCATTTTTAAGTTTATAATACTTTATATTATATTTTTTTTATATATTATGTAATTTAAAATACATTAAAAAAATAAATATATAATATTACTCTAATATAAACATTAAAATAATATTAAAATAATCATATAAAATTTTTCAATGAATAAAAAATGTATGAAATTATTAAATATTAATAATATATATATCTAGATATTTTTTAAATTAAAAAATAATATAAATAGATCTAAAATAATCTTGGATTAATATTTACAAATATAAATAAATTTGAATAAAATTTTAAATTTATACTTCGAATCAAATCGAATTTAAATAAATACAAAATATGTTAATATCATATTTAAATTCACCTAATCACGTCTTACCTGACCCATGACCACATATAGTCACCCATGACCACATATAGTCACGAGTAAGACATAACAGATAGCATAGAAAAATAGTACCAAATTTACGGCATGATAATATTGGTATGGTGTGCTCCACTTTCAGGTTTGTGTAAGTTGAGCCATTTTGGGCAGAAATAAAGAAAGGCAAATGCTGGTGGGTTCTTTTGGGATCCAGTGGGTGTCGGTGACACAACAGTTTTGTTTCTCTATCTTCGGTATTTCTATATTTCATATGTTACACGTGTGTATTTTTGAATCGGAGATTGTTATTCTTTTTTAATAAAGTAGGCGGCGAAGGAAACAGGGGATTGGTCAAAGGGAAAGATCTGAAACAGGGAGCGAAAATGAGGTTAGTAGGGCTGACCGGCGGGATTGCTTCAGGGAAGAGTACCGTCTCTTCCATGTTCAAGCACAACCATATTCCCGTCGTCGATGCTGACATCATCGCGCGGGTACTCTCCCCTTTTTTTCAATTTTTTTGGGGCCTATCACCTGTTTGATGAAATTACGAACTGATGCTTTTTTCTATTTGCAGGATGCCTTGAGGAAGAACTCTGGTGGGTACAAAAAAGTGGTGGCGGCATTCGGACCGGACATTTTACAAGATGATGGCCAAGTTGATCGTTTGAAATTGGGACGAATTGTCTTCTCTGATGCCTCCAAACGTCAACTCCTTAATCGGTTGAATTTTTAATTTCTTCCTCGTCCTTTTTAAATATTTTAAACTCAGCTTCATGTATGGAATCGCTTAAAAGCTTTATTTCTCTACTATTATGCTTATCCAATAGTCTATACTAGTCCTGGAGGTCAGAATTTTATCTCCAAATGGCAAATTTTATTAGCATTTTTAGTGTAAAATTTGGTCTTTCTTTAGTTTGTTTTGTATGCATGATTTTCTCAATGTTGTAGCAAATTGATATGATGATTTCCTAGGAGGTTGCTTTTTAACGATTTATAGGCTATTGGAAGTTATGTATGTTGCCTTGTGGTTCTCAAGTCGTGGAGGTCAAATTGTAGTACTTTGATGTTTAATTTTCGCCAAGGCTAAATGGCGGAAAATGTAAGTGTTCTTTTGTCCCTGGAGCTAATCTGGACGGAGGCTTGATTACTATCATCTGTCATTTACCTTGTCTTGAAACTGCGGAATGTATTGATTCCTTAATTTGGTTAATTTTCTTCTCGTAGGTTATTGGCTCCCTATATATCTTCTGGCATATTTTTAGAAATTTTGAAGCTTTGGATAAAAGGTCATAAGGTGATCATTCTTGACATTCCGTTGTTGTTTGAGGCCAAGTTGGATAAGTGGACAAAACCCATTGTTGTTGTATGGGTTGATCCTGAAACACAACTTCAACGACTTATGGAAAGAGATAATTCGACCGAGGAGGATGCCAGGAACAGGATTAATGCTCAGATGTCTCTAGATTTGAAGAAGAGCCAAGCAGATATTGTGATAGATAACACTGGATCACGTCAAGATTTGCAGGAAAGGTTCAGTGAGGTACTGTCGCAGGTCGAAAGGCCCTTGACATGGACTGAATTCTGGCTTTCAAGGGATGGAGCCTTGTCAGCTTTACTTGGTGTGATAATAGGTGTTCTTGCAGGCAAAAAATTTTTTGGTAAATTATAGGTACTGCAATCACCACCAAGGCACCAACTTGTGGTTTCAAACTGGTTATAAATCTTGTCTATTCTTGATGAGGAGGTGATGTTGTTGTAGTTTTAAATAACAGCAAATAAGATGAATTATGCTTACTCCTGCCAATTTTATACTTAAGAAATCACTACTGCACCTTTCACTTAAAGGTTGTAAAATGTTGTTGGTTTTCTTTCAATTGCTAACTGTGATATACGAAGTTTTTTATACCATGAAACTTAGATTTACCTTCAAACTCTCTAAATTTCTTGGTATGAAACTGAATAATCATTTAATAATCTAGATGTGAATCTGACCATATTGTTACCGAGGCCAAGGATGCCTGATGTAAAATTGAACTTGCTTCTGATTATTTTCATGCCATAGAATGAAATTATGGAATTGGTTTTTTCTTTTAACTTTAGGACCATAGAAGTAGGTGCCTTTTTGTTGCTACTGCAGGCTTACTGGGTTCACAGCAGGCTGAAGAGATTTCATTGATTGTAGCGGAAAAGTATTTCAGCTCGCTTGGTTCCATAAATCTCCTGGCTGCTGATATACTTTCTAGGATTGATTCTGTAAGTTCCTTCCATCCTCGCCTCATCCTTCCCTGGGTTCATAATTAAATCCGATTCTTCTGTTACTACGTCAATAACATACTTGAATTTAGCTACTACATTTTTGAATTGCCTTGTTTTATGATTTGATTGTTCTATACTTAGCATTCATCATCTGTGGTAGTCCTTCATTGAGTCTTCCCAGGTATAATACAACTTCTTTTGGTCTAGTTGAAGGCAAATACCCTCATGAGTGGTCTACTCACTGAGATAAGTCCCCTTAAGTGTGGTTGTATACCGCATTAAGGTTGTTGCCACCATAAGATTTTATTGAATTCTTCTTTTGTGATTTGGGTGATAAGACTTTTAATGATAATAAACTTGTTCCTTTTTGCACTATTTGTGTACAAAGGGCATAAAAGCAAGACCTATGAATTGTGAGTGCCTAGTGTTGTCACAAGTCAAACATGGTGGAGCCATTGTCTTAGACAAAGTGGGACGTAAGTGTATTGGGTGGATTTTTACAAAGTCCATTAAAGTTTTTTATCCTCTTTTATGAGGTAAATATCTATATATACCAGTTAACTTAAAGTTTCCAATTCTTTTTCAAAGGTGCTTGTACCACTGAATCAGTTTGTTCAAAGCTAGCAAGGTTACAATGGCTATATAATTTATTTTGTAGTTTAACTTTGTTAATTTCTATTTCTGTTAAGGGCAGTTGCATGTTGAAAGCGGTTGTTGTTCACTTTCATGTCTGGCTGTTGAAAGCATGAAGGAGACAAATGGAGAGATTTATATTCATATGGGTACGTCTAAGTTTCTCTTATGCTATCATTTGCTGGTTTCTAACTAATTTTCATTGAGATGTTTGACATGAATGAGAACCAAAACTAATAAGATATTCTCAGAGTAGAAATGGGGGTAAAGCAAGGGACGGGAAGGAGCACTTGCTTCTTTTGATGTCTGGTTTTATAAGGTCTAATTCTGCTTTTGTTCTATTTAAATTTAATCCCCCTACTTCTTTTTATATAAAAATTAAGGTTTAGTTAATAACACCATTAGAGACCATCTGTTAAATCATATTAGGTGGCATTGTAAATTTGATCATATGACCAATTTGAAGCCTTGTGGAAACCATGTAAATAAATGAAGTTACTGTCATGATTGGTCTATGAATGGTAAAATATATGACTAGTAAAATAAGATATATTGGTTTTCACTTCTTGCTTTTCCAAAATGAATTTATTTGCTTATTTGGCTTGGCGATATTTTTTCCCAAGATTTCATATAGGGTGTGTTTGAATGGACGGTGCGTTTACTTGTGGTTAGTGTAAAAATAACGATGGTGATGAGATGCAATACTGTAGCGTGAGACAAACTAAGCTAAACGCGCCGCATCGTACCCCACCTCTCTTTTATTGGTATTGTCTGTTGGACTTCAAAATTTAAATCAAAAGAGTAGAGGGATTAAATTTCAAATGTGTGAAAGGTACAGGACTAAGAGCATAGTTAAACTGTTTTATGGTCTGTGTAGTTAGTGGCATATTGCAAATCAGTGAAGTATGTGTGACTGATTGTTGAACAATTAATGTCCGCTTATGACCAAACTGTAGTTTACTATATGCGAGGTCTTCACTATACCTTTTTAAGCAGCTTTAAGAAGAGCAAAGGCACAACAATGGTTATTATTAATTATTAGCCACTCCTGATTTTTATGATTTTATGTAGGTTTTGAGAAACGTGGCATGTTTGGATAACTCCAATAATTAATGGATTTCACTGAATTGGGTATAATCAAAATATTTCAATTATACTTTCCAATTTTTTGATAAAGGTAAGAATTTGAGTAATTACGACAGGTAATTGCACTCAAATTTAAGTTTTTAAAAAATATTTTTTTACAAGTTTAAATTATAATTCGTTATATTATAAGTATGAATGTATATAAGTGTTTGAGATGGTTATGATCAAAAATTTATTATATTATAAATATTAAAAAAGAATTATTATAAAATAATTTTTGTATTTATAAAATTATAACAAAAAAATAATATAATTTAAATCTTAATTTTTTTAAAAAATTATAGCCAAAATGTTTATTATAAAAAATAAATTATATGGTACAAGAGTGTTATAATATATTTCTTTATAAAAAAATTATAGTCAAGAAAGTATATGCGTAACTTATTTATGTATTCATGTTATATATTATAAAAATAAAATATTTATTTACAAAAAAAATTGTAGTTTTTTTATCGTAACTTATTTGTAAAAAAAATAATTTTTAAAAATTTTAATAAAAATTATATTATTTATAAAAAATGTTATGAAAGTTATTGAATAATTTATAATTTTTTTATAAAAGTTATATATTATGAACTTTATATTATTTTTTATTTAATTTAAATATTATAAAAAAAGTTATAATTTAGCATAGTTTTTTCTCCAAATTAAGTTTATATAAGTTTTTATAATTAAATTACAGACTATTTGCACTTTGAACATGAATAATATAGGGTAGATGTTAATTATGCATACACAAAAGATTTTCTTGCATCATATTGTGAGGTATTATATCATTTGAGAAAATGGAGTTAAAAACGAGCATCAAAAGCGGTTCTCGTAAACTCTTTAATTTAAGACATACAAAGTTTCAAAATGTGGTTGAGAGGACATTTGTTATTCTAAAAATATATTTTTTATATTAACATGATATTAGTATAGTATAAAAAAATAAGATTAAGTCTTATTAGTATATTGCATATTTCATAACTTCATTCATAAGTGGATTTGGGATGATTCATATTTCAAAAGCATATGGAAGAAAGAGATTTTAATAATTTTAATGATAAAAATTCAAATGATGATGAACTCGATCAAGGATCAATGTTTGACGAAAATGAGTTTATGTTAAATATTAAAGAGTGAATAATCCAGCAATTATGGAACAATAGAAAAATTAGATAAAATTGTATGTAATGCTTATTTTTCTTGTTATTTTTATTAGTAATCGTGTTATCAACTAATTTTTTGGACTAACATGATACATATAATTAATATTATTAAACTGTATAATTAAATATTATACTACCAAACATGATATAAGGAATTAAAATGTAATTACATTCTGTTAGTCAAATACGTTTAAAGAATTACAATTTTTTATAATTACAAGTGTGTACTTATCACCCTTGTAATTTCACTTTATTCAATTACTCCATACTGTTCAAACAGACTTTTAAAAGTTCAAAAACAGTGCTAATTGTATAATTAATCTAATAGCATCAGTCATAGAATATTACATTTTTAAATTATGTGTTTTGTCTAGTTAAAGGTTGAGCAAAAAAATCGAGAAAACCAAAAAATTAATTTAATCAATGTATTTGGTTTGGGTTTTGTATTGTTTGGTTTAGTTGCGGGTTGATGTTATCACTTAAAATGTACAATTCAATTTGGATTCGATTTTTTCACATAAATTTTTTTTTATTCAAATCAAATTGAATGAAAAGAAAATCTGTTTAAAGAAATTGTTCAAATAGAATTATTATTATTATTATTATTATTATTATTATTATTAGATAAGATCATACAAAAAGTTAATATTAAGAAAATATTTCATAAAAAGGTTATGAAAGTGTAATTTTATATTATACTAAGTGGATCATTTTTAATATAATAATTATAATTATAAGCATATGCATAATTCTAATTCTAAAAAATAGTTTATGAAAATTTATAATATTTTATTTATAAAAGAAGCAATTATTCATAAGTTGTCAATTATATATTTGATTGTTATAAATTTAATTGATTATGCAATGATTCAGTTTATAATTCATTGAAACAAGCAACTAATTAAATTAGTTGAAGTAAATGACACAAAAAAACATTAAGTATAAGAATGATTTAGTACTAATTTTCTTTTTACAAATTTTAACGATTTAACTTAAAATATTTTTTAAATAATCTTATTAATGATTATATTATTAATTTAATTATTTAATTTACTTTGTACATGTATAAATGAATATACAACATGTATTATGTTGTAAAAAAAACAATAATTATAATATTTGATTTTTTGCCCCAAACAATGTGATATTGATTTATTTTATAAAGCCCAAATTTGCTAAATATCGTCGAATGTAATTATCGATTTTGGATATTAATTTTTATTCAATATGGTTTTGATATCAAAAGTTAAAAATCAAATGGAGCAGTTCAATTCAATTTTTATATAAAAATTAAATTGAATCGAATCAAATACAATTCTAATTAAAGGATTATTTTAAAAAATTTAGATGATAGTGTTATTATTTATTTTATTAACATATTCGTAGATCAAATATTAAATTTTGTGGCTTAAAATATTTTGGTTAAATTCTACTATTAGTCCTTATACTTTATGAAAGTTAAGGATGTAGTCTTTTACTTTAATTTGATCTTTTTTTAATCTTTGTACTTTTTGTATTGGTTAATTTTAGTCCATGTACTTTTTAAATTTTGAAATTTTGAGTCCTAACTCAAATAGTGGCAGCTAAATATGTTTGGTTAAATTCAATTATTAGTTGTGTACTATATATATATAGTTCTAAATTTAGTTCATATTCTCCAATTGAATTATTTTAAGTTCCTCTACTTTTTGAACTTTAAAATTTCAATGTCAACGCAAATGACATGTGCGAAAATAATAAGTTAACATGACATTACATCTAATATGTTTAACGCATCAAATTTGTAAATAGCATAAATTAATTTAATGAATTTAATGGTTATTGCTTAGTGAAGACTGAAATTTTAAAATTTATAAAGTAAAAGGACTAAAAGTGATCAAATTAACATACAAGAATTCAATCCATAATTTTCACAAAGTACAAAAACTCATAACATAATTTAACCAAATATTTTCTATGGGCCTACAGAATGCGGATGATTAATTATTGGGCTCGCTCTGATAGATACATTGAGAAATAAAAAAAATAGAAAATATTATGTATTTAAATAGTATTAATCTTGTGACATTCAAATTGTTCAAATAATTAAATTTATCTGAAAATTGTTGATGACAAAAAAACTTAAAAAATAAGAAGTTGGTGTCTTATACGAAAAAGTCATCTAAATTATCAGGGGTGAAATTAGAAAATTTTTTAGGGATCGAAATTGAATTGTAATTTTTATGATCGAAAAAATGCAGTTCTAACAGTTTAATAGATTATATCTTTATAATTTTTAAAGAATTAAATCAATTTTTTTATATTTTTAAGGGGCAAAATACAATTTTACCTTTACTAATTTAAATTTTTAAAATTTTTAAGGAAGCTATATGAAAAAAAATTCATCTTAGGTGATGGACCCCTAGTTTCGTCACTACAAATTATTATTAGGGTAAATTACACCAATAGTCACCCAACTTCAATTTTTCGAAACAAATAGTCACTTGGTTTACATTTTAGTCCCTCAACTTTGAAAAGTGACAAATAAGTCCCTAACATTATCGATCAGTGACAAAACAGTCACTGATTAACAGATTCTGTAATGGGCTTAACGGGCATGATGATGTGGCAAGTTAACTAGCTGACGTGACCAGTTAACTTGCCACGTAGATACCAGCTGAAGGGTCAAACGGTGAAGGGGTGAAATGTGATAGGTTATGTTTGTTTAACCTTAAATCAAATTATTTTCAATCTGATTATCTAATTAGGGAGAAACGTTTCATTTGTCATCCATCTTCATCTGATTTCATATCAATTTAGGGTTAGAAAAGTGTTAGGTTAGCAATCGATTGAAATCAGTGACTGGTTTGAGGAGAACAACAACTATGGTGAAGGAACGAGATGATGGCAATGTTGATACTGTGACAGGTATGTTTTGTTTCTTTTATGGATTGTGATTTCATTTGTGCTTGCTGTTATTTTGTGTTTTTTGGGTATGTTTCGTTTATGGATGGTGATTTTTAATTTAGGGTTTATTTAATTCTGATTTCGATATTGATTTTTATTTTTTATTTAAGGTTTTTTATATTGATTTTCATTTTTGATTTTGATTTTAGGGTTATCTAAATATTTGTTTGATTTGTTATTCACATATTTCTGTTAACATATGTTGGTTTAGTATTCAATTTTGTATTTGGATTAAGGGTTAGTATTCAATTTTGGTTAACATTGTTTGGGATTTAGGGTTGTTTAATTTTGTTTGATTTCATATACTGATTTGGTTTGATTTCACATGTCATTCCCTATTGTTTAATGTTTCTGTATATTTACAGATACATATGCTCTATATATATGCAGATGATTTGTTTACTATTAATTGTCTGCCATTGCCTAGGTTTAGGGTGAAAATTGTTTGTTTATTGTCTGCCATGTGCGTGACAGATATATATGCTCTATATACATGCAGTTGTGTTTATTGTTTTTGCATTGGTTATTGTTTGACAAAAATGGTTAAAGTGTTTGCATGTGTTGTATTAAATGTTTGTTTCTGGTCTGATAGTGATGTAGTAAATGGTTGTTTATCTAATAGTGATGAGTAATTTGTCTGGCAGGTTTTGATGATAATGTAAATGACAGTGAAGTAGAAATGTCTGATTTTGATTGGTTTAGTAGTGATGGTTCTGTTAGTGATTATAATGTAAATGACAGTGAAGTAAATGATGTGTCTAGTAGTGTTGATTTGGATGGGTTAAACAAGGCTGATGTAGAAGTAGGTGATGTACCTGATAGTGATGATTCTGGTAGGTTAGATAGTGCCAATGAATCAGACTCAGAATCTGATGGCCAAAATTGGCCTGAGTTCAATCCTGAAAATGACATAAGTAACCCTATACTTAAGGTTGGAATGTTATTTAGCTTTAAAGATAGGCTTAAAGAAGTTGCCAAGCAGTATGGTAGGTTGAATAGTTACTTCATTAAGTTTTTAAAAATGATAAGAAAAGGTTAAAGGCTGTTTGTAGTGATAAATGTTCTTGGTACATATGGGCATCTAGAAAATACTCTAATGACCCTACTGACTCCACTTGGCAAATTAGGACTTCCAACCCGAACCATAATTGCTCCAAAGTCTATAAAAATAGGAATGTAACCTCAGCTTTGATAGGTGAACATTATAAAGAAAATTTCATTAGTGATCCTCATCATTCTCTAACATCATTGCAACAAGATGTGAAAAGAGATTTATGTTGCCTAATGTCCATAACCAAATGTAGGAGGGTAAGACATAAGGAAATTGAATTGATTGAAAGAGCTCATAAGGCTCAATATGAGAAGATATATGAGTATCTGTTTGAGGTTAGGAGCCAAAATGAGGGAACAACAACAATCTGCAAGCATGCAAAGATGGCTTTAGGGTTGGTTGTAGGAGGATGATATGTTTAGATGGACGTTTCCTAAAAGGCTACAATGGTGGCTACTTACTTGCAGCTGTTGGGATAGATGCAAATAATGGCATCTATCCTATTGCATATGCTGCTGTTGAAAGTGAAAACCAAGTATCATGGCTCTGGTTCTTGGAGTTGCTCGTAATGGACTTGGAAATTGTGAACTCATACTAGATTTCTTTCATGTCTGACAAGAAAAAGGTAAAAGAAGACACTGTTTTATATTTTTCTTGTTTAGGGTTTACTATTTGTCAAGTAATTTAATTGTATTTTTTCTATTTGCAGGGACTTTTGGAAGCAATAAGTATGTTGTTTCCTAATGCAGAAACAAGGCACTGTGTTAGACACCTACATGCCAATTTCAAGAAGGCTGGTTCAGAACAAAGGAATTGAAAGATTATCTTTGGAAAGCTGCCAGAGCAAGCACTAGAAGGGAAATTGAGGATGCCATGGATGAGCTGAAGAAGGCCAATCAGCATGCTTATGATTGGTTGAAGGAAAAGGACCCTACTCACTGGTCGAGGTCCCACTTCTTAAGTAGGAGCGAGTCAGACATGTTGGTCAACAACTTGTCTGAATGTTTTAACAAGGTAAACAACAAATATTTTTATTTAGTAATTTTTATTCTTTCTAAATGCTTTAACAAGGTACTACACTAATTCTTTATTGTTTATTACTGGTAGATCATATTGGAAGCAAGAGGGAAACTTATTCTGACCATGATGGAAACAATAAGGACCAAGATGATGTTGCTTATTGTGAAGAAGAAAGAAGAAGCTAAAAAATGGAATGGAATCTTATGTCCAAAGATAAGGAAAAAGTTGGATGTGAATACCAAAAATTCTTTGAGGTTAAGTTACCTTAAACCAATTCTGACTTGTATGCTTTTTTAATATTATTTTGTATGTTGTTCTTTATTTTGTTTTGTATGTTATTTTTAATACCTTAAACCTATTTTGACTTGTATGTTATGTTTTGTTGGCTTTATGATGATTTTATGTCTGCTTTATGTTGGCTTTAATGTTGGCTTTATATTGGATGCTGTATTTTAGGTGTCTTGGATTGTGTTTTATGTTGGCTTTATATTGTATGTCTGACTTATATGCTGCTTTTTATGCTATTTTTTAGGTGTCATCCATCACATGCTGGTGGGGATAGATATCAAGTTGAAAGTGGTCCAGGCAGTCAGCATGTGGTGGACCTAAATGAGAAAACCTGCTCTTGCAGGAATTGGGATCTCACTGGCATCCCTTGCATGCATGCAGTGGCTACCATTCATCTTAAAGAGGACCTCCTAAAGACCTATGTAGACAACTGGTACCGCAAGTAAACCCAGATTCAGATTTACTCAAACTTCATAAAGCCAATAAGAGGTTTCAAGCAATGATTGTTTATGCCAAACATGGTGTCAATACTGCATCCTACACTAAGAAGGCCACCTGACAGACCTACTAAGGTGAGAAAGAAATAATTTGATGAACCAGACTTAAGTGGAAGGATGAGCAAGAGAGGGGTGAAGATGAAGTGCAGTAAATGCAACAAAGTAGGCCACAATAAGAGGAGCTGCAAAGGAGAAGTTAGCCAAAACCTTCTAGTAAGTTATCTTACTTTGCTCATTTAGGTATCAAGCTGGCTTTCACTATTTTGTAATCTAACTTGCTCTTGTTTTGTAGGTCAAAAGACACAATATTGGCAGCACATGTCATGTGAGGACCCCAACTCAGCAAGTGAGCAGCACATCTCAGCAAGTGAGCAGCACAACTCAGTTGCAAATGGATGCTGCCCTAACTCAAGAATCTGCCTCAAATCAACAACTTGCCCCCAGACAAAAGCTCCCATTGAAGAGGAAACCAAGCACTGTTAGATGGATGCTGCCCTCAAATCAAGATTAAATTTGCCCACCTGCTACTGATTATTGTTCTGAACTGTTTTTGAACTTTTTGTAAATTTGCCTACACCTGCTACTGAATTATTAACTTAGGCAGATTATTTTTTTTGTAAATTTGCCTATGATTGCTACTGATCTAAACTTAGGCATATATAAACTGAAATTTTTTGTAAATTTGCCTACAATTCACATGTGTTTAATGGTAATGAATTGTAGGCAAATTTGGCAATAGTTTGCCATTCCTTTATTTTGTAAACAGGTTCATATCATATATTTTGTAAACATTTGGCCTTTGGCCTTTATATATGAGCAATGAAGTTTGTCATTCATCAATTATCTTTTGTAAAATGTATTATTGACCAAAATGGTTCCAAAATGGAATTAACAACAACATCAACCTTTGGTTGTAAACAATGTCATTCAAAGGCATTTTAGTGCGGTCTGCTTCAGTTTATATTTAGAAATGATGAAATGATAAAATGATGATGGTTGTAAACAACATCAGTAGGTTCGACAATTTATAAGTATAAACCAATGGCAATATCTGTTATGCATGCTTCATGCTGCAGTGCCTACAACATCTGGTATAATCACACAAGAGTTCCATAATCACACAAGAGTTACATAAGGTAACCATTTCATTCCTTTCATCCTCCAATATTACAACCAAACCAGCAGCCATGAGAAGTAACAACCATGAGAAGCAACAACTAACAAAATTACATCAAAATTAGGCTTTATAAAACAGCCCCAATATTACTACAATTACAAGCACCAAAAACCATTTTTTTCTCTCCCTCCTCCTTGCAACCTCCAATGTCCTCACTCTTCCCAAAAGACCCAACAATATTATTCTTGAACGGGGCATCAATGGTGGATCAACCCAGTTAAAAAATTGACATGGTTTTCGAAATCCACTCCTAAAATTCGTACACCCAAAAAACCTCCTATCTGGGCTGTCATTGGACCAAGAAGTGTTGAGTTTGGCTAGGTTTCCACGGTAGTAGATCGAAATAACAGTAGGCATGGCTGAAATCTCTATTTTCTTCTTCGTCTTCTTCTTCTTCTTCTTATTCTTCTTTTCTTTTTTTCTTAAACCCTAAAATAGGCTGATATGGCTTATGTTTAAGCAGCAACAGCCAGCTGGATGAATACCTACAAGCCTCCGACGCTGTCACATGCCACGTCACTGTTCCGCGACGTCTGTGACGGAAAACGTCAAAAAGGATTGATTTGTCATATTTTCAAAATTGAGGGACTGAAATGTAAACCAGGTGACTTTGTTCCGAAAAATTAAAGTTGGGTGACTATTGGTATAATTTACCCTTATTATTATTATTATTATTATTATTATTATTAGGTTAATCCTAATTATAGTTTAATGTCTTAAGTAAATTAAAAATAGAAAAAATGAGGAAAAAATAGTAAATCGTATAGGGAGTGAGTAGCTTTTGTAAATGAAATAGCTATAGATTTTAAAGATAATTAATAAAAATATTTAAACTTATATGTTAATGAATATGAGAAGCTGTCAACAGAGTTTTTAAACTTCACAAATAAGATCAGGGGTTGACAAGTGTCCTATAGAAATATAGTAAAATACTAAAAAATAAATATTAAAAAAAGACACATGTCAATTTCTTAAGGATACTTGTGAAATAAAAATAATACATTGCCAATGCACCAAATACTTACCCAATTAATATTTATATGTGATCTTTTTATAGATATTTTATTTGAATGTTAAAATTGAATATAAGGTTGTTTTTGCCATCTTCAATTGAATTAGTATTCAGTTAACTTATGACACTAGACCACTTAAAGACTTTAATAATTGTTTATCTAGGTAAGTTAGACTCTTGTTGCATTTGCTTGAAGATAGAATTTGATAAAGCTCGATCTTGCTAGAAACCTTGCCAAATACAATGTCATATAATGTGGGTCCATGCAATCCTCAAAAGATATATAAATATGAGCACATGCTAGCACTCATCAATCCAATTTTAAGTGGAAAACTAAAAACAGAGTTTAACTAGGTGAAGAAAAGTCGAAAACTACGAGGCATAACTCCACAAATCTCTACCTTGACTAGTATTTCCACAACTCCTTCTTTGCCAAAGCCCGTCACGAGCTTATCTTGAACTATGCAAGATATTAACTAAGTCAAAATTGTGCTTAGAAGCTAGAAGACTTCTAGTCTTCGACTTGTGCACTGCCAAATCAAACTCGAGCTTGATTTCCATGAACACAATACCCTATTTTTTCAAAACCTGCATCCAAAAGAGAACATCTCTTATACGAAACGATCATACTTTTTTTCCCTCCTATGACCAAGTTGTCTATGCTTCAAATGAGTCGACTTCGACTCCTTAATAGACAAGGGATGTCCTGTTTAACCATTCATTATTGATCCTTCCAGAACATAAAGATTGTCAATCTTTTTACCTTTCATCAAAACGATAATCCCACGAGATACCTTAATGTCACTTGACTCGATGTTAATTTTACAACCCTTCGAGTCCAAAATTCCCAAGGAAATGAGATTTTTATTTAAGTTAGGCACATGTATGACATCAAATAGTGTCCTAATTGTCCCATGGTGAATCCTGATCTGAACAGTACCAATACCGGTTACCTTACTAGGTGAACCATTCCCCATGCGCATAACTCCACCTTTAACTGAACTGTATGTGGAGAAACAGTCCCTAGTAGGACACATGTGGAAAGAATACCTTGAATCCAATATCCACTCGAACATAAGCTCAAAGCTTTCACTTGTTGACACCAACAAGAAATCATCACCCTTGTTATTGGTCAAATTAACACCAGTTAAATATTCCTCGTTGCTTTTAACAGCCCTTTTATTTCGCAGTTTGTAACAAATTGCCTTGACATGACCTAATTTCTTACAATAGCGACAGCTCTTGTCTCGCTTCCTTGATGCTACCAAAATCGAGACTTGCCTATCTAACTTGCTATTTGAACCAAACTCATTGTCATGTTTTCCTTTGCTTAACAGATGACCCTTTACACCCTCGAACGAAAGATTATCTCTGTCATAAATCAGGGTTTCCTTGAAAGACTTGTATGAAAGGGGTAAAAAGCACAATAATAGCATAGCCTGATCTTCATCGTCAATCTGAACCTCGATATTTTTTAAATCATTCAAAAGAGTAATAAATTAATTGATGTGACCTCTAAGGTGCTCGCTTTCGTCCATGCAAAACGTGTATAAATGTTATTTCAACACCAATCAATTAGCTAGAGACTTTGTCGCTTAGGGGGTTTCTAGCCTTTTCCATAAGGTGAATATCTTTTTCTCCATCAAAACCTCCTGCAACGCATTATTTGCTAGACATAATTGAATCGTAGATAAAGCTTTTTTTTAACATATCTCATTTTAATTTATCCATGTCTGTAGGCTTCTTCTTTATAAGGACCTTCTCAAGATTGCCCTAAATCAGGATTGTCGTCATCCAAACTTGTCACATATTGAAATTTGTAATGTCATTGAACTTACCAATATCAAACCTTGTTGTCGCCATCTCAAAATGAGTTGATTACAAAAATCGACCAATATTTTATGCTAATTTTTTTGGGGTTTAAACTCGTTTAAGCAATGAACAAGTAAAACAATGAAGGAATTAAAAAGATCGAATACAAATATTTTACGTGGAAAAACCCCTCCGAAGAGAATAAAAATCATAAACAAAGATAATTTTATTATAACGGTAACAACGAATAGTACAAAGATGGAGATGAAAACTAAAAATAAAGTTTAACTGGGAGAAGAAAAATTAAAAAAATACGAGGCATAACTCCACATTGTTAGATTTCAGATGATTTATGGCCTTTGTCACTATTATTTTCAAATACCCAATTTGTTTTTCAATTGATTTCTTGGTAGTTTGCCTATTGTTCTCGTCGCCTATGGTGTTGTTATTGTTTTGTTTTTCTATCTATGATGGTTTTCCCCTCATTGAGATTTTAGTAATGAATTTTTATTGAATCCCAACATTTGGTTTAGCGGTACTACACATTGACTCAAAAATTAAGTTTTTTTTTTTAAATTATAAGGGGAGGGTAAAGTTCTAATAACAACGCGATTGGCGCGACTCGAACTCAAGTTACACTTAAAAAAAATGAACACTTTTAATCATCAAGCCAACTTACAAGATTGACCCAAAAACTCAGTTTGTGAGCTTGAATTGTAGGGTGTCTTGTTTGTGGTGTGTGAGTTGACATTAATTTACCCCTCTTAAATTCAGGGACTCAAATGATAAATGTAAAAAGAAAAGCTTTTATTTGAAAGAAAAACAATAAAAAATTGAAAGTCACGTGATTAAGCTAAGGCCGGGAGTAATAGTTCCACGCCGAATAATATTGCACTCTACATCACATTTTCAGTTCTATTTTTCTCCTATAAATATCATCATTTCTCATTTTATTCTATAAAGAGGTTTTTGGTCTCCTTCTCTCAACACTCTCCTTTCCTCCCCGCTTCCCCCCACTCTCTCACTCAGAGATGGCCACTAAAGCTGCTGATCAAGAACCTGTTGGAGCACTGAAATATAAGGTGAGACATATACATACATATATACTAATGGGTATTTCTTCTTTTGCTCATATTTGATGCATTTAAGGATAATTTTCTAAATTAGTCAACCCCCCCCCCCCTTCTTTACTGTATTATAGACATGGGTCTTGAAAGTCCTCATCCATTGTGAAGGCTGCAAGAAGAAAGTCAAGAAAGTTCTTCAAGCCATTGATGGTATGTCGTACATACATATATACATATATACATATATATGTATCTATGTATTTCATAAGAAATGGAGATACTCTTTTTGTTTTACTTTTAATTATTTTTTTCAGGTGTTTATGAGACGAAAATAGATTCTCAACAGCACAAGGTGACGGTGACTACCAGTGTCGATGCAGAAACACTCATCAAGAAACTGACCAAGTCTGGGAAATGCGTTGAGCTTTGGCCGGAATTAAAGCCTGAGAAGAGAGACAAAAAGTCTGGGAAAACAAATGACAAGCAAAAAGACGCCGGTGAAAAAGCTGGTGATGATGACCATGGTCTAAAGAATAATTCAGCAGAGAAGAAGCCTGAACCAGCCGCTGCCAAAAATGGCGGTGCTGGTGGCGGTAAAGGTTCTGCTAAAGATAACCAGCATCCAAAAGGGGACCAAATGGGAGGTAAAAGCGAAGAACCTGACCCTACCCAAAGTACTGCTTCTGGTGGTAAAAAGAAGAAAAAGAAAGGGCAGAAAAGCAACCCTGGTCCCAACGGTGATACACCACCACCCAGTGATACTCAGTCAGCCATGGCAGTGGCAGTCCCAGTCCGAGACCATACCCCACTACCACCACCACCACCACCACCCAATGCTTCAATCGATCTAAACCCTCCAAATCAACCAATGTATCCTTACACACCTATGTACTACGGACCTCCATTTTGTGGGGTAAGTTACAACACCATTTACCCTAGCTCAAGCTCTTCATATTATGCTCCCACCATGCATTCTAATCCATACGGAGCACCAGCTACACTGTCTGATCCAGCCAATAAATTCAGTGAAGATGATTATTACGATGATGATGAAAGTGGGTGCTCAATCATGTGAACGTTGAAAAAATGGAGTACATGCAGAGGAAGAATTTTGTGTTAATGAAGGGATTAATTGTGTAAGATGCAAAATAATTTGAAAAAACAAAAATATCAAACGGGGTACTTTTTGGTTAGGGAGAAATAAAAAGCTGGTATTGCTTTTTATTGGGGTTTGTAGGGTTTTCATAGTTATTAGGTTGTCTTTATTTATGTTGTCTGTCTGTAATATTTTTGCTACTGTTTTTGGGGTTTCGTTATTAAGCACTATAAAAGCCCTTTTAAAGGGGTATTGTAGGGCCTCAACAGAAGATCTCTCACTTCCTCCCTCTTTCTTATTTTATAAAAAGAAGAATTTTGTTCATGTTGGGTCCCTCTCTTTCCATCTCATTTTCCCATATAAACCTCTTAATTATAAAAATGCTGATATGTTTAAATATATAGCTTAAATTATGCTCAAGTAGGACTAAAATCCAAATGTATGAATAGTAAAGGGACTTGAAGCACATTTTAACCAAATATATATTATATTAAGAAATGCTTTGGGCCAATATATATAAGAAATGCTTAAAGATATAGTTTTAGGAAGCTATTTTAATTATATACATGTTGTTTTGGTTAAAACATACATGCTTGTATTGTATGTATGTCTTTTGCTTTCAACCCTAAGGTGATATTAGTAGGTTCCCATTTCTCCCTAAAGAAAGAAAACTTAGGTTTAATTTGAAGAATTGTCTATTTGTTTTTGTTGTTTAATCCTTCAACCCTAAACTTTAGCTAATTAGGCACTCAAAATGCTCGGAAAAACCATGTTTGGGTTCGGATTATTATGTACGTACGGTACCTCACATAACAAAGAGATGAGCTTTTGTTTCAATTATCTTGAAAAAAGAAGAAGGAAAAGGTAGAACCTTAAAAACCCAACAATCGTAACTATCTAAGGGTAGATTTGGATAGACGGTTTGTTTACTTGAGGTTAATGTAAAAACAACAGTGGTGATGAAATTAAATATTGTAGTGGTACTGTAGTATGAGACAAAAAATAAACTAAACGCTACTACGCCCATCCAAACTCATCCTAAATGGGTTAGGGTTAAGTGCACTAAATGTCCTTAAATTATTGTTCAAATTTTAAAATTATTTTCAAAATTTCAAAACATTTTAATTAAGTACTCAAAAATATCATCAGTATCGTATTAATGGGGCCTTTCCGTCAACTTAGCAATTGATTTAGGTGTTAAATGGTAATTTTGGATATAATGGGAAGCATATTCAAAACACATTGATCAAATTGTAAACGTGAGTGTATTTAGCGCATAGACGACTTGGATATGATGGGTAAAAAACGAGATAACGTCCTAAATTTTACTGTCAAATTATTTTCATTTAACTCGCCAAGTCCAAATTGTTGATGCGTTAGGTACAGAAACATTTACAATTTGATCCAAATAATTTTAATATGTTTCATATCAAATTTGAGTTAGCATTTAATGTCTAAACTAATTGTTAAATTGATGGAAGGTTTGATTGATATGAAACTGATAATTTAAGGACTCAATTAAAATATTTTAAAATTTATAGACCAATATAAAATCTAAACCGTAGTTTAAGGCCATCTGTTGCAATTAAACCAATAGGTTATAACAACATTTTCGTGATATCCCCAATTCCACTATCTTACCTTTTATCTTGAAACAGAAATTCCATGGTGGATTATACTTACTTTTTACATATCTTGAAAGGGAAAGTTGGGGAATATATAATGCAAGACCTACAGACTTATCCTTTCAATGAATATGCATATTCCAGTTCATCATTCCTCAGTGTTTGAATTATCGGTGACACATATTTCAATTCATCATTGCTATTCTGACTCATTAGTTAAGGATGTTCATTTTAATACTTACATCGAGATTGAATAATAAAACTTGCATATCAACGATATGTGTAGTAGTGGTTTGCTCCTATCAATAATGTATTGAGTTACATCACTCCTCAAAACTCCAAAAATTTATTGCTAATTTGCTCCAATTTCCTCACATTCATGCAAATTGCAAATATATCCTTGATATCCTCATGATTCTCAAGCTTCAACACTTTTCTTACTTCGTTTTAAGTTAAAGATTCAATTCAATAAATTAAAGGTTCCTTTAGATGGGCATTTATTTTTAGTGCAGTACGCTTAGTTTTTTTTTTGTCTCGCGCTACAGTATTGCTATAATATTTAATCTTATTATCTTACTGTTTTTACACTAACAATAAATAAATACACCTACGATCTAAAAAACCCTAAAATTGAAATCAAAGAAAGGAAGTGGGATTCTATTCCTTGTCACAATAGTAACAAAAAATAAAGTGATAGTACAATATAAACTATTCAAATATTTGGCTTTTACACCTTTTAGATGTCAAAGATGGAATGATAACATGCATGATGCTGATATTTTGGGACCCTCTTCCTAGACAATGATTTATAAAATCTAGACAAGAACCCACCCTTATTAATTTGTCTCCATCTCAATTCCATCACTTGTCCAAACAACACAGCTTGTTTGATTCCCTGTATACCTAAAAAAATCAATGCTCCTAATAATTAATGCAATAAATAATAATCATGAATTGCAGCTTGTTAGAATATTCACACACTTTCCGCCAACCTTTGAATGCAATTAATATCTCTCTTTCTAACCAATAATTACTTTATTACTATATAAAAAACCAAACCACTTATAATGTCATCGCCTAGCCTAACAAAATTATTACATGTTATAAGATCATGCCACCAATTCCTTTTTTGAAAGCACATTTAATAAATTTAGGGTTTTGAGAAAATTGAAAATCGATTCGAATAAGAGTGTATGATTAGGTCTTATTAAATTTTGTTTGGTTTTGAATAATTTCATTATAGGTTCTAATCATATTTGTTCCTTTTGACATTGTTAGAATTGGATGACTAGAATTCTTGTTAAAATAAAATTCAGTGGTAAAAAAAAATAAAAGTAAAGTCCAAATAAACTAGACTTCTTTTATTTTATTTTAATTAGAATGGGTCATCTATTTTATTTTAATTAGAATAAGGTGTTTCAACCTTACTACGTTACTTCTATTAGTTGTTGATTGGAATAAGGTTTTTCAACCTATAAATAGGCATAGTCATCTTTTCTTGTAATTATGGGATTTTCGACATCAGTGAATCTTCTTCTTTGCCCGTGGTTTTTTCCCGAAAAGGTTTCCACATAAAATCTGTGTGTTCTTTTTTTCGTTTTCTTTGCGATATTTCTTCATTGTCGACATTTAATTTTATCAAATTGGTATAAGAGCTTTTCGGGTTACTAGTCTCGATCACGATAATGGCGACATTGAAGTATGATATTACGCTGTTGGATCGCAACACCAAATTCGCGTTGTGGCAGATAAAGATGCAAGCAGTTTTTGCGCAAATGGATTTGGAGGATGCCCTATTAGGGTTAGATAAGATGCCTTCAAATTTGACAGATGAAGAGAAGAAGTGTAAAGATCGGAAGGCTTTGACGCAATTACAGCTGCGTCTGTCGAATGAAATTTTACAAGATGTGTTAAAGGAGAAGACTGCTGCTGCATTATGGGCAAAATTACAACAGTTATGTATGTTAAAAACCCTAACCAGTAAATTGCATAAGAAGCAGCGTCTGTATTCTCATTGTTTGAAAGAAGGTGCATCTGTGCACGAATACTTGAATGTGTTTAAAGAAATTGTCTCGAATTTGGAGGCCATGGAGATTCAGTATGATAAAGAGGATTTAAGGTTAATTCTCCTTTGTTCGTTGCTACCGTCGTATTCAACCTTCAGAGATACAATTTTGTATAGCCGTGAATCTCTCACAATTGATGAAGTCTATGCTTCCTTAGCCTCGTATGACAAGATGAAGCATCTTGTGGCTGGATCTGACTATCAGGAAGAGGGTCTCATTGTTCATAGAAGACAAGATCGAAATAGTGATGATAATTATGGGAGGACATAGGAACGAAATCCCCGTAGTAAATCTAAAGGTAGATCGAGATCTTCAAACAGAGGTAAAACTTGTAACTTCTGCAAGAAGAAAGGACACATTAAGAAAGAGTGCTGCAAGTTACAAAATAAGATCAAAAGGGAGGCAGAGAATCAAAAGGGAAAACAACCAGAACAATCCGGTGAAGCTGATGTAGTAAAAGACTACAGTGATGGTGAACTCCTACTTGCTTCTGTCGACAATTCTAAAGTGAACGAGGAGTGGATCCTCGATTCTGGTTGCACCTTCCATATGAGTCCCAATCGGGATTGGTTTACAACATATGAAGTTGTATCTAAAGGTGTTATTTTGATGGGGAATAATGCTTCATGTAAAATCGCAGGGGTTGGCACAATCAAAATAAAGATGTTTGATAGGGTCGTTAGAACTCTTAGTGGCGTGCGACATGTATCAAAATTGAAAAAGAATTTGATTTCGTTGAGTACTCTTGATTCAAAAGGACACAGGTACACAGATCAAAGTGGGGTTCTAAAGATTAGCAAGGGTTCCCTTATTGTGATGAAAGGGCAGAGAAAGATTGCCAAATTTTATGTTTTGCAAGGTTCAACTATTACTGGTGATGCTGCAGTCGCTTCCTTTTCCTTGTCAGATGATGATATTACTAGACTTTGGCATATGCGTCTAGGGCATATGAGTGAGAATGGCATGGCAGAATTGCGCAAAAGAGGACTTCTTGATAGGCAAGGCATTAGCAAACTGAAGTTCTGTGAGTATTACGTTTTTGGGAAGCAAAAGAGAATTCGATTCACCAGAGGAATCCATAACACGAAGGGAACATTAGATTATATTCATTCTGATCTTTGGGGACCATCTAGAGTGCCTTCGAGAGGTGGAGCTAATTATATGCTAACTCTTAATGATGATTTTTTCAAAAAAGTTTGGGCATTCTTTCTGAAGTAGAAAAGCGATGTGTTTTCCGCATTCAAGTCTTGGAAAACTATGTTTGAAAAATAGACAGGAAAACAAATAAAACATCTCCGCACAGATAATGGCTTGGAGTTCTGTTATGATAAGTTTAATAAATTGTGCAAATCAGAAGGGATCGTGAGACATTTGACAGTTCGTCATACTCCACAGCAAAACGGCGTTGCAGAACGAATGAACAAAACTATCATGGAGAAGGTTCGATATATATTGTCGAATTCTAATTTACAGAAGTCGTTTTGGGTTGAAGCAGCCTCTACTGTATTTTTTTGATCAACCGATCTCCATCCATTGCCATTGAGAAAAAGACTCAACAACAGATATGGTCTGGTAAGCCTGCTGATTATTCTGATATAAAGATTTTTGGATGTCCTACATATGCTCATATTGATAATGGAAAATTGGAACCAAGATCCATTAAATGTGTTTTTCTTGGTTTTAAGGCTGGTGTAAAAGGGTATAAGTTATGGTGTCCTGAAAATAGAAAAGTTGTGATTACCAGAGATGTTGTTTTTGATGAAACTGCTATGTTACCTAACTTATCTATTAAAGACTCTTCCAGCAAAGAACAACAAAAACAGGTGGAGTTTCAGATTGATCCAATATCTACAACAGAGTCAACTTCTCAAGTTAGTACAGAAGTTCATAATAGAGTCACTTCTTCATCACAATATTTTATTACCAATAATAGACCTAGAAGAGAAATTAAACCTCCGAAGAGGTATGCCGAGGCTAATCTAGTGGCTTATGCTTTAAACATGGTTGGAGATATTGGTACAATATTTTGTGACAGTCAAAGTGTCATTTTTCTTACAAAAGATCAAATGTTTCATGAGAGAACAAAGCACATTGATGTTCGGTATCATTTTGTGCATGATATTATTGCTCGAGGGGATATTGTTGTGAGCAAAGTTAGTACTCATGAAAATCCTGCAGATATGATGACTGAGTCACTTCCCATAACCAAGTTTGAGTATTGCTTGAACTTGGTTGTGTTCATTGTTGAAGAATACCCCTCAAGGGGTTTTGTGAAAGAGGTGTAGAACTTGTTCGTTGAGAGTTCTTGTTCGTAGAGAATTCTTGTCAAGATGGAGATTGTTAGAATTGGGTGACTAGAATTCTCTTTAAAATAAAATTCAATGGTAAAATAAAATAAAAGTAAAGTCCAAATAAACTAGACTTCTTTTATTTTATTTTAATTAGAATAGGTCATCTATTTTATTTTAATTAGAATAAGATGTTTCAATCTTACTACGTTACTTCTATTAGTTGTTGATTGGAATAAGATTTTTCAACCTATAAATAGGTATAGTCATCTCCTCTTGTAATTATGAGATTTTCGACATTAGTGAATCTTCTTCTCCTCTGCCCGTGGTTTTTTCTCGAAAGGGTTTCCACGTAAAATCTGTGTGTTCTTTTTTTTTTCGTTTTCTTTGCGATATTTTTTCATTGTCGACATTTAATTTTATCAGACATAATGTCTAGAAATAGGAGGATAATGTGCTTCAGCACACTTAAACTCACGTCCTCCTGTAATGGCAACAATGTCCACAGGAGCGAATTCAAGGAGCTGGCAGGAGCCTTAACCCTTTTAAAATGGAAAAATTTTCATGTAGACCTTTGAAATTTTTTAAAATTTTAAATTAGTAAAAGTAAAATTACGCTTTGTCCCCCTAAAAATGATAAAGTTTTGATTTAATCTTTTAAAAATTGTATTTTTATTATCATAAAAATTATAATTTAACTTTGGTTCCCCCTAAAAAGATTTTCTGGCTTCGCCCCTGAATATCCATACCAATCGAGTTAAGACTCAATCAACAATTAGTTAAAAATTAGTTAACCAATGATTAAAAATCTCATTAGTTTAAATTTGCATTAAGATTAATTTATATAAAATGGAAATATGAAAATGTAAGTGATTGGTGTGAAAATGTAAGTGATTGGTATTGAGATATTTAGTGACAAAATGCATGGCAAGTTGAGACGGTAGGTGTAGTAATATTAGGACAAGATAAAGATATTGTAAGATTTGTTGATTTGAAAGCCAGAAAATGGAAAATGGAACTGCTAAATTGCAGGACAGTTCATTATAACCATGGAGAAACATAATTTTAGTGCAGAGGGGAATCTTAGTTCAAAACCAGACACCTCATTTGCTTTGTTTTCTTTTGGATCTCTTACCAACTGAAACTACTCCCAGTTTTACTTTTGTCTTTCCTTTGCTTATTAACTTAATTAATCTTTCTCATTACCTTATGGATTAAGTTACTAATATTAGTAGGCAAATGGGTTAATTAATGAATATTGTTAGTAGAGATTCTCCCATTAGAATGTGTGAATCAAATTTTCAAATCCCTCAAATCATTAAATATCGATACTGGTGTATCCCATAGTAATGAATGTTCATGTGATTTGGGATAGAGTAATATTGTTTGTTCAATCTATGTAAGACAAAAAAAAAACTTTCATCTCGGAACTTCTAATTGAAATATGAATACATTACACCGGTTGTACAAAAAAAAATGGGTTTTACATCAATGTAAGTAAAGTCCGAAAAATGTTGTAAGATTAAAAAAGTCCGTTGAACGCCTCATGGATATGTCACAATAGATCTGAACACTTGTCCCGGACTGACTTTCAAATCATAATTACTCTAGTGAATAACTAATAAATAAATAAATAGAACCTAACAAGTGGTTCCAGTGGAAAAGAGGATGTTGTTCATCCTAAGGGTTCCGGGTTTGAACGTCTGCGTGTGCAAGGTGTGTGTTATATTTTATATATTTTATTTAATCATGCTTGAAATGTGATGCTTATAATAATTTTATCATTTTTTTATAATTTTGGTCAAATTTGCTGTTAAAACACAACAAATAACACATTTAAATAAAAAATGTATTTTTCTTATTTCATTTTTCATGTCAATTTGATCAAAGAGAAGTCCTAACTAATTATTTATCTTTCTCAATTCACAGTTTATTTATTTGAAAAAGAAATATGAAATTAATATAGTTTGAAAATATGAAATTATTCATTTGTGAAACTCAAAAATGGAGGGATTTGTTGCATTTTGGATTAATGGAGAAATGTTTTTTTATTGAATCCCGAGAAACATGCAATAATTTACGGTTAATCATTCATTTCCCAACAAAAATTAAAGTGAAACATAAAAGCTAGAATTGGACATGGAAATAACATCTTGTTACACTTTATTTGTCTCATAAACGTATTTTTTTTTTATAAAATAATAAAGTTGAATCAATTTAATGTAAAATATAAATGAATGAAAGAATCGAAATATAATAAAATTCATATATGATGATAAGATTCGAATTTGAATACTCAATGATCCAAGGTCTTAACATTTATCAATAATATCAATGCTTCATTATCAATTCAATACATTATTATTCATATTATAGTTTTAGTGAAAAGTCATGAATATTTTAAATAATATTTTTTAAATTAGATCGATGGTTGAATCAATTATACTATTGACTTCTATTTTCCTCATCATTCCAATAATAATTAAATAAACAAATAAAATATTCATAAATCTTATTCATATCCAAATAAAATGTATATTCAAGAACTCAACTATGACCTAAATGAACTCCATCTCAAAGTCAAAGAAAAACCCAATAATTTAAAGAATTCATGTATTTTGAATCCCATGTGATGGTCTGATGATTAAAGATGTTCACCATCTTAAGTGTGGTTTGAATTCGAGTTACGCTAATCACATTTGTTGTTTAGACTTTTTCCTATTATTGTAATTAAAAAAAATTATATACGAAAAATATCTATAGCACAAACTCTGATACCTCTTAACTCACTCATATTTTACATTCAAACGCCACAAAATTCAACTCAACAATCACATAACCAATCTATTAACTACAAAACCCAACTCACCTTATTTCTCAAGCCCAACATGAAATGACATCAACAAAACTTATTAAAAATTATTCAAAAAATGTATAAACTGGATCGATTATTGACTTTTGTCTCAACTTTGGTTTCGAGTAGTTATTTGTAGGTGAATTGAATTCTATTTTTAGAATTAATCTATCAACTTATTTTCGATCCAACCGATCAAACTAATTAATCTAATTCGATTCCAATAATATTAATATTAAATTATAAATATTTGGACCATCATCAACTTTTTTATTTTGAAAAATTTTGTAAACAAAACCTTAAAATTCATAATTACACCCAAACTAAAAAAAAAATAATTTGTGTATGTATGTTTCTTCTTTTAACGCCAAAAAAAGGCCATTTGATCTTCGGCTCACTCGAGTTAGCCCATTAACGGCCCATACTGTATAAGAGCTTGACTTTGGGCTTGAGCATTAATGGGTTACGCTAGTAAAATCTAACAGGACTAATGTGGTAACTCGCATGCATTTGTGTGTATTTAATAAAATATTCAACAATTTTTTTTTAATTATCCATTCAATAATGAACTACACGTAAATAGTTATGCGGGTTGCCATGTCTGTGTCATTACAATTTTAATAATTCAATAAATTTTTATGTGAAAAAGATAATTAATTTATTATTTAATCTAATTATTTTGTTAGTCATGCCAACTTTTAATAATAGATGAAATTATTAATAGAAAAAATTAATTTACTATTTATTTTAACGTACAATGACTAATATACTCGTTTTTAGTAAAAGAGATAAAATACAATCTGATAAGAGTCTTCTAATACTCTTATCCCTTTATCATAAGTATTTAATCAAAGCAGTCTCTCTATTAGGAATTGGATTAATTTAATTTTTGTATTGTTAAAAAGAATCAAACAAGGAAAAATTGGAACAAAGTCAACATTTATTGTTAAAAAATGACATGAAAATTAATTTTTTCATTTATTGTTCAACCTTCAACAAATATTTCATTTGTATAATCGTAAAAAGCTTTCAAAATAAAGCTATGTTAAACAATAAATGACATTTTTAAAAGGTGAGTATTTAGTACACTGATCGTATATTTTTTTATTTCACAAGTAATTTTAAATTGACATGAAAATTTAACCATTTTTTAAGAATGTGTTCAATTTATTTAAGTTGAGTTATGGGATATCTTAAATGAATTAATATTTTTATAAAATCGAAATTTAAATAAAATCCTAATTCAAACTAATAAACTTGAGGTAACTCATGCTTTGCAAAGAAGTACTTCAACAATTTCGAACTCAGCTCTGGTTAGACGGATTTTTTAGCAGCTACTAAGAAATGAGCATTAGGGGTAAGACATGTTCCAAAAGGGACAAAAAGGGAAAATGAAAGAACGAGCGGGCGGGTCCTCGAGATTCGGCCCGAGAGACAAAATCGAAAAGGCCAGGTGTCAGCAGCTGCGTGCCTTAGCCCAAGTGGTTGTGAGTGAGGTGGTTTTTGGTGATGAAGTCTTTTACGAGTCGTTGAAGCCAAATCTTAGACTGCTCATCATTCACCGCATAAAATGGCGTCGCCATCTGATCGTAAAGCCACCATTATCGACGGCAAAGCCATCGCTCAGACGATCAGATCTGAAATAGCCGACGAGGTCCGTCATCTCTCCCAGAAATACGGCAAGGTAATGGTTACACCTCACTCTTTTCCCTCGTTTCCGTTGACTTTGATTTGGCGAAGGGCACCCATTAAATTGATTTCATTTATTAAGGATTGATTGGTAAAGTTGATAACATCCTGATCAGGTGCCAGGCCTAGCTGTTGTAATTGTTGGGAACAGGAAAGATTCTCTAAGCTATGTGGGAATGAAGAGAAAAGCCTGTGCTGAAGTCGGCATTAGATCTTTTGATGTGAATCTCCCTGAAGAAGTACCTGAATCCGAGTTGATCAGCAAAGTTCACGAGCTAAATGCAAATCCTGATGTACATGGTTCGTTAATTTTGCTTTATTGTTATTTATAGATCCATTACTTTTAAGTATCTTAGCTTTATTGTAATTTGTAGCTCAACTGCTTATATGGAGGTTTCATATGTATATTTGTTTTTAATTATGTATTGTTTTGATGAATTAATAGGCATATTGGTTCAACTTCCTTTACCAAAGCACATAAATGAAGAGAAAGTTTTGGGTGAAATCAGTCTTGAGAAAGATGTAGATGGTTTTCACCCTTTAAATGTCGGCAAACTTGCGATGAAAGGCCGAGAACCCCTTTTCCAACCTTGTACTCCCAAGGCAATCTTACAATGCTGTCAAATCTTGTAACAATGATTTATCCTATTTTCTTTTTGCTAAAATGATATGTAATTGTTTCCCCTTTTCTCTACAGGGGTGTCTTGAACTGCTATCTCGAAGTGGTGTAACTGTAAAGGGAAAAAATGCTGTTGTTGTGGGTCGAAGTAACATAGTTGGATTGCCTGTTTCCTTGCTGCTTCTCAAGGCTGATGCTACTGTTAGCATTGTTCATTCACGGACACTGGATCCCGAAAGGCTAGTTCATGAAGCTGACATTGTTATAGCTGCAGCAGGACAAGCTATGATGGTAATTTGATTTTTGGTTGCGCAAACATTTTGAAGTTTTCTGTACTGGTCTAGCATAGTCAATTATTCATCCTTGCTTTGCTTCTCCCATTAAATTTTAGCATTCAGGCTTAGTTTATAGCTTAATTTTGTTGAGTAATAGTGTTGGTCCTCTTAGATTATGACATGATTGTGAAGTACAAGAAAACACTTCACTCGAAGCACTCCACGACACCAAATATCCATAATATAACCTTGTCTAGAAAATTGAAATGTAATGAAAATGAACCTTAATAATTGTTTGCTTTGCTGTGGATCAAATGATTGACCCTCAAATTCTTTTGGGGCTTCATCATTTTTGTTTAGTTTGGTTATTTTGTAACGGTATGGTTTGTCCATAAGTTGTTCTAATTGACTTCCAGATCAAAGGCAGTTGGATCAAACCTGGTGCTGCGGTTATCGATGTTGGAACCAATGCCGTCGATGACCCAACTAAGAAGTCAGGATACAGGTTAGTGGGAGACGTTGATTTTGAAGCAGCATGTCAGGTTGCTGGATGGATAACACCTGTTCCTGGTGGCGTCGGCCCGATGACAGTTGCAATGCTGCTCCGGAATACCTTAGATGGTGCGAAGCGTGTGATTGAGCAATGAGGTATCTCTGACTTCAAACCAAAAAGAAAAGACCTTTTTTTTGAAATGTAAGGTATCATTGCCTCCCTCCCATACTCAAAAAGTGTAATAGAAATCAATTTCAGAAAACTTTACAGAGCTGTTTTAGGACTTGGGATTTTGTCTGTTGCATGTTTAAACATGTTCACCTTTTCTTTCCATGAAGGTTCCAAATATGCTGTCAGTTTCTGTATTTAAGAATAAGTTAATTAAATTTTCTTACCTTTTCGATTTAAAATTTCAAGTTAAATAATTTATATTGTTAAAATTTTTCATCAATACTTGTTTACTATGTATTTGCTTCTGGAGATTATATGATTTTATGGATGCATTAATGGCAAATTTTGATGGTAACATTGTAAACGATTGAATTAAAAATTTTAAATTGAAGTGTTAATATACTTTTTAATATTTAAGTTTAATTTCAATGTTTAATTTGATACTCAGATTAAATTGCATGTTTTGGTTTTAAATGGTATCGGGCAAAATCTTTTATATAAGGATGTGTATTTTAATTTAAAAAATACAAAAATGAATTGTGAAGGTTTTATGGGGGGACGTATTTTAATTTCAAGACCACACTCGCCCATAGAACTAATCATTTTTCAATTTTTGGCCTCAATAACCTTACGAGTACCCTATATTCGGTATTTAATTAAACATGAGGTGTTCATGGATTGGGTTAAGTTCAGGTTGAATTTAAGCATGATATCCGATTTGAAATATGAATTTAAAATTTTGTCAAAACTCATTTATATTTATAAATATTGATTCAAACCCATTTCAGGTCTGCTTATATTACTTTTTAATTTTTTTAAAAAATATTTATATTATATTATTTTAATATTTAATAATTTTATACATTTTTTATTTATTGAATTTTTTTATATAGTCATCTTAATAGTATTTTAATACTTACATTAGAGTAGTATTACATATTTAGTATAGATTTATTCTTTTTATGTGTTTTAAATTACATAATATATAAAAATAATATAATATAAAGTATTATAAATTTAAAAGTGTCGAGTCAGGACGCGCTCGAGCCTTGAATGTTTAAGTCCGAGTCCGACTCATATTTTAAACAGACTTAACTTTTTTTTGTCCAAACCCACTTTCGGGCCTAATATTTTTACTCTAATCCTCTCAAATTTCTGGCAGACTTTCGGGCTTGGGCGGGTAACTCGACTCATGAATAGGTCTAAATTATACTAGCATGCTAGCTAAATTGTAATAAACTTTCCTTATACTTATTGTAAGTAGAGTTAATCATGGGTCGGGTCGGGCCAGACTTCAACAAAATTTTAGGCCCAATTACTAGGCCTAGGCTTGGCCTTGCCCAAAAAATGGGTCTAAAATTTTGTCCAAGCCCAATCCAAATTATAGAAGCCAAACCCGAGCCCGACCCAACCCGTATTAATTTTTTTAGATTATTTTATTATATACAACAAATTTTAAAAATATATAATATATAAATACACTTAAAAACATTAAAACAAAAATTAAAAAATAAACAAATTTAAAATACATTAAAAAATATTTATATTAAGATAGTTGCAAATAAATAGTAGAAAAATCAACAACAATATTCAAATAATATTAAAAAAGACAGCGAAATAATAGTAAAAACGCATAAAAAATAACATCCAAACAACAACAAAAATAATCAAAATAACATAAAAAATAACAGTAAAACAACAACAAAAACAAAAAAAACCAGCAAAAATAACAAAAAAAAAACAACAAAAGCAGCACCAAAACAGTAAAAAAAATAGTATCAAAACAACAAAAAATAGCACCAAAATAACAAAAAAAAACACCATAAATAGTAAACAAGTAGCAATATTTTTTTATTAAAAATGGTTAATTTATTTGGATCGGGTCTGGTCAAAAAACTCTTACTCGAGACTTAACCTATTTAGAAAACGGGTCTTATTTTTTGTCCAAGCCCATTTTTCGGGTCTATATTTTTGTTCAAACCTCATTTTTCGAGCGAGTCTTGGGGTCGGGTCGAGCTGTCCTACCCATGATCAAGTCTAATTGTAAGGGTTACTAATATTTATTATGAGTGTTTTATTAAGAGATATTGACTTAATTATGTTATTAAATATTCTTATATTATCGAGTTTTTCATTTAAATATTTATATACTTTTTAACATATTTAAGCATAGATCACATTATTAAAATTTTAACAATAAGAATGTGATGGTGCGGTAGTCTACGTACATATAGAAATTAAAAAATGCATAAAATTATTACAAATTCAAAAAAAAAAAGTTCATATTTTTTTTAAATTATTCATAACAACTATAAAGTATTTTAGCTAAAATCCAAAAGTTAAATGTTAAAATTTGCTTTTTTACTGATTACTCCATCAATTTGAAGTTTATAGTATTCGATTTTACGCATTTCTCTACTAAATTATTTCATATCTCTTTTCTCAAATAAATAAATTAAAATTGAGGACGGGAAAGAAAGAAAGAAAGTTTATTTGTTATGGTTAAAAGGTAAATTTAATCAAATTTATAAAAAGAATGGTAAAATTATTTTAAAAGTAATATTTCAAGTAGAATGTAAGAGGCAAAAATGTAATATAATTAAGCAAATGTCAATTTCCTTAACTTATAACAAATAAATATATAATTAAAATGTTACCTAAAGAATATATCAAAGAATTGGAGAATTTAATTAGAATTTTAGTTTTGCTGAATAGCACGTTTTCTCTCTCTGCTGATAGCACAAGTTTCGATTTTCTAAGGTTTTGAGGCGATTTGAGTTTCACAATTCTAGATTTGGGGCAAAATCTCATCAAACAATAGATGAGTAATTGGCAAATTTGGATGTATCAGATGACAAAGAGGAGATTATAAAAGGGCAAAATATCGAAGAAGAGGAGTATGAGTTGTGTTTGGTTGGGAAAGTATTGACGGAAAGTGTGGTTCACTTTCCATCCATGAAAAGGATGCTAGCGGAAGTATGATACCTTGTAACAGCCCAATTTTAATAGTAACGAAAACAATGTTTTAGGAACCACAAATTTTTTTGACAGTAGAGTGAGTAACAATTAGATTAATTGATATGAATATTAGTAGGGTCGTAATTATTTTTATGAGGAATTTAAATGAGGGAATTGTTAATTAAATAAAAGGTTTAGATTGTAAGGACTTCAAAAGTCAAGGGCGAAAATTGATAATATCTAATAGCTAAGAGAAGAGAAGATAATGGATTAAAATGACAATTATATCACAATAATGATTAGGGGATGGGTTGAGTTACCTACTCTTGATATTTTGTGGTGAATATTAATTAGAGTAAATAAGTAATATAAAGAAAATCTAATTAAGTGATGATATTAGTGGTATTAGGTGGGAAAAAGGGAGAAAACAAAGAAAAGAAAAGGAAATTTCATTTTCTCAATTTCCTTCTTCTTCCCAATGTGTACTCCATAGTTGAGCAAGGGGAGCTTTTGGCCAAGCTTTCTTCTTTGTTTGGGTGAGTATTTGAGGTCCCTTTTAAATGATTTTCATGATTTTGAGTTCATTCTAGCCTAATCTAGTTAACCCAAAGGGTGATTTGTAAAGTTGTTAGAAATTTAGGGATTTATCATGAATGAGTTAAATGTATTCTTGAATTTTGTTGTAAAATCCTTGAGTTTAAAAGTTATGTGAAAGTATTTTATCTTGTGACCTTTAATGATTTGGAGTTTAAACACCTAGTTGTATATTAGTATAATGTTAAATAAATGATGTGAAATGGAGAAAATATTGGGCTGAAATGAAAACATAGAGAGGTTTGAATTAGGTGTTCTTCATGAATGGGGTTAAATTTTGAGTTAATATAAGGGACTTAGTTGTGTAAATGGTGTAACTGTTGAGGGTAAATTGGTAAAATCACCATAAATAAGTTTTGAGTTCGATTAGTTATCAAATTAATCCTTTGATGAGTTAATCAAATAAATATAATATATAGATCAAGGATCGCATCAACTGGACGTGAATCGCTGGAAAGTCAAGGTCACGGAGTGAACGTAGGGTCTTTTGTACAAACGCATAGTCGAGGTAAGTTTGTGTATTGTTTGAATTTTTCAATTAATTAAATAAAATTATTTATTGATTTCTATATCCGTAAGGATATCATTGAAAAGGGATATCCGTAAGGATATCATTGAAAAGGTTATATCAGTAAGGATATATTTTGAAAAGAGATACCCGCAAGGATATCATTGAAAAGGGATATCTACAATGATATCATTGAAAAAGGATATCCGCAAGGATATCATTGAAAAGGGTATATCCATAAGGAATACATTTGAAAAGGAATGTTCGTAAGGGTATCGTCGAAAGAGGTTATTTCCAAAACGAATATTAATGTAGAGGATTCTTATGGAAATGTAATGATGATGACTAAATATCTTGAATGTTTAAGCATGAAATTAGTAAGTTTTATTTTCATGTTCGCGAACTTACTAAGCATTAAGTGCTTATGTTGTTGTTTTCTATTGCTTGTAGATAATCGAGGGCTCTTTTGGTTTGGACATTAGTGGAGATCCATCACACTATCCAGAAATCTCCCAATAGCTTTTTGGTATTATTTTGTCTAAGGCTTTGAATGGCATGTACTTAGGATGTCTTATTTGTAAAAGCATGAATTAGGCTACGTTTCTTTTGGGTATGTATATCATCTTACCCTAGTCAATTTATGTGTAGATATTTTGAAACAATCTTTTAGAAAAATGAAGATGTATTTTTTTAAAGTGGGTAAATCTTGATTGAGTAGTTACGTGTTTATACTCATTGAAATATGACCTATGTAGGTGGTTTACATATAGACTTAAATGGACATCTATATTATGTATTGGTATGTCTTTGAGTATGATCTAATCTATGGAAAAATTATGGTATGAATTGGGTTAGGGCTCAGGAAATTAGGTGAAATTGAGCTCGATTTTTGTCGAATTTTGGACATACACGGCCTGCACACGAGCTTGTGCCCTGAGGGTGTACCAGCACACGAGTGTGTGTCTTGTGTGTGTTAGCTGCAGGGTTCACACGGGCGTGCGGCCCAAGTCAGTTTAGACACATGGACTGACACAGAAGTAGACACACGGGCGTATGGTACAAGTTAGTATAGACACACGGTCTGGCACACGGTCGTGTGGATTTTATTTTTAAGTGCAGTGGTCACACAATCTGGCACACGGCCTAGTACACGACCGTGTGACCCATTTTCAAAATCACACATGGGCAAGCACACATGGTTGTGTGCCTCTATTTTTCAATTTTTCCAACTTTTTCTTAAACTTTCCGATTTGTTTCAAATTGGTCTTGAGTTGTTTCCAAACTATCTTTATGACCCCCAAAAGTTTGATTTAAGTCCAAATGCTTAGATTTATGTTGAAGTTGTGGATGTATTACTTAAATTGAATTTTTACATTAAAGTGCGATTAAATGTTTGTTTTGTCTAGTAATGCTCCTTGACCTTTATTCGGAAACGGAGATGGGTTAGGGGTCTTACACAATTGGTGGGTGGGATATCCATTACAGACATAGGGGAGAAGCGAACCTTATTTAGGTTTTATCATGAGATTGACATAAAAAGGGTACTCAGAGATATACCTTGGTTCTTTAATAGGCACCTGAACTTGTTCTAACGATTAGAAAAAGATGAGAAGTCTGCAAGTTCCACTATACTTCACGGAATTTTGGGTGCAGATACATAATTCACCGGGGGGATTTATGTTTGAGGGGATGGCATGTCAATTGGGAGATTTATCGAAAAATTTATTGAATATGATATGGCCTCAATAACTAGGGGAGTTAAAAAGTATATGAGGGTGAGAGTGAAACTGGATGTTCGGAAACCCCTTAAGAGGAAGAAGAAAATAGCCATCGGACAAAACAATTCAACATATGTTGTCTTTTAATATGAAAAAAGTATGCTTTTCTATTTCCTTTGTGATAAACTAGGACATAGGAAAGGATTCTATCCAATTAGATTAACATTGGAATAATAAGAAGTAGCTTTTCGATAGGATCTACCGCTTAAAACATCACCAAGGACAACACAGATGGAGGATTATAAGTGGTTAAGAGAAGACAAGTCAAGATACAAATCAGTAGCAATGGGATAGTAGGTAAATGTAGAGGAAAGAAGGGTCTATGTTGTTTAAAATTCTAGCGTGTACTGAGGATGGAAAGGAAAGGAAGTAGCAAGGTAGGAGGGAATGTACTACGAAGGGTAGGATGTGAGGTATATGAAGCTAGGATCGGACACGAAGAAATTTCCTGTCGGAATGGTAGATAACAAGAAAAGGCAAAGAATGTATATGGTGAATTCAAGTGTTTCCCATAAAGGGGGTTCAAAGGATTCGAGAGTTCCTTCTGAGATATCAGTGGCTGTTATTAAGCAGACCGATCGGACACAATAAAAATATTAAGTTGGAATGTCCATGGATTGGGGCATCCACGAGCGGTTAGACATCTCAGGAATAAAGTGAGACATGTTTAGCCCAAAGTATGGTTTCTAATGAAAATCAAGGTTAGTGCAAGAAGAATGAAGCGAATTTGGAGAAAAGTGTGGTTTATAGAATGACATCGATGTGGATACCTTGGGTTCTAAAGGTGGACTATCTTCGGGTTGGATAAAAGATTGCAAGGTCCAATTACAAAGTTTTTCATCTTCACATATTGATGTCGAAATTAGCGAAGAGGATGGTGCGATAGTTTAGAGACTCACTAGATTTTATGGGTCACCAGAGGAATATCGTAGAAGGGATTCATGGAATTTACTACGACATTTACATAGAGACAACAACCTACCTTGGCTTATGGTAAGGGATTTTAATGAAATTCTTTATTCTTTCGAGAAGAAAGAAGGGTGTCGCTGAGAGGAGAATCAAATGATGGCATTCCGTCAAGCGTTGGATGATTGCAACCTTACTGATGTAGGATTTTTGGGACAATGATTTACTTGGGAAAGAGGCAAGCTTCCGAGGAATAACATCCATGAGAGATTAAATAGAAGGGTGACAAATCCGGAATGGTGGGCTACATTTTCGAGTTTTAGGGTAATTAAATGTAATATCCTAATCCCGAATACGGAGTACCCGAAGACTAAGACGTTACATCGGGTCACCGAAGCAACCCAACAAAATTTTAAAATAATTTAAAACATTGAAATATATTTTATATAAGAGAAAATACCATACATAGTTATACTGAAAATAGTAATAAAAGTAATTATACAAAATATGTAGAGCTCCAATATCATCATATATCAAAATAGTCAAAATAACCAAAATGATAAATGAGTTACAAACCTACAAAATACAAGTAAGGCCCTAAGAATACAATGCCCACTAACAAATAAGGTATTGTACTCTGTATACGTGATGTTGGAAGTCCCTCGCCAATGATGCTCCTCGAACACAAACAAAAGTCTACTAATCTGAAATGAAGACAATTCGAAGGTTGAGCTTTACAGGCTCAGTGGTACACAACTAATCTACCATACCTCAAGAAATTCATAAATATAAGCATGCAAATCAAACATATACATAGAAGCATGACACGAGTATTGAATAATCAAATCATGAGTCACCTCAATCTATATAATCAAATCACTTGCATATCAAACTTGACAAACTTTTTAGATTGCACATGTGCTCAAATAATCGGGGTATCTGGATAGTCCCACGCCACTCATGGCTGCTACTCAAATAATCCTGGTTGTTCGTAGTGTTATCCCGAGCACCACTCATGGCTGCTAGTTAGGTTAAAGCCCGAAGGCTGAGCGCAAATAAAGCATCAAACATATAATCACAAATATACAACCATTACATTCGAGTCTCATACTCGTTTCAACTTGCTTATCATTTCGGTTAAAATATTAACTAATGAAATATGACAGTCTACTGCCTTGACATTTTGACCTTTACTCATTCAAAAATTAATAACTCTTAATATATAACTCTAAATCGAGCATCGTTTGTTTTAAATGAAACTAGACTTCCATACGGTTATATAGATATAAGGCTCACTTCCTATTTTATCTTGTGAATTTTTTGATGAGTTTTCAAAGTCACTATTAAATTTGTTTTATAAGAATTTTACTACCAGATGTTTATGACCTTTTGACACTCAAAAATTTATATATTTTAAAATAAAAATAAAAATCAATCTTCGTTTATTCTAAACGAAACTAGACTGACTCACGGTTACAACGATGTATAGATCACTTCCTAATTATTTTTACGGAATTTATGGTAATTTTTCAACTTTATCCCTCATCTAAATCTGCTCAACCAGCTTTTCCCATTAATTGGGTGAAGATTTTTATTCAAAAATGGTAAAATTATCATATTATCCATCCATCTTCCCTCCACTTTACACAAGTTTCTCAATATTTTTATTTTTTTATAAAAAGATCCAAAATTCACCCAAACTAATTCCAGTAAAACCCGATCCCTAAATAAATTTATCCAATCGCTAATCCGAATCAACACTCAAACGTTACTCGAGAATTTGAACCATTACAAGACACCTAACTCATGCTAGGTGCGATCATTGTCCAATATTAGTAGATTAGTAGATACAATTAACAGAAAATCGAAGCAGCAAGGGAGAGGACAGTTAAGTTCCGTTTCAATGCAAATTGGGTAGTAGAAGAAGGTTTTGAAAGTGAAATAAGAAAGTGCTGGGGAGATAGGAGGGATGTACCTGCCAAGTTGGAAGAGACGGGGTCAAAGCTGATTCATTTAGCTTAATGTAATTTTCGAAGAAGATGAACGGCTGGAAGTAAATCTGATCATGGATTAATCCATCGAATCAAATTTTAAGATTATTTAAAAATAAAAAAATTTTAACAAAAATTTAAATTCGAAAAATAAACTTAAACAATAAACAAAACTCATTTTTTAAAACAGGTCGGACCTCAATTACGATTTTTTTCTGTGTTCGGCCCAGATTTTAACACTAATTTTTAATTTTTTTTTAATTTTCATACTAACCTTCCGTCCTCCCCTCCCCTTAGCCTTTATTCCCAAATACCAAATCAATTCTAAAACAAAAAAATCCTTAAGTGCTTGCGGCTCACCACCTTTACGCCACGTATCCAGCTCCGGCAACCGTCTCCACTCCGTCTCTGGCTTTCTTTGTCGCTGGCGCCCATCAAAACACTGTTGCTTCCTGCCGCTTGTTCTTCCATAAGACACTGTTGCTTCCTCCGGTCAAGTTGCTGCTTCCTCCGTCACCGGCGTTCTTTCACCACACACACACCGGTCCATTGTCGTTCACCACTGTTGCAGCAGGACTGAGAACCCGAGCCCAACTCAGGTCAGGATTCCCCCTTTCCCTCTCGATTTTCCACTGGTTTGGTTTCCTTCATTGCACTGGTTTCGTTTGGTTTCTACTGATCACTTAAAACCACCTGTGGATTTTTTTTTGTTCTTAATAACTTTTGGAACTGTGATAAGGACTGATTTATCGAACAAAGAAATAGAACAGAATTGACGTGAGAAGTAGAGGAAATTTAAGAGAAGAGAATGTTTTGTATATTTCATTCATAGCCCTGCTGTACTCTTGATTCTGCTATATATTTCTCTAAACAGAAAAGAAAGAGAAAAAACGTTGACTAATAATTCCAGCTGTCGACAACGGTTACTCAACAAAAATGAAAAAATAATTAAACGACTTAACCTCCGGCGTTCTAATAAATTCAATCTGCACCGTTTCATTAAACCAATTGGATTGGATTGCAATCCAATTAACACTGACTCAATACAGTAGCCCATCAACCATTCCAGATCATAACAAACTGTCACTAGCCAATAGAAACGAAAGAAACAAATTCTGCTATAAATATATTTATTAAAAAGTAATCTAATAATTATCTTCTTGGTTCATTGATTCTTTTTGTGGAGTCCTTGAATTCTGTTTTTTTATTTATTTTGGTTTAGCTTTGTTTTGGTGAATGAGGGTTTCTTTATTGGTAGCATTCGATTTTGTTTTGTTATGAATCATCGCATCCTTCTTCTTTAAAGGTTTCCGAACCTATTATCGAAGTGGTTTTTTAAGTAACCAAATTTGCATCTCTCATCTTTGCGAATCCGGTTAATGAGGATGTGTTTCGAAGATGTCGAGATTTCGTCTCTCATCCCTTCGATATGGAACTATTTTTTGATTTCTTCACATAGGTTTGAAGATGTCAAAATTTTCATATCTGTCTAGCTAATCCATGAGGGAGAAAAGGGAGATAGTTTTAGCACTCTAGAGGGTACATAGAAATATATCAGTATGTCTAGCTAATGTTGATAGTTGACTGGACAGAGAGATTATAACTTGCATATTATTGTTTCCAAGTATGCTTCTTCTCGAAATTAATAGTTGATGAGGTTTCTTATGTATGGTAATGGAAGGAACCAAACTATAATATTCATAAAACTTGAACTTTCATCACAATTTCTAAGAAATTGGTTGCAAAAGTTGAACACCAAGTCATATGTTCAACATAGTGTTGGCTGCTTGATATGTTTTTCAGTTTCATTGAGAAACTGCAACAAGACATTTTTTTAAAGCATTTGGGTATTTGTACAGCAAAAAAGGAAGTAGCTTATCATATGTTTTCAATACTCAATATTTTGATTTTGTTTTTTTTTTCTTTTACACTAGTTATTATTATGTTTTTATTGTATTTGAAATATTATATTTTTTAAATTGATTTTTTAATTCTTACGTAGCGTTGGGTTCTTAAAATAGCAATGAAAGTAATTCCACTAAAAAGCTTATTATTGTCTTAATCTAATGTAGTGTTATCTTTTGCTATGTTGCTTCTTGTTTAAAGGATAACAATATTTCAAGCCGATAAAATGGTACGACCGTATGCTATTAAAGGGAAGAAACGGAAGAATAGAGGTGAGAAGTACAATAAAGAAGAACAAGAACATGAAGAACAAGTAGAAGAAGCAGAGAAAGAACCGGTAAAGCGAGCTGCTATTGAAAAGCCAACAGAGGAAGTCGAAGTTAAAGAAGAAGAGGAACGAGGTGAAGCTGGAACAGATGAACTTGTGGGAATCCCAATTGCTCCCACTGATAAAAAGAATAACAAAAATGGGGTTATTTTTCTTCTTGAGAAGGCTTCATTGGAAGTTGCTAAAGTTGGAAAGGTATATGGAACTTGGACTTTGTATTGTGCTTAATGCTTCTGTTATCGTTTACGAGTATGAGCTTTTGTAGTTTTTAATTGATAATTTTCATTAAAGAAGTTTGATTTTCCACTTAATTTATCTTGTTAGTTGTAAATTGTTGCAGAGTTTCCAACTCTTGAACTCGGATGATCATGCCAATTTCTTGCGGAAAAATAACAAGAATCCTGCTGATTACAGACCTGACATAACACATCTGGTTATTTTTCTCCTTTCTTTTTGTTATTTATTGCTATCTTTATATTTTTTTTGTTAAAACTATGATGAACTAACTGCTATTTCTGTCATTTCCCTATAGGCTCTACTGTCAATTCTAGACAGTCCGATCAATAAGGCTGGGAGATTGCAAGCTGTATATGTTAGAACTGAGAAAGGTGTACTTTTTGAAGTTAAACCTCATGTTAGAATTCCGAGGACATATAAGCGGTTCTCTGGTATCATGCGTAAGTTATCATTGCTGAGATGTCTCTTTTGCTGCATTTTGAAACTCTTACCAGGCTGTTTCTTATTGACCTATCCTACAATAATGCAGTGCAACTACTACAAAAACTAAATATAACTGCTGTTGGCAAGCGTGAAAAGCTTTTACGAGTGATAAAGAATCCCGTAACCAATTACTTTCCTGTCAACTCTTGCAAAATAGGTGGGTTTGACTTTGATTATTGTTTCTTGTGTTTTGTCTGTAAAAACCCGTTGTTTCCGGAACTCAAGTTCTTTTTCTTGCACATCAGGTTTCTCATATAGCTCAGACAAATTAGTTAAAATGAGGAAATACGTAGATGCTGTTGGTGATGATGTGAATCTTGTTTTTGTGGTAAGTCTTGTGTGACATACAATCCTTCTCTCTTTATTATAATCGCTTCCTTGTCCTATCTCTGTGCATTTTTTTTCAGGTGGGTGCAATGGCCCACGGGAAAATAGAGGTAGATTTTATAGATGATTTTATAGCGAGTAAGTTCCACATTCTTATTTGTATGTTTGTTAGATTGTGTTGCGAAAATTTCAAGGATCTTGATTTGTAACCTTCGAATCCCATAAGAACCATTGAATCGAGCAAGCTAAAGAAATAGGATAGACGAAAGCTATATTACTATGCTTATATTGGATATAGATATAGGTGTTTGATTCTCCAAGAATATGCACTTACTGGAACCATACTCATAGTTGACGATTATCCTAATCCGAGCTTTATTACGCTATCTAAGACTTAACATTTTACAAGCATGAAATTTGTTTTTTTATCATGCTTAAGGGGACAAGACCTACAATCATTGTCTTATATGGTTTTTATTTATTGCAGTATCCGGTTATCCACTAAGTGCTGCAATGTGCATTGCAAGGATTACTGAAGCTTTGGCAGATAAGTGGAGCATATTGTAACACCCTTATTATACATGTGTCTCTTTGTTTCAATGGCTTCAATTTTGGGATAGATTATTAGTGATGAATTACTTTAATTTATAATGTGGTACATTTATTTTATGTATGCAGTTCTCTTGTTTAGGTAATATATGGAAGTAAGCAAGTAGAAAAATATTTTCAAGAGAAAGAAAATTAAGTAATAATTAAGTAAAAATTTCAAAAATAATTTTTTTTTAGAAAGATAGTTTAAAATTAAAAAGATTAAAATTTATACATTTTATCTAAAATATTTTAAATTTTTTTTCGCCTATTTTTTATTATATTTACCTATAAAATAGAAAGAAAAAATTTGACAAATTAAAATTTTCTAAACATATAAGCTAATCCAAATTCATTTCAAATTGTTATATTACTCAATCTTGTACTTTTTTAATTTAATTATATATTTATATTTTATCAATCAATATAACAATTTTAGTATATATACCTTTTTAATATTTGTATATTATAACACAAATATGGGTTAATATTTAATACAATTTTACCCATCATTTATTTTTTAGTATCAGATATCTTTGAGGGTTGATTTGAAATCAATGTGATCAGTTTTGCATTGGTTTAACTTGTATTGGTTGCTACATATTAGTCCAATAATAAAATTCTACATATCATTCCAGTGGTAAAATTGAACATTTAGTTTTCTTTTTTGCATTAAAGAAAATTTCACCTTATATCGGTTGCACATGTTTATTTTGTTCAACTTTGGTTGTATCAGTCGAAATATTATGAACTGAAATAAATTGCTATAAGTGTCATGGGTCAAAGTGCAAAACCTGTGATCATGGCACAAAATGTATCCTATGGAGGTCTATCAATTAAATGAAGATCATTTAGCCCACAAGAATTGATTTGATTCAACGAATTGATAGAGAAACTTGTCAGATTAAAGCTTGGGTGGCTCAATAATACAGATTTGGAAAGATAGCTATCTCAGTAAATGGGAGAATTAATATTAGAAGATAGAGGGGAATCATATCTTATAAGATTAGATTAGATTTGATTATTTAAATTGAATATGTAATCTTTTAAAATCTCATAATTTATGAGATAGGTTAATCTCGTCTGTCGATGTAAATTAAACTTGAATGTCTTTTTTAGGGGAGCTCAATTATAAATAAAGAGCCCCCCTCACTTATAAATCATTCCATTCAATTCATTGTATTATTTTGTATTCTTTTAGATAAAGTAATACAATTGAGAGCATTTACTCAAACAATTATCATGCATAGTTTTTCTGTGGCTTTTTTTTTTTTTGTCTATTTTGTCTATTTTGTCTTCTTTTGGCTTGAGTTGCTTTCGCTATATAAATTGGTGCCTTGGAGTAATTCTTTGGAATTCTCGATTGTTTGGTGGTTAGGCTAATTTAGGCGTGTGTGAAAGAAAAGAATCCCCCAAGGTTGCACGGAACGCAAGACTAAAGTTCTAGGCCCATGACAGTTGGTATCCGAGCTAAGGTTGCGAAGGCACCGTTCGTGATGTCGAACGAAGTTGCTAATCAGAATGAGCCAATGGAGACCTGTGGGAGGGCCAAGAAAAAGAGTCGTTCGAGGAACGTACTGTCGGCTTTTGAAAATCGAGTGGTCACTCTCGAAGAGTCTATGAGGGATGGCAAGGAGAGGCTCGATGAAGTCGAGGAGGGACTCCCCAATGGGTTGCAATCCATGAAGGAGCAGGTCAGAGAGTATGTGTGGGATACTCTTGACTCCTTGAAAAACAAGCTGACGAGAAGGGATGATGCTCTTGAGGCAATGGTGACAACCTTGAAGGAAGAAATTGTTGAGCTAAAAGGGGATCTCAAGACTTACAAGGCTGTCTTGGATAATGAAATGTAGGCTTTGACGGCGAAGTAACATGCGATGGATGTGCCCAAACTAAAAGGGTTTAAAGGGGCAAGTGGAACGATAGAAATGTGCAAGTGTACACAATCGTATCAAGTAATAAAGTGACAAGTAAATGTTAAGTTATCGTACCCACAGGGATTGTGTTAGGAAAAATATTTATTGAGAATTAATAAACAAATTGGTTAGGGAAAAATAATGATTTTGAAAAGTATCAACCTAAACTAAAATTAATCTAAGCTAAAAATAAAAAAAATAAAAAAAGAAATTAATTCCAATGCATGATTTCTAAATTTTAATCAATATGACATAAATGTGTTAGGTTAGTTGCTTTAATAACTTAATTAAATCATAATCATGTTCATGTTTATTACGAAATAAATTCACGGCAACCTGATATTTTGTTAATTTATGAACAACATTACTTACAAAAATTAATTCATCTCTTGACTATATTCCTAAGTCAATTCAACCGACTAAACCAATTTTAATAAGTAAATATGTTAATCCACATACATACTTCATGAATTAAAGTAATCTCTTGAACATATATCTATGCCAATTCAAACGATTAAATTAATATTCACAAGTAAGTAAAGAGTCAAGTGAAGTAACAACATGCACCTATATTGAAACAATTTAATTACACAATCCTGCAAGTTATGCAAAGCTAATGTATCATTCAATATTGTCTCTAAATTTAACCCTCAGCTTCCTTAAAAGATTAAACATGCACAAATGAAATAGTGTGTCCATTAATGACAATTTCAACCCGTTTAAATGATTAATTCATTAGTTATATCACAAGGGTAATGCAAATATAACATAAATAATATATTATTTAATTAAACAGAATAATCGGGGCCTATAACAATATAAACATGATTAAGAATAAATTAAGCAATCAACACAATCAACTCAATACTTAATAAAATTAATCCATCTCAGTTAAATAAATAATAGTCATAATAATAGTATTCATCAAAATAGCAACAAGAATTTCAAAAGAGAAAAAAGGGACTAGAATCTAATCCAACAATTTCTCAAGAACTGCTATCGCGTTCTTTGTTGTTCTTGATCGATTCTTCTTAGATCGAGGTCTCTGATGAACACCCAACGAAGCTACTTCAAGGCTGAAAAACACTCTTTCTCAAGAGGGTAATATTGGCAAAGAAATGGAAGGGAAAAGAATTGAGAAGGCTAGAGAAAAAATGAGAGAAAGAAAAGAATGTATGATGAATGAGTGATGAAAATTGGTAGCTTAGGGGGTATTTATAGGTGGAGTTGGAGGCTATTTTTAGCAAGTAATTTTCAGCCACTAAATCCCCGTGGCCGGCTACCCTTTGAGCAAATTTGACTAGTTCAAATTTTGCTTGAAATTAGCTTGGAGAAAATGATTAAAGGCACTAAAACTGGAGGGGTTTGAATGAGATTTGAGAGAACTTTGAGGGCTGTTTTGCAAGTGTGAAAATTTAGCTAAAATAGCTGATTGGGTCAGCCTTTTTGAACGGCACTAGGCTTGCCCAAATCGTAGCGGTTTAGTCCTCAATGTCATACACATTAGGCTACTTTGCATCAGACTTTATAATTTAATTTCTAACCTAAATTAATTGAATTAAAAATATAATTATAAAGTATAATAATGCTCACAAATTGGACCAAAATTTGCTGGAAAATAAAATCTTCTTAGCTCTTAGTTCACTCGGCGTGAAATTTTCTCCAACGGTTCAAGCCTTCAACAATGTGTCGAGCCGATTTTCATCAATTGTGCAAAACTATCAAAAAATATTAAATTCATGCGTAATATTTATAAAAATAATTAAAAAAATAATATGTTGGTAAATTAAGTACAATGTAATTAATTTATAATTAAATTGTAATTTTCGATAATAATTATTAAGAATTTTCATAAATTTAGGTTAAAAAGGACATGAAAAAATCTATATATTTTCATCGTTCCAGCAAGGTCCGCAAATGAATTGGACAAATTTCTTTGGGCAATGAGCAATACTTCCGAGCTTTGAGCATCGAGGATGATGCTACTAAGGTAAATACTATTGCTATGTATTTTACTGACATTGCTTTGTTATGATGGTGACGTAGGTCCACAGATGTTAAACGTGGTAGGACCGAGATTGGGACTTGGGTAAAGTTCCAAAAGGAATTCAAGGCAGAGGTTTACCCAGAGTATGTTGAGGATGAAACTCGAGCAAAGTTGTGGTGGCTTTGTAACATTTAAAACCCATAACCATCACCGGGTTAGGGTCTCAAGATCGTACAACCTTTACAATTCTTTAACACATACAAGTCAACCACGAATTCATATAAATGCGTATAACAATTCAGAATATTAACTCTATTTAATCTTACATAAACATTTACAAGCATTTCAGCCAATTAGAGATCAGATTGAATCGCATGAGAACTCAACAGCAAAATCGAAAATTACCCTCAACAGGGGTCACACGGCCGTGTGCCTCAAAAACACGCCCGTGTTCCTTCACATACACACCTGTGCCTCGAACCGTGTACCAGACCATGTGCATGCTCGAATTATAAGCACACGGTCATGTCATAAATCGTGTGACAGGTTGTGTAAATATACAAAATTACAATACACACCCGTGTGAAAAATTGTGTGTTGGGCCGTGTGTCTGTGCGAAATAGGGCCACACGGCCGTGTTCCAGCCCATGTGTTGCCCATGTAAAACCTACTTCAAAACCTCCAGGGCACACGCTCGTGCGGGTGGCCCATGTTCAGGCCATGTGTAGCCACGATTGATTAATATCCTTTTCAAACTTCACCTAATTGTTTAAGGACTCAATCCAATTCAAACAATAATCTATCCATAGCTTTAAACATACCTAGGTCATTCAAATATGTCACATATATCCATTCAAGACCTCAACCCACCATTTTACAATAACATTTAACAAGACTATTACATTACTAACTAACCTATGAAGAATACTAAATATTTTAACACATCTCGTATATACCATAATTTCATAAATCAAACCACTTCATAAACACTTACATATCATTGGCTAATTTCAACATATTATAACAAACAAGAGTCATGATAAAACATTATCTATCATAGTATGTTCTTAACTACTGTTTGGCTACCAAAACTCATTAGACTTTAGGCACACAAGAGTTTAACAAGGCAACATTTAACCTAGTACAAGCCATATAAGCCAAGTGTTAAAAAACTACCAAAAGATGTTCTTGAGATAGTGTGATTCTTCGAGTTGATCCAATCTTCTATCAACAAAATGTAATATATAAAACAATATATAAAATTACGAGTAAGCTTACAAAGCTTAGTAAGTTCGTGAGATTAATAATAACTTACCAAATCCATACAATAATTCAAATACAAGAAATAAAAAAGATATCTTTATTCAACCATGTCGGAATATGCTTGTTCGAGTCAGATACAGAATGTTGCTCTTCTGAGCCAAGTGCAGAATATTATTCATTCGAGCCAAGTATAGAGTATAACTCATTTGAGTCGTGTACAAAGTATCGTTCATTCGAGCCAGAAATAGAGTATCGTTCATTCGAGCCAAAAATAGAGTACCGCTCTTTTGACCTAGAACAGAGTATCGCTCTTTCGAGCCGAAAACAGAGTATTGCTCTTTTGAGCCAAAAATAGAGTATCGCTCTTTCGAGCAAAAAATAAAGTATCGCCCTTTGCTCAGAATTTTTGATTTGTTCACATATTTTTAAATTGATGAATCAAGAATAATTAAAAATTAAGAGTTATGAAATAAAGAAATAACAGTACGAACTTATCGGTTGTATAAGAATCGGTTGTCAAAATCTTATTGTTATCTTAATTAGTTTCGTCACGATCAAATTATGATGAAATCTTTAAAATCTACAATAAAACAGGGGTTAGATTGATCAATCAATATCACACTATTACAACTTTTTATGGCATTCAATTTCTAGACTTCACTCACATTACGTTCAATCCGAGAATCGACTAAACCGTGGCTCTGATATCATTAAATGTAACACTCAAAACTCATAACAATTATCGATTTAGGGTCTTGAGGTCTTACAACCTTTACAATTATTTAACACATATAAGTCAACCACGAATTCATATAAATGCATATAACAATTCAAAGCATTTTTCTCCAGATTTTTTATTTGAGTGAGAATGAAGCATTTTTCTCCTTCATAGATGGGTTGAAACCATAGGCGAAGCAAGAGTTGCAATGCTGAAGATTTAAAGAACTTACCAAAGCCATGTGGGTGGCAGTCCTTAGTGGAACTTGATCCGAGAAGAAACAGGTTTGAATATTTCAAGCCCAATGAGAAGGGCAATTGTGGGGGAGACCATGAGGAAGATGATGAGGGACATAGCGATGATGGCAACGGTAGTAGTAGCGACAATGAGAAACCACGAAATGGAAAGTGGAGACCCAACAACCCGAAAGAGAAGAGGAGTAAGTTGAGATGCTACCTTTGTAAGGGACCGCATATAAAAAAGAATTGCCCAAAGGTATCTTCGTTTTCAGCTATCAAGAGGAATGATGAACCGGAGGAAGGGAAGCCTGTTGAGAAAAAAAATCGATGATTAATTTGATGGTACTCACTCTTGCAAAGAGGGATGACAGGGAAGAATTGATGTTCGTAGACATCAACATTGCAGGCTAGAAGAGGAGTGCTCTTGTTGATACGGGAGCATCAGACTTGTTTATATCGAAAAAAAGCTGCTAGGAAACTTGGTCTCTCGATTAGGAAGTCGAATAAAAAGATCAAGATGGTAAATTTCGAGGAAGCCCCAACTGTGGGAGTAGCTCAAGATGTGGAGCTACAAATCAACGAATGGAAAAGAAAGGAAGATTTTGAGGTAATACAATTAGACGATTACAAATTTTTACTTGGCTTAAACTTCATTGACAAGATTCAAGTTGTTTTGTTTCCATGGGCTGATCAAATTCAAATCATGATTGATGCGTTATCACAAATCATTGTGTTGGTGCATCGAGATATGAAGGTTTGGACCAAGGTGGTGTTGTCATCAATCCAACTATTTGAGGTTGTTTCGTATGGGAAGAACATCGACTCGATAGAACGGAGTTTTACGAAAGCACCTTTAGCAATGTTAGTGGAGTTTGAGACTAATCTAAGGCTTGGGGAATCGTTTGTGGAGCTACCACCTTTGGGTAAGGTGGGTTGTGCATCGGACTTTAAGGGAAAAGAAGTGATGCAAATAGAACAAACGAGACGAGTAAATGTTGCTAGTAAGGTACATCATGAATACTTTGGTAGTGTTGTGAATTCTAACTTGTTGGCTTGGCAAGATCGTAGGGACCCTTTCAAAGTTTTTAAGAAAGGTGGTCGAGGGACTGTGGGAGTTACGAAGCCAAGTGGTGTGAATTAAGAGGATTCTGAATGAGACAAGTCAAAATTGGGGCAAGTTAGAGTGGAGACTTCTTGCCAAAGAGATGTATCAATGAGTGCAATGATTTAGGTTAAAAAGAGACAGAAGTCGAGCGAGGGTTTCGAAACAAGGGATGAATCGATAATAAGACTAGTTGGGAAGGAGCCAAGTCGACGAGACGAGTTCGAGGTGAATCATGTCAATGTCATTCTGCAGACGCAATGAGAGCGTTGCGAGAATGGGTGGGGGAGAATGTCACGGCCAAGGTGCAAGGCCCGTGACCATGGCACAAAATGTACCCCATGGAGGTCTATCAATTAAATGAGGATTATTTAGCCCACTAAAACTGGCCCAATTCAACAAATTGATGGAGAAGTCTATCAGATTAAAGCCTAGGTGGCCCAATGATGCAGATTTGGAAAGATACTTATCTCGATAAATGGGGAAACTAATCTTAAAAGATTGAGGGGAATCATATCTTATAAGATTAGATTTGATTTTAATAAGACTAGGGTTTCGAAACAAGGGATGAATCGATAATAAGACTAGTTGGGAAGGAGCCAAGTCGACGAGACGAGTTCGAGGTGAATCATGTCAATGTCATTCTGCAGACGCAATGAGAGCGTTGCGAGAATGGGTGGGGGAGAATGTCACGGCCAAGGTGCAAGGCCCGTGACCATGGCACAAAATGTACCCCATGGAGGTCTATCAATTAAATGAGGATTATTTAGCCCACTAAAACTGGCCCAATTCAACAAATTGATGGAGAAGTCTATCAGATTAAAGCCTAGGTGGCCCAATGATGCAGATTTGGAAAGATACTTATCTCGATAAATGGGGAAACTAATCTTAAAAGATTGAGGGGAATCATATCTTAAAAGATTAGATTTGATTTTATTATTTAAATTGATTATGTAATCTTTTAAAATCCCATGATTTAAGGGATAAGCTAATCTCGTCCGTCGATGTAAATTAATCTTGATCGTCGGTTTTGAGAGAGCTCAACTATAAATAGAGAGCCTCCCCTCACTTGTAAATCATTTCATTCCATTCATTGTATTGTTTTGTATTCTTTTAGATAAAGTAATACAATTGAGAGCATTTACTCAAACACCTCTCATGCATAGTTTTCTGTGGCTTTTTTTCGTCTATTTTGCCTTCTTTTGGCTTGAGTTGCTTCCACTATATAAATTGGTGCCTTGGAGGAATTCTTTGGAATGCTCGATTGTTTGGTGGTTAGGTTGACTTAGGCGTGTGTGAAAGAAAGGAATTGCCAAAGGCCGCACGGAACGCAAGACTAAAGTTCTAGCCCCGTGACATTAGTATGTATTAGTCTCGGTAGAAAAATGATGCATTTATCAATGCGATATTGACTACTTTGTTCGAAACCTAGAGTTATGGGTATAGGCCTTGACGAGTTCTTTTCGGCTCGAATTTATAACTTGATTACAACCCCGTTTTACCCGATATAAGCTTGATAAGTCTTGAACAAACCCTCGTAATATCAACAACAATACTCTTAGATCTCCCATGGACAATTCATCATTCTCTAGATGGTTTCGACAAGATCGATGCAGTTGCTTTCCACCATAACTTGATGCCAACCCTTAGCAAATAAGATAGTAAATTTGAAATTTACTTTCTGTATTTTTATTTTTAATTTTTTTTTTTTTTAGATTTTAAAATTCAAATTCAATCGTTAATATTGTTAAAATTATTTTCTTGAATCCAAATTAATTACTACAAATTTAATTGTTTTTTAATTATATTTTTATTTCAAAATATCTCATCAACAAATTTATTTGTATTAACAAAATTTTGGGATTTAAAAAGTAAAATTAAATCCTTAAAAATAAAATTATAAAAGCTGAAATTCAAATTTATGAAGAGTATAATAATCTATAGCATATTTTAATCTTATATATTAAACATCGTCAAATACAAGTAATCTCCCAATTCTCTTTAATTATAATTTGAATTTTGTGTATAGGAAAAAATAGTATTGAAAGAGCTTATTCTTTTTAGAAAACACCCGATTTTCTCATAACCGAATAATTAAATGAATTTGAAAAGTAAACAAAGAATAATAATAACATTTAAAAGAAATATTTAAAATTAAAATTGGTGGTTACAAACACTAATAAACTCAAGTAAGCAATTAACATGCATATAATTTATAATTTATAATTTATATGTATGTTATATGGTGAGATTCAAATTTAAGGTCGAAATTTTCAAATTCTATCTTGTAAATATAATCAAGAATTAATTAAGCATTTTTAATTAGAGTTATTTATGGGTCGAGCAATTAAATCAGACCTGAAAACCCACCAAAAATATGGAAGATAAGAATTTTCAATTGCCATGAAATTATTTGCAACCCACCCATGAGCAGTGCACATAAGGAAGCTAAGAGGCTCCTCTAGCTGTAGATAGTGGCCAATAAAGGCCCATGGAGGTCTCTTTGTGCAACAAGCTGCTTGAAAACAAAGTGTAAAGATTTTCTGAATATGGTAAAAACACATTGAAGAACCATAAGCCCTATAGAAATGTTTGAAAGTTTGTAAACTTGAGCAAAATGTTTTAGAAATTCTAAAACTTCCTACGGTTGTATATACTTGTATAGCTTATTTAAGAGTTTGATCCTACACTAGTACTCTTTGTAACCATTAGATCAAGAGGGCTTAGCCTATAAATAAGGAGACACTTTTTCTTGTTCATAAATACTTGAGTAATAACACTTTCATGTATTATACTCTTACACTTCCATAGTGCTAACTTAGGCATGTGTTGGGGTAAATATTAAGTTTAAAGCCACATATTAGTGAAACTAAAGTTTTGACACATGACAAGTGGTATTAGAACTTCTATAGAGATCATTGATCATTATGGGTGTTGTGATGGAAATTAAATTGATTGATCTGTGAAATTATTTGATATTATTGTATAGATTCGAATATTGAATTGGTTTGTTGTAAAGGGACTCACACTGAGCTTCTATAGTTCACTCCCCTTATTTTTCTATCTTTTCAGATAACCTTGCAAACTAGGACGTGGCCTCGACATACGGAAGGTCTTGACTTGTTCACACCAATGAGTTATTATTTTTTATTATTAGTATCGTTTTATTTTATTAAGAATCGTGGAATGGGATAATTTTTTTTAATTACATAACTTAGGAGGCATGTTATTTGTTAATATTATTTACTGTCGTTAATGATTAAGATTATGTTAATGTTTGGCATTTATTAGTGTTAATTAATTAGGATAATATTTGCTTATTAAGTGAATTAAACAAGTAAATTATTATAAAAAGATTATTTATTTTTCGCTGCTAAAATTTATGTTAGTCTTAAATTGATAAAATAAACCAAAAATAAACAAAATAAAAAATCCTTTAATAAAAGTCTATTTACATAAACCCTAGCCCAACTACGCTATCAACCCAAACCAAAACATAAACCCAAACCAAATTACCTAGCCCAAATTCAAACCAAGCTCAATAAGCCCAACACTAAACACATTTTGGAAACCCTAACTAGGGTTTCCAGTCACCGCTCTTGCCACGTCAGCCTCCACGCCTCTACTAGATCTGACGCTTCTGCCACCACCACGCCTTGCCATCATGGCTCTGACATCGTCGAAAGCAACCTGCAAAACAGAGAAGAGCAAAGCAACAAAAAGCAAGAAGACAAATGCAAAAAACAAAATACCATGATGTGTATTCGGCTATATAAAGCCATGGAAAAAATATTGTATTTTTCCTTCTGATTTTTACTAAACCCATTGAAATAAAAACAAGAGATTTCAAACGTTTGTTCACTGTTTTGTATTTTTTACATACATTTTATTTCAATTTTTATTTTATTTTATATATTTCGGAAACAAGTATTAACAAAAAAAAGAAAGGAAGAGAGAGAGTTTACCTTTGGTCACCGTCCACCGCCGTAAGGGTCCTTTGGATTGCTTCATATTCGAAAAGGGCTCCTAAAAATGAAGGATTAAATCCTTTTAAAAAAAATTGAAACCGAAAGGTTCGATCTTTGAAACTTCAACGCCAGATTTAAAGATTTTGACTTTAGATCTGGGATTGGGGAATCTAAAAGATTCGAAAAGACTAAAAAAAAGATTTTTCTTACCTCCGACCACCGTGGACGATGGTCACCAGTGCCAACGGCCGACGACCTGCGACGGAGGAAGGCAGATCCTTGGGCAATTGGCCTTGAGCCCTTCAAAGAAAAAGAGAGAATAAAATTGGTTTTTTAAGAGAAATGAGAAATGAAGATTTAAAAAAAAATTGTATTATATAGCTGTACAAAACGGCGTTGTTTTAGGCTAACTTCAATGGCCTCAAAACGATGTCGTTTTGACATCACAACTCGAATCTGACCCAATGAGCTCAGGGTCTATGTATTTTTGGACCAATGGGCTATTTATGCCCTTGGTCCTTTCGCTTTTACATGCTATTGCAATTTGATCTTAATCTGCCCTTTTTTTTAATTTTTGATTTGGCCCAGAAGTTTTATTTTGTCTTCAGATTGGTCCTTTGCCTAATAATATTTGGGCAGACACGTGTATAGGCTTGGGCTAATTACCCATTCAAACCTTATGCATCCCGAAATTTTGATTTTGACCCAAACTTTTTGCTTTCCTTTATTTTTGCTCAAAAATTTTATTTTTGGGTTTAATTGGACCCCTTTACTGTTTTTTTTTTATTTTGGCCCTTTTGTTCTGTTTCTTTTAATCAAACCCTTTTATTTATTTATTTTAAAATTTAACCCTTTCATTTTTAATAAAAATTAATCCTTTCATTTTTATTTCTTTTAAAATTGCCCTTCTATCTTGTTTTTTATATTTAAATCCTTTTGTATCTTTTTAATCAAATCTTTTTTTATCATTTTAAAATTAATCCTTTTATTTTATTCTATTATTTAATCTTTTTAGTGTGTTTTATCTATGAATGTTTTATTTTACTATCATCAATTTAAATCGTATACATATTCATTTGTTCATTAAAAAATACTTTAAAATAAATTGTATATCGTTTTTTAAATGCCCATGAATTATCTCAAAAAATAGAGGAAATGTGTCTTACTTCGAAGATAACTTATTAGGTGTGGTTTTTCTCTTCGAACCGAAATAACCGAACACTTTTAAAAAAAAAAAAACTAAAGTCTGGAATAAAATCAAGAATGCTCGTTATCTTCGGGAATTCGAGGAAATCATGCCTTAACTTACTAAGTGTGTTTTTTTTCTCTTCGACTTGAAATAACCGAGCACCTTAAATTGTTTTAAAAAATCAAGGCAATATTCTTTTATTTAAGAGATTCGAAAAATTATGCCCTAACGTCTTGGGTATGGTTTTTCGTTGAACTTACGTAATTGGATATCCTATTTCAAAATAAAATATTTAATGTTTGTTCAAACAAATGACCTTTACGTTCGAAAATTCGAGAATGTTGTGCTCTAACGTCTTGGACATGACTTTTTTTTCTAGATTAATTCGAAACAAAAGGGCATTTCTTCACAAAATTCAATTTTTAAAATAACATTAAATAAATCATGCATTTAGGGATTGTATTTTAACTTTTATTCGAGTTTTCAATTTTTTAACAAATAAGACCTTAAAAAAATCGACTAGGTACCAATTTGGGCGTGTGAGGGTGTTAATCCTTCCTCACACGTAACTGACTCCCTAACCTATTTTCTGGATTTTGAAGACCAAAACTTTTGTTTAAATAAACTTAAGTATTTTATTGTGATCCAATCACACCAAGTAAAAAAGATTGGTGGCGACTCCATTTTTGTTTTTAAAATAAAATTCGGGACTTTTAAAAAAATGTTTCGATAGCTTTGCGACTCCACTAGGGACCAATAAGAGAGTCAAGCCACAAGTTGATTGTTTTTTGGTCTTTTTGTTAAAAATTTAAAATTCGATTTAATTTAACATGCGATCCTTTGCATTTTTATGTGTTGCCATGATAATATTGTGTTGATATTGCTAGTATCGGTTTGCATTCATTTGCGTATGTTACTAAACCCTTTAAGTGGAAGTAAAAAGCTATTCCTTCGTGAGGTTTTCACCTCCGTGTAGGATAGTGAATCGCTTTCGGGATTACATTCGTACCTATGTTTTCGTGAAGTTTTCACTTCCGTGCAAACATATGAGAAATGTATCCCCCTGAACTGAACTCGTTCGTATGAGCCTATAATGGGTGAGGACCGAGGAATCTGCTAATTCTTATACCCTTACTTTAGGACCCAACCGCATATAATGAGCCATAAGAGCCTACCTTAAGTAGAACCGTGCCAAACCTTTAGTGGTTACCCGAATAAGGTATAAGAGATATGGTTATATTCTTGTTATTTGCTTTTAATTGCAATTTGTTTTCAAGTTTTATTTCTGTATTAATCATACTAACTTGTTTCTTTTGAACATGTTTGCATTGCATTTTCATTTAAAAAAGTGTTGATTCATGTTCAATTACAAATAGAGAACTGGCCATAAGAAAACGGGTTCCTTGATAAAGTAGAAGTCAACGTGGCTGTGCGCATGTGGTCAAAGAAGAACAACGCGAAAAGGGTGATAGCCTGTCAAAGGGGCACATATCAGAGTTTTGAGTTTAAACTCAAATAAACTAACCCATAATAGTTTGAAAGAGTTGAAAAAAGTATATACGATGAAACGAGGTAGATGTCCAATCACGAATATGGTGACTTACTCAATGTTAAGGGGAATAAACATCGATTCCGAGCTCTCATGTGGTATTGGAATCCAACTTCTAGTTGTTTCACCTTTGGAAAGGAGGACATGATACCTACAATAGAAGAGTACATCACGTTGCCTCGTTGCCCAAGGATTCAAGTCGATAAAGCCTACTCTAGAGCTGCTATTGTTCCAACTCTTTTTAAAGAGGTTGATGAACATAATCGGGATGGGTGAGAAATGGGTCGTGGCTCGAATTAGAGGAAAAGGAGATAACAAATGTACCACTTAGAAGAACTTGCATGACTCAATATTTGTACACCCTAATGCAAGGAAAAAGGACGACGTCTTTGCCTTAAGCTTTTATGGGTCAATCAATTTCCCTAAAGCATTAGGGCATATAGATGATGCAATTTCAGATTTGGGATTGAGTTGAAAGGTAAGCCATATAAAAAAAGAGGAGGTAAAAGAACTTGAGGTCTCATTGCAGAGTTGTGAACTACGAGTTGAGCTCCTCAAGGTGAAAACAAATAAGAAATAATTCCAACGCTGTCAGGGGTAGGTTATAGATATGGACCATGTTGCGAACAAATCTTTGATCCAAGACAAGAAATGGTTAACCACTTGCAGGCCTTCGCCATTCAAGTCGATGTTTTGTGCCTAAAATCGAAGTCAAATTGAGGCAAAAATTAGCTTAACTTCTTAAGAAGATTAAGGCTTTGAGCATTAAGGCATGCTATATATGTATTTGCCTTATGTAAAGAAATTTGTTTTCTAGTAAAGTTCTTCTAATGGAATTGAACCAAGAATCAACGCCTTTTTGCATGCATTTTATTACTTATTAAATTTTAAAAAATCCTACATATCTAAAACATTCGTGTCAATGAGGGGTGTTATCGACTCTGAAACGAAAGCTGAGAGAAAACAATATAAATCAAGATAATGAGGGAATGTAAAAAAAATTTTGAGGGAAAGTCATATCCAAAGAAAATAATGAAGAGTGGAACCCATCAAGAGTTCGTCCCTACGCCCTTGGAAGTGTTTTGGACAACAAGACTATGGAGGAGCTTCTTGTAAATTTTAGGACTTTTCTAGAGAAATATTCAGAAGACACTTATCACTCTAAGTCCGAGAGTAATAGGGATCCTTTTGTAAAAGGCACATGACCACTATCTTTTATTTCAATAAAAACAATGCATTTTTGTGTCTCACTTGGCAAACATTTTGCTATTCTTTTTCAGTCATACTCATACCAAACAGTTAATCATTCTTAAATTCATTTGTTCTTTGAGTTTTTCTTATCCATATGTCGAGTCCCTTGATATCAAGGGTACGAGCAACATTGCTGTTGACTCAAGGCCTTTTTGAGAAGTTCCTGTGTCCAGAAAAGCCTCAAGACTTCGAAGATGATCAAGAATGCAACTTGTTTCTCGATCTGCTACAAATGTTTGAGCAAGACAAGAATCAAATATTACCTCACAAAGAATCAACAGAAATTGCGAGTTTGGAGAATGAAAATGAAAAAGAGATAAAAAGGTAAAAATTAGGACATGTATCATAAAGCGAAATCTCATAGAACTGCTTTGAGAATTTGAAAAGGTCTTCGCACGGTCCTATCAAAGAATGTCGGGTTAAGTATTAATGTCGTGACACACAGACTCCCCATAAAGGAAGAATGTAATCTAAGTTCAACAGAAACTTCGAAGAATGAGGCCTAACGTGTTATCTTAAAAAAAGAGAGAGGGTCGAGATGGAAACCCACAAAGGGCATTTTAAAACCTAAATAAAAGAAAAAAGAAAAGGGTCGAGATGAAAATCCGCAAAGAGGATCTTGAAACCTAAAAAAAGAAAAAAAAGAAGAAGAAAAAGTTAAGATGAAAACCCCAAAGGGCATCTTGAAAATCTATTTATCTCTCTCACCTCTTCACGTCATGGCCATTTTCTATGTGGAGCACGAATGTCATTGGGGCAATTTTGCTAATGAGAACGTTAAGAAGATCCTTTGGAAAATTAGCTTCACCATTTGTACTCGATGCTTATCGAACCTCTGTCAGAACATCCACCGGGGTAACACCTTTCTCATTGGAATGAAAGCAATCTTACCCATTGGAGTCGATTTTCCTTCCCTTCAAATTTTGTTAGAACTGATGAAGCAAAATGAAACCAATCCAAATGTGATCAGTTACACTTGATCGAGGAAAGGCGACTGAAAGCTATCCGACATGGTTTGATATACTAAGAACGATGATGCGAGACAAAAAAGTCCGCCCTAAGGACTTTCACAAGGGAGATCGAGTTTTGAAAAAAAAATCTTCCTACACAAAAAGACTTCCCAAGAAAATGAATGTCGAATTAGAAATGGCCTTATGAGGAAATAAAAACATTTTTCGGAGGAGATTTGACTTTGACCAAGATACACAGCAAAGGTCTGCCCCAACCACGCGAAATTAGATTCAATGCAAAAATTTCACCAAAAAAAACGGAGAGGTCGAGGTGAAAACCTATAAAGGGCATCTCGAAACCTAAGGAGATTTGAGTTGAAAATCCGAAAGGATGGCTCAAATTGAAATCAAAGAAGAGGCATGAAACGATCTTCTCTCTCAAAAGTAACAAGATGGGGAAACTTTACACCTTGAGCCATTGACGAAGTACTCTAGGTTTCATGGATGCATATCATACTCAGAATGGTCCTCATCAAGTTTACTCAGCGAAGATCATACTTTGATATCTGGGGCACCTAACTCCATTCTTGGCTCACTTTATGTTTGAGAACTTTTGACTAATATTTTTCATTTGTAATCTTTTTATTCATGTGAGCTTTGCCTCTAATAAAATTCAATTTTATCCGTCGTGCGACCTAGTTTAAGCATTTTTGCATTGAAATAACGGTTATCGGACTAATGATTTTTAATCTTTTCATGCGAGCTTTGCCTCTAATAAAATTCAATTTTTTCCACCTTACAATATTGTTCAAGCATTTTTGCATTGAAATAGTGGTTAGTGGTCTAACGATATAAGGACTAAAAGGATTTCTGCATATCGTTTTGAAAAATTTCTAAATAATACAGGGACCTGAAACAGGACCACTAGTTGGAAATAACCAAACCTAAGGGTTAGAGGGGTCCTGAAGCAAATGTTTCAGATTACAACTACCTCTTTGGGTTTCATGTCAAAGGCACCAAGCTAGAAAGAGAAAATTGGTGACACACCAGTGATAAAACTTGGACAAACAGAAAACCATGTCAATCCAAGGACTATAAAAAAATTGAAAAATTAAATTTGACATTCATCATGCGCATTCATTTAGTTAGGAGCATTTGACTCATTTTGATCATGGCATCCTAATAATTTGGCCTGCATAGATGTCCATGGAAGCCTATTTTACAAGTTTCATTCCTCACGAAATGACGAGATGAACCGAGGAAACATTGAATGCATACCCTGAAGATGTGAAGGGAAGATTGAAGCCAGAATGGTGAATCTTATACCTTAGAGATGTAAAGGGAGGGATTAAAGCCGCAATGGCGAATCTTGTACCCTAGAGATATGGAGGGAAAGGTTGAAGCCACAATGACGTACCTTATACCTAGAGATGTGAAGGGAAAGGTTGAAGCCGTAACGACGAGCCTTGTACCTTAGAGATATGATGGGAAAGATTGAAGCCGCAACAGTGAATCTTTTACCCTAGAGATGTGGAGAGAAAGCTTGAAGCCGCAACGACGAATCTTGTACCCTAGAGATATGGAGGGAAAGGTTGAAGTCGTAATGACGAACCTTATACCCTAGAAATGTGGAGGGAAAGGTTAAAGCCACAACGGTGAACCTTGTACCTTAGAGATATAATGAGAAATATTGAAACCGCAATGACGAATCTTTTACCCTAGAGATGTGGAGGGAAAGGTTGAAGCCACAACAATGAACCTTGTACCTTAGAGATATGATGGGAAAGATTGAAGCAACAACGATGAATCTTGTACCTTAAAGATATGATGGGAAAGATTGAAGCCGCAACGACGAATCTTATACCCTAAAGATAGGGAGGGAAAGATTAAAGCCGTAACAATAAACCTTATACCTTAGAAATGTGAAGGGAAAGATTGAAGTCGCAACAATGAATCTTATACCGTGAAGATGAGGAAAAATAAATTAAAGCCGTAAAGGCGAATCTCAAGACTGTAGAGAAGCATATTAAAGCCATCCAATGTTTTACCTCTAATCTAGAGGGGCAGATTGAAGTCACACATACAAATCCTATATCCTTAAAATTATAGAAGGGCAGAGCAAAACAAATAGCGAATCTCAATCTCCCTAAAGTTGCAGTGGAATGGAGTGAAGCTACAATAACAAATTTTATCTCTTTGAAGTTGCCATGAGGTAAGATAAAACACGACGCTAAATCATATCTTCCTAAAGATGTAGAGAAGTGGATACAATGGAGTTGAACAACCAATGAAACAAAAGAGCGAGTTACTTGAAGAAGAAACACCAAGAAGCCAAATTGAATGAGACCAGACGAAATTGGTCCTCCTTTTAATCTTTGCTTCATTCTCGTTACAAAAAAATGAGTAAAGAGGGGTAGCTGTTGGAGCCCAACAAAAATAAACCAAAATAAACAAAAAAATCCTTTAATAAAAGTCCATTTACATAAACCCTAGCCCAACTACCCTATCAACCCAACCCAAATTACCTAGACCAAAATCAAACCAAGCCCAATAAGCCCAACACTAAACACATTTTGGAAACCCCAACTAGGATTTCCAGCTTCCGTTCCTGCCACGTCAGCATCCACGCCTCTGCCAAATCTGACACCTCTGCTACCACCATGCCTTGCCACCACGCCTCTGACACCGTCGAAAGCAACCTGCAAAATAGAGAAGAGCAAAGCAACAAAAAATAAGAAGACAAATGCAAAAAACAAAATACCATGATGTGTATTCGGCTATATAAAGCCATGGAAAAATATTGTATTTTTCCTTCTGGTTTTTACGAACCCCATTGAAATAAAAAAAAAAGAGATTTCAAGCGTTTAGTTCACTGTTTTGCATTTTTTACATATATTTTATTTCAATTTTTATTTTATTTTATGTATTTCGAAAACAAGTATTAAAAAAAAAAGAAAGGAAGAGAGGGAGTATACCTTTGGTCACCGTCCACAGTTGCAGAGGCCCTTCGAATCGCTTCATATTCGAAAAGGGCTCCTAAAAACGAAGGATTAAATCATTTTTTAAAAAAAGGGAACCAAAGGTTCGATCTTTGAAACTTCAAGGCTAGATCTAAAGATTTCGACTTTAAATCTGGGATTGGGGAATCTAAAAGATTCGAAAAGACTAAAAAAAAAGATTTTTCTTACCTCCAACCATCGTGGGCGGTGGTCATCGACGCCGACGATCGAGGACCTGCGGTGGAGGAGGGTATATCCTTGGGCAATCGACCTTTAGCCCTAGAAAGAAAAAGACAGAATAAAATTGGTTTTTTTATGAGAAATGAAGATTTAAAAAAAAAATTACTTTAGCTGTACAAAACAACTCCGTTCTGGTCCAACTTCAATGGCCTCAAAATAACGTTGTTTTGACGTCACAACCCGGATCCAACCCAATGAGCTCAAGGTCCGTGTGTTTTTGGACCAATGGGTTATTTACGCCCTTGGTCCTTCCGGTTTTACATGCTATTGCAATTTGATCCTAATATGCCCTTTCTTTCAATTTGTAATTTGGCCCAAAAGTTTTATTCTGTCTTCACATTGGTCCTTTGACCAATAATCTTTGGGCAGACACGTGTATAGGCTTGGGCCAATTGCCCATTCAGTCCCTGTGCATCCCGAAATTTTGATTTTGACCCCAAACTTTTTATTTAGCCTAATGGGCTATTTATGCCCTTGGTCCTTTCGCTTTTACATGCTATTGCAATTTGATCATAATCTGCCGTTTCATTCAATTTTTAATGTGGCCTAGAAGTTTTATTTTGTCTTCAGATTGGTCCTTTGACCATTAATTTTTGGGCAGACATGTGTATAGGCTTGGGCTAATTACCCATTCAGTCCTTGTGCATCTCGAAATTCTGATTTTAACCCAAACTTTTTGTTTTCCTTTATTTTTGCTCAAGAATTTTATTTTTGGGTTTAATTTGACCCCTTTACTATGTTTTTTTATTTTGGCCCTTTTGTTTTATTTCTTTTTAATCAAACCCTTTTATTTTATTTTTGTTAAAATTTAACCCTTTCATTTTTAATAAAAATTAATCCTTTGATTTTTATTTCTTTTAAAATTGCCCTTCTATCTTGTTTTTTTATATTTAAATCCTTTTTTATATTTTTAATCAAATCCTTTTTTATCCTTTTTAAATTAATCCTTTTATTTTGTTCTATTATTTAATATTTTTAGTGTGTTTTATCTATGAATGTTTTATTTTACTATCATCAATTTAAATCGTATACAAATTCATTTGTTCATTATAAAATACTTTAAAATAAATTGTATATCATTTTTTAAATGCCTATGAATATGTTCCTTACTTTAGGGATTCGAGAAGATCGTGCCTTAACTTATTAGGTCTAATTTTTCTCTTCGAACTGAAAAAACTGAACACCTCTTTTTTTTAAAGAAAATTTAAAGTTTGGAATAAAATCAAGAATGCTCGTTATATTCAAGAATTCGAAGAAATCATGCCTTAACTTACTAGGTGTGTTTTTTTTCTCTTTGACTTAAAATAACCGAGCACCTTAAATTGTTTTAAAAAATCAATACAATATTTTTTTATTTAAGAGATTCGAAAAATTATGCCCTAACGTCTTGGGTATGGTTTTTCGTTGAACTTACGTAATTGGATACCCTATTTCAAAACAAAATATTTAATGTTTTTTTAAACAAATGACCTTTACGTTCGAAAATTCAAGAATGTTGTGCCCTAACGTCTTGGACATGACTTCTTTTTCTCGATTAATTCGAAACAAAGGGCATTTCTTCACAAAATTCAATTTTTAAAATAACATTAAATAAATTATGCATTTAGAGATCGCATTTTAACTTTTATTCGAGTTTTTAAATTTTTAACAAATAAGACCTTAAAAAATCGACTAGGTACCAATTTTGGGCGTGTAATTGTGTTAATCCTTCCTCACACGTAACAGACTCCCAAACCTATTTTCTGGATTTTGAAGACAAAAACTTTTGTTTAAATAAACTTAAATATTTTACAGTGATCTAATCACACCAAGTAAAAAAGATTGATGGCGACTCCATTTTCGTTTTTAAAATACAATTTAGGACTTTTACAAAAAAAACGTTTCGACAGATAGGTTTAGTATTCGTAATTGATTTATAAAAAGACCGAGCCACCCCAGTGGCAAATGTGAACTTTCCGGCTCGAGTATATCGTGTAGGCTGAATTGGGTAGTTTTCATGAATGGAGGAAGAATTGTCAATTTAATAATTTGCAAACACTAGTGGTTCATCCACAAGTTACTGGCAACTTGTCTGCAAATTTTTTTATCTGCAAATTTTGGTGGTTCATCCACAATTATTATTACTGGCTGTTCATTTTTAATTACTAGTGGTTCATCAATAACGCGGTGTGTAAGGATGGATGAGTTTTAGGGAACTCTTATTGTGGTGTGTAACGTGTAACACCCCTTACCCGCTCCAGTTATCGGACCCGAGTAAAGAAGTGCCATTGCTAATATGACCCAATACAAAACCAATTTATGACCTTAATTCATCCTATTAATAATTTACTATGTTATTATTATCACTATGTTTTATTTTAAGTCCTTGGTAAAATCGATCCTTGAAAACAAATTAATTTATTATCATTTTAAAAGAATTTTTGAAGACTTACAGATACTTGATTAAGTAAGTATCGGTAGAACTCAAGTTAGTAAAGACTCATAAATAACTGCAGAATCTTATAGATAGTTGGAAAAGTTCTACCGATACAACTCTGCAATCTACCGAAACAACTTATCTTATTACCAATACCTTGAGTTCCAGAGAGCAAAGTGATTTTAGATTGGGGCTTCTACTGAACCTAGCAATTAAATTACCGATGCTACTGTAGAGCTACCGATACAGACAAGACTTCTATCAACACAATACAAGTCAGTAGCTAAATACATTTTCACCTGTACTTCTACTGATACTCTGATGGGCTCTATCGAAACTACAATTAACCATTCAGAGTTCTACCAATAGAAGGTTGCAACTACCGAAACAAGTTGTTAATTTCATTATGTAGACATTATCAGATTAATGGACCTCAGCAACATATTGACCAACAAATTCCCAGTGATACAAGGGATGTTCATTACACCACAATAAGCAAAATTCATGACATCCTTAATCACAATTCTAACTAAACATACCCAATTCTTCCTAGGTACATGCCAACTCAAAATAAATATAAAAACTCACATCACTTGAGTGTGAGATTTGTCCTTGGATGTCGGGTCACGTGAATACCAAAAGACACCTAACCTGCGCATGTAAAACAAACATACGCAGAGTATAATTCGGTGGTATTCTAATAACCTAAACATATTAAACAATATAAACATGTTTAAAGATTTAATTTAATTTTTATACAACCATATCAATATCATTTCTTTAGGTCATGTTAATAAAGTATTAATCATATTACACATTTTTTACTAATAAATACATACGTACGTACATACATACATACATGCATACGTACATACATGCATACATGCATACATGATATAATATCATTATTCATAATCTAGTTCAAATTTGTTTCTCGATTCGCATTTCACGTCATATTTGCTTTATTTCCATCATTTACATTTTCGTTTGGCATACACCACATACATATCTTATACCATTTTATTTAATATTCAACACATGTCTCATGGCATTTTCATTTCATTTAAACATAATATTCATCATTTTAATTCCCTATTAACATGACTCAGACTCTGACGGATACATGGATCCAACCAACACACCGGTTTGGCATCCAGTGCCTAATCGGATACATTCGAAGTAATAAAACGTGCCCAGCGCTATAATAAGGTTGACACCCAGTGTCTCATCAGTTAAACCGAAGTAATTTGGCATCCAGTGCCTCATCGACTCGTGGTCAAAGTAACCCTGAACCCTTCCTATCCTATGGCATGTCATCTATATTTGACTCAGCCCGAACAGTTAATAAGGTAATCGTATCACTTTAATATGAAACAATATATTTTTACCTTTGCCTTTAATCACCACTTGAATACTTTAAAATTCAATATAATAATCATCATATGATTTTTCACATCATAAATTAAATTCATACGTTTATCCTCATATATATATATATATATATATATATATATATATATATATATATATATATATATATATTCATTTAGTTCAAATCAACTCAATTTGATAGAGAAATTCATACATCAATTTCCTTGTTTTTTACAATTAATTAAGTATATGACAATTTATAACTAGTTTAGGTTATAGAAATAGTAACCGTAGATTCCAAGCTATTCGTCGACGACTTTCTCCTTACCCTTCCTTTTTGAGGAATCTGGGTCAACATTAGCTATGGAATTAAATATACACATATTCATCAACACAAATTGCACTCTAATTAAATTTAAATCTTTATTGTAACACCCTAAATCCGGCCTAGAAGTACAGCTAATGTAGGATGCCATAAAATTTCAAAAATAACACCATAATAGCATACTCACGATAATATTATAAAAGCTAAACAACGCGTGTCCAATATCATCTTAATAGAATAAAAGAAACACAATAATGTTATAAAAGTTTAACAACATATATCCGACATCGTCTTAACAGTAATGAAATAAGTTCAACCATCCTCATGGTTATATGCCTAAGTAACATATTGTAGTCCTATAAGTCCTAGAAGATCGAGCTCCCCGCTGCCGTCCACTAATTCTGAGAAGATCCTAAAACAATAAACATTTCATTAGTAAATGATGTATTGGCAAGAACGACAGTGTGTAAAGGTAAGCAACAATTTCATAGAGACAGTTAAGTCACAATTAGTAAAGCTCTAGTAGTGTTACAATGTCACTACTACTAAGTTATAGCCATGCGATGTTTATAGTGTCACGGCCATATCAAGATAGCATTGCAATGTTGTAGTGTCACTGCCAGTTCAGTATAGTATTACGGTGTTTACAGTGTCACCGTCAGTTTAGTACAATATTACGATGTTTACAGTGTCACCGTCAGTTCAGTGTTGTATTGTAGTGTCTACAATGTCACTGCTAGTTCAGTATGGTATTACAGTGTTTATAGTGTCACCGTCAGTTCAGTACAGTATTACGGTATTTACAGTGTCATCGTCAGTTCAATTTTGTATTGCAGTGTTTACAGTGTCACTGCCAGTTCAGTACGGTATTACGGTGTTTACAGTGTCACCTTTAGTCAGTAATTTTATAACTTTCAATACGTCGCGAATATACACGTGAACATACACCACATACGGTCGGACACGCGACCATGTATTAGGTTGAGTGTCACAGGTCTGACACTCCCGTGTGTACAGGCCATGTAACTCACTGTTTCTGTTTGTACAAAATGGTTTGGGCACACTGTCTGGCACACGCCTGTGTGTTCAGCCCGTGTAACCCTCTCTATTCCTAATTCCACAACAGCATATCCACACACGCCCATATGTTTAGGCCGTGTAACTCACTGTTTCTGTACTTTCAAAGCAATATTGGCACACGGTCTCACACACGCCCGTGGGCATAACCCGTGTGTCTCCTGTAGCCTATTTATGTGGCACACAACCTGACCACACGCCCGTGCGTCCAGCCCGTGTAACTCGCTATTTTTGAACTTTTAAAAGAATATGGGCACACGGTCTGGCACACGCCCATGGGCGTAGCCTGTGTGCTCTCGAATAGAGGCAAAACTGGAAAAAATTTAGAAAGAAAAATGCAGAAAATGAGTAAGGTTTCGATATCTTACCTGTCCCAGAGTAAAAGTGAACTTCCTCTCATGAACGGAAGCCTAAATCAAAGTTATAAGATTAATTCCTCATCGTATTCCCCAATCGTAATGATTCTCAATCCAAACCAATTCGTAAAGCTTCGTAACAATCTCATTACTAACTCAAGAAAACACTTGCCTCGCTCAACATAGAATTTGCTGAACTATCTTGACGATATATCATCAACGATACGATCTTCGCCTAAAGAAAACCATTGCAATTCATCAATAACAATTCCAACCCTTCAAATATATTTTCCCACCGAAACTTAAATGCTTAGGAAATTCCAATTAGTTACAAAATTAATCACAATTAACAGCTATATAAAAACAACTCCGTAACAGTCTTACCAAGCAACGAAAAAATATGTTTTCCCTCAGTCTAGCCAACCCACAGTAAAAGTGCAAAAACACTTCCCAGAGAACAAAACTAAAACGATAAATAAGAGAAAAACAAAAACAAAAACGTTCCTCAACTTACTATCTAATAGCATAACTTCCACTCCAACAATTAGCAAATAAAAAATAATGTAGTCATTGTACGCGCAGTGATTCGAACCCCTGTCCACAATAGACAAGCAAGTAGCGAACAATTATGTGACCATTGAACCACTAAGCTCATCGTTGAAACAATTTTGTATAGAACTCAATTTATGTAACTCACTCATTTCCAGGTAGACAGTTATGTGACAGTGACAGTTTCAGTGACATGCTTCGCAATGAAAAAGGTTAAAATTCGGGGCGTTACACCTATTCTCATTCTTACAATTATTTTACCAAATTTCTAAACTTGGTTCTCACTATTTTAAATCAACCTTCTATTCCTTAATTTAGTCCCTTTTCACTCATAACTCAAACTATATCAAAATAATCCCTAGAGCTTCATCTACTCAACAATGGTAGTATTTAATATCCTTGACTTTATCAAAAAAATATGACATGGGTTATGAAGGGTGAGGTACTAGGATTCCAAAAATATAAAAATTACAAGAAAAGGACTTGATTAAGCTTACAAATTTGAAGCTTGAACCTAAGCAACTCAAAGCTTTCTCCTTTCTCCCTCTCTATAATCGAAACTTGCTGAGAATGAAAGAAAATATCTTTCATCTCAACTACAACCACTTATAAACCATACATTCCATTTCTTTTCTTTTAACTTTATTTTTAATAAAAAATTCAAACAAATATGAGCCATAATTTTCCACCTAACGACACTAAGGCTTCAAGTGGAAAATTTGCCTCTTTGGTCGCTCCTTTTATAATTCAATTAAAATCCTTTTATAAATTGCATTTTTATCTCTTATACAATTTAGTCCTCACACCTAATTAAAGCACTACACACTTAAAATCATTTACTCAAAAATCAATTATTCTATAATTTATTTTCGTAAATATCTATTTAAATATTTACGAATCCGATTCACTAATATGGAGTCTCTAGAATTTACTATTTGACACACCCCGAATTCGGGTCGTTACATAATGAGTTGGGAAGAATCTTCTCTGATAAATTGAAACCGCATTGCCATTCATAAGCATGTGCATGCATAACTGTGAAATCTAAAATATTATTCTATTGATGTTTTGATCTAAAGAACAAATACTTTGCATTGCTATATGAGTGTGATTGTTCTGAGAGTTGTTATTTTGTATGCTTCATCTATTGTTGGCATTGATTTTCCTGTGATTAAACTCACACTGTGCTTCTTAAATTCACCTACCTTTTTATTTCCATCTTTACAGATAAACCATCAAGTTAGGACATAGACTCGACATCTGGAGGGCTCGACTTGGACTGTTTTTTTAATAAAAGTATATTAGATTTATTATTTTAAATTTCTGATATTCAAAGATTGTATTGTTTTATTTGAACCGTGGAATGAGACTTAAGTTTTGAATTTATTTGGCATGCATGATATTTCCTTTGATTTTAGGATTGCTGAAATAGGGAACTTGATTTAAATTTTGCATGAAATCAGGTTTTTTTTTGTAAAAACTATGTCAAATATCACTTTTCTACTGCATTATTAAATGAATAGATTTTGAAATTTTTTTTTACATAAAATAGGAAATCAACCTTTGCTAAGCAAACCTTAACATCTATCGTTTTGAAAATAAATTAAATCTTTTAGTGAAAAGAAGATAACAGGTTAAGTTTCTTCAAAAATAAACAAAAGTTTTAAATTGGTTATTTCATAAGCTTCGATAGTTTTACTAGGTCATTTCGGTGGCCAATGTAATATTCAGAATTCGGCCATAATGTCTAGGTCGGATTGGGGAAGTTACAACTCATATGTCAAAAAAGCTCTTAAGAAAATATGAAAAAAATCAATTAAGCCCCTCTATTAAATTCACATCCAATTAAGTCCATGCCATTAACTAAAATAATCAATTAAGCCACTCTATTCACGGAATCCGTGGTTGACCACGTTGATTGTTAAAATAAATTGAAGGATCAATCAAATGGTGACATGTAATGACTTAATCTAATTTTTTCTCATAAAATAATTAAAAAATCATAAAAAATTAATAAAAAGTATTAAAAAATTAAAATTGATATAAGCTTACAAAAATTATCAAAACAATTATCAAAAATAGTAAAAACATATCAATATTATAAAAATATAAATTTATAATAAATTATAAAACTTTTTTATAAATTTAATAAATCATATTTAAAATATTATAAAAATGTATAAAAATAATAATAAATAATATAATCACAAAAAAAAGTATTAAAAATAACTTTAATATAAACTTATAAAATTATAAAAAATTTATAAAAACTTATAAAAATTATAAAAAAAATATAAAAATCTAGTAAATTATAAAAAATTATAAATTAATAAAATATATTTAAAATTTTATAAAAACATATAAAAACTTGTAAATAATATAAAATTTTAAATAAATTATAAAAAATATAAAAAAAAGTCATACAAACTAAAATAATAATGAACACATAACATCACATCAGTCGTTGGATAATGAGAATAGTTATTAGATCATTAGGATCATTTTTATGTAGAATAAAATGTTGTCGATATTCCACAAATAAAATTATAATCATGGGACCTTTTCCCTTTTATTTACGAATTATTATTAGTATTATCATTATTATTATTATTATTATTATTATTATTATTATTATTATTTAAGTACAGTACAATAGTTTAGACTTTGAAAAGTAGAAAATTAATTGCTAAGTATTGTATGATATAAAATATTTTTACAGTTAGATATTATCAAACCAAAATTTTATTATCCAACTATTAGCATATGTCAATATGAAATATTTTGATCAAATTTTTCAAAATTAGACCGATGATTGAACTGATAAGGTGATTGGTTTGTCAGTTTGTCTACTTCGTTCAGTTCTATTAAATAAAACATTAACAATAAAAATAAAAAAAATATTTAAAAGAAATAACAGAATCGATTCAATCGCTTGGTTCCTAGGTCAACCAATCTAATGGCTTTCTTCGGACCGACACCCTTGCCAATTTTGATCCAATTGATCCGACCGACTGATCTGGCCTAGTTCAAGATTTTAAGATTTTTTTATAATTTTTATATATTTATATCAATTTTAGTATTTTTATAATATTTTATGATTTCTTATAAGTTTTTAAGAATTTTTATACGTTTTTATAAACTTAAATATTTTAAATATTTAGTAAAGAATTAGGTCAAGAGTTCTCTCTCTCAGTGCTTCAAGGGAACAAGACGGCTGTGTTTTGAGGTGTGCAGGAAGTGTTGACTTAAGTCTTTAATGGCTAGTGAAGAGGTTTCTTTATTGGCCGAGGAAATGGTACAGCTTGTTGTTCAAGGCTGTCAATTAGTTCCGAATGCGGTACCCACGTTGGTGTGCTTTGTATGGACAAAGAAAACCTATAATTTTGATAGTTTTCGTGCACAAATGAAGAGTATTTGAAAGACGAGGAAAAAGTTTGATATCAAGATTGTGGGACAAAATCTTTTTCTGATTGAGTTTAATGATGAAGATGATTTAGAATCTATTCTTGTTGGGCGTCCGTGGTTGTTCCAGAAGCAATTGGTTATTTTTAAGAGGTTGACGACCCCAGTAGATTGTGCACAGATCAATTTAGTGGAAACTCCTCTGTGGTTAAAAGTTAGTCCTTGTCCCCCAAATAGTGATAAGAAGGACTTAGTTCATGAAATCAGTTCTACATTTGTGGATTACTCCGTTAAGAATTTATGGGGGATTTTTTCCGTTTACAAGTATGTGTGGATGTTCGTAAACCCTTACGATGGGGGGTTTTTGTCTCAGTGGATTCTGAAGAAAAAACATAGGTTCCTTTTAAATATGAAAATCTTCCAGTTTATTACTTTGGGTGTGGTAGAATAGGGCATGGTGTCAAAGATTATGTTGTGCTTACATAATAGGAGAAGGAACTGCCTGTGGGAGAATTTCAGTATTCTGTGGTGCTTAAAGTTGAGTCTAATCTGGTTAGAAAAGAGAATTTTCAGATCGACCTCTCACATAGGAAAGTGGCATCGCAATGTGTATATACAGGATCCGAAGGGGAGGAGTAATACAGACGGCCATTTGGTCAGAGGCGAATCGGGGAAAGGAGAGAGGAGTGTTTCGATGGGGGACGGAATTGAGCAATTTGATAGTGGGTTGAACTCTGGTACTGCAGCATCACGACACTTTGTTAAAAATTTGAGTCCAATTCGAAGTCTAAATACTGAACCGCTTTTGGGGGAGAATAATGCGGAAGGCGTGGGCCACATTATGAGTGACACGAGCACTGCTTTTTCTGACATAGTAGTGGGGGTTTTTGAAGGTGTGAACGACATTAGTACTCGGGCCAAGTGGAAACATCGGGCCAGGGTGGGTAAAGAAGTGGTTAATGGGCCGAGGGATTTAGGTGGTAAGCGCAAAAGAGCAGAAGGGGATGGGGATGGGAAAAGGGATGCTCCTTTATCCATATCTTCGGGTGTTAAAAAAAACTCGTGTGAATTATGCTTTCCCTTTAGACTCTGGGTAACCAAAGATAGTAGAGGTTTTACAGAAATAGATGGGGTAGAGATGAATATTGTTGAAGATGGTGAATGTTTGTAATGTGATTTGAATGATGTCTCAACTAATTCTCATATTATATCGGTGGATGCCTTGGAGCAAGCCATCCGGTCACCATGAAAATCTTAAGTTGAAACGTCCGTAGGGTGGGGAACCCACTGGCCATTTGAAGCCTTTGGCATGTGCTGAAGGGAAAAAAAAAACCCAAATTATCTTCTTCATGGAGACTAAAGTCGATAGTATACAGATGATAAGAACTCGTAAAAGTTGTAGTAGTTACTAACGGTTTCGAAGGAGGCCTTTTTCTGGCATGGAAGGATTCGACTTATGTGTGTTTATAATCCTTCTATAATCATCATATTGATGTTGATGTTACTAGGGACGGTGGAGATATTTGTTGGAGATTGATTGGGTTTTACGGTTCCCCTTATGTGTAAGATAAGAGAGAAGTTTGGGATTTGTTACGGACGCTTGGTCAAGCGTAATCTCCCTCATGGATAGTTTTGGGAGATTTTAATGAGATTCTTTATAGTTTTGAGAAGGTAGGAGGAATTGTCCGAGATAGCCGAAGAATGGTGGCTTTTCGTGCCATTTTAGAGGACTGTCAACTATTAAATCTTGGTTTCTCAAGTGTTTGGTATACTTGGCAGTGAGGGAATTTCTTCATAATTAATATTAAGGAACATCTTGATAGAGGGCTCGCTAATGCTAGCTGGAGAAAGACATTTTCTGATGCCACAGTACATCACTTGACACACTCTTTTTCTGATCAATGACCTCTTTTGGTTCATTTGGTTAAAGAGCCGGAGAGGATCTTGCCTAAACGGTTTCGTTTTGAGGCTTGGTGGATATTAAAAAAGTCTTTTGAGACGATAGTTACCAAGCTGTGGAGTTTCGACTGTGAAGATTTATTAACTAAGTTAGAGAATTTGAAAAAAGACTTAATGCGATGGGCTTCAGAAAGAATTCAAATTAGGCATAGGGCTAAGAAATGATTAACTTAGGAATTAGAGTCGTTGCTAACGGGTACGATTGATGATGATACCCTTGGTCGAGTTATTGAGACCAAACTCCAATTAAATTTGGAAATTGATAAAGACGAGCTCTATTGGGAACAACGAACTCGAGTTAATTGGCTGCGAGAAGGTGATAAAAATTCCAAATTCTTTTACACTTTTGCTTCTTGCCGAAAGAGTAAAAATAAAATCCGTAGTCTATGTGATGAATCAGGATAGGTTGTTTATGATGACAATGAGATGGCAACCATTGCGCGATCCTACTTTCATCGTATTTTTACGTCAAACGGTGCATCTGAAATGTCTCATGCTCTCTCAAGCACCGCACCATGTATTACTGATGAGATTAATCAAAAATTAGATGCCCCTTACAGGGAGGAGGAAGTAGTAATGGCACTTTGAGAGTTTAGGCCTCTAAAAGCCTCGGGGGATGATGGTTTGTCGGTATTGTTTTCTCAGAAGTATTGGCATGTGATTGGTAATGACGTATCCACCATTATTTTGCACATTCTTAATGATGACTTTGATTTGAAATCAATTAATGTGATAAATATTATTTTAATCCCTAAAAGTGTCCGCCCAAATAATATGCCTAAGTTTCGACCTATTAGTCTTTCCAATATTATTTATAAGATTGTTACTAAAGCCATTGTGAATTGTTTTAAAGGGGTGTTGGATCTATGTATAGACAGTTCCCAAAGTGCCTTTATTACAAGTAATTTGATTTCTGATAATGCTCTTATTGCTTATGAAATACTTCATCCTTTTAAACAGAATTGGTTTGGGAAGAAGGGCTATATGGCTCTTAAACTCAATATGAGTAAGGCCTATCATAGAGTTGAGTGACACTTTATTCGAGCAGTTATGAGTAAAATAGGTTTTTCAGGAAAGTGGATTAAAATGACCATGAAGTGTATATCTACGGTTTCTTATTCAGTATTGATGAATGGGAATTTAAAAGAAAAGTTCAATAAGGGTAGGGGTTTGCATCAAGGTGATCCCTTAAGCCCCTTCCTCTTTTTCATTTGTAGTGAAGGCCTCTTAGCTCTCATGCGATTGGCGTTAGAGCAAGGATTGATTAAAGGGGCTAAAGCTAGTCGCTGTGGACCAAAAATCTCCTACCTTTTTGCCGATGACTGTATTCTCTTTGGTGAAGCCACGGCTAATGGTGCTTATAAATTGAAAGGAATTTTACATGAGTATGAGATAACTTCTGGTTAATGTGTAAATTTTGGTAAGTCTACAATTTTCTATAATGCTAATACCCCGGGGATAGAGAAACGAAGGGTTGAGGGGGTTCTTGGTATGAGATCTTTGAGTGACATTGAAATGTATCTTGGATTACCATCGATTGTGGGACGTAATAAGAAGAGAGCCTTTCAGAATTTGAAGGATCAGTTTCAACACAGGGTGGAAGGCTACAATATGCGTTTCTTACCTCAGGGTATAAAGGAAGTCTTTATTAAAGTCGTATTGCAAGCAATTCCAATTTATTCCATGACTTATTTTTTGTTCCCTATATCTTTATGTGACGAGTTGGAAAAGATTATGGGGAGATTCTAGTGGGATAAAGGAATAAGGCAGAAAGGGATTCACAGGTACGAGTGGAGGGATTTATGTGTTCCTAAGGAGTTTGGTTGATTGGGTTTTCGAAGCTTAGCAAGTTTTAATATTGTGTTGTTAGCCAAACAGGGTTGGCGTATTATTAATTCTCCTAATTCTTTACTATCACGTGGATTGAAATCTAAATATTTCCCAGAAGCAGATTTCCTTCATGCAAATTTAGGTACTTTACCTTCCTACACTTGGAGAAGCATGTATGCTGCGAAAGGATTACTGGTAAAGGGAATTTGTTGGCGTGTAGGCCACGAAAACTAGATCTCAATCCAAAATGATGCATGGATACCTGGATGTCGGGAACATAGAATTCATGACTCAATAAATGAAAGTACTGTAAATGTAGTCTCAGAGTTAATTATAGCACAGAGAAGGCTATGGAATGAAGAGCTGGTTCGGAATACCTTTTTTCAGGAGGTTGCATTGAGAATTCTGCAAATACCCTTCTCTGTCAAGCCCCATGAAGACTTCCAAGTATGGCGTGGTGAGCCCTTTAGTGAATTTACTATTCGTAGTGCTTATCGTATATTACAGGAAGAGAGGTTATTCTCTATTTTACATATAGCACAAACTGACATTACTAGCTTTTACAGAAAATTATGGGGATTACAATTGCCTGAAAAAGTTAAAATCATGGTATGGAAAGTTACATGGTCCTATCTTCCTACTTTAATGATGCTGCAGTTAATAGCTTTTACAGAAAATTATGGGGATTACAATTGCTTGAAAAAGTTAAAATCATGGTATGGAAAGCTACATGGTCCTATCTTCCTACTTTAGTGATGCTACAGTTTAGGCGAGGTGTGGTTGATGTACTCTGCCCCAGATGTAGAAATTTCCCTGAAACATTAATGAATGCATTGCGTGATTGTTCAGTTTTTGTGGAGAGAACTAGATTTGGAATGGATTTTAACATATTATAATTAGGATTTTTGGGTTTGGATTACTTGGGTCTTTCAACAATGCAACAGGGAGCAAGTAAGAGTCTTCTGCTATTCATTATGGGCAATATTGTCCTGTAGGAATCAATGGATTCATGAGAAGAAGTGGCATACTAGCAGATGGATTGTATCTTGGATTAATCAATATCTTAAAGAAATCGAAAGAGGCAATGCTAGAAAGGGAGTTAAAGCTAGGAAAATGACAGAATGGTCTCCTCCATCAATTTCATCAGTTAAAATTAACTTTGATGCTGATTTTAACCAACACCAGAGTAGCTCTTGTTCGGGCATTGTGGCGAGAGACAACAATGGACAGATCCTAGTTTCAGAAACAGTCTTACATAGAGAGGTGGGATCTTTTTTCTTGGCAGAAGCTTTAGCTTTTTTGTAAGCGCTCCATCTGGGTGCGCGTATGGGTTTTTCCTCTATTACTGTGGAAGGTGATACGAGATCCGTTATTCAGAAATGTAACTCGGTGGGTTTTGACAGATCTGAAATTTGGGCAGTTATTTCTGATATCAAGAACTCTAAAAGACTCTTTCAAAGCATTGCATTTCGATATATCCCTAGATCGGGTAATGGTCTTGATCATACCATTGCTACTGAAGGATTGAAGAGGGGAGAGGAATCTTACCAGGAAGGGCGACTCCCGAGATTTGCTGAAGGTCTTAAGGTGCTGCTCCATCCTTGAGAGCCAAATTAAAAGTTTTTTCTTGACCGTGGAACTATTGAAGATAAAATACAGCCTACTGATCTTATAGATGATGAGGGAAGAGATGGAGGAAGTTCTGGCCTTCTGGAATAATCAACCATATATACAAACTTGCCATTATCTTCCCCAAGAGGTCCTATGCTTGGATCTCCTGCAAGCCATCTCTGATAGAACTCTGATTGGGTAGAGTTCTTTTTCTTCTTCTTCTTTCTGAAAGGATCTTCACTATATATCGAGGCGAAATTGTCATCAACACATCCGTCACAATTACAGAGTTCATCCTATGGATAGTGTCCTGTAGTTTTATCTCTGTAAAGATATAGAGGTTTTCCCTGTGAAGAGAAATTCTCAATCATCTTTGTTTCTGGTCCTGGATCACAGGCACAGCAGCAACACTCTAGATCTGATTGATCATGTCCCGCTACTGGATTGCAATATGGTTGCATCATCAATTGGGTAGGAAAAATTGACGATTGCCTGGATTCCTGTAGATGACTATGATCAAACTTGATCGTTGATAAGCCATCTTTTTTGGAGAAGATTTGACTTCTCGTGGACTGGATTGGTTGTGACTGTTGATGAAGTTGTTCGTACTGAGTTACCCAACTTTCTGGTAACATCTTAATTAATTCTTCCTTTGGGATCTGTCTTGGAATATGAACACAATGAGGCTGGTCATTTGTGTTTACCTTGAAAAACAACGAATCATCAGTTTCATGGTTTGCAAGATTAAACGCATAGTCTTGGACCCTATACACTATCTGATAGTGTAGGGTTGCTTCAATGGCTGAAGATACTTGAGGGGCTCCAATAATTTGGATCTGCACCTTTAATGCTTCAAGAAGATTTGAATCTGCTAACGTCATGGTAAAATTGGGAAATAAAGTAACCATGATGAGGCCATTGTGAAGGGTTGCCTCAATCGTGGCTCTACAAGCGTCCTGATACTGTAGGTATCTTGAATCAAGCAGCGCGATTCTTGCTACAATAGGTTTGCCTTTTGTACCCTGGTAGTTTAAAGCCATTCTGATGACTCCAAAATGGATATGAGTGTATCCAACATGCTTTCAATCTCTGGGAAACTCCTATGGAATTCGCAGGCTGATGACTTGTTCTTTCCCAGTTGCAAAAACCGGGCAGCTATCAAACTTGGAAGATTGCACATACTCCTTAACCTTTTTAGGAGTATCTTTGATGAGAGCTTTAATGGATTTAAGTGGTGAAAAGGAAGAACAACTGTATGGGAGATAAGGGTTAATGATAGGAAGATCAGTAGGCTGTATTTTATCTTCATCCTGAACAAAATCTCTTTCATACAAGGATGAAATCTTTTTAGCAGAATGAGATTTCAAAGGACTATTTGGGAAGGAAATAGGTGTAGTGGAGGTGGTAAGTGTTTGCTTTTCCATCATCAAAGATTTCTTTCTGAATTTAACCTTAAATCGCTTATAAGAGGCTGGCTCTGATACTAATGTCGATCAAGGGATATGATTAAGTAATACCAACTAGAAGGACTGAGAATAAGGAAGAAGAATAAGAGTGAAGCAAGAGATCAAAGTAAGAAGTTTGTAACAGATATGCTATGCCAAAACACAAGCCTTTTTCTCTTGACGGCCAACAAGGGGCACTGCCTTTTAGTTACAAAATCCCTTCAATTTCTTTGCTTACCTTATTCAAACAATTCCTCATTTTCATCCCTTCTAATCTTATTAAGAAATCATCTCTATCAGAGTTTTAATTCTGATGTACAGGATCCATGCTAACATGGCAAGTACAGAGCATACTTATAAAACTCAGTTGTTGTTAGCCATTTCTCTTGTAATTGATAAAAGAGATAAACTCAGAAAGAAGAGAAAGAATTTAGAAAGCCATAAGCACACTAGAAAGTATTTTATTCTTCAAGAGAACTTCTGCCTTGAAACATAGACTTAGTTCTCCTTTTATAGGCAAAGGAGAATTACAAACAGACAGATATTCTACAGTACATAGCAAACAGTAAAGATTCTTTAACATTATTACAAGAAATATAAACAGTAAAGATCCTTTACTTTAGTCTTCATAATCAGTAGAGTCTGGGTCCGTGTCATTCATTTCAATGATTCTGTCTACTTCTTCTTGTTTCTTTTGATAAGTTCTGAGGTGTAAAGCTTCCTCATCAAAGTCTTCATCCTTATCCATGTCTTCATCCTTATCCATGTAATCTTCATCCTTATCTTTTCCTTGGGTTCTGTATTGACTACAGCACCAGGGATAGTCTTGTGACCATTCATGTGGATTTGGAAGATTATCTTGAAATTTCTTTGTTTCATCAATAATCTGTTGATAATGTCTTTTATATTCAACTTGTTGTGGCCAAACATCCCATGGAGCTCTGACATCTGGAGGTGGCCATATTTCAAAAGGAATTACCTTGTTAAGCTGACATAGATATTGTTGAAGTTCTCTGTAATGGAGAGGCAATTTTCTTATATCATCAGGGTAGCTTTTATGATGGATCCAGGCAGAAGCAAAGGTTCCTAACTGGCATGCTCTTCCACTTTTCACAAAGTACTGAGGCTTATGAAATAAGATGATTAAATAATTTCCTTGTTTGTCGAAACTATTTATCATCCTTTCCCATTGGGTTAAAGGAAAAAACCAGCTTAGAAAGATGAAGAAATTCTAGTGTTCTGGTTCAACATTTCCTCTAATCGCCTTTATCAGATAGTACTTTAAATCACAGGTATTGAATTGAATGGCTATATGATAAATATGTGTAAGATACCATAAAAACCATTTCAACTCATCAGGCTGTTCTAAAAACTCAAAGGGAATAGGATGGATAAAGGGATATTCAGGATGTACTCCCCATGGTTTTAGAATCAATCCTCCAAAGTTTCTAAAAACTTGAGCCTGATATTCAAACATCATTTGTTGTGTCTTTTGGTGGAAGGTATTTTGTTTAACTAGCTCAAAGACTTCTGGGGGGAATTCTGGGTTCAGGTTGGGTGGTACTGGGTAAGGATTTGAGCTTGAAGATGGATAGGTTGAAGATGATGGTCTGTACATCATTATGGGCCTGGGCCAATAAATTCTGTCATAAGTGAAAGAATTGGGTCTAGACAGAAAATCTGCAAGGACATTGGATTGGCCTTTAATATGTTTGGCATCAAAGGAAAACTTTGAAAACCATTCAGCCCATCTTAACAGTTGTGGGTGTGGAATCTTTTTCTACTTGAACTTGAGCATTTGTGGGAAAGAGGACATATCCATTTCAACAAGGAAATGAAATCCAACAAGATGGAATTCAAATTTGGATATATCTTTTTTCACCGCAAGGATTTCTTTGAAAGTGGAATGATAGTGCATTTCAGCGTCTGAGAATCTGCCACTTTTAAATCCACAGATATGTCTTTTATCATTTCTTTCTTCAAAGAGAACAGCACTCCAATACTTGTCACTTGCATTTGTTTGAAGTATTCTTTTTCCCACTGAAGGGATTTGGAGCGGTGGTAAATCCTGCAGTTTTTCTTTCAATCGTCTTACTGCTTGAGTTTGAGGGGAAGCCCATAATGGTGGATCTTTCTTGAGCATCTTTCTCAAGGGATTAAGATACTTTGAGATCTTTGGGACAAAATCTCTTAAGTAATTGACAATCCCTAAGAATTACTGTACTTGTTTAAGATGTAAGTTCCTGAGCAATGTGAGTTCCTGGCATATATTGTCCATCTTTAAGATGCATTCCTAGAAACTCAATTTCGGATTTGTTGATGTGTATCTTCCTCTCTGACAGCATAATCCCATATTTTTCAACGAGGGTCTGAAATTGTTGTAGGAGTTGAATATGAGATTCTTCATTAGCAGAGTAAAGAAGAATGTCATCAATGTAGATAAGAGCATTCGCCATTAGTGGTTGGAAGATTTTGACCATTGCCTTTTGGAATAAGGATGGGGCTGTTTTTAATCCAAATGGCATAACCTTCCACTGAAAATGTTTGTTTGGAATACAAAATCCTATCTTTGCTCTTTCATCAGGATGAATCCCAAGCTGCCAGAATCCTGCCTTTAGATCAAACTTTGAAAAGATCTTTGCTTGTGCCAGGCTGGAAAATAACGAATTCCTATTTGGAAGAGGGAATTTGTCATCTTGAAGGAAAGTATTAAGAGGTTGGTAATTAATCACCAGTCTTAATTTTCCACGAGCTTGCTCTGATCTTTTATTCACATAAAAGGCTTCACATGCCCATTATGAATCAGAAGATTCTATCAAATCTTGAGCCTGGAGATCTGCACATTCTTGTTCTGCTAGTCGGAGATGGTCTGGATTCATTCCTGTATGACTAGCCTTGGTAGGGTTGATATCTTCATTTTTCTTAAAGGGAAGGAAGATGAAGAATTCTGTATTTTTCCATAAAGGATGGCGGCATTTTTGTAGAAACTCAGAGTGAGAATCTGCACAAGAAACAGTTTTCAGCTTTTGGGTGAGATGAAGAAATTGGTCTTCATGGATGGTAAAGAGTTTAGGTATAGGGACATAAGGCTGGAAAAAGGTTTTAAATTGGACTCCGCGAGGTAATATCTTCAACTGTTCCAGTTGCTGATATATATCAAACCCTATTACAATGTCTTTTCCAAGGAGTTTTGATCCTAAAACTTGGGTGGTAATTTGACAGTTTGGGAAAAACTTGATGGTTATAGGATCACTTCTAATATAAGTAGTAAAAGGATAATCAGCAGCTGAATTGAAATGTCTGATATGGGGTTTCCATAATTCAGATGGTAAAATTTCTAGATTCATGATAGTTTCAGCAGCTCCAGTATCCATGAAAGCAATGACAGTAACAGGTTTACCGTATTTGCCTGGATAGATCTTGACCGGGATTTGAGGAGTGGAGACAACCTGTAGATTATCAGAGCTAGCTTGTACTTGCATCATGTGGAAATCTGAATAATCAGATTCAGATTTATCATTATCAGAGATCATACTGCATCCTTCTATGGCTCCAATAGTTCGATCAGAAGGTATTTCATCAATGGAACAAACAGATTCAATGTCATCTTCTTTCAGGATTTTTAATCCTGCATCATGAATCATCTGGATGATCATCTTTGCACCTTTCTTGTTTTTTGGATAAGTTTTTGCAAAATGTCCTTTTTGGTTGCACAAATAACATCTGTTGGACTTCTTTGTGCCAAGCCTTTTCTTTCTCAAATATCTCCACTTCATTTTCCTCCTTTTAAACTTTCTGGATGGAGAATCTGGAAGAAAATGTTTCTTATGGTGTCTAAAGTGCTTCTTCTTTTTGGGATGGCAGACACAATTTCTATCTCTGGGACATTTGATCTTGAGATATGAATCATCACAGGCGCGATCTAATCTCTTGTCACCATGGAGATAATCTTTAAAGATTTTTCTTCTGTTGCAAATGTCTTCTAAGGCAACAAAGACTTCCTGCTGGATTTCTCCAACAGTTAAATGTAGAATATCTTTGTTCTGCCTTTGTAACGCTTAGTTGACTGCAACTTGTAGGGGATCAGGAAGAGATGATAGAATGACAGGCTTAAGATTCATGTTTAGCCCCAAAGCACAGAATAATTTGATCATTATTTTGAAGTGCTTTGCTAAATCTTTTCTGTCATAAGAACAACATCTTCTTTTGTAAAATTCTCTTCGCTTTAAGGTCAAAAGATCTTCAGGATTTCCAACAAAATAATTAAGAATAATCATGATGGGTTGTGAAAGATCTTGTAAGACCAAGAACTGCATTTGATCTGGCTGGCTTATGGAGTTCCACCAATCTCTCAGCATTCCAGTGAATCTAGAGACAAACTCCATGAGAATGTTGTAGTTGCTTTCCTCTGCGAGTTTCTTAGTCTCAAGCCATGAATGGAATTCTTGAAGTCTTTCAGGCCACTTATCTGGGGGAATATCATCAAGAGTAAATGTGGTTCTTCCAATAGAGGTTTTATTGGCGGAATGGGAAGGATTGTGTGATGATGATGCTTTTGGTGGGAGCATCTCTTCATCTTCATCATCAAATTCTTCCACTTTTGGTTCCACATGTAAAACTCTATCTTCTTGAGAAGTGTTACTGAAAAATTCATCACAAGAAGATTCAATTGATGATTCTGGTTTTGAACAAGATTCAGTTTCTGAAGATTCAGATTCTGAATGTTGATCTGTGATTTGCATGGCCGTCATCTTTGAGATCAAAGCTTCTTTGTATTCCTTTAAAAAAGTAGTTAAAGGATTTTTACTTTCTTCTTGGATCATCAATGACTTTGAAACCCGTTTTGGTGGTGAGACTGGAGGTGAATCTTGAGGGAATTCTTCTACCATTGGTCTTTTACCAAGGCTTTTTTCTTCTGCTTTTGCATCTTGCTTCTCTTGCTTCCTTCTTTGCTCAGCTTCTTTCTTTTTTGCTTCTTTCTTTTTTGCTTCTTCTTGCCTTTTTATCTCCAGGTATATTTCATAGGTACTTGGTTTTGACTTGGGAGGAGGTTCAGGAAATGTGATCCTAATTCCTTCCAATGGGAGAGGATTTCTCTGCTGTCTTATAGATGGAAATAATTTTGGGGTTTCTGGTCTATAAATTGGCGGAGGAATTTTTCCCGTCTCTTCAAGTACTTTGATTTGATCTTTAAGTTTCTGAATTTCTTTTTCTCTTTGTGCCATATGAGAAAAGAAATTCTGTCCTGGAGCAGCTCTTTCTTTTGAAACTTCATCCACTCTTTTTTGCAAAAGTTTTATCATGATCTGGGCTTGATCCACTTTAGTCTCAACACTCGTAAGCTTAGAATCAAGGTGTGTTACCTTTGAATCTATACGTTTTAGAGTTGTATTTTGAGCTAAAGCATTTTCTGTTTGCCAATTCAGGGTAGCTTCGGCAGCACTAGGCTTTAGAAGATTTCCTGATGCATCTGTCTGGAGCCTTGATGGTATTTTTGGTGAGTGGGCATAATTGTTTTTTGTGAATTCCTCTAATGGAGGAAATTCTTTGTCAAAAGAGCTTGATGGTTTTATCATAGCAACACAGGCAAGTGGTTGTGAAGAGGTTTGTTTTATGGATAATGGGTTTTTCTGGACCCATTTTTTGATTTCTTTGTAGCATGGCTGAGGAAAAGGATCTTTCTTTTGGGTTTTGGATTTTCTGGACGGTGCTGGCGAAGGTGGTGGTGATGTAGGGGGTAATTCTGACTGGGTAATAAATTTTCTGTTTTTTAGTTTCCTTTCTCTTTTTGGGCTTTTCGTTTTGGATTTGGACCTCTTTGGTTTTATTTTATAGTTACTCTTTATTATAGTATAATCCTATCAGGTTTTTAAAAAATATATTTTAAATATTTTTACTAATTTTATTAATTTTTTTGTAATTTATTAGAATTTGTTAATTTGTTAATTTTATAATATTTATAATATTTATTATTTTTTATAAATTTATATCAGTTTTAATATATACTTTTAATATTTAATAATTTTTTTATTTTTATAAATTTTAATAATGTTTTATGATTTTTTGATTATTTTTATGAGAAAATATTAGAATAAACTAGAAGCTACCACGGGTCACCATTTGATTGGTACATCAATTTATTTTAATGGTAAGCTTAATCAACCAAAATAAATAAATTATTGTAAAATGATCCTAATTTTCAAAATCTAAAAATTAGAGACTTTTGAAAAGAATTAAATATTATAATTAAAATAATAATGAGTGAAATCTTGGCAACAGGGAGTTGTTAGGTGTCGAAGAAAGTCCGACGACATGAGGATAAGCCATCGGATGAGGAAGGATTCTGGGGATCGTAGGGGGCAAACACTCCGCAACAATTCTCGTTTAAGGATGCTGTGATGCAGTCAGTATCCATGGATACAAGAACGGATGATGAATAGGAAGTGGAAGATTGGACCTTCATGAAAATGATGCGAGTAAGGTAGTCTCTGATGGGGTGCCAACAATTGACTTCTCGGAGCGGGTATATGGTTTGATTGAACAGAGTATGTCAAAGACTTTGATAGTCAAACTCCTGGGAAGAAAAATTGGATATAATGTAATGTGGAATAAAGAGTGTGCATTGTGGAAACCTAAGATGCAATTTCAACTTATGGTCATTGATAATGATTATTATCTAGCCAATTTAAATCTGATTTGGATTATAACAACGTTATTGCAAAAGGTCCTTGGGTGATCTTTGGTAATTACTTAACTGTTGAACCTTGGTCATTGGAGTTTTCGACCATGGATTCTCATCCACAGAGTGTAGTTGCATGGGTCCGTATTTTGGGACTCTCTGGTGCTTTATACAAAATAAGCCTGTTGCAGGAAATTGGGAGCCTTGTTGGGAAAGTGATTAAGGTGGACCTTTAAACTAATAAAGGGAAGAGGGGGCAATTTGCACGAATAGCAATGCAAGTTAATCTGTCCTAACCTTTGGTCTATAAAATTCGTATGGCTGGCCATCTTCATCGAGTTATGTATGAATCTCTCCCTTTTATTTGTTTCCAATGCGGTAAGTTTGGGCACTTGAAGGATGCTTGCCTTCATGGTTCTAGGGGTAGTGACATGGAGGGTATTATAGATAAATTCCTTGAAAATAAGGTGGAGAAGCAACAAAGAAGAATGAACTTTGCCCAAGAAAAGGATGAGAAGGAAAATTTTGGTGAGTGAATGGTGGTGGAGCATCGGTAATAGCGCCAGCATCCACTAGGGATTGGAGGTGCAGGCATGAATCAAGAAAGAGATCATTTAGGGTTTATATTTGATATTCTTTCCAAAGTTGGAGAAGAAAATGAGAGGTCTAAGGCGTAAAATTTGGGGACGTTCCATTTTGGACAGCAGAGTAAAGATGGTTTCAGGATTGTTAATATGGGCATTTCGAAAGTGGATGGGGCCAGTACTGAGGTTGAAGATATTAGGTTTCAGGTTGTAGGGGTCGAGAGTGTGGTAAGATCGAGTAAAGATAAAGGAGTTAAGGTTCCAAATAAGGCCAAAAAATAAGCTACTAGGCTTATGGGGTTCAAACTAGGTGTTATGAAAGATGGGAAAGATTTTAGGCCGAAGGTTGTCTTTAGGTGAAAGGCTTTTGGGAGCCTGAATGGTTCAAGGGTGCTTGATCCAACTCATCATTTAGTGGTGGTCTTGAAGGAGAATCGGAGTCCGAATGAGGTGAGACCTAAGGTTGTGTTACAATGTGATAATTTGGGAATTTTTAATTTAGTTCCTCTAGAACAGAGAAAGAAATTTATCAATGAAGATTTGGCAATAAGGGTCGCCAGCAGTCATGCTCAAAAAATTGTTGCGGAGCTTGCGGTGCCCTTAATGTTAGCAATTCAAGGGTTAGGTCGCAGCTTGAATGATGGGGATCAGGCATAAAGGGGCCGAACGGCCTTTGGGAAGGATGGTACGATAACTCAGGTTGAGATGGGAGATCAGGTTGAATTTGAAGGGATGGAGCTTTATCAAATTAGTCTTGTTACTCGATTGTGGTACTTTTTTTATCTCTGTTTTATCATGAAAGTGGATATTATTGTGTGAAATTGTCAAGGTACGAGGAATCCGAAATTCATAGAGTTTTAAGGGAGTATATTCGTGAATTTGAACCTTCTATTATTGTTTTGATTGAAACTCGAGTTAGTGGTCTTATTGTGGAGTGTGTTATTAAAAAGGTTGAGATGCCTTATTCTCATCGTGTAAAAGCATGTGGGTTCCCTAGAGGAATCTGGGTCTTCTGAAAGGATGGGGTTGACTTGAGGGTGAAGGAGAACAATTTTCAGTTTGTGCATATGAAACTGAAATACATAGACTTGGTGGAGTAGGTTCTATTTACAGGGGTTTATGGGAGCCCTCGTTAGGGCCAAAGGACAGAGTTGTGGCTTGCTCTAAGTCGAATTGCTTTAAGTGTCAGAGGTTCTTGGCTTTTGGTGGGTGATTTTAACGCTCTCCTTAGAAATGATGAGAAGAAAGAAAAAGCCCGTAGAGGAAGGAGTTCTTGCCCTCTCTTTCAGTAGTTTTGTTTTGATCATAGCTTGAAGGATATTGGGTTTAAGGGACCTAAATTTACTTGTAATAGGGGCAGTTTTTGAACGGCATGATCGGATGTTATGTAACTATCATTGAGACAAGTTTATGCCTAGTTCGATGGTTTACCATTTACATAAAATTAAGTAGGATCATTGGCCTCTTGCGATCAGATTGGATCAGCTGATGCGCTCCATTATCCAGCACCCATTTCGATTTTTGAGTTGTTAGCTAGCACACGGGGACTTTAACCGTTCGGTGGTTGATACATAGAGTGGGGGGGATAGTTTGGAATCGTCTATTTCGTCATTTTTAGAGGATGTGTAGACTTGGAATAAGGAGGTCTTTGGTCATGTTCAAAGTAAGAAACAGAGTTTGATAGCTAGAATTGAGGGTATTCAAAGAAGTCTAGAGAAGTACCGTACACAGAAAATAGTTAATTTGGAGAAAGAGTTACAGATTAAGTTGGAAGGGATCTTTGATAACGAAGAACTTATTTGGAAGCAGAAGTCACAGAACGATTGGATCTCATATGGGGACCGTAATACTAAGTACTTTCACTGTCTTGTGAATCGAAGGAGGAAGGTTAACCACATTCACTCTTTGAAATTAGAGGATGGTCAATGGTGTTATATACGGATGTGGAGCCGAGTGCGGGTGTCTTTCCTATTCATGAGGAGTTCCCTTCCATCGATCTAGGTTTGTTTAAGTTAATGAGTCGTGAGGTATCTATGCTGGAAATACGTACTGCTTCATTTAAAATGGCTCCGTTGAAAGCTCCAAGGATTGATGGGCTTCATGCACAATTTTATCAATCTCAATGGGATGTCGTGGGGGACTCATTAGTGGCTATGATCAGGAAGGTGTTTGAGGGAGGGGTGTTGGAGGGATTTTTCAACAAAATGTTGATTGTACTGATTCCTAAGGTTTCGGCCCAAGAAACTGTGTCCTAATTACACCCCATCAGCTTGTGCTCAATGCCTTATATGTTGTTGACTAAGGTTATTGTTAACCGGCACAAATCTGCTATGCTGATTTTGGTAGCTGAAAACCAAACTAGCTTTGTTGGAGGGAGGAATATTATGGATAATGTGGTTGTGGCTCAATAGGTGATTCATTCGACGAGGAATCGAAAAGGGGAAAAAAGGTTAATGGCTATTAAGATTGATATGGAGAGGGCGTATGATCGGTTGAGGTGGGATTTCATACAAGATAAACTCATGGATGCGAAGGTACCAGTCAATATTATCCGTGTTATTATGCAATACATGTCGTCCTCAATATTGCATGTCTTGTGGAATGCTGGATATATTGAAGATTTTAAACCTTATAGGGGCTTTAGACAAGGTGACCTATCTTGCCCTACTTATTTGTGCTAACAATGGAAAAACTAGGCCAAGCAATTAATAATGCAGTATCGACAGGAAAGTGGAAATCGATAGTTTTGAGGAGAGATAGCCCGTCGTTGTCTCATCTGTTCTTTGTAGATGACTTGGTATTGATGCGGGAGGCAACTGTGGAGAATGATAAGGAAATGTATGCTATCCTTGATCAGTTTTGTGTTTAATACGGAGGTTGCAATCAGAGAGTCTATAAGATCTGTTCTTGGATATCAATAGACTGAGGACTTAGGATTGTATCTGAGTGTTCCCCTTCTCCATAATCGAGCTAATAAAAGCACATTCCAGTTTATTGTCGACAAGGTACAAGTAAGGTTTAATGGGTTTGATGTAAAACTACTATTTATGGTAGGACGAATGACGTTAGCAAAAGCAATTTTTCTAACCATTCCTGATTACTTTATGCAGGTGATTATGATCCCTATGGGCATCTGTGATAAGATTGAGTAGATAGTACGCCAATTTGTGTGGGGGTCAACGAGTGATGGGAGAAAGACAGCTCTGGTTAGGTGGGATACTTGTTGTTAGTCGTTAGCGCAAGAGGGTCTTGGTTTAAGATGGTTAATGCCTTAAAATTATAGCTTTCTAATGAAAGTGGCATTTAATATTGTGACCAAGGGGAATTCGCTTTGGGTTAGAGTTCTGAGGCATAAGTACAAATTGTTAGAAACATGCCCTCTATCGATTGATAGGAAAAATTGCTCTTATGTATGGCATTCTCTAATGAAAGTGTGGAAAGACTTTCAAGATGGTCTAATTTGAAGTATCGGGAATGGTCGATCAATTAGCTTTATTAAAGATGAATGGCTTCTGGAGGTTGGGGTTTTACTTAATCATTTTCGTCCGAATAATGACATCTCACCTCTGATGAAAGTGGTGGATTTTGTGGATGATGCTAGTTGCTGAAAGTGGTCGACCATGTCTAGTATGTTTGATAAGGATATACTGGAGTGTATAGTAGCGTGTCACCCACAGAAAGAGTAACTTGCAGAGGATGCATGTCAGTGAAAGTTAAGCACAACGTGTATGTTTTTATCAAATCTGCCTATAAAAGTGTTATAGCTAATGAGGCTTTGCAAGCTGGTAGTGAGTGGAAGAATGTTTGGGAAAATGTATTACCCCTGAGGATTAAAACCTTTATATGGTTGGTTAAACATGGGAGAATCCTTACCAACTATGAACGAGCTCGGCGTCATATGACGGACGATACAAGTTACCCATTATGTGAGGGCACTCAAGAAACTACACAACATGTCTTGTGAGACTGTAGAGTAACAAAGGAGGTATGGCTGAAATTTCTTTCTAGCAATTCTATTGCTTCCTCCTTTGAACTTATAACACCCTAAACCCGGCCTAGGAGAAGTAGTTAAGTCAAGAATGTCACAATGTCATCATAGGAATAAAGATCAATACACAGAAAGTAATCACACACTTATGTTATATAAATATAACAAACATGTTCAGCATCAGGTTATAAGTATTATCATAAACTCGAAAATCCTACAAATAAGTTCCCATCATAGCCTAAGATTATCTAGCTAGAAGTCCTACGAGTCCTAAGGTGACCGACATCCCCGTCTGCCGATCGTCAAGTCTGGGAAAACCCTGAAACAACATTTAATAGGTTAGTACAAAATATATGGATAACTCACAAAGCTCATGAACGTATGTAAGAAAATCATGGAAACAATTGTGTTGTAATTCAATAATAATCTGGTAGTGTTTACAGTGTCACTACTTCCTCAATATAATGTTGCAGTGTTACAGTGTCACCGCCAGTTCAGTATAACATTGCAGTGTTTATAGTGTCACTGCCAATTCAGTATATCATTGTACTGTTTATAGTGTCACTACCAGTTCAATATAGCATTGCAGTGTTTACAATGTCACAACCAGTTCAATATATCATTGCAGTGTTTATAGTGTCAATGCCAGTTCAGTATACTTCTGATGTGAAAAGTTCATCATAACAGTTCAGTCATTATCCAGTCCCATATTCCGATTCTCGTAGTAATCACGCATAACAGTCCTCAAAGATCAGTTTAGGTCAAACAAGCCCTACGGTTGACCTTCGATCCAATTATGCTGAGTTTACACTTGAAATTATATTCCCCATGACCTTGCCCATGGTCATGTACACACTTGTGTGTGAGACACGGCCAGGTACTCGCCCGTGTGGTTACTGTACTGAACAAACAAAACAATATGTACACAGTCTAGCACACGGTCGTGTGCCTAACTCATGGGTCCTAAGTCAATATACACACACGGTTTGAGGCACGCTCGTGGGTCCAGCCCATGTATCCTCTGTACGCTATTTCACAAAACAGTATGCACACACGGTCTAACGCATGCCCGTGTGCCTAGCCTATGTTTCTCAAGTCATTATATACACACGGTTTAGCACACAGCCATGGCGTAGCCCGTGTATCGCCTGTAGCTTATTTGTATGGCATAAGGCCTAGACACACACCCGTGTACTAGCTCGTGTGCCGTTGAGTAGCAGCAAACCTGAAAAAATTTGTAAAAAAACGATAGTGAACCCAAGGGAAATTGATACCCTACCTCTTACAAAAATGGAATCCCGCCTAACTAGCACTTCCGGAGCCTTTAATCCGGTACTTTACATCCTACGCTCCCTAAAAGAATCACCCTCAACAATAAGTTCCCCGTAACTACAATGCTACAGTTTACGTACAAGAACCAAAAAATAACGGTACGATGACAACGACAATAAGCAAAAAAAAAAATGTATGATTTGGTATTGAACACTCAACTCTTTCTCTTCTTAGCCAAAAGAACGTTCCTGGTTGGTTTTCTTTTAAAAAAACTAAATAAAAATAAAAATAAAAACAAGAAACCAATTCGCAGTAGAGTGCAAAAATATATACTCATTTAGCATACATAGGGGTTCGAACACATTACCTTAAAAAATGTTAAACCGATGAAAGACCATTGAACTACTAGGCTCATCGTTGACACAACTCCTACAGAGAAATCTAAATTTTTTGGGTGTTACAACTCTCTCCCCCTAAAAGAAATTTTGTCCCTGAAATTTACTTAAATTAAACAGTTGCTGATATTATCGACAAATTGACTCCTGAGGTTCCCAAGTGGCTTCCTCTCTACCATGATTCTGCCATAGAACCTTAACCAGTGGTATGTTTTTCCTTCACAAGACCTTAACATCCCATTCAAGAATCTGAGCAGGTTCCTCCTCGAATGTCAAATCAGATCGCACCTCAATCTCCTCCACTGAAACGATTTGAAAAGGATAGGAGTGGTACCTTCGTAACATCGAAACGTGTAACACATTATGTATACGATCGAACTCAAGAGGTAGCTCAAGTTGGTACGCCACTGATCCAACCCGCTTCGAAATTCGATAGGGTCCAATGAAGCGCGGACACAATTTACCCTTCCGTCCAAATTGAAGAACCTTTTTCCATGGTTATACCTTCAGAAATACTTGATCATCAACAAAATATTCTATATCTTTTCGCTTTAAGTCTGCATAAGACTTTTGTAGGTCGTAAGTCGCTTTCAGTCGATCTCAAACTAGTTTAACAGTATTCCCAGTCTTGGACACCAACACAGGGCCCAGTACCTGTCTTTCCCCTAACTCGATCCAACACAAAAGAGTCAGACACTTATAACTATACAGAGCTTCGTAAGGTGCCATTTGGATACTAGATTGAAAGCTGTTATTGTATGTGAACTCGGTAAATGGTAAATGATCCTATCAACTGTCCCTAAAGTCGATTACGCAACTCTGGATCATATCCTCTAAATATATTATAACTCTTTCTGACTGCCCATCCGTCTAAGTGTGATACCCCGTATTGAAGTCCAGTCGTGTATTTAGGGCTTCATGCAGTTTCTTCCAAAATCACAAGGTAAAACACGGATCTCGATTTAAAATAATTGAAACAGGGACTACGTGCAACATCACAATCTCAGACACATAAAGCTTAGCAAGCTTCTAAAGAGAGTAGTTTGTTCGAATTGGTAGGAAATGAGCAGATTTGGTCAATCGATCAATGATGACCCAGACAAAATCCTTTTTAGTAGGTATAAGAGGTAGCCCATTGATGAAATTCATTCACTCGCTCTCATTTCCATTGAGGAATCTTAATCTGCTGCAATAACCCTAAAGGTAGCTGATGTTCAGCCTTTACCTTCTAATATGTCGAACAGTGTGAAACAAAGGTAGTCACCTCCTATTTCAGCCCCAGCCACCAATACAGTTCGCGTAAATCACGATACATCTTATTTTCATCAGAATGCATAGCATAAAGACTGTTATGCGCCTCCTATAGAATCGATAACCTTAATTTCGGATCCCTAGGTGCCCAAATACGACCCTTGAAGCACAAAACTCTGTTACTGTTCCGACCAAATTTTGATGCGACATTAGACTCAATCATACACAGACATTCGATAAAATGCTTCTCTTGCAACTGTTTATCTTGAATTTGATCGACCTAGGTCAATTTCACCTGAAGCTCGGTTAGTAACCCTTCGTCATCAAACAAACTCAATCGAGTAAACATTACCCGTAGTTCAGTCATTGCTCGGCGACTAAGGGCGTCATCTGTAATATTAGCTTTACTAGGGTGATACTCTATAGACAGTCGTAGTCCTTGAGTAGTTCGACCTATCGACGTTGCCTCATATTCAACTCTTTTTGAGTCAACAGATATTTGAGATTCTTGTGATCCTTGTAGATTACGTACTTCTCACCATACAAGTAGTATCTCTAAATTTTCAACGCGAACATGATTATAGCCAACTCAAGATCGTGAGTAGGGTAATTACCCTCATGTGTCTTAAGCTGCTGAGATGCGTACGCTACCACCTTATCGTTCTGTATCAATACACAACCTAAGCCGACATGCAACGCGTCGCTGTAGATAACAAACTCCTTACCCGATTCAGGCTGAACCAACACCAAAGCTTGTGTCAAAACAGATTTGAGCTTCTCAAAGCTCGACTGGTGCTTAGAGCACTTGAATGGAACACCCTTACGTAGGAGTTTAGTCATGGGTGCTGTTATAAGAGAGAATCCCTCGATAAACCTTTGGTAATAACCTGTTAACCCGAGAAAACTCTGAAGTTCAGATACATTCTTCGATTGTTTCCACTCAACCACGACTTTAATTTTCTTGGGGTCGACTCGGATCTTCTTGACAGTAACTATGTTCCCTAAAAAAAACTTCGGATAACCAGAACTCTTACTTATTGAACTTCACTTATAGTTGCTTTACGTAGAGTGTTTGTAATATAGTTCGTAGATGCTCGTCATGCTCAATTTTGGTTTTAGAGTAGATCAAGATATCGTCGATAAAGACTACCATAAATCGGTCTAAGTACAGTTAGAAAACGCGGTTAATTAAGTCCGTGAACACTGCTGGCGCATTCGTTAGGCTGAATGGCATAACCAGAAATTCATAATGACATAGCGGGTCCTAAAGGTTGTCTTGTGTACATCCTCGTCCTTAAACTTAAGTTGGTGATAACCAGACCGTAGGTCCATCTTGAGAACACCGAAGCTTCGTGGAATTGATCGAACAAATTATCAATTCTCGACAGAGGATACTTATTCTTAATGGTCAACTTGTTCAGCTGACGATAGTCGATACACATTCTTATTGTTACGTCCTTCTTCTTAACAAACAATACTGGTGCTCTCCACGGAGACACGCTTGGTTAAATGAACCCTTAGTTGAGAAGTTCTTACAACTGAGCCTTCAGTTCAACAAGTTCCTTCGATGCCATGCGATAAGGAGCAGTGGATACTAGTGCAATACCTGGTAATAATTCAATACCAAACTCAACCTCTTGGGTTGGAGCTACACTTGATAACTCATCAGGAAAGACATTCGAAAAATCCCTAACGGTCCGAATGTCGCGAATAGCTAATTTGGCAGGTGCAATATCAGTAATAAAGGCGAGATACGCCTCACAACCTTTCATTACCAGTTTCTTAATTGCAAGAGTTGAGAGTACATTGGATAAGTAATCTTGACGCTCATCAATCACCATTATCTCCTCACTCGTTTTTGTTCTTAGAATGACCTTCTTTGACGCACAATCCAAACTGACCCTGTGCTCTACCAACCAGTCCATACCCAAAATAAAGTCAAACTCCCTAAATGAAAGCTTCATTAGATTAGTCGGGAACACAACTCCTTGAATTTCTAATAGCACCTGCTTAAATACTTTGTCAACCCGAATGGATTAACCCAAGGGACTAATTACAGAGACTACACTAGTAGTATACTCAGCCAATACATTCAATTTCATAGATATAGTACTAGCTATGTAAGAGTGAGTGGAACCAATGTCAATCAAAGCATAATAAGATACAGAATAAATGTAAAACATACCCGTAATAACATCAGCGTCATCCTTGTCTTGGCGACGTTGAGCCTCAGTTTAGATCGTACCTCTGTTCGATGCCCTATTTACCTCAACCAGTACTACTGCTAGCTCTACCAAAATTATGACCCTTAGTCGGTTGTGATGTCACTCTCGAAGATAGCATAGTACTCGCAATTATAATCAGTACCGAAACTGGCATCTGATCAGATCATTAGGGACATTCTCGCACCTTATGCTCTAGCGACTTACATCGAAGAAATGCCCTCGTCTTCCTCCAACACTCGCCCAGGTGGCGTCTCCCACAATAATCATAACACGCCATCGTACTGGAGCCCACCGATGTCTCAATTCTTAGAGGTCCGTCAGGTCTTGCCCATTTCTTAGGGATTATAGTAGTACGAGTAGGTCTAGACTCTCTTTTGGCTCTACTTTGAGACGTCTTCTACTATTTCTCTCATTTGTAGTGCGCTTAACTTCTTCTATAGCCTTGACCTTGTCAACCAATACATCAAACACTCACTCTCACTGGGAAGCTATCAAGATCCTCAACTCATACATCACTCCCTCCTCGAACCTCACACACTTGTCATGCTCAGTGGTGACTGATGCTCGAGCATACTTGCTCAATCTCAAAAACTCGGCCTCATACTTAACTATGGATCGCTCACCCTATTCTAAACTTATAAACTCCCTTCGATGAGCCTCGATGTAACTGGCTCCCACATACTTAACCTGGAAAGCTATCTTGAAATAATCTCAGGTCACTAACCCGACTAAGCGCCCTGCTCGACAGTCAGCCACTACTGGTATGCTTCATCTCGAAGTAGTGATATGAGACCTCTCAGTTTCTATTCCGACGTACAGTCTATGTCATCCATAATGCACTCAGTTACCTCGAGCCAATATTCTACTATGGTGGGAGCAACTCTAGTGACTCCCCTGAACAACTCAGTTTCGTTTGAACTACAAGTCCAACATGGGTTCCAGCGACCCTCTTCAATACTCGTAGCATAACCTGGGACACGGGATCATCCCCGACCAGCTCAGCCTAAAACCTCATCTCAGCAGTAGGAGTGTCAATGGTCTCGCTGGTATCAAGGATAAGAATGCTTCCCATGAAAGATGACTTAGCTCGAGCTCTTCCCTAGAGCCTATGCATTTCAAGTCCACGACTTCCCCGTGAACTCAATTGTCAATGTCTACAATATAAGAAGTATACAAATCAATTCAAATTTTAATCATACTTTCCCTCATGTTATGTCGGTTAACAGTTCGTTCACATAATAGTTGATAGTAGTTCAGTTAGAGATTAGCTAGTAACAGACAATCTTAGATCAGTTAACATAGTACAGTATGCATACAAATGTTTTAAGAGACACTTACAAGCGCGGCGTCGGAGACTCGGTCTTTCTAAATCAGTTTTTCAATTCCTACTCTAACATAATCACATGTTAAATTCACAAGTAAACCCCTTACACAGTTTGAGTATTATCTAACCTGACTCTAATACCACTAAATGTAACACTCTAAACTCGGTTTTGGAGAAGTAGCTAAGTCAAGAACGCCACTATGTCATCACAGGAATAAAGAACAATACACAGAAAGTAATTACACACTTATGTCATATAAATATAACAAACATGTTCAGCATCAGGTTATAAGTATTATCATAAACTCAAAAATCCCACAAATAAGTTCCTATCATAGCCTAAGATTATCTAGCTAGAAGTCCTACGAATCCTAAGGTGATCGAGCTCTCCGTCCGTCGGTCGTCGAGTTTGGGAAGACCTTGAAACAACATTTAATAGGTCAGTACAAAATATATGGATAACTCACAAAGCTCATGAACTTAAGTATGCAAGTCATGGAAACAGTTGTGTTGTAATTCAATAATAGTCTACAGTATAATGTTGCAGTGTTTATAGTGTCACCGCCAGTTCAGTATAGCATTGCAGTGCTTATAGTGTCACTGCCAGTTCATTATATCATTGCAGTGTTTCTAGTGTCACTGCCAGTTCAGTATAGCATTGTAGTGTTTACAGTGTCACTGCTAGTTAAGTATATCATTGCCCTATTTACAGTGTCACTGCCAGCTCAGTATACTTTCGATATGGAAAGTTCATCATAACAGTTCAGTCATTATCTAGTCCCATATTCTAATTCCCGTAGTGACCACACATAATAGTCCCCAAAGATCAATTTAGGCCATACAACCCCTACGATTGACCTACGGTCCTATTATACCGAGTTTACACTTGAAATTACACTACACACAGCTTAGCCCATGGCCATGTGCGCGTCCGTGTGTGACACACAGCCAGGCACACGTCTGTGTTACTAGCCCATGTGGCCATTGTACCTGAACAAACAAAACAGTATGTACACAAGGTCTAGCACATGGCTGTGTATCTATTCTGTGGGTCCCAAGTTAGTATACACACACGGTCTGGGCAAGACTGTGAGTCTAGCCCGTGTATCCCCTGTACTCTATTTCACAAAACAGCATGCACACACGGTCTGACGCACGCCCGTGTGCCCAACTCATGTGTCTCAAGTCGGTATATACACATGACTTGGCACACGATCGTGCAATAGCTCGTGTGTCGCTTGTAGCTTATTTGTATGGCACACGGCCTGGACACACGCCCGTGTGCCTTCAAACAGCATCAAACATGGTAAAATTTACAGAAAAACAACAGTGAACTCAAGGGAAATTGATACTTTACGTCTTACGATGACGGAATCCCACCTAACCAATACTCCCGAAGCATTTAATCCGGTAGTTTACATCTTACGCTCCTCGGAAGAATCACCCTCGGTAATAAGTTCCCTGCAACTAGAACACTATAGTTCACGTACAAGAACCAACGAACAGCGATACGATGACAACGACAGCAAGAAAAAAGGAAAAAATTGTACGATTTGGGATTGAACACTCAACTCTTTCTCTTCTTAGCCAAAAGAACTTTCCTAGTTGGTTTTCTTTTAAATAAAACTAAATAAAAATAAAAATAAAAACAAGAAACCAATTCACAGTAGAGTGCAAAAATATGTACTTATTCCCATACGTAGAGGTTCAAACTCACGACCCTAAGAACAGTTAGACAAATGCAAGACCATTGAACCACAAAGCTCATCGTTGACACAACTCCCACAAAGAAATTTAAATTTTTGGGGTGTTACAAAACTAGGAATAGAAGAATGGGTGAGTACGAGTTTGAAGGGGGGATTCCAAATGGTTAATTGTATTGTGGACTCCTCATTGTTGTTTGCAATTATATGTTGAATGTTGTGGAAATATAGAGATGGGTGTATGTTTCAACAACGTGTGAAAGGAGTGAAAGAAACTATTCATGTTGCTAAATGTTTCACAACAAACGTATGAGAGGTACGGGGAAGATGTTGTAGTATTGCAGCAAGGAGGATTGAGTTGGTTAAATGAGAGCCACCAAAACTTGGTTGGATTAAAGTGAACTTTGATGGTGCTGCTAGCAGAAATGGTGATGGGTCGGTGGTTGGGGGAGTGCTAAGGGATGCTCTTGGAAATTGGATTGAAGGGTATCAAAAATTTGTTGGAAGAAGTTCGGCACTTAATGCTGAGTTGTGAGCTGTGCTGATTGGCTTACAACGAGCGATGGCTCGAGGGTATGGTAAGGTGGTATTGGAGAGTGATTGTAGGATGGCTCTAAGTATGATTGAGAGTTGTTTGGCAGGGGCTACAGCAGACATGGTTGTTAGGGAAATAAAACAGACTGTTCAAGGCTTCAAATTAGTTATCTTCAAGTTTGTGAAAAGAGAGGACAACTCAGTGGCGGATTGGTTAGCTCGACCGTGTGGTTATGGTAATGGCAAACAATGCATCATGGAGGCTCCCACTTTCCAAATTCAAAAGTTACTTCTTGAGGGTAAAATGAGTTTACCTTATGTAAGAACCATATGATCTAAGGCAGCTTGATGCCTTCTTTTACTTATAAAAAAAATATTATAATTAAAGGATTATAGCATTTAATTAGAAAAATATTAAATGCACATTAAAACAGTGGTACCTAACCCAATATATTAAAATAAATTTATATTTTAATAAAAATAAGAACATAGAAAAAGATATGTTGAAAATAAAGAAATTAAAATACTATCCTTTAAAATAAACTTTAACAATAGTTGTGAACATTTATATAGAAATTTTTAGAAATTTTAAGAATTAAAAATTTATATATCTATTAATGATAACTAAATATTATTTATATTTATAATAATACTATTTATCTTAAAGTTAATCTTATATATTTTTATTTTTTTATATGTAAAATTTTTAAAATTTATCTAATTATTTCAAATTTTACTTTTAAAGAAAGTGAGCATCCGACTAATAAGTCACAACTTAAAGTTTGTCAGTTAAGTTGTTCACATCAGCTTTGGGTCTTAAACCTTGTAATATTATATATAGAGAGAGAGAGAGAAATTTAATAAGGGATTAAATAAATTAAAAATATTATGGATACATAGGTAAAGGGAGGCATTTTAAAGTTCAATTAAATAAATTATGGTGTAACGATAAACTTGTAAGTTTGGTCTTGAGGGTTGTTTAAAAGTGTAATCATCTAAAGTCTAGGGTTAGGAGGGGCTCAAAAAATATTTTTTAGCTTTTAATGTGGAAAATATTTTTAGATTAAAATAAATTAATTAAATGTATAGAACTTTCAATTTTTCACTATAAATACTTCCTCTCTTAAGGCCCCAAAATTTTTTTAACTTTTGCTGTATTATATTTTATAATTTTTTTTAAAAGAGGTCCAATTTATTATTTTATCTAAAGCCAAAAAATATCAAGAACGAATTTATAAACTTATAAAACTATTCACATCTCCAACTTAAAAAAAAAACATTCAATTTAACATTTTGTATGGTTTCTTTTCTTTAATATTCATACACACACCCTATTTATAAGGCCATTTAGAAGAAACAAAAAGCATAAAAATGATAATTTTAAGCTCAATAATGTAAAATATTACTAAATACATAAAATAAATGAAGCTTGGATCCTTGTTCATTTAATCATACTTACAAAAAAAATAAAAAAATTTCAAAAAATTTAATTAGATAATTATATTCATGAAAAATTATGTAAAACTTAAAAAAATATTGAAAGAAAAATAATAATATACACAAACTTTATTATCAAGGATAATAGTAGTGGTAAGCAGGGTTGGCTTCCCCTAAAATGATAAAAAAAAAATTTAGATTCTTTTAAAACAGTGACGAATCCAAAAATACGATTTAGGGGATAAGAGAGAAGTTAAAATTTTTTTGGGAAGGAATTAAATTATATATTTTTATGATAGTAAAAATATAAATTCGTCGTTTTAATAATCTATATCTTTATAATTTTTAGAAGATTAAATCAATTTTTTATCATTTAAAGGGGTCAAAATATAATTTTATTATTATTGATTTAAAATTTTATAAACTATAAAAAACTTAAATAAAAAAAATTCATTTTAAGGGGCGCATGGCCCTGCCAGCTCCCCTTAGATATGCCCCTACTCTAAAATTTATAAAATTAGAAGTTAATACATGCTATAAATAAAGTTTGATCCTTTCAAATAATAAAATTTTGATTTAATATTTATAAAAAATATAATAATTAAATTAATATATTGGTGAAATTAAATTTTAGATCTTATAAAAATATATAATTTAATTTTGACCCTTTCAAATAATTATTAATTTAAAATATTAAAAAGTAATAAAGATAATGAGTAAAACAAATTATACTTAGAATTGAAAATAAAAGAAATTTATTTTTTAAGTAAAGAAAAGGATAAAAGAATCAAGAATGAAATATTCATCCAAGGAAAACCAAAGAAAGCTACAAACATGCAAAAAAAAATGGGACTTGTATGAAAATTAAAAACTATAAAATATAGCTTTCAAAAGTTAAAAAATAGTAAATAGTGATATTTAAAACACAATTAATTAAAATGATTATTATAAAGCATAACTTCTAAAAGAAGAATAAACAAATATCATAATAAAATTTAAAATAGTTAATTAAAGGTGTGTTTAATACGTTATTAAAAATTTTCAACATTTAATATTTTAAAAGTTTAAGATGTAAAAAATTCTTTAACTTTAAAAAAACTACAATTAAGCCCTTGTTTTCTTTTTACACTCAATTGGATACTTGAACTGTCAAAATGCATAAAAAAATCCTCAAATTTTTTCAAAAAAAAAATAATTAAGTCCTTTTTGATACAATTTGAAAGTGTAACAATTTATTGAAAGTGCATTGAATTATATTACACTATAAGACACTCAAAAAAATAATTATGTAACAAATTTATAAAAAATTGACATAAAAATTAAATATGATTTTGGTTGAAATATTGGTAAGATCAGGATGTGGATATTTTGTAGATTTTATATAAAACAAAAAACAAAAAGATAAAAAATACCCTTGAAGTAATATTTGTTGCTATGTAAAAATAATAGGCTTTGGTAATTTTATAATTGATTTGAAACTCAATTGATGAGTGACACTAACTTAATCAAACTCTTTATGTACGGTATAAAGATACATACGTAATACATTAAATTATTGTAAAAAATATTAACCCATAAATTAAACACCATGAAATTGGTGCAAAATTGTTTTTCTTTTGTGAAAATGGGACAATGATAAATTTAGCTTTCAATATTCTACACTTTTTGTTAATTTCTCTTTTATTCTTTCTTTTAACCAAATTTGGTCATTAATAGATAATTCGCGTGACAGTTTACATGCACTTCAAGCTGACATAATATTATTTGTTTTATATATCACATCAACGAATAATTTAAAAATTATAAAAATATTCTCTTAATAAAAGAAAAAAATAAAAAATTCATAAAAATTAAAAAAATTAAAGAGGTCTATATGGATGTACATGCCAGTGGTATAGAAGTAATTAAGCAATTAATGTTAGCCCCAACATACATGCAAGCTATATCGAAATTTCTTTCATCTTCTTCTCTATAAAAGTAGACTATCACAGCCGGCGATGAACATCAACCCCAGTTTGAATTTCGTATAAGCAGGTCTGGTTAAGTATTTCAATCAAAATGGCTAGTCCATCATGCTTATTCTATGCCTTTCTTTTACTTGTTGCATTTCAGTCCTCTATGATTATGGCCAATACACCTCAATGCAGTCCAGTTGCAGCTTCCTCCAAAGATAAGATCATATTCTCTATGAACTTGCTCTTATATAAAGCAGAATTTCTTCTTCGTGCTTCCATTGGTGTTGGAATCAATGATATATCACCAGGTCTGGTCCAAGGTCCTGCTCCCATCGGAGCCACCCTTGCCAATATCACTAACCCCGTCCGTAGGGTTATTGAGGAATTTGGTCTAGCTACTGTTGGCCATCTCAGGTTCCGCCCCTTTCATATTTTCCATAATCCTTTCGTTAAGTCTTTATACTCTTCATTCATTTGAAATATAGTCCCTTTACTTATCTTTCCAGGTTCATTACAATGTTTTTCTTTTTGTTACATGGTATCAAGTAGGCAAGGCCGTGACTGCCTAAAAAAAGGAAAAATTCTATTTAAGTCCCCTCGTGAATGATTAAATTAAAAATTAATTTATAGTAAAATTGCACTTTAGCCCTCAAAAAAGAAAAAAAATATATAGTCCTTTTTAAAAAAAATGAAATCATAAATTAATATATGATAAAATTACATTTTCATCTCTAAAAAATTTATTCAATTATGCTCCCTTAAAATATTCTAGATTTGCCTTTATTATCAAGTGAGTATTTTTCTTATTTCAAAATATCACACTATCAATTTTAACGAAAGAATTGTAATTAGATCTGAGTTTTTAAATCTAACAAAGAGACTAAATTCTAAATGTACGAAGATTACGTGGACTTGGAGTATATTTTATCGTGATGCTTTTTGTTAAACGTTAAGAAATGTAATAAATGTTTGGGTAAACTACACCATTAGTCACTAAACTATGAGTAAATTTTTATTTTGGTCACTGAACTATTCAAAAGTTTTCATTTAAGTCACTGAATTATTTAAAAAAAATTATTTAACTCACTAGATTGTTAAGTTTTTCTTAAGAAAAAATAAAAGTTCCATAAGCGAGTTCCAAGCAACAATTCAATGATTGCTATGGTGGATTAGTACCCATCAACGAGTAGAAGAACATAACTTAGATTCAAATCAATCTGACGATTAATGTCAAAGATCGAAGAAAAAATATGTTTGAATTTTGGTTTGTATTGTTGTGGCGTCCAAACCTATTTCATAAAAAAAAATGAACTGTAAAAAAAAAAAAAAAAAGAGTTTTCGATTGATGCAGGCATTACAAACAGAGAAAGCCATTAGCATAGATTTTTATAAGCCTAGTGACTTAAATAAAAACTTTTGAATAGTTAAGTGACCAAATTGTAACTTTTTAAGTGACCAAAATGAAAACTTAACCATAGTTTAGTGACTAATGCTGTAGTTTACCCTAAATGTATTAATGAAATTGATTTTTGCAGGGCTATCAAGGAAGTACTCTGGAGCAATCTTCCATTTCCATTACCACAGTTGGATCTTAGCGCACAAGTATTTGCTGCATTTGTGAACCAGGCTTTCAATGTCTCTACTTTGTCTCCTCCATTCAATATTTACGCCAACACTCCCAGCTTTGCGCTGGCAGCGGAAGCTATTTCTGCATTTATAGTAGAATATTACGCCGGAATTATACCTTCGATCTTTGGCGACGAGCAACGACAGGTGACTACTTTTTCCTCCTTTCATTCTTTTGAATCTACTCTCGAATCACTGCCTTCATTAAATTTCTTATTTAGCTGGTGGCTGCAATTGGGCTCAACGAGGCAGCAGCATTTGGAGTTCTCCGAAAAATACTTAACGATGGGGTCAATTCAACAGTGCCTCCATACACATTCACAACGGCGAAACTCACCAACCTTACTTCAGAAGTGGTTAATCGACTTGGGGGGTGCGGTGTGAAGGATGAAGGTTTGATTGTGCCATTCCAACTCGGAGCAGAGAATCGAACTACCAGTAACGTGGTACCGGGGGATGCCTATTCCCTTGCATATGCACGGTTTGAACGGGGCATCTTGAGGATCGTTTTTGGAACCGGCAACGCCACCATGCCTGGTGCACTATTTCCAGATGGTTTCATTGGGGCACTTTACCAACTCATTCTTAAGCTAAAACTTAGCTAATTAAGAGCTTTTGAAGCATTGATGATGATAATTATATTGGAGAAACACTAGGTTCTATCATAAATTAAAACCATTGCATGTTATGAACAAACACATGCATGCACTATATATGTCGCCGTATGTCAGTTCCAACTTCGAACATTAATCAAATAATAGAGCATTGGGATGATGTGATTCAGCCCTATTTCGTCTCATCGTTTTTCACCTTTCCTTATTAAAATAATTAATTTAACCATCAAATGATACATACGTAGTCTTAAATTCTATCATATTAACACATTTAAGATTTGCAAACAAATCAGGAATTGAAATAATCCAAACTAAAACCAAAACATGATGGTATTGGTGACCTACACATGATGGACTTGAACTTGAATACCCAACAACTTAGGGCACAACATTTACTAAAAATACCAAGACTTCATTGGCACACAATTTCTCATCTTTAAATTCTAGTATCACACACACACACACGCGCATATACGCATGTGCATGCACATAAGTTTAATGTTCACTTTGGCCCTCAAACCAGAGGCAAAACTAGATGGGATGAGGTGAGGGCTGGCAGGAGTCCCGACCCCCTAAAATTATAAAAGAAAATTTTGGCCCCCTTTAAATTTTTGTTTACCTCCCTTTCAACTTTGAACATTAAAAAACATATTTCTTTCTTTATTTTTTTCCCATATCATATATTTTAACTTTTTAACTTTAAATAAATATTTATTTTTTATTTCTTTTTTCCATATCATATATTTTAACTTTAAATATTTATATAATATATTTCAATTTTCTTTTTTTTAGATGATAGTTGTTCACTTTTTAATATACCATTAAATGTGAATTTAGGTTAAAATTCAATTTGTTAACTACTGAAAAAGATGTCTCTTTTCTTATTACTATCAACAACTACTATCATCAACGTTTTTCCTTCAAACGCGACATCGAGTTCATCTTTTAAGGGTTTTTTTTAATTTTTTTACAATTTTAGTATTATTTTATTGTGTTTTAAAGTTTATAGTTTATTTTATTTTATAGTTATTATTTTTTTATCTTTTAAGATATTGTAATTATGAAGTCGAAAACAATTGATTCTTTTTTTAAAAAGAAAAGTACTAAGACAACACAATCACCTTCAGAAGCGTCACAAATTGAGGTACCACCTTCATTGTTTGCTCCTTTAAAACTTTGATACTCGTCCTTCTAAAATTCCTAGAGTTGAAGATGAGGCACTTGATTTGTCTAACTTAGAACGTGAACTTGGGTTACGTAAGTAAATATATGAGTATCCGGTTAATATGTGTGATGAAATTCGAAGAGCTTATATTAAGGCTGGAGCATATCAGCATTTTCTTTCAGAATATATTGCTTCCAATTCAAAAAAGCATCCTCGTTATTTTCAACCATCATGGTTTAAACAATTTTCCTAGTTAGAATATTCACATTCTAAAGATGCAGTATTTTATTTGCCTTGTTTTCTTTTTAATAGCAATTCAAGTAATCATTTTGGATCAACTGCATTTACTCATAGCGACTTTAGTAATTGTAACAGTCTATTTTCAGTAGTGTCAAAAAAGGTGGTTTCGAGGCTGCAAACTCAATGAGTGAGTTCATAAATATTATTATTTAATATTTATGAGTCAAGTATAGAATTACGTTGGAATTGGGTTTAATGATTTTTGTTATTTAAAAGAATAATTAGGCTCGAGTGGTATGTTCTTAAAGTCAAGTGATTTTAGAAAATGAAGTTTTAGAATCTCGTTTCTATAAAACGAGCCTGTAAATATTTTATTAAATATTTACAAAGTGTTGTTAGGGCCATATTAAATTTTAGTTAAGAAATATTAACGTGTAAATAATTAATTGAGTAAAAAGGATTAAATTGAAAATTGTGAAAAAGTTAGTTTTATTTGTCAAACGAACCAAATAACTTTAAAAGGGATAATTAATGGCTTTGCATGTCAATTATACCGTATTCATGTTAGTGGATATTTATGACTAGGTTTTAATGTAATTATAGGGCTTTTTAAAGGTTCACTTGGTAATTTAGTGACAAATTTAATGGTTAAGTAAAACAAAAGAAAAAAAAATCATATCATCTTTCTCATTTAGCTTGTGAAACCGTACACCATTGTTAAGAGGGGAGGAAGCTTTCGGTTGTATTCTTGTTCTTGCATGGTATGGTTTTTGTGCACCGTTTTTAATGATTTTTATGTTTTTGAGCTCGTATTAGCTTAATCTAGCTAACCTAGGGTTAAATTGTAAATTTTTTAAATGTTATAAATTGTTTCATGGATGAATTTAAGATGTTTTTAAAGTTTTATGGTAGATTATTAAGCTTGGTTGTTAAATGAAAATATTTTGTTAAGTAATTTTTGATGATTTTAAAGTTTAGGACTTATTTATGAAAATGGAATAAGTCAAGGAAAATATTGTAAAATGATTATAAATATGGGCTGTTATAGGGATGGGTAGAAATCGGCTAGCATGATTTATGATTAAAAATCGTGAAATATCAAGTTTTGGATTTAGGGACTAAATTGCATAAAAGAAAAATATTGGGATAATTTTGTAAAATGACGATGGAAGGATTTAATTGAATAAAACTGATTATTTAAGTGCTGAAACTGTATTAATTGAATGAAAAATATTTTTAGATCAAGAAACACTGCGATTGGATTTAAATCGAGGAAAAAGCTAAAATTTTCAGACTAGTTATCGACTCCATTTTAGCAATTGCTTTAATCGAGGTAAGTTCGTATAAGGATTAAGTTATTATATGTTATTTTATATGTCATGTTCATAATTACTATGTTATAAATAAATTAGATTAATAATTACACAATATTTTTGTAATATAGATCAAAATATGATGTTAATTAAATTGGATGACATAGTGCTTTGGTTTGAATAAAATATTTAAAAAGAGAATTATGGTGAAGGAAATGTATATTGGAAAAAAGATATAATAGAAAGCAAAGTTGAGGTAAGTGCATTTTGGATGGTTTATTATGTATAACATGGTTAATTGTATTGTATTTAATAATTAAAGCGAGTTAATGATGATGGTATGAGCATGTAAATTACACGAATGGTTATATGAGATATTATATTGAAAAAGGAGTTAAAGTTAAGTATGAAAAATGTCAATTCCCGGTGTTGTAGGGCTTAGTGCCTAGCAGGCTTCGTGCAGGTTTTTATTGGGCTTAGTGCCTAGCAGACTTCATGCCGGTGTTTATCGGGCTGAATACTTAGCAGGCTTTGTGTTGGTGTTTATCGGGCTTTGTGCTTAGTAGGCTTCGGGTCAGTGTATACTAACAAGCTTTGAGCCTAGCAGGTTTTGTGTCGATGTACTGTATCAGGTAACTTGTATTGAAAATATTATTTCAAGTATCCGATGTTATTTTCTTAAGTTCAACTGGTAAGAAAATGTTAGTGGAGAGGCATGTATAAAGACTTAATGTTCATATGCTATGGAAAGATGAATATGCATATACGAAATGAAAATGGATGATACTTTATCATGTGATGGATTATGGATAAAGCTTAAAAACTTATCATGTATATGACATGAGTTACTTGGGATTTATATGTAATATTATAATTACTAACCTTATGAGGTGATGTGTATAGGAAAGGAAGTTTGGCATATGACATGATGAGAGTAGGTTTGGTTGTTTAATTTAATATGTTCGGTGAGTTTAAGTTTCTCTTATACGAATTTACTAAGCATTCAATGCTTATATAATCGTTTCCTTTGTCTTATAGATTATCAAAAAGCTCATTCGATTGGAATCTCGTTTGAGTATAGCCACGCTATCTATTCGACAAATTGGTATTTAAGGTTATTTTGGTTAATGGTTATAAATGGCATGTGTTAGGGTTAAAAGGTTTTTCAAGTGAATTTGCTTGCCTTGAGTTGGGCTAAGCTTGTTGTGGTTAGTGATTTAAATGTGGCATGTAACACCCAAAAACTCAAAACCATCTCCGGTCTAAGGTCTCAGGGTTTATAGAACTTTTCAAGTCTTTTTTTTTTTACATACAATTCAATCACAACTTTTACAATTAAATTTGTAGCTCAGAATACTAACTACATTTAATTTTTACACATTTATTTACAACATTTCAATCAATATATAATCAAATTCAATCAAGCAAGAACTTAGGAATCACGTACAAACATTTTCCATCAGGGATCACATGGTCTTGTATCTCAAACACATAGTTCTCACCATTAGCTAATCAAACTATAACCAAACATACTTATCATTACATCACAGAAGGAATCAATAATCATGACATCCTTTTTTTCATGTCTGTAATACCCAAACCTGTAAACCATCGCCAGTTAGGGTCCTAGTGTCTTTCTATTCATTTATCACTGTTTGTCTTTTAATATCATGTCATACATAATCATTTAAATATAATCATAACTCAAAAATGGCAAAAAGGTCATTTCCATGATTTTTGGATACTTCTACCGGTACTTGTTGGACAAGTATCGATAGTTGTCAATTCAATAAACAGTTCAAAAATAGTGTAGACTTCTACCGGTACTTGAGATAATACAACCGATACAAGTATGACTTCTACCGAAACATGTCATGCTTTTACCGATACTAAAAACTCCAGAGAACTAAGAAGTTTTACCCTACAACTTCTACCGATACAAGTATTCAAACTACCGATACTACTATGAACAGAACTTTCGATACTTTGTATGTTACCTACCGATACAACGTAAGTCAGTAACCAACCTCCCCCCTACTCTGTGCTTCTACCGATACATGCAAGAATTCTACCGAAACAAGTAAATAGAATTCGATTATTCACACAAGTCCTCAAGTATATCAACTATCATTCAACACAAAATTCTTATTCAAATCCTCATCTTGCAAAATCTATACATCACAATACTTGTTTCATCATATGACACAAAATACAATAAATCATCACAAGTATTCTTAAATTCACATGCCAATTCATTGTCAAACATATTTGCTTAATTACAACATCAAGCAAGCAAGCAAGTTTAGTTCAACAAAGAACCAACAATCCAAAATCAAACATTTCAAGGGTTACATCATCCTAGTACATTCCATATAACCAAGTGATGTAAATACTACCGATTGAGCTCCCGAGATAGTGTGATTTCTTCGAGATGATCCGATCTTCAAACAGTAAATAATCTACAAAACAACAATAACATCTTTGGTAAGCTTTAAAGCTTAGTAAGTTCGAAGAGTTTAAAGAGTTACCAATTATATGCATTAAGCAATTATATCGCAATCGAGCTATGATGAACTGTTGCTTCCTCAAGCCATATTTGGTGTTCCAACTTTCCTGTCTATAACTTTTCTGTTACCAGTACTCGATGCTGCTCACACGAGCTGTCGAGGACTCGCAATGTGTGCGGTACCCCAGCCATCGATACGATGCCTATCTATACTATAAATTGTTCCTTAACGATGCTGCTCACACGAGCTGTCGAGAGTATGTAATAAGCATAATCCCAGCAATCGTAGGGCCTGTAATCCATTTAGGATCCATATCTCTTTCCCGAGTCACGATGCTGCTTACACAAGCTGTCGAGGACTCGCAACATATGCGGTACCTTACCATTGATACGGTATTTATGCATATAACTGTTCCCTAACAATGCTGCTCACACGAGCTGTCGAGAATATGCACTTATGCATAAATCTCAACCATCGTAGGGCCTATAATCCATTTAGGATCTATATTTATTTTCTCATTTCCTGACTCACAATGCTGCTCGCACGAACTGTCGAGGGCTCACAACATATACGGTACCTCAGCCATCACGTCGGTTTCAAATCATCGGCTCAAAGCCTGATATCTCTTTCATTCTTTTTGTTTTCATCTTTCTCAATTTCACGTACCATAACCTGTTCTGTAACAATTATAAAGCATACAAATAATATACTATTTAAATGTAAATTTAACATTACGAACTTACCGGACGAAATTACAGTTAAAGTGAACTTCATGGGTAAATCCGTAATTTTTCCTTTTCCACAATCGAGACACGATCTTGATCTATTACAATAATTTTATTCAATTATTTAAATCAACATAAATTTTTAATCATTTTGTGCAAATAAGTTTTTTTGATATTTTTACAAAATTACCCTTAACTTTTCATTTTTATTCAATTTAGTCCTTAAGCTCCAACATGCAAATTAACCATTTTTCTTTAGAAATAATTTTAGTCGAATTATTTTGGGTCTCTCCAAAGCCCATATTTGATGTTATTTAACATCAAGTCATTGTAATTTTATTACTTTTACATTTTAGTCTTTAAACATTAAAATAATCAAAAATTACTTTACAAAATTATCCTATTTAACAACCAAAATTAATAATCAATCATAAAATTCCAAGAATATACAAAAATCATCAATGGTAAAATCCATAACATTTGTCAGATTCACAAATTAGTCCTCGGGCTAGCTAGATTAAGCTAATACGAAATCAAAAACATAAAAATCACTAAAAACGGGCGAGATTTCACTCATCTACAATGATCCAAAGCTTGGTCGTTCCTAACCTTGTTCTTCTTTTAGGTTTCGGCTATGGAAAAAGTAAAATGAAGAAGATAACCTTTTTTTTTCTTTTCAATTTTTAATTCTAACATTTATTTACTTAATTACCATTTTATCCCTTGTTCACACATGAATTTCAACTAAAATAATAGCCAAACCCATCCACTACTCTTCCAATTGTATAATTACTATTCCAATCCTTCAAGTTTTTCTTTTTAACTAATAAATCCATCTTTTTCATATTTATGATTTAGTCCTTTTTACTTAATTAACTATCTATACAATAAAATTTCATAACCAAATTTTAATACAATACTAATGACTTCGTAAATATTAAATAATTAATATTTACGGTCAAACACATTGAATTTGTGGCCTCGAAACCATCATTCCCGATCACACTAAATTAAACTAATTAGTAAATCCTTATTTAATTAGGATTTAATCGCAATTTACCCAAAATATAAAGAGTTTCACATCATTTCTATTATTAGGTCATTTAAAGAGGGTCCAATTTCATAATTAGTCCTTCAATTATATTAAATTTTAATTAAACAAACTTATTTTTAATTTAGTCCTAAACTAATTTTGGACTTAATGAGAAATAACCCAAAAGTTAGTGGATGGTAATCATATCCACCACCGCTTGGACTTTTTGACCATGGTGTAATTCCCACTTTGGTCCCTTTTATTTTTAATCAATAGCAATTAACTTTTACCACTTTTACAATTTACTCCTTTTTCCTTAATTAAGCAATTAATCATAAAAATTACCCAACCGAACTTCAATTCACATATAATAAGATTCTGTAAATATTTAATAAAAATATTTACGACACTTAATTTCAAAAACGAGGTCTCGATACTTCATTTTCTAAAATCACTTGACTTTTGAACCAAACCACTTATACTAAATTTTAATTCAATAATTAAAATTCTTTAATTCAAAATTCCATATAAAATTATTATTGATTTTTTAATTTAAACACTCATTATAAAAAAAATTTGTAAGGTTTTTGGTCCCGAAATCACTGTTTCCGACACCATTGAAAAACAGTCTGTTACATGGCATGTAAATAATAGGTGCAAGTATGGGTGAATAAACCCTCATGCATAATCTATAGATATTGGATATCATATGGTATGATGGCATGTTTTGGAATGGTTATTTTGACATGGTTGTCATAGGTTTAAATTAGAACACTGAGATGTTGAATGGTTCCTGACATGTATAAGTGGTTTGTCATGTAAAGAATGACGTGAATAAAGCTTTGTGAATGTTATGGTCTATTCACGTGTTTGTGTATATATTTGATTAGGCTTGTAGTACTCTAGCATGGTATGCCTTTTTGGTCACTTTTAAGAACATATATAAGTATTTTGTTCAAGTTAAGAACATGTGGATTTGAATGCATTGTTTGTGATAAATTGTGGTGCCTATGAATGACATATTGGTTAAAGGTTAGATAGGTTGTTTTGGTATATAGGAAGGTGTTTAAATGGTGTTTGTGATCATGTGAATTCATGTATAATCGTAGAGTCTTGTTAGTCAAGGTTTAGCAATGATTTGGCTTATATTAAGGGTTATTTTATGAGCACATGGCCTGTGACACAGCCGTGTGACCCAACTTCGAATCCATACACGGTTTGGCACACGGCCCACGACACAGCCGTGTGACCCTATTTCGAGCACCTACACGGGCAAACACATGGGCTGGGACACGACCGTATGCTCCTATTTTTCATTTTTTTCAATTTTTACTTAAACTTTTTGAATTATTTCAAATTAGTCCTGAAATGATTTTAAGTTGTTTTTAATGTCTTGAAACCATGATTTAAGGTCTAAATATATATATGTTTGCTATAAGATACTTAGATGTGTGATTGAGATGAACTATTATTGTATTTTGATGTTAAATGTTTGTATTGCTCGGTAATGCTTCGAAACCATAATTCGGTGATAGATGCGAGTTAGGGGTGTTACAGTAATTGGAAAAAGGTACACGACGGATGCAATTGTGATTTTTTGATACATATGGGAAAAGATCCAAATTCACTGCATAACAATGCACAATGAGCTTATGTAGATTTAATGAATCAAGCTCAACATATTGAAGTATCACTTGATAGACAAACAACACAGCAATTGTAGCTAATTGTCTACGCCTACAAACTAGTATAGATGTTGTTCGATGGTTGTAATTTCAAGGATGTGCTTTTAGAGGTCATGATGAAAGCTCGGAATCAAAAAATCGTGAAAACTTTCTTGAATTGTTATCACTATTAGCATCTTATGATGAGAAAGTTGAAGATGTTTTGAAAAGTTCTCCACAAAATGCTAGTTATACCTCTTCAACAATACAAAAAGAGATTGCAAATTTATGCCAGTAGGGTTCGTAATGTAATTCGTGAAAGAAATTGGTGACAGAAAGTTTAGAATTATTATGGATGAATTGAGAGACGAGTCAAAAAAAAGAGCAAATGAAAATTATTGAGATTTGTTGATAAACAAGGACAAGTAAAAGAACGATTTTTTGACATAGTCCATGTTAAATATACTACATCATTGACTTTAAAGAATGAGATTTTTAATTTTCTCTTACAACATAGTTTTGACATACAAAATATCCGAGGTCAAGGCTATGATGGAGCAAGAAATATGCGTGGGAAATTTAATGGCTTGCAAGCTTCGATTTTGAATGATTGTCGATATGCTTATTATCTTCACTGTTTTGCTCATCATCTTCAGTTAGCATTGGTTGCAACAACTAGAGAAGTAGTTGAAGTGCATCAATTCTATAAAAACTTGTTTGATATTGTTAATATTGCCTCTGCTTCTTCCAAAACGCATGATGAATTACAAAAAGCCCAAGCAACTGAAATAACTCGTTTGGTATCCATCAATGAGTTAGCAACTAGAACAAGAAGATATCATATTGGCACTTTACAATGTCCTGGTGAGACCTGATGGAGTTCCCATTTAAATTCAGTTACTAGTTTATTGAAGATGTACAATGATACTAGCACGGTTCTTGAAAATCTAAAAAATATCGCTTCTAACTATTCTCAACAAGGAGATGTTCATAACACATATAATAGATGGAGATCTTTTGAGTTTATTTTTATTTTGCATATGATGAAGAAAGTTTTAGGGGTTACGGATAACCTTTGTCAAGTTTTTAAAATTTGATGTAAACGAAATAATTGATGATTTTAGTGAGGTCAAGGATTGAAGAGTACAATTCAAATAAATTTTAAAATTTCATTCTAACTTATTTTTATTTATTAAATTATTATTTAATTAATTTTTATTTTTAAAATTATTATTATTGTTCATCATCTTGGCCCCCCTCTTGAAATCTTCTGGCTTTACCCTTGCCTCAAACTATACCCATTTTAAAGAAAATTTGAAAAAAAAAAGTTAATAAATGAAGTTTTGAGGAATTAATTTTATATTTAGAAAAATAATTCTCGATGGTGAATATAAGATTTTGGCATATAAAGATTATTGGACATAAAGATGACTTGGAATATGTGTTAATACGATAGAATTCACTTTTGGGACTAAATTGTAAAGTTTGAAAGTACGAAAACCTAAAGTGTAAATTTTTCAAAGATGAAGAAATGAGTTAAAAGCATCTAAGGTGGGCAGATACTTTACAAAGAGTCTACCAAACTAGAAGTTCGCCAAATGGTAAATCATACAAAATTCTATACTTAGACAAAACAAATATTTTACTTACTCAAACTTATCTTGAATTTACCATCTAAACGCCAAACAACAATAATCAAAGAGGGAGACTCCGTCGGACGGGCTGTTACACCGTTAATTTTTTCAAAACTTGGCACACATCTTTATCAAACACTTCATGGCCATTCTTAATAGGATCAGTCCTGGGGGTTGTTTGGAGGTGCGGCTTCCCAGGATCCAAGGCTGAAAGGGGTTCAAAATATTGTTTTTCAATTTTTAAAGGGCCCTAAAAATTTTTAACTTTTTAAAGGCCAAATATTTTTTACCAATTTGTAAGGGGCCTCAAATTTTTTTAAAATTTTTAAGGGCCCAAAAATTTTGTTTTTTTTTTTTTTTTTGTATAATGTGTTTCATCCCATTAATGAATAGTGTCATTCACATTGCTCCTATCATTATTCAACACCCTACTATGTGCCACCCTTAATGATTGGATTAATAGATGCATACCATTCCTAATGGAACTAAAACCACCATACATGCCGCCGCAGCTTCTAATTAGGTCACCCCTCACATCATTAAGACCATACTCTTCACTTCATCGTTTTGATAGATCTGGATATTTCTATATTCGATCCACACTCAACGCACTATTATTGATGTATAGCATAAAGGGAGATATAAAAGAATGAGAACAGTGGTGTTAAAGGAAACCAATTCACAAAATGACCGAGTAGAAAAATTAAAGAGACTCAAGATGAATTCTTAATGTGTTAGGATTAGGGGAGTATTAGGATTAAGGGAGTAAAGTGGATTCTGCCTACTAAGTAGTATCTTGGGTATTTATGAGAGGGGTGAGAACCCAATCGAATTCACAATAAGTGAGGGCCAAATCGAATCCAAATTGTGGTATGAATGTAACAGTGTTCATACTTGCTCTTTCATAGTTTCACTTGTAGTTGTAAATGCTTTTATCACTCTCTTGTTTTAACAACTATCAACTATATCTTTTATAGGGTGTATGATAGTTTAAAATTATACATTTTTTCGAAACTTTTATTCCATTCCTCTCATTTTTCAATTCTACTAAGCATTGAATAGAAAAAAAATATTTTCCATCTTTCAATACTAAGCATAATTATAGAAAGAAAATTTATATTTTTCTACCTTTCAATTTTTCATTTTTCCAATTTTTTCCACTTTATCAAGCAAAATCTTACGGCACATTTGATTCACTGGAATGGGATAGGACTATAATGGAATAGAGCTGTAATAAGTAATTTCATTGTTTGGTTGAATGAAATGGAATAGAACTGTAATAGTATTATTGTGTTTGGTTGAATGAAATAAATTTGTAATAGCATAATTTTTATAGATGATTATTGTTATTAAATTTTAATAGGATTATTTTTAAATATAATTTAATAATAATTATATTAAAATATAATTAAATTATTTATTTATTTTTATTAAATTACATTAAAATATTTTTTATTTTTATATAAAATTATATTAAAATATTTAAAATATTTTATTTACTACATTTTTAAATAATACACTATTATTTGAATTCATTATTTTTCAAGTTATGTTCGTTATAGTTAACACACAACAAATACATTCTAAAATATTAATTATTAATAAATTTAAAATCTTTAAAAATATTTTTGGATTGGACAAATTCATATCTTTAACTCTTTTTTAATCTAATTTTATTTGTTTAAAATATATACATTTTATTCTTGCTATTTACACCTTCCTTTTGTTTTTAAAAATAATTAATATTAATTGTTAAAAAATATTTAAAATTTATGTTTAATATATCAAAATATTAATAATGAGCCAATAATAAATTATTTTCTTTTATATCCTTACTAAAAAAATAATATTAATGAATTTAAACACTATATAAATACATGTTTTATATTATAACATCACATTTAAAGCAAACGTTTTATCTATCAAAAGTACTTTTTTATAGTAAATTAAACACTTTTAAACTAAACTCTTTAAAGTATTCGTCCTCTTTTGAAATACCATCGTTTCGAATTGTGCAGTAAAAAAATAATTTATTCTTTAATTTAACATAAATATATTAATTTATCTTTTTCTTAAATAGAGATCAAAATATAATCCGACTCGTAATATAAAAACTTCCATAATAATTCTACATTTAGACAATCTCACCACCAATAATAAAAGCTTTCCATAGCCGAGTTTTACAAGTTAATCCAATATTAAACTTTATGCCTATATCTATTACCAAGTTTTATACCAAATAAAAATGTCCACAACAAAGAAGGGGTACAATCCTTATTTTCCTTTATTAGCAAATTCCATGAAAAAACAAAGAGAGCCTTTAAATATATTATAGAGCAAATCAAAGGTATTTCACCTCAATCAAACAAGGAATGACTAAAAACAGTTATAACATATTTTTTTTCGTTTTATTCTTTTTTTTTTCTTGAATAGGATTGAATTTAATGCAAGCCGTAATAAGTATTGGTGGTGGGCCTATCGAATTGGGCTATAATCTATTTTTATTCCTCCCAATAAAATCTACTCTTAGTATTAATAAAGTTCAAGACAAAAAAAAAAATTGGAATATACTTTTTATTAACTACATTATAGCACACTTACGCTAAGGGTAAAAAACATAAAAGCTATATTTATAACATATATAGAGAAAGAGAGTCTAGAGGTGATTATGGGTCGGTTTGAGTCTAAGTATGATATAAACATATTTTATGTTTGTTCAAGTTCAATTTGGTCCAATATATTGGTTTAAAATTTTATTTAAATCCGTTTATATTTACAAAAAATTAACTCAAGCCCATTTTAGGTCTGTCATATTATTTTCAAAATTTTTAAAATATATATTATTTTATTTTATTTTATTTTAATATTTAATAATTTTATACACTTTTTATTTATTGAAATTTTTTATATAGTTATTTTAATATTATTTTAATGTTTACATTAGAGTAGTATTATATATTTAGTATAGGTTTAATTTTTAATGTATTCTAAATTACATGATATAAAATATTATAATCATAAAAATGAGTCTGGTCAGGCTCGAACCTTGAAAGTTTAAGCTTGAGCTTGACCCATATTATAAATAGGTCTAACTTTTTTGTTCAAGCACTTTTTTGGGCCTAATATTTTTTCGCAGACCCTCCTAAATTTCGAATGGGTCTTCGAGCTTGAACTAACAGCCCGAACCATGAACAAGTGAGAAACGAAGAATTAATAAGCTTTTGTTTAAAATGATAAAAATGGATTTTGAGTAACTTTTGTCTTTAAGGTCAAACTTTACTTTTTAACTTTATTATGAAAAAATTAATTGATAGGTTTTTTTTTTTTAACATATCAATCATGGTTCCATCCAATAATTTAATGCTAGATCAAAATTATTTTTTCATGTCATTGCCGGCTTATCTTATTCTATCATCCTTTACATTTGATGTGGTAGGAAAGATCAATCTAATTATTTTTCTTTTATTATGAATTTATATAATAATATTTATTATTTTAAAAAAGATTATAAATATTTTCTTAATTGAATTGATATTTAATTAATTCGTGGAATTAAACTAACAGATTTTAGAGGTATTTAGCCTTATGATTTGGTCACCATTAATTTCGTGTACCTAATTCTCTTCCATGTTTAATAGTCCGATACGTACAAATGGTGGGTTGACTAATATTGTTACAAAGCAAATCTTAATCAAAATTATTTTGAATAATTACTTTGAAAATATTTATGTGCTAATATTAAAATTTTATTTAATTGATAGTGCAAACAGAATAATCGAAGTACCACATTATTGTCTTTTTTTGAAAAAAAATATGGTTTAAAATTATGCCTTCTGTCTCAATCTTAAGCTTTAGATATTAGTGACTTTTCTACATCAAAAAGTAGAAGCATTTAAAGTCAATTAATTACTATCTAGTATCCTACGGCTTCATAGAAGTCGTGAAATGGGCCACCGCCGCCTAAATCAACCACCAGGCCGCCACCTCAAAGAACCCACAAACGAATTGTGTTGGGTATTTTACCCTCCAACACAACACTCGGAAAGAACTGTAGAGAAGAAAGAACATAAGAAATAACAACAAATCCATCTGCTAAAATTTTATTAAATACTCATTTCAATATTTGAACTTAATCGACTTAAGTAAAAACCAATACAAATAAGAGTATTTATACTAAAAAATAACTCTTAAAATATGAAAAAGAATAACTCAGATTGTTAGACTAATAAATGTTAAAAATATTATTGTAATAAAATCTAAATTTTTTGGAAAGAAAATATTTTTGCTTAACTTGTCGTGCAAGTAAGCTCTTCAAACTTCAGCTGTTTCGCGGATTTACTATGAGAGTTCACACTTCACAAGTTCACTATGACAACTCGCACTTTGCAATTTCACTGTACAAATTCGCACTTCTTCTGTGTTGCCAAAATGTTACGAATCTTGCTTACCAAAATTAATGACCTCGCTAAATGTTGTGAGCTCGCCAAATGTGTTTGCCGTATGAATGGTCAAACTCCAACAAAATGCAGATAAAAGAAGAGTTGGAAGAACACTGGTTCCACTTGTGTCTATAGGAGTTGGAAATATTGCTTCAACGTTTCTTGTTGCCGCATCCGAAGAATTGACATCCTTACATTTGTGTTTCCCTTCTGCATCTCTTTAGAAAAATTCGCCACCCGTTTTGACAAAGATTGGCCTTTCCCAGCGTTATAAGCTGCATCTCTTCCACAATATCTACCAACTTAACCCCAACAGTACAAAAACCTTTGCTTTGATCAAAAAAAGCTTCATCGTTACAAACCGCTGGCCAATTACCATAGACTTGAGGTCTCTCCCCATTGGTGGTGCTTCCATGAAAATGGAAAGAAAAGACCAAGGCATCATTACAACCAGTCGATTGCCATAAGAATATCATCAACATATTGCAAGGTTTTCTACCCACCTGGCTCAAACAACCATCATCTACATCTAGATAATTCAATGAACACTTGTGTACATACAAGAACAGCAGAACCAGAGTTCTTCCAACTCTTCTTTTATCTACATTTCCTTTGTGGGTTCTTTGAGGTGGTTGATTGAGGCGATGGTGGCCATTTCCACCCTCTGCGAGAGGCGCAAATGTCCCAAATTTTTTTAGTGTTTTACCTGATTAAAATTAAATTAAAAAGTTTGGGGACCAAAATGATATTTTTTTATGAATAATAAGCACACTTTAATTACATGGAAAATAAAAATTTAAAACAAAAATGTCATGTTTAGATTTTCGTGTGAGATTTTGACAGGAAAGATCAAACTATGTAACCTAAGTGTCTCAATTGCAAACTTTTTCGTTTGAATGCTTAAAATGAAAATTTTTTATAATTAGGTGACGATCTATGCAGTTTACCCTATAAAAAATAAGTAAATTGCACAGATAGTCACTTAACTATTAACATATTTCTATTTTAATTACACAAATCCATACATTTAATAGTTTGGTTACTCAACCGTTAAATTATTAATGGAATTCTTGCAACCATTTTATATTGACATAATAATAATTTTAGTCCTCTAATATTTATAAATTCTATAAATTTGATCACAATTCTAAAAATTTTAAAAATTTAGCCTTCAACTTTACTCATTCTATCAATTTAGTCTTGATTTGATGAAAGTCAATCCCTCAAAGCTACCCATAAGAACTGCCGAAACAGCATCCCATTTTTTATTTTGTTTTTTTAGAATTAGGGCTAAATTGACTAAATGTGTAAAGTTAAGGATTAAATTTATTAATTTTGTTAGAATTAAGACCAAATTGATAGAATTTATAAACATCAGAGAGTCAAATTTATTATTATGCTTAAAAAAGCCACATCAGCATTTCGTTAGTGATTTAACGAAGGAGTCACCAAATATCAAATATTGATAATGCTAGTGACTAAATCAAAAAATTATGAAATTAGATGACCAAAATAAAAATGCACTAACAGTTGAGTGACTATTCATGCAATTAATTCATAAAATGAGTAACTAGATTAACCTTAACAAGCAATTGTAATGTTGGCTAGAATGTTTTTGGATAATTTGGCCACTCCGCCACTGGACAGTCATTAGAATTAATTTTCAAGAATGTTTTTGGCTAATTTGGCCACTCCGCCACTGGACAGTCATTAGAACTAATTTTCAATGCTTTTAAATACTCGTGTACTTGTAAATTAATTGCGAGTGCAAGAGATGAAGTCAACCACTTCTCCTTTCAAAATTCTCCATTAGACATAAAAGTAATATTTATAGGACGAGAGTAATTTTCTAACAGCAACATGATTTATACGATTCAAATTTAGATAATATTTGAGATGATACTCATGAGTTCATTTGAAAATATTTTAAATCTTATTTATAATTTAATATATTTAATGTAATATTTATATTAAATATATAATTATTTTTATTTAAAATATTTATATTGGTAATGATTATATTTTAATATTTAAAATATAGTTCATATATTCAAAATAGGTTTTATAAATAATTATTATAAATTACTTAAAATATTTAAAATTTATATTTTATATGTCAAAATGTTAATAATGAGTTACAATAAATTATTTTTATATTTTTATTGACATATCATAATATTAATAAATTTGAAAAATATTTAAATATATATATTTTATAACATCATATTTAAAATAAATATTTTATTTCTAAAAAGTATTTTTAATAGAAATACTAAATATTTGAATTTTAAATAATAAATTTTAAAAATGCTTTTCAAAAAGAAATTTTCACCATCCTCTCAAAATGCTAAACTAGCTCTTAATTTTTTTTTAAATATGTTAGCCTTTAATTTTTGAATTTGTCAACTTAACTTGGTTTCGAATTTTTTTGTTCACATTAATTCTCGAACTTAAATTCCGTTAAACATATTTATCTCTTTTTAAGAAAAACAATTCCATTGTATTATTTGATTTTTTTAAAGAATTATGTAAAAAAATTCAAAAATGCAAGTCTAGAATGAATCTGGACAATAAAACATCCGTATTCTTCTAAATTTCGATATTCATTTCTTATAGTTCAGTTTCGACGTGTTTTTTAGATAATTATATATATATATATATTAGGTGTTTCATAATTTCAAAATAAAATTAAAGAAACTCATTTTTTTATAATTTTGTTTTGATTTTTATAAATTTTAAAATTTCTTTGCAAATTTTAATAAAATTTATTAAATTCCTATAGTTTGTTATATTTTATAGGTTTTATTTATTTTCTATAAATTTTATATTTTATAGGTTTTACTTATTTTATTAAATTTTATATTTTTTATAAATCTTATATATTTGAATTTTTATCTATTTTATAAATTTCCCATAATTTGTATAATTTTACTGTTTATATTTTTATTTTTTATTTTTAAATATTTTTTGAAAAAAACCAATTGATCGATATAACACTCTTTTTTAACATTAACAAAAAAACAACTAAACTATTTGACAGAACTAAATTCGAAGATTAATATAGAAAAAAAATTTAGAAATTAATTAAGTTCAGAAATTAAATATTGATTTATCCCTTTCGATTAATAAGTATCTATATAAATTTAAAATAATTTAATCATTATTTTTATACTTATGTATAAAAAAATATCAAGCTCTGTATATCAAAATGAAATTTCAATTTATAGTATGTGTAGATTATTTTTTGTAACAAAACAAAACAAAAATATTAATTCATTAAATATATTTTGTATGTAAATTTACAACATAATATAAATAGATAAATTTAGCATTCATATTTTCTTACCTACCTCATAGAATTTATCATATTTGTGTAATATAAATCGGGTCGAGTTAACGAATTTTATTATTTGTACTCAATGTTGTGTTTATATGGACCGATTATTTAACTAGTAGACGAAGTATAAGATTATTTAATTATATAAACAATGTAATGGTTTTGTCTTTTAACTTAATGGGTAAATATTTATCAAAAATATGTGGTTTTATCTTTTCTTATTCGGATTTTCAGATAACTCGACTTGTGTAATTTATATTCGAGTTAAACCAAAAAATTTGACTACTTATTCGAGTTGATCCGAATAATTCAAAATTTAAGTTGATCCGAACAAAATTATGATAAAAAATTGATTCCCTTTTTAGTAGTAATAATAATAATAGATTAGGGATAGCTAGAATCGTCGTACATGGCATTTGTTAAGCAATTAAGATTAGCGCAAGTTGTGATGTATTCCACGTCGCATGCATCAAGGAGTATACCAGATTTCCCCCTCTATAAAAGCTGACTAACAATGCCGCTCATCATCATCACAACCCATCCTATAATTCAAACAAAAATGGCTACTCGATCATGCTTCTATGTTGTTCTTCTACTTCTAGCATTTCAATCCACCGTGATTAAGGCCAATATTACACCTCTTCCTCCACTTCAGTGCTTACCCGTACTGGCTGGGACCAATGATCGGTTTGAATTCCTTACCAACATCATCATATATTTAGCAGATTTTTTTCTGCGTTCTTCCAATGGAACTGGAATCGAGGATATAGCACCAGGTTTGGTTCAAGGTCCCGTTCCCATCGGAGCCACCGTTGCCAATCTCGATAACGGCACCCGTGCCGTTGTTCGGGAATTTGGCTTAAATTACATCGGGAATCTCAGGTTCGATACTTTCATATTTTTCCATAATGCAGTCAATGTTGTAAAAACATTTAAAAATAATAATTTTGATTTTTGCAGGGCGATTCTGGGTGTTACATTGCTCAATGCTCCGTTCTCAAGGCCACAGTTGAATTTTACCGCTGGAGTTTTTGCCCCAATTCTTAATCTCTCTGCTTTGACTCCTCCATACAATGTTTACGCAAACACAACCCAGTTTCTTGTGGTCGTCAATGCCCTTACTTCTACTGTACTACAATACTATTTGGCTCAAGTTATCCCTTACATTGCCGGCATCAATCAACAGCAGGTAACTACCAATCTTGGTATTAAATTTTGGAGGTTTAATTAAAATTTCGCAAATATCACATATCGCTGCCTTCATTTTTCTTATTAAGGTGGCAGTTGGAATCTCACTCACTGCCGCAGAACAAGCTGGGTATTTCCGAGCAAAACTCTACGGCATGGCCAATTCAACGGTGCCACCTTATCCGTTCACAGTAGCTAATTTGACCAACACTACTGCAACAGCAGTTAACCAACTGGGGTTGTGCGGTGTGAAAAACGAAGGTGTGATTTTGCCACAATCAATCGGAGCCGAGAACCAAACTATGACCAACGTCGTCACGGGTGATCCCTTTTCCCTATCACCCCAACGTACTGAACGGGAGGTGTTGAGGATCTTATTTGGAACTGCCAACGCCACCAGGCCCGGTGGAATTTTCCCAAGTGGTTTCGTTGGGGCACTTTATAAACTAATTGTTATCTTAAAACTTTACTAAGAGCATTGAAGCATTAGCCATCACAACAACATCCCATGAAAGCTAGCTTAGAGTTTGGAAATAAGACGTGCATGGTATAAACAAAAACATGCACTAGATAGATAGATATATGCTAGTTCGAACTTCGAACAATCAATAACACAGCTTTGGGATTGTGTTGTAAGCCTTCCTCCTATGGTGTTATGAGATTAATATGTATTATTCTAGGTTATTAAAAATATTAATCGATTAATATTTTTAATCGAATCAATCTGCGATATGTGCAATTGATTAATATATTATTTCTTATTTAAAAGGTAAATTGTTTAAACTAAGTTTAAAAAATATGGTTGAAAGAAAATTACATATTTTTAGAGTCCGATGGTTCCCTTAACCTAAGTAAGTAAGAATGAGATTCTGTTTCTTTCTCGATCACAAATTAAAAAAGATTTTCCATCAAAATTTCACTCTAATAAAAAAGATAGTAAGAATACTAATGGGTGCATGGATGATATTTTTTTGTTTGATATTATTAAAAACAATGGTTCTTTTAACTCTCTTTTCTTCATTTTTATTTTCAAGAGATAGAATGGTTGAAGGAGAAAATAAAAATTTTGAATTTATTTTGAATTTCTTAGTCATCAAATGACATGTAAAAATAATCTTACATTGCATTATATAATTGGATGGGACTATTGCTTATGTGGTGAGTAAGGTTCACTTAATAATTTCTCATATAGTATCATCCTAAAAAAATATAATTTTTAGGCACCAATAAAATAGTGCCACGTCATTTAATTTTAAAGATAATAAATTATTATTATGCACTCACCTATATCTAATATATTCTTCAACTTAATTTAACTTTAATTAAATTACTTAAAATAATTAATTTTTTAAATTATAAGCAAACGTCTTTTCTCTTTTACAAATTTTAATTATTTTGTTTTTTTTCCATAAGTTAATATTTTTTTTATTTTTGTGGAACCAATTTAAAAAAATAGTAATTTTTGTGCAATTTTTTCAATGTCATTGAAATATAATTTTGGTAATTATTGTATCTTGAACATAGAACTTCAAACCTTGAACCTTAAATTTTGAACACCAAACCTTGAATCTCAAGATTTAGGGTTCGAGATTCAAGGGTCTAGGGTTATTAGTTTGGGGTTCTATATTTTGGGTTTAACATTTGAGATTTTAGATTCAGGGTTCAAGATTTGATATTCAGGGTAAAAAAATTATCAAAATCATTTGTCAATGACATGGGAAAAAAATTATTGAAATGTCATTAAATAATTGGGAAGAGACCATGAATAATGTGGTGAGAAAGGTTCATAAAATAATTTATCTATGGATGAGTTTATAATAATAATTCCATGTCTTTAAAATTTAATGATGTGACAAAATTTTACTGATGGCTAAAAACTTTAGATTTTAGGATCATATTTATGTATGTTATTCCCATATATAATATGTATCGAACAAAACATATATACACACGATCTTTTAGATGGTGAAGTTATTTTTTTAAAATAAAATTCTGAAGAATGCATTAACAAGTGTGAGAAAAAAAAAACAAAATGACACACCTAACATAGCACCTGTACAGCTGTCAACTGACTATTAGACCTTGCTGTCGATGCCTTGAAGGTTGAAATTTAAACTATTGACACACGAAAATAAAATTTGTCTGCCCAAGAAATTGAAAACGTTTCCAAGAAAAAGAAAACGCTTGACCTTCAAAAGATAAGGTTTGTAACTTCCTAAAGACAATTTCAAATCAAACCCTAAAGAAAAGAAAAATGTTCTCACCCTTTCTATACCCAAGCACTCATCATTCATCAGATTAAACTTTTGTACGCCTCTGGCTTTCATTTCTTGAATCATCTTTCCTTTCTCAAACCAATTACCAGTTCCACACCTCGTTTGAGATTCGTTGGAGTCCTTCCCTCCTCTTTTACTCCGGTCTTAGCAAAACAACCTTCTTCCTTTTACCTCGTTTCACCCCGTAAATCATCGTTTAAGGTTTGTTCCATTTCTGGTGGCGCTTCTTCAACCCAAAACCTCGGTGAATCAAACCGTCGCCCCCATTCAGCAAGGTTATGTGCAACTCTATTCGCGGATCTGTGCATGAAATGGAACGATAATTTTCTAAATCATTTTCCTTGATTTTTTATTTCTTCTGTTATTTTGCATATCTCAGATTTATCAACTCCTGTTGATTTTAACTTTTTTATGACAGTTAGCACGTCTCCCTCTATGCAGGCATCAAGAAATCCTAGATCTGCTACAAATCGAATAGTCTCTAGACATGCAAGGGCCTTAGCTGTGGTCGGATCTTTCACGTTCGTAAACGGGTAGGTGCTCATTCCCATCACCATTCCTTTGATGTTTTTATCACACATCCACCGACTGGTATGTTATTTTGAAGAAAAATGATGCATCAAAATTAGCTTTGACCATACCCTGTCTTGGGGCCTCCCATCTTTCATCTTCCAACACAGATCTACTATTTAGTCTCATGTCTAGCGAACCTATTTTAGCTTTGTATGCTAAAATAAAACTGACTATGTTTTGTGCTGAATCTCTTTTCCCATTATACACTTGCTTATTTCTACTATACCGTATAGCCCACAATGCAATAGCTATAGTTATGCACTACTCTTTATTGCAGTAGTTAAAAATTATGGCTAAACTCATTTTCCAATCTTCTTGTATGTGGAATCTGGCTTGTTCTATGCCCGAGTTACTGAGTACCTGTTTCATAAGAGTACAATCTGTAACACCCAAAATCTCGAGTATTGTCACCAGTTAGGATTCCGGTGTCATCTATTCATATTATACTATTCATCTTTTTCACATATCCGATTGTTTACATCTTTATTCAATTCAAAAATCATTTCTCATGATTTAAAACAATATCTAAACATAACATTATTTTGTCAAGGGTAAAAATAGAATTTCCAACATTTTGGGGAACTTCTATCGGCACTTGAAGTCAAGTATAGGTAGTAGTCAATTCGAAGAACAATTCTAAACAGTGCAGATTTCTACTGGTACCTGTACTAGTTCTACCAATACAAGTGAAATTTCTACCGATACAAGTCATGCATCTACCGATACTAAAAACTCCAGAGAGCTAAATTTTCATCCTGTAACTTCTACCGATACAAGCATGCAAAATATCGATACTTTTATACATACAACTACCGATACTCACAATTTAACTACTGATATAACTCAAGTCAGTATACAACCTCTCTCCTACCCTGCACTTCTACCGAAACACACATGGGTTCTACCTAAACAAGTAAGCTAAATCTCTAGAATTTGTACCAAACACAAGTTCATAAGTTCATTGTTTCCATATAAGCACAACTTTATCTATGCATTCAAGGCAACACAAATACAAGATTCATATTCAAGATTTATATCAATACAAGGCACTTAGAACTACATCCAACATTTCATCAAACATAACAAGGTTTTTCACAAACTCATTGTATAAAGAAAAGGTAACATCATCCTAGGACATGCCATATTAACCAAGTGATGTAAAAATCTACCGAACAACTCTGGGATAGTGTGATGCTTCAAGATGATCCGATCTCCGAATAGCAAAAGTAAATCTACAAAACAAATGCAATTTCACAGGTAAGCACTTTAGGGCTTAGCAAGTACATAAAGTTAAATAGATTTAACAAACTTCAAGAGTTATAAAATCTAATTAACTGAATGGAACACTGTTTACATCTGAGGTAGGTTTCACTCGCATTTATTTCTCACGATAACACAAAGTCATCGGACCCTTTTTCCGCATAGGAACTCATTTCATTTAATATTCACGATGACATATTGTCATCAGACCATTTAATTTGTCATGGATTCATTCACTCACGATGACACTTAGTCATCGGACCTTCAATTCGTAAAGGATTCATTTACTCACGATGACAAATGAATCATGATGACACTTAGTCATCGAACCTTTTATCCGTAAAGGATTCATTTACTCACGATGACACTTAGTCATCAGACTCTTTCATTTATAGCTCGAACCCGTTTATCTTCCGTATTTCATTCACACTTGTCTTCTACAATTTCGATTATCATTTCATCTCACTGCAATAGTCATATTACAAGAATAAGCAATTTAAGTTAAAATTTAACCATACGAACTTACCGGACTGGACTGCAGTTGTGAATGGATTCTAAGGACTATTCTGCTAATTTTCCCTTTTCATGATCGATGGCACAGTCGTAGTCTACATTCACAATTTATTCAATTTCTCATATTAATCACACAATCAATTCATTTAACACAGTCAAACCCCTTTTTGATAAAATTATGATTTTACCCCTAACCTTTTCTTTTTATTCAATTTAGTCCTTACAACAAAAAACATGCAAAATACCCATTTCCTCTTCAACCCATACCAGTCGAATACTCATAGCCTCCTTATACATCCAAGCAAATCCATTTATTTCAAAACAAGGACAACAATATGACCATTTTAACATTTTAGTCCTTAAACCCTAATTTCATCAAAATCACTTTACAAAAAGATTTAACTCAAATATCAAACACTCAAATATATCAAAAGCTTTCAAGAACAAGTAATTTCAACAATGACAAGTTTTCTAACATTTGACAGATTCATAAATTAGTCCTTACATAAGCTAGATTAAGCTAATACGGACTCAAAAACATAAAAATTACTAAAAACGATCAAGGTTTGCTTACCTAAATCAAAGCTTAAAGCTTGAAAGTGTAAAAACCCTAACTTTCTCCTTTTGGCCGAATGAAGAAGAAGAAGGTGAGAAATTATGATGGTTTTTCCTCATTTTCTTAATTTAATTTCATATATATACTAATGGCAAACTTGTAATTTTTATGACTTTTATATTAACTTTATTTAACCATTTTGTTAACCTTATTAATCATGCTATATTCACTTAATACACATTCCATTCCACTAACTAATTCTTCTTTGGTTAATTTACACATTTGGTCCTTCTAATTAAACATCAATACTTTTATCCTTTTTATGATTTAGTCTTTTCTATTCAATTAACTATCTTATCAATGTTATTTTCAACTCGTAATTCATATGATGCATATATCACCGGAACATTTAAAATAACTAAATTTATGGCCTGACTCGTCGGAGTTGTGGTCCCAAAATCACAGTTTTCGATACCACTAAAAATCGGGCTGTTACACAATTTCAGAACAAATGCAGTGCCGTTTCTTCTGCAGATCTACATACTGGACAAGAAGCATCTGTTTGTATACGCCGTGTAACTAGATTAGCTAATAGATGTAGATAGTTGTTTGTAATTTTCCATAGGCATATAGGTATTTTGTTAGGTATTTTTAGCTGCCATAGTCTTGTGAAAATCTATTCATTATTTTTGTTTGTACTGTACTGACGATACCCTGGTAATTCTGGTCTTCATTCACAAGCCATCGGTATCCATCTCTCACAGAGTATACGTCTGTGCTATCTCATCGCCAAACTAACTCATTAGTCTGTATAGGGCTCATCAGTGGGATGGGGAGAACGCTATCAGCCTGTCCAGGTAACAGTAATTCTCTAATCACCCTCTCATTCCATTTGAATCCCTCCATATCTATTAGATCTGCTACTATAGTATATTGTGTATTAATATTTTGCACTGTGGCTCTACCATTTCCAGGTTTCAGTAGCCAAACATTATTCCAGATGTTAACCCGAGTGCCATTTTGACTCTCTTTCCCAATTCATCTTTTAACAAACTTCTAGCACCCCAAATGCTATGCCAGGTAAACAAGGGGTAAGATCCTAATCTTGAACTCATAAATTCACCTTGCGGATAATACTTGGCTTTAAAAACACGCGCAAACAAACTTGATGGATTAGTAATTAATTTCCAACTCTGCTTATCTAACAAGGCTAAATTAAACTTGTTAAAATCTCTAAAACCAATTCCACCACACATTTTGGGAATGCACATGGTTTGCCAATTACACCAGTGTATTCCTTTACATGTTTTTAAATTACGCCACCAAAATTGACTCATTAGCGCTTCTAATTCACGGCAAAATGAACTTGGCAATTTAAAACATTGTATCGGGTATGAAGGAATAGCCTGTATCATCGATTTTAAAAATACTTCTTTTCCCCCTAAAGATAAATTTCTTACGCTCCATGCATTCATCTTCTGGATAAATTTGTCTTTTAATTTAGCAAATGCGTTTTTCTTTCAATGGCCTACCATAGTGGGCAGCCCCAAATATTTTTTTGGATTGTTAGATATACGAACTCCCAATAACTGTGCAATCTGACCTCTCATTCTCTCTTTCACATTACTGCTGAAGTAAATTAAGGTTTTATCAAAATTGACTAGTTGTCCAGACATTTTTTCATACTCACCAATCACTTTTTTTATAGTAGCTACTCCTTCCATTGTTGCTTTTTCAAAGAGAATGTTGTCAGCAACAAAAAACAAATGTGTAATAGCCAATCCCGCCCTACCTTGTTTTACTCCACCAATTAATCTGTCTTCCTTTGCAAGGTTCAATAATCTAGAAAATCCTTTCGAACATAAAATGAATAAATACGGACTTAACGGGTCTCTTTGCCTCAGTCCTCGAGTTGGTTTAAACTCCTCTCCTTTGATCCCATTCAAATTTACTGAATAAGATACGCTTTTTACACATCTTAACACCAGATTTACCCATTCACTACAAAATCCAAGTGTTTTCATCATATCTTCCAAGAAGGCCCATTCAATTCGATCATAAAGTTTGCTCATATCGAGCTTTAAAGCAAATGATCATGTCTTTCCTCTTCTTTTCTTTTTAAGAGAATGCAATACCTCATAGGCGATGAGGATATTATTTCTAATCTACCTTCCCGGAACAAACGCACTTTAAGTTTTGTCAATTCTTAACTCTAGAATCTCTCGCAATTAATTAATCAATATTCTCGATATTCTCTTATAGATGACTGTGCATAGACTAATTGGCCTATATTGGCTCATATTTTTTTTCTCTTCTACCTTAGGAATAAGGACTATATTTGTTCTATTAACATCTTATAAACTTATCCCATCATTCAGCACCTCAAGACAAAACTGAATTACATTTTCCCCAACAAAGTGCCAATGTTTTTGATAAAAAATTACAAGAAAACTGTCTGTACCTGTTACTTTTAATGGAGTCATCATTTTTAATGCATCTAGCATCTCATCCTTCATGAATTCTTTGATTAGCTCCAGGTTGTAGTGAGTTTCAATGCATGGCTCTATCCTCTCCATTAGGCAATTACTTTCCTGCACAAGCTTAACTGAAAATAATTCTTTAAAGTAATTTGTTGCAAGTCCAAGAATATTGTCCTCCCCTTTAATCATGATGACATTATCGTCTTCCAAGGAGTGTAGTAATTTCTTCTTCCTCTTTTGAGCTGTAACAGCCCGATTTCTAGTGCTGTCGAAAATAGTGGTTTCGGGACAACTTCGACGAGTCGAGTCATAAAACTTTTCATTTTAAATATTTTTGGTGATATATGCATCGTATGAATTATGATTCAAAAATATTATTGATTAGATAGTTAATTGAATAGAAAGGACTAAATTGTAAAAATGATAAAAGCATACATATTTAATTAGAAGGACCAAATCAATAAATTAACCAAGGGAGTATTAGTTAGTGGATTGGTATGGTTTATATTGAGTATAAATAGATTTAATTAAGGTTAAAAAAAGGTTTAATTAAAGCCTAATGATAAAAGTCTTAATATTTACGAAATTTCCATTGACTATATATATGAATTAAAATAGAAAAAATTGAAGAAATTCATTATTTCCTCATCTTCTCCATGGAAAAGAAGGGAAAACTAGGATTTCTACATTCAATTTTTGAGCTTTGATTTGAGTAAGTAAACCATGATCGTTTTTAGTAATTTTTATATTTTTGAGTCCGTATCAGCTTAATCTAGCTTATTCAAGGACTAGTTATTTTTGATGAAATTAGGGTTTAAGGATAAAAATGTTAAAAATGGTGAAATTGTTGTACTTAGTGTGAAATAAATGGATTTGTATGGACTTGTATGAGGGCTATGAATGTTCGACTGGTATAGTTTAAGGAAGGAATGGTATTTTGCATGTTTTATGTTGAAAGGACTAGATTGAATAAAAGGAAATAATTAAGGGTAAAATTGTAATTTTCTTAAAAGGACTAATTGGTGTTGAATGACTAAATTATGTAATTTAATGTGAGAATTGAATAATTTGTGAATGTAGACAACGACCGAGCCATTGATAGTGGAAAAGGAAAATTAGCAGAGTAGTCCCTGAAATCCATTCACAACCGCAACACAGTCCGGTAAGTTCGTATGGTTAAATTCTAACTTAAATTGCTTATTCTTATAATATGACTATTGTAGTGAGATGAAATGATAATCGAAGTTGTTGAAGACGAGTGTGAATGAACTACGAAAGATAAACGGGTTCGAGCTATAAACAAAAGGATTCGATGGCTAAGTGTCATCGTGAGTAAATGAATCCTTTGCAGATTGAAGGTCTGATGACTAGGTGTCATCGTAAGTAAATGAATCCTTTACGGATTAAAGGTCCGATGACTAGGTGTCATCGTGAGTAAATGAATCCATGATAGATTAAAGGTCCGATGACTCAGTGTTATCGTGAGTAAATGAATCCATGATGGATTAAAGGTCTGATGACTCAGTGTTATCGTGATTATTAAATGAAATGAATTCTAATGCGAACAAGGGTCCGATGACTTTGTGTCAATTGTGAGTAATAAATGCGAGTGAAACCTACCCCAGATGTAAACAGTGTTCCATTCGGTTAATTAGATTTTTACAACTCTTGTAGTTTTTTAAATCTATTTAACTTTATGTACTTACTATGCTTTAAAGTTGTTACCTATGGATTTGCATTTGTTTTGTAGATTTACTTTTACTGTTCGAAGATCGGATCATCTTGAAGCGTCACTCTATCCTGGAGTTGTTCGGTGGACTTTTACATCACTTGGTTAATGTGGCATGTACTAGGATGATGTTACCTTTTCTTTATACAATGAGTTTGTGAAAGAAAAACCTTGTTATGTTTAATGAAATGTTGGATGTAGATCTAAGTACCTTGTATTGATATAAATCTTGTATTTGTGTTGTCTTGAAATGCATAGATAAAGGTTGTGCTTACATGGAAATAATGAACTTGTGTTTGGTACAATTCTAGAGATTTAGCTTACTTGGTTCAGTAGAACCCATGTGTGTTTCGGTAGAAGTGCAAGGTAGGAGAGAGGTTTTATACTAACTTGAGTTGTATTGGTAGTTAAAGTTATGAGTATCGGTAGTTGTATGTACGGAAGTATCGATAGTTTGCATGCTTATATCAGTAGAAAATACAGGATGGAAATTTAGCTCTTTAGAGTTTTTAGTATCGGTAGATGCATGACATGTATCGGTAGAACTTATACTTGTATCAGTAGAACTAGTACAGATATCGGTAGAAATCTGTACTATTTAGAATTGTTCATTGAATTGACTACTACCGATACTTGACCATCAGGTACCGGTAGAAGTCCCCTAAAATGTTAGAAATTCCATTTTTTACCCTTGACAAAATAATGTTATGTTTAGATATTGTTTAAAGTTATGAGAAATGATTTTTGAATTGAATAAAGATGTGAACAGTCGTATGTGTGTAAAAGATAAACTGTATAAAATGAATAGAAGACACCAAAATCCTAACCAACGGTAATACTCGAGATTTGGGTGTTACATGAGCGGCCAATCTATGGAAATATGTTCTATTTCGATCACCCCATTGAAGCTAATTAGACCTAGCCCATTATGCCCAGTATAATTCTTCTTTATCCTGCTTCTATATTCAGTGCTAACTTGACTTTTGCGATACTAGCAAGAGTTTCCTCCTTGAGATCTTCCTTGCTCAACTTCTCAAGTTCGTCCAACAACTCCTTTTTCTTATTTGTTCTCTTCGACAGTGTTTCAGATGCCCACTTCTGTAAGTGTTTTCCCAAACCTGCCAATCTATTAGGTAAATCGCGAATTTCTTCTTTCCATCCAATTTGGACTTACTCTTCAAAACAATCTTCTAACATCCAGTCTACATTAAATCGAAAAGCACATTCTGTATTCCTATTGTCCACTCTCTTTTGATCATTCAAATGAATTACCACTGGACAATGATCTGAGAAACTATGTTGGAGATGCTTGATCGTGTATCTTGAAAATCGATCCCACCAAGCCATGTTAGCTACCCCTCTATCAAGCCTTTCCCTAATATTATTCTCCACGAGCCTCCCCCTTTCCCAAGTATACCATTAGCCTGTAAAACCGAAATTGTTAAGCTCACAATCTTCTAGAGCTTCTCTAAACATTAGAATTCGTCTCTCGTCACGTAGTCTCCCTCCTTTCTTTTCAAAGGAAAACAAAATTTCATTAAAATCACCCACCACTAGCCAAGGCTGATTGCTAGATCCTTTTATCCTTCAAAGCATATTCCATGATTCGCGTCTTTGGCTCTTTACAGGGGCTCTGTAAAATCCCGTTAACCTCCACAAATCATTGTTATTATTGTCATCTACCTTAACCTCAATATGCAATCTAGAAAAGCTCTTTAGCGTTACTTTGAACTCATCATTCCAACCGAGTGAAAGTCCACTTTGATCCCTCAACACTTACATCAATGTCATGTATATACCCGTATTTATGACAAATCTTTTCCATCTTTTTGTCATTAACTTTCCTTTCAATCAAGAACACTATCTTGGGCCGGGATTGTCTCAAACTATTTTTGAGACGATTCACTGTTCGTGGTTGCCTAAGACCACGAACATTCCAGCTAAGGATAGTCTTCAGGATTGGTTAACTACCATACTAGTGGCCTCTTCAATGACATCCTTTCCATCAGTATCCATCCCTATTTCATCCCTCAAATTTATTTTGTCTCTTCTTACCGTCTAAAACTTCACATGGGATTTCTTCAAGATCACACATCCTCCCCTTGTCATTATGAAACCCCACACGCCTACCAAAATAATCGATACTAGGGCCATCACCCATTAACATATTCTTTCCCCCCATATTGCTTTTTGTTATTCCCCATGTGTTTCCCCCCTCACTCTTCTTAGCTCCTACACTATACAATGGTAATACTTTCCCACCTCTAACTTATTCCCGAGGACTTTCTCAAAGCCACTTGCTTGGAGTTGGTTCAAATCTTCATGGTGGGGCTCTTAGCGACAAATCCCATCCCCTGTCGTCCTCTTGAATTCCTTGTACCAATCTTAGTAAGCAAAAACTCTCCCCATGACCTAGTCTTCCACAAAGGAAGCAAAATAAAGATAATCTTTCGTATTGGAAGTTCACAAAGGATGTCTTATCCCTCCCATATAAAATCCGTTTCCTTCTTCGAAGTGGATTACAAACATCTATTCTGACTTTGATGCACATGAATTTCTTCAAGCCTTTTGTAACAATTACAGCATCATAGTCCAAGAAATCCACAATAAAATTACCTAATTGTCTAGCCATGCCTTCTGACATACAACCTAGTGGAAGATCGTGTACTTGCACCCAGAAATTTGTGTAAACAATTTGTACCTAAGTTGGATTCTCTCCTTCCTCTAGTCTGTGCAGGACTATTAAATGCCTGTTAAAAAACCACGGCATTCCATCAATAACTCTTTAAAGGTCAAATTCATTATAGAATCGAAACAAGATCCTTCTATCTTCTAGTTTCGATATCATGACTCCTTCAATTGGATGCCAAGTCTCTACCAAAACATTCCGAAGTGATGAGAAGTGAACGACACTATTAGTCAAAGCCTATCCAACTAGGCAGAGCCGAAAATCTTCTTCAATCTCCTCCAACTCATCATGATCCCTAACAGGATTGTTCTCTTCATCCACCAATCTCATACGTGCCAATTCTTCTTCCATTCTTCTTTCTGGTGCGCTGGAACCCATTAATCAAATCAAAAGGATAATAGGTTTTTTGAAAGAACCTATTAATCAAATCAAAAGGATAATAGGTTTTTTGAAAAAGTCAACAAAATTGAGTTGTTTCTCTAAAAAAAACTACCAAACGACGGTAGACAAAAAAAAACTAAAGAAAACCTAACAGAGAAAAAACCCTAAACGTGCGAAGAGCGTAGACTAGTTTTTTGAAAGTTAGTATTTGTATATTCGTGTCTAAATATATATGATATGGTAAATAAATGACAATAATAAAAAGTTTTACATAATAATAATTTAAGTTATATGTTTTGATATTTTCATGAATTCTTATTTTATTTTATATTTATAACATGGGTTATATTTTAATTATTGTTTTACTACCGTATCCAAAATAGTCAAATTTATGCACGTATTTAACATATAAAAATGCTTCAATGCTAAGTTTTAATTTTTTTTTATAAAATAAAATTTTATATTTATGTTTACCCATAAATTTCTATGGATTTATATTAAAATAAATGAATGCAGTGGTGGAGTCTGAAATTTATTTTGGAGGGACCGAAATTAAATGGTGTACTTTTACGATAGTAAAAATATAATTTTATCATTTTAGTAGTCTATATCTTTATAATTTTAAAAATGTTAAATTATATTTTTATCATTTTTATAGGGTCAAAGTGTAATTTTACTATTATTAATTTAAAATTTTATAAATTATAAATAATCTTAAGTAAAAATTTATCATTTTAAAGAACCATGACGCCTTAAACCTCTACTACGCTCCACCAATGTATGAAATATTCATAAAAACATAAACAAAGAATTGGATAATTCCAATATTTCTTTGAAAAGAGCATAAAATTTTCTTTTTGAGTTAAATTTTAAATTAAAATACACTTTTAAAGAGAGAATGTAAGTTTAATTTTAAAAATTACATTATTGAAAGAGACAACTACAAACTTCAAATATGAACTATAAAACAGATTTTTTTTTAAAAAGTTGACAAAAAATTTTAAAAAGCTTTATTATTATTTATTTTAGAGTTCAAAAAATTACTTTATTATTCTTTTTTAGTGTCCAAAAATTTACTGTAATTAAATGTTAACTAGAAATTCTATCACACTCGTATACATGTTGTAACCATGTACTTAGGGCACAAAGAATGAAATGAATGGATTGAAACTAATTAATTATAACACATAAAATATGTATAATATTAAAATAAAATAGATTAAATTGTGAATAAAATGAAATTCAAACGTGTAAATACTTTATATTGAGATTACTAAATGTACTACAATTGTTTATCATAGTGTTGTCATCAATCTTAAATTAGTGTCGAGATAACTTGCAACACCAACTTAATCAACAACCTTATTAATACTAGATTTCATAACTGAATTGATGTCTAGTAGACTCATGACATTAACTCAGACAACCATTTCATATATAGGATAGATACACAAATTTGGGGAGAGAAAAACATTTTATGTTAAATGTTAATTTTTTTTAAAAAATTACTTAAGAATTATTATTGGTTTAGTAGCAAGCTGCAAGAGTCACACGGGTTGGGCCATTCTACATGGCCGTGTGACTCACACAGATAACTGTTGTTGCAGTAATATTGGTGAGATTAACTACTGTGTACGGATAAGGTGACACCGTTGAATAATAATATGACACTTTATTATTAAATAAAATAAAATAAAAAATTGTGAAAGACCTATAAATAAAGGATGAGTATTTGGTACATTGACAATATATATTTTTTATTCCACAAGCAATTTTAAAAAAGTGACATGTGCTTTTTTTTTAATATTTATTTTTTAATATTTTATTATACTCGTATGGGACATTTATCAATTTTTGACCCTACTTATGGATTTTAAGAACTCTAGTGGCAATGTACAAGGTAATTTTCCATAAATATTAGACTTTATTTAAACATAATTAATTATAAATTAATACTAAAACCCTAAACCTAAAGCTCTTAAATTATAAACCTTTAACTCGAGATCTTAAAACTCAAAAATTATTAATATTTATTTATAATAGTTATGAGAAATTTAACCCCTCCAAACCACGTTGATTCCCTAAACACTAATCATTAATATTTTGACCACAGTCTCGGCTCATTTCACTTCCTGCGAGAACACTAACTGCACCCACAACACGCTTCTCAGCCTTTGGGTATATGATATATAGATATATGATAGTTGGAACTTCGAACGAGCAATAATATAGCTTTAGGATTATGTTGTAAGCCTTCCTCATGGTGGTTGAGCAAGAATTATGATTAATATGCATTTGTTCTAGTTTATTAATATCGTTGAGTAAGAATGTGTTGCTTGAGACAAATAGTAAAGAAGTTACTTAAAAAATTCAAGCAATTGGAGAGAAATAGGGTTGCTCAATAGTGATACACACCATTAAGAACCTACTTCAATAAGATTGGACGACACGATTAATATTTGTGTTCAGAGAGGACAACAAGGTAGTAGATGGTTTGGCAAATATAACTTTCTCAACATCGTTGAGTAAAAATATATTCAAGCAACCACCGAATGAAATCTTTCAAGTACTACATAAAAATCTTCCTGATATAATGTAATCTTCTATAAATTTACATTGGTTTAATCTCTGTTTTGTACCAAAAAACTTATTAAAAAAACTTTGTTAATATATTAACATGTTCTTCTGTAGGAACAAAATCAATCATTAACTTTCCATCAAGCACTTTCTCACGCACAAAATGCAAGTCTAACTCACAATACTTAACACTAGCATGGTGAATTGGGTTTGCTGCCATCAACACATTGGATGTATTATCACAGCATAATTTTGGTTGTGCAACAAGCTCAAGTCCCATCTCCTTAAAGCAACTGTTCTATCCAGACCACCTCAGAAACAGAGTTGGCAAGACTATGATAATCTACTCTAATCTGGACGTCGAACGAGAAACCACATGTTGCTTCTTCCAACACCAAGCAACTAGGTTGAACGTCTATCATCAACACACGATACCCAATTAGAATATATATCTCATGTATTATTGGTAAATAATAATATCATATTTTATTATTAAATAAAATAAAATAAAAATAATGGAAGACCTATAAATAAAGGCTTCATATTCACATGATAGATGAAATTTGTAGGTCATTCTACTTCACGACACTACAGTAAATTCAAGCATTCCTTAAAATTATAATCATGTCTATCTCAAACATGAATAAAAATAAATATGCAAACTTTTAATTTTCAATCACAAGAAAAAAAAACAATTTTTAGCTAAATGAAAATGTGTACTATAGAACGTATTTTTCTTTCTCTCTAAAACAGTGTAAATCGATAAATTTAAAAAAATGACACATTTTCTTAAATTTCTTTTTTTTTCAGTATATATACATAAATTAACCAAAATTTAATGTAGCCATTATTATAGATATTAAATGCTGGTTTATTATCCATTTTCCGCTTTTTTTGGTGCCCAACTTTATTTATTAGCTTTTTTATATAATGCTACATTAAATTTTGGACTATAGAAAAGAAGAAAAAAAAGTCATATTTTTATTTAAATTATTTTAAAAAAATATTTGGTACATTATTAGTAGAGTTTTTAGTTTCGACAAGTAAGATTAGGGATTGACAAGCATCCTATAAGATATAGTAAAATATTAAAAAATAAATAATTTTTTAACACCTTAAACCCGACCTAGACGTAACGACTGAATCAAGAATATCACAATGTCACCACAGAAAAAAGCACCATAACACATTGAAAGCAAGTAGACAGTTATGTCATATATGGATAGTAAGCTCAACACCAATTTAAAGCACCAACACAATTCAAAAGTTCCACACTTAAATGTCTATCATAGCATACTAATAAACTAGCTATAAGTCCTAAGAGTCCTAGAATAACCGAGCTCCTCGTCTGCCGGCCATAAAGATTGGAAAAACCCTGAAACACCATTAAATAAGTCAGTGCAAGATATAATGATATTTCAAAAATTTCATTATCACAATCATAGAAACCACTATTTCAGTTCTATAATCAAATTCGTAAATCTCAGTCAGATAGGCAATTGTATAGCAATTCAGTTCTACAAATACAATCATAATTATGCATACCTACCCTTGCACACCATCTTTGTTCAACCCCAACACACCAATTTCCAACCCTGCACACCATAGAGTGTCGATCTAACATATTGCAGTGTTTACAATTTCACTGCCAGTTCAGTGGTATTCTTGTAGTGTTTAAAGTGTCATTGCCATTTCAATTATAATATTGCAGTGTTTACAGTGTCACTACTAATCAGTTATAATCTTGCAGTGTTTATAGTGTCACTGCTAATCGATAAATATTCTCGAGTGGTGAAACCACCGTAACGATTCAGTCACTTCCTTCGGCTCATAAGCCCACCCCATGCAGATGCAAAACGAATATCAATTCACACATCTCAATGCTAACTCAATGTTTCAGACATATTTATAGATATTTCAGATATTAACAGCACATAGATAATCAATCTCATGCTCAAAATCAAGTTGCAAACATGCATAGCAGCTTTCACTAATCAATTTTGGTCATACAAGTTCTACGGTCACCTTACACAGAGTTTACGCATGAATACACATTGCACACGACCATCTACTCGCCCGTGTGTCTAGCCCGTGTGAACAATGCACCTCAAAAGCCAGAACAGTATATTCACATGGTTTGGCACACGTCCATGTGTCCCAAGACAGTATACACACACGGTCTAGTACACGCCCGTGTACCCAACCCGTGTGTCCCCTGTATGTTAATTCCCAAAACAGTATGCACATACGGTCTGACATACGTCTGTGTGCTCAACCCGTGTCTCACTAAATAATATGCACACACGGTTTGGCACACGCACGTGTCTAGCCCGTATGTCTCCTGTACCTTGTTTACATGGCACACGGCCTAGACACACGCCCGTGTACCCTTGAACAGAAGCAAAAACTGGGTAAAAATGCAGAAAAATTACAGGGAAAATCAAGGGTTTTCGATACCCTATGTTACAGAAGCAAAGTAAATCCACAATGAAGTTTCCTAGCATCTAAATGAAGCAATAGGAGTTCAAATTCACAGTCAATTCCAACGAATTAACAAGCAACACACTCAACGAAGCCATCAAATGCTTGATATAACTTTCGTCTCACAATCACGGTACCTTTGATTCCGACGAGTCGAATCAAACGTTACGTAAACTGTAGAGTTCACTACCGTCCAAAGATCCTCCTAAAACATCACAATCAAACACAACGTACAAATTGTACGATTTCAGAGAATTACCCAAAACTTACAACAAGTTAAAAATGAATAATTGACACGTTCTACTCAAGTCGAACCCTGTGATTCCTATATCTTACCAACGATGTTAACGAGCAACAAAAACCACGTTCAACCGTACTTTTACCACAATCAGAAACAAACAAATAAATAAAAATTAAATAAAAATAACAAAAGGAAAGCAACAAAGCTATGGAAGAATGAAGAAGTTTTAACAAAGAACAGAATGTTTTTAACAGTTTATTTTAAAAGATCAAATTCGCAAAAAGGGTAAATAAGAAAAAAAACGTATCTATATAAACTCGTACGTGTACGTAGAGATATGAACACGAGACCCACGAATAGACAAATATATGCATGACTATTGAACGACTAGGTTCATCGTTGAAACCAAAACGCATAGAAGTTAATTTATGCTCCCATTTCACGATCTTAGATTCGGGAAAAGAGAAACATAGAAATTTAGATTCAAAAGGTACAACTCGAACCTTAGATCTCAAGTGGACAAATAGAGTAAAAAACCATTGTAACAGTGACAGATTCAATGTTAAGCTCACACAAAAAAGGTTTAAATTTTTGGGGCGTCACAACTCTCTCCCCCCTTAAAAGAAATTCCGTCCTCGAAATTTTCCTGAATTGAACAAATGTGGATATTGATGACGAATCAAATCTTCAGGTTCCCAAGTGTCTTCCTCCGTGTCGTGATTCCGCCACAGAACCTTAACCAATGCCATAGTTTTCCTTCGCAAGACCTGTAAGACCCTAATTTCACCCGATCCCAAAAGCCCAACAGAAATAAAATAAAACCAAATAAAAAAAGTTTTATTTAATCCATTAAAAGTTCAATTACAACCCAAGCTTACAAAGCCCAAATAGCCCAAACACAGTCTGGAGGCCCAAAACATTAACACAAAAAGTTGAAACACTAAAAACCCTAGCATCCAAGCTTCAGCCGCCGCCTCTCCACGTCATCACACGCCATGTCAACGCCATATCAGCATCACGTCAGTGCCACGTTAGCCTCGTGACTCCTCGTCTACTGACCGTTGACCTCTCGACTCCCGAGACCGTTCCTCTACCCGAAGTCCCTTCTGCTGCCCCTTGCACCAAAATGGCAAGGTTGCTCTTCCCCAACATCATTGACCCTAACAGACGCCCTGCCACCATACCACTCCGATGCTACCTGCAACAAAGAACAGAACAGACGACAGAGAACAAGGAAAAATATAGAGCAAAAAGAACAGTAACGATGTAAATTTCTTTGGCTATAAAAGCCATTACTATGAATTTGTAAAAGGGAACACAAAAAAATACAAAAAAGGAAGAACCAATCGAATCAAAATATTATTTTCGCAAGGAATCAGTGAAACGAGCAGAAATCATAGCATCTATGATTCAAAGGTAGCAAACTTCAAACCGATCTATTTTTTTATATATATTCGAAATCGTGTATATATATATATATATACTCGTAAAATCTAAGACAATAATATAAATAAAAAAGAAGAATAAAAAGGTTTAAACCCTAAGAAATAAAAGAATAGATTTCGAAAGTTAATAAAAAAGGATTTTTGTAACCTTTAAAATTTGCACAGATTTAAGTTTAGATCTAGATCCATTTTTTTTTAAAAAAACGAGAAAATTCTAAAAAAATTAATGAAAAACAAATTCTAAAAAAGAAAAAATAAAAGAAAATCAAAACTTTTTAAAAAAAAAAAGAGCATCCAACCCAGATTAGGGTTTATAATTTTAAAAAAAAGAAAGAAAACAAAACTTTTGTTGTTTTTATGAAAATCTAGGCTCGATCTTGTTAGATCGAAGCCTAGATTTATTTCTTTTCAAAAAAAATCAAAAAAGGGAATGTTTACTTACTTAACTGTCGTGGACGGTGGTGCGTGATGATCGAAAATGGCGGAGGTACGACAGACCGAGGATTGAGCTTGCGTCGGAGGTGATTAGGGTTTGAGAGAAAAATAAGAGAGAAAAAGTGGGTTCTTAGGAGAAAGAATGATAAAATGAAAATTTTTCAGAAATTTTGGTTTAAATACCCTAAGGTAAACGACACAGTTCCAGACTCTGTCAAGGTAACATTGAAACGCTGCTGTTTTGGAAGCAGATTTCTTTGAAAAATAAAAAGGAAAAATTTCCTTTAAGGTCCCTTTGGTTTGCAAGCAGTAATAACATGGTCCTTCCTATTTTATTTCCTCCTCTTACGACGTCGTTTCATGCCAAACTTCAATGGCTTTGGACGACAGCATTTTTTTAACAACAAATTTTCAAAATAAAAGTGAGAAATTTTCTAGCAAAGTCCCTCTATGTTTTTTTAAAGTCAGTCCACTTATCTTTTTTTTTTAAATAGCAAACATATATTACCTTTTTTTTAATTTAATCCATTTTCCTTTATTAAAATTTGATTTTTTTGTTTCTTAAAAAAAAGATCTTTGTTTTGTGCCTTTTTATTTATTTTCAGTTTTTCTTAAAAAATTCAATTCCTTTTATTATTTTAACCTGTTATTTTTTTATACTTAGTTAATCAATTTATTTTATTATACTTATTTATTTGACATTTTGATTCTTTATTAAATCACACGTCTACCCTTCTCTAATATTGTTTGAACCTCCTTTAATTTGTTTTTTCTTGCTCATAAAATTTGCTCCATGTATATATATTTTCTTACCTTCTCATTTTAATTGCAAATTGAACGTGCATTCAGCCAAGTTTTTTTTAGTAAAAGCGTTTTGATAAAGTGAAATGTTGTCATCTTTTTAGAGGCAATATTCATTGCTCAAAGAATTCGATGGAAACGTGCTCCAATTTACGGGGTGTGATTTTATTTTTGAATTTACACAATCGAGTATCTTTTTTTTTATATTTAAAACATGCACATTTTTGCTGATGAATGTTCTGTCTTTTTTGAGTGTCCAAGACATCGAGTTCCTAACTTACGGGATATAATTCTCAATTTACTTGAAAAGAAAAAGATTGGTTATTCATGAATTTTTTTTTACTTCAAAATATATCATTGTTTATATGCTAAAAGATCATATCTTAAATTTGATCAATCGATAAATGATTTTTATTTGTCTGAGTATTTGAAATATTGTGTCCCTAACTTACAGGACATGATTTTTCTTAATAACTCAAAATAAAAAAAATCATTTTTCGTAAGATTTAAATTTTTAAAAAAGAAATATTATCAAATTGTTTCATTCGACATGATTTAAGGATCACATTTTTAATTTTCTTCAAATTCTCGATTTTCAAACAATAAGATATTAAATAATCAACTAGGTATCAAGTTTTTTGGATGTGTGAGGAAGGAGGCGTGTGAGGATGCTAATCCTTCCTCACACATAACCAACTCCCGAACCTATTTTTTGATTTTGAAGACCAAAACTTTGTTTAAATAAACTTAAATATTTTATGGTGATCCAATCACACCAAATTAAAATATTGGTGGCGACTCCCATTTTTTCGATTTAAAAATTAAAAATCGGGACGCATTTCAAAAATGCTTTCGGCAAGACCTTAATGTCTCACTCAAGAATCTGAACCGGCTCTTCTTCAAAAGTCAGGTCAGGTCTCACCTTGATCTCTTTCACTAGAACAATGTGGGAAAGATCGGACTGATATCTTTGAAACATCGAGACGAGAAACACATCATGAATCTGATCAAGCTTGAGTGGCAATTCAAGCTGATACACCACTGGTCCAACTCGTTTCAAAATTTGATAATGCCCGATGAGTCTCGGACTCAATTTACTCTTCCACCCAAATTGGAGAACCTTTTTTCACAGTAACACCTTTAAGAACACCTGATCACCAACAGAGTACACTATGTCCTTCCTTTTTAAGTCCACATATGACTTTTATCGATCAGAAGAGCTTTTAGACGATCTCGAATCAACTGAATGGTATTCTTTATCTCAAACACTAACTCAGGACCCAGTACCCGTTTCTCACCCAATTCGGTCCAACACAAGGGAGTTCGGCACTTATGACCGTACAAAGCTTTGTAAGGTGCCATTTGTGTACTAGACTAGAAGCTATTGTTATACACAAACTCAATCAACGATAAATGATCTTTCCAGCTACCCTTGAAGTCGATTACACAACTCTGGAGCATATCCTCTAAGATTTGTATAACCCGCTCAAACTGACTATCCGTCTGAGGATGATACGCAGTACTAAAGTCCAATCGAGTACCCAACGCTTCATGTAGCTTCTTTCAGAATTGCGAGGTAAAACGCGGATCTCGATCTGAAATAATTGAAATCGAGACTCCGTGTAACCTAACAATCTCAGCCACATACAACTTAGCTAGCTTATAAAACGAGTAATCGGTTCAGATTGGTAAAAAATGAGCCGACTTGGTTAATCGATCAATAATAACCCAAATGGAGTCTTTCTTAGTGGGCGTTAAAGGTAACCCACTGACGAAATCCATCCTCGCCCGTTCTTATTTCCATTGAGGAATTCTGATCGGTTGCAATAATCACGAAGGTAACTGATTTTTGACTTTAACCTTTTGACAAGTCAAGCAATGCGAAATGAAGGTAGTCACCTCCTGCTTCAATCTAGGCCACCAGTAAATCTCTCACAGATCTCGATACATCTTGTTTCCGCTAGGATGCATAGCGTAAGGGCTGCTATGAGAGTCCTATAGGATTGATAATCTCATTTCAGAATCTTTGGGTACACAAACACGACCCTTGAAACACAAAATCCTAACACTATTCAACCTGAATTTAGTCTTGCTACTCGATTCAACCATACGTAGATGATGAACCAAAGATTCATCTTGTAACTGTTTCGTCTGAATTTGATCAACCCAAGATGGTTTCAACTGAACTTCGACTAACAAAATGCCGTCATCACACAATTTCAATCGAGCAAACATCGCTCGTAAACTAAGAGCGTCAACTACAACATTAGCTTTACTCAGGTGATACTCTATTGTACAGTCGTAGTCCTTGATTAGTTCAACTTATCTACGTTACCTTATATTCAACTCCTTTTAAGTAAACAGATACTTGAGACTTTTGTGATCGGTATAGATTACAAAATTCTCACCATACAGGTAATGTCACCAGATTTTCGACGTGAACACGACCGCAACTAGCTTAAGATCGTGAGTAGGGTAATTGCCCTCATGTGTCTTAAGCTGTCGAAATGCGTACGCTACCACTTTGCCATATTACATTAAAGAACAGCCTAAGCCAACGTGTGATGCGTCACTATAGAGTACAAACTCTTTACCCGATTCAGGCTGAACCAACACAGGAGCTTGCGTCAGAATAGACTTAAGATTCTCAAAGCTCAACTAATGCTCCTTAGACCACCTGAACGGAATACTCTTGCACAGAATTTTAGTTAGAGGAGATGCTATCAAGGAGAACCCCTCGACAAACCTTCAGTAATAACCCGTTAAACCGAGGAAACTTCGAAGTTCAAACACATTCTTTGGTTGTTTCCACTCAACAACCACTTCAATTTTCTTAGGATAAACTCGGATCCCCTTAATAGTCACTACGTGTCCTAGAAAGGAAACTTCAGACAACCAAAACTCACATTTACTAAACTTCTCGTAGAGTTACTTCTCACGAAATGTTTGAAACACAATATGAAGGTGCTTGTCATGTTCAGTCCTAGTTTAGAGTAGATCATAATATCGTCCATAAAGACCACTACAAACTGATCCAAGTACGATTGAAACACCCGATTCATTAGATTTATAACCACCACCGGAGCGTTCGTTAAACTGAGCGGCATAACCAGGAACTCATAATGTCCATAACACATTCTGAAAGTCATTTTGAACACATCTTCCTCCTTATCTTTAAGTTGATGATAGTCAGATCGAAGATCAATTTTTGAAAATACTGTGGCTTTACAGAATTGATCGAACAAGTCGTTAATTCGCGTCAAAGGATACTTTTTTTAATTAGCTTATTCAACTGACGGTAATCAATACACATCTGCATCGTACCGTCCTTCTTCTTGACAAACTGAATTGATGCTGCCCACTGGGACACACTTGATCAAATAAACCCTCGATCGAGAAGTTCTTGCAATTGAGCTTTCAATTCAGTGAGTTCCTTCGGTGCCATGCGATAGGGAGCAATTGACACCTAAGCAGTACCCGGTAACAAGTCGATACCAAACTCAATCTCTCAGGTTGACGCTACGCTCGGTAATTCATTAGGAAAGACATCTGAAAAATCCCTAACTGTCCGAATATCACTGTCAGTTAGCTTAATTGGTACGGAGCCAGAGATGAGAGCAAGGTATGCCTTGTACCCTTTTCGAACTAACCTCTCATCAACAAGGGCAAAGATAATATTAAAGAGGTAATCTCGTTGCTCCTCGACCACAACTACCTCATTATCCTCTTGAATCCTCAAAGTAACCCTTTTAATCGCGTAGTCAAGATTAACTCGATGTTCCACAAGCCAGTCCATACCCAGTATCAAATCGAACTCCTCGAATGGAAGCTCCATCAGGTCTATCGGGAAGGCAATTCCTTAGATCTCTAACGGTACCCGTTTATACACTTTGTCAACCCGAACAAACTGACCTAGAGGACTAACACAAGAAATTACACTAGCAGTTTCATAAATATAATACTAGCTATGTAGGAGTAAGTAGAATCAATATTAATCAAAGCAAAATACGTACAGAATAAATAAAGAACATACCCGCAATAACATCGGCGTCGTCCTTATCCTCATGGTGTTTAGCCGCATAAACAAGTACTGGCTGTCGGGCCTCTGTTCGGTGCCCCACGAGCTCTACCAAAAATAATACAGCCCCTATCGAAAATAGTACTACCTCTACCAGTGCCTCGACTTCTAGGTGACGGCGGTGTCGCTCTTACAGACTGAACTGTGCTCACAACTATTACTAGCACAATCACTGGTGCTTAATCAAGTCGGTGCAGATAGTATCACACTTTATGCTCTAGTGATCTACAACGAAGACATGCTCTTGTCTTCCTCCAACACTCACCAGAATGGCATCTGCCGTAATAGTCATAACGCATTATCGTGCTGGGGCGTTGAGTCACACCAATAAATCCTGTATCACGCTTGATTCTACTATGAGCCCTCACCTATTCCTTTTTCACATGCCCAGTGTACTTAACTTCCCTAATGATCTTCACCTTATCAACCAACAGGCCAAAGACTCGCTCCCTCTAAGAAGTAATCAGAATTTTCAGCTCATATCAAAGTCCATCATTAAAATAGACATACTTATCATACTTTTTCGCCACCAAGGCTTGCGCATAACGACTCAATCTTAAAAATTCAGTCTCACACTCTACTACGGACCTATCTCCTTGCTCTAGGTTCATGAACTTGCGACGTCGAGCCTCGATATAATTGGCTTCGATGTACTTGCCCTGAAAGGCACTCTTAAAAGCATCCCATATCACTACCTCGAATTGGAGGCCTTTTTTAACAATCAACCACCACTTGTAAGCTTCATTGCAAAGTAGGGACACTGTACCTCTCAGTTTCTCTACAGGAGTACAATCCAAATCATTCACAATACACTCGATGGCCTCGAGCCAGTACTCGACTACAGTAAGGGCAACTCTAGTGACACCCCTAAATAACTCAACTCTGTTCGAACGGAGCCATTCAGTAACTGATCCTCAAGCTACGAATCCAGTACGAGCTCCATCAACCCTATCCAACACACATAGTATCGTTTGGGACACAAGATCACCCCCGATCAACTCAATCTCACTAGTAGGAGTACCAACAGTCTCACTGGTCTCTAGAATAGGATGTTTCCCATGGAGAATGACTCGGCTCGAGCTCCTCCTCGATGCCCACACGTTCCATTTCTACGACTTCCTCGCGAACTCATGCTTTTAATGACTACAACATCAAAAGTACACAAGTCAGTTTAACATTTTACTAGAGTTTCTCGAACACGTGATACAAATAATAGCTCAAACATAGATTCAGTTATCACGGTACAGTAGGCATATTAACGTTATAATAGATACTTTTAGGTACGGCATCAAAAAATCGATCTTTCTAAAATCAGTTATTCAGTTCCTACTTTGATAGGTCTCATTTTAACTACACCAATAGACCCGCTACACAATTCGAGTGTTGTCAAACCTGGCTCTGATACAACTAAATATAACACCCTAAACCCAACCTAGACAGAATGACCAAGTTAAGAATGTCACAATGTCACCACAGAGAAAAACATCATAACACATTGAAAGCAAGCACACAGTTATGTAATATATAGATAGTAAGTTCAACACCAATTTAAAGCATCAACAAAATTCAAAAGTTTCACACCTAAATATCCATCATAGCATACTAATAAACTAGTTATAAGTCTTAAGAGTCCTAGAATAACGGAACCTTTCGTCCATCGGCCATCAAGACTAGGAAGACCTTGAAACACCATTAAATAAGTCAGTACAAGATATAATGATATTTCACAAATTTCATTATCACAATCGTAAAAAGTACTATTTTAGTTCTATAATAAAATTCACAAATCTCAATCAGATAGATAGTTGTATCGCAATTCAGTGGTATAGTACAAATACAATTATAGTTATGCATACCCACCCTTACACACCATATTCGTTCAACCCCAACACACCAATTTCCAACCCTGCACACCATATATAGGTACCCATGACTAACCTCGAAATCATTCATCGGGACATTACTGTTTACCTTGTTGGTCTCATCTCTTTCAAAATCAGACATCTCTACTTTTATCTGTAAAAATTATGGTTAGATCGGGTTCATCTGTATCACACTATCACAAGTTTATATGGCATGTACTACTAGATCATTTAATACAGTCAATACAGTCCAAAAAATGGCTAAATCGTAAGCTCTAATACCACTAAATATAACACTCAAACCCTGAAGCCATCGTCGACTAGGGTCTCGGTGTCACTCTATTCATCTATCACTATTCATTCTTTGAAGTCATATCATTTGATCTTACATTATTAAAGAAATACATCCAACATGCCATAAATTATCAATTAATTATAATCACCATTCAACAAGGGTAAAAAAGTCATTTCAAGGTTTTTAGAGACTTTTATCGGTACTTGTTGAACAAGTATCAGTAATTGTCAAGTCAGTAAACAGTTCAAGAATAGTGCAAACTTCTACTGATACAAATGATAGTTCCGATACAAGTGACTCTTTTACCGAAACAAGTCTTACTTCTACCGATACTAAAAACTCCAAATAGCCAAGAAGTCTCACCCTGCAACTTCTACTGATACAAGTATACAAATTACTAATACTTCTAAGTACAGAACTACCGATACCTTATATGCAACTACCAATATAACCCAAGTTAATGAACAACCTCTCTTTTTTCCTGTACTTTATCGATACATGCATGAGTTCTACTGAAACAAGTATGCAAAATCTCAAGAATCATACCAAAATACTAGTTTATCAACACACATCATTCTTAACTTCAAAAAATGCATTAAGCCAATACAAAATCCATTGTTTCCAAGTCATTGCATTATGCCTCTAAGTCTATATTCTAACTTGAGCAAACATACATTAATACATTCAATATTTCATCAAACAAAATAAGATCAATCTGAATTCAGATACATAAAGCAAAAGATAACATCATCCTAGTACATGTCATAAGACCAAGTGATTTAAAACTACCAAACGAGCTCCGCGATAGTGTGACTTTGAGGAGATGATTTGATCTTCAAGCAGTAAAGTAATCTACAAAATAACAATAACATCTTTAGTAAGCTTCATAGCTTAGTAAGTTCGAAGAGTTTAAAGAGTTACCAATCATATGCATAAAGCAGTTATAACTCAACCGCGCTAGCATGTACTGTTGCTTCCTCAAACCATATTTAGTATTTCAACTTTCCTGTCTGTAATTTTTCTGTTACCAGTACTCGATGCTGCTCACACGAGCTGTTGAGGATTCACAACATATGCGGTACCTCAACCATCGGTACGGTATCTGTTTGTAAACTGTCCCCTAACGATGTTGCTCACACGAGCTGTCAAGAATATGCATTCAAGCATAAATCTCAGCCATCGTAGGGCCTATAATCCATTAAATATTCATCTCTTTTTTGACTCATTATGCTGCTCACACGAGCTGTCGAGGACTCGCAACATATGCGGTACCTTAACCATCGCGTCGATTTCATTTCAACGGCTTTAAGCTTATTATCTCTTTCGTTTCGTTTTCTTTGATCTCGTTGAAACCAAATGCTTCCATTTGATACCATTGATAAGATATATACAGACAAGAGACATTTAGATACAAATTTACATTACGAATTTACCGGACTAAACTGCAATTACGGTTAGACTTTAAGGACTATTCCGTTAATTTCTCTTTTCAGTAATCTAAGGCATGATCGTAGTCTACATCTACAAATGATCCAATTCTCACTTTAAATCATACAATTAGGTCATTTCGCACAATTTAGTCCTTTTTAGGAAAATTACAGTTTTGCCTTACTATTTTCCTTTTATTCAATCTAGTCCTTTCAAGCATAAAACATGCAAAAAAACCTTTCCTTTACACAACCAACCATAGCCGAAATCCTTAGGGCATTTACCTAACCCCCTTCACACATTCATTTTCACAACAATACATGTATTTTCATCATTTTTACATTTTAGTCTTTAGGCCCTAATTTCATCAAAAATCTCTTTACAAAAAGATCTAACCCAAACATCAAACATTCAAATCTACCAAAAGCTTTCAAGATCAAGCATTTTCAACAATGGCAAGTTTTATAACATTTGAGAGATTCACAAATTAGCAGATTAGTTAGATTAAGTTAGTACGGACTCAAAAACATAAAAATCACTAAAAACAATTAACATTTGCTTGCTCAAATCAAAAATTCAAGCTTAGGATGTAAAACCCTAATTTTTCTCCTTTTGGCAAAAGGTTGAAGAAGTAGTGAAAATATATGTGTTTTTCTCTATTTTTCCTTTCTTAATTTCATTTATATATATCAATGGTAAATTTGTAATTTTTATAACTTTCATAATTAAACTTCCTTAATCATTTTTAGCCTTAATTAACCATTCCCCTTTAATACCTAAGTGTCATAACATCCCACTATATCTTTATCCATGGCTAATTTACCCCTTTAGCCCTTCTAATCACTTATCTCTATTTTTGTACCCTTTTACGATTGAGTCCTTTCTACTCAGTTCACTATCTAAACTTTAAGATTTCTTATCCAACTTTTAATGCAATTCTAATGACATCATAAATATTAGAATAAATAATTTTTTTAACTCAACTCGTCGAAGTTGTGGTCCCGAAACTACTGTTTCCGACACCATTGAAAATCGTGTTGTTACATCTGTGATCCGCTAATCGAACGGAATATGTATAAGAGGTCAAGTGCAAAGGTTTGCGTATATAGTTATCTTCCAGGAATCAGAAATGTATTCGCCAGAGTTTGACTCGAGGCCACGTTTACTTTTCATCAACCGTGTAATACCAATAAGAGGATATCATTTACCCATGTCTTGGGCTACGAATTCCACTGTTGTGAATGACGCTACATACTATAGAAGTCGTACACTCAATGCACCAGCTTTCGATTCCTTATCTATTCGAGCTCAGGCTTTTACTTACATCAAAGTGTATGAATGTCACAAGTGAATAAATGCAAAAATGGATTCATGATCTATTCTTCTTAGGTCCAGTCTGATGTACTATCTGTCCAGTCAGTCACACCTATGTCTCTATCTTTTGGGAGTCATTCGCTTTGTTACCCAAGACAAAGCATCTCCCTAATTGGACTTTATAGACGAAATATTAGTCTTTCAATCGGTTTGCTCATCTCCAATTAGACTAAGGACATGTTTAGGTTCGTCTACTAATATAAGTTGTCTTTCCGTATAACGATCCGATCACGTAATATCACTTAATATTAGTTTAAAAATTAGATAATCAATGAGCAACATTTGCTTCCATTTTGCTTTGTGTGAAAAACCATGTAAGGACAATATACAAAGTATTAATGTAATTCATGAATAATTTTATGAACCAATCTGTTCAAAAAAATTACAAGTGTACATTGACAGAAATACTACACTTAGGGCACCAGATCCAACAATCTTTTCAAATCATGTAAAAATTATTGTAATGCATGAGACAAGCTAAAAACGTGTTTGACGAAGATTGTTGATCCAACATATCTGGAAGATATGTGATTTGCCTCCGCAAGAAAAGATGTCAACTATCATATACAAATATAACACAACATGTATAGCTCAATTGAATGGTGGTTACATCAAAGGTGAGAGAACAAAACATATTTCACAAAAATTATTCTTTACTCATAATCTTAAAAAGAAAAGTGGTATGGAAGTTCAACAAATTCGTTCTAGTGATAATTTGACTGATCTATTTACCAAGTCATTGGCAACCACAATGGTTGAAAGGCTAGTATACAAGATTGGAATGTGTTGACTCAAAGATATATTGCGATGTATCCATTAGGGGGAGTCTAAAACACGTTGTACCCTTTTCCTTTAATCAGGGTTTTGTTTCATTGGGTTTTCTTGGTAAAGGTTTTTAATAAGGCAGCTTGTAATTGGAGATTGTGTATTTTTTCTTTCATTAGGTTTTTATCCCACAGAGTTTTTCCTAATAAGATTATAACAAGACAAATTTTGTTTGATGGACATTCAAGGGGGAGTGTTGTAAATTCATTGATAAATGGATGTTCATATAACTCCATAACCCCCCAAGAATCCACTTTCTTGCTATTCTTGTAAACCTTAAAAATTTATAAGGTACTTTAATTATGTTAACTAAGCCTTATTGGATAATATATTTTGATATAACAAATTAAAATATTTTTGAATAAAAGTTAAGTAGAACTCAAGATAGAAAGACCTTAGGAAAGCTTCATAATTCTATCGGTAGAACTAAGTCATCTACTGATACAACTTCAATTCTACTGATACCTTGAAGACTTCTTCTGAAACAAGTCAGGTCAATAGTCATGTTCAGCCTCCCCTGACTTCAACCGATACTTTGATGGGTTCTACTGATACCAAATGAAACCCTCAGAGTTCTACCAATACAATAAAGCGTTTATCGATAGAAAGACTCCAACGATCATATTTTGTAAGGTAGAATCTTCTACCGATACAAGTATACTTCTTCCGGAACAAAGAAGTTGCAAACTGCATTTAATGCTGGTTTTAATGGCTATAACGACTCTAATTTATTTCTAACGGCTACAAACGTCCACAAGGTTGTTAAAGGACTTAAATACAAGGTCAAGGCTCCCCATTGAATTCAAGAAAGACAAGAAACAAGTGCTTAACTTCTAAGAACTCATTTTTTAATCTTTTCTCAATCTTTTACCAAATATTTCTTGCAAACACTTGTGAGCTTTCATTGTATTCATTTAGCTCAAGTGTTCTTCTTTGTATTTGTGTTTAATTGGAAAACATCATGATCTTGTAAGGATTGTTTCTTTGTTTGCTTATTTGTTTTTCTTTGAGAGAGAGTTTATACTTAAGGTTTGGGTAGAAACTTTAAGGGAGTTGTATCTTAAGACGTTCGGGTATAAGTCTTAAGAGAGATTGTAAGGTTAAACCTTGCCCTTAAAGGTTATACAAATCTAGTGGATTTGGAAAAATCCTTAGTTGTGGAAAGCTAAGGTAATCGAGTAGACAATTGGGGTCAAACCACTATAAATCTTTGTATTCTTTATTGCACTATTTTTATTGCTTCCACCACAACATCTCAAAGGCTAATTCAACTTCTCTATCAGTAATCTTGAGTTGATCCTTTTGAGCTAACAAATTATATTTATTATAGTTTTGTAACCTGTTGTAATTGAGACCCTATAAATAGACATATATGAAAAAATTTGTATCATAAGTAAAAGTTGAATTATCCCTTTATTTTTCTATTATTCTCTCTAATTATAATTCTCTTAATTTATAATAATAATAATAAATAAAATATATTTTTATTAGTTAAAAAAAAACATAGAAGCTAGAGAGAAGGATGGTTAGATTAGAGATATAGTATTGGCATACATGCCATTTATTAAGCAATTAAAGTTAGTTCAACTTACATGTAGTCTACATAGTGACACAGTGGGATGCATGAAGGGATACCAATTTTTCCCCTCTATAGAAAGGAGACTGAAAGTGTTGTCTGATAATCATCAACCATCATAAATTTTTAAAATATAAGTGTTACGAAAAGACATGAATATTATAAGATAATTTGTTTTAGGAATAGTTTTTTATATTATAAGTAGAGGACGAAAACGAGTGATTTATATTATAGGAAGCAGAGGACGATCAGGAGTAGTTTTCCTATCTTAATTTTTTTTAGTGAAAATTCCTATTTCAATTTTAAGAGCTATATGATATTTATATATATTTTCTTATGTTGATGAATGATAATCGGGACTTTACCCAACAATTATTAATAAGAACCTTTAGTTAATAAATTTAAACAAAAAGGCTAGTCCATCATGCTTCTACGTATTTCTTTTTTTGGTTGCATTAATGCATTTCAATCCACCATGATTGTAATACATGTTTTTCTTAACCCTATACTATACTATCGGTATTTGTGTTAATTAGATTTGTGGGTAATCCCTCATCTCTTTTTTTTTTCTTTCCAACATAGTCTATAATTTAAGCAGTTCGGGTTAGTTTTGAGTCAAGTTAATCTAAATTGAGTTATTTTCGATTTAGATTTTTTAATATTTCAAGTTGAGGTTAGTGTACGCATAAATTTCATAATATAATATATTACATATTAAGACAATATTAAAATGCATATAAAATTTTAATAACATATAATCTTTTTGTTTAATGGTAAAAGTATTATTTTATAAGTATGAAAATTTGGATTTTATCCTAAGAAACCCATTTCCCAGCCTCAATTATAAAAAATTAATGGAAAATACAAATGTATTAAATACATTAAAAATAATATAATTTTTTTCAAAACATTAAAAATATATATATATGGTGGAGCTAAAAAGGGCATGGGCTAGCCATTTTAAAATGGGTTTAGTCTATAAACACTTCTAATGGCAATCTATATGTATTCATTGTTGATGTGATACTATGTTATTTTACATGTCACACAAAAAATTAAATAAAATTTTAAAATATATAAAAATTAAAAAATCATAAAATAGTTATAAAATATTAGATTTAATTGCATCATACATCCCTAAACTTTTACCTTAATTTTAATTGATCCCCAAACTTCAAAACATTCTAATTACATCTCAAACTATCGATGTTATATCAAGCAGATCCTTCCATTATTAAAATCATTAATTTAACCATTAAATAATATGTAAAATTTTATGTGACATAATTTAAAATGAAATTTTTAAATATAAGTAAATTGTTGCCATATAACTTTTAAAATTTAAAAGTAAAATCGAAAAAAAGGAGAGAGTGAGCAATCATTTCTATAAAAGCGTTGAAAACCTCAACACCAAGATTTCTATAACATCTATTTTTACATATTCATTTTTAAAATAAAAATATTTTAAACTGCACCATATAAGATCTAACATATCTTTTAATGTTAAATTAACAATTTTAATAACAAAAAGATGTTATTAATATAACATTGATAATTTAAGGAAGTAATTAAAATGTTTTAAAGTTTGGAGACAAATTTAAAATAAGAGACATAATTTAGGGATATTTTATACAATTAACTCAAAAAATTATAAAAAAGAATTAGATCTTCATCTAATTGGATTAATTTCCTATAATTTTTTAACATAAAAAGATTAAATTTTTTAAGCAGCGAATTGTTGCCGCGTTGCAACCAAATATTAAGGCATTACAGTGTTACATAACAAATTTTGACCGCAACAATCGTGGTGTTACATAACAAATCTTGTCCAATGTCCCCTTGCCATCGTGGCCACCGATGCCAATCTCGATAACACAACTCGAATTGTTGTCGAGGAATTTGGGTTAGCTGATAGGATGTCAATTCCCTAGCACATCCACATTTTGAACTATAGCTCTTGAAGATCTTGTTTACAACCGGCAACGCCACCAGGTCCGGTAGAATTTTCCCAATGGAGCACTTTTTCGCCTGATTCTCGCCCTAAAACTTAGCTAAAAGCTTCCAAACATCGGCGACCAAATCACCTGCCTGCACCATAGACATCTAGACTGAAATGAATAAAGCAGTTCATCTATTAGCATTGCACTGAGATAAAGCATGAATATTACTTAACAACAATATCATGTTTTCATTAATTCCCTCTATAATTCACCAAACAACCAGTACATCTATTGGTGTTTCAAGGCAGATAACTCTTTTTCTCACAGTTCACAGATGAAATACTTAGTACAACCATAAAAGGAAAGGGGGGACGACTCTCAGCAATGTCCCTCTCTTGACAATATATTTAGTTTGTCTCAAAAACAAACCAGATAATACAATCATAATCAACTGCAAGTGGTAGTTTCTGGCCAAGTTTTATGCTGACCCTTCATCTTGCTTTGCTTCGTCCGACTTTTGCTTTGATGGGTCTAACGGAGATGAAATGCCCTCCACTCCCATCTCTGCTTTTAGGTCATTGATGCTTTGCTCCAACTCGTTTATACGGTTTCCCATGTCGTCGAGTGCTAAGGAGTTAAGTAAACAATAGTTTTCCCACAAATAATGGTAATACTATTTTCATTTAAAGTAATGCTAATAATAGTGTGAAACATAACCCAGTTTTGAACTTCTTCAAATCTGGCCAACATAACAATTATTAGATAGAGGTTCACATCATTGTCTCAAAAAGCATCTTAGTCTTATAATCTAAGATTTCCCCATAAGTTGGCAAATGTACATAACTAATATTTAGACAATTCAACCTATTTATGTAACAATAAAATTAAAAGCTCAACAAGAAAACTAGACAAATTTTTCATTATCAAATACGACAAACCATTTACCAGTGACATTTGATATATTTGACAAAGTTGTTATCTTATGAAAGAACATGTGAAAGGATATTCTTGGTGATAATGGAATCAGACATTGTTTGAAACCGAGATTGCTGCAAATAAAATTTTTGTCAATACAGACATAAAATCCAAGAAGAGAGGGTCCAACTATAAACTCACTCACCATTTGTTGAAGAAGATTTTGCACCTATAAAATTCCAAGAAATCATTATCAAAGACTTACATAAGTAAGGGCAAATCAAAAACCTAAGCAAATCACTGCTGATTTACATCCACGAGAGACTATCATCCAACTAGGCAATCTAAAATGTTCCTAATTAATCAAAACTGGCAATGGTTATACCCTCATGGTGCTAGCAAAAAACCATACATTAAAAGCAGTTCTTGTTCATGTTATAATATATATATATATACAGAGAGAGAGAGAGAGAGAGAGAGAGAGAGAGAGAGAGATTAGGAACTCACAAAAACAGTCATATCAGCAGTGTTTTGCTTTGAGTCATCCGAATTTTGCCCATCCTGCAAAAAGTATAACAGTCAGCGGCCATACCACACATCATTAGCATATGACCTTACAACAAAATTAAATCCTTAACTACGCTGAACATGTACTATAACGAACTTTACACAAATAATCAAAATTTCTTTTGAACTTTGGCGGAAACTGCTTAAGGAAAAAAAAAAAAACAAGAACAAGGAGTTTTACGCCATTAATTAAAGTTCGGGTATCAGAACAAGTAAAACCTAAAAAAAAAAAAAAGCAATAAAAAACTACACTAAAACTAATAACAGAGCCCCCATAAATTAAAACACGAACGCCAGCATTTCAAGCACAAACATTTTTAATCCAAAAAAAAGGTGACTAAATATATAATAATAAATCCAAATGAAGCGTCAAAATCCATAAAGATCCACGAGTTTTAGAGAAAAAAGGATCTAAATCAAGTGGCTCATTATTTCAAAATCCTATGAACAATGAGGATTATGAGTTTAGATCGTAGTGTTCTTGGTAATTAAAAAGGATTGGAGCAAAGTGATAATGAGGAAGATTATCAGTTCAAATTATTGTAAAAAGGAAAGGGTGTAGCATTAACCATTGTTTTTGCAGTGGATCTTTGGATGCTCCTCCGTTGCTTACCCGACCCGTAGCTTCAATTTGAAAACTTGGGCGAAATTAAAATTTGTGGCTTCGCTCTCCTCTCTTTATAGGCTGATGGTCCCCTTCCTTTTTCATCCCGGCTTGAACCTTTTATTTACCCAATTGCCACTCCTTCGTGATAAATAGTTTATATTTAAATTATGTAATAAATTTAAAATTTCAAAGTTGAATAATGATAAAAGCATGTAAATTGTAGAGTATAGTGAAAATTAAAATAAATAAAAACACTAGATAATTTTTTTTATATTATTTTATAATTATCTCTCTCAATAATATTATTATTTTAATTAAGTTTGAAAAAATACAAAATCTAAAGGGTATTTATGTGAACGAAGCAAATGCTGAAATGGGAAAAATTAGAGAGTGAGAGAGTGCTTAAGGCTAATAGAAGTGAACAAAATTAATTCAATTTGAAAAAATTAAAAAAAATTCAAATTTCAAATTATTCGAATCGAATTAATTAAGCTAATCGAGACAATTCAATTTTTTTTCACGAATTTCGAATTCGAATCGAGTTAAATTTTCGAATTCGAATTAAAATGATAAAATAAGATTTTTCAACTCGATTAATTCGAAATTTTTTCATTCGATTCGATTGACCACTCACCCCTAACACCTAGTGGATTCAAAATTCAAATATTAAGTAATGGATCCCTTCAAGTGAAAGTCTTAAGATATGCTTTTTGTATTGTATTTTTTCACAAAGGAATGGATCATCATTCATCAAATGCTAAAATAAAGAAAGTTCAGACAAGCATTTCATCAAAGTGAAGTACATAATGATTACTGGCCCCAAAAACAAAGTACATAATGATTCTAGGCACGTGACTCACACATGCATCTAAACCTCTTCCTATATGTGAAGTGTAAATCAAGAATTTAAGAAAGAAAGATACAGTTTGCCTGGATCTCCGCCTTGTAAAAGCTTTGATAAAAGAGTTCAATTTTTTCATCAAATGTTCTGGCCGCGCGCTTCATTTTCCCTTTCGACTAACTGATTTATCGCTCTCATAAGGATTCTCGGGCATAGAATACCATAAACCACACAGTATAAGTAAGTGGAGACAAAGGAGTAGGAGAGACGAATACAAGTTTGATGGAAATACGTTCCAGCACAGCTCGATTCCTACAAAAATCAACATGCTGTACAAACAAAATATTCATGAATTATTACAAGGAACTAACTGCAACCAGTTTATTCAAATCCGGTTTGGGGGTAAAGAACTTACCGAAGCAACGTAGGGAAAGGTGTTATCCACAAAAGGTGAGGCAAACTATAGAAATACCTGCAATCAGATGAGGGATCGGAAATGGTCTGATTCCATGTAGAAGATTTATGTAGAGAGAACCGATTATACATAAACTAGAAAAGTGCTTATCCAGTCATCCAGATACTTGTACTATAGCACAACACTTACCATGAGTAGAATTGATAATGTAATGAACGGGCACATATAATGCCGATGAAGTTTCCAACAAACATCGTTGTCACGATATCTGGATTCATTTCCACCAAGTTTAGTATTGCAATGAAGAGGAACAGAAGGGATAAAGGGATTCTTTTCAAAAAAGAACCCATGGAAGGGTCACAACTTACATTCTTTCTTGAGGGTTTTCGGCCATGCAGAGCAAGATGTTATCAAACAGAAACTAATCCTCGAGCGCAAAAATTTAAAAAGCCCACCTTCATGCCTGCAAGCCATATATAAGAGCAATCAACATGATGTACACAAGTTACAAGCAACTATATAGCCTAAAAGGCTAAAAACTAGAAATTTTATGATAAATTAACACAAATATTCCCCAAATTACATTTTCCTGAAACAAAAATTATTCATGATCACATGTTTATCTCTTTTTACTGAGAACATAAGCCATTTCACTTACTTGCACCATTTATAATGAGCGAATACCACGAGTAATACAAGGTGAGCAACCAGCAAAGAGACAGCAAATTCCTTTGACACAAAAATTGGTTCGGGAACAAACTTGAAGTTGACAGACCTAGCCAAAGGATAAATATCAAAGTTAGAACTCAACAACACCCATCGTTGTGCAAGTAAAATACAGAAAAAGTTTTCTGAAAAACAATGGAGTGCAAAGTGCAGTGCTATTCCCAAAAGACCACTCTAACATACAAAACGTCAACCATTCTCATGCATATAACCACCAGTTAGGAAATGTCATCTTGAACCTTTATCACTTAATTGGCTAAAAGAAAAACATTTATCCCTTCAAAAAAGTTACTATAGAACAGTACTCCTGACCCCTAAAATCTATACAGCTCTTTGTATGAAAAGCTATATTTTTCAGAGGCAAGTTTATATTAAGAATCAAACTACTCTAAATATGTTTAATACCCTCAAAGGCAGTAACAGCACAGACATTATAACGCATATGCACCATGGAGTGCTTTTGCATGAGTTTTAAAATTTAAGTTCATTGACTGCAAAAGGGCACACAATTCTTAAGGAGATCAAAGAAATAATTCCGTATCAAAATGATTTATAAAGAACAAATTTCTCAAGTTCGGAATTCTTTAGGTCATGTTTTGACCCAGCAATACAATATGTAGTCCAATGCACAAAAGAAAATCTAATATGTAACCAAGCTGATGAGGCTATCAACCTAATATTACTTGAAATATCAATAATAAATGAAAATTTACATCAACAATATTTTTATTTACCACCATTCAGAGAAATGGCACTGATTAATCCTGTCAATATGTTAGTAACTGGCAACTAAGGGGAAGGGTGAGCATTTTCAATACTATAAAATTACCAGAAGTGGATGAAGACACGTCCAAGATTAAAGGCTCGCGATATATATTCAATTGGAAATGATAACAAAAATGGCAGCCCCAGCACAATCTGCAGAACCTTTTACTGAGTATGTAGAAAAGAATCAACACACTGGCAGGCAATGCCTCCTGCCACAAACATTAAGTGCAGTAGTCCAACTCACCTAACCACATTGAAAATAAGTTAAGATGCATGGAGATTTATATTTACTTCACATGTTAACAGAGGAAAAGAATTTAATCTATAAAGCAAGGAAGGGAAATTGAAATTGAAATAGAAATCTCGATTAACAGGAAATTTTTAATGCTAATAATATGTCCTCAAGGGCCAAAGAGGAACAGTTGACACACCTGCACAAGTGCCGCACCAGCTAATGCTGATATTACCCCACTGATACTCATAGCCTGTTATAAGAAGTGATAATAAAGAAAGAACTGTTTAAGTATAATATCTAACCTAGTTGCTAATTACTAGAAAAATGTAATCAAGCAGAAGTTAATGCACCTTAAGCATGAGTATAAAAAGAGACGGAGCATAGAGTAGGACATTCATCTTTATCGAAACTGCAGCACTACACATAAAAAAAGAGGCAAAGTAGGATCCACTTCTTTTCTTTTCCTTCTTAGAAGGGGAAAAAGCTACTGATAAAATGAGCATAGTACCTAAAAATAATCAACCCCAAATGCCACCATCCAAAAAGAATGGATCCCATTGCAGCATGGAGGAGTGTCATTGCAAAACAGTCATTAAACAGACGAAGCACAAATATTGAGTGAACTCGCTTTGAAAGACAAAGCAGGATAAGAGCCCACCAAGGAAGCTGCAAAGACGTTTTAAGAACAGTAAATGATAATACAGAAAACCAAGACAACAAAATACAGAGTAAGAAACATTAACAATCAAGAACATTTTCCTTTAAATCACCAATCTCGAGTTTACAAGTTTCCAACTTTTAGAGCACTCAGACAAAGAAATATATTTATCATCTTTATGAATTTTACATACCAAATCATATAACTAATCAGTAACAAAAAGCAAAAATAGCAGTATATTAATGCCTGAACGGTAAACAACAGCAAATTTCATACCACATCGGTCTTTACATAGATTAATAAGACAATTCCCAGGTTTATGATGTATAAAATCCCAAACAAAATCTGCAACCAAAAACAAAATGGAAGTAAGCATAAATAAAGCAAAAATCACAGACAAGAAAATTCAATTTGACTAAGCACTAAGATCACCTGAGCTGGAAAAACTTGTCCTCCAGTAACATACTGAATAGCATAATAAACATAAAGGAAACCAGCTGGGTAAACAAGCGGTCCAGTGTCTCCTTTCAAGTTCTTATAATCCCTTTCTCCTCCAAGAAATCCACTTACCTGTCATCTTAATAAACACTAATTCCACATTATCCCATCAAATAAAAACGAATAGTCGAATTAACCCATGAAGTAAATTAGCTTGATTAGTATAACAAAAGTACTACACCTGAGACATGTAAGCGTCCCAATCTATCTTCGTATCTGAAAATTAAAAACGGGGAGAAGTCACCATGAGTTCAATTATACGGGGAAGAGAAAGAAAAAAAGAACAGTGAAGATTGGGATTTTGGTTATCTTACAAGGGACGTAAGCAATGATAAAGGAGACGAGGAGGGAGTCAATGATGAGTAAAGCCAACGCCATTGTTGTTTTGGGGTTTTTCATGAATTTGCGGATCAAAGAAGATGAAGCAGCAGCTTTTGTCCGAAAGCGTTTGGCATGAGCAGAAGTTGAATTTTTTACTGCCATGGATGTTTTTGTTTCGTTTGTCTGTTTGGGTTGAATTTGGTGTTGGCTTGTGTCTTGATGAAGGAGAAAGAAACTGGAATGCTTGAGTTTTCAGAGAACAAACGGAGGTAAATGAAAGAGTTGGGTACACTTGGGTTTGATTGTGGACCGTTTAATTTGGGCTACATCTGGAAATTGGTCCCGTTTGACGGGCCGATCAACCTAATCTTTAAAAAATTCGAAAAAATCGATTTAATCTAGACCGTTCATGGCCGCATCATCCGGCCCAGCCCGAAAGTCAACCCGAAGAATGGGTTTAGGTAAAAAAAAATAAGGCCCATTTAAAAAATAGGTCGGGTCTCGAATAAAGTATTTTAGCTATCCCGGCCCGACCCAAATTTACTAAAAGACAAAAAAAAGTCTATTTTTTTTAATGCTATTTTCTTATTGTTTTCTCCCTATTTTGTTACAATTCACTATTATTTTTCTACTATTTTGTTGTTATTATTTGGATAGTATATAAAACTTATTTTATTGTTAATTTTGTTATTATTTTAGAGGCATTTATTAATTTTGTTACTATTTTAGAAACATTTATTTGTTAAGTGATATTTATCTTAGTGTTATTTTTTAAAATTTATTTTTAATTTGTTAGGAAATATCTATTTTATTGTTTTTAGTATTTTTAATGTATTATATATATTTAAAAATTATATAAAAATAATATAAAATTTTAATATGAGCAAGCCGGACTGAGCTTTGATTTTAACATTTTTATCTGGGTCGAGTTTAGGAAAAAAATTAGGCCCATTTTTTAGGCTAGACTGGGCTCGGGCTTAGCAAATGGACCTAAATTTTTTGTTGAACCCAACCTGAATTCGATCCGACTCATGAACACCTCTAATTTAATCCTCAATTCAATTAGTTCGTATTAATTTACAGTCAACTGATCCAATCCAAACTATTATTTTAGATTGATTCCCAAATCCACCTTTCTGCTTACCTAAACTAGAACTTAAATTTTTTTTTTTGGGGATAAACAAAAATCAAGGTTACATAAATTTAAATTGGTAAAAAGCATCACTAGCTTTATCTTATTGTAGGATTCCTAAAACTTCATTGGGGGCGTCATAAAAAATATGTAGGTTTGTCTTTTTCACTAAACTCAGCTTAACCAAACAGTTAGCAACTTGATTGACTTCTCTAGGGACATACCTAATCTATCACTGTCTTTCCGTTCTCATAATCTGTTAGACTTTCTTAGCATTGTAATTATTGAGTCTGCCAACACATTACCTTGTAAAGCTTTGATCCCTTCAAATTATTAGTTTGAATCGTGGTCCTTTTAAAACACTTACCAAGTAACACGAATAAATCATCTAAAATACCTCATAGCTCAATTTAAAAAACTATACACCTCCCCAAATAGCGTTTAAACTCCAAAATTCAATTTCCATACTGATTACGCAACACACCCCAACAAATTGATTAACCATGAATATATATTGTATGTACATAATACATAGAAAGTTTATATATTATTAATTTATTAAATATAAAGGTATTAATAATTTAAGTTTAAATTTCTTTTCAGAGAGTAGATTAAAAAGTCTGAATTTAGATTCTATTTTCGTTCTTAAACCATAAAAATAAAATGCATATATTATACATTGTTGGGATTCAATAATATATATTTGAAAAAGTAAAAAACACAAATTTATCGATTCCAGAAATATTTTAAGAATTTTGAAATAATTAAATAGACTTAAAACAAATATTTGAAAAGTTATCATGAATATTATGAGAAATTATTTTATGGACCTTCTAATCACATTATTTATGACTTTTTCCAATTATTTAATAACATTTCAATAATTTTTTCTATATCATTTATATATAATTTTGGAATGTTTTATCCTGATTAACAGTGCTCAGGGTAAAAAATTTATCAAAATTATATATTGATGATATGAAAAAAATTACTAAAATGTCATTAAATAATTAAAAAAAGACCATGAACAATATGGTGAGAATGATCCATAAAATAATTTTTCTCAAATAATAATCCATAAAAACAATACAATTGTAAATTAAAATGGCATAAGTGCAAAATTAGCCCTTAACGTTTGGGTGTTTGGTCATTTTGGCTCTTATCGTTTTTTTTGTTATTTTCATACACAACCTTTGTTTTTTTGGTCAAATTGGTTATTTTTTAACGGTCTTGCTGACATGGCCGTTAGTTGACTAACGGTGCTGACGTGGCAAAATTTTTTTTCACCTAGGCAAGTCCACATATGCAGCTGCTGACGTGGCACTATTTTATCTTATATGCCATGTCAACAGTTGCATGAGTGGCAGTGTCCACATGGGAAAAAAAAATTGCCACGTCAGCAAGACCGTTAAAAAATGACCAATTTGATAAAAAAAAAAGTTGTGTATGAAAACGACAAAAAAAAATGATAAGGATTAAAATGACTAAACACCCAAACGTTAGAGGCTAATTTTGCACTTATGCCAATTAAAATTAATAAATTATCAAAGCTAAGTACTTTGCTTTTTTCGAGCATAAAAAACTATTCACTTATACAACTTTTAAAAAATTAAAAATTTTATGACACATGTATACGTGTAAAAATCACATATTTATAACATAAATCTACATTTAAAAAATATAATAAATAATAAAACGTATGTTTCGAAATTAATAATAATAACACATATGCAATATGTAAGAAATTAAAATAAAAAATAATTTAAATTGTGAGTACAATAAAAATGTGAGTGAAACAATTTGAATAATAATCAATAACATTAAATGTTGAAAAAAAGATATGGACATCACATATATAATAAATATAATTTTATGTTATTATTTACTATCACAAAATATTAGCTAAAATTAAAAGTGGGCTAATTTTGTTAAGATTTATTGAATTTTAGTTATTAAATACAGTATAAGTTAAATATGTGTAGATACTCTAATAACTAATTTCTAATTGATGGGCTGATTAGAAATTAAACTTAATGTGAAAAACAAATTTAGAAAAAAAAGAGTCACATTATTTGAATTACTTGTGTGTTAATTTAAAAGATCAAAATCATAAGATTCGAATATTTCAAGAAATCGATAGATTTAAGTATACTTTCGCATTTAATCTTATTCTTGATTTATTCTCGATGATTTGGCATAATAGATTATTGTTTATGATTATTAAGTTTTATATAAAATATTATTTTACACGTCTAACATTAAAGAGTATAAATATTAAAATAAAACTTTAGAAATGATAAAAATATGTTTTTAAAATACTGGTGGTATGAACTCAAATTTTAATTGTATGTGATATTATTAGAAATCTGAAAATGAAAAAAAATGTCACTATAAAAAAATTTATTTCAAATATATAAGAATAAATTAATAATTTTTCAACTAAATTAAATTTTGATGATATTGAGTAAGTTTGATAATTGGGCAGAAGAACAACAGTGGGCAACAAGTCTTTTAACACGTATCAAAACCCAAAAACCAACCTTGTACCGCTTAAAAAACATGGAACCCTGTTTTTCAGACAAAAGCTAAATCCGATACTGTTGATTGCAGCAGAAGAACTCATCCAGTTCTTTTATTATTATTTTGGCTAATACATTACAGATGGTTATCCTATTACAAGTCGATCAAAGCTGTGTTGTCTCTTCCCAAAAAGCACTAGATTTTTTGTCGACGATAAAGCCGACCCCCAAGAACCAAAGAAGCCACGTTTCTCATCCACGTGTGTGACCATCACTGTCCGAATGTCCACCCCTCAACACTTCCCTCCACCCACCTGTCATCACCTTTTCCTCCCTTCCGTACGCTCTCCTCTTTATAAACCCCCTCCCCTGAAATCCCTCTCTCATCATAAAACTCAGACCCCAATTAATATCTCCCATGGATTCCCAGAATCTCAAACAGCGTTCCAGGGATGACCCTCGTTTTACCACCACCACCTCCAACGAAAAGAACAGACCAAACAGGCGAGAGAAAAGAATGGAAATGGCCAAACGTGGGCTAAGATCACTAGTCATAGCAGTTTCCTTCCCTTTGTCTCTCACCTTGTTAAACATATACTTGTTCGGTTCAGGTCGTGGTTACGCCTCTTTAGCCAAACCTTTCTGGTTCCCTCCTTTGTGGCTTTTACATACAGGTTGCCTGGCTTCGAGCTTCGTGATGGGGCTGTCAGCTTGGTTTGTTTGGGTTGAGGGTGGGTTCCACGTTAAACCGACGGCTTTGTCTCTTTATTTGGGTTACTTAGGACTGAGCATGGCTTGGCATCCGACTGTGCTTTGGATGGGAGCTAGCTCGGCTGGGTTGCTTGTGAGTTTGGCGATGGTTGGGACTTTGGTCGGGTGTTCAAGAGATTTTAGAAAGGTGAATCCGATTGCCGGCAACTCGGTTCTGCCTTGTTTGGCTTGGGCTGCGTTTTTGGCCACTGTAAATCTAAAACTTGTCTTCCTTTGAAGCATATACCACCATCTTTTGTTCTGCAAGAAATAGTATTTTTTTTCTCTCTTATGAATAAGATCAGGTTGTTGGTTTGTTCATTAGATAGCTTAGAAAGAAACACATGTCCTTTTGATTTTCCTGTTGCTTCTTACAGTATCATGGTTTTGTTGTAAATATTGTCCATTTTAGCATGCTTTTCAATGGAATATTTTGTAGTTTAGATTTTTAATTTCAGTTGTTTCTCAATCCATCATCAACCACCATTTCTTAAAGAATCTTGCATCCAAGCTGAAAAAAAGCTTCAATTCGTATTCACAAACACATGTCAACCAATTCCCAGGAGCCCAAAACATTCAAGTATTCAAGCATGGAACATGTTTCCTAATGTTCCCCATTCAAAGGTGGCAAACAGAAGAACTAGAGAATGCCCAAAATTGGATAAGTAAACGGAACTATTAAAAGAAAAAGAAAAAAAAGCACATGTTTGATGACAAGCTAGTCGACCTGGAACAGCTTTCTCAAGGTTATGGAAATTCTTCTCTCCTGCATCAATTCCTGCCCTTCCCACATTTGAAACCCCGGCTTGCGGTTTATCTCGTGTTTCCATAGGTATCGAGCTTCTCCCGACATTATAACCAGAGAACCTGGAGTCAATTGAACAGGAACCTTGGTCTTATTGTCGGAACCACCTTCTTCAACTCGGGTGAAATGCATCACACAGGATGACTCTAATGACACAATGGCAATTCCATCTTCAAATCGCATGAGGTCAACATGAGCACAGATTCCCTGCGCAATGTAACAGTATAAAATACTTTTCACATTGATTATGGAACAACATAAACAACTCCATAATGTCGCACCTCACCTGGATGGTATACATTCACAATTAGTTGATCAAACAGAGGTTCTCTCCACAATAAATTTGATGGTAAAATACAGGGTTTGGTGCCCCCATTGGAGGTAACCGAGTTTATGGGTTCAGATACGTGATCCCCAAGGAAGACTGCTTCACGTATAGAGCTAGAAAGCTCAATAGCCCATGCAGGAAGATCTCCAAATCTCATGGCCTGAAAAAAATTGATTAAGAACATAAATCCGGCAGAACGTTATAGCAATATTACCAGGAAAGCTTATCAGTCCGATTCGAGAAACAAAAAATGACATACAATTTATAGGAGAATAACAAAATTTTTGGAAGTTTTACCATCAATACGGAATCAAACCAATACAAAGCACAACATATGAAGAACGGATCAAACTGGTAAAAACCGGACAAAATCCACAAATGGTATACACAAATAGTAGGGCTGAAAATCCAACCATGACTATCATGTATGATGAAACTCAAAATCCCAAGGCCCTAGCATTTGCCAAAGCTATATAGTTCTTCCATTTATATAAATTTTGAAGTTCATGAATCATTTGTTTACTCGATAATTGCATAATAAACTACATGTTGATGAGATTGCTAGTTTTACTGAATTGAATTGCTAGTGTTGATTAGATAACCCAGTCCAGAAACAGATTTCAGACAATTTATACAAAGACAAATCTATTTCAACGATGAATCAATGACAATTCTATCATCCCAGCCAAAATTTGCAGACTAATTAACTTAATTGTGTCCCTCAAACACCTTAAATTCAGACATTAACGACTAGGAATAAAATATATATGCTAAGCTGCTAAAAATGGATCCACGAACCTGATTGTGAGAATCTTCGTTAAACCACCCTTCTGCAACAAAATCAAACACCAAACACTAGTATTTATCAGCGAAGACTCGACGCTCGAGACGTGTAAAGAAAGAGGGGGGGATGAGGAAGAAAAAGAACCGTTTAGCACGGCGGAAACCAGAGAGGATTGGTGTTGAGGTGAAAGGAAGCCTCTGCATAGCCATAAACCATTGATTTCCTTGATCTGTTCCCATGATGGGATTGGGTCTCTGGTTTGATGATGTTCGGTTTGGGGATCCAAGTCTTCGCTGTCTGATGATTCACCGAATACTTCCCTCAATAGTTCCTCGCGATTCTCCATTTTCACTAAGCTTTGCTTACAAACCGGGCTTCGGCTTTACCTTTTAATAGCTCTTATGGGCTTTGTTTGCTTCCAATATATCCGTATGAAGTTTGAACTACGACACTAGTTTTTCAAAATCGAATATGTGATCCTTTCATTAAGTCTAAATGGGCAAAATCACGGATAATTTATGACAAAATTAGCTTCGAATGTTTACGTTTTGTCACTTTGATTTTTATCTTTTTTTTTTTTTTTTTTCATTTTCATACATAATTTTTTTAAAGTCAAATTAATCATTTTTTAATAGTCTTATTGACGTGACTGTTAAGAGACTAATAGCGCTGACGTGATAATTTTTTTTCAGTTAGATGTGCCCACGTAAGCATCTGTTGACGTAACATTATTTTGTCTTATAAATCACGTCAATAAATGATTTTAAAATTATTAAAATTATTTTTTAAAATATAAAATTATTAAAATTATTTTAAAATTATTTTTTTAAATAATAAAATTATTAAATATTTTTAATTTCCATTTTCATCATCATCTTCTTCAACAACAAAAAATTCTAAATCTTTTTATATTTTCCCATCAACCAAGCATCTCAAAAAATTTATTTTTCTTACATAATTCCATACTTCCTCATTTTCTTTCTTGAAAACACCTCAAATTTCTTCATTTTTGTCTTCTATTTGAAAAACACCCCAACTATTACCACAAAATTGGATGAGGAAACTCCGACCAGTCCCGCAAACTTAGCTGAGGAAACTTTGACTACTCCAACAACCTCAGGTGTTGAAGCTTCAACAGTTCTCACAACTAACAGCAAAGAAATATCAACTGTTTCTACAACTACGGAAATGGAAACTTTACCCCCTGCCGGTGCTGAAAGTGTAGAACCTGCAACTTAATTGCTTTACTGTCAAAATTACTTGGAAATTTCAGGTATTACTTTTCTTTTGTATCTGTCGAAAGATTTGAACTTGATGGTGTTAGAATAATTGGAAACCATTTGAGAGCATGGTTCGAGTGATATCTTGCAATCTCATGAACTTAAATCAGTTGATGAATTGTATGGTTTCGTCTTTCACATGTTGACTGGTGCTAAAGAGGTCAAAAACTAAATCTATATTATTGTATATGACATCACTAAGTCAAAGGGTAGAAATAGGAGCAGCTGTCCTTTCAGGAGCTTGGAAATTAGGTCTCTGGGGTTGAGATAAATGCTTCGAGTTTTACATCTTTTTAATAATTTATTTATGAGGTTGGAGTTGATTCTTAAATTGAAGTTCATCTTCAATTTATCTCTGGGTTCAAAGTACAGAAACCTACATGATTGGTGCATCAGGCACGATGTATCGGTGTTTCCTAAGACAAATGCTTCACTTTTATTCATCTGTGATTCTTGGTTTCTCATTTATTTTATCTGCATTGGTTTCTCAAAAGTAGAGATTTTGAAATAAAAGACAAAAATGAAGGAATTTGAGGGTTTTCGGGAAAGAAAATGAGGAAGTATGAGATCATGTAAGAAAAATAAATTTTTTGGGTGTTTGGTTAATAAGAAAATATAAAAAAATTTAGAATTTTTTGTTATTGAAGAAGAAGAAAATGATGAAATTGGAAATTAAAATTATTTGATAATTTTATTATTTAAAAAAATAATTTTAATAATTTTAATAATTTTATATTTTAAAAAATAATTTAAATAATTTTAAAATCATTTGTTGACGTGGTATATAAGATAAAATAGTGTCACGTCAGCAAATGCTTACGTGGACGCATCCAGTTGGAAAAAAAATTACCACGTCAGCGCCGTTAGTCTCTTAACAGCCACGTCAGCAAGACCGTTAAAAAATATCAATTTCACCCCTAAAAAACAGGTTATGTATGAAAGTGAACAAAAAAAAACGATAAGGGTCAAAATAATAAAATACCTAAACGTTGGGGGTTAATTTTGTCATTATGCCTAATTTTTTTGACTTGGCTCAGAGGCGAAGTCAGGAAAAAATCGGCCAAAATTAAATATTTTATATTTTTATAATTTTTAAAATATTAAAATAAATTTTTATCATTTTTAAGGGGTCAAAATGTAATTTTACCTTTATTAATTTAAAATTTTTAAAATTTTAAAGGGCTAAAATGGAAAATTTCTCATTTTAGTGTATTTTCAATTTGTTTCAATATTTTTAATGTATCTTCAATTTATTGGGAAACATTTATTTTAATGTTTTTAGTGTACATCATATTTTTAAATTTGTTTTATATAATAAAATATTTTTAAAAAATTAATATCGGTCGGGTCGAGTCGAGCCTGGGTTTAGCATCTATAATATGGGTCGGACTTGAAAAAAATTTTAGGCTCATTTTTTGATTGGGTCGAGCACAAACCTGTCAATCCAGTTTAAATTTTTATTAGGGTCCGACTCAGCCCATGGATAACTCTAATCAAGTAACTTATTAATTCAACTAATAAATTACATTAAATGAATTAGTAAAAATTTATAAAAATAAGTATTTAAAAAATTGATTTATGTTATGAATATCTTATTAAATGGATGTCCATCAACATCAAGATAAAAATCAAGATCAAAATAAGGTTTGGTATACTATAAACTCTAATAGTTTTTAGAAATAGATCTCTACTTCATTTATACTTCTTATGTCCATAAATAGAGACTTTGCAGAAGCATTGTAATTATTTCTATTGATCAATAAAAATATGATCTCTCGTTCTCTTATTCTCTTTGTTATTTACTCTCTGTCTTTTTATTTATAATACGTTATCAGCACGATTCTCAATTTATTTGCTCTAACTTAGCATTTCAGATTGGTTGCTTGGTTACACTAACATTGACGGAAAAAAGGGTTTCAAATTGAGGAATCAAATTTAGTTTCTTTTCAACTTAAGGTAATTCTAAAATTTTCTATCGTAAATTGCTTTATACTATTTCATTTTTTCAATACATTATTATTTTACTAATTTTTTTAAGTTTTTTTAGTGATTATAATGTCAAATCTTGCCAAACTTGAATTTGTCGCTTTGGACATCTTAGGCAAGAATTATTTGCCATGGGCAAGGATTCAAATAGTGGCCGGATAGCGGAATAGCAATCGCTATATAGCGGTAGCGGCATCGTCCGAAACCGCTATTGTCGGAAATAGCAGTGTGAAGCGGAATCATACCAATAGTGGCGGATTGCGACTGCAATTTAACGGGTAACGATTAATTGTGATAATAACGGGCCGCTATTCTTGTTTTTTTCGCTATCGTAAAACTTTAAAAAAATCAATAAAAATAATTATCAGTCAAAAAAAGAAAACAAAAAAAGAAAAAGCAAAGTCAATCTTCACCAAGAGAATATATTCTTCAATACCAATAGTTCTCAATAAAAAAAAACAGTTCTAAACTTCTAATTTCAGAATAAACTGAAAAAACACTTCGAAGCTTTGCACTTTGAAGAAAAAACTTGCCTTTGGAGAAGAAGCTTACCACTGTTTTTGAAAGATTTGGATCACTTTCAAAGGTAAAAAATATCGGTTTAAAAAAAGAGAGGAGAGTGTTAGGGTTTCAACTTTGAACTTCGAATTTTTATTTCTAATTTTCTTGTTTTATGTTTCCTCCTAGACGTTTCATTTCTTTTTCTCTTTTTTCTAGGATTTTCTTCAAATAAATAATTCGTTCAATTTAACGGGTAACGATCAATTGCGATAATAACGGGCCGCTATTCTTGTTTTTTTCGCTATCGTAAAACTTTAAAAAAATCAATAAAAATAATTATCAGTCAAAAAAAGAAAACAGAAAAAGAAAAAGCAAAGTCAATCTTCACCAAGAGAATATATTCTTCAATACCAATAGTTCTCAATAAAAAAAAAACAGTTCTAAACTTCTAATTTCAGAATAAACTGAAAAAACACTTCGAAGCTTTGGACTTTGAAGAAAAAACTTGCCTTTGGAGAAGAAGCTTATCACTGTTTTTGAAAGATTTGGATCACTTTCAAAGGTAAAAAATATCGGTTTAAAAAAAAAGAGGAGAGTGTTAGGGTTTCAACTTTGAACTTCGAATTTTTATTTCTAATTTTCTTGTTTTATGTTTCCTCCTAGACGTTTCATTTCTTTTTCTCTTTTTTCTAGGATTTTCTTCAAATAAATAATTCGTTTATTTTTTTAAGCCCAAAGCACCGTTCCAATCAACCTATCAAATGGTGATTGTTGGTGTTTGGATGCCAAAGGTGTACATTGTAATTTGGAATTTCTCCCCTATTTATGTGATGCCCCATAAATATATTTTAAAAAATATATATATTATAAATGGAGGTGATTTTTTGACAGATTTTACTCTTTAAGCACTGAAACGTCTGAGTGGAATTGATTGATGCTTTGGTTATGATATTGTGCTATCCGATTGGGCAAATGGTTCGGTGGTGTTCTGGAAGATTTTTTCTTTCTCTTTTTTTTGTTCGGTTTTGGTCTTTTTTTAAATTTGGTCGTAAGATTAGTAAATGTTTTATTTGCTTTGTTTTTCTTAATAAAAAGCCCAATAAGATGTTTTATAAATATAAATATAACAGTTTAATTTTTAGAGTGAATCTTTATTTTTCTTTAATATCTAAAAAATTAAGATTATAATTTTTTTAGATTAACATTTATATAATATTTGATTTTTTATTGATTAAATAATTTTGAGATATTAATTTTAAATAATTATTATATAACCTAACATCTTACTTGGGTATCTATACATATATTATGTATTATTGACAATTGGTTAGTGTTTTATAAATTTTTTATTTGTTAATTTTTATATTATATTTATTTTTATTATCATGATAAATTAGTGTAATTAAATAATAATTCAAATTTAAAAATACATTTGATTTTTTTAACTTTATGAATAATAATATACTAATTTTTTTAAATTAAATGATTAAATATAGATGAAATAATATATTATTTTGTTATTTATTAGCTTATGCAATAAATTTAATTTTTCAATGTTAGTGACGTTTACTTTTTTTTGTATTATATTATTGATAATATAAGTAATGAATTGCTTATATTTCTAAATATAATTTTATGTTTTTTTGTATATAAATAAAAATAAAGCATGCCACCACGTGAAGAGTTTCCGACTAAAGGATTGGAGGGTGCACAATTAATGATATAGGTTGGCACTTTGGAACTCCAATGTCAAATATGAAAAGAAATGTCGTATGTAAACTTTATGGTAAAATTGTGAAATAAGGAATAACACGATTTAAAGAGCACATTGCTCATAAAACCGGCAATGTTGCACCATGCCCTAATGTTACTGGTATGTGATACTTTATTATTAATTTTAAATGTTATTATAAATTTATCAATAAAGATTAAAGATTATACATAATTGATAATAGTATAAAAGTGTGAATTAATTTTTTTATTAACATGTGTCATTAGAGAAAGTATGATGAATATACTGAAAGAAAGCAACACAAAGAAAATAGACAAAAAGAGAAGAACAGATGAGTTCCTATCCCAAATAAGAGGAGAGGAGGATGAACACGAGGAATTCATTGATGAGGTTTCTGTTATAAGGCAAGCAACTCGAGAAAGTATCCAATCACAACACGAGTGGCATAGAAAGGAAGAATTTAGACGAAGTACTGGTGGTTGGAGTAACATTTATGAAGAAGGGCGATCTTCTCATGGATCAGCTGGAGGATATCATGGAGAAAGAACAGGTAAATCTATCTCAAGTGAGTCTGAGTTTACCTTAAGAGGAGCTATACCTGAATTAGTTAGAAGCAAAAGCTTAAAGCAACCAAAGGTCAGTGGCTCTTTTTTAAAGACTTTACGCATGAAGATAGGTGAAGCAGTATCTAAATTTTTAATAAATGAACGACTTCCTTTTCAATTAGCAAGCTCTCCATGGTTGTATAACCTAATTCAAGTGTCAATAGACCTTGGACAAGGTGTAAAGCTCCCAACACCTTATGAGGTTTCAGATGTGTATTTGGAGTCAAAGTATCAACGAGTTCGTGATTAGGTAAATGGACTAAAAACTCATTGGAAAGAACTGGGTGCAACTCCAATGTGTGATGGTTGGACCAACAGTTTGAATCAAATGCACATCATTAATTTCCTTGTTTATTGTAGTAAAGGAACAGTTTTTTGGAAATTTGTTGTTGTCTCAAGTGTTCGTAGTAGAGATGCTGAATTCTACTACAATTTGTTAGATTCAGTTGTAGAAGAAATTGGAGAAAGTTACATTGTCTAAATAGTGACTGATAATGAGGCAGCAATGAAGGCCGCTGGAAAAAAATTAATGTTGAAAAGAAAACATCTATATTGGACCTTATGTGCAGCTCATTATTTAGATTTATGCCTTGAAGATATTGAGAAAAAACCCAGTGTAGCAAAAGTGTTAGATGAGGCTAACAAAGTGACTTGCTTCATATACAATCATATTTGGACTGTTGATTTGATGAAGAAGTATACACAAGGGAAGCAAATACTTCGACCTGCTCTTACTCGATTTGCAACTCGTTTTATTCAACTTGAAGAGATAACAAAGCAAAAGCAAGGTCTAAGAGAAATGTTTAATTCAAAGGTCAGTATTTTATAATTAGTTAATATAATTACTTAAATATAGTAACCTTTAATGATTTTATTAGTTCCAAATAATTTAAATTATATTATTTTAAATTTTTTCTTATGAATATATAAGAATTTAAAGAATCAAAATGGGGACAACAAAAGTCAATACTTGCTTATGAAGCCAAAAAAATTGTTTTGGGAAAAGATTTTTGAAAAAAGACCAATGACATCATAAAAGTTTATGAGCCCCTAGTAAAAGTATTGAGACTTTTGAATGGTGATGAAAAACCAACTATGGGCTTTATTTATGAGGCTGTTGATAGAGCTAAACGAGCAATTCAATAAGATTGTCGATATTTCACCGAGTACGAAAAGATTATTGACAATAGATGGAATTTTATGCATTCCGACTTGCATTCAGCTGGTAAGATAAAATGTTTCAAATAATTAAGAACTATTTTATATTTTATTATTTTAAGCTTTAGATTATTATTATTTGATGATATTCTTATAAATTATGTTTAGGTTATTTTCTCAATCCTCAATTTCAATTTGGGTTGGAGCATTCTGAGAATGTACTAATAGAAACATTAGAAGGTACACGATCAGTAATTGAAATATTAGAACCTTCTCTTGATACTCCAGTCAGAATGGTTAATTAGGTTAGATTCAAGTACTATTATTTGTAACTTAATTAGTTACATAATTTGAAATGAAATTATTTTTTTTATTTTAACTATCTTTTATTTATGCAGTTGTTACTACATAGAGATAAACATGAGACATTCGGTACTCTACAAGCACAAAGAGCTTGGAAGCAAATGAATCCGGGTAAATAGTTAATTAAATTATTTAATTTAATTTAATTTATATTGTAAATTTTGAAGTTATTTTGAAATTTAAATAATATTATGCAGCTGAGTGGTAGATAATATACGACACATTGTTCTTGAGTTACAAAGATTAGCAATTAAAGTGCTTAGTCAAACAACTTCTGCATCAAATTGCGAACGAAATTGGAGCACATTTAGTTATATTCACACAAAGGCAAGAAATAGGTTGAAGTACAAAAAACTTAAGAAACTAGTGTTTACCTACTATAACATGAGGCTTCAGATAAAACATAAAAAAAGAATGAGCATTGATGATATAAACGCTAGTTTTAATCCTATCAGCCTTGATCATGTCTTTGAAGATGTTGATCCACTATCAGAATGGCTTCAAGAGAAAGAGAATCCATTGCTAGATGGTGAAAATGCCGGTGTGTTGCCTGTGGATACCTTTGATGATGAAATGAATGTTGATTAATCTCAACAACACAATTGTCTCATTCAAGTTCTAGTGCAACACCAAGTCAGAGTGGTGATGGACTCAGCCTTGATCATGTCTTTGAAGATGTTGATCCACTATCAGAATGGCTTCAAGAGAAAGAGAATCCATTGCTAGATGGTGAAAATGCCGGTGTGTTGCCTGTGGATACCTCTGATGATGAAATGAATGTTGATTAATCTCAACAACACAATTGTCTCATTCAAGTTCTAGTGCAACACCAAGTCAGAGTGGTGATGGACTCAATGGTGGTGGTTTAAGTCCAATTGATGACGATGATGGACATAGTGGTGATAGAGGTGAAATTAGGTTTTCTAGTCGGTATGGAGGAGAATATGGAGTTGGTACCACTAGTGGACATTTCCGTGATAGATCAAAATTTGATGGAAATATGTTTCTTGAACCTAGGAGAGATAGAAGTGAACCTAGAGCTCCATCAAAAGGAAAAGGCAAGAAGCATACTTCTGTAAGCTCTTCATCTGGTAGGAGATCGAGTTCTAGTAACCTTAGGTATAGTGATTCATCTACTAGCACTCAAGGTTTTTATCCACCGGAACAACCTTCATATTTTCAACCTTCACATGGTTATCCACAACCATATGGTTATTATCCACCATTTCCTATTTATGGTGTGCCATATCATCCTCAAATGCATACTCCACCCCCAATGTATCACCTACCTCCACCACCGATGTATCCTCCTCCTCAAATATATCCTCCATATCAGTTATATGGAAACCAAGATGAAAATGTTACTTCTTTTGGATATATTTTTGGACAAAGGCCACGAGAATCAAGTCAAGAACACTCTCAAAGTGAAGGTCAAGGATCCGATCTTCCTTGTCATTCCACTACTTGGTGAAAACTAAATTGTACCACTACCACTATTTGTAAGGTATGTTTTTTTTAAAGAAAACTTTTGTTAATGCTTTTAATTTTAATGATATTAAAACATTTAAAATACATCTATAGATAAATGAATGGAGTATATTTTATGAAAACATAATTAATAATTGAAGCATGTTAAACTATATATGGAAGTAGAATGTGAGCGAGAATAAGTGGTAGGAAATAAAAATAATTAATGAGAATCTATATATTTATCTTTTTTTTTCCTTCTGCAGGCTGCAGTATAGAATGTTTTGATATCTTTACCATCTTCAAAGTTGTCAAGAAATACTGAAGACCTCTCTCATGTATGAATTTTTAATTATTTTATCTATAAAAATTTTCAAACTTATTAAATATGATGAATGTTTAATACTTCCTATTTTTTTTACTTTATTAGTTAATATAATATTCTTAGAAAATTCTTAAATAAATACAAGAATAATTAATGATTGTAAAAATTGTGTTCTCATATTAATAAAAGTTCAGAAGTGTTGAAAACCATTCTAACAATCATTAAAAGTGATTTTTTATAATTATAATTATAATTATTATATTTTACAATAAGTTGTGCGAATTTAAAAAAAATTCACGACCGCGATACCCGTAATGACCGTAATAGCATTCGTTATATCCGCAACCGCGATAAACGCAACACGATCGAAAACGCGACCGCAACCGCACTTTAAATCCCTGACCATGGGTGTTAGATGCTGAAATTCACCTAGATGCTAAAGAGCTAGGGAATATTATATTAGCAAATAAAGAAGCATCTAATCAAGAAAAGGCACAAGCAATGATTTTCATTCGTCATTATCTACATGAAAGATTAAAAGTGGAATATCTCACTATGAAAGACCCTCTTGACTCATAGGAAAATCTGAAAGAAAGATTTGACCATCAGAAAACGGTGATCCTCCCTAAAGCTTGTTATGATTGAATGCACTTACGGTTGCAAGATTTTAAGACTGTAAGTGAATATAATTCAAAACTCTTTAAAATTAGTTCTCAACTGAAGTTATATGGGGAGAACATAACATATGCAGACTTGTTAGAGAAAACATTTTCAACTTTTCATGCTGCAAATATGCTCTTGCAGCAACAATACCGTGAAAAAGGTTTTAAAAAATATTCTAAATTGATTTCATGCCTTTTGGTGGCTGAACAAAATAATGAATTGTTGATGAAAAACCACGGAATTCGTCCCACTAGTACTGCACCACTCCCTGAAGTGAATGTTACAGTACACTATAGATATGGAAATGAAAAATATAAAGGTCGCGATCATGGACATGGACATGGTCGTGGACATAGTAAAGGACGTGGTCGAGGACGTACTAGTAACCGTTATCATGGTGTACATTATAGTGGTACTTCTAACCACCAAAAAAGGAGTAAAAATGAAAGACAAGAAAGAGGTGGTCAAAATAATCCTTCAAAGGTTATTGAGAGTTTATGTCACCAATGTGGTATGAAGGGACATTGGGCACGTCTCTGTCGTACGCTGAACATTTAATGAAACATTATCAAGCATCCATTAAAGGGAAGAAAAATATTGAGACAAATTTTATATCTCAAAAGGATGCTATAGAGGCAAAAGGTGAGGGTGATGTAATTCATGGCCTTAATGATGAAACTCACCTCGATGTGGCAGATTTCTTCGGGAATCATTAGAAAAGTTGGTGTTATTTCAACGCTTCTAATGTTATGTTTTTTTTATGAAGAATATGAATGATCAACAAAATCTTGTTGAATCCAAAGTCAATGGAGACATGTTTCTTGCTGGTAGTGTTACAACACATACGATACTCAAAGATAGAAAATATTTTTCTCATTTAACGATAAGTGTTGCTCATATTAATATAATATCGGGTAGTTCAAAACTTATTGAAGGCTCTAGAAGAGCTATTATATTGTTACCTAAAGGTACAAAATTGGTCATTAATGATGCTTTATTTTCCACTAAGTCTCAGAGAAATTTATTGAGTTTTAAAGATATTCGTATCAACGGATACCATATTGAGACTATGAATGAGAAAGATATTGAATATCTATATATTACAAAAGTTAAATGTGGAAAGAAATATGTGTTGGAAAGACTACTTGCCTTTTCATCAGGATTATATTATACACATATTAGTGCAATTGAGGCACATGTTACTACAAACCAGAAGTTTGTAGAACCACATACTTTTACTATTTGGTATGATCGGTTATGCCATCCCAGATCTATTATGATGAGAAAAATAATTGAGAATTCAATTGGGCACCCATTGAAAAACCACAAGATTCTTGAATTCAAAGATTTCTCTTGTGATGCTTGTTCTCAAGGTAAACTTATTATTAGACCATCACCAACTAAAGTTGAGATTGAATCTCCCGTATTTCTGGAGCATATTCAAGGTGATATATGTGGGCCCATTTATCCACCATGTGAACCATTTAGATACTTTATGGTATTGATAGATGCATCTAGTATATGGTCACATGTATCTTTATTATCGACTCGCAACCTGGCATTTGCGAGACTACTTGCTCAAATGATTCGCTTAAGAGCACAATTTTCAGATTATGCAATAAAAACTATCCGTTTTGATAATATTGATGAGTTTGCATCCCAAGTTTTCAATGATTATTGTATGTCAATTGGGATAAAAGTTAAACATCCAGTGGCCCATGTTCACACACAAAATGGTGTAGCCGAATCGTTTATCAAACGCCTCCAACTAATAGCTAGACCATTGCTTATGAGAACAAAGCCTTGTTACAGCTTGGGGATATGCTATTTTGCATGCAGCAGCACTTGTGCGCATTAGGCCAACAAGTTATAATAAATACTCCCCATTACAATTGGCATTTGGTCAGGAGCCAAGTATTTCCCATCTTAGAATTTTTGGATGTGCAGTATATGTTCCAACTGCTCCACCACAACAAACAAAGATGGGTCCTCAAAGGAGGTTGGGAATATATGTTGGTTATGAATCTCCTTCTATAATTAAGTGTGTGGAACCATTAACAGGAGATTTATTTATTGCACGATTTGTTGATTGTCATTTTAATAAAACAATATTCCTAACATTAGGGGGAGAGAAAATACATCTAGTAAAAGAAATTATATGGAATAAATCATCATTATCTCAATTAGATCCTCGTACGAGTCAATGTGAACAAGAAGTTTAAAAGATCATACATTTGCAAAACATCGCCAATCAACTGCCAGACTCATTTACTGACCTAAAGAGAATTACAAAATCTCACATACCAGCTGAAAATGCTCCAGTACGAATTGATACCCCAATAGGGCAAACTATTAATGCAAACGAAAGTAATCCACACTTGAAACATGGAAGACCAGTTGGTTCCAAAGATAAAAATCCTCGTAAAAGGAAATGAGCAAATACTCAAAGTGATTATATTATGGAGACAAATCCCCAAGAAAAGGCCAATGATATAACTAATCATAATCATAAAATCCCAGAAGGGATTCAGGTACTTGAAAATGATGATAATGAGGAGATTTTAATAAGTTATGTTACTTCGGGAAAAAGATGGAACTGGAAAATATAGTTGTTGACAACAATTTTGCATATAATGTTGCTATTGAAGTAGAAAAAGAAAATGATGATCCTGAGCCTAAATCTATTGAGGAATGTAGAAAAAGAAAAGATTGACCAAAATGGAAAGATGCAATTCAAGCAGAATTAAATTCGCTTTCAAAACAAAAGGTTTTTGGACCTGTAGTCCAAACACCTAAAGGTGTAAAGCCGGTTGGATATAAATGGGTATTTGTGCAAAAACGAAATGAAAAAATAAAGTCGTAAGATATAAAGCACGACTTGTAGCATAAGGATTTTCGTAAAGGCCCAGCATTGATTATGAAGAGACATATTTTCCTCTGGTGGATGCAATCACATTTAGATATCTTTTTAGTCTGATAGTACATAAAAAACTTGACATGCATCTAATGGATGTTGTTACAGCATATCTATATGGTACACTTGATAGTGAAATTTATATGAAAATCCCTGAAGGATTTAAAATCCCAGAAGAATATAGAGTTTCTCGAGAAAATTGCTCAATCAAATTAAAGAAAAGTCTATATGGATTAAAACAATTTGGACGTATTTCGTACAATCATCTTAGTGAATACTTGTTAAAAGAAAGTTACAAAAATTATCCAATTTGTCCATGCGTATTTATAAAAAGGTTTGGATCAAATTTTGTGATAATTGTTGTTTATGTTGATGATCTAAATATTATTGGAACTCCTGAAGATCTCCAAAATACAGTAAATTGTTTAAGGAAGAAATTTGAGATGAAAGATCTTGGAAAAACAAAGTTTTGTCTTGGCTTACAGATTGAGCATTTAAAAGATGGAATCCATGTTCATTAATCAACTTATACGGAAAAGATTTTAAAGAAATTTTACATGGACAAAGCACACCCCTTGAGTACCCCGATGGTTGTACGATCGATAGATGTGGATAAAGATCAATTTCGTCCTTGTGAAAATGATGAAGAGTTTCTTGGTCCTGAAGTGTCATATCTAAGTGCCATAGGGGCATTAATGTATCTTGCAAACAACACAAGACCTGATATAGCTTTCGCTGTAAACTTGTTAGCAAGATTTAGTTCTTCTCTAACACGTAGACATTGGAATGGAATTAAATATGTATTTAGATATCTCAGAGGGACCACTGATATGGGATTATTTTATTCAGTTGATTCAAAATCCCTAATATCCGGTTATGCTGATGTTGGATACCTATCAGAACCACATAAAGGCCGATCCCAAGCAGGATATTTATTTACTTGTGGGGGTACTGCCATATCATGGCGTTCAACAAAGCAAACATTAGCTGACGCTTCTTCAAATCATCCATAAATAATTGCAATGCACGAGGCAAGTTGAGAGTGTGTTTGGCTAAGGTTATTGAGCCAACATATCCAGAAGATATGTAATTTTCCTTTACAGGAAAAGATGCCAACTATCTTATACGAAGATAATGTAGCATGTATAGCTCAATTGAAGGGTAGTTACATTAAAGGTAACAGAACGAAACATATTTCACCAAAATTATTCTTCACCCATGATCTTGAGAAAAGAGGTGATATAAATGTTCAACAAATCTGTTCTATTGACAATTTAGCAGATCTTTTTACTAAAACATTGCTCACTTCAACATTTGAAAGACTACTACACAAGATTGGAATGCGTCGACTCAAAGATGTAATGTAATGTTGCCATTAAGGGAGTCTAAAACAAGTTGTACTCTTTTTCTTTAATCGAGGTTTTGTCTCATTGGGTTTTCCTAGTAAAGGTTTTTAAAGAGGCAGCTTTTAATAGAAGATTGTGTACTCTTTTTCCTTCATTAGGTTTTTATCCCATAGGGTTTTTCCTTATAAGGTTTTAATGAGGCATATCATCTACAAATGGACATCCAAGGGGAGTGTTATGAATATCTTATTAAATGGATGTCCATCAACATCAAGATAAAGACCAAGATCAAGATCAAGATAAGGTTTGGTATACCTTAAACTCTAATAGTTATTAGAAATAGATCTCTACTTCATTTATAATTCTTATATCTATAAATAGAGACTTTAGAGAAGCATTGTAATTACTTCTATTGATAAATAAAAATACGCTCTCTTGTTCTCTTTGTTATTTACTCTTTGTCTCTTTATTTATAATAATTTAATTGGTTCAATCAATATTTAATTCGTTTCAAGTTCAACCAATTTCAATTGGTTCGTATTTTATATTGATTTATGAATCAATTAATCTGATATCTTTTTTCAAATCGATATCTCAATTAATTCTTAATCCAACAAATTAGATTAATCTATCTGATCCGATTCAAATAAGGATGATTATAATTTGTAAAAAAAAAGGAAAATCCAAAATACATGGAAAAGCCCACAAATGTGTTCTCTCTCCCAATTCTAAATTGATTTTATATTAGTGTTTTTTTATGTAAACATTGTTAAGAGTATATACATATAATTAATATTATATATTAATAAAAATTGTTAAGATGCGGAATTTGCAGGAAGTTTTTAATATATATATACTATATTAATTTTATTTTAATTTTAGCTCATAATTAATTGTGATTGTTTTGATTAATTTATTTTATTTTTATTTTTTCGAGGATGGTAAAAGATTTAATCTTAACATTAATTTTGATTATTGATCATGAATTTATTGAGAAAATCTAAATTGGTAAGGTGTTTCGACTTTTTTTTCAAGATATGATTATGATTGTTATCTAAATATCAGTGAGTTCATGAGATTCACTAATGAACCTTGATAATACGTTGTAATAAAGAATACAAGTGGGCATTTAGAAGTCCACCCTACTAAATCTATTACATTCCTCGAAGTGAATGCAAGTATAAAAAAATATTTAAAGGATATAATCATGACTTAATAAGTGGCATAATGATAACCACTAGCTTTAGAAACATAATAATAAATAAAAGAATAATGAGAGTTTCCAAATATAAACCATTAAAGGATAGAGATAACTTATGTTATCGATATGAAAGATCATTAATCACGTACATGTCAGATGTCTAAATATCTTGTTAAACTATATTGATATCCTTTAAGAATGTGTGTGTGTGTGTGTCGCTAACAATGTAGGAATGAATACTATCCTTACAGATAGATAGTATTCATCTTATTTGATACTGAAACAAATCAATATTATTGTAATATTTGGTTATACAAAATTAAATAATAACATGATATTTGCAAAGGCATTTTGAGTAAGTACCCATGTTTATGACTTGTTTATGCCATTCAAGAGTCTGAAACTTTTGATGGAAGTTGCTTGCGATATGTCAAATGCAATATGTAGAATGAAATTGAACGCTCAAATGACTAATTGCAACAACAATCCCTTTCGCCCGATTAGAAATCAAGCAAATATCATCTTGCATAACAACATGCTTACGCAAATTAGTCAATAAGAAACTCCTAGAACTCCATGCTATCTTTCTCTACAATGGCAAATGTGATAGGCAATATGTTTTTGTTACTATCATGTGCAACGGAGATGAGTAAAATCTACATGTATTTTCCACAAATCTAAGTCCCATCAACCTAAACAACCGGCTTACATTGAGGAAATGCTCAAACGCAAGGCTGAAATGTCTAGAACAAATTATGGAAATTTTATTTCCTTGCCATTATTTGGCCTAATTGGTCGTATGAATTTAGAGTATGCAGCTTGACAATTGTTCCCAGTACATACTCATGTATCACTACCAACCAATAATGTAGCTCATTGTACAAATCGTTCCAATCACCGTAAAACTCTTTCTGTAACGCTTAAAACCCGTTACCATCATCGATTAAGGTCACGGGATCTTTCCGATCATCTATCGCGATTTAAATATATTATTTCATTGTAATATATTTTTAATAAGTAATACACCATACACGACAAAAATCACAATTTAAATATCAATACAACTTGATAAGGGAAAAAATGTCATTTCTATAATTTTGGGAGACTTTTACCGATACCTGTTGAACAAGTATCGGTAATAGTCAAGTCAGTAAGCAATTCATAAATAGTGCATATTTCTACCGATAGTTGTGATAGTTCTACCGATACAAGTGTGACTTCTATCGAAACAAGTCATGCTTCTACCGATACTAAAAACTCCAAAGAGCTAGGAAGTCTTGCCTTGCAACTTCTACCGATATAAGTGCTCAAACTATCGATACAACTATGAACAGAACTACCGATACTTCTTATTGTACTACCAATACAATGCAAGTCAATAACCAACCTCTCTCCTACTCTGTACTTCTACCGATACATGCAAGAGTTCTACCGAAACAAGTATGCAGAATTCAAATAATAACACAAGTTCTCAAGTTTACCAACCATTTGTTCAACACTTTACTTGTATTATCATAATACCACAAAATTCATAAGTCAACATAAGCATTTCATGAATTTACATGGCAATTCATTTCAAAACATAATTGCCTAATTACAACATCAAGCAAACATACAAACTAGTTCAACAAGAGTCCAACATTCCAAAAATCAAGTAATTCAAGAGTAACATCATCCTAGTACATGCCATATAACCAGGTGATGTAAAATCTACCAAACGAGCTCCGCAATAGTGTGACTTCTTCGAGATGACCTGATCTTCAAGCAGCAAAATAAATCTACAAAACAACAATAGCATCATTAGTAAGCTTCATAGCTTAGTAAGTTCGAAGAGTTTAAATGAGTTACCAACATATACATAGAGCAGTTTATAACTCAACCGAGCCAAAATAAAGCTTTGCTTCCTCAAGGACTTGTAACATATGCGGTACAACATCAAGCAAACATACAAACTCCAAAGACTACTTTTCTAATTTCCCTTTTCCTCGATCCGTGACAGGATCTTAATCTAGTACATTAAATCATCCAAATTACCCATTAAATCATGTAAGTTAATCATTTAACACAAATTGGTCCTTTTTGGAAATTTACGAATTTACCCTTATCATTTCACTTTTATTCAATTTAGTCCTTAAACATAAATCATGCAAAAATAACACTTCTCTTACACTACTATTCCTAGCCGAATATTCAAGGTGTTTACCCAACCTCCTTCATACAAGTATTTCACAATAATACATGCATTTTTACCATTTTAACAATTTAATCCTCAAACCCTAAAATCATCAAGAACTACTTAACAAAATCACCAAATCCAACAACCAAGGTTACAATAATTTTATAATATTTTAAGATAAACTCATTTATCAATGGCAAGATTTATAACATTAGTCCTTGGGTTAGTTAGATTAAGCTAACACAGACTCAAAAACATAAAAATTACTAGAAACGAGTGAAAAATCACCTACCAAATAGTGGTTGAAGCTTAGTCGAACCTATGGAGCTCTCAACTAGGGTTTCCTTTCTTTTTTTTCAATGAAGAAGATGATGAAATTCACTTAAGTTTTGTTTATAATTATTATTTGTTTAATTATCATTTTACCCTTAAGAAATTCCTTTATTTTCAATTATTTTAGAAGGCTAAACTATCCCCCTATATTCCCAAAGGCATATTTACTATTTAAGTGCCTTAAAATCTCTTTTAATTAGCTTATAGTGCCCTTAATTAAAAGACTTCAACTTTTACCTCTTTTACGATTTAATCCTTTTTACTTAATTAACTATCTAACCGATAGAATTTCTTAACCAAAATTTAATATGATGCTGATGACATCATAATTATAAAAATAATAAATTTATGACTCGACTTATAGGAGTTGTGATTACAAAATCACTGTTTTCGACACCACTAAAAACCGGGCTGTTACACTTTCATTGTCATTTGTTTAGCAAACCAAGATTTTTTATATGATACTTTGTACTCATATTAAGTCTGCATCTTGATGAATGGCTTAATGCATTTTTAGATTAACTTTGCATCGTGTTTTCAATGGTCCTGCTTCAATCGTGCAGTAGTATAATTGTGAGGTCCTCAATATTCTTGGATCTTCCAAAGCCGTGGCATCTTTACAAATGAAGCCCTCACCTTTCACCTGCACCCTTCACCAGCACTCACCAATGTATACTGTCAGAGTAGATATGATGGCTTTATAGTTAATCGACATCATCATGTTGTAGCACTTTATAGCTTCTACACATGCACCATTGTTTAGAAATTTTAGCCCTGCACATAGTTCTTTTGATTTTGCATCCTGCTACAACATATGAATAGGTAATATGTCAAGGTAGTCCAAGAACTCAGGTGTATACACTATAACACCTTAATTTTAATATAGGGTTAAATATAAAATTAGTACCTGAACTTGTCCACTTCTCCCAGATTGGTACCTAAAGTTTTTTTTGTCCCAGACTGGTACCTGAACTTTTTTTCGTCCACTGATTTGGTACTTGAGTCTAACGCCGTTAAGTTTAAGACACGTGGCAGAAAAAGATTTTGACACATGGTGATAGTGATGTCATGGTGATGTCATAATCTAAAATAATTAAAAAAAACTTTTTTCCTTCTTTCGACTTTTCTCCCTCTAACCCCAAACAAATTTTCTGATGTTTCTTCTTCCTCCTTTTTCCCTAAATTCTTCTTCCTTTTGTTTTCTCCTTCTTCTTTCTTTTTCTTCTTCTTCTTCCCCCAACCCAAATTTCTTTTTGTTTGGTAGTGAAAACCAACAATTTTTTCCACCAATCTTTTCCTTCTTCAACCTTAAAATCCTTCTATTCCATCTATTTATTTTTCTGTTTGTTTGTCAAGAAAAAAAATAACCCAGTTCACATTACCTCTTTTGTTTGCTTAAAAAGAACCCAGTTGAAATTGCCTATTTTATTTGCTTAAAAAGAACTTAGTTCACATTGCTCTTTTGTTTGCTTAAAATGAGCCTAATGTTTTGTTTGCTTAAAATGAATCCATTCACATTTATTTATTTTCTATTTGTTTCTCAAGAAAAAAAATCTAATTCACATTACTCGATTAAAACATTTCGAAATCACAAATGACAAGAACATATGAAAAATTTGATTAAAAACTAAGGGAAAAAAAGAAGAGCAGTAGTTAATAAAGATCGAACAAGTCATGCTATTCTATATCAATAGCCAAACAAAAAATCAATTTCATCCAAAAATAAAGAACAAAACGGAAGTGCATTTGGAAAGCGAAATCACCGAGTGAGAAGTGAGAGATGGATTTACCAAATTCGAAGGCGGAGTTAAGAGTGAGTGAGAGGACGAATCAGATTTTGAGTTTTGTTTGGAAGATGAAAACAACCTCGAAAAATCTGTTGAGAGAGAGGAGCAATGAGGTTTCTGTTTGTTATGCTCAGTAAAAGCTTAGCAACAAATGAACAAACTTGGTGGAGAATCAATTATCCTCTTGCAATTTCATTTTCTTTACAAACTTGGATAATCTAAAATTGGGAGAAGAAGAAGGAGGAGGAGGAGGAGGAAGAAGAAGAAGAAGAAGAAAGAAGGAAAACAAACATTAGAAGAAGGGGTAGAAAAGTCAAATAAGGAAAAAAAGTTTTTTTAAAAAAAATTATTTTAGATTATGATGTCACCATGACATCACCATCGCCTTGTGTCAAATTCTTATTCTGCCACGTGTCTTAGACTTAACAGCGTTAGACTCAGGTACCAAATCAATGGATGGAAAAAAAGTTCGGGTACCAATCTGAGACAAAAGAACTTTAAGTACCAATCTGAGAGAAGTGGACAAGTTTGGGTACTAATTTTATATTTAACCCTTTAATATAAGGATAAAATTGAAAATTTTGTGAATCTTAGGGACTAAATTGTACTTTTAGTGTCTTTTGGGGACTAAATTAAACTTTAATTAAAATTATGTGGCTAAATTGGGAATTTTAGGACTAATTTGTAAAGCGAGTAAAGTTTAAGGGTTAAATTAGAATCCCTAATTATTCAGAATCCTTTTGTGCAATTTACCCATTTTTTGTTATTTAAAACCTCCTTTTTCTTCTTTTTGCAAACCCTTGAACTCTCATTTTTGTTTTCTTTGGCTGAACTTTCCTTTCATCTTCCTTTTTTCGATCACCTCCAACATCCCTCTTCTGCCATCCATGTGTTTTACCGCTATCGTCGTTGAGTTCCTCGTTATTCCACGAACAAAACCCACCCATCAAACACCTCTCACCATCGTTCGTGAGAACGACGTGTTTAAATCGTTCGACCTTTTGCTCTCGCTCCGCCTTTGCTCTGCCATTTGTTCTTGGCATGGTAAGCCTGAAAATCTCGTGTACTAACTGTTGTACTTCCTTTTCATTCTGTACACCTTCATGTGCCGTTCCGTCGAGGTACTTACGTCGGTGCTGTTAAAGGGGGTTTGAAGCCATAATTCCTTTGTTGCATAAAGTGTAAGGGTTTGGGCCAATTGTTGCAAACCCAAACTAAAGACCCAAACCAAGCCCATTTGTGAACCCAATCTAATGACCTTAGTTATGAGCCCAAATAAAACCCAAACCCAAAGACCCATGTTGTGTGTGACCCGACCCATTGATCGAATCGTTGACCGACCTGACCCGTTGAACCTAACTAGACTCGTTGACCATTGACCGTTGACTTTTTCACCAATCTTGACTTGACATTTTTCGACGTCCTGATTCTAAATTTGCAAACTGTTACGTTAAATTCGAACCCAAAAGCCCCTTTTTAGCCATTTATAATTATTTTGTACTTAGTAATTTTTAAGAAAGTTGAGCATGGGATTGACTTAGGATATTCCGTATGTAGGTGATCACGACTCTGAGGCCGACGAGTTGCCTCATTCTCCTCCTGTGCAGATTGCCCCTACACAAGCTTCGATAGTTACAAATGAGTATTAGTTATTCGGTTTAGTGTTGTGGTTAGTAGGTGACATAGTGATAGATTTTAATGTAGAGTTTATTCTCATAGGTTCGAATTCAGCTAGACCCGGAGTTAGACTTGAGCGTGAGAGGCGTTCTCCATGATGTTAGAGCTTCTGCCGCTAGAGGTTTGTCTCTTTCCGTGCTACATACAATTATGTGTTTCTTTCTATGATATATGTTTTTGTGAGACGGTGTTCCGCACCTTGTGTGATTTTGATTTGTGTTGAGTGATAGCATGTTGATGTTTCATACATATCTATCAGATTGTGAATGATTTGATTATCATATTGAAACTGCGAATCTTGATTTAATATCATGAGATTGCGTTGAGACTGCGATACATGTGTACATCATACTATTGTGTGTTCATGGGGTGGGTTATACGGTGGAAGACGTGGTTATCACCCCTTCAAATGGCTGATACTAAAACACTGCGATTGGTGACGATCGGATGGGGAAGGGTTCTAGGAAACCTCTCCACTGTGTTGGTGTGATGTAGATTGGATGCATTGCATTGTGCTTGTGATTCTATTGCATATAGGTTGTGGCATGTTATGTGCGTATTTAAAATGTTTTGTGAAAAATGATTATAATATTGTGATTGTGTTTGCCTGCACTTTAGAGGCACACTAGGCTCTTTAGCTCATTCCCCCTTAGTTTCTGTTACAGATACCTTTGGACCTAGGCGACTTGGTACTCAAAGTATCTTGCGGTTTTTATACTTTTATTTTATCAATCAGTATGGATTATTTTTGGGGTTTTATAGACTATTTTGTTATCATAGCATTTGGAATGTGATGTAAACTTAATTTGGGATTTTGATATTTTGAATATATCTTTTTACTTGCATTACAGATTTGATTCAGATTATTTTTAAACATTTTTGCGTTGAATTTATAAACTTTTGAATTTCTTTTCAATAAGTGGAAGTTGAATTGTTTTATTGTTACTTAATTCCAAAATAGTATGTATTTATGTTTTAAGTGGTTTTCTTGAGGGTGAAATTACAATTGTGACTTTTTGGATCCGGCCATATCTTCTAGGCCGGATAAAGGGGGTTACATACGCTGCATCAAGCTCAATGCTCAACATATGGTTCAATGGTCAGTATAACAATCCTACCAGTATATTGTCTAAGTTGAAGGAAGTCATCATAATCATTTACTTGTTCTTCTTCATACTAGTCATCGAGAACCTCATTCGCATCTGGGTTATTAAATTCCATATCTGAACATCAAGGACCTCATCTTAATCTCCTTCTATACAACCCTCTCCAAACTATACCTCGACTTAAAAAATCAGATACCAAGAGATTTAACAATGCAACATTAAGATCAAATTCTTATCCACATACAAAAAACCATCTACCCACAAAAGATTTTGGTACCTCATATATGGGGCATGAACTTCACACTATTGGTTTATTTGGGCAAGATTCCGAATTGCGTGTCTTGAAGAAGACGACATGGTAGCTACCACGATCCCCTGATCCTCGTCATCCAACTCCACACACAACTTTGCAGTATGAAGTTTACCAGAATAGTAATGTATTGATGTCATTGTCTCGATGCCCTTATTTTAAATAAGCTCCATGTATGATGAGTTGAGGATAATGGAAATCTATAGAATATTCTCGATAATATTCGATTACAATGTCGAGTGATTTTTTAACCAATCTTCCTTTTCATTTCCCCAAGTGTAGTGCTTGTACTAAACCTCATGCCTAGTTGATGCCTTGATTCAAAAACACAACCATAGCTTGTCTAGTGAATTTGCCCATTATAATATATGTAAATAGTGATTTGGTTACTCTTCTCAAGTATAATTGCACAATTAAATGACTAGATTAAATCGATTTCAATTCAAAAATATTATCTTATGCATAATTTCAATCCTTGACCACTAATGGATGAATATTTAATGTTGAAAAGGATAAAAATTAAATTTCAAACAATATATTACATATATTTTATAGTTTATAAACTAAAACCTAAAAATTTTCCATCAATTATTATAATGGTATCTTTCATATTTGTTTGCGGATTATGTTTAGGATTTTAATAAATGAATTATGAGTGGTTTTAATAAGAAAACATATGTATGTTAAATACTTTACTAACAAACATAAAACTATTTTTTTAACATTTATTTCATTGTACATAAAAAAAACACAAACCAACATTTTTAAACCTTATTTTACATATAAAAATAATACAAAAAAAAAAAAAACACTAAACACTAAGCTTGTACAATATCCTTCACTAGGGCTGGTATCGATTTTATAAAATCATATGAGAAATCGTCAGTAAATAAATTCCTCAGCCATGGAATTCTCGGAGTTTCCCTTATGCTCTAACGAATGCAATTACCCATAAAAGGTTACGCAATTCCCTTTGCACCATCTCTTACTATACTCTTAACAAAATATTTAATCAACATTTCATACCATGTATCCTCGTCCTTGTGATCCCTAGTTACCCATAGTCATAACTTATCAAGCCTAACTTGATGTTCCACAAAAATAAATGTTTCCCTTAAAAATTATATTTCTAATAATCTTGTATAAAATCAAGATAACACATCCAAATCAAGTCCATGAGAGTAATAACAATTATGCGGGCAACAACGCATTATTTAAATTAGTACAAGTATATTAAATGCTTCAAGAAAATCATCAATTATATATTACGGAAAAGGATTGAATGAAACAGTGACACCACGTCATTTGTGTCCCTTTTCCAATAGTTTTATGCCACATCAGTATTTTCATTCTTAATTTCAACATTTTCATCCTGAAAAAAATCAAATTACAATTAAAATCCTGAAATTTAGGATGAAATTGTTGATGTGTCATAAAACTATTGGAAAGGGATAATATCCCTGTTTCATACAATTCTTTCTCATATATTACTAATAAAATTATTAAATTTTATATCCATGTCAAAAAAAATACATATTCATGCAAATATATACAAAAAATAAATAAATTATACAACAGACTTTTAACTTATTTAAATTATCTATTTATAACATCTAAACCAAATAATAATTTATGATAATTTTACTTACAAGGTTTTGCTAAGCCTTCTTCTTTAATCTTCCAACAAAACATGAATAATTATTTTCACTAAACTAACTAAATTATAACTAACATTAGAATAATATTAATTTCTATACTACAAATATATTAAAAAAACAATTAATAGATTCACCTATCTTAAGAAAACCCATAAAATACTACTAAAAATTACTAAATAATATAAAGTATTTATTTTTAAATAGCTTTTTTTGGATTTTGTAAGTGGTAAATGGTTTAGGCTTTGGGTTTTTGGAAATTTTCGAAATATTTTGAGGGTTTGGATTTTTCCATGATTTGTGGGGATTTTTGATGGTGTATTTCTGTTTATTGGTGAGGTTAGTATAGTAGGGAAGAGTGCTGTGTGGGAAAGGGGCAGGCATGGATTATGACAGGGTTAGGGGGCAGAGGTTCTTTGCCTAATTATCATAGTTGGTGGTAACTTGGGGTCTTTGCCCCTAACCCAACATGACTTTGTCCAATTTAATAATAAATAAATTTTAAGAAATCAACCAAATTACCACAGCTGGTGGCAACTTCTTGCAAAAACTGATCTATTTTGGCCTAAATCACCACTATTGGTGGAAATTTGGTGTCACGAGAAGATAATTTATTTTATGGACTCTTTCCAGTACATTATTTATGATTTTTTTTAATTATTTAATGACATTTCAATAAATGTTTTTATGTTATTGAGACCTAATTTTAATAATTTTTTTACCTTAAACCCTTAACTCAGAATCTCAAACTTAAATCTTGAATCCTAAACTCATGATTCAAGATTTGAGTTTCGAGGTTCATGGTTTGATATCGAGGTCGAGGTTTGAGGTTTATGTTTAGATTTACATTCGAGGTTTAGAATTTAAGATTTTGAGTTCAGGGTTATGGGTTCGAAGTTCATGATAAAAAAGTATTACTAGAATTATGTACTAATGACATGAAAAACATTGTTGAGATGTGTTTAAATAATTAGAAAGGGATAATGAATGGTGTGATGAGAATGGTTAAAAAAATAATTTCTCCTGCGTCAAACTATTGTTGATTTCATAATATTTTGGTAAATAATTTTAAACCCATATTATTTAATTAAATAAATTATTTTATAATATTTGGATAAAAAAGCCTCATTGTCCCATAAGTCACAACACAATATTCGTTATGATAAAGAACCCCTTCCATCATAAAAAGAAGTGGAGAGATCATAGAAATCAGTAAAGAGTGACATATGCCTCACTTTAACATGTGTGTTAATCGAGTACATATCCATCTGTGCCCATGCAAAGAATGATATCTCGACACATAAACCATAGAATCAAAACCGTATATCTTTTATGGAGAACGATGCATTGAGATAGAGAAATCACTATAAAAGGGGAAGTTGTTAAAATGCTTTGGTTTGTCCCTTTCGTTATATTCGAAGTAGCTCGATTCTATCTCTCATCTCTTTAGTAAATGAAGTTGATTTTCTAAGTAGTGATCTTGAAAGTGGTGAAAACATTGGTCGATGCAGATCTCAAACAACTAACAAAGGCTAAAAGGAAAGCACCAAGAAATAGACGACTGAATTGGATCCCAAACAAACAAAGGTTGTAAGTGTGAGCATCTCTTGATAATTTTGCTTTTTCTTTTTTGCATGTAAGCTAAGCATTAATGAGGTTCTTTACTATATCTTATCTTAAATTGCAAGTTAATAAGGTTCTTTGTGTGCATGTGATCTATAGGTGGATGAGTGCAGCGTGTCATTTGCCATGAAGCAAGCTCGAACCCTAGCTTCGGAGGTCCAATGAGTCCAGGTTGCAGACACCAATAAGTCAATCGTGAGGGACGTTTACACCAAGTATGACCAGATAGCTAAGGAGATGTACAACAAGTATGAGCCAATGGCGGAACACTATGTTGTTTTCGCTTAGCGATCTCTTAATCACCTCTTGCTTTTCCCTCAAGTGGCTCAGGTAGAGGTCCCCACGATTGCTTACTGGTCAGAGAAGAACAATTAGGTTGTTCAACATTCCGAGGAGAAAGGGTACGCGGCGGTAATATACCTATCATTGATTTTGGTTGATGGAATCGCAAAAGTTTCGAGGCAATGAAATCAATGAGGGGGGTTTTGTTAGGGTTTTGGGAATTAGGCAATTTAGCTTCCTTACCTAAAAATGGTCTCGAGGAAATGGAGACACGAACTTCATTGCCAATCTTCTTCTTTTTTTTTGTTGTTTATTTTTGGAACTTCAATGTTGAAATATTTTTTCCCTTAAAATGAAAAATATTAAATAATGAGTGAAAATTAAAATATCCAAATATTTTTTTAAAGTTTTATTATTATAAATACATGTACTCTACAAGTAAAACGAACAATTAAATTAATATAAAACACATCAAATGAAGAAACGAAAAACCCGAACAAATTTCACACATGATATGCTCAAATGGTTGATTAATGGCCAGCACATCATAATTCATCATAGTAAAATTAAATTAGTGTAAAACACATTAAATGAAAAACGAAAAACCCCGAATAAATTTCACACATGACAAGCTCAAATGATTGACTAATGACCAGCACATCATAATTTATCATAGTAAAATCAAATTAGTATAAAACACATCAAGTAAAAAAATAAAAAACTCGAATAAATTTCAGACATGACACGCTCAAATGATTAACTAATATCCAACATATCATAATTAATTGTAGTGAGACCTAAGTACTCAAGAACATAAAGTTTTCACTTTAACTAATAACATCAACACATTATTTACAATATATTCAATTTTTAAAGTCTTCGGATAAAATCAAATTTACAATTTCAGATATAATATTATTAGAAGAGGTAATTACGAAAATTAGTATAATATATATTTAAATGTTAATAATAAATTAGTAATACTAAAAAATGCTATAAAATGGGGAGTTGTTACAACGCTTTGGTTTGTCCCCTCCGTTATATTAGAAGAAGCTCTATTCCATCTTTCATCTCTTTTGTTAACGTTGTTGGTTTTCACAGTAGTGGTCTCAAAAATGGTGAAAACGTTGGTCGATGCAGAGTTCAAACAGCCGGTGGAGGCTGAAAGCACCATGAAATCGACGGTTGAATCAAATCACAAACAAATAGAATCTATAAGTGTAAGCATCTCTTGATAATTTCTGTTTTCCTTTCTTGATGAATGTGAAGTTAAAAAAAATTTTGAATGCAGAACCCAGAAAATATTCAAAAGAAACTCAACTATCTAGATTTCATTCAAGTGGTGTCAATCTATGTGGTTGTGTGTGTTTCAAGCATCTATGAGTACGCTAAGGAAAACTCCGGTCCATTGAAACCGGGGGTTCAAACCGTCGAAGAAACTGTTAAGACTGTGATCGGTCCCGTTTACTATAAATTTCGCGATGTACCGTTCGAACTCCTCAAATTTGTTGATTGCAAGGTAAGAATGAATGAGGTTCTTTACTATATCTTAGCTTGAATTGCATGTTAATGAGGTTCATTGTTTGCAAGTGGTCCGTAGGTGGACAAGTCACTGAGTCAACTGGAGCGTCACATTCCATCCATCGTGAAGCAAGCTTCAAGCCAGGCTCGAACCGTGGGTTCTGAGGTCCAACGAGTCGGGGTTGTAGACGTGGGTAAGTCAATCACAAGAGACATTTACACCAAGTATAAACTGACAGCTAAAGGGATGTATGACAAGTACGAACCGGTGGCAGAACAGTACGCTGTTTTTGCTTGGCGATCTCTTAATCGTCTCCCGGTTTTCCCTCAAGTGGCTCAGGTAGTGGTCCATACGACTGCGTACTGGTCGGAGAAGTACAATCAAGTAGTTCACCATTTCGGGGAGAATGGGTACGTGGTGGCAGCGTACCTCCCATTGATTCCGACAAATAGAATTGCAAAGGTTTTCACAGACGACGGGAGGGTGCCGGTCGTTTCGAGTAATGGTGAATCAGTTCAAAGGCAATGAAATCAGTGATAGGGGTTTTGTTAGGGTTTTGGGGATTAGGCGATTTAGCTTCCTTACCTAAAAATGTCACGAGAAAATGGAGGTATGGACTCCATTGCCAACCTTCTTTGTTTTTCACTTATTTTTGGAAATTCAATGCTGAATGATGCTTTTTTATTTAAAAAGAGAGGAAAAATCTTAAATAATGATTGATAATTAAAATATCAAAATATTTTTCTTAAAGTTTTATAATTATAAATACATGTACTCTTTAGTACAATGTATAATCAAATTAATATAAAACACAACGGATAAAAGATCCAAACAAATTTTACACATGACACACTCAAATGATGAATACTAGAGGTTAACACATCATAATTGATCATGGTGAGACTTGAGTACCCAAGGACTTAAAGTTTTCGCTTTAATCAACACTATATTGACAATGTATTCGGTTTTGTTTGATTTTAAGTTTTGGTTAAATCAAATTTACAATTCAAATATTCACTAATAATATTGGATTTAATTGGAAGGCATATTGTTTTAAGAGAGAACTCGATTTCAAGTTTGAATTTTGGATATGATATTATCGAAAGAGTAATTACGAGTCTTGAAATAATCAGATTTTTTAACAGTTTGCTTTCAGTAGTGTTAAAAACAGTAATTTTAGGGCCACAAATCCGATGAGTAAGTCTGTAAATATTATTATTTAATATTTACAAGTCAAATATAGTATTATATTGAATTTTGATTTAATAATTTTTGCTAATTGGATGAATAGTTAAGTACAAGTGGGGTTTGTTCTTAAAGTCAAGTGGTCTTAAAAAATGAGGTATTAAGACATTGTTTTCGTAAACCGAGATATTTACGAAGTTGCTATATAGATGTATTGAAGTTTGGTCCGAAAATTTTAATGATTTGATAGTTAATTAAAGGATAATGACTAAATCATAAAAATTGCAAAAATTAATCACTATTAGTTTATATGTTCTTAATGGTTATAAAAACATGAATTGAGGGCTTTAAAAAGGTAATTAGACCTTAAGTAGTCAAAGTGGACGGTTAATGGCTAATACTATGTATTTTTATATGTTAAAAATATGTTTAATTATTATTAATTAAAAGTTAAATAATAAACAAAAGAAAAGAATCATCATCCTCATTTAGCTACCACCGAAATAAACACCCAAAACGCAATTTCTAAAGCTTCTCAAGCTTCGGCCAAGTTTCCCAAGCTTCACATGGTATGTTATTTTAGTTCTTTTTCATAAATTTTATGTTTTTAGATCATTGTAACTAGGTCCAACTAATCCGTATCTTTGGTATCAAATTCGTTAAAGATTTTAAAACTTTCCATTGATGAATCTTATATTTTTTTTTTATAGAAATTGGTAGATTTATAAGCTTGATAGTTAAATAGGATTATTTTGTAAAGTGGTTTTGGTTGATTTTAAAGTTTAAGGACTAAATTATTAAAATAATAAAATTACATGAAATTATTGTAAAAAATGTGATGTATATGGGCTGTATAGAGATTATAGAAGAACCGCTGGCCTTGATTAGATTAAATTGTGATAGAATTGAAAGTTTTGAGTTTAAAGACTAAATTGAACAAAAGGTAAAAGTTCAGGGTAAAAGTGTAAAATAATTATTAATGGTCAAATATGTGAATTTAAGTGTTTTAAAGTAATTGAATTGGATAGTTGAATTAAATTATTATATTTAGATCAAGAAACGAATCAGTTGGTTGATAATTGCAGGAAAGAAAAAGTCATCGAGTAGTAGTCATCGAGGTGTATGTATGTATGTTTGTATGATTGACATGGTTAAGTAAGGTTAGTTGTGAAGATGGAAAAAAATAACCGATTTGTAAAATATGGTAAATGTATGTGTATGAATGGAATTGCAGCATTATGTGAAATGAAAATGTTCATGTTGGATATGGTACAATATTATGAAAATGGAAAGACTATGGAATACAAGTTAAGACTCGTGTGAACTTAGTGAATAACTAGGATACAAATGACATATCATTAGGGTTTATATTCAGTAGGTATTATGTACCAATGTTGGCTATGTGCCATTTATATTCAGTAGGAACTATGTATCGGTGTTACAGTAGCAGGCACTTTGTGCTGGTGTTATACTTAGCAGGTACTATGTACCGGTGATGGATACTATACCGATGGCTTGAGATCATGCATGTGTTACGAATTCCTTGAAGCTTGTGTGAGCAACATTGTTTATTGATTAATGTCCTTTTGTCAACTTGTGTGAGCATTGCCTTCTCACATATCCGAAGTCAATTTACTAATGTTCTCCAAGAAAAGCAGTTAATTATTGAAATGAAAATCAAACAAGATGAATTATGTTACTTTGATTATAATTTGGTATATGAAACTTGGCATGTTATGTTTTGATGATTTGATTTATCCAGGCTTAATCGTTTGACATGGTAGGAATTATGGAACAAGGCAAAGAAATGTAATTTCTAAGTTATGTATGAACTGTAAACTTAAAATTGACAATTATGTAATGTTTTGTTTTACAAACTTACTAAGATTTACATAAGCTTACCCTATTTTGTTTTCTTCCTTGTAGATTTTTGAACTCTTATTGTTGATTGGAACACCAGTGGAGATCACACTATTCGACAACTCTTTCGGTAGCTATTTGTTTATTATGGCTCGATTATAAGTGGCATGTAAATAGGGTTTTGGTATGTTTATGTTAATTGGTATCTGATAGCATTAGAAATGACACTTAATTTCTCCTTGAATTAGTGTATAATTTGTTCCTTTTGTATCATATTTACCCTACATTTTCAGCATTTCATACTTAGTATTTGCATTTTCTAAATCAGTGTTGTATGATCTTACTTTCTTTCATTTCATTCCTTTTGTGCTACTAATGTCGCTGTATTGAGTATCAGTTTTGCATCTAAAGTTGTCAGCACAGAAATCCACCTTAGAAGATCAGAGTGGGAAAGCATTTAGAGTTGCAGCCACAAGTTTGATCTAAAATTGCGGTCGAAGATGTCATCCTATAAATGCTTCTACATTTTATCATGGACTTTACGCTGCTAACATGTTCAAAAGCACTAGCGCAGGAGAATGTCAAGTTGTCACATCAAATTTAAATCATAATTTACGTCCAGAGATGTCGCGACAATTTGCAACTGCCTAATGCACAAACCGGATCTACGTGAGTGCACAGCTGGCTATAACAAACTTGTATAGCTGCAAAAAGGGAAGTTAGATCTAAGAAGAGGGATAGACCTGTGTTGTGGAGTGGTTATAAATAGAGGGAAGTGAGAGAAAATCAGAATCAAGCTATGAAGAATCTAATTCCACAATTTTCTCATTCTTTCTTAAAGTCAGCTGCCATGGAAGCTTGATTTCTAAGAGGGTAACTTGATGCAACAAGGAGGTGACTACTCTTGACGAGGAGTACCTAGGTGCACACAAGAGGAGCGATTACGGAAGGATTCTAGTAGACTAGGAATATCATGGTTCAATTTATTCTTTAATCCTTCTTAAACGTTGATGAATTCTATTGACTATTAATTGTATACGGAAGTATCTTTTAAGGTTAGATCTATTTTGATTTCTACTCAATTCTTCTCATCTGTTTATATTTAGATTTAACTGCTTTGACCACAGAAGTGCGATTGCAGTCACTGTCACTAAAAGTTACGGTGACAAGTTAGATTAACAAGTAAGACAATGGAAGTTGCTTGAGGCAAGAAGGAATTTTGGCCACTTGTTCTTGAGTGCGAAGCATTACCAGCACTAGAAGGTTTGATAATTGTGAGTGCTTAGGTCTTTGTTAAACAATGAATTTGATAGTAGTAAGATCTCACTAGAACTTCATTGATGCAACAATTCATCTATCAGTTACCTTGGAGTTACATTTAGCGTTGCCAACTTGTAAAGTTAGGGATCCCCCTATTTCTTTACACTTGATCTATTGCTTTTAATTTCCTGAATTTACATTTACAACACCTTCCACAACAATTCATTTTCTATTAATTTGCTTTGACATTTTATGTTATATTTGCATTGACAGATTTAACTCTTTGATTTATGCAGTCTTAACTAATTTGCGTTGACATTACTCTTAACAATTCCTTTCATTCAATCTCTTATTGCTTCAACAAATTTAAGCAACAAGAACACCATCCTCGTGGGATCGATATCCGATAGATTTATCTCTATCTACTATACTTGCATCGACAGTGTCCGCTTGCACATAATTTTTGTGACGTTTACAGGTCGATCAAGTTTTGGCGTCGTTACCGGGGACGGTGTTTGTTTGATGTTTATTTTTATAGTTGCATTTACTATTCCTTTTCTAATTTTTATTGATTACTAATCTTTTGTTAATTTTCTTTTAAATTCTTGTTAGGTGTTTTATGTCCACAAGGAAAATTCCTAATAACATTGTTAGTTTTAATCCAAAAATTGAAAGAAGTATTCGAAGGAAGAGACAAGAGCAAAGAAAAATGGCTGGAAATAACAACGATCTACCATCATTGCTACCACAAAATCTTGTTCCTCCAGTGCAGCCACAATGAGTCAACAATATACTGCTGCCATAAGAAGAGCAAATTCCAGACATGACAATTAGATATTTCGTTATTCCTGTGCTCAATGATCTGCAACCAGGGGTTGTTAGACCAGTAATACAAGCTGCAAATTTTGAATTAAAATCGGTGATGTTCCAAATGCTAAATTTGAATGGGCAATATGCTAGTTTGCCTCACGAAGACGCTGCTTATATGTGCTTCTTTCAGTCAACACGGTGTTCCTGATGACTCCTTGAAGATGCAGTTGTTCCCTTACTCTTTACAAGGAAGGGTACGTACATGGTTTCTTGGTTTACCGGTTGGATCTATTACTTCATGGAATGCACTAGCAACTCAGTTTGTTTTACGATTCAATCCACCCACAATGAATGCTAGACTGCGAAATGATATTACGACATACCATCAATTGGATGATGAGAACTAGCTCTCTACGTGAAAACATTACAAAACTTTGCTTAGACGTTGTCCCATGCATGGAATCCAATAGGAGACACAAATTGAGATTTTCTACAATGGATTAAATGTGAAGACAAGAAATCTTGTTGAAGCATCTGCTAATGGTCCTTTGTTGGATTGCACTTACAATGAAGCTGTGCGAATTTTGGAGAGAATTGCATAAAATGATTCTCAGTATCCGATTTCTCGTTCTGCTCAGGTAAAAACAAATCCTGGAGTTATTGAGCTAGATGCCATAGCAGCCTTAAGTGCACAACTATCCTTTCTGGCAAACATGGTTAAGAACATGAAGGGGACGAGTGTTGTTTCCCCTATTCAAGTAGCCCAACAGATGGATGTCCCAACATTTTCTTGTGAAATTTACAGCGAAAACTATAGCTATGAGGACTGTCCACAACATGCTGAGAATGCATTCTATGTCAATAACATCCGCGGGAATTCATATGGTAACTCATATAACAATTCAAATAGGACTCAATAACCTTGGAGGAGTCAGAATGCGTCCACATACAGATATGAAAATTCTCCAAATCAAGGTAACTTTAGACAAGGGAGTTACGGTCAACAGTAGCAGAATTATAATCACAATCCTCAAGTGCATGCGCAGCCTGACCAGATGCGATCACAGAACCAGATGCAATCATATAATTAGATGTAACCACATGTTCAAATGCAATCACAACAGACTGTGTTTCCAAATATGCAAGGATAACATCAACAATAACAACAATAGTATTCTCAACCAAGATTAGATCCATTAGCTACTCTTGAAGCTTTGATGCGTGAGCATATTACAAGAACAGAAGCTATTGTACAAGGAAATTCTTCTTTCGTCCGAGCGTTGGAACTACAACTAGGACAACTGTCTTCTAACAGGAGCACACGGCCACTAGGTGCTTTGCCCAGTGAAACTGAAAATCCAAAATCAAAAAGGAAAGGAGCATTGCAAGGCTATCACATTACGGAGTGGAAAGCAAACTATCAAATAAAGCAGCAGCTCCAACCAAGCACCTGTCGACACAAACGAACCAAAGCAATAAAGAGAGGTTGCATTTGAAGAAGATACAAGAGAAGTAAATAAGGAGGAACCACCAGTAGTTACACCAATGTCGACCATTCGTCCTACGAACTTGTCGATGCAATTGCCCATGTCGATACAATCGATTATATCACAACAACCCACTGTGAACATACCTTTGTCATTTTCCCAGTGATTTAAGGAGAAAGATCATGACAGAAATTATCAAAAGTTTGTATCTACCTTGAAACAATTACACATTAATATACCTTTAGTTGATGCTCTTGTGCAGATTCCCAACTATGGGAAATTTATGAAGGAGCTGCTATCAAAAAAGAAGAAGTTATCCGATATTGAGACGATTGCACTCACAGAAGGGTGTAGCGCTGTATTGACAAATAAACTACCACCAAAAATGAAAGATCCTAGCAGTTTCACAATTCCATGCTCCATTAGAAACCATTACTTAGGTAAAGCTTTATGTGATTTAGAAGCTAGCATTAACCTTATGTCATTGTCAACTTTCAGAAAATTAGGAATTGGTCATATGAAGCCCACAGCGGTAACATTACAGCTTGCAAACAAATCTTTGGCACAACCTGAAGGACAGATTAAAGATGTTCTAGTCCATGTCGATAAGTTTTTATTCCCGGCCCACTTCATCATACTTGATTGTGAAGCCGATAAGGAGGTGCCCATTATTTTGGGATGTTCATTTTTCGCAACAGGACGTACACTCCTAGATGTTTTCAATGGTGATTTGATCATGCATCACAATAATGAACATGTAGCCTTTAGTGTTTTTGAAGCATCTCTATCACGGAGTAAGGAACAATGTCACCATATTGATGTTCTGGACAAGTTAATTACAAAGGAATTTAATGAAAGAAGTTCAGCAATACCAGAGAAATATACGGTGACATTGGAAGACAATGTCATACCTGAATGTGACCACAAATTTAAGGCTAATGTCTGTGAGCTTAGACATGGCTGGCAATTGGAATCTTTGGATTTGACTAATAGGACGATCCTTGCGTTCAAACCATCGGTTGAAGAAGCTCCAACTATGGAGTAAAAGCCATTGCCAACACATCTAAAATATGTTTTTCTAGGTGAAAATGATACATTGTCAGTAATTGTCAGCACAAGTCTCGACGCGAGCCAAGAAGAAAAACTAATTGGAATATTGAAGCAGCATAACAAAGCCATCGCCTGGAGCATAGCAGATATCAGAGGCATTAGTCCCTCTTTCTATATGTATAAAATTAGGCTGGAAGATGAAAGAATACAGTCAATTGAACAACAAAGAAGATTAAATGAGAAAATGAAGGAAGTAGTGAAGAAAGAGATCATCAAATGGCTGGAAGCAGGCATAATCTATCCAATCTCGGACAGTACATAGGTGAGCCCGGTCCAATATGTGCCTAAGAAGAGTGGCATCACGACGGTAAGCAATAATAAAAATGAGCTGATCCCAACTCACATTGCCACAGGTTGGTGAGTATGCATGGATTACTATCGTTTAAATGTGACCACAAAGAAGGATCACTTTCCACTTCCATTCATTGATCAAATGCTGGATAGGCTAGCTGGTAAGCCCTATTACTATTTTCATGATGGATACTCTGGGTACAACCAGATTACAATCGCGCCGGAAGATCAAGCACAGACAACTTTTACTTGCCCATTTAGAACCTTTGCTTTCCGACGAATGCCATTTGGTTTGTACAATGCACTAGTTACATTCTAGAGGTGCATGATGGCCATCTTCTCTGATATAATCGAGGATTCGTTAGAGGTATTTATGGATGATTTCTCTGTTTATGGGCACAATTTTGATAAATGTGTTAAAAATTTAGCAAAAGTGTTGAAACGATACGAGGACACCAATTTGGTTCTAAACTGGAAAAAATGCCACTTTATGACAATTGAAAGCATTGTTCTTGGCCATCGTATATCTTGTCAAGGCATTGAAGTTGATAAAGCGAAGGTGGAGATCATTGAAAAGTTACCTCCACCCACTAATGTAAAGGGAATAAGGAGTTTTCTCGACCATGCTGGATTTTATAGACGATTCATCCAAGACTTCTCCAAAATAGCAAAACCACTCTCCTCCTTGTTGGAGCAAAATAAAAAAAATTTGTTTGATGAAGCTTGTCTAGAAGCATTCCTTAAAATGAAACAGCAGTTAGTGCAGACACCCATTATCGTCGCACTAGATTGGTCATAACCGTTCGAGGTGATGTGTGATGCAAGTGACTTTGCTGTGGGTGTTGTACTTGGACGGAGAAAGAATAAGGTATTTCATTCAATCTATTATGCTATTATAACTCTAACTGAAGCGCAGGTGAATTACACAACCACTGAGAAGGAATTACTGGTAGTAGTTTTTGCATTTGACAAGTTTCGTTCATATCTTGTCGATGCAAAAAATTACAGTGTATACTAATCACTCTGCTTTGAGATACCTTTTTGCTAAGAAAGATGCAAGACCTAGGCTGAGCAGATGGATCCTTTTATTACAAGAATTTGATGTTGAGATTAAGGACAGGAAAGGATCGAAAAACCAAGTAGCTTATCACATTTCTCGTCTGGAATTTGGAAGCGAGGATGGAAATAAGTCACAAATTATCGACGTATTTCCAGATGAGAAGTTATTCTTTGTCGACGCATCTCAATGGTATGCAGATGTCGTCAATTACTTAGTTTGTGAAAAGTTACCATTGAGTATAACAGGTCAAAGGAGGTCAGATTTCTTCGGGATGCTGTAAAGTATAATTGGAATGAGCCATACCTATTTTAGGTATGCGTTGACAACATCATTTGTCGTTGTGTTCCTGTGGAAGAAATGCTTTTTATCTTGAAGCATTATCATGATGCTTCATATGGAGGCTATTTTGGTGGTGTTAGGACTGCTGCAAAGGTCCTACAATCAAGATTTTACTGGCCGAAATTATTTCGAGACGCCCACAATTTTGCTCAATAGTGCGACAAATGTCAGCGCACCGGTTCCATATCTCGACGCAACGAGATGATTCAACAACCTATCATGGAGGTTGAGCTATTTGATATTTGGGGTATAGATTTTATGGGACCATTTTCAAACTCCTTTGGAAATGTGTATATTCTGGTCGCTGTTGACTATGTCTTCAAGTGGATCGAAGCAATCGTTGTTCCGAAGGACGATGCTCAGACGGTGTTAAAGTTCTTTCACACATATATCCTTACACGATTCGGAACACCTCGAGCATTAATAAGTGACCAAGGCATTCACTTCTATTGTAATCAGATGGCGACAGCTTTGAAATGCTACGTGTGAAACATCCCATGGCAACCATATATCATCCGCAAACATATGGACAAACGGAGGTATCCAATCGACAAATTAAAGGTATTCTTGAAAAGGTGGTTAACCCATCTAGATGAGATTGGTCTTCGTGGTTAAATGATGCATTGTGGGAGCTTTGCACTGCTTACAAAACACTGTTAGGGATGTCGCCATAGTAGCTAGTTTTTGGTAAGTCATGTCACTTACCTGTTGAACTTGAACATAAGGCCATGTGGGCAATCAAGCAACTGAACATGGACTACGATACTGCTGGAAAGAAAAGATTGTTGGACATTTTAGAACTAGAAGAACTTCGACAAAATGCTTATGAAAATGTTGCCATTTACAAGGAAAAGACTAAAAAATGGCATGACAGCATCATTTTACGCCGATAATTTTCTCCTGGTCAGTTAGTGCTTTTATTTAACTCACGTTTAAAATTGCATTTAGGAAAATTGCATTCAAGATGGTCAAGCCCTTTTGAAGTTATCGAAGCATTTCCACATGGTGCAGTGACAATCAAAGATTTGAACGATGGACACCAATTTAAAGTGAATGGCCAACGATTAAAGCATTACCGAAGCCCAGGCATCAACGAACAAAACGAGACCATTAGCTTTCTATTTACTTTTTGTCTTTTATTTTCTTTTAACTTGTTTTCTTTAGTTTTCTGCAAGAATAAAAGATCTCTTTTTTGTCGACACACACAAAAGCATAACTTGTCGACGCATTTCATTGATGACTCAACGAAACATTTCATAAAAGTATCATGTCGGTTGATTCACCTCTTTCCCCAATCGTTGGATCAATCCGAAAAAGTAAGATCTGTGACCTGGCATTTATTGGCTACAGGCACAAGGTACTCCCACAGTAGCAACAATCATCACGTCTCTTCACCTCCATCTTCTATAAAACATCCTTTAGTTGTCGACTGAATCTTCACACTCACAACCACCATTGTTTCTGTAATCTTCTTTTTCTCCAACCTTTAACTTTTCTACAAAATATTCTCACACTCTTTATTTCAGTAGTTATGGTAAGAACTCGCGGTGCGAAAACCACATCCAAACCCGCTGCTGAATCGTCAACTGCAATGGTCAAAAACGCTGAGCAACCATCACCCAAGGAACCTATCATGTTCTTATCGAAAGCGGTGAAGGACTGTTACCATGAGGTGATGTTGAAAAGGAACTGTCATCCTGAGCAGGGATTTTAGTTGTCCCCACAATTGACATTGAGGAAGCAAGTCGCCAAAACGATTTCTTGATTGAGCTGGGAGCAGTTTTGTGACCATCCGGTAGGATATTCTCCCTCCATGGTAGAAGAGTTTTGTGCTAACCAGGTTGATCCAGAATAGGAGTTTATATTCGTCCGTGAAGGTTTGGTGCCATAGAGCACTGACCACATAAATACTCTCTCCCACATTGCTGAGGGAGAGGACGAGCATGTTGAGTTTTTGGAAAACTTGACAGAGGAGGGTGCTGATCTTTTATTTAATGATTTATGCGTCGAAGGCATTGTTTGGACTGGCAACAATCCAAATAATTATACGAAGCACCGTCGCTACCTCACCGTCCAAAGCAAGGTGTGGCTTCATTTCATCAATTATCGTCTCCCACCATCCACCCACAGTACTACTGCAACACTGGACAGAATGTGCCTGCTACATTCTATACTCAAGGGATGACGAATTGATGTCGGTGCAATCTTTCACCAAGAAATTACTGAATCCGACACCAAACAGATAGGTATCCTGCCTTTCCCTTCTCTGATCATGATTTCCCTTCTCTGATCATGATGTTGTGTAAACAGAGGGGAATTGTGCCTTGTGAAAGGAAAGAGACTTTGGAAAACAAAGGGCCGAATAATGATGTTTCATTGGAAAGGATGACAAGGGGACAAGAAACCCCTATGGTGAAAGAGGTACCTGATGGGTGTCGAACCCACCAAATATAAATATTCCAACGAAAAATAATACAGAACAGTAGTATAGGGCAGTAGGGTCGATTCCACAGGGACTGGTTACTACAATTTACTCTCATGTTCTTTTGAACGTCGTGTCGAAGGGCGTGCCCACGACTCGTAATTGTCTCTTACAAAATAAAAATAAATGATGGAGGTTTTTAGAGATAAAATTAAAATAAAACGAAAATGAAATAAACAAAGTGAAGTAAATCTTGACGCAAAATAATTAATCAAGATATAGAAATGAGAAAAACTATATTTAATAAGCTTAGCCTCGCCCTCGGTTTTCTCTGAACTTGAATCAATCCTTGAAAATTTAATCTTCCCTTTTTAATTGATAAGTTGGTTATAGCACTCGAGAACGTCCCAACCTCTACTTTTCCTCTAGTAGCCGATTTTGGTACGACCTACAAATCGACCCTTGCTGAATGTCTAACCATGTCGCATGTGCTTACGATTTAAGGTTTCAACAATCTTGTGCTCTGAAAAACCTAACTTGAATTAATGGCCTCAACCGCGTGGGTCGTTTAAATCCGGTCTCTACCACCCTTGATGGAATCCAACTAGCTTTTTTCTAGCTGGACATGCCAATTTGTTCGCGGGAATTCGAATGCAGCACGGCCGAATCGACTTCCCAACTGTATGCCAACCTATTTCGATCCACTGTGCACTTTTTGAATCAAAGTAGAATTAACTTTGAGGGACGAATTTGTACTACCTCATAAATCGGAGTGACAGCGAGTACCGATAAAAAGGTTTTTAGCACGGTTTCGTAACTCACGATTATTTCTTGACGGAGTGATAATCGGGCTAAGGCTAAACAGAATTTACTGGCACATGATTTTAATCATGCTTGATGGATGAATGTGGTGAATTGTTTGTGATTATGAAGGATGGAAGTGGGGAGGGGTTAATATAGCAATTGGACAAATTTTTGAAAAGAAATGAAATGGAGATGGAAATGGTAGAGAGTGAAATGATGAATTGAAAGAAAAATAAATAAATGCTCACAAAATCAAGTACATTTTTCAATTGAACCCAAGTAACTTTATTTATACACAATTGGGTTACTAAAAATAGCTTGAGTCCTTCTAAACTAAATTACCCTATTTATTTAAAATAAATAATTTCAGTCAAAATAAATTTAAGAAAATAACAAATTTAGTCAAAACAAAATTAATAAAATAATAACTTTGAATAAGCTTGTTTGACCATTTCAACTACGAATTTCTTTTGCAATTAAGCAGTCAAAGTCTCCCAAATTCAAATAGAGCCCATCTCTTCACACATGTCTTCAATTTAATCCAGTTTTGCTTGGTTTTAGGTGAAGAAACATCAATTTGTGTACCTGATAAGAAAATGTGGAAAATTAGAAGTACTTTTCTCAAAATTAATCAAAAATACACAAATAAATTACTTAAATAATTCACTTATCAAAATCTCCCTACTTAGTCTATGCTTGTCCTCAAGCATAATGTTTAGTCTATATTAATGTTATTCGATAATTTTTTCAAAATCGAATTTCATTCTTAAACCAAGTTTCATGCAAACAATTAGAAGATCAAAAATAGATAATCGCTCATATTTAATCAACACACATTTTATAGACTTTCAACCATTATGAACAAAATCAACCACTTCACAAAAATTTAAGCTTAATTAAACTTGCTAATTGTACCCAAATTTACATACGTGTGTGTGAGTGTGTGTATATATATATATATTCTTTTTTTGTTTTTTTTAATTTTTGAAGACACAAGGCAGCTTGGTTAGCGGAGTGTTACAAGCTTCGGTTCGTCACTCAAATATTTTTATTCGAATTGAGATGACAAGCCAAGTACCTCAACCCAGTTACTTAATTCGATCACATTTTTGAATCTTCACTCATAACCAAGACACAATATATTTATTCACATCCACACTTTATTTATTTACATAATTGAGTACTTATTAAGCAAGTCTAAAAAAAAGTTTCTAATTTAATGAAGTGTTCGACTTTTCTCATAATAATTTTAACTCTACAAAATGTGTATTGGAAAAACAAGAAGTTATTATTCATGAGCTCCTAATTATCCAAATGAACCAAGCATAAGAAAGAATTCAATAGTGAAAATAATTATCAAATAATATTAATATCATAAGCAATATGCAAAGAGAAAAATCATGGCATGTGGCATGCATAATGAATCCCCCCTACTTAACCTACATTGCCCTCAATGTGTAAATGTAAATAATGGAAAAAATTGGGCAAAGTGTAGTCGAGTTTTTTATGAGGCGGAGGATGGTTTAGGCAGTTCGGGTTGGTTCTGACTGGTTTAATCTTGGGTGTATGTTTCAACACATGGCAACACTGAAATTGGACAAGGCGTGCCCACGCCATGACTGATACTGGATTTTCATAAAATGCCACGATGCACCCTAAAAATGACACATGAAATGGATTAAACGACAATATTTATTCAACTGAAATTAAACTTGAAAATTAAAAATTAAAAATTAAAATGAATTTGGGTTGCCTCCCAAACAGCGCTTTTGTTTAACGTCGTTAGCTCAACGAAATTAAATGTTATCCGTTTGGTGTATTGCGGGTTAATCCTTCCATTACGTGCACTTGGAAGTTCTCGTAGAAAGGTTTTGATTTTTGCCAATTGTTCTCGAAGCCCTTCCTGAGCTCTTCCAGTTTTTCATAGTTTTGAGGTCTAAACTCCTCCATAAGATAATTTGTAACCCATCTACCTCACAATATTCAAAATGCAATTTCATCAGTGGTTCAACAACATCAACACAAGAAACATTCAACATTGTACTAGGTCGGCCCATTGCTTCATAAACGTTAAATTTTACAACCTCACTGTCAATTCCATAGTGAGTGTCCTACTACGAACATCAATCTTTGTACGCGCAGTGCTGAGGAACGGTCTTCTAAGTAGAATATCAGAAGATTTTTTCGAGTTATCGTCCTCCATGTCAATGATATAAAAATCTGCAGGAAAGATTAACTCGTTTACCTTGACAAGAAACATACCTTGGTCCTTGCATTTTGAAGGTATATTTTTTTTGCAACAAAGCGGAAACATTTTCTCCAACCCTTACCTTCTCATTACCGAGGAGCTTCTTCTTACTTGTGCATAATTCCTTTAAGAATTTTACGTAGCATGGTATCTGTTTTATCGCATCGAGAAGGGGAATGTTTATCTCTACTTTTCGAAAAGTGTCCAAAATCTCCTTCTCTTCGCGCTCCTTATGGTTAACGAACCTTCCAGGAAATGAAGGTGGCACTGTAAATGATTTTTGTGGTGTTGACTCGGTTGGAGTCTCTGAATCGGGTTCTTTCTTTTTGTGTTCAGCGTCATGGGCACAACTCGTGCCAGTCACGGGTTTCAAAATCGCACCCCTTCTCAACGTCATAGCACTTATATTATGTCGAGGGTTGGGTTCCGTTTGGGACAGTAACCTTTCTTGAGACTCCAATCAACTAACTGTGAGTGCTAGCTTACTCATTTGTTTGTCTAACTCTTGCAAATACATGTTAGTCTTTTCTTGAAATTTTTCGGTACTAGTGGCTAATCTTTCTACAATAGCTTTCAAGGACGTCTTTGGAGGTGGTAGCTGTTGATTCAGATGCGGGCTCTACTGATACGACTGATTGAATCGAGGATTCGATCTATTACTTATATTCGAATGATCCCTCCACCTCACATTATATATGTTCGAATAGGGATCGTATCGTCTTTGGGGTGGACTTCGAAAGTTTCTGACAGCATTTGCTTGTTCTGTCAAATCCTCGTGTAAGATAGGACATGAGTCCGTCAGGTGATTTGACATAGTACAAATTCCTCACAGCTTCGTTGGGTTTGACTTCTTTGCAAGCAAACTCTGCACAATATTAGTGAGTTTATCTATTTTATTTTCTAAGTTCAGAGTGCTTAACCCATGAACCCGTCTCGTAGGTTCTGTAGCCGGTCGAAATTGTTGAGAGTTTGTAGCCATCGTTGAAATCAACTCCCTTGCTCTTTGAGGACTCATGTTAACAAGTGCTCCTCCACTAGCTGCGTCATTCATCTTCATCTCCATAGGGAGCAGTCCCTCGTAGAAATACTGTAATAGTAACTATTTAGGAAGGCCGTGTTGTGGGCAACTTACACACAACTTTTTGTACCGCTCCCAATAATCGTAGAGCGTTTCAGTCTCCTTTTACCGAGTTTCCACAATGTCTCGTCTTAGCTCGACTGCTCGTGCTGTTGGGAAAACCTGTCAAGGAATAAACGAGACATGTTAGCCCATATGTTAACAGATCCCGGTGGTAAATAAAACAACCACTCTCTAATAGAGTCGGCTAATGAAAAAAGAAATGCACGAAGTTTAATTTGGTCTTCTGTTACTCCCTGGGTTTCATGCTCGTGCAAACCATGTGGAATTCCTTTAAGTGCTTGTGTGGATTCTCGTTTTGAACCCCGTGAAAAGTAGGCAATAGATGGATTAAGCCCGACTTTAACTCGAACAGTGTTCCTCCCATTGGATAAGTTATACACAACGGTTGTTGTTCGTCCAGTGCTGCTGCAAGTTGACGAATAGTCTGATCTTCCATTTTATTTGTTTCCTTGTCACCGAATATTTCTCCAATAAAGTTTCTTCTTCAAACTTTGTCTATAGACGTTTTCCGTGAGCTTCTTTTCTCAACATTCGAGCTAATTTCTCTATCTCCGGTTCAAAGTCGTTGAGAGGTGTCTGTTCAAACCTAGTCATAAAGAAAAACAAATGAAAGTTAGAAAAATGTTACCAATCCTCGGTAACGGCGCCAAAATTTGATGGATGTTGAATCCACCAAATATAAATATTCCTACGACAAATAATACAGAACAGTAGTATCGGGCAGTAGGGTCGACCCCACAGGGACTGGTTGCTGCAATCTACTCTCGTGTTCTTCTTTTGAATGTCGTGTCGAAAGGCGTGCCCACGACTCATAACTGTCTCCTACAAAATAAAAATAAATGATTGAGGTTTTTAGAGATAAAATTAAAATAAAACGAAAATGAAATAAACAAAGTGAAGTAAATCTTGACGCAAAATAATTAATCGAGATATAGAAATGAGAAAAACTATATTTAATAAGCTTAGCCTCAACCTCGATTTTCTCCGAACTTGAATCGATCCTTGAAAATTAATCTTCCCCTTTTAATCAATAAGCTGGTTATAGCACTCGAGAACGTCCTAACCGTCAACTTTTCCTCTAGTAACCGAGTCTGGTACGACCTGTAAACTGACCCTTACCAAATGTCTAACCATGTTGTACGTGCTCGCAATTTAAGATTTCAACAGCCTTGCGCTCTAAAAAGCCCAACTCGAATTAACAGCCTCAACCACGTGGGTTGTTTAAATCCGATCTTTACAACCCTTGACGGAATCCAAATAGCTTTTTCCCACCTGGACACGCCAATTTGTTCACGAGAATTCGAATGCAGCACGGTCGAATCGACTTCCCAACTGTATGCCAACCTATTTCGATCCAACGTGCACTTTTTGAATCAAAGTAGAATTAATTTTGAGGGACAAATTTGTACTATCCCATAAATCGGAGTGATAGCGAGTACCGATAAAAAGGTTTTTAGCATGGTTTCGTAACTCACGATTATTTCTTGACGGAGTGATAACCGAGCTAAGGCTAAAAAGAATTTAGTGGCACATGATTTTAATCATGCTTGATGGATGAATGTGGTGAATTGTTTGTGATTATGAAAGATGGAAATAGGGAGGGGTTAATATAGCAATTGGACAAATTTTTGAAAAGGAATGAAATGGAGATGGAAATGGCAGAGAGTGAACTGACGAATTGAAAAGAAAAACAAATAAATGCTCGACTGCTTCTATTGCTCACAAAATCAAGTACATTTTCCAATTGAACCCAAGTAACTTTATTTATACACAATTGGGTTACTAAAAATAGCTTAAGTCCTTCTAAACTAAATTACCCTATTTACTTAAAGTAAATAATTTCAGTAAAAATAAATTTAAGAAAATAACAAATTTAGCCAAAACAAAATTAATAAAATAACAACTTTGAATAAGCTTGTTTAACCATTTCAACTAAGAATTTCTTTTGCAATTAAGCCCTCAAAGTCCCCCTAAATTCAAATAGAGCCCATCTTTTCACACATGTCTTCAATTTAATCCACTTTTGCTTGCTTTTAGGTGAAGAAACACCAATTTGTGTACTTGATAAGAAAATGTGGAAAATTAAAAGTACTTTCTTCAAAATTAATCCAAAATACACAAATAAATTGCTTAAATAATTCACTTATCAGTACCACCAAAGAAGGACAAAGGGAAAGGGAAAAAGAAAGACACTCATGCGCCCACAAATCCTCAGATTTGGGGGAAGCTCTCTGGGGTTGAAAAGATTGTTGATCGAATGAGCATCCAACAACTAAAAATTATCAGCTCAATCGACAAGATGCAGTTCAGACAGAACTTATTCTATGCCTATACTAGGGCATGGAATATTGCTATTGTCAGCACATTAAGCAGTTTGAGTAGATATCCGATACCAAAATTCCCTGTGTTCCCTCCTATATCGATAAAACTACTCCATCATCAGAGCAGCATGCTTCAGAAGGGAGAACCCAGTCCGTCTAGTCCCCAAACAAAATTCACATCTCTGATGATGAGGATCAAGAGGTACACTCCAAGGGTATGAAGGATTGTTTCCGAAACATAGGTAGCCTATTTAAAGACGAACTCTCGAATAGTTTAGGGGCCAATATGGGGAAGAGAGACTATTGCTACAGAGAAGCACACAATAATTACTTTGTGGGTATTGAAGCAGAAAAAGAGAAAAAAGAAGAAAAAGAAAAAGAAAAAGAAGAGAAAGAAAAAGATGAAGAATAAGTTGTCTCGACAAATTTTTCAGAGAAATTTGTCGACGCACCTGTCAGTATGGGTGCATCTGTTGAATAATTGGCACCATCTAGGGCGAGCAGGGCCGAGGCAGTCACATTCAGCAATGAGGATTCCAATCCTTTGGCTATTGTGCCATATGTGGCACCACTTGATGAGATACATCCATCGGATGTGATTGTCGATGAAGCCGACACTCAACCAGCCATAGAGAAGCAATCAACTCCATCAATTGACCCAAAAGAAAAGAAGCACAAATGTAAGGCAAAGAAGAAGAGCAGAGAGGAGCGTCCTAGGAAGAAAAAGAAGTCCAAAGCAACAACATCCTCGGCTGTAACACACTGAGTTAATTTACTTTTCAGTAGTTAGTTTAGTTGCATGCATTTCATCTAATTGTCATTGCATTTTTATTGCCTCTGCATTTTACTTGTTCTCACATTTACATTGTAGTTGCATTTCCATTAATATTTGTATAGTATTATCAGTGCATTGGGGACCATGCAAACACTAAGTTTGGGGGGAAGTGTGGAATGGAAATTCAATTGCACCCACAAGTTTAAGATTATATTTGTCTTTTAAGTTGAATGAAAGTATGCATAGTTAAGAAAAATGTGACCACGATTTTTTTCATTTAATGCTTAAATCTTGAATTATTTGGAATGCTAATGCGTGAATTGGATGAATGTGATTGAATGTTGAATCCTTCTATTTTTGGATGAATGGTTAAAATTGCATTAGTAATAAACGAGTAGTATCATTCTTTAAATATTGAATTAACTTTCCATCTTGCAGCTCTGTATATAATTATATCTACTAATAAAAGACACTTTAATGTGGGTGCATTATGACTCAAAAAGGGGGAACATTCTGATGTAAGTGTTAGAAAAATTATCTAGCCAAAGCTGTCACTGCAAGAATGTGTGTCGGTGCAATTACATGCTCCCTAGGGGTTTGTTGCACCCCATCGTTACTGCCCAGGAACAAGAGTATAGTAATGCAATGACATCTCTCAGTCACATATATAAAATATATATATGAAGAAAGAAAATTTGATAAAAAGAAAGAATATATATATGTATATTATTATATAAATGTTGTATTGGTTAAGAAGATTTAAGATTTAAAGCATGATGCTAGCATTAGTGAAGTTGCAATTCTGATTATTCATGCCTTTAAATTTTCGGCGCAATGTTCTATCATATGAATGCAATTTATACATTAGGATTCTAGAGAATATAAGTTGCTAGAATGATGATTGTGGTGACAAGAATTTGGATATAATTTTGCTAGCTTTTATTTACTTGAGGACAAGTAAAAACTCAAGTTTTGGGGTGTGATAGCATTAGAAATGATACTTAATTTCTCCTTGAATTAGTGTATAATTTGTTCCTTTTGTATCATATTTACCCTACATTTTCAGTATTTCATACTTAGTATTTGCATTTTCTAAATCAGTGTTGTATGGTCTTACTTTCTTTCATTTCATTCCTTTTGTGCTACTAATGTCACTGTATTGAGTATCAATTTTGCATCTAAAGTTGTCAGTGCAGAAATCCACCTTAGAAGATCAGAGTGGGAAAGCATTTAGAGTTGCAGCCAAAGATGTCACCTCATAAATGCTTCTACATTTTATCATGGATTTTACGCTGCTAACACATTCAAAAGCACCAGCGCAGGAAAATGTCAAGTTGTCACAGCAAATTTAAATCATAATTTACGTCCAGAGATGTCGCGACAATCTGCAACTGCCTAATGCACAAACCAGATCTACGTGAGTGCACAACTGGCTATAACAAACTTGTACAGCTGCAAAAAGGGAAGTTAGATCTAAGAAGAGAGATAGACCTGTGTTGTGGAGTGGTTATAAATAGAGGGAAGTGAGAGAAAATCAAAAACAAGCTGTGAAGAATCCAATTCCACAATTTTCTTATTCTTTCTCAAAGTCAGCTGTCATGGATGCTTGATTTCCAAGAGGGTAACCTGATGCAACAAGGAGGTGACTACTCCTGATGAGGAGTGCCTAGTTGCGACGCAAGAGAAGCGATTACGGGAGGATTCTAGTAAACTAGGAATTGCATGCTTCAATTTATTCTTTAATCCCTCTTGAATGCTGATGAATTCTTTTGACTATTAATTGTATACAAAAGTATGTATTAAGGTTAGATCTATTTTGATTTCTACTCAATTCTTCTCATCTATTTATATTTGGATTTAACTGTGTTGACCACGGAAGTGCGATTGCAGTCACAGTCACTGGAAGGTGCGGTGACAAGTTAGATTAACAAGCAAGACAACGGAAGTTGCTTAAGGTAAGAAGGAATTCTGGCCACTTGTTCTTGAGTGCGAAGCATTACTAACATTGGAAGGTGTGGTAATTGTGAGTGCTTGGGTCTTTGTTAAACAGAGAAGTCGATAGCAGTAAGATCTCATTAGAACTTCATTGCGGCGACAATTCATCTATCAGCTACCTTATAGTCACATTTAGCGTTGCCAACTGTGAAGTCAGGGATCCCCCTATTTCTTTACACTTGATCTATTTCTTTTAATTTTCTAAATTTACATTTGCAACATCTTCCACAACAATTCACTTTCTATTAATTTGCTCTGACATTTGATGTTATATTTGCATTGACAGATTTAACTCTTTGATTTGTGCAGTCTTAACTAATTTGCATTGACATTACTTTTAACAATTCTTTTCATTCAAACTCTAATTACTTCGACAAATTTAAGCAACAATAACACCATCCTCGTGGGATCGATATTCGATATATTTATCTCTATCTACTATACTTGCACCGACAGTGTCCGTTTGCACATAATTTTTGTAATGTTTTATGCCATTTGAAGTATATAATATGTATATTAATGTAATTCTAATTGATATTTTGGTTGGTTGTGGTGTGTGATGGTAAATGCATGAATTGATACCTAAACACATTCTGAATGGTTGATTATAACAAATGTTATTTGGGACTTATTTGATGATTTAATAAGGTTGTTTTGGTTTAGATAGTAGTTGTTTATGTTTGGTATGTGGTGCTAATGAGGGTATATTTAAGCACATACGTTGATTGTGAGTTGGTATATATAAGCATTTTTTGACACATCTTGAATAGGTTTGAATGTTGGTTAATGCATGGCTTGGAACCTAAGAATTTGTATGTGATTTAGCTTGTGTTTGAAAGTGTTTTTGGGCACACACGGCTTGTGACACAGTCTACCACACGGCCGTGTACCCCACACAGTTGCATGACACGACCATGTGGTATATTTAATTTTTAGTGCAAGACTGTCCACTTGGTTACAGTGAGTTACATGGCCTAACGACACAGTCGTGTGACCCTGAATTACACAAGCACAGATTGTTATACGATTTGACCACATGGCCATGTTTTAGAGTCACATGGGCTGAGCTCTGTCACACGACCTGGCCACACAAACTGTGACCCCTATTTTCACTTTTTACCTGAATTTTTGTAGAATTTTCAATTTAGTCCAAAATTCTTCCCGATTAGTTTTAAATGCTTCGTATGCTCAATTTAAGTCCGGATATGATTGAATAACATGGAAATGATTGTAACTGAATTATTAACTGAATTGTTTGGTTATTTATGATTGGATAGTGAACAACGTTAATGTTTTACAATTGTAATATCTTATAGCTTGGGTCAGTCATCCGGACCAGGTATAGGGTGTTACAGGTTTTATGTTTGAAATTGTGTTTAATTATTTTCTTGAAACTAGTTCGAGTTCCATTTATAGAAATTCTATCTTTATTAAAATAAATAAACTTGAATTGGGTTAAAATATAATTATGTATATATTGTACATGTAAGGAATATTTTAAAGATATTTTTAAAGTAATTTGGTACTATTTTAAGTTTTCTTTATCTCCATTTTATTATATTGGTGACATATTATCCATATTAATAGGTTTTGCAAAATTTTGGATTTTTATTTTTTATTTCTTCCCTATACATTTAGATCAATGTAATCATACTAATGATTAAAACCTGCATAATTAAGTCTTCTTGATTATTTCGCTCAATCAAGCACCGACGCACCGACCTCCTCGATAACAGCACTAACAACTTAATCCACTTGTGCGCGTTCGCGTTAAAAAAATTATTTTTGAAGAACTATATTTGAAAAATGGTTTTAACTGCAAGCGTACAGTGTCAGTTGTGATATTTATAGTTTCGATGGAACTTGAAGTATTCCAAGGGGTCGAAGGGAGGAGGCGATTAAGCAATTCCTAACTAAGTGCTTACAAAGAAGGAGTCCAAACAACTAATTGTTAAAAGCTATATTACGATAAATCATAAAATGAAGAGTGATTAAGGTAATTATCTATTGCTACCTAGGGGACTAAATCGTAAATATTACAAAATTATAAAATTCACAAATAACTAACAAATGGTGGTTGGTTGACTTTGATGTGGTTCACTAATAATTTAATTAATGTTCTAAATTGCTTAAACTCCTAAAGTGGTTTGATTTAACCTCTCAGTCTCAACTTTTCCAAATTAGACAAATTAGTCTAATTTATCTCTCGATCTCGTCGGCTAACCTAGGATTAAAGAATTGGTACTAAAAAATATCTCCTCTTGGTTTCGCTTGCCTAAATCTTCCCTTATGGTCGTTAATCCTAAGTTTTATATTCATTCAATTTAGTCTAATTTTTTGCAATTTAGTCCCTTAACCTAAAATTAGTTTACCTACATCTCCATCAACTAACCCCCTTAGTTTTTATGACGAAAACGAATTTTAATATTGAGAAGTTAAACTCTGATTACTCCAATGATATTTTAGTATGATTAGACATCTAATCTTAGCTTATTTAAAAGGGCTTAGTATCATTGTTTTGATAGACCAATTAAAAGAATGTGATTAAAGATGTAGTACTGTAGGGCTTTCCTTTTAAGGGCGATAAGATGTAGTCGTAGATGAGTTTTGTTGATAGTTTTCATGGTAACTATGGAAAGAATTTTGTACCCTTTTTTAGAGAACTCTATGAGAGTTAGGGTTTTATTTTCGAGGTTTACGTTTGTACGTTTAATATATTTAGGTTTATTTTCTCCATGTTGTACTACCTTTTGTTTACTCATTTAGTGAAAAGTTGAAGCCATTTTTACCCGTTGTTTTTATTCTCTTCGAAGGAGTTTTTCACGTAAAATTTGTGTTCAATCTTCTCTACCTTTCCTATTTGTTATTTATACGGGTCGATCCCCAACAAATTGAAATAGTTTAAAGTAGGCATTTCTCGATGAAACATTGAGAAATTATATATATACACATATATTTGTGATATTGATTCTTTTTAAATAAATTATATATTGGGATATTTAAAAGTCCACCTTACTAGATCTTTTGCATTCTTCGAAGTGAATGCAAGTATAAAAGTAAATTTAAAAATCGTGAATATGATAAGTGGCATAAAAATAACCACTAGAATTGGAAACATGATAATAAATAAGAGAACAATTAAGGTTTTCAAAATAACTCTTCAAATGGTAGAGATAACTTATGTTATCAAGGTGATATGAAATATCATTGGTGACATACTTGTCGTATGCCCAAACATTTTGTAACACAAAACACTATCATTCTAAGTAGAAAATATTTATCTTATTTTTTATTGAAACAAACCAATATTATTGCAATATTTAGTAGTAAAAAATTGGTATTGAAAGAAACCCATATTATTGTAATATTTGGTTGTAAAAAAATTAGTTTTAAGCTCTAGAAGATTTATCGTATATCAATGTTGAGATTTTATTGATCAAACTTCCCTATTTGATCATTTATTTATCTGATTAGTTATGTATGATGCCTAAAAGATGCCCATCATATTAATCACATTCCCTAAAATGAATGTAAGCATAATAATAAATTTAAAGGGCATAATTGTGAATGTGATATGAGGTTCATAACTAGAAATGGAGGAGAAACAAGTTATGTTCTCAATGTATAAAATATACCTATTGTACATATGAATACTTTATTACTCTATTAATATTTTTTAAAAGGAAGGAAACATATGTCTCGTAGACAATACAACAATGCATACTATCCTTAGGGATAAAAAAAACACATTTTTTCTTGTTTGGTAATGAAACAAACTAAAATTTAATAGTACAAAATTAATTTAGGGCTCTAGAAGAGCTAATATAATGTTATCCCATGTTCAATGTGGTAATAAAACATGTTAATATTTTGTATTACAAAATTAATTCAAGGCTCCAGAAGAGCAAATGCATTGTTATATGAAGAAACAAAGTATAAATATATTATGTTCTAGTCAAAACCAGAGAAATTATTTTGTTTTAAATGATATTCTCTATAATGGATCTCATATTGAGATTGTGAATGAGGAAAATTATATTTGCATGAATCACTCTTGCTATAAATATCTATATCTTTTGACAGAGAAAAATTTAGTTATCAAATTTGTTAGAATTGGGTGACTAGAATTTTTGTTAAAATAAAATACAATGGTAAAATAAAATAAAAGTAAAGTCCAAATAGAACTAGACTTCTTTTATTTTATTTTAATTAGAATAAGTCATCTATTTTATTTTTATTAGAACGAGGTGTTTCAACCTTACTACGTTACTTCTATTAGTTATTGATTAGAATAAGGTTTTTTAACCTATAAATAGACATAATCATCTCCTCTTGTAATTGCTTGAAGATTCTTCATTTATCAAGTGTTCTTTGTTCTCAAAGAAGATTTAATAAACCTTACTAGCAAAAGTTGGGATTGCATATCTTGCATTTCTGTAAGAAATATGGACCCATTTTATCCAACAAGTAGATGTTTTAATGTGATTTTTGTAGATGCATCTACAAGGTAATCACATGTGAGTTAATCAACGCTCAACTTGTAGTTTACAATATTATTTGTTTAATGATTGATTTAAGAACGAAACTTTCAAATTATGCAATTGAGACAATTCTTGCTAATGTTTGTGATTTCATTACTTAGGCTTTCAATGATTATGGTAAGCTAGACTGACAATGCAAGTAACCATCGCAAAAGCCTATTGTTTATACGTGCAAATAGTTTAGTAGAATTAATAATTAAATGCCTCTAGTTAGTAGCTAAATTATATTTTTTAGAATAAAAGTTTTTGTATATATTTATAAGGATATTATATTTTATATGAATTGATATTTGTACACATCACGCCAATAAGTTATGATAAATACTTCCCATTAGAATGGACTTTTGGTCAGGAGCCAAATACAATCCATTTTAGAATCTTTGAATGTGTAAGGTATGTTCAAGTTGCTCCAGCACAATTGTAACAACCACTATTTTTGACCCAATTTTTAATAGTGTCAAAAATAGTGGTTTTGGGACCACAACTCCGACGAGTCGAGTCATAAATATTAATTATTTAATATTTGTGATGTCATTAGTAGCATATTAAATTTTAGTTAAGATATTTTATCGTTTAGATAGTTAATTAAGTAAAAATGATTAAATCGTAAAAGCTGCAAAAGTAGAGTTGATTAATTAGAAGGACCAAAAGAGAAAATTAGCCTAAAGTATATTAGTAGGTGGATTATCATACGATATATTAATTATGAAGGGAATTAATTAAGGTTAATTAAATGGTTTATTAATTTAATCATAAAAGTCTTAAAATTTACAAGTTTGCCATTGGGTATATATATGAATTAAAAGAAAGAAAAATGAAAAGAATTCCTCTAATTTCTCATCATCATCTTCTTCATTCGGCTAAAGGAAGAATATTAGGGTTTCTCCATTCTCAAACTTTAAGATTTGATTTGCGTAAGCAAATGTTAACCGTTTTTAGTAATTTTTATGTTTTTAAGTCTGTATTAGCCTAATCTAGCTAATCCAAGGACCAATTTGTGATTCTGTCAAATGTTAAATATTTCACCATTGTTGAATATGCTTATTCTTGAAAGATTAAGATGGATTTGTATGCTTGGTGGTTGGGTTTGATATTTTTGTAAAGAGATTTTTTATTAAATTACGGTTTAAGGATTAAAATGTTAAAAAGATGATATTGTTGTACTTCGTGTGAAATAAATGGATTTTAGGGACTTGTAAGAGGGCTATGAATGTTCGGTTGGGTTTGTGTGTTTGAGAAAATGACTATTTTGTATGTTTTGTACTTAAAGGATTAAATTGAACAAAAGTGAAAGTATAGGGGTAATTTTTTAAATTTCCCAAAATAGACATAAATACAAGAAAACGATCTAAATTTCATGATTTAATATGGAAATTTAATGATTTGTTGGTTTAGATCACGAGCAAGTGGTAGATCGTGGAAAAGGGAAAATTTCAAAATAATCCCTAGAGTTTCCTTTTTGCTACAAATTCATTCGGTAAGTTCATGTAACTATATTCCACTTGTTAAATGCTAACCTTATTTGTTTGGTTCTATTTTTGATGATGGATCGTGATGGAAGACTCGAAAGGAATAGAATACTGGCTCATTAAGCATACTGGCTCCTTTGAGTATATTGGCTCATTTAAGCATACTGGCTCATAAGAGCAATACTGACTCATTTGAGTATACTAGCTCATAAGAGCAATAGTAGCTCGTTTGAGCACTACTGGCTCGTAAGAGCATTTATAGATTACATGAGTTATTTTCACTAGAAGACCCGAAGGGGTATTGGATATGAATATGGAAGGAATGGAGATAATTGTTCAAATTCTCTTTCTCGTTTAATAGTTATTTCATAAGTTAACTGTACAATGAACTTACTAAGCTCTATAAGCTTACTTGTGTATTATCTTTGTTTTGTAGATTTGTTTTGTTGTTGAAGATCGAATCCTCGAGAAGAATCACACTATCCTAGGAGCTCGTTTGGTAGTCATTCGTATCACCTGTCTTATATGGCGTGTAGTAGGATTTTGAACTTGATATGTTTTGTTATAAAAACCTCTAGAATGTCTTCAAAAGTGTTTGGCTCGATTATATTATGGTATGATGACTTGGGATGACTTGTTGTAATCTTACTTGAGTTAATTTGGATGAATATCATGCTATACCTATGCTTATGGAATGTTTTGTTATAGTAGTTTCAATACTTAGAAAAATTGTATGCATTTTTGGAAATCTGCTTACTTGTTTCGGTAGTTCTCATGCATGTATTGGTAGAAGTACAGAGTAAGAGAGAGGTTAGGTTCTGACATGTGTTGTTTCGATAGTAAATTTGATGTATCGGTAGTTCTAAACATAGAAGTATCGGTAGAATGTCTACTTTTATCGGTAGAAGTTGTAGGGTAAAACTTCCTAGCTCTCTAGAGTTTTTAGTATCGGTAAAAGCATGTCGAGTATCAGCAGAAGATACACTTGTATCGGTAGAAGATACAGTTGTATCGGTAGAACCGATACAAGTATCGGTAAAAGTATGCTACTGTTTTAAAATTGTTTACTGACTTGACTACTATCGATACTTGTTCAATAGGTACCGATAGAAGTCTCCTAGAATTGTGAAAATGACCTTTTTACCCCTATTTGAATTGTATTGACTTCTCATTCATGATTTATGACGTGTATAATGAAATGCTTTATTAAAATATGAATAAAGGAAGTGATATTGAAAGTTAATCTGAGATTGACGAATGATAGGACGCCGGGGCCCTACTCGACGATGGTAACGAGTTTTGGGTGTTACATTTAGTGGTATTAAAGCTTACGGTTTAGCCGATTCTTGGAATTAGAGACTACATGTCATATAAACTTGTGATAGTGTGAATATGATAGATCCGATCTAACCTTGAATTTTTGCAAATAAGTAAAATGTCTGACTCGGAACGAGGAGAGACTAATGAGGTAAATAGTAATACTCCAGCTATTGATTCTGGCGCAAGCCGAGGTTTACCAATTATACCGATGACTAAAAATAAAGCTAAAAATATGTTCTTCGACCTGATGGGCCAGTGATTTTCTAAATTTAGGAGAGGGAATCAGACAGTTCCGTAACCCCGACCTTCACCTGTTCAACCTGTTGTACGACCTGAGGTACCATTGGTTGTGCCTCCACCTCTTCCTGTAGTAGAACAGCGACGCCGCATACCAAAAGATAAAGTCAAAAAATATGGTGCAAAAGAATTCAGGGGAAGTATTGAGGATGATCCGTCTAGAGCTAAGTACTGGTTGAAAAATACCTTAAGGGTTTTGAATGAGATGGTCTATCCTCCTGAAGATTATTTGAGATGTGTTGCATCACTACTGAAAGACGAAGCTTACAGTTGGTGGACGACAATATTTTCTCTGGTCCTTGAGAATGAGATTACCTGGGAATTTTTCCAGACGGAATTCAAAAAGAAATATATCAACTGATGGTACTAAAAAGAACATATTTTCTCCCCATTTATTGGATAATTTGTTCCCATTTAGTTGTCCTTAATACATATTTTATCATTTTTTTAGTTTAGTACATTGCATTTTCTAACTCAGTAGACCTTGGCCCAGTTTTTCTTAATTTTGCAATATTTTACTACTAATATCGTCACATGAGCACTTCTAGATTGCATTCAAAACTATCATCGCAGGAATATTTTCGGAATGCACCTAAGACTGTCGCTGCATAAATATTCTTCAAATCGCATCCAAAACTTTCACTGCATAAGTATTCTTCAATTGTACCCAGGAATGTCACTGCATGAACATGTCCAGAAATGTTGCTGCATGAACGTGTCTAGAATTGTGCCCAGAATTATCGCCGCAACTGACAACTGTCTGATAAGAACAGAAATGTGTGAGCTATCCAATCTAGTATAACCAACTTGTACGGTTTAATTTGGTAGAATAGACACCTGTACAATTTGGGCTAAATATAAACACTCATAATGAAAGAGAAAGGTTTCCCTCTTCCTTTAGTCTTCCAATTTTGCAATATTATCTTTTTCAACCTAGCTTTTGAGCTTTTCGGCTACGGACGCTTGAGACTCCTTGGGTGAATAAACGTGAAGGCGATGCAGACCAGCTCCTGACGGGGAGTTCTTAAGTGTGACACAAGAGAGAGAGAAAGGGAGCATTTCAAGTAAACTAGGAATAGAGTACTCCATTTGTTCTTTTATATTTCTTTCTTAACGATGGTAATTCATTTTATTTCAAGATTGTATGGAAGCACACCTAATATTTAGACTAATTGATATTTTATCTAAGCTTGCCTTTACTATTTAATCTTTGGGTTTGAATGCTTTTAGCACAGAAGTGTTATTGCAGTCACAGTCACTGGAAGGTGCAGTGACAGTTTAAACTAATAAGGAAGACAACGAAAGTTGCCTGGGGATTGAAGGAATTTGGTCCACTTGTTCTTAAGTATGTTGCATTGCCAGCATTGGAAGGTGTGGTTAGTGTGTATACTAAAGTTATAGATCTAATACAAAGGCCAAGTTTGGTAAGATGTTCATTGCACTTCATTGAGCCGACAAATTACTTGTTATTATTAACCTTGTAAGTCACACTTAGTTTTCTGCTGACTATTCACGTCGTAGATCCCATTTTACCTTTATTACATTTTATCTTTATTTTCACATTATTGCTCTAACAAACAATCTCACAATTTATTGCGTTTTACTTATTCAATGCACTGACAATTTTAGACAACAGACACCCATCCTCATGGGATCGATATCCAACAGATTCATATCTATCTACTATACTTGCATTGATAGTGTACGCTTGCACATTATTGCTGTGACGTTCATAGCGCGATCATCAGTAAACAGCATTTAGACAATGCAAACTTTAAGTTTGGGGGGAATGTATATGGGCTAAAAATGTAATTGCACCCATATTTCAAAAATTTGTCCTTTTGAGTTTAATGAAGCATGCATGGTTATTGAAAATGTGTTTGAATTTTTTTTCATTTAATGTTTAATTCTTGAATCATGTGAACTATTAATGAATGAGTTGGATGAATTTGATTGAATGTTGTATCTTCAATTTTTGAATGAATGATTTAGATTTGCATTAGTAATGAATGAATAGTATCATTATTTAGATCTTGAATAAATTTGCCATTTATAGCTACTGGTATATAAGTATAGTTATGAATAAAAGACACTCCAATGTGGGTATGTTGTGAACTATCAATGGGGAACACTCCAATGCAAGTGTTAGAAAAAGTAATCTAGCCAAAGGCTGTCACTGCAAGAGTGTGTGTTGGAGCAATTACATACTCCGTGTGGGTTTGTTGCACCCCATCGTTACTTTCCAGGAACAAGAGTATAGTAATGTAACGACATCCCTCAGTCACATAAAAAAAGGAAAAAGAAGAAATATATATTATTGTACATTAAATGTTGTTTTGGTAGAAAGAATTTAAGATTTAAAGTATGATGCTAGCATTAATAAAGTTGCAATTTTAATTGTTCATACCTATAAATTGTTGGTGCAATATTCTGTCATTTAAATGTAATTCATGCATTAGGATTTCAGATGATTTAAGTTGCTAGAATGGTCATTGCCTTGATAAAATTTTTTGTTATAACCTTGCTAGTTTTTGTTTTACTTGAGGACAAATAAAAACTCAAGTTTGGGGATGTGATGGTACTAAAAAGAACGTATGTTTTCTCCTCATTTATTGGATAATTTGCTCCCATTTAGTTGTCCTTAGTACATATTTTAGCATTTTTTTAGTTTAGTATATTGCATTTTCTAACTCAGTGGACCTTGGCCTAGTTTTTCTTAATTTTGCAATATTTTACTACTAATGTCGCCACATGAGCACTTCCATATTGAACTCAAAACTGACACCGCAAGAATATTTCTGGAATGCATCCAAGACTATCGTTGTATAAATATTCTTTAAATTACATCCAAAACTTTCGCTGTATAAGTATTCTTCAATTGCACCCAGGAATGTCACTGCATGAACATGTCCAGAATTGTCGTTGCATGAACGTGTCCAGAATTGCGCCCAGAATTGTCGTCGCAACTGATAGTTGTATGATAAGAACAGAAATGTGTGAGCTATCCAATCTGGTATAACCAACTTGTACAGCTTAATTTTGCAGAATAGACACCTGTATAATTTGGGCTAAATATAAACACTCACAAGGAAAGAGAAAGGTGTCCCTCTTCCTTTAGTCTTCCAATTTTGCAATATTATCTTCTTCAACCTAGCTTTTGAGCTTTTCGACTATAGAAGCTTGAGATCTCTTAGGTGAATCAACGTGAAAGTGATACAGACCAGCTCTTGACGAGGAGTTCCTAAGTGTGACACAAGAGGGAGACTAAGGGAGCATTTCGAGTAAACTAGGAATAGAGTACTCCATTTGTTCTTTTATATTTCTTTCTTAATGATGGTAATTCATGTTATTTCAAGATTGTATGGAAGCACACCTAATATTTAGACTAATTGATATTTTATCCAAGCTTACCTTTATTGTTTAATATTTGGGTTTGAATGCTTTTAGCACAGAGGTGTTATTGCATTCATAGTCATTGGAAGGTGCAGTGACAGTTTAAACTAACAAGAAAGACAACAGAAGTTGCTTGGGGATTGAAGGAATTTGGTCCACTTGTTCTTAAGTGTGTTGCATTGTCAGCACTGAAAGGTGTGGTTAGTGTGCATACTAAAGTCACAGATCTAATAAAAAAGCCAAGTTTGGTAAGATGTTCATTGCACTTCATTGCGTCGACAAATTACCTGTCATTCTTAACCTTGTAAGCCAAACTTAGTTTTCTGCTGACTATTCACGTTGTGGATCCCATTTTACCCTTATTACATTTTATCTTTATTTTCACATTATTGCTCCGACAACCATTCTTAGAATTTATTGCATTTTACTTATTTAATGCACCGAAAATTTTAGACAACAGACACCCATCCTCGTGAGATCGATATCCGACAGATTCACATCTGTCTACTATACTTGCATCGATAGTGTACGCTTCCACATTATTCTTGTGACGTTCATAGCATGATCATCAGCAAACAGCATCTAGACCGAAAAAAGAAAGAGTTCCTAGAACTAAAGCAGGGAAACATGTTTGTTGCTGAATATGAGCGAGAATTAGTATATCTCAGTAAGTATGCTTGGGAGATTGTACCAGCCAATGAAGCTATGTGTATCTGTTTTAAATACGGGTTAAATAATGAAATCAAGATGATAGTTGGTGGTTCAAAGTTACGACCATTTATGGTTTTGACAGATCAAGCTAAAAAATGGAAGAAATCTACAAACATAGGCAGCAGAAAGAAAAGAGATTCAGAGAGTTCAACAAGAAAATACCTTCTAAAACCTTCTTCTTGTCGCCACTGAAGAAGTTCAGAGAGAATAAAAATCGAGCAGTGGCATCGTCTGATTTCCATAGCAGTAGTAGATCGATCAGCTGAGATCGAGATTTCAAAACCGACCCGCGGACAGTTTGGCGACTGTCCACAATGCACCAAACTCTACGTGCGAGCACTGTGAAAGATTCCATTACGATAAGTGCCGAGTTAAGAAGGGAGCCTGTTTTAGATGTGGAGCGACTGATCATCAAGTTCGTAACTGCCAGGTAGCATCTGAGGAGAAGGAAGATCGGAGTGTAAAACCTCTAATCACACCACAAAAGGGTCGACGACTAGGTCAGAGCAGTCATGTGAGCGAAAATCGTAATGATAATAAAGATAATGTAAATAAATCCGAGGTTCGAGCACCCGCCAGAACCTATGCCATCCGGGTCAGAGAATAGACTACTGCACCTGATGTTATAACTGGCATATTCTATCTTTATGATGTAACTGTGTGTGCTTTGATTGACCCAGAGACGACTCATTCCTATATCTATACTCCTTTAGCAACTGATAAAAATTTGTTTCTCGAGTCAACTGAATTTGATATGCAAGTTACAAACCCATCGGGTCATAGTGTTATAGTAAAACTGGTATATCGTAAGTGTCCACTGAAAGTTTAGGGTTGTGAATTTCCTGATGATCTTATGTTGCTACCCTTCTATGAGTTCGATGTGATTCTGGGCATGGACTGGTTAACTGAACATGATGCGATGGTTAAGTACAAGCAGAGACAGATTGGTTTAAAATGCTCGACTGGGGAGCAAATTTCAGTTGAGTCTGGTAAATTGAACATTGATATTAGAGTGATTTCAACTATTTATGCATAGAAACTAGTTCGTAAGGGTTGCAAAACATCCGTAGCTTACATACTTGATACTCGGGGGTCAGAAACAGAATTGAATTAGGTACCGGTTGTTAATGAATTCACAGATGTGTTTCTTAAAGAGTTATCGAGTTTACCACCAATCAAAGAGGTAAAATTTGGCATTGATTTGATACCAGGTATCACTCCGATATCGATTCTATCGTACAAAATAGCACCGAATGAGTTGAAAGAACTCAAGGCGCGGTTACAAAAGTTACTAGACAAGGGTTTTATCCGATATATAGTATCACCTTAGGGTGCATCAGCGCTATTTGTAAAGAAAAAGGACAGTTCGATGAGGATGTGCATAGATTATCGGCAGTTGAACAAGGTAACAGGAAATAATAAGTATCCGTTGCCATGCATTAATGAATTGTGTGATCAACTGAAAGGTGAAACTGTGTTCTCAAAGATATATCTCCGGTCAGGTTACTATGAGATGCGAGTAAAAGACTGTGATGTGCCGAAGACTGCTTTCAGAACGCGATACGGGCATTATGAGTTTCTAGTAATATCATTTGGGTTGACTAATACACCGACAACATTTATGGATCTAATGAACAGAGTTTTCCAGCCTCAATTAGATAGATTTGTGGTAGTATTTATCGATAATATACTAATCTACTCTAAGACGGAGGATAATCATACATAGCATTTGAAAGAAGTGTTGCAGATTTTGCGAGAGAAACAGTTGTATGCAAAATTCAGTAAGTGCGAGTTCTAGCTTAGAGAAGTTGGATTTCTAGGGAATATTGTATCCTCGAAAGGAATTCGGGTAAATTCGAGTAAGGTTTCCGCTATTCACAACTAGAAGGTTCCTAGAATGTTTCTGAGGTACGTAGTTTCCTAGGATTAGCGGGCTATTACCGTTAATTTGTTAAGGATTTTTCTATCATAGCCTTACCGATGACGAAATTACTATAGAATAATGCTCAATTTGTCTGGTCTGAAAAGTGTCAGCAGAGTTTTGATCAGTTAAAGAAAAAGTTAATAGAAGCTCCAGTTTTGACACAACTTGAGACATGAAAGTAATTTATCATTTACAATGATGCGTCATTGAACAGGTTGGGATGTGTACTGATGCAAGCTTGGAAGTGACAGCGTATGCCTCCCGATAGTTGAAACCGCATAAGAGAAATTATCCGACTCACGATTTGGAGCTAGCTATTGTTAGAGCCCAATTTGTCCAAGCCCATATAAAAAAACCAAACTAGAATAAACCAAATAAAACAAAACATTTAAATTAAATTTAAAAAATCCATTTTGATTTAAATTCCCTTTACAACCCATATTCCAAATCCAAACCCAACCCCAATACCACCTAAACCACCCATGACCCACAAAACACCCCAAACCTAAATTAAACCAAGCCTAAATGGATAAATACACCAAAAATCTTGAAACCCTAATTGTTAAGGATCACCCTCAGTGGCACAAGATCCTAACCATGTCAACTCCTTGTTCCCGAGGTCGCCCACAATGCCTGTAACACCACCACAACCATTGGGCGTCCAAAAGCGCTCTTGCCACCGCCGTCTTGTACCTGCAAAGCAAAGAAAAGAAGAAAATTGTAATAATTACATGTATGGCTATAAAAGACAAACCATTTTTCTTTGTAGTTTTTTACCCACCAATTCCATTCGAAATACAAAGAGAATCAACAATTTTTTTTCTCTCAAGGTATACTGTTACATATATATATATATATATATATATATATATATATATATATATATATATATATATATATTCTATTCTGTTTATTTTATATTATTATTTGTTTTCTTGTTTCAAAAATAAACTAAAATAAGTAAATAAAAACAAAGGGGTTAAGGTTTCAAACCTAGTTCACATTATCGCCATCGTAGCCATAACGGAGTCCTTCCAAACTCATCAATGTTCGTTGGGGGCTCCGGTGAAGGGATCTGTTTTAAAAAAAGAAAAAAAACATTTTAAAAAAAACCCTAAAAGACCCAAACATTTCAAATTCATTTAGGAATCCTAAGGTCGAATTTGGTTTATTTTAACCTCAAATCTAACATTGGGGTGAATAAACGAAGTGAAGAGGCCTTTTCTGGGTTTTTCGATCACCGAGAATAATGGCTACCGTCGCCGACGTCCAGTGGTCGTGGTGGAGCCACGGTGGTTTTAAGTGATCGAACATAGGAGGGGCTAATCTTGTGAAGGAAGAAATGAGGGTTTTAATTTTGTTTTCACATATATAGTGCCTTAATACGACGTCATTTAGGGCCTAATCTTGTGACCTTAAAATAACGCCATTTTGACTCTCCAAACCCAACCCATTCCGGACCCGATTAAGGTCCATGTGTTTTTATAAAATGGGGAATTTATCCTCGCATCCCTCCTATTTTTGCTGGGTTTCAATTTGGTCCCTACTCCTTCAATGTCACTCATATGCAACGTCATTTCAAGCCAGATCACAATGGCTTTGAAACGACATCATTTTGGCGACAGACTTTTTAAAAAATGAAAATTTGCTAACTAAGTCCCTCAACATTTTATTTTATTTGAAATTCATCCTTTTTGCCTTAAAATTGTTTTTTTAAATTATCCATATGATTTTATATTTTTTTAAATTGGTCTTTTGACCACTGTTTTAAAACTGTTTTGTAGATCATTAGAAAATTACCATTTTAGTCCCTATTTTTTAAAATTATTTTAAAAATGGCTTTTATTTTTTTAAATCTTTTAATATTTTTAAAAATAAATTATTGTTTTGGTTTTATTTTTACTTTGATCCCTTCTAATTTATATATTTATTTGTTTGTTTTATGTTTTATTTTGCATTTATTACTGTTTTATTTCATCATGTATCTACTTGTCACTTTTTATTTATTCCATGTTGTTTTATCATTATTAAATTGCAAAATGTGCTCAGTCATATTCATTCAATTTAAATATATATATATATATATATGTGTGTGTGTGTGTGCGTGTGTGTGTGTGTGTGTCTTTTGATAAAATAAATGATTTTAAAATCGAGGCAATGTTCGTTATTTCGAGATTTGAAAAGTCGTGCCTTAACTTACTAGGTGCGGTTTTTTATTTCGAACCGAAACCATCGAATACCCTTCTTTTTAAAAAAAAATAAAATGTGAGATTTGTAATAAAAGGAATGCACGTTATTTTCAAAAATTCAAGGTGTCGTGCCCTAACTTACTGGACATGACTTCCTTTCTCGATTATTTCAAAATAACAAGCCTCCCTCGCAAAGTTCAAGTTTTGAAAAATAATATTAAACCTATTTATAATGCATTTAGGGATCTCATTTTAACTTTTACTCGAGTTTTTAACAATTAAGACCTTTATAAAATCGACTAGGTACCAATTTTGGGCATGTGGGGGTGCTAATCGTTACTCACACGTAACCGACTCTCAAACTTATTTTCTGGATTTCGAAGACCAAATTTTTTTTTAATAAATTTAAATGTTTTAAGGTGCTCTAATCACAGCAAGTAAAAAAAGATTGGTAGCGACTCCGTTTTCGGTTTTAAAAAAGAAATTCGAGACTTTTTGAAAAAAAACGTGTCGACAGCTGCCATTGTCTTTGCATTGAAGATTTGGCAACACTATTTGTATGGTGAGAGATGTCACATATTCACAGATTATAAAAGCTTGAAGTATTTGATGACTAAAAAAGAATTGAACATGAGGCAGCGTCGGTGGTTGGAACTACTAAAAGATTATGATTTAGTGATTAATTATCATCCAGGAAAAGCTAATGTTGTTGTCAATGCCCTGAGCTGGAAATCATTATATGCTTTGAGAGCTATGAATGCACATTTGTCGCTAAAAGGTGACGGATCAATTGTAGCCGAATTCAAGACGAGATCTATACTTTTACAATGGATTCGAGAGTTATAGAAAGACGATCCGAAGCTCACAGCTAAGAAAGAACAGATCCAAGATTGTTCCACAGCATAATTTACAGTTGATGCTGAGGGTATGATGTACTTCAAAGGCTGAGTATGTGTTTCTAGCGAATCGAATTTGAGACGGGACATTTTGATAGAAGCTCATAACAGTACGTACTCCATTCATCCGAGTAGCGTGAAAATGTATAATGATTTGAAGAAAGTGTACTAGTGGCCAGGCATGAAGTGAGAGATCTCGGAATTTGTAACTAAATGCCTAGTGTGTCAACAAGTTAAAGTCAAGCATCAGGTACCGTCTAGGTTACTGTAACCTATTTCCATTCCTAAGTGGAAATGAGAACGGGTTACTATGGATTATGTTACAGGATTGTCGGTAACATCGAAGAAGAAAGATTCAATCTGGGTGATAGTAGACAGATTGACGAAATCAGCTCACTTTATTCCTATCCGTGTGGATTTTTCACTTAAGAGGTTAACTAAGTTATATGGATCTGAAATTGTGCGATTGCATGGAGTACCAGTGTCTATCGTCTCTGACTGAGATCCACATTTTACCTCTAGATTTTGGGGTAAGTTACACGAAGCATTGGGTACCAGATTCAATTTTAGCATTGCATACCATCCGCAGACAGAAGGTCAGTCTGAGTGAGTAATACAAATCTTGGAAGACATGTTACGATGTTGTATACTCGAGTTTGAGGGCAGTTGAGAGAGATATTTACCACTGGTAGAGTTTTCTTATAATAACATCTACTAGTCAAGTATAAAGATGGCACCGTTCGAAGCTCTGTATGGTAGGAAATGCAAAACACCACTGTATTGGTCAGAATTGAGCGAATCTAAGTTAGTTGGGACTAATTTGATTCATGAGATAGAAGACAAGGTTCAGGTAGTTCGAGACTACATAAAGGCCCCATCTGACTGACAAAAATCTTATGCAGATCTAAAAGGAAGGATATAGAATTTGTCATCAGGGATCGAGTTTTTGTAAGAGTTTCACCTTGGAAGAAGGTGTTACATTTTGGCAGGAAAGGAAAGTTGAGTCCGCGATTTATTGGGCCGTTTGAGATCATCAAAAGGGTCGATCTTATAGCTTATAAATTGGCATTACCTTCGGAGCTCAAAAAGATTCAAAACGTATTTCATGTTTCGATGTTGAGATGGTACAGATCAGATCCTTCTGATATGATTACACCCATTGAGGTTGAGATTCAGGTAGATTTGTGGTATTCAGAGGAACTAGTTAGAATTCTTACTCATGAGGTAAAAGAGTTGCGAAACAAAACGATACAGTTGGTAAAGATCTTATGGAATCGCCACCGATTAGAAGAAGATACATGGGAGACAAAGGCTTCAATGAGAGCATAGTATCCTAATCTGTTCACTGGTAAGAAATTTCGTGACAAAATTTCCTTAAAAGGGGAGAGTTGTAACAGCTCGATTTTTAGTGGTGTCGAAAACAGTGGTTTTGGAACCAAAATTTCGACGAGTCAAGTCATAAATATTAATTATTTAATATTTGTGATGTCATTATTAGCGTATTAAATTTTGGCTAAGAGATTTTATCGTTTAGATAGTTAATTAAATGGTTTATTAAGTTAATCATAAAAGTCTTAAAATTTACAAGTTTGCCATTATGTATATATATGAATTAAAAGAAAGAAAAATGAAAAGAATTCCTCTAATTTCTCATCATCTTCTTCTTCATTCGATTAGAGGAAGAATATTAGGGTTTCTCCATTCTCAAACTTTAAGCTTTGATTTGCGTAAGCCAATGTTAACCGTTTTTAGTAATTTTTATGTTTTTGAGTCCGTATTAGCTTAATCTAGCTAATCCAAGGATCAATTTGTGATTCTATCAAATGTTAAATATTTCACTATTGTTGAATATGTGTATTCTTGAAAGATTAAGATAGATTTGTATGCTTGGTGGTTGGGTTTGATATTTTTGTAAAGTAATTTTTGATGAAATTAGGGTTTAAGGACTAAAATGTTAAAAAGATGATATTGTTGTACTTTGTGTGAAATAAATGGATTTTAGGGACTTGTATGAGGGCTATGAATGTTCGGCTGGGTTTGTGTGTTTGAGAAAATGGCTATTTTGCATGTTTTGTACTTAAATGACTAAATTGAACAAAAGTGAAAGTATAAGGGTAATTTTGTAAATTTCCCAAAATAGACATAAAAACAAGAAAACGATCTAAATTTCATGATTTAATATGGAAATTTAATGATTTGTTGATTTAGATCACGAGCGAGCGGTAGATCGTGGAAAAGAGAAAATTTCAAAATAATCCCTAGAGTTTCCTTTTTGCTACAAATTCGTTCGGTAAGTTCATGTAACTATATTCTACTTATTAAATGCTAACCTTATTTGTTTGGTTCTATTCTTGATGATGGATCGTGATGGAAGACTCGAAAGGAATAGAGTACTGACTTGTTTGAGCATACTGGCTCGTTTGAGCATATTGGCTCGTAAGAGCAATACTAGCTTGTAAGAGCATTTTTGGATCGCATGAGTTATTTTCACTAGAAGACTCGAAAGGGTATTGGATATGAATACGGAAGGAATAGAAATGATTGTTCGCATTCTCTTTCTCGTTTAATAGTTATTTCAAAATTTAACTGTACAACGAACTTACTAAGCTTTATAAGCTTACCTATGTATTGTCTTTATTTTGTAGATTTTTTTTTATGTTGAAGATCAGATCCCTGAGAAGAATCACACTATCTCGGGAGCTTGTTTGTTAGTCTTTCATATCACCTGGCTTAAATGGCATGTAGTAGGATTGTGAACTTGATATGTTTTGTTGTAAAAACCTCTAGAATGTCTTCAAAAGTGTTTGGTTCGATTGTATTATGGTATGATGACTTGGGATGACTTGTTGTAATCTTGCTTGAGTCATTTTGGATGAATATCATGCTATACCTATGCTTATGGATGTTTTGTTATAGTAGTTTCAATACTTAGAAGAATTGTATGCATTTTTGGAAATCTGCTTACTTGTTTCGGTAGTTCTCATGCATGTATCGGTAGAAGTACAGAGTAGGAGAGAGGTTAGGTTCTAACTTGTGTTGTTTCGGTAGTAAATTTGATGTATCGGTAGTTCTAAACATAGAAGTTTCGGTAGAATGTCTGCTTGTATTGGTAGAAGTTGTAGAGTAAAACTTCCTAGCTCTCTAGAGTTTTTAATATCGGTAGAAACATGTTGAGTATTGGTAGAAGGTACACTTATATCGGTAGAACCAACACAAGTATTATTAAAAGTCTGCTACTGTTTTAAAATTATTTACTGACTTGACTACTATCGATACTTGTCCTGCAGGTACCGAAAAAGTCTCCCAGAATTGTGGTAATGACATTTTTACCCCTATTTGAATTGTATTGACTTCTCATTCATGATTTAGGACGTGTATAATGAAATGCTTCATTAACATAATAAAGGAAGTGATATTGAAAGTTAATCTGAGATTGACGAACGATAAGACCCCAGGGCCCTAGCCGACGACGGTAACGGATTTTGGGTGTTACAACAATACATAAAAATGGGTATTCAAAGAATGTTGGAACTATATATGAATTATGAATCTCCTTGTATTGTCATTGTTTTGATTGAATTGGAGATATAATTATGACATGATTTGGTGATTACAACTTTGATTTGACAGTTTTCCCGACATCAAGAGGAGAGAAATAATAGTTGGATGAATAAAATACTTGGAATGAATTATTGTTATCTAGATCCTCGTAGACAGTAATTTGAACCAAAAGTTTAAAAGGATAATTCACTTTATTGTAAGTTAACTGTCAAATGTATTTACCGACCTGATAAAAATAATCAAGTCTTATATAACAGTTGATGTGTTGATGTCTCAATAAGACAACCAATTAAAATAAATGAAAGTAATGCATAATGCATGCCTGAAGCATGATAGATCGATTGGTTCCAAAGATGAAAATTCTCGTAAAAGAAAATAATAAATCCAGATGGTTATATAGTTGAGGCAAATGCTCCTAAAGAGACTTGTGACATAATTAATTATTCAAACTTTGGAAGAGATGTAGGCACCTAAATATGGAGATGATGAAAATTAAAAGATCTTGATAAGTTATGTCAATGCGAGAAATTATGGAACCACAAGAATGAAAAGTTGTCAACAATGGTTTTCTGCAATTTTATTATTGAAATAATGAAAGAAAATGAAGATCTTGAAGAAATTTGTCAAGAATCATGAAATAGATTAACCAAAATGAAAAGATGCAATTCAAATGGAATTAAATTTGTGAAGTTCTTCGCTAAAGTTCTAGAAATTATTATGCAAAGGTATTTTTTTGTGGTGAATGCAATAACCTTTAGATATCTTATTAGTCTGATAATTTGTGAAATATTTGACATGCATCTAATGATTGTTGTTATAATATTTATATGAATCACTATATAGTGAATTTTATATTAAAATCCTTGAAGGATTTAGAATGCTGAAAGCATATAGAAATTCTCGAAAAATTATTCAATATATGAATTAAATTGATTTGAACATATATGGTAAATTCAACTCGGTGAATATTAGTCGAACGAAAATTATAAAATGATCTAACATGCACATGTATAGAAGGATCATGTTCAAAGTTTGTTATAATTATTGTTGGAACTCCTGATGATATTAGAATATATTTCCTAAAAATTCTTCCTCACTCATGACTTCCAGAAGCATATCGGATTTGTTTAAGTGATTATTTAAAAAGCTAATATTCAATATTGGAATACGTAAAATATGAGATATTATGGGATGTTGTCATAAGGGGGAGTAAATACGCGTTGTACTTTTTTTCTTTTAACTAATGTTTTGTCCCACTGAGTTTTCCTGTAAAGTTTTTAATGAGGCAACTCTTTTCCTTCACTAGGAATTTTTTCCTCACAAGGTTACGAGACATATTATCTACCAATGGACATTCAAGGGGGTGTTATGAATATTCTATCATTAACTAAATGTCCATCAAGATAAATATAAATATAAGTTTGATATACTCCTGGACTCTAATAGTAATCAGGAGTTTTATATCATGTATACTTCTTATTAGAGATGTTCATGGGTCGGGTTGGGTCGAGTTCGGGCCGGGTCTAAGCATGATATTAACATACTTTATGTTTTCCCAAGCTCGGCCCGGCCTGAAATTTGGGCCTAAAATTTTGCCCAAGCCCATTCATATTTGCAAAAGATTAACTCAAGCTCATTTTAGGCCCGCCCATATTAGTTTTTATTTTTTAAAAAATATTTATACTATTTTATTTTAATATTTAATAATTTAATAATTTTTTTATTTATTAAAAATTTTTAGATAGTCATCTTAACATTTTGTTAATGTAGACATTAGAGTAATATTATATATTTAGTATAAGTTTAGTTTTTAATGAGTTTTAAATTACATAATACATAAAAAATAACATATTATAAACTTAAAACGGGTCGGGTCGGGTCGGGCCGGGCCGGGTTCGAGCCTTGAATGTTTAAACCTGAGCTCAACTCATATTTTAAACGAACCTAATTTTTTTGCACAAGCCTATTTTCGAGCCTAACATTTTTGCCCAAACCCTCTTAACTTTCAGGCGGGCATTTGGGCTTGTGCGAGTAACCTGACCCATGAACAGGTCTACTTTTTAGGCTAACTAGGCAATATATGTCGGTTTTTTTAATGGGCCAAATAGGTTGGTTTTCAAGCGAGCATTCTACTAACATGTCGGGAAAGCACGCCCATCTAGAAGCGTTTTTTGAAAATTCCAAAGAAAACGCGTCCAATTAGACATGCTTTCTCTGACATGTCAGCAGAAAACTCGTCCAGCTGGATGAGCTTTCTTGCCAACTGTGCAGAAAACACTTCCAGCTATTCTCTTCAAAATCGACCTATTTTCCTAAATTAAAAAAAAAAGTTTATTTGGTTAATTAAAAAATAAACATATATTGTCTATTTAATCTTCTTCTCAAATCTATAAAATGAAAATTTTTTATAAACATCTCAATTGATGAATAAAATTCATACATTTTCTTTTTGCTCTTCTATTTCTATTTCTAATTCTTTTACTTTCTCTTTTATTTATTTGAAGATTAAGTTTTTTTTATTTATTAATTTTACATGTATCCATATCAATGTTTAAAACCTAATCAAGCCAAAAATAGTAAAACCTGCCTAATTATTCCCTTCATTTACATTTATTTAATAGCCCATGTGATGACTCTACCATGTTCACACTTTCAACCATAAATCATACTATAATTAATTCTCCTTATCCACAATGTTCCAGGTTGATACTATAATATATTTACACAAATTGACTTTGAGGGCTCTAAGATTATTTAGAATAAATTAGAACTTTAGGTTAACAAGAAGCCTCTCTGAAATTAAGGCCTCTTGTATGAGAATTTACACAGCTTCATCTCATCATCACAATGAAATTTAACTCCTTTAATTTAATAATGTACAAATAAATAATAATATTTGTTTCCATAGTGATGAATCAAGGTTTTCATGTATCGGGTTAAGTCGATGTTGAGCAGTATAATATTTAAATATATATAATTTATTTTTTTTGAATGGATCAGTAGATGGATTAATTTGTTCTTAAATTTAAATAGGCCTGATCATTTGGACAAAAATATAGGTCCAAAAAATGGGCTTAGATAAAAAGTGAGGAGATCCATTTTCTAAACAAGTCGAGCTTTGGGTAAGAGTTTTTTGGCCCGGACTTGGCTCGACCCAACCCGAATAAATTAACTATTTTTAATAAAAATTATATTGTTGTTTTGGTGCTTTTTTTTACTGTTTTGGTGTTCTTTTTACTGTTTGATTGTTGTTTTGGTGCTATTTTTTACTATTTTGATGTTATTTTTGTTGCTGTTTCTGTTGCTGTTTTTTTTGCTATTTTTGTTATTTTTGTTGTTGTTTTGTTGTTATTTTGGTTGTTTGGATGTTATTTTTATGAGTTTTTACTATTGTTTCGCTGTTTTTTTTAATATTATTTGAATATTGTAGAACTTATGTTTTATTGTTAATTTTTCTGCTACTTTATTTGCAACTATCTTAATATAAAGAATTTTTAATGTATTTTACATTTGTTTATTTTTTAATGTTTGTTTTAATGTTTATAAGTTTATTTGATATATTATATATTTTTTAAATTTGTTGTATATAATAAAATAATCTAAAAAAATTAATATGGGCCAGGTCGGGTCGGGCTCGGGCTTGACTTCTATAATTCGGATCGGGCTTGGACAAAATTTTAGACCTATTTTTCGGGCAAGACCAGGCTCGGGCCTAGCAATTGGGCCTAAAAATTTGTTAAGTCTGGCCCAAACCCGATCTAACCCGGCCCACGATCAGCTCTAATCGCAGGGGTCAGTTCAAGCATGAGTTGGCTCTGTTCGAAAATTTAAATCGAGAAGTTTTTCAACAATAATCATCAATTATGTGTCATGCCTCGTTAGCATTAAGGTGTCACGCAACGTCAAGAAAATTATTAATTGTTAGTTGATTAATGGCCACATCAGTTTTTCCTTTAAAATCTAATCTATTTGACAAAAAATGGAACAATATGGGAGACTTCGAGGAGAAAAAAGTTTAAGGGCAACTTTGAAAAAATAAAAAGCAGTGCTATTTTTTAAAATAATATAAAAAATTTAAAAATCACTAAACTGATATTGAATCTCCATTAATTATCAAAATTATATTTTTTTTAAAGTGGAGGGGATTCCATAGACAGCACCACTGTTCATATCTGATAATTTTCTTTTAGTATTAAATTAAAAATAATTTATATTTTAATTAATACATACCATTGATCTGAGCATTGCACGGAAAGAAACTAATATATATTATATTACATGATAGATACACAGAAAAATAAAAGCTTATGAGTTGGAGTACTTAAAATTTAACAAGTGGCAGCTCTTTCTTTGCTACACATCAAAAATTTAAGCATTATATAATTATTTATTATTAATCAGAAATTTTGTACTATTCATATTTATATTGATTCAAAACATAAATGTTATATATATATATATATATATATATATATTAATTATTAAAGTAAATAATTATATAATGTGATTAATAGTGGGATAAATATAATACTTAAATTTCTGATGTGTCGCAAAGAAAGAGTTGCCACTTGTTAAATTTCAAATACTCCAACTCATAAACTTTCATTTTTCTGCATATCTATAATGTAATATAATATAAATTAGTTTCTTTCCGTGCAATGCTCAGATTAATGGTATGTATTAATTAAAATATAAATTATTTTTAATTTTAATACTAAAAAATTAAAAAGAATTTATGACAGTTTCATAAATTTAGATATGATAAAAAAAAAAAAAAAGAATGCAAGAATATGTAAAACAATGGTGTGGTCTATGGGTGAGGCATCATCAATAAATTTTTTTATTTTATAATTTAAAAATATAATAATAAAAAATTATCAATATGAATAGTGGTGTTGTCTATGAACCCCTCCACTCTTAAAAACATACAATTTTGATAATTAATGGGTTCCATACATTTTTTGTATTTTTAATTTTTTATATTATTTTAAAAAACTCTAGAAAGCATTAAGGGTAATTTTTACAATTATAGATTTTATTGTTGTAAGTAATTATGTAACTAATAAGTTAGGTCTTAAATGATTTTTGAAACTAAAAAACAAGTATTCAATAAAAATTGTTTTTTGCAATGTGACGCCTCAAACTTATCCGGGACAATTTGACCCAAATTCTGAACATCATATTAGTCATTAATGTAACTTTTCATTTAAATCACCACAAAATACACCAACCAATCAATAAGAGAACATTTAAAATCTTAGAATCATGCTTCCGTTGCGTTACTTTGATCATCAAATCAATAACAAGACTAATTTGTAAATTAGTATTTAACAGGAAATTACCTCGAAAACTTTAGTTAAACATACATGCATGCAGTAGGGTATTTTTAAAAGGCTATATTTGTAGGACTTGGAAAACTATTTTGTTTAAAAATAAATGATTAGATCTAAATCGTAATGTAGTAAAATATTGGAAAAAAAACTCCAATTCACAATATTTGAAAATAGTATTCTAAAATTTATACATATAATTCTTATTTTTAAAAATTTATTAAAACATTTCGCACAAACCCATAACATTATTAATTAGTTAGATAACAAACATTTAGCAATTTACATGACTTGACCAAATTCTATGTTACATCTCATGCATATCAAGTATATTCTTGTATCCAAATCACACATAAAACATCTAAGGCTTAGCTCGATGACCAACAACTCTTCAACCTGCATGTTGTGGATAGACCCGATTAAGTAAAGAAGTAAAAATAGCGGAAGAAATTGAGAAATTAAACACATAAATTTAGTGCGAAAAAAAAAACCCTCCGAAGAGGATAAAAAACCAAAAGTAGATAATTTTACTATAATGGCAAAAAAACGAATAGTACAAAAGATTGAGATAAAAACTAAACCCAAAAACACGAAAACAAAGAACCTTCAAAACTAAATACAAAATTCTTCAAAAGTGTTATGAGTTTTAATATTTAAGGGGTGTATTTTTTAAGGTTGTAAAAAAGTCTATTTATAGGCTAAATTCGTAAGTCAAATAAATTATGCTAATATATTATGCTAATAAATACTAAATCTTCTAGAAAGAAAATATATTTTGTTTAACTTGACTTGCAAGTAATCTCTTAGAATTTGAGTCACATAACTTTAACACTGCACTTACAAGTTAGTCGAACAGTTATTCAAACAAATTATCAAACAATCACAATCCATCATTCAATCATCTATCTAACGCAATGATAAAAGTTTTTAACCAAATAATTAAAGAGTCCATAATGTCCAATTACAACCTGACAATTATAAGTATGTTAACACTAAATCCCATAATTTGGTCTCACCTTACATTCCTTATTGGGTTTGAGAACACAACAACATATTCAAGTATAACCTCGATTTGGATCACTTGAATGACTTACTTCCCCACCTCTTCACAAGTTAAGTCACTGCAATATTATAAAAGAGTGGGAGAACTTATTGAAGCTCAATGATTAATCATTAGATCTTATCAAATCAATCAGATCAATTAAATTAATAAACTAATAATTTAATTAATTCAATTATCAATTTGATTCTGAAAATATTAGTAGAGTCGGTGAATAACTAGGATGTTTAAGGGTTTTGATTATGTGTTTAGTGATGTTATTCCAAAAAGAAAAAAATCTTCAGGGGTAGGATTAGGTTCATTAGGCATTTACTGTTGTAGTGTATGTTTTTTAGGTTGTTTTGGCTTTAGTTGTACCAAAGTGAATTATTTTGATTAAACATTCCACTCTTCCAATGAGAAAAAAGAAACCCTAAACCTACTTGATTGAATTTGTGCACATATATATATAAACCAAGGTTCCAAATTAATTATTTTTACTGGCTACATAATATTATTATTATTTTCGGCTGAAAATCCTAACAGGGTTGACAAAATCTGAGAAAACCCTCCTATAATTAATAATTTATATTAAAATTATTAATTAATAATCCAACCAAACAACAATAAATATATTTAAAAGAAAAAAAAAACCCTCAAAACAAACATGTGTTATATATATATATATATATTACCTAACCTAAAAACCAAACCACCCATTTCACCACTTCCTATGAATCATAACCTGCCAAAAAAATTTAAAAAAATTAATAATTTCAAATTTCTTTAAACTTTTATAAAATAAAAAATAAAAAAATAATATTTTGAATATTATATAAATAAATATTAGCTGCACCTCTACAGGAACCTTTGATAACTGATCTTCCCGCAATCATTCACTTTCTTTTCGCTTCCTTATTTTCTTCTCCAAAGACCCCCAAAGGCCGTTCTATTTTCGAATCCGAGAAAACCCAGAGAGGGTAAAAACCCTTTTTTTTTTCTTTCATCTTCAACAAAGAAGATGGTTGAAACGCGACGGAGTTCTTCCTCTTCCAAACGCCCTCTTTCGTCTTCCCCCGTTACATCTAATCATACTTCTAGTAAACGATCCAAGGTCTCACCTTTTTCTTTTTTCCTGGCCCTTCTAATAATCTAATGTTTGTTTTCCCTTCTTTAGGATTTTTAATCTGCATACGTGGGAAAATCTTTTCTTTTTGTGTAGATTTGAATCTGGGACTGATCTTTTTTCTTTTGGTTTTGTTTAGGCGTCTGAGCCAGCGTCGTCTCCCGCCAACGGAGCGACGGGTTCTGGGTCGGTTAAGGAATCCGGGTCGGACTCACCGGTGACGGAGCTTCGGTCTTCTGATCTGCGGGTATCTGATGTGTCTAAGGCCGATGATGGGTCTGTCCCCACCGATAAGTCTGCCGATGCTGACGTAGAGAACGTTAGTTTAGTGTCTCCGGGGACCTTAGGTGTGACCTTTGATTAATTTCTTATTTGGCTTTTAGGGGTTTTAATCAATTTGGGGTCGGTTTTGGTTTTTTATGGGGTTTTGATGTGGGGGTGTTTTTGGTTAAGTAGGTGAAGCTGCTGTTGATGCGGAGAAAGCCGAGGGGCTTAGCGGTCGAGTTAAGAAGAAGCCAGCGAAATCAGGTTCTAAAGTCCCTTGGGGAAAGCTTCTTTCCCAGTACTCTCAGGTTTGTTTTATGAATTTTTTTTACTTTTCCTAGTTATGGGTTGTCATTTAATTCTTGATCTGTGTTTAATGAGTAGGATTACAATTCGTACATGGATTCTTGGTCTTTTAGCTATTATGTGAAAAGAAAAAAGGGTCTTTGACATGGGAATTTTGGATATCAATTAAATCTTATCACCTGAATTGGGTGTATAGCAATCGTACGCTATGTCCAGTTCTAATCATGGAGTAGAATCCTGGAGTTCATAATTGTATTGGTCAATTTTGATTGCTAGTTTAGTTAGGAGGCTTGAACTTGAACACACTGGAAGTTTTCCATTAGAAAATATCTAAATGAGCTTATTGGTCTATTTGGTAAACGCCGAACTTGCCCATGGGAATTTCTAGACGTCAATTCTTGATGTCTTGAGAACTTTACCTAACAACTTATTTTGGCATACATTGATATGTATCATAACGTGTAAGTCCAAGAATGTACCACTAAGTTGCAAGTTAATTGGCCTCTTTATATTGATTTGTATCCTTTATAGTTGTTTTCATGCTAAGCTACTGTGCTTCAGATTCTTATTAATGTTTGTTCGGTTCATCCCCAGAATCCTCACTTGGTCATGTGTGGCACACCATTCACTGCTGGCCAGAGCCGTCAGTGTAACTTATGTCTTAAAGATTCCAATATTAGCAACATTTTGTGCAAAGTGAAGCACATAGAGGTATGTACCTTTGCAAACCTTATGTTCTTAACTTTTATTGCATGTTCATGAGAGTGCTGATTTTGTTTTTCCAATGTAGAGCAATGGCACTTCTATTGCATTACTAGAAGTGACAGGAGGAAAAGGTTCTGTCCAGGTTAATGGAAGGACTTACTGTAAAAATGCTAGTTTAATTCTAAATGCAGGTGATGAATTGATTTTCACTACCACAGGAGATCATGCTTATGTATCCTTTTTATTTAACATGTCTAACGCATTCTTTTAGTAAGATTGATATTCATCTCCCTGTCAAATGAAAATCTATGCAGTGTCATCTTCCTGCGTTTTTTCTTATGATATTTTTTTTCCATCTTAGAACTATTTTAATTCCTTGATGGAAACGTAGATATTTCAGCAGCTCACCAGTGACAACTTAGATGCTCCAGGCATACCATCTGTTAGCACTTTAGAAGCTCAGACTGCTCCTATAAAAGGGATTATTGAAGCACGGTCGAGGGATTCATCAGCTGTTAATGGTGCAGCAACAATATTGACGTCCTTGTCAACAAAAAAGAATCCAGAGATGTCCAATCTACCTTCTGGTTGCAACATGTTGGATGACTGTGTTCCAGAAGTTGACATGAAGGACAATGCTGGTAATAGTGATCCAGTGACTGCTTCTGCAATGCAGAAAACTGTTGCTCCTGATGCTACCAATGAAAACCCGAATCTTGACAGGCTTGGATTAGATGATAGTATGGATGCGGACAATATGAAAATCCCTGGGGCAGGTTACCCCTTAAGACCATTATTGCGTATCCTTGCTGGTACACCATCTACTGACTTCGATTTTACAGGCAGCATAGCCAAAATTCTTGACGAGCAAAGGGAAATTAGAAAGATGCTTAAGGAATTTGATCCTCCTACAACTTCAATATCTGCTAAGCGGCAAGCATTTAAAGATGCTTTACAGGAAGGCATTCTCAGTCCGGATAATATAGATGTCTCATTTGAAAATTTCCCTTATTTTTTAAGGTAAATCTTGTGCTTTTTTCTCTTAATCAGATTTTCTCTTTTGTATTGTCTTGGAAATATAATTTGATCATTCCTAATGCCTATATGTTGGGAACCTGATTAGGATTATCGCGTTTATTTCTTTTGCCTGTCTTTTCTTTTGCATATTTTGTGAGTCCATTGGTTAATTATGCAGTAAATTATCAACCACATGCTATTGCAAGTGGAAGAGAATTGAATTCCTTTTGCACCGTATCATATTTGTGCCTTCTGTCTTTTTCGTTACTAGATTCTGGTTCACTGCTTATATATACTGGATTTGGATTATTGGGAAGTTTTTTATTAAATTTACTTGAAAATTTCTATTGTGACAGTATTACGACGAAGAATGTGTTGATAGCCTCAACCTATGTGCATTTGAAGTGTAATAAATTTGCAAAGTATGCTTCAGATCTTCCCACCATGAGTCCTCGAATATTATTATCTGGTCCTGCAGGTATGACTGATGTTTTCTGTTAATCTGTCTTGTAAAAATGTTTAATTCTTTCTATTTGCTCTTTCAAATCCCTGATGAGATTAGTTAACTCCTTTGTTATGTGTAGGTTCTGAAATATATCAGGAGACTTTGGCAAAGGCACTTGCAAAGCATTTTGGTGCCAGATTGCTTGTTGTTGATTCTCTTCTGTTGCCTGGTGTATGCATCTTTTCCTCAACTTGTTTTGACTTTTGATTCTTTTCAATTGCATGTCACGAAAGCAAGATTTCTCTAAAATTATAGTTTGCATGCTTCCTAGTTCATTTTATCTTAATATCATTCCTTTGGAAGTGGTGTAGTAGACAGTTTTTCCAAATCTTGTATGGGATCTGGGGGAAGTTCTTGGAGTCTATACTTGTTAATGTTGTAGATTATGATTCTGCCTCACCAAATATGTAAATGACTTGAGATATTTCAATTTGTAAGCAAATGTGCCAAATTCTGGCTGGAAGTGGAAGTTCCCTTAAGAAACTGTGTTTTAATGGTTTTTAAGATAGATTCTTCTTCCAGTCTTAGTCTCTTGTGGTTGCTGAGATTTCTGTATCGTCTACTTTTAGAGTTTCTAAATGTCTTGTACTATTTTGTGGCATCTTTTGTTCTTATCTTAAAAATATATCCAGGGATCAACATCAAAGGAAGCTGTTAGTTTGAAAGAAACTTCTAGGGCTGAAAGGGCATCTATATATGCCAAAAGAGCTGTACAAGCTGCTGTGTCACAGCAGAAGAGACCAACTTCTAGCGTAGAAGCTGATATAACAGGTGCTTCTTCACTCCATGTTTTGCCAAAGCAGGAAGTATCTACTGCTACATCTAAAAACTATACATTTAAGAAAGGTATGTCATTTCTTTGAGATAATATTGGCTTTTGCTATTCACTAATGCTATATGTTAATTTGATGATAAAATATTATCAACTTCTTGCTGAATTAATTAATGTTAAAATTCCAGGTGATAGGGTTAAGTTTGTAGGTACCACATCACCTTCTGCGCTTTCCTCTCTACAACCTGCTTTAAGGTATTTTCTTTTGCATTATGTATATTCTACAGTTTAGATTATCCATTGCTTTTTTTTTTTTTTTAGTTAGCAAGTCTCTATGCTTTAAATTTTAAATTTGAAGTTCATCTCATTTTGGTGCTGTCTGTGCAAGTATATGCCATCTACATGCTATAATTGCTGTCATGGATTGATAATCCAATTTGACTCCAGACCTTGATTTTATTGTCATTTGGGATGTGTATATTTGTTTTTTTGAGAAGTTTGCTGGTATGATGGTTAGCATGTGTGATTTTTCGAGGGATATTTTATTAATGTATTCTAGAGGTATCAAAATGGAGGGGCTGGGCTGGCCCAGTATTGGGCTTGATGCCGGTGCACCAGATTTCCTGGAGTAAGGCTCACCAAGGCCTGTGGCCCAGATGTTTTATGGGTAATTTTGTGTTAGCATTATGTACATGTATTTTTTGTGGTCTATGTAGGGGACCAACAATTGGTGTACGGGGAAAAGTAGTTCTTGCTTTCGAAGAAAATGGTTCCTCAAAAATCGGGGTCAGATTTGACAGGTCTATTCCTGAAGGCAATGACCTCGGTGGTCTTTGTGAAGAAGATCATGGTTTCTTCTGTACCGGTGATGCTTTTAAGCCATCTTCCATTAATTTAAACTTCTTTTATTTGACGACTTTTTGTCCAATCTTATCAATTATAAGTTTTCACTCTACAGCTAGCTCACTGCGCTTGGAACCTGGAGGTGATGATGCTGACAAGCTGGTTAATGAAATTTTTGAGGTTTGTGTCATTGGTTAATACATGAGAGCTATTATTTTTTCATGCTCACATTTTTAAACATTTATTCTCTCTAAAATTGTCTCATTTTTATAGGTCGCATTCAATGAAAGCAAAAGCAATCCCTTGATATTGTTTGTGAAAGACATAGAGAAGTCTATGGCTGGAAATACTGATGTATATACTTCCTTGAAGAGTAAGCTTGAGAATCTGCCAGCAAATGTTGTAGTAATTGGTTCTCATGCTCAGATGGACAATCGTAAGGAAAAAGTAAGTTACTATATTTTGTTTAGCTCTGCTTCTTATTTTGTGCTATATGAATTATTTTTAACTCTTTGGTGTTGCCAATTGTGTTTCTGCAGTCTCACCCTGGCAGTCTTTTGTTCACTAAGTTTGGAGCGAACCAGACTGCTTTGCTTGATCTTGCATTTCCAGTATGTCAATCTTTTGCCTAATTTCTTTTACCTTGAAAGATGGAGTATGTCACTGTTCTGAGTGTTTAAGTATTACTCTCTAACCTTATTTATATATCTGACTTGTCTTCGTGGTATTTAACTCTCTACTTGTTTTAACCTTTTAGTAGGAGCTTGTGGGATCATATGGTTATGTTTCAATGTTTATACTTGTTATTACATGCGCTAAATTTTTCTGGAGTTGCTGTGATTACCATCTAAAAACCTTTTAGATATGTTATTTTATTGAGTTCAAAACAATGCCATTTCAATGGGTAGCATTTCCATTTCATTACTCAAGTTTTTCTGTTCCTATAGAGTGTCCTTATATGTGTTGAAATAACATTCTTAGTCCATTGTATCTTGTATTATCATATTTTTCTAGCACACTCCTTCCAATAACACACCTGATGTATCATCCCTATGCAGGATAATTTTGGCAGACTTCATGACAGGAGCAAAGAAACACCTAAAACCATGAAACAAGTAACTCGCCTTTTCCCTAACAAAGTGACGATCCAGTTGCCTCAGGTGCGTATATGTCAGCTCCTGCTTCAGTTATCCTCCTGCCTTGTGATGAATATTGAATACTTAATGCTCCTGAATCATGTCAGGATGAGGCTTTACTTTTGGATTGGAAGCAGCAATTGGAGCGGGACAGTGAAACTCTTAAAGCACAGTCAAACATTGTTAGCCTTCGCTCTGTGAGTATTGCTTTAATCTTAGTTTGTTTTTTTCTTTTCCAGTTGTGTGCTTCCTGTTTCTGCATGATATTATAAACTTCTGTCCAAAAGTAAATTGCTTGAAAGTAGCTTAATTTCATGTCCTTGTGTAGGATAATTAACCTTATTGATAAGGCTGAAGAAGTTTATAATAAAATTATACCTCTCACCCTCTACTTCCATCTCCCAGACAAACAGAAGTTTCCTTGTTATTTAGAAATTACAGAACAGTTCATTTCTTTGAAAGCTTGATGTACAAGTACTAGTCTCTTTTTGGAGATATCTCTTAACGGTTCTATGCTATCAGGTTCTCAATCGAAGTGGTTTGGACTGCCCCGACCTTGAATCACTTTCCATTAAAGATCAAAATCTTGCAAATGAGAGTTAGTATCTTTGAGCTCCTTAATTTATATACATTCCTTCCAAGTGTATTTTCCTGTTTTTCAACTGTTTAACACTTGTACCATTGTATGTATTTGAAAGGTCTTCAGGGCTTTGTACTGTTTTTGAGAATTTAATTGATCATTTATTTTAAAGGTGTCAAATATGTAAACCTTTTCTGTATAAAATTTAAAAAGCAGCATTATATGTACTTTTGGGAAGAGGTACAAGTAAAATATTTACTAATTTTTTCCCTTGATGTTACTAATTTTGTACCTTTTCTATTATTATAGGTGTGGAGAAAGTGGTAGGCTGGGCGTTGAGTCACCACTTCATGCATTCTTCAGAAGCTTTGGTCAAAGATGCTAAACTTATAATTTCATCTGAAAGGTTTTATATTATCTTCACTTACTGTAATCTACATCTCCAAAATCTTAAAACAGAATCTAGAATTAGATGAACGAAATGTTTCTCCATTTTCTCATGAGATATATTTTTCTGTGAATTTTCTCTCGCAGCATCAAATATGGGTTGAGCATTTTGCAAGGAATTCAAAGTGAAAGCAAAAGCTTGAAGAAATCACTTAAGGTTCAATTACCTTTCTTCATCTTGGGTTTGATTTGTAGTAACTGTGTCCGATGCAGTTATCTATATTGTTAGAGATTTAGCATGCTTTTGAATTACATATTACTTTTTCTCATTGTCAGGATGTGGTCACTGAGAATGAGTTTGAGAAGAAACTCCTTGGTGATGTTATTCCACCAAGTGATATTGGGGTTAGTTTTGATGATATTGGAGCCCTCGAGAATGTCAAGGATACCTTGAAGGAATTGGTCATGCTTCCTCTTCAAAGGCCTGATTTGTTTTGCAAGGGACAGTTGACAAAGGTTGAGTCATTTATATATATTTTCTCATGTGTTTTGCTTTATCATGCCGCTTGGAGTTGTGCATTTTTCAATCTAAATCCCTTTGTTTTATCATTTCCAATGTTATTGCTTTTGCAGCCTTGTAAAGGAATACTGCTGTTTGGGCCTCCTGGTACTGGAAAAACAATGCTTGCCAAAGCTGTTGCAACTGAAGCTGGTGCAAACTTTATTAACATATCAATGTCCAGCATTACTTCTAAGGTATTTTAAGTGTGTAGAAACTGTGGAACATTCCTTTTCTGTTACAAGATAGATTTATCTGACATATTTGTATGTCTTGCAGTGGTTTGGTGAAGGAGAGAAATATGTTAAAGCTGTTTTTTCTCTCGCCAGTAAAATTGCACCTAGTGTTATTTTTGTTGATGAGGTTTGCTATTTTCTCCTATTTTTGTTTATTTTGTGCTCTGCGTTAGCAGAAGATTGGTTGCTGATATTTCTCACTGGCTTGGCCTTTATTGTTTTGGTGTTCTTCCTGTTCCTTACAATTTGTATCGACTTGGGTGGTTATTTTAGGTTGATAGCATGTTAGGGAGACGGGAGAATCCAGGTGAACATGAGGCTATGCGTAAAATGAAGAATGAATTTATGGTAAATTGGGATGGTCTCCGTACGAAGGATAGAGAACGAGTGTTGGTTCTTGCGGCTACAAACCGGCCATTTGACCTTGATGAGGCAGTCATTCGGAGGCTTCCTCGAAGGTATGTTTCTTGTATTGTTTCTTTGAGTTGCTGTTCTCTGACTTTATAATAAGCACCATTGACATCCCTGTTGAATATTGTGCAGATTGATGGTTAATTTGCCAGATGCTCCAAATAGAGAAAAAATTGTAAGAGTTATATTGGCGAAAGAGGAATTGTCACCCAATGTTGATTTGGAAGCTATTGCAAATATGACTGAAGGGTATTCTGGAAGTGACCTGAAGGTTGATATTTCCATCTTTTTACTAGATTTACCGTCTTGCTTGAATATGTAAAGAGGTGTTTGCTAACCGAAGAAGGAAAGTTAGTCGTCGGCGAACATATTAGCATGGAAACAATTCCAGCATAAGCTAATTTCAAACTTCTTTTTTCCTCTGAAAATAAAATTTTAACTCATCCAGGTTGTTAGCTAGGCTTATCTATTCTTGTAAACTAAGTTATCTTCTAACTTTTATTTGAAACCAAATTGAAACCTTTTAATGGGCAGGTGGCTTGATCTTTTACCTATGTTTATTTCCCTAATAAAACTTTATGTCTGCAGAACCTCTGTGTGACTGCTGCACATTGTCCCATACGAGAAATTTTGGATAAGGAAAAGAAGGTCAGTTAACATTTTGGCTGACATGTTCTATGATAGTTTCGCAGCTACATGAAAGTTATATACAATAGTGTACTGATGTTTCATGCAATTTTAGGAGAGAGCTTCGGCGGTGGCTGAGGATAGACCTGCACCTTCGTTGTATAGCAGTGCTGACATTCGGTCTCTGAAGATGGACGATTTTAAATATGCACATGAGCAGGTACTCTCTTCGTTCTTAAGTAATATATTTTTAGAAGTTCTAGTTTTGGATTCTCTATAGCCAAAGAAGTTCAGAATGTGTGTGAGCTTTTTAAGCATATATTAACACATAATATTTGATTGGGTGGAAATGGTAATGCAGGTTTGTGCAAGTGTGTCATCAGAGTCTACAAATATGAATGAGCTGCTTCAATGGAATGAATTATATGGAGAAGGTGGATCAAGGAAGAAAAAACCCTTAAGCTACTTCATGTAGAGAAAGGAAGGGGAGGTATTTTTGTTTTATTGCCATTCCTTTTTCCTTTCATTCTTCATTCTCACCATAAAAGAAAAAAAAAAAAAAAAAGGTAAGGTGGCCAATTTGAGAGGCCTGCTTGCAGGTTCTGGCTTCTTTCCTTGTATTATAATAGTTGTATATAGGTGTTTTTCCGGATTTTTATTTGCTTGAATTATTATTATTATTGTTGTTGTTGTTAGAAATTTTACAATATTGAACTAGCAGGTTAAGTCTATTTAAAGAAATTTCCATTCCCCTCAGCATTATGCCTCAGAAGAGCACACAGATGTGGCATTTCTTCTATTTATGTGATACCGTATGGCAGTGGAAATGGGAAAAAGAAGTGCCTTCCTTATACTGGGTCCATTAAGCCTTAGGCCGAAAGGAACATTCAGGGAAGAAAGGGAGATGGGGAAGACGGTTCCTTGGGTATTATGTAGCTTTTGATGGCTAACTTGTAACAGCAATAGACAAATATGAAAATAAAGTGAAGTTGGCAGTCCGTAGTTAAATAGTAATGGTTGATTATTGCATATCCCGTCGATCGAGTCAGCTGGTTAACCCCCCAAAGCGCCTGTGGGAATAACATAGTAAAAGAGCAGCAGTTGAAATGATCAAATTTTACTCTCTTTTTTTATTGCCTGTTTTGGCTTAATGCATTATCCCTATGGCGTTGTCATCATGTCGTATTGTACATGCAGAAGAGTGGCAAAGTTGATGAAAGTAAAATTCTTTGTGATGTGGTCGCCATCGATTCCATTTTCCTTGTAAATGGAAAAGAAAAAAAGAAAGTAAATGGCTTTTGATATATATATATATACACATGCAAAGCAAAACACCCCGACTGCCTCTGCATTGGAAAATTGTAAAGGAATATTGAATGTTATTGTCATATGGGAGGTCGGTGGCTAAATGTTATGTTGTTGTCATTGCTATTTATTCAAAGATGGTATGCTATTTCATATATCTGTCAACTTTTGTATATACTTCAATTTATCTTTTCAATCAATTATACATCTTGACAACATATTCTTCTCCAATTATCTGTTCTCATTGTTTGATTCAGCTAATCATTGGAACATTGTTTTCTCTGATACGACACTGAAACATTGTTGGTAGTTAATTAACAATTTAAAATAATTGCGAGGTGGAGAAAAAAATGCTCTTATTTGAAGCCATTAGTTGCATGCATCTGTCCATATTCAAAAGGACTATGATTTGATAGTCCAAGCAATGTTAAGATGTTTGGTTTAACATTAATTGATTAAATTGTAAGAATCGTTACAAATTTACAATAAGTTTGATGTTTGTTTTTCTTTTAACATTTTATATTTAAATAAGATATTGATTGAATTAAATTATTTGTTATAAGTGTGAGTTTGAATGAATTTATTTTTTATTTCACATTATAACATGATGTCGTCCATTTAAACACGCCTTTGAAAAAGAAAAAAAGAAAAGAAAAGATTATGACTTAAGCGTGAAAACCGAGCAAGTCTAAAAGTCTCCATTTTGGGTTTGGGATAAAGACAAAGTGGAAGATGCAATTTGTGAGGATCACCAGCTGCCACGTTTTAAATGATTATAATAATTGGTTAAACTCTGCTACTAGTCCTTGGAAGTTATGGATTTAGTCGAATTTTGTAATAATCAAAAGGGAATTGTTAAATCCATTAAATTAAGTTATTTTGAAAATCTTATAGGACAAACATATTATCATATAAGTTTGCTATTTTCATAAAGTACTCGTAAAAAAATATTTTTTATGGATTTAATAGTTATGATTTGTATAAAGATTGAAATTTCATAATTTCAAAAAAATAAAAAGGTTAAGAATGATCAAATTAGAGAACATAAATTAAATCTATAACTTTATGCCTAATGCAGGATTAATAACAATATTTAATCAAATAGACTTAATTGCAACTATTTGGGTGAAATTTTAAAATGTCAAAAGTATAGGGATTAAAATTGACTAATTCAAAAATTAAAATGACTAAATGAATCAAATTAAAATATGTAGACTAAAATTAACAATTTATACATAATACAAGGACTGATAGTAAAATTTTAAAAAGAATAAATTAAACAAATAATAATTCAATAGTCAGTGATGCACCGCTCCGTACAAAAATGTTGAGGCTACAATCTATAATATTGGCGAAGGCAAAACGTTTTACGCTCCCTTCTCCCGCTTCTCTGCGCTCGGTGAAGAAGCGAATGATAGCCATGGACCTTATGCACCATTCCTCCTGTTTTCTTCTCCCCACGATTCCCCTACAACAACGCCCTTCTCTAACCTACGCCCTGCTCGTTCTTAACCAAAACCTCCCCAGATTCACTCCTCTTCTCTGGAACCACGGTCTTTACTTCATCCTCTTCTCCTTTCATTGATTCAGTGATTTTTTTTTTGAAGAAAGATCTTTAAAACTCATTATTATGCATCTCTTCTACTTTTATATGTTTTTTTTCTTCTTTTTTTTTGGTTTAGAACAGCTCAGCTTCACCTCTGTGCTGACGGTGGCGCCAATCGCTTGTATGATGAAATGCCTCTGTTCTTCCCTCAGGAAGATGCCTCTGATGTTCGACGCAGGTTTCTTTTCTTTTCTTTTCTTTTTTTTTAAAGAAAATTTTCTAATCCGTTTTTGTTCTATACAGCTTTGATATGTGTTAGTTTTATTCCTTTTATGTAAGTTGTTCGATAAAGCTTAGTCGGAATCTATTTATTTACTTTTATCTGAGTCTCATGTGATCTAAATTCTTACATTAGTTATTAAAACCACTGAATTCGATCAACAATTTTGTTGAACGAACACGAGAACTGTTTAGAACATAGCTTCTTTTTTTGGGTAGTTTCTTAGATTTATGATTGTTGAGGGATGGCTGAGTTCAAAGTGTTATTCAACAGATTCAGCTTTGTTTGTGCTTGGTGTGATTTGAATCCATCTCTTATAGCATATACAAGCCAACTATTTTGTTTGTTATATACTTCTCTGTTAGCAGTGTTGAGAGACAGAACTTTCTGGACCTGCTGAAGTGTTTGCTGGCTCCCGGTGGATGATACTTTGAAGACTTATTCCAAATAATTCGGCCTTACCTGAGCAATGTTATTGTTATAAGTGATCTAGAAAAGGCTTCCTTTGTTGTTACATTTGAAGTAATATGATATCATTGGCGCTTTGATTCGTGGCAGATACAAGCCAGATGTAATTAAAGGAGATATGGATTCGATACGAAGAGAAGTTCTTGAGTTTTATACCAGCCTTGTAAGTTGGAAATTTTCTATTTCTACATTAATTTTGTGGTAAATTCAAACTTGTAAAGATTTATGTCTTCTTTCTTATGTTTGTTTCATTTGCTGCTCTGTTTTGATGAGCATTATGTTCATTCTCCTTCAATTTAAGGTGTTAGATCCCTCTGGTGCATCAACTTTTTAGTGTTGAGATGTTTTTACTTGCTGCTTTTTTGTAGGGAACTGAGATTGTTGATAAATCTCATGATCAAGATACCACTGATCTACATAAATGTGTAACATACATTCGTGACTCTGCTTCGGGTTTGGATAAGTCTAATGTAAGTTAAACTTAAACATTCTAGAATTTATATAGAGGAATCTGCCATAGATGCCTATATTTGTTACTTGCATTCGGAGTGAGTTCCGGATATGGGTGTCAGAGTTCGTGTCCTCTAAACTAATGTCTGAATATATACCATACGGTATTTTGGCAGCTTGTAGAGTGTGCTCAGATAATCGTTTCCTTTCTCTTTGTTTAATGGCAGCTTTGCATTCTTGTTGTTGGAGCACTTGGTGGACGATTTGATCATGAGATGGGGAACCTAAATGTCATATGCCGTTTCTCGTCCATGCGAATAGTCCTTTTATCCAACGATAGTCTCATTCATCTCCTTCCAAGGACTTACTGTCATGAGATACATATCCAAACTAACGTTGAGGGCCCGCACTGTGGGCTCATCCCGATCGGGACGCCATCAAAAAGCAGTACAACAACCGGGCTTCAGTGGGATCTGAGTAAGCAATATCATTACATTTGTTCTGGTGCTTGCTATCCTTTACTTAGTTGTTGAACTCAAATGAACATAGTTTCATGCTTATGTCTTTGAATCTCTCCAGCAATGGAGGTATATATGTAATGGAAGGAAACTAATTATAACAAATGTGGTGCAGATAACACAGCGATGGAATTTGGTGGTTTAGTAAGCACATCGAATATAGTTAAGGGAGAGAAAGTGACGGTGCAATCTGATTGTGATCTTCTTTGGACCATTTCCATTAAGAAGTTATAGTAGCGGCTGTTATTTAGTATATACATATATGTTGATGGGATGATGTTGAACAGGTGAAAAATGAGAAATTATTGCATTGCTGCCTGCAAAAGTGCAACGCAATGCAATGTTGCAGTTGTTGTCGTCTGAAAATGAGAACCATTTTATTACCATATATTATTTCAATATTTATTCTCTGTTTTCTTTTCCAATTGTTTATATCCATGGGATGCGGTAAGTCCACAAATTTTGTTCATATACAAAAATTTGTGGTTTATTATTATACTGGTCCTTTTACTAATTTTGAGATTTGCTTTATTTCTAGAAATTAAATTTAGCTTTTATATTTGAAAATCAAAATCCAATCTATAAAACTTTTATTAATTGAGAAATTAAGTTATTGAGTTTTAATTTAGTTGTTATTTTTGTTGTTGTAATAATTTGGAGGATACAGATTAGACTACAGTGGTGGTTACGGGGATTCAGAAGGAATTTTATAAAATTAAAAAGCAAACAAAAAACGGTTATTAGAAGAATGTAATGGTTAGGAGTAGACTTATTCATGAGTCGGGTTATTCGTCTAGGTCTGAAAATCTGTTCGAAATTTCGGAAGGTTTAGGTAAAAATATTATGTACGTAAAATGATTTTTGAGTAAAAAATTTAAATTCATTTAAAATGAGTCGGGTATGGACTTAATTATTCAAGGCTTAAGCTTGACTTGGTTTAGCCTGACTCGTTTTAAATTTATAATATTTTATATATTATGTAATTTAGAACAAATTAAAAAAAATTAACCTAACAAGTTGTTTCAATGAAAAGGAGGATGTTGTTCATTCTAGGAGTCTCGGGTTCGAGCGTTTATGTGTGCAAGGTGTGTGTGCGTTGCCAAAGGATAAAGAAAGTATGAACAGATATTATCACGTAATCACACCAGTATATTCAAAATAATGTTAAGATGTTATATAAAAAATTCAATAAATAAAAATTGCATAAAATTATTAAATATTAAAATAATATAATATAAATATTTTAAAAAATAAAAAATAATATGAGAGGATTTAAAATGGGATTGAGTAATTTTTTTTGCAAATATGAACAGATTTGGATAAAAGTTTAAGTTCAGATTTTTGGTCGGATTAAGCTTGAGTAAGTATAAAACATGTTAATATCATGTTTAGATTTGATCTAAACTAAACTCGACCCGGTCCATAAACACTCTAGTTGGGAGTATAATCTATTAAAATTAGAAAGTTAAAGAGTAGTGAGAACATAATTAGACAAAAAATATTCCAAGATTTTATTGTAAATGTAACTTTATTTTTGGGTTTATTATAATCAATCATAAAAAAAAAAAAGAAAAAAAAAGAAGGTGTGGATTTTACTTTCTATATAGAGAGCATGGTTAAGTATCCTTTCAGCCTTAAATTAAGTATCGAATGGTTTAAGTTTTATTCCAATTAATTTTGATCCGTTTCGATCAATTGATTACTTAATAATTTTAAAAATTACATAAATCAAAAGATGCCAATATCAGCAAGTGCCAGACTGTCAGTGCCGAAAAGGGAAACAATAAGATGAACTCAGTAGTAAATACATATGGAGTCAAACTTTGATTGGCGCCAGCGAAGTACGCACCTCGTTGCATCGCTTCTGTTTTTTGGCGGCAAAATCTAACCAGATAGGGTTTAGTACCTCTCTCTCTCCCTCCCTCTCGTGCTAAGACACTAACTCTCACCACGTTTTGGCTTCGCATTTAGAGAAATTCTCCATTCTCTAGGGTTTGTGTCATTCAAATTACTCTTGGATGTTCGGTTTGTTGAAATATTTACTTTTTTTTTTCAATGGAAGGATCGCCTCAATCTAAGTCCCCTGTAATTAAGCCCATTAACAAAGGCGTCGTTCACAGAATCTGCTCCGGTCAAGTCATATTAGACCTCTCCTCCGCCGTTAAGGAACTCGTTGAGAACAGCCTCGACGCTGGCGCCACCAGTATTGAAATCGCTCTCAAAGAGTATGGGGAAGAATGGTTTCAGGTCATCGATAATGGCTGTGGTATTTCACCTGCTAATTTCAAGGTAAAATTCCACCATTAGCCGCACAAGTTTTTTACCATTTATTTTGTTTTTATTTTTTATTTTTGTTTATTTTGTAGGTCGTGGCGCTTAAACACCATACGTCGAAGCTTGCGGATTTTCCAGACCTTGAATCTCTGAATACGTTTGGATTTAGAGGGGAGGCATTGAGTTCGCTTTGCGCTTTGGGGAATCTGACTATTGAAACGAGAACGAAAAATGAACCCGTTGCAACGCATTTAACTTTTGATCATTCTGGTTTGTTGATAGCTGAGAAGAAAACTGCACGGCTAATTGGTACAACTGTCACTATCAAGAAGTTGTTTTCGAATCTACCAGTGCGAAGCAAGGAATTTCATCGCAACATACGCAAGGAGTATGGCAAACTTATTTCCTTGTTGAATGTGAGTGCATCCATGGGTACCAAAAGCTTTAAAATTGTAGTTTATTACTTGTCATGTTGTTAAACTTTTTATGTGTGGATGAGAACAACATTAGATTGGTCTTTATTTGTTGTGCCTATTGGAGACTGTGAAATAGGGTTGACATAACGTGTTTATGAGGCTTTTTCCTTAATTTAGAAGCAACATGCATATGAGAACCTTTCTGTAGTAAGATTTGTGATTCATTATCTGGAAGGCATTGAAAAAAATGCCTATGAAGTATGACTGGAGTCTATGTAATGCTCAATGAGTTTTTGATTGGATATTGTTTGCTTAACCCTGTAGTATCTTGTACATGACTGTTGGTTTCATCCTTACAGTGCATAGATGCATGATGATACTATATAATTTATCAGTCGACAAAGAGTGTAATCTCTCTGGTCGCTTACTATGACAGACTACCATTTGGCTTTTTCTTCTCCTTTTTGTGTTAGGAGTTAGAGATACTCATTGCTCAATCATAGCTATGTGGTACGTCTACATTGTGTTACTCAGCATTCATCCTTTCACTAATCTGGAATTTTGTGGATTAAAAGGATATTATTCTTATGTTTTTCATTACAGGCATATGCACTTACAGCAAAAGGAGTCAGGTTAGTCTGCAGCAACACAAGCGGAAAGAATTTAAAGTCTGTGGTTATTAAAACACAAGGAAGTGGTTCCCTCAAAGATAACATCATACAAGTTTTTGGCACGAACATGTTTAACTGCTTAGAGCCCGTGTCTATATGTATATCAGATGACTGCAAAATTGAAGGGTTTCTTTCTAAGTCTGGACAGGGTAGTGGCCGCAGTATGGGAGACAGACAATACTTTTTTGTAAATGGTAGGCCAGTGGATATCCCTAAAGTGAGCAAGCTTGTGAATGAAATATATAAAGGTGCAAACTCTAAGCAGTATCCTGTAGCCATAATGAATTTTATCATTCCAACTAGAGCATGTGATGTCAATGTGACTCCTGATAAAAGAAAAATATTTTTTTCTGATGAAAGCATGATTTTGCAATCTTTGAGGGAGGGTTTGCAGCAGATATATTCCTCAAGTAATGCCAGTTATATTGTTAATGGAGTTGACGACATTAAGGAAGCAGATTTCTTTGAGTTTTGCTCTTCACCTGAAAAATCTAGTGTCCTTCTGGAGCAGTCACCTCCAGCTGGAGTCAGTTTGGAAGTTTCCATGAGGGAACATTCTCCAGAGGATAAAAACTCCTTTAGAACTGTCAATATCAATGCTCAAAGTTTGCAGTTATCAGAAGGGTCAGTATCTAGTGATCTTGAGAACATGCAGACTTTAGGAGTACAGGGTACAAACAAGGTTGATGGCGGTATTGAGGCTAATGCAGGGCAATTGACAAGTCATATGGATGATACAGCTAAAAAGGATTTATCAGGAGGATCAACCCTTAAACATCATGAGGATTCATTGAGAAAGGACTTCACCTTGCGAGTACACAGAATGAATAAGGTTGATGGTTTTATAGAGTCTAACTATGGGGGTTTGACAACTCATATGAACAATATAGCTAACAAGAACTATTCATCCCCTTCAACTTCAATTGGGAAAGGAAATTCTGTAAGTAGAGATTGTAGTAGTCAATCAGGCTATTTTCAATCATCACTGAACAAATTTGTAACTGTAAATAAGAGGAAGCATGAAAGCATTAGTACTGTGTTATCTGAAGTGCCTGTCTTAAGAAATCAAAGTCTTGATTACCAATCGAAAAACAGCAATTCGAATCTGCATGCTTTGGGCTTAAGAGTTGAAGTTGATGATTCCTCCAAGTTGAATGAGGACAAGCCTAGAAAGTTTCTCAGAGCGAATAGCATCTTGGATGAAACTGAAAATCCTAGTTCTCCTAGTGGCAACACTAGTGGTGGAAAACCTGGAGAGGTACATGGTCTTAGTATATATTCTTAACTCAGTCTGTCCTTTACCAGTAACGAAACAAGCAAGAAAAACTAAGCTGGATAAATTCCATATGATAATAAAAGTAAGTCCAACCAATATTTAGGAAAAACCTGCGTATGGCTTTTTCCTTTCAAAACAAAGTTCTAAACTATGCTATCTGACTCTTCTCTTTGCCTATCATAACCAAGTCAAACATATTTCAGTATTAGATGCCTCAGGGCTCAGATGAACAGGAGTATTTGGTAAAGGTTATAAAAGTTATGTACCATAGTTGTGTGCAATGCATCTACCATTTCTCCAAAACCTAGGTAGAAATCCTTTTTATGGTGTACATCCTTCATAATCTTGAAGATCAGCCTAGAAGTTTAATTGTTATCAATTATCACTCGTCTGATTTCAACTAGTTCTTTCACAGGAATCAGAGAATCATGAAAAAGCAGTGCCTTCTGCTGAAACAGAACTCATTGATTTATGCCACAAAAATCCTGAGGATGTACCTGAAAAAGCATCTACAGTTCCAACATCAGAGTCTCTATCCTCCGCTTTAATTGTAGATGCTCCCATACCTCCATCTGATAAAAAGATATGTTCGACCTTGGAGTTTAGATTTGAAGACTTATTGACAAAGAGGCGGCAGAGGATGTCAAGAGAACTGTACACCAATTACAGATTCCTTAGCATGAAGAAGAAAAGGTCCATGAAAATATTCAATCAAATTAGCAAAATAGTTATCCAGTTCTTTTTTCAGTAATTTTATTTTCATTATTGTCAATAGGTGTTATACTGCTGCAACGCTTGAACTTTCTCAACCACAGAATGAGGAGCAAAAAGTACAAGCTTTAGATGCTGCTACTAGAGAGTTGGAGAAACTTTTCAAAAAAGAAGACTTTAGCCGAATGAAGGTCTTTATGCTACAAAAGCCTTTTATTTCCTTCTGTTTTGTTGGACCTGGAATCTTGAGGGAGACACTGAGCTGCCTAGCTTATGCTTTTTGTGGACATGCATGAATTTCTCAAGTTCTAAATTCATACAAGTTTCTTCTAGTTGATTGGATTGATTATATATAAGAGCACTTTATAGTCTTTGATCAGGATTGGTTTAGATGGGTTAGGTTTCAATTATGACTGCATGAACTCAACTAAATGTATCTGTTAATAACATTGGTAATGAAGCAGGTTAGTTTTCTAATGTTTCAGTGCAAGTCAGAAACTGTGAACATGCTAGTTGAATATATGCATGTATGAAATACTATCATATTTAATTAGTAATGGCAAATGGTTGCTTCTGTTTCGCAGGTGGTCGGGCAATTTAATCTTGGATTCATCATTGGGAAGTTAGATGAAGATTTATTTATTGTGGATCAGGTAACATCTTAGCTATTTCTTTTTCATGCCTGCTTGGTTTTGCCACTTTCATATGGAATTAGTTTTCTGCTTGTCCTTTTTGTAATAAAAAATAAAATAAGATCTGTGTATTTTCAGCATGCTGCTGATGAGAAATACAATTTTGAGCATCTGGCTCAATCAACCATCTTGAACCAGCAGCCTTTGCTTCGGTGAGGAGTTTATATTGTTTATTGAATTACTTATTTTCAAATAATGTTTTCTCAATTATAAAAGCTGAAATCAGATGCAAAGTATTTTAGATAATGATGATTGAAGATAAGTAAATAGATCCTAGAAGTGCAGAAATTAATAATTAAAAATTGCAGTAAACGACGTATGGGACCCTGATGCTAGGAGTCTTTTTTTATCTTTTTGCTATAGTAAATAAAGTAGATTCTAGTGGTTGTGATCGCAAAGAAGAAAACGATCTAAAAGTTGGTTATATATTATAGTATAATTATTGCTTTATTGCTGTCTACTTATCCTGTAATTGTTGCCTGTCAATTAGGTGAATTTTATTGAGCTATTGAACTGAATGGATACATCATGTGGCTTCTGAACAGCCATTGAGCTGTCCCTTCTGAAGCTTCTGGCAGAATTTTTACACAGTAAACATGTTTGAAATCATCACCAACTAGAAGTATTTCTAGCTTCCTTGCTTTTCATTTAAGGGGTGGGAACTGGATACAGATATTATTCTTGTGATTGCTCTGAAGCAGCAGCTGTACTTAGGTGTTGAATTCAAAAGTATTTAATTGGATTAGGAAAGCATGGAATGCAAAAGAACGGAGTGTCATAAATTAAACCCCTCACAGAAAAAAATAAATACATATATTATTTCGGATTGGTAGTCCTAGACCTGCAGCTGTTTTGTTTTCTGCTTTCTGTTTAAGGAGATCATTTAATTTCCACAGCGAATCACATTCTGAACTTGACTTCTTACCATGTGCAGGCCTCTGAGATTGGAGCTATCTCCTGAAGAAGAAGTAGTTGCTTCAATGCATATGGACATAATCAGGTTCAAGTTTCTGTTAGATGTGGTTCCTTTCACTCATTAACTATATGTTCTTTTTCCTCCGGAATCCTTTGAAACCTCAATTTTTCATGACCTCTCTGAATTAAATCTTGTAATGTGGCTTTATAATTTTTTTATCTTTGTATATTCAGGAAAAATGGGTTTATTTTGGAAGAGGATCCACATGCTCCACCAGGGCACCATTTTAATCTCAGAGCTGTTCCCTTCAGTAAAAACATTACTTTTGGAGTTGAAGGTAGTTATGTGTTTAATTTTAACGTTGTTCTTCATTAAAGTCATTTTACCCCTTTATGGTATTCTAGTTAAAAAACGCATATGACATTAGGAATTTTTATCAACTCTGCAACCGATTTACTTGAGTATGCACATTACGTAAAATGTAGTGAAAGTGACAATTTAAGGAAGAAACATGGATATCAAGATGGTGGGAACTACATTATAAATGTATGCCATGCCCATATGTGCAAATAGATACGACAGGGGTGGCAATTTTAGACTCGCGTAAAAACACTGCATCTGTAAAATAAACACACGCTGAAATTTTGCCTGTCTAGAGAATATGTGCCTGATTAATTTTTATTGACAGTATTCTTGTTTCATGAAATGTAATGATGTCTTGAAGGATTATGTGCACAGCAGATTGATTGATATCTTTGTAAACAGATGTCAAAGATTTGATCTCTACTCTTTCTGATAGTCAAGGAGAATGTTCGATGCTCGGTAGTTATAAAATGGACACATCTGTTTCTGTTTGCCCAACTAGAGTTCGTGCAATGTTGGCTTCACGCGCTTGCAGATCGTCTGTCATGGTAGGAGATCCACTTGGACGAAATGAAATGCAGAAGGTAATATGAATTTTTTTTATCATTGTGAGCAGTGTATATTTTATAAACACAGGTTCTACTTACTAGTGTGAGTAAAATCTGATTCAATTCGAAAAACTCGATAAAAAATTTAAATTTTGAATTAAATTGTTCGAGTTAATCGGATTATTCGGATCAACTCGAATAAAAAAAAATCAAAGTTTTTGGTTTAACTCGAATATGAATTATACGATTCGAGTTATTTGAAAATCCGAATAAGAAAAGGCAAAATTACATTATTTTGATAAATGTTTATCTTTTCTAAAGTTAAAAGGCAAAATTACGTCGTTTTAATAAATATTTACCTATTAAGTTAAAAGTCTAAACCATTATATTGTTTATGCAGTTAAATAATATTGTATTTCGTCTACTAGTTAAATAATCGGTCCATTTAAACGCAACATTGAATATAAATAATAGTATTTGTTAACTTGATTCGATTTGATTCGAAAAAATTTCAAATTGAGTTTGGATACTAAAATAGAATTCGTCAATTCGACTAACTCGAAATTTTTTTATTCGATTAGACTCGACTCGATCGAATGTTCATCATTACTTATTAACATATACATATAGGTTTTGAATACATTAGTTGGATTTGTGTGTCTCCACATGGAGTACGGATGCATTCGCCAATTCCTAGCAACGCAAATCATGCTTTCATTTGATTATTACACACGAGTTCTTATGTAAAGTTTCTTGATATGGACATGTTTTCTTTTTCAAATGGTTCGTTTAGTTTCAATTAAGGGTATGCATCTCAAGTTTGGCATGATATTCCCAGATAGTAGAGCATTTGGCAGGCTTGAAGTCTCCGTGGAATTGTCCACATGGACGGCCAACGATGCGACATTTGGTAGACCTGACAACCCTAAGCAAAGAACCGGATGAAAATGACACAAGCTGTTGATCCCACCTTCCATTCCATCCATGTGGTTCTGCCCTTCTTTTTGGGCTTGAGTTGAACTTATTCTGTATATATTCCAGCTAGTGATGATAGCAAGCGCTGGAAATGTACAATGATACTGCCGTATTAGGAATGGCTGCCGGATCTGTTCTGTTGGGTTCCTCCTTGTAATGTTATCTTGTTACAGGCGTCTAAGAACAACCAAGGCGGCCAAGAAAATGGCTGGATATAGAAATTATCTTTCCAGTCTAAATTCTATGAACGAGATTAAAATAATTATGGTCAAATTTGCTCCCCATTTTTTCATAGTTAAGAAATATGAAAAATATAAGTATGTTGTATTTTTAAAAATGCCGATTTTTTATTTTGTTTTTTTTTTAAATTGCTTTGCAACACAATAAGTTAACCTTTTAATCAAGTTTACTGTTTTTTAAAATTTTATCTTTTTACCCTACATTTTTATGTACCATTTAAATCTAGTGAAGGAGAAAGGTCTCTCTATTAGCAGACGCGAGATCGATTAATAATAACCAATAATATAAATATTTTAAAAATATTCAAAGTAATACAACCTTTTTATTAATAACCAAACTAGTACAAGTTTTGAAAGTTAGAGAGAGAAATCAGTTCAATGAAATCGATTTTTGCATTTTTAACCATGAATACCAATTCCCTAAGTCCCTGTCAAATAGTTGGAAAGTAGTAAAAAAAAGACATTATGGTTTTCTTAAAAAAAATTCAAGAAGAGGCATCAAACTAAAATTGATTTGGAACATGGTAGTAGATATCGCCTATATCAGTCAGAACATTTGGTTTCAATAATAAATTTTAAATTCTGTTTCAATACAAATTCTAATTTTCTATTTTTAATTATTAATTTTAAAAAATATTATTATTTTTTGACATCAATAAAAATTTTCATTGAAATAGAATCTAAAATTTATTATTCTAATTTATTATCGAAACCAAACGTTTCAATACGGACCTCACCAAATACCATGCTAAAAAAAAGCAGAGCAGGTCTCTTATAACTCAAAATGGAGGTTTCTCCTGATGCTCTCAACTCCAACGAACGCTTCGGTGATCCACTCCCAACTGAGTTGCTACGGGCAACCAAGAAAGTGAAAAACAAAGTTGATGACTTGGGGGACGATGTTGACCAGGTGATGGGGGAATTTGAACCGAACAAAACTTCTTTCAAAGATGATTTGATGGGCAGAAAGGGTGGTAGTGTTAGGGAGGATACAAGCTTTCCCTTAGGTGATGAAGAGGAAATTTCCCTTCTTGGTGATGATGTCCATATCTCCTTGGATGGTGCTTACCCCTAGGTCAGATTTTCTGAAAGAATCCACTCCTTAATCAACGACAATAATAGACAAACAGTGATAGTGCGTAAGCATGGGAGACAAATCGGATATAGATCTCTCATTAACAGAACTGAGAGCCTTTAGGGATTAATAAGTGATTACAAAATAGTTGATCTTGATAACAATTATTTTCTAGTTAGGTTAGCTAGTAAAGATGACTACAATAGAGTCCTCGTGGGAGGACCTTGGATGGTGTACGAGCATTACTTAGTAATGCAACCATGGAGCCGAGATTTCTCAACGGAGGAGACACTCCCACAAAGATTATTGCTTCGATAAGGCTTTTGGGGCTCCATTATCGCTACTACACAAAAGGGTTAATACGAGCCTTAGCATCTGCCATCGGGATGGTCATCAAAGTGGACTACAACACAATCGAAGGAAAGAGGGGCAAATTTGCTAGGGTTGCTATGGTGGTGGACATGTCAAAGCCCCTTGTGCTCTTTTTGGGCATTGATGGGAAAAAACAATCTATTGTTTACGAAAGGTTGTCGTTCATCTGTTATGAATGTGGGAAAGTTGGCCACATTAAAGAAAAATGTGACTAACGTACCAATGAGGAGAAAACAGATCCGTCAACAAAAGCCTTAAAGGAAGGGGAAGAACCTATGTTGTAACAACTTGATTTTCAATGGTACCGGAAACAGTGATTTCGGGATCACAAGTTCGAGGAGTCGAGTCATAATTTTTAATTACTAAATTATTATGATGTCATTAACATTGCATTAAATTTTAGGTTAGAGAATTTTATCATTTAGACACTTAATTAAGTAAAAAGGACTAAACTGTAAAGCTTATGAAAGTACAGTTTAGTAAAGAAGAGGGATCAAATGAGTGAATAAACCATTGAGAGTTAAGTAGTGGATTTTCATGACATTTAAATAGGATTAATTAAAGTTAAAATGGTTTAATTAAGTAAATTATGAAAGACTTGATATTTACAACATATATATAAGAATTAAAGAAGAAAAATGACATTTTTAACTCATTTCTTCTTCCTCACAGAAAAACCTAAGGGATTTAGGGTTTCTATTGTTAGACTTTTAAGCTTGATTTGGGTAAGCAAACCTTGCTCGTTTTTAGTAATTTTTATGTTTTCGAGTCCGTATTAGTTTACTCTAGCTTATCCAATGACTAATTTGTGAATTTGTCAAATGTTATAAAACTTTCCATTGTTGAAAATGCTTGCTTTTGAAAGATTTTGATTGATTTGTATGCTTGGTGAATAGATTCATTAATTTTGTAAAGTGATTTTTGATGAAATTAGGGTTTAAGGACTAAAATGTTAAATAGTAGAAATTGTGTGTATTTGATGTGAAATAGAGGAAGTGTAAGGACTTGTGGAGACCTATGATTACTCGGCTGGTATTGGTTGTGTAAGAGAAAAGGGTTATTTTGCATGTATGGTGTTTAGGGACTAAAATGAATAAAGGTAAGCGGTTAAGAGTAAAATCATAATTTTACCAAAAAGGACTAGATTGTGTTAAATGAAGTGGTTATGTGATCTAATGTGAGAAATTGAATGATTTATGGATGTACACTACGATCGTGCCACCGATCTCGTTAAAGAAAAATTAGCAAAATAGTCCCTGGAGTTCATCCACGACTGCAATCCAGTTCGGTAAGTTCGTATTGTTAAATACCAATTTAAATTGCATATTTTGTTCCTATATAAAAAATACTGTAATGTGGGAACGAAAATCGAAAGTGTGGAAGATTGGAACAAAGGAAAGGAAGAGATAACGGGCTTTGAGCTGTAAATGCAAAAAGGTCCGATGACTCTATGTCATCGTGAGTTATACGAATCCTATTACAGATTAAAGGTCTGATGACTCTTTGTCATCGTGAGTTATCAAATGTGAATGGAAATCAACAACGGATGTATACAGCTTACTCGGTTAATTTAATAAATTTTACAACTTTTGAAGTTTCGTAAATTTGTTTAACCTTATGAACTTTCTAAGCTATGAAATGCTTACCCGTGGAAATTGTCGTTGTTTTGTAGATTCAATTTTGTTGTTCGAAGATCAGATCATCTTGGAGCATCACACTATCTCGGAGTTGTTCGGTAGTTCTTACATCACTTGGTTATATCGCATGTACTAGGATGATGTTATCTTTTGCTTTATGTAATTGAGATTGTGAAAACCTTGATATGTTTGACGAAATGTTGACAGTAGTAATGTATGTTTATGCAAATTAGATTACAGACTTACAAGTACTATGTAATGACTTGGAAACTATGTATTTTGTGTTAGCTTAATTCATATTGGAGTTGTGAATGATTTGAGTTGATAAACTTGTGTTTTGGTACGATTCTTGAGATGCTGCATACTTGCTTCGGTAGAATTCATGCATGTATCGGTAGGAGTACAAGGTAGGAGAAAGGTTGTTTACTGACTTGGGTTGTATCGGTAGTTTAATAGTAAGTATCGGTAGTTCTGTACTTGGAAGTATTTGTAGAAGAGTCACTTGTATCGGTAGAAGTTGCAGGGTTAGACTTCTTAGCTCTCTGGAGTTTTTAGTATCGGTAAAAATAATACTTGTTTCGGTAGAAAAGTCACTTGTATCTGTAAAAGTCTGCACTATTCCTGAACTGTTTACTGACTTGACAACTATCGATACTTGTACATCTAGTACCGGTAGAAGTCTCCAAAAATCTTGGAATGATCTTTTTGCCCTTGTTGAATTGTGATTATAACTAATGGATAATTTTTGGTGTGTTGCGTGTATTTCTTAAAAATGTATGATTAAATGACAAGATTTTAAAGATGAACATTGATAGATGAATAGAGTGACATTGGGACCCTAACCGACGATGATTTTCGGGTTTTGGGTGTTACACATGTCGGGGGAGATGGAGGGAGTGCAAGCCACTAATATCAAAGACCAAGATTTATATAGCCCTTGGATGCAGGTTACAAGTCATCGCAATAAGAGTTAGATGGTGATCGATGCTAACAGTGGACGAGTGGTGAGGCAACGAAATGCCATCCCAATAACTCATTGTTATTCGGCCTTGAGTGCGCAACTCTCCGAGAACCATGAACAAGCTGTAGCGGTTTCTCCAATCAACCCTTCGTAAGGGCCCAACGGTCACTTGAAGGGTAGGAAAGGTAAGGAACAAATGGCAACCCCTTCAAAGTCGAATGCAAACCGCATTTTGGTGCAAGAAGATAGCTTCGGCATGGATAGCTTCAAGGGAAATTCTTCATGTAACTTGCATGCATTTAATGCTGAGGGGACTCTCTCATGGAAAGAAAAGCAATCCCACGTGGGTGAAAAACCCATGCAAAACACAAGGATAATTATAACTTTCATGGAGCCAACAACAAAGTTAAACTTTCCAACATTTTCTAAGGTGCAAGCCAGCTCATCCAAGGGCGTTTTAATTGATTTTTCGGCGTCATTATTTAGGGAAGAAATCGATAGCTCCTTAAATGGTAAGGCCGAATGCATGGATGATCCAAATAGTATCCTCAACCCATTATGGAATTCCACGAAATAGAGAAAGGAGTTGAGGGCCAAATTCAGGGTTCTAATTTTTTCAAAAATACTACCAAAATTAATCCTTTCTCGAAAGATCTAAAAGAGATTGTTGTTTAATTGACCCAAGGTATTCTGGATCCCGAAAGTACTTTGCGGTGACTTTTGAGGATACCCCAAATGATATCGGGCATTCTAAAGGTCGTATTTCTGATTCTTCGGGTTTCAATATTTCAAGAAATAAAGATCGAAGAGTTAGTGGCAAAATTGGGAATACTAAAGGAGGCAAAAAATGCAATATTACCCTGAGAGAACGTAGGGGTTGTTTTAAATCTTTTACGCACTCTCGAGTGTCTTTAGTTGAGTCTGTGGAAGGAATGGTCAACATCATCTCATCTAAAATGGTTAATGAGAAAGGAAACGAAGATCACGAGGTGTTGGGATTGGATGATAGTGTTGCACATCACCAGTAAGCGTTCCCTTTTTTCTTTTGTTTTTTTATAACTATTTCTATTTTTTCTTGGAATTGTCAGGGTTGCGCAAATGTCAGATTTCCTCTCATTTTTCAAGAGTATAACATGGAGCATAAACCGAATGTTATCAGCTTGCTTGAGACGAGAATTAGTGGGATTAAAGCTAATAAAATTATTGCCAAGCTTGGTTTTCTTTTCTCTCATCGTGTAGAGGTTATTGGTTACACCGGTGGCATTTGGATTGGCTGAAAGAGTTCGATACGGTTTGAGGTAATTTGCAATCACTAATAATTTATTCTTACCTAGATTTGGTCCGATTCTCTCTCGTCACTAATTATAGTCTCCTTCGTTTACGAAAGCCCTAATCGTAGTAAACGCTAGGACCTCTGGCGGAACCTGAGTCTTTCAAAGCTTGCGAATCAAATCCCTTAGGTGATAATTGGAGATTTCAACGCTATCTTGTCTTCCAATGAAAAAAAATGGAGGTCTCTCACCTAGGAAGAGATACCCCTACTTTGGTGATTTTGTAGATAATACTACCTTGCATGACTTGGGATTTAACGGCTCTCCTTTCACTTGGGATCGAGGAAATCTTTTTGAGAGGTTGAATCGTGCACTAGGAAACAAGACATGGATCAAAAGCTTTCCCAATTGTTTTGTAACACCTAAAAGCTCGAAACCGTTATCGGTCAGGGTCTCGGTGTCATACTGTTCATCTATCACTGTTCAGCTTTTACTATCATTTCATTCAATCTTATTTTAATAAATATGTACACCAAACACATCATAAATCATAAGTCGATTATAATCATAACTCAACAAGGGCAAAAAGGTCATTTTCATGATTTTTGGAGACTTCTACCGGTATCTGTTAGACAAGTATCGGTAGTTGTCAAGTCAGAAAATAGTTCAAGAACAGTGCAGAGTTCTACCGATACTCAAGATGGTTTTACCGATACATGTGACACAACTACCGAAACAAATCATGTTTCTACCGATACTAAAAACTCCAGAGAGTTAAGAAGTTCTACCCTACAACTTCTACCGATACAAGTTCATAGACTACTGAAACTTCTATGAGTAGAACTACCGATACTTATCTTTCATCTACCAAAACAACACAAGTCAGTAATCTACATCTCACTTCCTCTATACTTCTACCAATACAAGCAAGAATACTATCGAAACAAGTATGCAGATGTCAAATATATATACATAAATTTCTATGTTTTGCACAATAGTCTACAGCATTTAACAATTTCTCAAAATCATACCTATCTAGACATTTCATATTGGTATTTAAATTCTTCACATAACAACAAATAATACATATCAAAATATTAATCAAAATGTTACCCTGTTATTTAACTATTATACCAAAACAACTCAAGTAACACAATCCTAATACATGCCATATAAGCCAAGTGATATAAAGACTACCGAACGAAATCTACAAAACAACACCAATAAACAGGTAAGCTTTCTAAGCTTAGTAAGTTCGCAATCATTGTATCACAGCACAGTATTAAGCCTTGCAATGACATTTAACAACCGAGTTGTAGATCTTCCTTTTAAACAATCTTATGCTCTACCGAGTTATAAGTCTTCCTTTAAGTATAATCTCATGCTCATCTCGAGTCATGAGTCTTCCTTTAATATAATCTCATGCTCATCCCGAATTATGAGTCTTCCTTTAATATAATCTCATGCTCATTTCCAATCATGAGTCTTCCTTTAATATATCAAGTGATTCGAGAACTTCCTCATTAAGCAATAATTAGAAGTTCAAATATGAAATTTGACAAATGAACTTACAGGATTAATTTGTAGTAGCGGCTTAAGTACAGGGACTACTTGTCAGCATGGCATTCACGACTAGCTCCCAAAACTGTATAGCACCTAAAACATGTCCTTTGTGTCCCAAATTATTCACGAAGTTCATATGTCATATACCATGTCCATTGCAATTAACTTTCATCACAATATACCATTTCGAGCAAACATCAATATAATTCTTATTTATCAGACATAATATCGAATTAACTAACAATGATATTTAGTTCAATTTACTAATTGTCATATATTAATCAAATTAATTCATTTGCAACATGAATAATAACTAACACAACACATAATCAGTTAAGCGTTTCGTTGTCACCTGAATTCAACTATATCATTTTTTTACTTACAACCATGCCCCTCAATACAATTTCATTTCAATTTGATTCAATTTCACAATTTATTATTTATAGAGCAAACAAATTTAAATACAACATACTTAAATTATTTAAATAATTCACAAAAAAAAACTAAATCAATTATTTTACTGTACAAACTTACTAGACGAAATTGCAGTTAAAGTGAACTCTAGGGACTTATTCGTAATTTTTCCTTTTCCATGATCGGTAGCACGACCTTGATCTATTACAAGAATTTCATTCAATTATTTAAATCAACATGAATTTTTAACTATTTTATGCAAATAAGTCTTTTTTGTATTTTTTATAAAATTGCCCCAAATGTTTTACTTTTATGCAATTTTGTCCTTAAACCAAAACTTGCAATTTAACTAAATTTATTTAAAACCAAACTCAACCAAACTGTATGCTATCCAATTACAGCCCACAATTTCTTTTATTGCACCTCAAGTCTTTGTAATTTAACTAGTTTAACATTTTAGTCATTTAACATTAAAATTACTAAAAATTACTTTGCATAATAGTCTTATTTAACAATCATGCTTAATAATTCATCATAAAACTTCAAGAACAAACTAAAATCATAAATGGCATAACCCACCAAGTTCAATATTTTGACAAATTAATCCTCGGGATAGCTAGATCAAGCTAAAACGAACTCAAAAACATAAAAAATACTAAAAAGGGGCAAAGTTTACCTACTTAATCAAGGAACCCTAAGTGATTGAAGCTTGCTCTTCTCTTCCATGGCTGTTTCGGGTTTCATAGAAAGAAAACTTGTTGAAGATGACTAAATTTCATCTTTTAACATGTTTATTTTTTTATTTATTTACTTAATTACTATTTTACCCTTAATTAACTCATGAAATTTTAGCTAAATGAAAGCCAAAATCATCCACTACGGGTAATGGTGGTTTATTTACCATTCAAACCCCTTTAATTTTGCTTTTAACTAATAAATCCATCTTTTCCATATTTACAATTTAGTCTTTTTACTTAATTAACAATCCAAATGTTAAAATTTCTTAACCAAGATTTAATACTATACTAATGACCTCATAAATATTAAATAATTAATATTTAAGGTCTAACACATTGAAGTTGTGGCCTCAAAACCACCATTCCCGATCACACTAAATTAAACTGATTAGTAAATCCTCATTTTATTAGGATTTAATTGCAATTTATCAAAATCTAAAGAATTTCATATAATTTCTATTATTAGGCTATTTAAAGAGGGTCTAATTTCATAATTGGTACTTCAATTATATTAAATTTCGATTAAACAAACTTGTTTTTAATTTAGTCCTAAACTAATTCGGACTAAATGAATAAATAACCCTAAAGTTAATGGAATCAATCATGTCCACCACCGGTTAGACTTTTTGACGATGGTTTAATTACCATTTTTGTCCCCTTACCATTTTTAATCAATAGCAATTAACTTTTATGTCTTTTACAATTTACTCCTTTTAAATTAATTTAACAATTAATCATCAAAATTACTCAACCAAACTTCAATTCACATATAATAAGACTCTGTAAATATTTAATAAAAATATTTATGGCCTTTAATTTCATAAATGAGGTCTCGATACCTCATTTTCTAAAACCACTTAACTTTTGAATCAAATCACTTACTAAATTTTTATTCAATAATTAAAATTTGTCAATTCAAAATTCCATATAAAATTATTATTGACTTATTTAATTTAAACCCTTATTATAAAAATTTTCCCATCGGGTTTGTGGTTCCAAAATCACTATTTTCGACACCACTGAAAAACGGGCTGTTACATGTTTGATTACCTATCTTCCCAAGATTAAGTCTGATCATAAACCTCTTCTCCTAACCCTTAATCTGAATGTTGTGTTGCTTAGGGGAAGACCCTTTCGATACTTAGCTGGTTGGACCGAACACCCTGAGTTCGATAGTTTCGTGAAGGATCGGTGGGAGTCTAGAGGTTCGATGGTTGATTCTTTATATACTCTTACGGATGATCTCAAAAAGTGGAATAAGTCTGTCTATGGTCACATCAATACTCGCAAGAGGAAATTGTTCCACAAGTTATTTGTGATTCAGGAGTAAATGGACAAATTCGGAACCAATCTTTTAGCCTCCCGTGAAATGGATTTACCTCACGAGTTGGAGGAGGTGTTGTACCATGAAGAAATCCTTTGGAAGCAAAAAGCCAGATATGATTGGCTTCATCTTGGTGATCGTAACACGAAATTTTTCCATGTCCAAGCCCTTCAGAGAAGGAAGAACAATCTCATAAATGACATTCGTAACTCTTCGGGTGAATGGATTTTTGACCTGGAGGCTATTGAATTGAAAGCAGCTAGTTTGTATTAGAAGTTGTATGGTGAGGACTCCGGGCTCATGAGGAATTTTCCAGTGCACAATTTTCCCAAAATCGATTCCCCTGAGTTCGAGTTTTTGGACAGAGGTGTCACTAATGAGGAGATCAAGAATGCCCTGTTTGATATGGCTCCCCTAAAAGCTCCCGGCAGTGATGGTTTTCATGCCCTCTTCTTTCAAAAATAATGGGACACAGTTGGTCCTTCTGTTTGTGATTGGGTGAAGAAGGTTTTCAATGAAGGTACCATGGATGCTGATCTTAATACCACTTTGATCGTCCTTATCCCTAAGGTTCAAAACCCTGAGGACTTTTCTCAATTTCATCTGATTAGTCTTTGTTCAATCCTCTATAAATTGGTTATGAAGATAATAGCTAATCGGTTCAAGCTCGTCTTCCCTAAAATCATTAGCCAAGAGCAAGCTAGTTTTATTGCGAGAAGGAATATCACGAATAACATTGTCATCGCCCAAGAAGTCATACACTCTATGAAAAGTAGCAAGAGTAGGAAATGAATGGCCGTTCAGATTGACCTTGAGAAAGCATATGATTGGATTAGGTGAGACTTCATTGATGCTTCTCTCCAGGCGGCTGGTATCCCCGATTACCTTAGAAAGATCATTGTCTTTGCTAACTCTACCTCTACGATGCAGGTTATGTGGAATGGTGTCCCAACACTTAAGTTCAAGCCTGTTAAGGGGATTAGACAAGGTTGTCCACTTTCTCCTTACCTCTTTGTGCTCTGAATAGAATGGCTAAGTCACTTAATCAAGTCGGCTCTTTCTAGTGGTGATTAGAGGCCCATCCTCCCCTCCCTATCAGAATCGCCCTTTTCTAATCTATTCTTCGCTAACGACCTTGTCATATTCTGTAAAGCGGATGTGACTCATGGTAGAGTGTTAAAGGAGACCTTCCATCACTTTTGTGAGATCTCCAAGCACAAGGTCAACCCTAAGAAAACGAGCATCTTTTTCTCCAAAGGAGTGGAGGAATCCACTTCCATTATGCTTAGTAATTTGCTTAGATTTCAAAAGGTTCAAGACCTTTGTCATTACCTCGAAGTCCCTCTCTTTCACTAGAGAGTTACTAACAGCACCATGCATTTCGTGGTTGACAAGGGTCGCCTGAAGCTTCAAAGTTGGGATGCTCGCCAGCTTTCTCTCACAAGGCGAGCGACGCTTGAGTAGTCGATTCTTCTCTCTATCCCAAACTATTTCATGCAGTCCATGATAATTCCCAAAGGAGTTTGCAAAGAAATTGAAAGCTTAGCGAGATAATTCATCTGGGGCACATCTGAGGGTAAGAAGAAGATGTCCCTTGTTGGTTGGCAAGATGTTTGTCAACCTAAGGCTTGCTGAGGGCTTGGCATGAGGTATTTACGTGATCAAAAATCACTTTTTTGCTGAAACTTGGGTATAAAGTGGTTTTCGACAAAGAAGCTTTTTGGGCTCGTATCCTTAAATCTAAATATGGCTTGGACGACACTGTACCTGAAAGTATTGCTAGGGATAGGAGTTCTTTCCTCTGAAAGTCGCTTTTTAAAGTTTGGAACCTCTTGTGCGAGAATCTGATTTGGTCGTTTGGGAATGAGCTCAAAATTCACTGTTAGAAGGACCCTTAGATTCCCAACATTAGTCCTTTGATCAATCATATTCCCGCGCCTGCCAACATTAATTTTTAGTGTTTACTCAGTGACCTAACTATAGGTGGTGGAAATTGAAACTTTAATCTTTTGCAGGCTTGGTTCATTGATGAGATTATTCGCCATATTAGTGGCATTCCGCCACTACACCCCTTAGAGGGACCTAATATACTTTCCTGGTGTCACACCTCGACTGGAGCCTTCTTCATCAAAACTGCTTTTAAAATGCTAAAGGAGGAGCCATGGAATCCCAAAGATGATCTCTAAAAAAAAGCATGAAAAATCCCAAGCCCTCATAGAGTTCGGGTCTTCTTTTGGACAATCATTAAGCAGAGACTTCTCACCAATGAATAGAGAGTTAGGCGTGGAATGGTAGTTGACCTTTCTTGCCCAGCTTGCGGTCACGAGTCTAAGGATATTCTACACATCATCTGAGATTGCACCTTGGCCAAAAATGTCTAGAAACAGGTAGTCCCGAGATCTCAACATGTTATTTTTTCTCTAACACCTTGCATGTAACACCCAAATCCCGTACACCATCACCGATTAGAATTTTGGTGTTTACTATTCATGTTATACTATTCATCTTTTACAAATACCTGACTATAATCAATACGAAAATTATTTCTCTAATTTAAAACAATATCTAAGCATGACACAATTTTATCAAGGGTAAAAATGGTATTTTTAAAACTTTTAGGGACTTCTACCGATACTTGATGGTCAAGTATCGGTAGTAGTCAATTCAATGAAAAATTTTAGAACTGTGTAGATTTCTACCGATACCTGTGCTGGTTCTACCGATACAAGTATGATTTCTACCGCTACAAGTCATGTGACTACCAATATCAAAAACTCCAGAGAGCAAAAATTCATACCCTGCAACTTCTACCGATACAAGCTCACCTACTACCGATACATCAGTACTATGAACTACCGATACCTGCAATTAAACTACTGATACAATACAAGTCAGAGAACAACCTCTCTCCTACCCTGTACTTCTACTGATACATGCAATAATTCTACCGAAACTAGTATGCAGAATTTCATTAATAACGCCAAAACACAAGTGTAATGCCTCAATCACAACCAATATAAGTTATGCATTAAAACATCACAATACACACATAACTTCTAAATCTTTACAATCATTATGAGCCTAGACATCAAAGTTATACTACATGCATTTACAAAATCAAGATAGTAAGTTTTCAACATCTTTAGTTCCATATCAAAGGTTAACAACATCCTAGTACATGGTCTTATTAACAACATCCTAGTACATGCCATAAGACCAAGTGATGCAAAAATATACCGACGATTCCGCGATAGCGTGATTTCAGGTGAGGTCGATAATCCAATCTTCTATCAGCAAAACGATCTACAAATAAACAACAATAACTATGGTAAGTTTTATAACTTAGTAAGTTCAATAGTTAAGGAATACCAACACAGTGTTGGCAATAATGTTTCATTTAAGCCAAGTAGTTTCCATTTCTCTGGAGTAGTTACAACTTCTCTTTCAGTACATATCTTTCTGTTACTAGTACCCGATGCTGCTCACTCGAGCTGTCGAGGACTCGCAACTTATGCGGTACCCCACTCATCGGTACGGTGTCTATCTGTTCTGTAAACTGTTTCCTAACGATGTTGTAACACTCTAGAAATTATAGGGATTAAAGTGAGGTAATTGTAAAATTTTAAGGGCCTATTGGGTAAAAATTTGTTATTGAGAAAGTTGGACTTGTTTGTGATGAATGTGAAAATTTTTGGTCAATTTGATAACCCTAGAATACTTTAAGGACCCTTGTGGAAATAAACCATATTACTTAGATATAAAAACACCCTTAACTCTTTTTCAACCTTTCTTTTTTCCATTTTGCTTCTTGCCTGCCGTTTCTTCTCTTCTTTCATTCTTTCCTTTTTGGTTCAACTTTCAAACCTCGATCTTTTGCTGTTTGTGCTTTGTACCGCCACCATAAATTTATTCCTTGAGTGCGTACGAGTAAATCATGCGTTTTTCTCATTCCTTTCAACCGCCATTCGTAGGTTCTAGATCAAGTCATTCAACCGATTATTTCAGTGGTTCCTTCGTGTTTTGTTAGATTTTGGTGTGGGTAAGTGTGAAAATCATGGTTGTGGTTTGTTTCAGAGTTTGTTGGTGTGTTGTTCTAGGTGGTCGGACGTCGGTTACGGCTTTGGGGAGTGGTTGGTGCTACCTGCGTGTGGAATGGGGGGTTTGGAAACTTTTTTTTCTTTCTTGGTCGTAATTGAGAAAGTGAGCTGGGTTGTCTAAACCCAATTCCCAAGCCAAGGCAAGCCCAAGTTTAAAACCCTTTAGAAAATTCATTAAACCCAAACCTTTTAATTATAGAAAGCCAAACCTTTTTGGACCCTAAATCAAACCATTAAGCCCAAACCCAATTGAACCAAGTCCAAACCCAAACCAAGTCAAATCGTTGACCGATCGTTGACTAGTCGTTGACTGACTGTTGACTAGCCGTTGATCGACCGTTGACTGACCGTTGATCGTTGACCATTGACCGTTGATAGTTGACCATTGACCATTGACCGTTGACCGTTGATAGTTGACCTTTGACCGTTGATTTTTTTTGAAAAACCTTACCCTACCTTTTTTTCGACGTCCTGAGTCCAATTCCTCTATCCGTTTTGCCAAATTCTGAGTCTGATTCCTCTGTCCGTTTTGCCAAATTCTAACCCGAAAGTCTCATTTTGGCAGTTTCATCTTAAATTATGTACTTTAAGCTATTTTAGAGATCTAATTTGGGGAATACTAATTTAAATATTCGTGTTTAGGTGATCATAATTCCAAGGCAGACGATTTACCTCCTTCAACTATTCAACCCGTTCCTGCATCGGTTCCGAGAGCTACTCGTAAGTTACTTTAGTTTAATTTTGTGTTTAAGTGGTGGCTAGGTTTGTAATAATATTTAGTTGTATTTGTAGGATCTAATTCCGTTAGACCGGGAACTCGTACAGCCCGTGGTGGACGACCTTCTCGTCGCTAGAGTTCTATTTGCTTGAGGTGTGTTTTTAACTGCAATATACCTTAATGTTTGTGATGTTGTTGAGATTATGTGATTTCATGCTATTAGAGGTATGTTTATATTGAGATGATTGTGTTGTGATAAAAATAAATAATGGTATGATTAATTGAGCTGTGCTAGTGTATGATGTTAATGTCATGGATTCATATATATATGTACATTGAGCATGTGATGGATAATTATTGTGATTATGCTACAGAGATTGTGATATATGGGTTATTAATTGAGAATGAGATTGATGCGATATATATCTATATATGATTATCATGTGGTCATACCATTATATGTTCATAAGGCGGGATTGTAAGGTGGAAGAAGTGGTTATCATTCCTTTTAAGGTTGATACTAAAACCACACTGCGATTGGTGACGTTGGTTGGGAAAGGGTTCGGGGGAACCTTTTCATTGTGTTGGTGTGATGGAGTATGGGTGCATTGCATTGTGCTTGTGTATGAAGTATGATTTATGGTTACTCTTTTGTGATATAAATTGATATGTTGATTTATAATTACATTAGGTTGTATGTACATTAGAGACACACTGGGCTTTATAGCTCATACCTTCACAGTTTCCTTACAGGTATTCGAAAATTAGGTAATTTCGTACCCGGAGGCTTAGTTGCAAAATTTATAATATTTTAATTTATTTTATTATTATTATTTTGATTTTGGGAATTTTAACATACTATGTTAGTAACTATACGTTTTGGGTTGTAAATACAATTTATTTTGGGACTTTTGATATTTTATTTTTGGGAGATTAATTAACTTATGTTATTTTATTTTTAATTATAGATTTAACATTTTATATAAGAATATTTATGTTTATTTTTTTGGGAATGAATGCGAACGATTTTGGTTTGTTGAGTTGAGAGTGGGTAAATTACTTAAATAATCTTCTATATCCGATCGTATCTGTCGAAACCACTTCGAAAATGAAGCTTTCGAAAAAATATTTTAAGTTTTTTAAAAAAGGAGAAAAATGGGAATAAAAAGGGAGTCGCCACCAATCTTTTATTAGGGTGCGATTGGATCACCACAAAACGTTTAAAACGCTAAAACGTCGGTCTACGAAATCCTGAAAAATAGGTTCGGGAGTCAGTTACACACGAGGAAGGATTAGCACCCTCGTACGCCCAGAATTGGTACCACATAATTATTTTCGGGTTTTAATTTGTAAACCTTAAAAACTCGAATAAAGTTTAAAATACGATCCTCGAATTCATGAGCTATTTTTAAAAGAAATTATTTTTTCCTTTGTTTGGAAGTCTCGCTATTTTAAAGTGATCGAAGAAGAAAAAATTACATCCAGTAAGTTAGGACATAATATTTCGAGATCCAAAAAATAACGAGCTTTCCTTTGCAAAACTTTTTAATTTTGAAAGAAAGGATATTTGATTATTTCGATTTAACGAAGGATTGCACCTAGTGAGTTAAGGAGCAAATTTTCGGAATCAAAGATAAGAAATATCGCCTTGGTTAAGGGTATTCGATTATTTCGATTTGAAGAAAAATTACACCTAGTGAGTTAAGGCGCAAGATTTCGAAACACGAAATTAAAGAATATTACCTTGATTTTAAAATTTTGTGAAAGCGATTTTTTTAAACAAATAATGGATGAGCAATTTCATAAATTACACGAAGTGAACATGAATACAAAGTACGGGGCATAACAAATAAGATTAAGTGTAAATATTATTAAAGAAATTATGCAATCGCGAGGGATTAAAACAAGACTTTTTGGATACCCGGGGGCAAAATGGTAATTTGGGTTTTTAGGGGTAAAATGGTAATTTTTGTGAAATCGGGGCTAAAAATGGAATTTGGAAAGTTTGAGGAATAAAATGGTAAATTTTGAAAGTTTCGGGGTTAAAGTATAATTTTGGAAAACTTTTGGAGTCAAAATGTAATTTTGGAAAAGTTTTAGGGTCAAAATGTATTTTTTAGAAAGTTTTGGGGTCAAAATATAATTTTGGAAAAGTTTTAGGGTTAAAATGTAATTTTTAGAAAGTTTCGGGGTCAAAATATAATTTCCAGAAAGTTTTGGGGTTGAAAAGTAATTTTGGAAAAGTTTTGGTGTCAAAATATAATTTCAAAAAAGTTTAGGGGTCAAAATGTAATTTTTAGAAAGTTTTAAGGTTAAAATATAATTTTTACAAAGTTTTGGTGTCGAAATGTAATTTTGGAAAAGTTTTAGGGTCAAAATATAATTTTGGAAAAGTTTAGGGGTTAAAATGTAATTTTTAAAAAGTTTTGGGGTCAAAATATAATTTTTAAAAAGTTTTAGGGTTGAAATGTAATTTTTGGACAATTTAGGGACTTACAAAGCAATAAAACCGAAAAAAGGTGACACGTGGCAGCCCCACAGGCTTCCAGAAATCAAGGGATTAATTTGAAAATCTTGAAAAAAATTTGAACCAATTTTGTAATTAAATAAAAGTTAATTTAAGGACTAAATTAAAATAAATTAAAAATGTCAGGGACTAACTGCATAAATAGGCAAAAAAATGACACGTGGCAGACTCTGGTGCAGTCAAACAGTCAAAGGATTAAATTGAAAACTAATTAAAATTAGCGGGCAAAATTACAAGTAATTAAAAAAATGCAAAAAGGACTAAATTGAAATAAATAAAAAATACGAAAGGACCGAACATGCAATTAGACCATTGAGCAAAAACACGCGGATCCTGAGGCGGGTCGGGCCAAATGGGTCCTATATATATAATATTTTAGTTTAAAAAAATTTTATATTTTCATTTTCTTAAAAAACACCCCCACCCCTATATTTTTTTCTCTCAACTGCTCTCCTTCACTCCCATGGCCGGCCACCATGGCCCAAGCTCCGGCCGCCGCCGGCTCCGCGCGTGGGGGCGCGTCTTCGACGCCTCCGGCCTCGCGCTTCAACGCCGGTCCACCCCCTGTGCCCACGCGCCGATCACGCAGGTGGACTCCTCTTCTTTCTTCCTTCTATTTTCTTACTTTGGTTCTTTGATCCCTTCTTTTATTTTCTTTTTCATTTCCTTTTTTATGTTTTTAAAGAGAAAAAAAAAAAAAACCAAACCAGATCTGGATTTTTCCAGATCTGGGATTAAAATCTATTTTTTTTAAATATCTCCTTTTTTCATTTAAAACATTTATTTAGTTTTTTATTCCTTTTTAGCGTTATTAGTGCAGGTGTTCGAATGGCAACGGCGGTGGTGTCTCCGGCGGCGGCGCATCAACGACGGCGACGATGGTGGTTCCGACGGCGGTGCATCAACGACGGCGAAGCACAATAGGGGAGACTTTTCATTTTCTTTTTATTGTTATTAGATTATTAATATTTATTAATAATATTTATTAGTAATATTAATGTCATTATTGCTGCTTATTTAATGCAAATCTTATTTATTCATAACATTATTATTACCAATAAAACAATTAATACTTAGTGCTTATTAAATCCCATTCTTACAAACCGAAATGGATTCAATGAATACTTATCTGATATACAAGTAAATACATGCTTTAAATGCTCGAGATGATTAAGCAATGAATGTAGTGATATGTTTCATAAGTATATTAATACATATTAAGAATGTAAAGGGTTTATGAGTTTATCATGCATGACAGTAAAATGTTTGTATTATAAATGCACCTTGATGTTTGGGTTTCGAATCTGTGATGAATATTTCTATTACTTTCTATGCCTGTTTGAATGTAAACGAATGGGCTGCCTCTATTGATTTTCAGGAACGGGTTTTTTATTGATTTTAAGAACAAGGTTTCTCCTTTTTTTCTTTTTCACAATGAACTTTTAATAGGCTTTTATAGCCAATTACACTATAATTCTATTTTGTTTGTTACAATTAAATGCCTTTCTAATCTCCTTTGCTTGTTGCAGGTTCTTTTAGGCAGTGGTGGCAGGGCATGGTGGAGCTTGGTGGTGGCAGATGGAGCTGGTGGTCAGCAGCAGCATAGGCACGTGGGGGGCGCAGTCTTTGACTTTTGGTACTGCTGAGTTGGGTTGAAATGGGGTTTTTTTTTGTAATTGGTTTAGGAGTTAGGGGTATTTGGGCCAATTGGGCCTTGTAAATAATGGACTTTTTAAGTTTAATATTATTTTAAATTTATTCAAATTTAAATTTAAAATAAACTTAAATAAGTAATTTTAAATTTTAAATTTTAAAATAAATTTAAAATTAATTTAAACTCAAAGCTAAGGCTCGGTCAAAATTGGGCTCCAACAGCTGCCCCTCTTTGCTCGTTGCTGTAAAACGGGAACGAAGGAAAGATTAAAAGGAGACCCAATTTTGTCAAGTTTCGCTGAATCTCGGCTCCATCGTTTGACTATTTCATATGGCTAGCACTTGATTTGCAGCTCTATTACAATCCACTGTGACTGCGGGGAGAATAGGATCTGTTATCTGACTTACTGCACCTTCAAAAGTAGGGTTTGACGTCGAGGCTTCGTTTTGCTCTTATTCAATTTCAGAGGGATGAAAATGATGTTGGTGCTTCATCTTACTCTTACTTCAATTTCAGCGGGACAAAGGCTTGATATCCAGCTCTACTTCAATTTCAAGAGGATAGGAAATGATCTTGCTCTTACTTCAAATTCAGAGATAAAGGCGTGTTATCCACTCTTCTTCAATTTCAAAAGGATGACATTGCTCTTACTTCAATTTCAGAGATAAAGACAGATTATCCACTCTACTTTAACTTCAAGAGGATGACGTTGCTCTTACTTTAATTTCAGAGATGAAGACTTGTTATCCACTCTACTTCAATTTCAAGGGGATGACGTTGCTCTTACTTCAATTTCAGAGATAAAGACGTATTATCCACTCTACTTCAATTTCAAGGGGATGACGTTGCTCTTACTTCAATTTCAGAGATAAAGACATGTTATCCACTCTACTTCAACTTCGAGAGGATGACGTTGCTCTTACTTCAATTTCAGAGAAAAAGACGTGTTACCCACTCTACTTCAATTTCAAGGGGATGACGTTGCTCTTACTTCAATTTCAGAGATAAAGACATGTTATCCACTCTACTTCAACTTCGAGAGGATGACGTTGCTCTTACTTCAATTTCAGAGAAAAAGACGTGTTACCCACTCTACTTCAATTTCAAGGGGATGACGTTGCTCTTACTTCAATTTCAGAGAAAAAGACATGTTATCCACTCTACTTCAATTTCAAGGGGATGACGTTGCTCTTACTTCAATTTCAGAGATAAAGACTTGATATCCAGCTTTTCTTCAATTTCAAGCGGATTGGAAATGATCTTGTTTGGTCTGATTCATCTTGACTTCTAGGTGGGAGGTCCATCGTCGTGGATTCGACCTTTTATGTTCGCAAAATGCTAGGTTATTTGCTGTGGCTTGGAACTTTCCTTTCAAATCGCCGTGATGCGGGATCCTCTATCGCGGTTTTGGCTTTTTCATCGTGCATCCTATGACGTTGAGACCTGTAGAAAATGCTCAAATGGTCCTCTATGTAGGCCAGGTATGTTTAGGACGTTGTGCTTGGAAATGAGTTAAAATGCTCCTAACCTAGAATGAATGCGTATGATTTAATGCTGAATTTTTCAAAGATTAGTCTTTTCTATTTTGAAGCCATCTCTTGACATTTCCTTGAATCCATCTTGGCAAATTCGACATTTGAATTGCTTCTCTCATGTTTTACCTCTTTCAACTGGCAGTTGCTTAGGCTTCTCGTGTCCTTTAGGAAATTCCTAGAGTAATACTCGCGAATCCTTGTTTCCTTTTATGACCTTTTATCCATCATCTTAATATGAAAATATTTGGACAATATGGAAAAGAATGGGATCAAATTTGGAGATTTATTGGCTATGATATTATAAAGAACAAACAATGATACAAGAACAGTATTAGACTTAGATATCAGATATGAGCTTCCCTGATCCAAAGATCATCTTTTACTTGACGTGTTTCTGGAGGTCTCGTAATTACTTCGTCGATGCTCCAAGATGTAAAATATTTCCATTTTGCCACTTTTGAGGGAGCAATTGGTTTGTCCTTGTTATGCATTTGAGTTGCTCTTTTAGAGTTTTCAACTCAAAACCCCTTTTGTTTCGGGATGCCCTTACACGGGTTTTCATCTTGACCTCTCCGTTTTTTTTTTATGTGTAATATTTCTTCACCGAGTCTGAATTCACCGGGTTGTATAGCTCTTTGCCATCCATTTCAGTCAAAATTAAGGCTCCTCCAGAGAAGGCTTTCCTTACCACGTACGGCCCCTCCCAATTGGGCATCTATTTTCCTCGAGAGTCTTTATTTATCGGAAGTATCTTCTTCAAGACTAGGTCTCCCTCATGGAATTCTCAAGGACGAACCTTCTTGTTGTAAGCGCGCATCATCCGTTTTTGGTACATTTGACCGTGACGGATAGCCCTTAACCTCTTTTCCTCAATCAAATTTAGCTGATCATATCTGGCTTGGATCCATTCTGCTTCATCCAAATTCAGCTCTGATAAGACTCGGAGAGAAGGAATCTCTACTTCGATGGGCAGAACAGCCTCCATTCCATATACAAGTGAGAATGGTGTTGCCCCAGTAGACGTTCTGATGGAAGTCCTATAAGCAAGAAAGGCAAAGGGCAGTTTTTCATGCCAATCTCTATAGGTTTCTGTCATTTTTGCGACAATCTTCTTGATGTTTTTATTCGCTGCTTCTACTGCTCCATTCATCTTTGGGCGATATGGGTACGAATTATGGTGTCTGATCTTGAACTGCTCACAGACCTCCGATATCGTGCTGTTGTTTAAGTTTAATGCATTGTCTGATATGATCTTTTCAAGCATCCCATATCGACATATGATCTCTTTTTTCAGGAACTTGCTGACCGCGGACTTCGTAACATTAGCATAAGAGGCAGCTTCTACCCACTTGGTGAAGTAGTCGATAACCACGAAAATGAATCTGTGTCCATTAGAGGCCTTTGGTGAAATTGGTCCAATAACATCCATGCCCCACATAGAAAAAGGCCACGGGGATGTCATGACGTGTAGGGGTGAGGGAGGTACATGAATCTTGTCTCCATAGATCTGACATTTGTGGCATTTCTTGGCATAATTGATACAATCAGTCTCCATAGTCGACCAGTAGTACCCAAATCTCATGATCTGCCTAGCTATTTTGAATCCATTCGCGTGTGTTCCACAAATCCCTTTATGGACTTCTTCTAAGATCTTTTTAGCCTCGATTGAGTCCACACATCTTAATAACACCTGATCCTTTCTTCTCTTATACAGGACCTCTCCATCTAGGACGTACTCGTTTGCGAGCCTTCTCAATGTCCTTTTGTCATTATCAGTAGCTCTCTCGGGGTATTTTCGATCCTTCACATATTGGAGTATGTCCTGGTACCAAGGATGCTCCTCTTTTCCTTCTTCCTCGACGTTACAGCAATGGGCCGGAGTTTCGTAAATGCTCATTTGAATGGGCTTCATATCCTCTGGCCTATTCACTTTTATCATCGAAGCTAAAGTGGCCAAGGCATCAACCATTTGGTTTTCCTCGCGTGGGAGGTATCTGAACGTGACCTCGTCAAATTCTTTGATCAGTTCGAGGACCATATTCTGATATTCAATTAATTTGGAGTCCCTCGTCTCCCATTCTCCTTTGAGCTGGTAGATTACCAATGCCGAATCCCCATAGATTTCTAAAACCTTGATCCCTCGATCTATGGCTGCTTGGATCCCCATTATACATGCTTCATATTCTACCATATTGTTTGTGCAATCAAAGTCAAGCTTACTGGTGAAGGGATAATGGTCTCCTTCTGGTGACACTAAAACTGCACTGATTCCATTACCCATGGCATTTGAAGCGCCATCGAAATTCAATCGCCACGAATGCTCGGTCGTAGTCTCCCCTTCGGCATTAGCGACATACATCAGATCCTCATTTGGAAAGTCAAAATTTATCGGCTCATAGTCCTCCAAAGCCCTACTGGCTAGGAAGTCCGCAATTGCACTTCCTTTAATTGCTTTTTAGCTTACATAAACTATATCAAATTCTGACAACAGGATCTGCCATCTAGCCATTCTCTCATTTAGCGCAGTTGACTCCATCATGTACTTTAGAGGATCTAGTTTCGAGATTAACCATGTCGTATGGTAAAGCAAGTATTGTCGCAACCTTCGGGTAGTCCAAACCAGCGCACAGCATAATTTTTCTATCGGAGAGTATCTTGTTTCACAGTCAGTAAATTTCTTACTGAGATAGTATATGGCTCTTTCTTTCCTTCTCGTTTCATCGTGTTGACCCAAGACACATCCCATAGAATTCTCAAAAACTGTTAAGTACAAGATTAACGATTTGTTGGGATTCGGTGGTACTAGTACTGGAGCATCAGACAAATACTGCTTAACTTTATCAAAAGTTCTTTGGCACTGGTCATCCCAAACGCCTGGGTTATGCTTTCTAAGAAAGCGAAATATTGGGTCACATTTCTCTGTCAACTGCGAGATAAACCGAGCGATATAATTCAATCTCCCAAGAAAACCTCGAACCTCCTTTTGCGTACGAGGCGAGGGTAACTCTTGTATGGCTTTAACCTTGTCTGGGTTTATCTTGATTCCCTTTTGGCTAACCACAAAACCCAACAGTTTTCTCGATGTAGCTCCAAAAGTGCACTTGGCAGGGTTCAATTTTAGCTGGAACTTTCTCAATCTCATGAATAATTTCCTCAGGACATTCACATGTTCTTCCTCTGTTCGAGACTTTGCGATCATGTCGTCGACGTAGACCTCAATTTCTTTGTGCATCATATCATGAAACAATATCACCATGGCTCTTTGATATGTTGCCCCAGCATTTTTAAGTCCGAACGGCATCACCTTATAACAGAATGTTCCCCATATTGTGACGAAAGTAGTTTTTGCCATGTCTGCAAGGTCCATCTTTATTTGGTTATATCCTGAGAAACCATCCATGAAGGAGAAAAAAGCATGCCCCGTTGTATTATCTACCAGGGTGTCGATGTGTGGCAGCGGGAAATTATCTTTTGGGCTGGCCCTATTCAAATCCCGGTAATCTACGCGCATACGTACTTTACCATCTTTCTTGGGGACAGGAACTATATTGGTAACCCATTCCGAATATTTAACCACTCGAAAGAAACCCACGTCAAACTATTTTCAGACTTCTTCTTTTATTTTAAGCAACACATCAGGTCGCATTCTGCGAAGCTTTGTTGGACGGGTTTGCAATCTTCCCTTATTGGGAGCTTGTGAACCACGATGTCGGTGTTTAGCCCAGGCATGTCTTGGTAGGACCAGGCGAAGACATCTTTGAATTCTCTCAGTAGCTCAATAAGATCTCCTCGTGTTTTCGCTGAGATGCTGGTTCCAATTTTCACTTCTTTATTCTCCTCTTCATCCCCTATACTTACTGTTTCCACCACCTCTTTGTGGGGCAAGATTTGCTTTTCCTCCTGTTTCATCATTCGTTGCAATTCAGGAAATATATTACAATCCTGGTCATCTTTAAAGTCCTGCGATTCCTCAAGGCACATATCTTGCTCGAAATGAGGTTCGGAGTCAGTGTCACTCATATTACTGATATCCCAAGATCTGTAAAGAATGAGAATGGCTAATGAACAAAATAAATTAAAGAATGACTGTACGACATGATTATGGGTGTATATATTCAAGAATGATTTATTTATTTTTACTGCAAATAATTTATTTAGGATTTGAAAGGAAAAGAATAAAGGGATGGTTGTCAAAATGTATTTTTATTTAAGATAATGGATAAAAACTCAAAAGCCCTTTTACAAAAGATTTCTATCATTCTTGGGCATAGAACGATAGAAGTGTAACGAGTATTACTTTGAAATGTTCCTAAAAGCTATAGGGAGCTCCTCTTCTGTTCAGTTGTCCAAATTACTCCCAGGTGCACACGGACAGATTCGAAGAGAACTTCTTTCTTCAGTTTCTTCGGAAACAGCATTTATATCCAGTTTCATCACAAGTTTGGCAACTTTTTCCTTCTCAAGCCTTAGCCCACCAGCAACGAAAGTTTTAGAAATATGAGGGAAAGTCATCGGTTTCCAACTGATTTCTTCCCCGGCTTGTCGTGCTCTTCTTGTCTCTCTTTTTCTTTCTATTTCTTTCTTCCTTTCTTTCATGTCTGGCTTATATCCCAGCCTGAAACGGTCTCACTTTCCAAATAGCGGCGGCACGCTAACTATTCCCTGGAGATATTTCCCGAGCCCTTTTCCTAGCAATGCTCCTTTTTCAATCGTTAATCGCAACCCCATCTTCGTTGTTCGCGACAATTTAGGTTCAGAAATTTTACTTCCCTCTCCGATAAATGTGGCATTGACGAATTCCAACGAACGGAAAGAGCATTCTACTGCCTTCTCATCTTTGTCTATATACGGGGCATCATTTGTTACGGACGCAATAATATCCTCCTCGGCATTGATTGTTACCAACCTTCTGTCGGTTACCAACTTGAGCTTCTGGTGTAGTGAGGACGGTACTGCCCCCGCTGCGTGAATCCAAGGTCTTCCTAATAAGCAATTGTAGGAAGGCTTGATATCCATTACCAAAAAATCAACCTCATAAATATTTGGGCCTATTTGTAATGGTACTTCAATCCTGCCCATTACTTTTCTTTTAGCTCCATCAAAAGCCCTGACTATGTTGTGGCACGTCCTCATGTGGGAGCTATCGATGGGTAGTCTCTCGAGAGTGGCTAACGGTAGAACGTTTAAAGCTGAGCCGTTGTCAATAAGCACCCCAGGTAGAGTGTACCCTTTACAGCGAGTAGTAATATGCAAGGCCTTGGTCGACCCCATACCTCCAGATGGGATTTCGTCATCGCTGAAGAAAATGAAATTATCAGCGCTAATATTGTTAATCAGTCGATCAAGCTTGCATACGGATATATCCTGTGTCACATAAGTCTCGTTGAGCGCCTTCATTAATGCGTTACGGTGTGCCTCTGAACTTAGCAGTAATGCCAAAATGGATATGCGTGCGGGCTGCTTATGTAACTGTTCAACTACGCTATATTCGCTGTGCTTTAAGAATTTCAGGAACTCTTGTGCTTCCCTTTCGGCCACCGGCTCATTTATCAGTTTCAAACCGCCATTCACCATTTCAGGCTCGGCCGCTACAGCTTTCTCTTTGGCAGCTGCTTTCTCTTCCAAGTCATAGGTTTTGCCGCTACGTGTGACCAGGTTCACATTTTGCAGCTCCTCCACCTTGGGTGCCACAATGTTGCACCCGTAATTCCAGGGAACTCTTTTGCTGTCTTCATAAGGAGACGGCTTAGGTTTCCGTATGATAACACATGGTGTCTCTTGTCTTCTCGTCTCATCTCCCTTAGATGTGGAGATAATTATTATCGGGCGATCAGCCTCATGTATCCTCTTTCCTTCGGAGGAGCAAACGTCCCCCATCTCTTCTCCTTCCTCGAAGAACTCCAATTCTTTACGGTCCATCAAATCTTGAACTAGAACCTTGAATTCCGCACAATGCTGAATTTCGTGTCCTTCAACATTGTGAAAATCACAATGGTTCTTGGCCATCTCGATCTTTTCACCGTCCTGTGTGATCATTCCTCTAGCTACCAGCTGACGCCATACCCATCTCATAGGAGATCTGACCTCCTCGATATGAGCCTTAACCTTTTTCCTTTCTACATTTGCAATCGTATTTATCGCTTGATCAGAATGGGCAGGCAAAGGGTTTCCGGCCACATTAGGTCTCGTTGGCTCATCAAATCTTATTTTCTTCATCTTAATTAACTTTTCCACCAATTTCTTGAAGGTAAAATAATTTTCGATGGAATGGCCAATCACTCCTCCATGAAATTCACATTGGGCGTTGGCATCATACCACTTCGGAAATGGTGGTGATACGGGCTTCGTGATATATGGGGCTACGACATGTTGATCATATAACTGCTGGTAGAGGTCTTTGTATGTAACAGGAATTGGAGTGAACTGAATCTTCTCGGTATTCTTCTTCTAATTTGATTCTGACCTTGGTAAACTTTGATAATTGATGGAGGGAGGTTTTGGTTGCATCATCGTAATTGATTTCGCATAATTTAATCTATATGTGCTTACATTATTCACCCCGGCTTCTTTTCTCTTGGGTGCTACCCTTTTTCCACTATCTCTTGCGTCGATTTTTTCGCTTTTAATCGCGCTCTCAATCATTTCTCCTGACATTACTACATCCGAAAAACTTCTTGTAGCATTTCCCACCAATCGATCGAGATACGGTGCCTTTAGCGTGTGAACAAAGAGCATCGTTGTCTCTTTTTCTGTCAAGGGCGGTTGTACTTGGGTAGCTACATCTCTCCAGCGCTGGGCATATTGTCGGAAGTTTTCGCTCGGTTTCTTCTACATGTCTTGCAAGCTTCATAAAAGCTTAGGCCAAGTCCTTCTAGGAATTGATCTTTGTGCGGCTTAGTTGGTTGTACCATTTTGCAGCGGATCCAACTAAACTATCCTGAAAACAGTGGATTAGTAATTTTTTATTGTGGACATATCCTGTCATCTTCCGACAGAACATCGTAATGTGTGCTTCTGGGCAGCTTGTCCCGTTGTATTTTTCAAATTTGGGCATCTTGAACTTTGGGGTAGGACTAAGTCTGGAACCAGACTTAGTTCTTTGGCATCAATTCCAGTGTAAGCGTCAATCCCCTCCATTGCTCTAACCTTGTCTTCCAACCATTTGTACCTTTCTTCTATTTGTTTAGATACTTCCATTTTGGTTCTTTCTGCCTCTATTGTATCGTCGAGGTCGGGGTTGATGGGATTCGCAGCGATTTCACCCGGGTTCGATCCTGATCCAACTTGGTAATTAGTTTGGCCTGATGCGCCAATGGGCTGTGGTTGCGCCCGAATGAGGATGGGTGATTCTCGCGGGTTTGTTTCTAGCGGGACCTGATGGTGTATGGGTGTAAAGCCGGGAGGATATTGAGTATCCTTATTTTCCTCTCTCGGGCCTTCAACGGGACCTTTCCCTTTATCTGAATCTCGCAACAGCTGGGTTAACTGATTAATTATATTGCTTTGAGATTCTATTATCTGATCACTCATATCCCTTTGTACTTTCTCTAGCTGGTCTTGTAGCTGAGCTTACATCTGCTCTTGTATTTCTTTTTGCATTTGCTCTAATCTTTTTATCCTCTGATCCATGGCTCGTCGAGTACCGTAAGGGTGTGGTTTCTCTATTTTTTCGATTTTAACTGTGTCAAATTCCATTTAATGAGATTTACTATGCTTAAAATATAAACATGTGATACGAATGAATGAATGAATGAATGCAAAAGAAAGGTGTTAACTTATAATTCACTTTCCATTTAGAAAATTTTGTTCAGACAACAAGTTCCTTTACATAAAGTAAATTACATAAATGGTTTTGCCTTGATGCTCAGAGCCTTTACTTTCTTGAGGAGTTCCGCTAACTTTTGACCTCGTTTTGTCTTCGTCTCATACTGTATACCCAACTCTTCTGCTTCTGATGCCAGTTCTTGCACATGTTCGGCTACCTCACAAATCTTATTTAGGGCTTCATCCATAACATGATATCTCTCGCTGACTTCTTTCTGAGCCTGCTGGAGGTGCCAATCGCTTGTTTCCAACGTCCTCTCCAGAATCTCGGTCTGTATTTCACTATTCTGTAAAGAGGCTTCTAGCTCTTCTACTCTCTTATTCAGTCTCTCAATCTCGACTCGATTTGCCTTCAACTCTATTACTGAGTTTCGACTACGATGCCGACGCAGAGATTCTTCTAATTCTCGCACGCGTGCTTTTAATTCGGTCACCTCGGCTTGGCTTTTTAGAAGGCGACTCTTTATGGCATTTTCTTGTACCTGGGCGTCTTGGAACTTGTTCATGCAGTGGCTTGTCTTATTCTTTTCTTCGCGAATTTCGTGCTGCCACTGTTCCGAGGTCTTTCCTAAACTAGCAGTCCTCATAAACAAACGGAGTTTCTTATAATCTTTCTTTAAGCTACTGAGGTCCTCTTCGGCCTTGTTCTTACCTTTTCTCAATTTTTCTGCCTCTAGCTTTTGAACATCAACATCCAGCCCTAAAAGTACTTTTTCTTCTTCCAGCTTTTCTATCATCTTTTCCATCTCCGCATTCTTCCTTTCGAAGTCTTGTTTAATTATTTCAAGTTTCGTTGGGACAACTTGCAAGTGTTCTTCGATTGGACGGACAACCTCAGGATTTAGCACGGGAACATTATCGTTGACCCTTCTGTTCCTCCACCAATCATATTCTACAGTCGTCATGGGATTGGCGCCGAATGCTTTCATTCTTCGAACTTGGTTCCATGCATTTAAAATTTCTCAAACCCTTTTCTTGTTATTTTCCCCTCGATATGCAAATTCGCACTGGGCTAACCCTTGAGTTGCTGGTATGAACTATCTTAATCTATATTGCCTTGCAACTAACAAAGGGGCGTATCCTGTTACTCCCCAAATTCCTGCCAATGGGACCTAGTCAAAGTCTCCACATCGGTACAAGATCTCGTCTGGAACGAACCATGGCGCTCGCCATTCAATGTCCTCATCTTTAAGACTTTGGAGTATGGCCATCCATTTTTCTGCTGAAAAATTCTCTTGTCTTTGTGTGGCCACGAAGTCTTTCAACGGAGAATAATCTTTAGACAAATACTGATAGGAGACCTTCTCTATTTTCCAGAAGTGACTGTGAAACCATACCGTTAATAGTTGCGCACAGGCAATAAATCGACCTTCGCCTTCTTTTCTGCACGCATTTAAAGATCTGAAAGTTTCTGCAAGTATAGCTGGGACAGGTGTAACTCTTTTGCTTAATCGATCGAACAAATCTATCACCGTATCTTCTATATGCCCCAAAGCTTTTGGAAAGATGACCAAACCGTAGATACTTAGGGCTAGGATGTCAATCTTCTTATTAGTATCCGAATGGGCTGATATCAAATCTCGCAGACTTTTCCACGTAATGCATTTATTATCTCCCTTGACCTTAACCCGAGCTGCTACCCATTATTCACTCATGCCGGTAATGTTCATCAACCTTTTAACAATAGTTGGGAGATTCGGTGCTCTAGAGTAGGCCTTATCTACTGAGATTTTTGGGCAGCGAAGTAGAGTGGTGTATTCTTCTATGGTCGGTGTCATGTCTACATTCCCGAAGGTGAAGTAACCGTAGGGTGGGTTCCAATGCTGTGTTAATGCTCGGAAGAGAAATTTATCGACCTTAACCTCGAGCAGATACGGCAAATCGCCATATTCTTGGTAGAAAGTCTATTTCATATTGTCGTCCCAATTATCCCATATCTCTTTCAACTCTTGTACATTGTTTTGAGCCGTGCTGATTCTGGTATAATCCCAAAGCTCTGATTCGTACCCTTCCACTAGACTATCTCCTTTTTTGCGCTGAGTCTCCTCCGACCACATTTGCACGACCATGTTGTCCTCCACTCTATCAAAGTACTTGTTTTCCATAATTAATTCTCTTATCGGTAACTGAATTTGCGTCTATACCTTCCTTTTATATGATAATGCAATGCAATGCAATGCAAAAGGAGACACGATAAACAGGTTAGCAGAACGCCTTGATATCAATATATAAGTATATTATAGAACACAGAAAGTTTGCATCGAAAGGCTGCTAAAAGGTTGAACGTAAACTCCTTCTAGGACATGTTCTTACGGCTCACTACATGTGGTTTAAGGCTCTAAAGAATGGGTACCCAAACCAACAGATTCCTCGATCCTCACCCATTACAGGCTCATACGGATGAGTTCGATTTAGGGGGACGCATTTCCCTCATGTTTGCACGGAAGTGAAAACTTCACGAAAACAAGAGTACTTTGTAATCCCGAAAGCGATCTACCATCCTGCACGGAGGTGAAGACCTCACGAAGGAGTAGTTTCCCGCTTCCACTTAAAAGGGTAAAGTCACAATGCACGTGGATGCAAAATTATACTAACAATATCACACAGTAAAATAACACACAAAGATGCCAAGGATCGCATGTTAAATAAAATCGAAGTTTAAAAGTTCTCAAAAAAAGACCCAAAAATTATCAATTTTGGCTTGACTCTCGTTTGTTTAAAACGTCCCCAGTGGAGTCGCCAAGCTGTCGAAACCACTTCAAAAATGAAGCTTTCGAAAAAATATTTTAAGTTTTAAAAAAAGGAGAAAAATGGGAATAAAAAGGGAGTCGCCACCAATCTTTTATTAGGGTGCGATTGGATCACCACAAAACGTTTAAAACGCTAAAACGTCGGTCTACGAAATCCTGAAAAATAGGTTCGGGAGTCGGTTACGTACGAGGAAGGATTAGCACCCTCGTACGCCCAGAATTGGTACCACATGATTATTTTCGGGTTTTAATTTGTAAACCTTAAAAACTCGAATCAAGTTTAAAATACGATCCTCGAATTCATGAGCTATTTTTAAAAGAAATTATTTTTTCCTTTGTTTGGAAGTCTCGCTATTTTAAAGTGATCGAAGAAGAAAAAATTACATCCAGTAAGTTAGGACATAATATTTCGAGATCCAAAAAATAACGAGCTTTCCTTTGCAAAACTTTTTAATTTTGAAAGAAAGGATATTTGATTATTTCGATTTAACGAAGGATTGCACCTAGTGAGTTAAGGAGCAAATTTTCGGAATCGAAGATAAGAAATATCACCTTGGTTAAGGGTATTCGATTATTTCGGTTTGAAGAAAAACTACACCTAGTAAGTTAAGGCGCAAGATTTCGAAACACGAAATTAAAGAATATTGCCTTGATTTTAAAATTTTGTGAAAGCGATTTTTTTAAACAAATAATGAATGAGCAATTTCATAAATTACACGAAGTGAACATGAATACAAAGTACGGGGCATAACAAATAAGATTAAGTGTAAATATTATTAAAGAAATGATGCAATCGGGAGGGATTAAAACAAGACTTTTTGGATACCCGGGGGTAAAATGGTAATTTGGGTTTTTAGGGGTAAAATGGTAATTTTTGTGAAATCGAGGCTAAAAATGGAATTTGGAAAGTTTGGGGAATAAAATGGTAAATTTTGAAAGTTTCGGGGTTAAAGTATAATTTTGGAAAACTTTTGGAGTCAAAATGTAATTTTGGAAAAGTTTTGGGGTTAAAATGTAATTTTTAGAAAGTTTTAGGGTCAAAATATAATTTCGGAAAAGTTTTAGGGTTAAAATGTAATTTTTAGAAAGTTTCGGGGTCAAAATATAATTTCTAGAAAGTTTTGGGGTCGAAATGTAATTTTGGAAAAGTTTTGAGGTCAAAATATAATTTTCAAAAAGTTTTAGGGTTAAAATATATTTTTTTTGAAAGTTTTGGGGTCAAAATATAATTTTTAGAAAGTTTTGGGGTTGAAATATAATTTTTGGATAATTTAGGGACTTACAAAGCAATAAAACCGAAAAAAGGTGACACGTGGCAGCCCCACAGGCATCCAGAAATCAAGGGATTAATTTGAAAATCTTGAAAAAAAATTGAACCAATTTTGTAATTAGATAAAAGTTAATTTAAGGACTAAATTAAAACAAATTAAAAATGTCAGGGACTAACTGCATAAATAGGCAAAAAAATGACATGTAGTAGACTCTGGTGCAGTCAAACAGTCAAAGGATTAAATTGAAAACTAATTAAAATTAGCGGGCAAAATTGCAAGTAATTAAAAAAATGCAAAAAGGACTAAATTAAAATAAATAAAAAATACGGAAGGACCGAACACGCAATTAGACCATTGAGCAAAAACACGCGGATCCTGAGGCGGGTCGGGCCAAATGGGTCCTATATATATAATATTTTAGTTTAAAAAATTTTTATTTTTTCATTTTCTTAAAAAACACCCCCCACCCCTATATTTTTTTCTCTCAACTGCTCTCCTTCACTCCCATGGCCGGCCACCATGGCCCAAGCTCCGGCCGCCGTCGGCTCCGCACGTGGGGGCGCGTCTTCGACGCCTCCGGCCTCGCGCTTCAACGCCGGTCCACCCCCTGTGCCCACGCGCCGATCACGCAGGTGGACTCCTCTTCTTTCTTCCTTCTATTTTCTTTCTCTGGTTCTTTGATCCCTTCTTTTATTTTCTTTTTCATTTCCTTTTTTATGTTTTTAAAGAGAAAAAAAAAACCAAACCAGATCTGGATTTTTCCAGATCTGGGATTAAAATCTGTTTTTTTTAAATATCTCCTTTTTTAATTTAAAACATTTATTTAGTTTTTTATTCCTTTTTAGCGTTATTGGTGCAGGTGTTCGAATGGCAACGGCGGTGGTGTCTCCGGCGGCGGCGCATCAACGATGGCGACGATGGTGGTTCCGACGGCGGTGCATCAACGACGACGAAGCACAATAGGGGAGACTTTTTATTTTCTTTTTATTGTTATTAGATTATTAATATTTATTAATAATATTTATTAGTAATATTAATGTCATTATTGCTGCTTATTTAATGCAAATCTTATTTATTCATAACATTATTATTACCAATAAAACAATTAATACTTAGTGCTTATTAAATGCCATTCTTACAAACCGAAATGGATTCAATGAATACTTATCTGATATACAAGTAAATACATGCTTTAAATGCTCGAGATGATTAAGCAATGAATGTAGTGATATGTTTCATAAGTATATTAATACATATTAAGAATGTAAAGGGTTTATGAGTTTATCATGCATGACAGTAAAATGTTTGTATTATAAACGTACCTTGATGTTTGGGTTTCGAATCTGCGATGAATATTTCTATTACTTTCTATGCCTGTTTGAATGTAAACGAATGGGCTGCCTCTATTGATTTTCAGGAACGGGTTTTTTATTGATTTTAAGAACAGGATTTCTCCTTTTTTTCTTTTTCACAATGAACTTTTAATAGGCTTTTATAGCCAATTACACTATAATTTTATTTTGTTTGTTACAATTAAATGCCTTTCTAATCTCCTTTGCTTGTTGCAGGTTCTTCTAGGCAGTGGTGGCAGATGGAGCTAGTGGTTAGCAGCAGCATAGGCACGTGGGAGGGCTCAGTCTTTGACTTTTGGTACTGCTGAGTTGGGTTGAAATGGGTTTTTTTTTTGTAATTGGGTTAGGAGTTAGGGGTATTTGGGCCAATTGGGCTTTGTAAATAATGGATTTTTTAAGTTTAATATTATTTTAAATTTATTCAAATTTAAATTTAAAATAAACTTAAATAAGTAATTTTAAATTTTAAATTTTAAAAAAAAATTAAAATTAATTTAAACTCAAAGCTAAGGCCCGGTCAAAATTGGGCTCCAACAGTATCTATTGGGTCGGGTATAGGGGGTTGTAAACTGTTTCCTAACGATGCTGCTCACACGAGCTGTCAAGAGTATGCATAAAGCATAAGTCCCAGCCATCGAAGAACCTGTAATCCATATAGGATCCATATCTCTTTTTTCGAGTCACGATGCTGCTCACACGAGCTGTCGAGGACTCGCAACACATGCGGTACCCCAGCCATCGTGTCGGTACTATTTCAATGGCATAAAGCCTACTATCTTTTGCGTTTCATTTCTTTAATTTTCTTCAATTAAAGATGTATTACTTTGAAATTCTTTTAGATTATTTATATTATTGGGTAAAAAATTTAAATTTGAATTTTGAAAATAATATTGTTGAGAATAATAATAATAATAATTTTTAAATATAAATCGTAAAAAAATATAAAAAAATTATTTTATGACATAATCATAATATTGAAAAAAATAAAATATTATATAAATCTATCATCAAATTATCAAAGCTTATGATTAAAAAAAACAGCTCACCAAGCTCAAGCTCACAGCCTTGTTGAGGGGGGTCAACTCCTTCAAGAGAAGTCTTCGAAGTGTCGTCCGTCGGGTGGTCAACTAGGCCCTCAACAATCGTAAGTATTGTCTCGGGACCCGAGTTTTATCTCTCAATTTCGCGAAGAGCCCCGAGGGTTCACAGAGTGGGAGCACCTCAATTGGTAGAGAGTACACACCTGAAGGAAGGTGGTTCGATCCACATCGTGCGCAACTTCATCGATTAATTATCTATGTGTCCTGCAGGTATGTACTCTCTCCACCAATCGAGGCATTCCCACTCCACCTCAGGGCTCTTCGCGGAGTCGAGAGATAAAATCCTAGTCCCTCAACAATACCTACAATTGTTGAGTGTCTAGTCGACTGCCCGACGGACGACACTTCGAAGACTTCTCCTGAAGGGGTCAACCCCTTAGCCAAGTGGTACCATGTCTCCTTGAAAAGGCCTAGTTATGCCTTGGTTGGTGATTCAATCCACATCGTGCGCAACTTCATCGGTTAATTGTCTATGTGTCCTTTATGTATATACATTCCCCACTAACTGAGGCACTTCCACTCCGTAAGAGTTGGGAGACAAAACCTAGGTCCCGAGATAATACCTACAATTTTTGAAGGCCTAGTCGATTGCATAATGGACAACACTTCAGAGACTTCTCCTAAAGGGGTCGATCCCCTTAACAAGTGGTACCATATCTCCTTGAAAAGGCTAGTTATACCTTGGTTGGTGATTCAATCCACATTGAGTGTGACTTCACCGATTAATTATCTACATGTCCTTCAAGTACGTACCCTCTCCACCAACTGAGGCACTCCAATTCCGTGAACCCTCAAGGTTTTTTGCGGAGTCAGGAGACACCTACGATTGTTAAAGGCCTAGTCGACTGCTTGACGGACAACACTTCGAAGACATCTCTCGAAGGGTCGATCCCTTTAGCCAAGTGGTACTATGTCTCCTTGAAAAGGCTAGTTATGCCTTGGTTAGTTGTTTGATCCACATTGCGCATGACTTCATCAATTAATTATCTACACGTCCTTCAAGTACGTCCACTAATTAAGGCGCTCCACTCCGTGAACCCTTAGGGCACTTCGCGAAGTTGAGAGACAAAACTCGAGACAAAAACACAAAATCAAATAAGTAGTCTACACTCTACTCAAATACAACCTCAACAACACCTTCAAACCATCGCTCTTAGCTACTCTTTACATCATTTACGACGTAAACCACTTTCATTTTAGTGGCTTCCCATGTAAACCAAATGAAATCTTGATTGAATTGTTAAGTTAAAATTTTAGAGAATTTGTGATCCTAAGTTGAAATCCATAATAATAATATTTTATAAAAAAATGCAATCAAATGAATATTGTTAATTTAATGTCATGTAAAAGCAGGGATAAGATATTCTTAGGTTTTTCCATGAGTTGTGCTAAGACTCGTCTAAAAATTGGAAGGATTTGGATAAAAATATAAATTCGAAAAATGAGCTTGAACAAAAAATTAAGGCTCATTTTTGAAACGGTCGAGTCTCGTATAAGCTTTTTTTGGCTTCGGCTCAGCCCAAATTTGCAAAAAAAATGTTGTTATTTGTTTACTTATTTACCATTATTTTTTCATTGTTTTGCTATCATTTCGCTATTATATTGTTACTATTTTTTAGATATTGTATAACTCTTATTTATTATTAATTTTGTTGTTACTTTAGAGTTATTTGTTTGCTAAGCTGTATTTATTTTAATGTTATTTAAGTATATATTTTTTAAATTTTTTCTATTTATTGAAAAATATTTATTTTAATGTTTTTAGTGTATTTGATACATTATATTTTTAAAATTTATTTTACATAAAAATAATAATATAATTTTTTTAAATATGAACGGATTGAGCCAGACTTAGGTTAACCCGGACCTAAAAAACAAACTTAAATTTTTTGCTTGACCCGATCCGACCCAATCCATGAATAAATCTAAATAATCTTAATTTTTTTTCAAAAATATATTTTATCATTTTATTGTTATAATATTTCCGACTATATTTTATAAACGTGTGTGGAGGGCTACAAGCAAAAAGAACCCGCCCGATCCCCTCAAAGCAAACTCTATTTTTTAAAACAGTGCGTGAGATCGGGGAAAAACAACACAGTGAGATCGAAATTCAAACAGAAGCCTAAACCTTCTCTCTCGTTGGTATTTTCAATTCCCTTTCTGTGTTTTTATTATTTAGGGTTTTTGTTCACCCAATTGGTTTCCTTTTTCCTTTCTTCTTACCAAGGCGAAGCTTTAATTATTACTTGTAATTATTAGTTATAAATTCTTCGTCTGAGCTAGGGTTAGATTTCAAATCGTAATTGTTCTATCATAATAAGATTCAATTCCTTGTTTTTTTTTAAAAAAAAAATCATTTCCTTTATCTTACTCTTTCTGATATCGGTCTTGACTTTTTTTTTTCTCGCAGTTATTTTTTGGTTGAGCTTTTACTGCATTCGAAAAGGGGGAACAAGATGGTAAATTACTCTACTCTGTTAACTTGTCGTTCTGATTTCCTCGTAAATCGTATGAAAAATGGGGAAATCGAAAAAAAATTGATGGCAATTTCTCTTCGGCTGTCAATGGGCTTTTGGATTAATTTTATTTTCTGTCTACTGTTATTTCCTCGGCTAACCCGTTTTGCACAAACTTTTGCCAGCTTCCTCTTTCTCTACTAAAAACTGCACAGGGCCATCCTATGGTAAGTGCATACTTTCCCTTGCATTCCCGTTATGGACTGCTGATAAAAGTTTTCTTCATTTATTGATTTTTGAAATGACTGGTTGTTTTTGGTCTTTCTGTTGGCTAACAGCTGGTGGAACTGAAAAATGGGGAGACTTATAATGGACATTTGGTCAATTGCGACACTTGGATGAACATCCATCTTCGTGAAGTTATCTGCACTTCAAAGGTACAAATATCAATTCATTCAGTGTTTCTCATTTTATTTTATTTCCTTTCAGGAATAAATGTAAGAATATTGTTTTTTATTTTCTTAAAAACAGAAAAATATTTGGTTGGGGTTTGATTGAAAACATATTGTAGGATGGAGACAGGTTTTGGCGAATGCCCGAATGCTATATCCGTGGAAATACAATTAAGTATCTTCGAGTTCCCGATGAGGTAGCTTTTACTCTTTATATGTTGTTTAGTTTACGTTAAGAGTATAGCATTTTTAGTTTTATTCACTCTGTTAAGTTTTATAAGTGCTTGATTCATCGTTGTCTTTGTGAAAGCATGAAGTGGATTTTTAGCGATTGAAAACTGTGTTGTTAAAAGCGGTGTTTTTTGTTCTAGGAATCTGGAGCTAGCTGTGTAATGATTTGTTTTTATAAGAACATCTGCCATCTCTAATGGAAAACAAACTCTAGATCTTAATCTTACATACCCTTGGTGCTGCACCCTCTCAAATTTTGTTGCTTGGTCTTTATTATAATTTCTTGTGCCATTCTCCTAACCATTTTATTAGCTTATTTCGCCACTTTGATAATCTTAATAACTTTGCCATTGAATTTCAGGTAATTGATAAAGTTCAGGAAGAAACAAAGAGTCGTGCAGGTATGATTTAATTCTGTTGCTAGTTATTAAAAGTGGTTGATCAGTACTGTGGTAATCAATTTAAGTAAAAATATGAGTACAAGTAGTATGTTCCTCTGATGAGCTGCATTTCAAGCATATATACCACATTCTCTGAAAGTATATGTTGCAGATTAATTTGTGTTCGGATAATTGTTTGCTGGAAGTGATGTAATTTTCGTATGTATGTAGTCCTTTATGTTCCCACCTTTTTCTGCCCCCCCCCCCCCCTCCACACCCTTTTTTGTTTTGTTTCTGTTGTGTTCTATTCTGTACATCCAGAAATTTGCACACGGAATTTAGTACCAACCATACAAAACTTTGCCCCTGTTGATACTGGATACTATTAGAGATTTCGCATTTGAAAACTGGAGTATTTAATTGGGCTTTTTTACTGTGCTTACCTTTTCAGATAGGAAGCCTCCTGTTTTAGGTCGTGGCAGAGGTAGAGGTAGAGAAGATGGTCCTGGTGGAAGGCAACCAAAAGGAGCTGGGCGTGGATTTGAAGATGGTGCTAAGGGTGCAGGAGGACGAGGCAGGGGTGGCTCAGGTGGAAAGACCAGTGGAAGCAGAGGTAAAATTTCTAAAAGTCAAACAAGCAGCTGCAGAAGGTGTATTCATATGTTGGCATTGAAAACACTGTGAAATCCTTTTGGAGTTTAGCAGATAATTTAATAATCTGTCATGGCTTGTTTTACATTTTGACATATTCAGACTAATGGTCTGCTGTTGTTTTTTCCTTCTGCTAATAGGTGGTGGCCGAGGTCGAGGTTGATGTCATGCATCTTTATATTGGGCAACGTTGCAATTTTTAGAAGCTGGTTGCCTCCAATTGACCGAAGTTGGTTTCTATCCTTATGTTTTTTCTGTCGGAGTGGTTTGTCCGAAGTACCAAATATCATGTAACATTGCAAAATTAAGATCAAGATCTTGTTTTGTTTTTGCCACTTTGTCTTCTTGCCCTTTTATCTTATTAAGGTTCTGTATTGTCAGACAGTGCCCTGTTAAATGATCATCCATTTTGTTGGAATGAATTTATTTACTTATCATGAAATGTCAAGCTAAAGAGCTCCAAATTTGTGAATGATATATACATACATACTTGAGGGGAATAGATGCTGGGAGTAACAAGAGTTTCCAAAGGCTGAGGAAATAAAGAATGAAACAATTGCTTTAAATGGTAGAATAATTTAATTTCCATGTGCTTTCTTACATTACAGTACATGAACTGGGAAAACTTTCAGAGGTAAAGGAAAAAGTTACAAACACAAACCATGAGAGCAATGCAATGGATGCTTAGTAAGGACAATGCCTACTGTTTTTTCGATTTCGCGGCAACTTCATGGCCAATGTACTTGTACTTGAGATCCAGGACCGACTGATGACTGGTGAATCATCACCCTTCCAACAGCATAACCGACCATCCTCACCACCAGTCCATCCGAAAAGGCCTTGACTTTGAGCAGTTCCACTTTGCATGCTAGGCATAGGCAATATGCTCCTAACAACACCCATATGGCCACCCCTAAGAACTGCTTCTGGAGGTCCTATCACTGCTGTTCCTTTACACGTTACCGGAAAATAACCTATAGAGCCAGCATTAGTCCCACCGATCACCCATAAATTGTCTCCTCCAGAACAGTGACAATCAACAAAATAATCAACCTGCACAAAAGAAAAAATCCCCAATGGGACTTCTTTGGTAAAATGATCTTCAATAAAATTTGGTCTATGTTTTATCCAATTTCATAGCTTGCTTTACCCCTAGAAAAAGCTTATTTTTAGACTTACATGATCCAATGTCCAACTCTCTGATGCCAATGAACGAGCTTCCTCAAAGTTTGCTTCATTGGTTCCTTCCTTCCAATCCCATACACTACGAGGGTTGTAAAATAATTGTCTTAAGAACTAAATAAAGAGAGGGAGGGGGGATCATTCAATGCATTTAGTAGCAAATTAGCAGGAAAAAGAAAAAGAAGACATTTTGGAACAAAGTCATCGAGCTTTAATGTAATTTCTGTTCTAGGTAAATGTTGGTACTGATTCACCGGCACTAAAAAAAGAAAGAGTTGAGAACAGAGTAGATTCCATCCAATATTATGCAAATTCAGAAAACAAAGCATAATAATTTATGGTTCAGGGATAAAGATATACCTTAAAGTCTCAATGTTTGTTAAACACCAGAGCTTCTCATAAGAGTCCCCATAGACCCCAACTTTTGCAATTGAAGTTCCCACATTGATAACCTGAATTTTTGGGACAAAAATCAAATCATATAACATCACTATTGGCACGAATTGTCAAAAAGAAACAATGCATTCTCTAAACCACTAAGGTGAGCAAAAAAAGTAGTAAATTAGGGACCATAAGCACAAGGATGAAACTCTTTTGCTGCTCCAATAACTTGTATGTTTAGAGTGTATAGACTGAAAAGGAACAAGTATAAACTAGGAAATCACATAGGAAGTACTTATAGGAATTTGTACTACAATTAATCATCAGGATGAGTTAACAGATTACTTAACAGTTTAATCAGCTATATGCAATAAGAGTCCCATTCTGTGCTAAAATACATGAGGACTTTGAAGTTATAAACAACTTTACCAGCAAAAAGTTTCAATTATATACTGATAAAAATACACCAACTAAATTGCTATCAAGCTTAACTGCTAAAAGTTTTCATGGCAGGAACAAGAACCTAAGAAGGAACCATCCTTCACATATCTAAAAGAATGAGGGAGGGATATCATCTAGTGGATATACCAGTCACTAAACAAAATAACAGAAAAACAAGTCGGCACTTACAGATTCAAGATGATCATCATCATTGATATCTCCATTGGTATCAAATATACATATCAATCCATCAGCAGAAGCAGATGCTAGTTTGTTTTTATGGTCAGGGACGAAATGTACCTTTCAACATTAAGGAGAAACACCAATGGTGAGAATAAGCTACATGATTCAACCAACAAAATCCTAACCATTACTAGCCTATCGCAAAAGCATAAATTTGTTTAATCTACATTTTAAGTTTCCGTAAGCCAAGCATGGCCACAAAAATGGAGATGTAATTATGTGAATAAAATAAAAGAAACCCATAGACCTCAAACAAGATAAAGACCGAACAGGGGCCAAGACTAACCTGAGTAACATCATCCACATGAGATTCCTCCAAGCATGCAACTTGCTTCTTGTTCCTCCAATCCCAGAAAAGTATCTGTCTTGTTGATAAACAAGTAATAACAAACACTCATGAAAAACTATACCAAAACTAACAGATGCTTGATCTAAAGTGGGACAAAAAACAATAACTTTAGAACATTTAATGTGATGAAGGCCAGGATAGACATAGTAACCTGGGACTGACATCCAGCAGCCAAAAGATTATCATCAGACCCTCCAAACGAGAAGCTAAAAACCTCTTGAGAAGAACCAGCAGTAACACACGATACCTAAATCAAAACACATCAAACAAAATCCACAAAAACAATAAAAAAGAGGTTAAATTTCAAAATCCATACAGGAAAACACTGGTCTATGAATTAACCTGTTGAAAAGTTCTGGTATCCCACGCCCTGATAGTTCCATCAGAGGAACAAGAGTGCAAAACATGCTGATTGGAACCACCCGAGAAAGATATATGATTAATAATTGAGGAATGTCCCTTGCACTCTCCAAAATATTGACCCGTCATTGGCGAGTAAAGTTTCACAGCATTAGTCGATAAAGATACCGCCATGGAAGTCCAATCATCCCTTTTTAAAAAACCCAATTACCATCAACAGTAACACCACGGAAACTTAAAAAAACCCCAATTTTCAACGATTAGAATCGATTTCAAAGAAAGGAAACGTACCTGGGGACGATTTGGAAAACATAATCGTCGCCGTAATTGGTTTGTATGTAATCTTTTAGACCAAATTTCTTGGTTGAACTGGGAATAGGTTGTTGTTCTTCTACTTCCATCTCTGAAGCTTCTATTTCTACCTCCATGTCTGAATTTTTAAGATCTTTGGGGTTACTTTGAGCTTTAGCTATTGAAAAAGAGGCAAAAGCAAGGCGGGGGCGCCTATAGGCACGAAGGATTTCAGGGTTTTAGAGACTGTCGATTATAAACGGTAAAAGACCACTCCAGTCCCTCTCAATTTTGAAATTGGGCGAATTAGTCACTCTAAAAAAAATTGGAGCAATTTAATCCCTATTAATTTCAAAAGTGAGGAAATAAGGACATTATTCACCGTGTTAATGCCTTCCATCAATTGTACATAATTTTGATTGGTATAATAACAACTTTAGTCTTCAATATTTATATATTTTATCTTTTTGGACTTAATTCTAAAAAATTTAACAAACTCAATCTCTAAATTTACACATTTACACAAATGTTACGGGATAAATTTGTTAAATAATGAACCTCGTGTATTGGCCTGATAGCCATGGGTGTTCATTACCCCAGGTGTGGTCTGGGTTCGAATCGCGCTAATCACGTTTATTATTCGGACTTTACTCTGTTATTGTAATTCACCAAAAAAAATTATTATATGCTAATTAAATTATAAAATAAATATTGATAAAAATTATTAATATAACATTTAAATTTCAAAATAAACAATAATTTGATAAAATAAAATTAATAAAATCCCAAACTTGATTTTCCTCTAGAAATTGTCACCATCTACGTTCATGATTTAAATCTTATTTTTTGTAGTAGCATTCTATTAGATACACATGATTTTTAATTATTTTATTTTATTTTTTGGGTAAACTATACAAATGGTCACCCAACTATACTCACATTTCTATTTTGGTCATCCAACTTTAAAATTTTTCAATTTAGGCAATAATGTTTGAATTCGTTCATATTTTGGTCACTTGCGGTTAAATTGATAATAAAAAACCTTTTTCTAACCGGTGTGATTCCTCAATACTTGCTTATTCTATCAATTTGGTACTAATTCTAAATAATTCAATAAATTTAGCCTTCACATTTAAAAATTCTATCAATTTGATCCTCAATCTTCGTAACCAAAGCTTTCAACTTTTAAAACAGGGGTATTCCCCATCTATGAATTGTTTTATTTATGGGTGAAATTATCAAATTCAATACAGAATCCTTTTTGTTTATATTTTTAAGAAGTTAGTGTTAGAAATTAATAAACATTGTTAGGGATCGATTCGTATAAACAACGAAATAAAAAAGATAAAGAAGAACAAATACAAATGTTACGTGAAAAACTTCTCCGAAGAGGATAAAAACCACGAGAAAAGGAGGCATTGACTTAAAATTAATGGAGTAAACAAAACGAGAGTACAATGAGAATACAAAACCCAAGCCCCGAATACAAAGCTCACACCCAAAGCTCTCACAAAAGGGGTTTCATAAAATTCTCTCAAACTCTCACTAAAACTCCATATACGACTACATCTTGTCTCCCTTAAAGAAAAGCCCTTGTTGATTGGCTTGTCTAAATCAAGGTTGCAAAAACCCTTTAAATAGGCTCAATACTAAAGGCTAAAACGACTAAAATCACCCTAAAGTAATTAGAGTCCAATTGGAAGAAGAGTTTTGTTTAGCTGTACAAAACGTGGTTGTATAAACTCAGGAATCGTTATGGCATCGTGACGTGTCGGCTCTCCTCATCACGACGTCTTCGCCACGTCCATTGCCAAACAACTATCGTATCTCTCGACTTCGAGGACCTCCTCGTCCCGATGTTGGGTTTGTTTTGGCCCTTCTTCGGTTACTCGTCGATTCTCATCTAAGGTGCCTGCAACATGTCCAATAAATGCGAGGCACACTCCACAAATCTCCACCTTGACTTGTATTTGTCACGCCTCCTTTCACAATTTTCCACATTAACTCATATTTATCACGTCTGTTTTTCCATACCCCGTCACAAGCCTAACTCGAATTTTGTAGAATGTTAACCAAGTCTAATACATGCTCAAACTTAGAAACTGAAAGACTCCTAGTCTTCAAATCAAAGTTGTATAATACAACAAGGGCTAGTACTACCTGAACAGGAGAAACAACATCAACTCTCTCCATCTGACTATAATCCTTTACAACCAACCTTGCCTCAAACACTCTATGAACCATTCGAGACTTAAAGACCAAAAAGGGATGAAATTATTCTCTGGATTAGGCACATGTCTAACATCTTTCACAACTTCACCTTCAACAAGATTATATATGAAGAATAATGAATCATCACCCTCGTTCTCGACCACATCAACTACCTCCATAATTATCCAAAATTATCATAAACTAAAATTTATGATTTTGTCGAACTTCTCGATATCCAAATTTGTTGTTGTGTCATCGAATGAGTCGATTTGTAGAATCTGAACCAGACTCTGATACCAATTTTTTAGGGATCAACTTGTATAAACAATGAAATAGAAAATGTAAAGAAGAACGAACACAAATTTTACGTGAAAAACTCCTCCGAAGAGGATGAAAACCACGGGCAAAGGAGGCATCGACTTAACATTAATGGAGTAAACAAAACGAGAGCACAATGAGAATACAAAACACAAGCCCCAAATACAAAGCTCACCCAAAGCTCTCACAAAAGGGGTTTGTGAATTTGTGGGGTGTGCCTTGCATTTATCAAACAATTTGTAAGCACTTACCAAAGTTAATTGACGAAGTCATGACGAGAAGCTTCTCGACGTTACAACGATGGACAATGTCGTGACGACGCGAATAAGGACACTGGGACGTATTTCTCACAAAAATCGAGTTTCTTCTCCCAGTTAAACTCTGATTACTCCAGAGATATTTAAGTATGATTAAACCTTTCACTTTAGCCTATTTAAAGGGGCCCTGTATTCCTGTTTTGAGAGGCCAATTAAAAGGTAATTAAAGATATAGTATTACAAGGCTTTTCTTTTTGGGATGACAAGATGTAGTCGTAGGTGAACTTTGGTGAGAGTTTTTGTGGTAACTATGGAGAGAATTATATACCCCTTTTAAGAGAACTTTATGAGAGTTTGGGTTTTGTTTTCAAGTTTTCTCTATGAGAGTTAGAGCTTTGTATTTGAGGTTTTGGATTTGTATGTTCAGTACATTTAGATTTATTTTTTTTCATATTGTACTCTCGTTTGTTTACTCATTTAGTGAAAAATTGAAGCCTCTTTTGCATGTGGTTTTTATCCTCTTCGAAGGAGTTTTATAGGTAAAATTTGTGTTCAATCTTCTTTACCTTTCCTATTTTATTGTTTATACGGGTCGATCCCCAAAAAATTGGTATTAGAGCTTGGTTCAGATTCTGCATCCGACTCGTTTTAGGATGGCCACAAGGAATTTAGATATTGAGAAGTCTGATAGAATCACATATTTTATATTGTAGCAATTTCGGATAAAGTAGAGTGTTTAAAGCAAGGTTGGTCGCAGAGGGTAATAGTCAAGTGGAGGGAGTTGATTTCCTTTATGTTTTCTCTCCTGTTGTGAAGCACACGTCCGTCCATGTATCACTGGCCCTTGTTACATTATACAATCATAGGTTTGAAGACTAAGAGTCTTTCGATGTCCAAGTTTGAGAACGATTTGGGCTTGGTTGACATTCTGCAAAGATCGAGTTCGATCTGTGATGGGGCTTGGAGAAGAAGGTATGGTAAATACGAGTCAATATGGAGATTTGTGAGGTGTGTCTCACATTTGTCGGACAGTTTGCAAGCACTCACCAAAGTTCGGCGACATCACGAAGAGAAGTTTCTCGATGTTGTGACAATGGACGACGTCGTGACGACGCGAATGAGTATGTTGTGACGTGACGACGTGTTTCCCATAAAAATCGAGATTTTTCTCTCAGTTAAACTTTGCTATCTTTTCTCAGTTAAATTCTAATTACTCCAAAGATATTTTAGTATGATTAGACCTCTAATCTCATCGTATTTAAATGGACCTTGTATCCTTGTTTTAAAAGGCCAATTAAAAGGCAATTTAAGATGTATTGTTTAGTGTTTATAATTAATAAAACCATTAAAAATAATAAAAATTTAAAATTTAAAATTTAAAAATATAATATATAATAAAATTATATAAATAATATTTTCGAAAGAATATAAATTACTTAGTGTTTGTAAAAAAAAATTCAGTTTGACTAGCATAATTTTAGTTTTTAATTAATTTGGTAAAAGATTTGACACTAAATCAGATTATTAGTGATATGTATTGCTTATTGTGGATTTAAAAATTAAAAGAAAATAATTAAAAATAAATAGAACACATAATAATCTCTTAATCAGTTTATAAAATTAAAAAAAAAAACCATTATCAATGTAACAAAAGGAAATTCAATTAATTCTTTCACATTTTTTTCTTATGAAAAATTAAATGTTCATAATTTTTTCTTATACCATTATTGATTGAACAATTGGATTTTTCAAAGTCATTTTTTAATTTTAGATTTAATTTTCAATTTGGAGGACCAACTTTGAGGATTATTTTTATGTACTTTGAAGGAAATATCATACAGTTAACAACAAGAACAAATCTAAAGTGTTTTTTTATAAGGTTTTTTCATTTTCTTTAGCAAAAAAATTATCACATCAAAGGGTTATAAAAAATTATATTTAGAAGAAAATAATTAAAAAATAAAAAGAAATAAAATTTCAAGATAAACTTATTGGTATCAGAAATTGACTTGGAGAATGACTCATTAATTGAAAGAAGTTTTTTTTTCTTTTTGGATTTTACAAATTTATAGATGTGGAAAGTCTCTGTTTTAAAATATGAAAGTTTTGATTAAGAAGTTTAAGGGTCAAATTAATAGAATTTTTAAATAAGAAGGGTTAAATTTATAGAATTATTTAGAATTAGGGTCAAATTGATAAAATATGTAAGTATTGAGGACTAAATGGGTATTATACTAGTTAGAAAAAGGCTTTCTGTTATCAATTTAACAACGAATGATCAAAACAAGAACAAATTCAAACGTTAGTGCCTAAATTTAAAAATTTTAAAATTGAGTGACCAAACTAAGAATGTGGGCATAGATGACAATTTGTATGGTTTACCTTTTATCTTTTTTATCTAAATTGTTTTTTTAGTGATTTATTTTTTAAAATTCAAGTATATTATTATTTTTCAATAATTAAGTATTTAATATTAATCAGTTATATATATTAAAATAAATTCTCTTTAGATCAATAGAAGTATCTCTAAATCAAATTTATACCATCCAATTAATAACTTTAGACTAATAATCATTTAGTTAGTAAAATGATTTATTTATGGGTAAAATAATAAAACGAATTAAAAATAAGGACCACAAGAAAGCACATTAGAAATTAGTAAACCTAATAAATTAAAGATTAAAAAAAGAATCGGGTTGGTATAATGGTTAAGAGTGTTCATTGTCTCAGGTGTAGTTTGGGTTTGAGTCGCATTAGTCGTGTTGTTGTTAGAGCTTTATCCTTCTCTTATAATTCAAAAAAATTAAAAAAAAAAAAAAAGTGTAAGGGTTGAGAAGAAAAGTTAAAGAGTAAAAATAGACATTGTATAAAAAATTAAAAATTAAAAATTTATTATTTATTAATAATAATAAATAAATAACATATAAAATCAAATTTATATCAATTAAATTAAGTGTTTTACTTTATTTTAGTAAAAAATAAAACTAAACACAACCCACACGAAATTTAAATTAAAATAAAGCTACATAAAACTTACATATGATTTATATATAAAGTAAAGCTTGAACGTAAATTATAAGGGTGTACAAAACTTGATTTAATTAGAAAAAATTGAAAAAAATTTGAATTTCGAATTATTTGAGTTAATTTGAATAAGTAATTCGAGGTTTGAGTTTGATCCGAGTGAAATTTTACAATTCAAATAATTCAAATAAATCGAATAACAGAGTAATGTAAATAACCCTTTGATCCCTGTCAATTTAAAAAATGAATAAATTGATTTTTTTTAACAAAATAATCAAAATAATTTTTTAAATTTAAAATATTTATAGAAAACACAAATTTATATTTTTAAAAAATATAAATATAAACAATATATAAAAAATTTAAAAATTTTAAATTTTTTTAAAATAATAAATTTGAGAATTGAATTAATTATTTATTAAAGTATTTTTTATTATTTTACTTTGCTTTTTTCAAAAATTAATTATTATATAACAAGATTTTAATTTGATATGTTTAATTTTTAATTTAATTCAAATAATTTTACTAAATTCAACTCAAAATTCAAAAAAAATTTAAATCTAATTAAAATAATAAAATAAAACTTATCATCTCATTAACTCAAAAAACATTTCACTTGCTCACGCTACTCAATCATCAAACGTATCCCTACGGCTACAAGGAGTGGAGTTAAAACCCTAGGAGAAGGGCTGCAGATGGTTGCATAAAGTAGCGTTAAAAAGAAAAACTCTCAGCCTTGCATCTACTTGAGTAAGATTGAGTAAAATCTAATTAAATTCGAAAAATTCGAAAAATAATTTAATTTTTGAATTAAATAGTTCAAGTGATTTAAGTCAATTAAGTTATTCAAATCAACTCAAATAAAAAATTAAATTTTTCGATTTAACTCAAATATGAATTACACAATTCGAGTTATCCGAAAATTCAAATAAAAAAAATAAAATTACGTTGTTTTGATAAATATTTACTTTTTTTAAGTTAAAAGTTAAAATCGTTAACTTAAAAATCAAAATTACATCGTTTTGATAAATATTTACTCATTAAATTAAAAAGTAAAATCATTATATTATTTATATAATTAAATAATCTTATACTTTGTCTACTAATTAAAGATATAAACGCAACATTAAATATAAATAATAAAATTCATTAACTCGACTCGATTTTATTCAAATTATTTTAACTAAATTCGATTAAAAAAAATTTAAATTAAATTCAATTGCTAAAACAAAATTCATTAACTCCACTAATTCAAAATTTTTTAACTCAATTAAATACTCATCCCTATACTTTAGCACAGCCATCTCTAAAAGTCACAAAAATGCCTCAACTTCAATTTCAAGCCTTCTTAAACAACCCATGACTCAGCATCTACACTAGACACTAGTAGCTCTTTAGAACATGACCATTTTGACCCTTTTATTCCACTATCTATAATTGTTTTATCATTTACGAGTAAAAAAAACAAAAAATCCAATTTGATTTTTTAAAGCAGATTTAGAAAACTTGGGTTGCAACAAGGATGAGATCCCAGATTATCTCATTTCTAAATGATCACCATCAAACAAATTTAAAGGTACAGGTACACCATCCATCCTAATTCATATCAAAGAGCTAACATTGTTTCTCCACCTGACACAATAACACATATCTTTCCGCAAATTTTTTAATCTCACGCAGTTAAAAACACATCAGGCCTTGATCCCCCCCCATCCATGACAGGGAAAGAGCAAAATATCACCCATAACTATCGTTAACAGCATTTCAGGTTTCAGCTAAAATGATTTCATGTGCTCGGTTCGGCCTCCTTTTTCTCTGAAGATCCGATGCCATGCTCCTCGGGCTTTGCATCTCCTTCGGCCTTGTCATCTGGCTTTGTCACTTCTTGCCCTACATTTGGACATAAATCAGCAACATATTGCCATGAACCAGCTCAAGGAGAATAGATAATCACATGCAAAGTATCAGCATTAAAACATTGCAGCATTCTTACCTTCATCATCACTGTCCTCAAACTCATCCATGCCACCCATGCCGCCCATGCCACCCATCATGTCGCCCATGCCGCCCATGCCTCCCATGCCGCCCATGCCGCCCATCATGTCGCCCATGCCGCCCATTCCCCCGAAGTTCTGGACAACACCGTAATTGCATGTGAGAAAGGAAGCCTTAATAAACCAATGCTAAAAATAGAGATTGTACATAAAATATTATATATTGATCCCATACCGAGAAGTCCATTCCTCCTAAGTCAAGATCACCAAGACCTACTCAAAATATAGTAGCAAAGCAATAGATTGTTAGTTTGGAATGCATCAGCTTTTACATTAATTCAATCTGAATATAGAAACATACCCTTGTCTTCATCTTCATCCACCCATTTGTCCCAGTCCACCTTGACGTAATGGGGGGCTTTGACATCCCCACGCAATAATTTTTTCCACCACACTTTTTCCGCCTTCTCCAAGATGCAGAATATGCTCCTAACTCCGATATTAATTTTGCTTTCCTTTTTTCAAAACAAAAATAACACAATGTCAAAACAGTAAGTGTTTTGAAGAATATTCATCCTAGAGACATGAACACATCAAGGGCATATGAATAGGCAACACTTCCAACAAGAATTTAGACTTAGCACTGTAAAGCTGATTGAGAAAACAAAAGATGAAGCACAATTTATTTTTTATAGAAAAGCTTAAAGGATGTTTCACTCATTGATTGTTGAATACGAATAGTAAAATAACTATATGTTTCCTCTCATATTTCCCTTGCTAAACACACCAAAAACTCATTTTCTTCCACTTTTCCACCCTTCTCAATTCATCCATCTGCTTTACCGTACTAGCAAGCACACCCGTGAAGTAAAGATGATGCAAGGGCATGAATGTGTGTTTCAAAGATGTTAAAAGATTGTTGAAACATATAGCATGATCTAATAGAAATTATGCTAATGCAATCAAAATCAAGTGAGCGCTAGACATTAAAGAGCTAAAGGCTAGCCATCAAATATGTTGAATGTACTTTCAAAAGCAGCATAACACAATAATAACCTACTAACATAATCAGCTAGCCATCAAATATGCTGCTGAATTCTTAAAAAAGCAGCATAATACCATCATAAACAGATCAACATCATCAACAGATTCTCAAATACCCCTAAACAGATGGAACACTAGACCAGAATCTTACCTCCACGTTGACCTTATCAAAAAGATCCAACTTCAACTCATATTTGTTATTGTCAGTTCCAGCAGTAGCAGAGAAATTAAACACTCCTTCAGGCTCAAGGTTAACCTTTGCATTCTTTGAATCAGGCAATAGCACCGTAATGAAAACCTTATCGGTTCTTTGTGCCCATTTCACCTCAGGATGACGACTACCAAGAAAGAACCATAGTTAAAGAAAGCACAAATTCAAACTAAAATACACCAAAACAAAACAACCTAATCAAAACCCACTACAACATATCTCCCCAATAATTAATAAAACAACCTAATTAATAAATTTAAAGAAATATCCTATACAAAGAAAGTTCCATGCTGATAGAAAACATCCATTAGTGCACAACACAAAAATACCCAAAGAATATATATTAAAAAATGAACACATATGGTAAAAGCTTGATACCAATCAAATCAGTTTAGGGCAAAGATTGGAAACATGAAATGAGTTGAAGAGAAAAAGAAAGATTGTTAAGCTTACCTCATGGCTAATACTGGGTAGTAGAGAAATCTTGAGAAGGATAGATAGTAAAGAAATGTAAAACCCTAATGAAAGCAGAAAAGAATAGGCGACGCTTATTTTAATGAGGAGGAGTACATTTAACAACGAAGTGGACAAAAATTGCCCTTTGGGGGTTCATAGTATGGTGGGTAAAATCACGGGTGTTCTAGTACTTTCAAGTCTAGATATTTTTAATGGTATTGTGTGGAAAGTTCTATATTGCATCAGTGTCGTTGATTTGATTTTGATGGATCGGACGCTTCACATTCAAATCAGTAGTATATAAATGGGCTCGTTGGTCCACTGGTTTAATTAAGCTCGCCCCATTCATTTTGGACCTTTTGGATTTGGGTTCAAGATGCCCTATCCTCGTTTGAAATTTGAACCCTCATCATCGTCGTCACTACTATTGGAGTAAATTATCAAAATGATTATTTTTATTTATCTTAAGTTACATTTTAATTATTTATGTTTGAAATGTTTCATCTTAACCATTTATGTTATCATTTAGTTATAAAATGATCACTCTATCGTTAAAATCTGTTACCTCCCAAATGAAAGTCTGACTGTGTAATGTAAATGAATTTTAAATGCCAACATGGATGTCTAATTAGGATGAGAAAATTTAAATTTTTTTATGAAAATAAAATACAAAATTTTGGAATGCTCTGCTTGAATGATTTGGGTTTTATGACAAATTCTGTATTCTATTTTTATAAAAAAAATTGTAACTTTTCTCATCCTAACTGGACATTTACGTTGGCATTTAAAACTCATTTATACTGCCACGTCAGACTGTTATTTGGGAAGTAATAGATCTTAATGGCAGAATGACCATTTTGTAATAAAATGATAATGTAAATAACTAAAACATAATATTTCAAACATAAATAATTAAAATGTAATAAACAAAAGTGAATATTTTGATAGTTTATCGCTACTTCTATCAATGCTACTGTCCTTAAGAGTGTTAATTTTTCTTGTCAAAACAGCATGCTGGTGAAGCTGTTCAGCCATAGCCGCTCGAGTACCTTCATCCTGGGCATTCAAACCTCGTTCCAAAGTACGCCTTGCTCACTTTGACTTATTTTTGTGCTTCAAAGTCATTCGCTCCTGCATCATCAAGAAAGAGAGAGAAAAATCAAGATTCAACGTGTTTTTTCTCCTAATATGGAAATTCCTTACATTCACATAGAACATTATGGTCTCAGTTGATTTCGACAATTCTTCAACAATCTAGTCTGTACTTGTCAGGACTCAGAACCAAATAACTTGGAAAGACCTTTAAACTTTCCATTAGAAAAAAAAAACATGATATCAACCCAAAATCCACAGAAAACGTACTTACTATCTGCATTCAGACATTAAACACCAATGTACGCTATGTTCATCCTCTCCAATTTCTCTCTATCTACCTTCGGCAATGGAGCTTGAACAGATGTAGACTCTATACCCTAGTTTTCCTTGAATAGGATCCAAAAGATCTTCAAGTGTAATGTGGCTGTCACCCTCAAGAACATCACGAGTAGGGTTGTATTCCGACTCAGGATGTGCCTCGGATATAACCACGCTATTCCTCTTCTTTTGGCCTACAACAAAACAAGATCAAACATATCTAGCATAAAGGTAACTACCCAATGTCTGCATGAATGGTTCCCAAAACTTTTTCTTTCGGACTAAGAGCCCTTTTGGATGGACGGTACGATTTTCTGTTATTAGTGTAAAAACAACAGTGATATTGAGCTTAAATATTATCATGATACTTAGCGAAAAAAAATGTAAATACATCACACCGAAAATAAACACCAATCCAAATGGACTCTTAACACTTTTTCAATCAAGGTCCAATTCAATCAAAATACCTTGTTTTAATACGATACCAAAATAAAATTCAAATTGGTAAAACCCCGACTGTTTTTTCAATTTCGTGGTAACTTCATGGCCAATCTACTTGTACTTGAGATCCAGGACCGACTGGTGCCCAATAAATCATCACCCTTCCAACAGCATAACCGACCATCCTCGCCACAGGTCCATCCAAAAAGGCCTTGACTTTGAGCAGTTCCACTTTGCATGCTAGGCGCATAGGCAATATGCCCCTAACTACAATTTAATCTTTGAAATACTTTACCGAGCTGCTAAAATTTTAAATAGATGAATTTTTTTACATATTTTACAAATCGAATTAATTTAAGTGAATCAAATGAGTTTTATTTCATGAATTTATTTTTATAGGATGCTTTTTATACATTAATCACAAATTTTAATCCGTAGTCCGTAACACAAGGAGCATAGAAAACAAACAAATCCTGATAATTTACCATTTGTATTTCCTCCTAAGATAACTATTTTTTATGTGGAACACAAGCGAAAACCAAGGAAAAGCGTAAAGTGAAGCTTACTCACCTCAACCCAAGCTTGAAAAAGCAAGGACAATGTGCGCAATAAAACTCCTTATTGTACGAAGGACTAGCGGACTAGGTCTCAAGCAGTAGCCAATCACCCAATTGAGGATTATAGATTCATTTCGATTTCTTCTCTAGACATTTTGACTAAATTTGAATTTTAGAGTAATATTTGAATATCAGTTCAGTTCCAATAAAATTATATTCAAATCGTAAAACAAATGAATACACCAATAATTATATTAAAAAGAAAAAAATATTAGCCGTAACTTTAAGCCAAAAATAAGTGATAACACGACATTGGTCAATATTAAATTCACTTGAAACTTGCTAAAATCGGTTTACAACCTGCACATGCCATTAATGATTACTGTTGTTACGAGAAATTATTAGATAGATTATTTTTATGACATAAGTAATGGTTTCATCTGATTATATAATGTTATGTAAAAATATTTTTATATGACATTTGATAATTAAAAAATTAAAAAAAATTAAAATATTTATTTTTTCTTTCAACCATTTTATCTCTGAAAAAAAAAATTATCCACGCACCTATTAGTATTCTTAGAATCATTTTGATTAAACTGAAATTTTGACGGAAAATCTTTTTTAATTTGTAATCGGAATTGAGAAAGAAACAAAATTTTATTCTGTTATTTACTTATGTTAAAATCAAATCCCAAATTTTCGAAATCTCTAATTCCTAATTTATGTAAATTACTAAATATAAAATCTTTAGTTATTTCCTAACCCTAAATCTCAAATCGAACCCTTAATTTTTCTAATTTACCTAATATCTCGAATTTTTATTTTTCAATCTTTTATATCAAAGGGAAAATCAAAGTAAGGAGAATCATTTTGAAATGGAATAGGACAATGATAAGTGAAGATGAAAGGGAAGTAAAACGTTTTATTTGGACGAAAGATCCATATTTTGAGTTTTAATCATTGTGTTTTTAGTTTTTGTTTTTTTTTCATACTTTAAGATCTATAAATGAAAATAAAGAAAAAAAAAGAATTAAAATAAACTTTGATGATTCTCTAGAATTTAATGCAGAATAGTTGAAGGTTGGAGAAAACAGAATTTTTTGGATAATTTTTTTAATTTCTTAATCAACAATAACGTGTAAAAATAATCTTACATAGCAATATATAGTTAGATGGGATCATTACTTATATGGTGAGGATGGTCCATTTAATAATTTCTCCTATCCTTACTCATTATTTGATGTCTTATTCCTCATAATAATTTCTTCTCATTAAATGTTTTTGGAATTTATTAATTATTTGGGTATCATTTAATTTTTCCTTTTAAGTTAAAGTTAGATAAAATTTGAAATTTAGTTTTTATATTTAAAAAATTAAATTAAATTTTTTATTTAAAGTTTTAATTTCAACATTAATATTATTAGTAGTTTTCGTTAAAATTTGTTAATTTGATATGTTTCACATATATAATCAATAAGTGGTTGGGTGCAATAGTAAGACATATTGTACTCTCAAAGGGAAGACTCAGGTTTGAACCTCAAAACAATATTATTAGAAGAGACAGTCACGAATCTTGAACATGAATCATAAAATAAACATGAAGTATACAAAAAGAATTGCATTCATATGATGTTAATAATAATGATTGGACTAAAATTTTTACATAAATTTAAAATTTTAACTTTTAAAACATAGGGATTAAATAAATTCTAGATAAATATAAGAACAAATTTTGCAAAAGATGTGGAAAGATAGACCTACAGGGAGTAGGTGGGAGTTTATTTTGTGATATAATTTAAATTTTAGAATTAGGTATAGTGTCAAATAAAATGTTGAATGACATTGATAGTGTGTTTGGTGTAAAAATACTCTCGTATTATTAGAATTTTTATGTATTTATTTGTATTATTAAATTTTGGTGTGGCTAACGTAATAATCAGATGATGACACGTGGCATGTCACGTGTATTTCATGCTAACATAAAATGATTGGTTTTTAATAGTAGAAATAGATGAAATTATTAACAGAAAGACTATTTTGCTCTTTAATCTAACATGTAAAGACTAATTTGTTCAATTTTTGAATAGAGAAAACAAAATGCAATTCGACTCTTAATATAAAAACATTCATAATACTCTTACCGTGACTTTGGTTTTTAAAAAGCCTCTATCTTTTATCAATCAATCAATCAATAAACTTCGCCACATGTAATTTGATTATATTTAGATAAACTTCATCTAATAATTGGATTTAGGTGTAATTACTTGTAATTCACAATGATAGCATGTTTAGGTAACCATTATAATTGGTAGGTCTCATTGAATTAATTGTAATTAAGAGAATCCAATAACACTTTCCATTTTTTAAGGTAAGGGTGAGAATTTGAGTAATTACAAATGTAATTACACCTAAAACTATTTTTAAAAAAAAATTATATTATACTATAAAAATTACATGGTTGGCACTATGAGAGTGACAGATACTGAATCGAAGATGCCCCTCTCGGGTAGCGACGGTCGTGGCTAAGGATCGTCGCCTTCACGAACCGCCACAGACGAGTTGCAATTTCCATCTGGTCTTTTGGGGATACTTCATGATTTTTTGGCCTCTTCTTTTTTGGGTTGTTCGTTGGGCTTTACTTGTTGCTGTTTTTTATTTTTGTGAGCAATCTTTGCCAGTCTTTCGTCTCCGATCAAAGGAGTTACTTTCCTTTTTCCGTTTTTCTGGTTTGATTTACTTCTTGAGACTGTTTGTTGTTCCCAAGAGGTGACAAGATAGTTGTTTAATTTTCTCCAGTTTGCAGTAATAATACAAGGCTGGCTATTCTTTTAAAAAAAATCATATTATTTAAATCCTAAATTTTTTTAAAATTATGGCCAAAAGATTTATTATAAAAATTAATTTAAGTAACATCCAGAGATATAGGACCTGAAAGTTTTGACCTTGTAAGTAAGGGTTTGCCAGTGTTTTGGCTAATTGGTATACGCCAAAAGATGCGGTAAGAGGGTCCGTCAGATTTATTGTGAGTTGGGTTCGTCAGTTTGTTAGGCGAGTTAGGGTTAGCTAGTTGGTCTGACAAGTTGAGGTTCGCTAGTTGAGTTGTGAATTGAGGGTTCGCCAGTTGGTCTGACGAGCTGAGGTTCGTAATTTGAGTTGCTAACTAGGGGTTCACTATACAAAGTTGAGTTAGACTGAAATTAAGAAATAAAGATATTGTGAATCTAGGATACTTTCAGTGCACGTAACTCTTCTCCTAAGTCAAGTAGAGTATCCTAAGATTAGTAGGACACTTAGTGCCTATAATTACAACCCTTATTCCATGAAAAATTCTCTCATCGAATATTATGTTGTCAAGTCTCTGTTCTAAACCAAGTTTGTAGCAACCAAGGTAAGCTCTTATCCTATTAGGGTTGATTGTCCAAAAAGCTAGGTTCGCTCATATATTTGTATATTGTAACACCTTTAACCCATCTCCGTCGCCAGATTAAGGTTATGGAGCATTACCGATCAATACAAATATCTAATCTCATGATACAATAGTAATTCAACAATAATCATACATTCACATATATCAATATAATTCCATACATTTGGCTTGAAAACATATGTTAAATACTTTTAAAAATAACATAAACACCATCCAAGACTATTTTGAAAACAATTAAAAAAAACTTGATAAAAATTAGGAAATTATATGAAACAGGGCATACGGTTGTGTGCCAGCCCGTGTGCTCACCTGTGTACCCTGCATTGTATTTCAAAATAGCACACGACCGTGTGACTACCCATGTCACAGGTTGTGTGTGTCAAAATTCCTTGATAAACAAGACATACACCAAACATGAATTGCCTAACAAGCTACCATAATTTAACATGTGTTTTCATAACTAAAAACACCATTTACACTTCTAAGTTACATGAACTCTTATCAAATAAACATCCAACCAATATGCCCACCAAAGGCACCACAAATATATCAACCAATCTCAACAACATTCAAGTCTTACCTTGATAACATCTCATGTAAATTTACTTGCAAGTGCTGCACTTAACATATATGTCATACTCAAGTTCTACTAGTTTGAACCAAATATGCACAAAAAGCATAATAAACCTTACTATGTACAAATTTCACATCTCTTTCATTGTACCACAAAACAACTTCCTATACATTACATGAACCATTCAACCTCTCAATATTCTAGATCAAACCAAAGTCAACCATATCAAAATAATCATTCCAAATCATATCACATTTAAAACATTAATCATAACAAGTTTAGCCTAATTTAAGGCAAGCAAATTCACTTGATAACCTTATAATCCTAACACATGCAATTTATAACCATTAACTGATGTGACCATAAATATCGTTATGCCGAATAGATAGTGTGACGATACTTCCGACGAGATTCCAATCGACTGAGCTTTTCAATAATCTACAAGATAGAGGAAACAATTACGTAAGCATTTAATACTTAATAAATTCATATAAGAGAATTTTACTAAATAATATATTAAATTAAACAACCAAATCTACATTCCTCGTTTCTTATGCCAAACTTTCTTTCCTATACACATCACCTTGCAAGGTTAGTGAATATTGCATTACATAAATTCCAAGTAACTCATGGCAAATACATGATAAGTATTTATACTTTATATGTCATCATTTATGCAAACATATATGCATTACTCATTTTTTTCTCGTTGAATTCATATAACTAATAGCTAATAGTTAAACTTAGCATCAATAAAACATTACATGTATTAAGAAATACATTCCAAGCATATTTCATCCGTCATATGATAAATGCTCATTCTTTTCATTTCATATATGCATACTCATATTTCCCTATCATATGAACATTAATAACATTAATGTTTTTACACATGTCTTTCCATTAACCCTTACTTATTCATTTAAATCATATGGCAATAAATAGTAAATAGACATGACATCCATAAAACATAACATATATTAAGAAATGGGTTCCATGAATAATTCATCCATCACATGATAATTTATCATCCATTTATATTTCATATATGCTTACTCGTCTTTCCATATCATATAGACATTAAGTCTTTCAATATACCTTTCCATTGATCTTTTCTTACCCGTTGAACTTAAGAAAATAGCATCGACACAAAACTTGTTAGGCTCAAAACCTGATAGTATATACCGGCACGAAGCCTACTAGGCACAAAGCCCAAATACACCGGCACAAAGCCTACTAGGTACAAAGCCCGAACATTTAGATGTAATTGTACCAATCCACATAGGATGATACCATTCAACAAGTGACCACCACATATACCAAATATATATAATTCAACAATGAATAATACAAAATGAATTTATAATTTGTACATAGTAATGAAACGAACTTACCTATTTACATGATTAACAATTTCTCGTTTCATGGTTCAACCATTTAACAATAGATGACTATGAGTAATTCTTGATCTATTCTATAATCATACATGTATATGTATATATATTTTTTCATAATTTTCCATCCAATGGGATTATCCAATTACACATATAAGAATACAATTAAATATCAAATAACAATACTCGAATAAATCGACAATTACATGAATACATCATTCCATAATTTAAATCCTTTGCATTGTTCATCTATATTAAATATCTATGATTGGATATAAATTTAATTAATAACATAACTACTTAAATAATTAAAGTTTGAGTTTTAAGGACTACGAACTTACCTTGATTACTAAAGTTGTAAAACGAAGTTGACGACTATTCCACGACTTTAGCTATTCTTCGGTCTACTTGCGGTTGACTCTTTTCTTACTATAAAATATAATTTAACTAAATTAACATCCATCATAGAATTCAATTATTCCATTTTATTCCTATTTCATAATTGTTACAAAATTACGGATTTGCCCTTAACACTTTAAACTTTTAACAATTTAATTCTTACATTCTCACTTGAATTTACTAATTTCCCCAATTATTTTGACAAAACTGAATGTTTCCCTTAACTTTAACAACCCACATTCTTACTTATTTTACTAAATTCACATAAATTTCACTAGTTCAAGTAATTCAACATTTTACTTAAGTTTACCACAATTTAATTAACCATTCATAATCAACAATCACATGGGTTCTCAATCTAACATAATCAACAATCACATGGGTTCTCAATCTAACTCATGAATCCTTAAAAATATTAGAATTTTATTCATGAAAATTCCCATATCTTTAACCATTTCACAATCTAATTCTCAACATAAATAGATTAAAACATAATAAGCTTAAAAACACAAGAATTATTAAAAATAAACTCAATAATACTTACATGCAAGAGCTTTAATTCACAAAATAGCTTGAAACTTCCTTCTTCTAATTTCAATGGTGAATTTCGGTGAAGGGAAGAAAGGAAAGAGATGAAATTTTCTTTTCTTTTGTTTTATATTTTCTTTCCTTTTGTCTGTTATTCATTACTTATTAAAGTCGATAACACTTTAATTCCACCAAACACCACTAACTCACAATATGGTAATTTTGACATGCAAAACCAGTCATTTTCTTATTTATACTATTAAGTTCCTTTAACATTAACCACAATCTTTTGCACCTTTTTTAAATTAGTCTTTTTTACTCAATTAATAATTTAAACATTAAAATTTATTTTCCAAAATCTAATACACCTGTATAATCATTTCGTAAATATTTAATAAACACATTTACAGACTCGATTTATAGAAACGAGATCTCGATACATCTATTTCTAGAACCACTTGACTTTAGGGATTTCGCATAAATTTAATTTTTCGTTCAAAAAACATAAATTGTCAAATTCAAAAATTATTTTAATGCTATACTCGACTCGTAAATATTAAATTATAATATTTACTAACTCACTTGTCGGATTTGTGGTCTTGAAATCATTGTTTCCGACACCGTTGAAATTCGGATTGTTACAACCCTTTCCCCCTACGAAAATTTCATCCTCGAAATTTCTCAGTTGGTAGAAGTTATTCAGATCAAGTTTTCCTTTCTCAGCCTTAAAGATAGTCCATATACCCCAAATCAAAACTCATACTCGGTCATAATATTTCAACAATCCTCGTTACTATACTTAGACTCGTTCACATCAGATATATTGTGTATATTTTGTTCATTTGGTAATTTGCGTGTGTTATGTATGTTGCAAACTAGTCAGACCATCTACCAATAAGGATAAAGCAAAGCAAAACTCATTTAATTCTCAACTTTATCGGTGAGTGTTCAGAGATCACCATATGTGTGTTAACTACGATGTTTTTAGTATGAGTGTTCAAAGTTCGTTACTTGTGTAACACCCTCCACCCAATCCAATTTGTCGGGTCTAGATCTTGGGTGTTACCACACAGAACACATAACCTATATCATAAAACTTTGGCAAACAACTCCAAATTACAAACAATCCTAGTTTAAATTACAATTTCAGGACTAAATTTCAACAATCAACAAGGTAATTAAATAAGTATAATTACACAAAATAAATTGTTTTTAACATAATTATTCAATAGATACAAGCTCATTATAATAAACTTCTACATAACAACTCGACAATAGCATTGTATGCATAATAATTCAATGTGCCACCTTCTTGGCGAAGTCCTAGCCTTGTCCCTCCAAGTACAAACCTTAGTCGTGAGACCTAAAATATAAAAACAACATGAATAAGTTCACAAGAAGCTAGTGAGATAAAACACAGATTACCTTAGCTGATACTTGTACATAACAACTGATCATTCATTATAACGAACTCCTCTTTTTTTCGATCTCATGGTTCTGCTTCGGGCTAATACCATCCAAACTTAGACTTATTCAATCCCACTAATTACCATACCTTAGTTTAAACCCATTCCCTTAATCTGGTAATGACTTCAAACTTTCCAGGATATTCATCCAACACATTTATTCATAAATCTATACTAGTACCTTTTGAACAACCGATGCATCCAAACCATCATATCATACGAAGACTTAACTTAAGCTCACATTCACCATTACTATTCATTAGCGAACACAAATACAATTAGCGAGTTCTCATAACTTACCTATCATCAGATTGCCCAACCAATCCTAATCTAACTCCTTTGTAATATTTGCTTATATTGATAGAACTTGGTCTAAACCATTTCAATGAAATACCCTTAATACCCAACATAACAGAGAGTTAATACAATTTCAAATCACTCTAGGGTTAGATAGAGTAAATTAAAAAGGACATATACTTTCATCATATGGTTAGGTTCTCCCTTTCGCTTGAACCTTCGTTTCAAATTTATACCAACACATCAAAGTATCACTTCAGTATATTAACTTCAATCATATCTTAACCTTATCCAATGCATACCACAGTTGATAAATGCCTTATCACACTAATTTTTACTAAGCATGTTAAAGAATCATATTGAATACATCATAAAGATTCATACGGAACACGCTACAAAAGCATTCCATTCAAAATATGCTGCAAAGGCATTCCCTTCAGAATATGCCATAAAGGTATTTCATTCAGAATACATCATGAAGACATTTCATTCAGAATACACCACACAAGAAATCATATAGAATACGACACAAAGGCGGTTCATTCAAAGTACGTCACAAAGGCTAACAGGATACCATCTAAGCACCCCAAGACTCTCATGTTTACGATAAGGATTTGCCTAAACTCACATTGCATGAGGTTTGCTCATCATCGCCCTAGGATACGTTGAGAACCCCATTAGATAAATGTCGTTCAATAGTTCATTTTCAGAGTGTGTCATGGCCATGGACTTTTCCTTCATAATTTCATACCAAAGTTAGTTTTTACTATCTCAACGGACTTCATCAGTTACCACCATAGTAACCCGACTCGACTTACAAACTCTTCAAACACAGACACATCCTAGACCCAACATCTCATATTACTTATCAAACATCTAATAGAACTCACGTTCAAATAGACTAACTTATTTACCTAATCATAATTTAACACCTATTTCTTCACGTATTTGGACTCACCAGATCTCATATACAATATACACACCATTTTCTGGAATCATGCATATACTCAAGCAATTCTAACATGACTTCATTCCTATAGTCGTATAAGTATCATATTCATACTATACTCTCCATGATTTCCAATACATGGTTTGATCAATTTCATGTAGATATAATTCAGTATAAACAGTATACATGCAAGAGTCATAGTAATAGCTCATTTGTAACACTCGAAACCCGAAAACTGTCACTGGCTAGGGCCCCGATGTCACTCTATTCATCAATCACTGTTCTTCTTTTTAAATCATGTCATTTAATCGCATATTATCAAAGAAATATAACCATTACATCAGAAATTAACAATTAGTTATAATCACTATTCAACAAGGGCAAAAAAGTTATTTCTAAAATTTTTGGAGACTTTTACCGGTACTTATTGGACAAGTATCGTTAGTTGTCAAGTTAGCAACTAGTTTAGGAATAGTGTAGTTTTCTACTGATACAAGTGTCAGTTCTATCGAAACAAGTCTCTCTTCTGCCGATACAAATCTTACTACTACCGACACCAAAAACTCCAAAGAGCTAAGAAGTCTAACGCTACAATTTCTACCGATACAAGTATCCCAATTACCGATACCTTAGTAAGCAGAACTACCGATACAATGCAAGTCAGAATATAACCTCTCTCCTATCTTGTACTTCTATCGATACATGTATGGGATCTACCAAAACAAGTATACAGAATTCAAATAATCATACATAAACTCAAGTTTATCAACCATTCATCATTTCATAACCTCATAATTCTTACTGAACACAATCAAGCCATTTAACACAATATGATCATTTTTAAGAAAATTATGATTTTACCCCTAACCTTTTACTTTTATTCAATTTAGTCCTTAAAGCATAAAACATGCAAATTAACCATTTTCTATTCAAACAACCATAACCGAACATCGAAGGAGGTATTCCTCACACTCTCCAAACAACTATTTCATTCCAATCACATTGTAATTTCACCATTTTTGCATTTTAGTCCTTAAACCCTAATTTCATCCAAAATTACTTTACAAAATCAATGAATCTATTCACCAAGCATACAAATTTATCCATATCTTTCAAGAACAAGCATATTCAACAATGGCAAGTTTTATAACATTTGAAAAATTCACAAATTAGTCCTTATATTAGCTAGATTAAGCTAACACGGACTCAAAAACATAAAAATTACTAAAAAAGGGCATCGTTTGCTTACCCAAATTAAGGCTTAAAGATTTGAACTCCAAACCCTAGTTTCGTAGTTCTAGTCGTGGAAGAAGATGAAAAAGATGAGAGTTTCATCTTTTCTTATTAATTTTCACTTAAATACTTAATGGCAAAAATGGTAAATTTTAATATTTTCTTAATTAACTTTGTTAATCACTTGTTTAGCTTTAATTAATCATATTTACTTCTAATATTTCCCATGATAAAGCATCCACTAAAATATTTTAGGGTAATTTGACTATTTAGTCCTTCTACCTTATCAACTCTACTTTTGTACCTTTTACGATTCAGTCCTTTCTACTCAACTCACTATCTAGACATTAAAATTTCTTATCCAAATTTTTAATGCAATGCTAATGACATCATAAATATTAAAATAAATTAATTTTTAGCTCGACTCGTCAGAGTTGTTATCCCGAAACCACTATTTTCGACACCACTGAAAATCGAGCTGTTACATCAACTGACTATCACCTACATCAGCTCGAACACCAAATCCAATCGCCCAAAATGAAAGTAAATGAATTGAAAGATTTGCTTTGGAAAGCTGCCAGAGCAAGCACTCCAAGATTTTTTTAGGATACCATCGTTTAATTGAATAAAACTAATCAACATGATTATGATTGGTTGAAGTGAAAGAACCCTGCTCACTGGTCAATGTCCCACTTCTCATTTAAGAGCCAGTCTAACATGTTGGTGAATTATCTTTGTGAATGCTTTAACAAGGTAAGCCCCTATTTATTTTCTATATGCAGTTCATTAAGGAGCAAATTTCATAATCATTTATGTTACTGGTATGTGATATTGGAATTAAGAGGGAAGCCCATTTTGACCATGATGGAAATAATTAGGACTAAGATTATGCTGCTAATTGTCAAGAAGAAAGAAGAAGCTAAAAAAATTAAAGGAAACTTGTGTCCCAAAATCAAGAAAAACTTATTTGTAGTGTGTGGTGTATAAATATGATTCAGGTAATTGGAGTTTGTCTCACTAGGTTCTCATGAACTTACCTCTATGTATTATATTACAGGAAAGCTGATTTGGGTCTACACCAAGAGAGATGACGCCAAGGCTATGCCAAGAAGTGGCAAGGCGAGCCATTATATATACAAATCAAGTTGGTATCACAAAGTAGTCAGTAGCATTACCTAAGATTTACACATTAAAATAATGTAATTAAGTTATGAGATTTGCTTGTACTCCCGTGTAATTGAAATTCCTTGTACAATGATTGTAATTACCTACTGTATGTATTCATTGTAATTTTGTTGGAAGGTTATTTTAATTAAGTTGTAATAGTTGCAAATTTGTAGGAGTAAATTAAGTGTAAGTTTGTAATAGTGCTATAACACACGAGATCTGAATCCGGCGAATCGGATTAGGTTTAAGGCGTTACATGTTTGGAGTTGAAAATGCAATTTTTGGTGATGTTGGATTTGGATTCCATTGTTGTTTCAGCTAAACTGCTTGCTTCATATTAGGCTATCGCTTAGTCGACTACTGAGTGATAATGGGTCACACTTGCTCTATTTTATGGATTCTTAATGAACTTCATTGATGGTATTGGAAAATAACTACAACTCTTATCTAATCAATTTCATTAGAGAAAATGTAAAGAATTTAATCTAAAACCCAAAACTAAATAACAGCACCATAAGTTGGTTTTCCATTTCAACAACCCCAATACCAACAATCACATAAGTTGGTTTTCCATTTCAACAACAATACTAGCTATCACATAAGTTGGTTTTTCATTTAAACAACAACAATAATATTACAAATAACAACACCAAACATCATGTTTTTCTCACCCTCCTCCTTCTATCCTCCAATGTCTTCACTTTTTACAAAAGACCAAACAACACGATTTGTCAATGGTGGATCAAACTAGGCAAAAAACGACATGGATTTTGAAACTCATTCCCATACTTCTTACAACCTAAAAATCTCCTACATGGGTTGTCATTGGACAAAAAAGTCTTTAAATTGGTTGAGTTTCCACAATAGCACACTGTAATCACGTTCGACATCTCCATTTCTCCTATTCTTCTTCTTCTTCTTCTTCTTCTTCTTCTTCTTCCTTTTCTCTTCTTCTTCTTCTACTACCCAACTAAGGTTCTTAAATGGGACTGTTTAAATGACAGCAAACCCTCCAACGTGACCGATTAAATGACAGCAAGAACTCTAACGTTGTCGATTAAATGACATGTCACTTTTAAAACGTAATGAAAAATAATTACTAAGATTGATTTATTTCATTTTAAAAATTGAGTGACTGTTCTATTACTAAAATCAAAATTAAATAAATATTAATATAGTTTACCCTTAAAGTAACAATGGATATAGTTTACTCGAAAATTATTTTAGTACGGAGGCTGAACTGTTTTTGGTGCATGGATTTCTCAATCAAATGGGAATTTCCCTTAATTTGGCATTGGCAGCCCAATGATCCAACGTAAGATGTCACCTTTTAAAACCACTTATGGAAAGTTATAATTTTGATTGCCTTTTCTATGGAAAAAAAAAATGATTTCAACAATTAATGTGGGGGCGAATTCAAATTTCTCATTTAGCCAAAATGTGAATCAGCACAAAACTACAGGTAAAATGTATTAATATCATTACTCAAAGTCTGAATTAATGCAATTTATTACCTATTTTGTTCAAAAATACAAATCAAATTTGATTTTGAGATACATTAACTTATTTCTCAATTTTGACTTATATATAAATTTGGTTGAGTCTTAGTTTGATTGACATATGTATTGTTATCAATATAAAATAATGTGTGTTTGATTACGCTAAAACATATTATTTTTTGTTTATAAATTGAAGAAAGAATATGAATAATTCTAAATATTATTTAAAAGATACTAGATGATATAACATATTCACCATACAAATGAAAAATATATATTTATTAAAAAATAATACATTTAAACTTTTATTTAAATGAAAAAATTAAAAATTTTAAAATTTTATTATAAATTTATTAATTTAATATAAAATATAAAAAAATAGGAATACTCTAACAATAAAATCATTAGAATTGGAATTTTTTTTAAAAAATCAAATTATCAAAGTTTTCCAGAGTTAATGTAATTTTTTTTAACAATCTTATTATATCTTTTCTTTTTGATAAAATGCTTAAAACTATTCATAATCTTTTTCAATCCATAAATATGAAGATAACGCTCTTTAGCGTACTCGAGTCCACGTCCTTTTATACAGACAATAATATTTATGCCAATCGAACTTAAAACCCGTTTAAATGAACGATGCGTTTAAATGCGATTAGTATAAAAACAGAGACGATAATAAAATTAAATATTGTATCAATATTGTACCGCAAAATAAAAAAAAAAACTAAATATACCTTATTAAATATAAATACTCATCCAAAAGGCTACTAAAATTCAATCAGTTTGGTATGGTAAGCTTTCATTTCTCAATTTTGGTAAAATAGATTAATATAGAAATGTGGCATTAATGATAGAACGTGGTAATTGTTGTTATATATTTTTTTTAAAAATTGTTCTTATATTCTTAAATGCAATTAGGTGGGTCTCCCTACATTTTGGCTGTACAAAAATCATATTCTACTTTATTATTTTATTGAGCCAAATTTTTTTTAATATACTGATGTGATTATATGATAGTATTTATTAATATTTTTTTTAATCTTTTGATAATGTACACACACCTTGCACACATAAGTGCTAGAACTCGGATCTCTTAGATGAATAACATTTTCTTTTTCACTGGAACCACTCGTTGGATTCACTCAACCAAAATTTAAATGAATAGACCGTCAAAATAATAATCAAACTTTCATTTATTGATAGGGATGCTTGATTCAAACAATAAAGATTATTTTTATGTAATAGAATAATGTGTTTATTCACCTTCCACGTAGTGGACGAAAGTAGAAAATTATTTTAAAGGGTCAAAATTAAATTTTAAATTTTAAATTTTATTATGGTAAAAATGCAATCTTACCATTTGAATAGTTTATTTTTTTTATAATTTTAAAAAATTAAATCAAAATTTTATCATTTTTAAAAAGGTTAAAGTGTAATTTCACTTTTACTAATTTAAAAAAATATAAAAACTTAAATAAAAAAATTTTCATTTTATAGAGAACTGATAGAGACTACGCCCCTACTTTCAAACTTTTTCTTCTTGATTGTTTCACTTCAGGAGCGACGCTAGAGGAGTAAGCAACGATACAAAGAACCAACATGGACAAATATCAATTCTTTTTTAATTTTTTTGTATATTTATAAAATAATTAATTGTTAATGTGGCAGTTCATGTGTATGCCACATTTCTATCTATTTTGAGGAAAATTTGACAAACAATGTAGTTTAAGGGCTAAAAGCAGCGAAAATTTAAATGGAGGGTTAAAATGTTTTTTTTAAGTTGGAGGATCAAATAAATCATTATGCCTTTTATAAATTAGTATGATGGAATATTCACATTTTAACTCTCAAATTTTTTTTTTATTTCTATCTCAGAAAAATCCGTGAATGTCCTTGAAAGGTCTTTCTATTATAGGAACTGGATCTCTCTTTACTATTAAATGAATCAATTTAGATCCTATACTATTAAAAAGAATCGAATGGGACTACATTAGAAAAAAAAGTTAATATTTACCGTTTAAAAAAAATTATAATATCTAATGCAGTTATTATTTTTAAAGTTTTTATAGTTCTGTAAATTAAATCTTTAGTCAAATCACATTAAAATTGATGAAAAAGTTAATGTTAGTTGACTTTGTTGACAAAAAATATTTTTAAAATTTTTAAAATTATTAAATTATAAAAAGTATAAAAATATAAAATTTATATATTTTTAAAAAAATTAATTAATTGCTAATGTGGCATTCACGTGCATTACATATTAGCTATGTTAACAAATGTTAATTTTTCTACCTAGGGGAAAAATTATTTTATAAACCCTTCTTACCACATTATCCATGATCCATTTTTAATTATTTAATGATATTTAAAAAAAAATTCATGTCATTGATACATAATTTTAATAATTATTTTATCATGAACCCGAACTCAAACCCAAAACCCTGAATCATGAACTTTGGGTTTAGGGTTCAAAATTTTGGATTATGAGTTCAAGGTTCAAGGTTGGAGGTTTGGATTCGAGATTTAAAATTGAATTTTCAAGGTAAAAAATTTATCAAAATTATGTATTAAACATGAAAAAAAATTTGTTTAAATGTCATTAAATAATTGGAAATGGACCATGGATGATGTGGTGGGAAGGGTCCATAAAATAATTTCTCTAGTTTAGAGGATTTGACAAATAATGTAAGTTTAAGGATTAAAAAAACTGGAAAAATTAAATAAAAGGCCAAAATGATTTTTTTTGATAAAGTTGAAGGGCTGAATAAGTCATTATGGCTTAATGGAGTTGTGAACTTTCAACCAATATTATTGAACCGGACCATCTGGATCAATATATTGATTCGAAAAGTGATTTTAATTTGATTTGATTGAAAACTAATATAGATTAATTAAACGGAGTCAACCAAATTTTTAATATTTTTAATTAAATGTACTGGATCTATCACCAACCAATTCAATGACAGATCTAGTTTAAAAAATACTGCAGGAAATTATAAAATTGTCACCCAAATAAAACGATGGGAATGGGTTTGGTTTTTGTCTTCGGTACCAAACAAAATTACATGACGTCTCAGTACCGATAAATTTTGGCATTTTCTTCTTTCTTAAACCTCAATTACATTCCTGCTTCATTTCCACCATTCTTTTGCATGGTTCGTCTTTAGTGCATTTATATATTTTACGTGATTTTAGTTGCTTTTTTCCTTTTTTTTCCATGAATGCTATATCTCCAATGGGGTTTACCAACTATTTTTATTTTATATTAATTAATTTCTTTGGGTTTTTTCCCTACCTTCTTCTTTGACAATTTTATATATATAAGTTTTCCAACACGATTCCTTCTTTTACCAAGTTGGAAAAACACCATGTGGAACTCATCAGTCTTTTTTTTTGTATTTAATGCTGTCATCAATGGTGGGACGTATTCACATTCATCATCATGTTTGCGGACGATCCGCTGACACTTTCTGTCATTTTACACTAACTTCATGAGGGCCATCACATTGAACACGATGACAGTTTGAAGCTTGCAGTTTATGAGGTACTTGACAATCTTTAAAAAAAACCCCAAAAAATCCGAGTTGACTTTTGATGTTTTATATTTATGGATTATATAGATTCCGCCATTAACATAGTGATATGTTGGTTTTCTGTTTGTTTTTATTACAGGGCATGTATTGATTGGAACCAGCATCTGAAAAGAGTGTTTTTTTGTGTTGTTTAACGCTTTTTTTGAGTGAATATGTCTTCAGCTACTTGGATTACTTCCAATTCATGTTCAAGCTCTGTGATTTTATCTTCCAAGGAGACATCGATTCCTGTCGTGATCCAATGGTTGAGATTCATTTTCCTATCTCCATGTCCTCAGAGAGCTTTGTTTTCAGCCGTTGATCTACTGTTCTTGTTTACCCTCTTATGCTTTGCGCTTCACAAGCTCTATTCTAGATCATCAGGCAACATCCATGGCAACTCAGACATCAACAAGCCACTCATAAGATGCAATAGAGCCCTTACCAGGACCACTATATGGTTCAAACTATCCTTGATTGTAACGCTTGTACTGGCATTTTCTTACACTATTACATGCATTATGGCATTTAATAGTTATAACCAGGATCCAAGGAAACAGTTTGATGGGATGTTTTGGTTAGTTCAAGCTGGAACTCATGTGGTGATTGCTATGTTAATCATTCATGAAAAGAGAATTGAGGCTATTAATCACCCTTTTTCGCTCCGAGTTTATTGGATTGCGAATTTTATCATCATTTCCTTGTTTACAGCTTCTGATATCATTCGTATTGGAACAAATCAGGGTCAGTATTTCAGGTTGGATGATATAGTTTCCCTTGGTTCTTTTCCTTTATCAGTTCTTCTTGTTGTTGTTGCTATTAGAGGCTCAACAGGTATAACAGTGAGTGGCGAACTCGGACCGGTAATGGAAGAAGAAGAAACCAAGTTGTGTGAACCTCTTTTGAGCAAATCCAACATTACTGCCTTTGCTTCAGCTTCTATAGTATCAAAGGCGTTTTGGCTCTGGTTGAATCCTCTGTTGAAAAAAGGCTATGAGTCCCCTCTCAAAATGGATGATGTTCCAAATCTTTCACCCGAACATAGGGCTGAGAAGATGTTGAAGCTTTTCGAAGTAAATTGGCCTAAACCGGAGGAAAAATCAAAGCACCCTGTTCGAACTACGTTGCTACGATGCTTTTGGAAGGAACTTGCTTTCACTGCATTCCTTGCAATCATGCGGCTTTGCGTCATGTATGTCGGTCCGCTTCTGATCCAAAGTTTTGTTGATTACACTGCAGGGAAAAGAAGTTCTCCTTATGAAGGATATTACCTTATATTGATTCTCCTTGCTGCTAAGTTTGTTGAAGTGTTGAGCTGTCACCAATTTAATTTCAACTCTCAGAAACTCGGGATGCTCATTCGCTGCACTCTTATCACTTCGTTATACAAGAAAGGTTTACGGTTAACCTGCTCTGCTCGTCAAGCTCATGGGGTCGGACAGATTGTGAATTACATGGCTGTAGATGCACAACAGCTATCGGATATGATATTACAGCTTCATTCTATTTGGTTGACTCCTTTGCAGGTTTGTGTTGCCTTGGTGCTCTTGTACATGTACCTCGGTGCCGCTATGGTGACATCCTTTCTTGGACTTCTTGGTGTTTTTATATTTGTGGGAATGCAAAGTAGAAGGAACAATTGTAATCAATTCAATGTCATGAAGAATCGTGACTTGCGAATGAAGGCAACTAACCAGATGCTTAACTACATGCGGGTTATCAAGTTCCAATCATGGGAAGAACACTTCAATAAAAGAATCCAATCTTTCCGTGAAACCGAGTTTGGATGGTTAAGCAAATTCCTGTATTCTATCTCTAGCCATGTGATAGTAATGTGGTCAACGCCGTTACTGATATCGACCCTAACGTTCGGGACTGCACTTTTATTGGGAGTAAGACTTGATGCAGGGCTAGTGTTCACAGCAACAACTATCTTTAAGATCTTGCAAGAGCCCATCAGGTCATTCCCACAGTCCATGATCTCACTTTCACAAGCTGTGATATCATTAGAGAGGTTAGATAGCTTCATGATGAGCAAGGAATTGGTCAATTCATCGGTGGAGAGACAGGAGGGTTGTGATGATAGAGTTGCAGTGGAAATTAAAAACGGGGTGTTTAGCTGGGATGATGAAAAGGGAGAACAGGTTTTGAAAAATATAAATTTAGAGATCAAGAAAGGGGAACTCGCCACCATCGTTGGGACTGTTGGATCCGGGAAGTCTTCTCTCCTGGCTTCGGTTCTTGGTGAGATGCACAAAATATCAGGAAAGGTAACACATTATTGGTTAAAATGCTTGCATTCCATGCTAGTTGGTTGTTCGGCATAATGATGCAATAATGGATTGAATGACAGGTTAAGCTTTGTGGGACGACGGCATACGTAGCTCAGTCATCTTGGATTCAGAATGGGACGATTGAAGACAATATTCTATTCGGTTTGCCGATGAACCGGGAGAAATATAGGGAAGTTATTAGGGCTTGTTGTTTAGAGAAAGACTTGGAAATGATGGAGTTTGGTGATCAGACAGAAATAGGAGAACGCGGAATTAACCTCAGCGGCGGCCAGAAGCAACGGGTACAACTAGCCAGAGCTGTTTACCAAGATTGTGACATCTACCTTCTCGATGACATCTTTAGCGCTGTTGATGCTCATACAGGGTCAGACATATTTAAGGTGACATTGATGTCTGATTATTGCAAGTTCTGTTATTGTTTGAAAAGAAATGATTCATCGTTTTGGTCTTAAAAGGAGCCAAAACGATAGATCAACATGATGAATCTCAAGTTTATTGCTTCTGTTTTATATGCAGGACTGTGTGAGAGGAGTTCTCAAAGAGAAGACTATTTTGCTTGTAACCCATCAAGTGGACTTCTTGCATAATGTTGATCATATCTTGGTAAGTAGGCTTGTATGATCCATTTCGTGGAATAGACACAAGCACATACGTGCATGAAATTCATGTTTCTAAAAGAATTCATCGTGTAAATTGCAGGTGATGCGAGATGGGATGATAGTACAATCGGGGAAGTATAATGATTTACTAGACTCGCACATGGATTTTGAAGCACTTGTAGCTGCACATGAATCGTCTATGGAACTTGTAGAAGAAGCAGGCAACACCATGCATGGTGAGAATGCCCCCAGAACATCAAAATCAGCTCAGGATGCTTCTAACATCAGGGAAGTAAACGGTGACCATAAGTCCCAAGACGCCCTGAAATCTGATAAGGGAGATTCTAGGCTAATCAAAGATGAGGAAAGGGAAACCGGTAAAGTCAGCTTGCATGTGTATAAAATGTACTGCACTGAAGCTTTTGGTTGGTGGGGTGTAGCAGCTGCGTTATTATTATCTCTGTTATGGCAAGCTTCTCTAATGGCCAGTGATTATTGGCTGTCATATGAAACTTCAGCTGAACGTGCTCTTCCGTTCGACCCTTTGCTATTCATTTCTGTTTATGCTATCATAGCAGTCATATCGGTGGTGTTGGTAACGTTTAGAGCCTATTTCATTACGCATATGGGACTCAAGACAGCCCAGATATTTTTCAGGCAAATTCTTCAAAGCATATTGCACGCCCCTATGTCCTTTTTTGATACCACACCTTCAGGAAGAATTTTAAGTCGGGTAATGAACTATGCTACTTTCTCATCACGGCTAATTCCCGCCCAAAATTGGGAGTCTTGTTTTCCAAGAAACAAATGATCAAAGTGGCTTGGTGTCTAAGGACTGACAGATTCCTTCTATTTTTGATCCACAGGCGTCGACTGATCAGTCCAATGTCGATATATTCATTCCATTCATTATGGGGGTTACCATTGCTATGTACATTACACTGCTAAGTATCTTCATAATCACATGTCAATATGCTTGGCCAACAATATTCTTGATAATTCCACTTGGTTGGCTGAATTTCTGGTATCGGGTACGGTTCTCTCGTTTCAATTCACTTTCGGCATTTGCTATTTCGTTTCCGTGTAAGATACAAATCAAGTAGGAAGTCCATATGATTTGAATTGCAGGGATACTACCTGGCATCATCGCGCGAATTAACCCGCCTCGACTCGATCACTAAAGCTCCTATCATCCATCACTTCTCGGAAAGCATCTCCGGAGTTATGACAATTCGCGCATTCGGAAAGGAGGACAGGTTTTGTCAGGAAAACGCTAACCGAGTTAATTCCAGTTTATGCATGGATTTCCACAACAACGGATCCAACGAGTGGTTGGGATTCCGTTTGGAATTTATTGGTAGTGTAGTTCTTTGCTTATCTACCATGTTTATGATCCTTTTACCTAGCAGCATTGTCAGGCCAGGTAAACTGTATGCTGCAATCACAGTTCCACAAACCAATCTTTATGATTTTCATGTATAAACACAAATGGTGGTACTGGTATCAGATAAACAATACTTATTTTGCCTAATGCAGAAAATGTGGGGTTATCTCTCTCATATGGATTGTCCCTCAATGGTGTGTTGTTCACGTCCATATATTTCAGTTGTTACGTGGAAAATAGGATGGTTTCAGTTGAAAGAATAAAGCAATTTTCGAGTATTCAACCTGAAGCAGCATGGCATAACAAAAACCATCTTCCGCCTCCAAATTGGCCCGCCCATGGCAATGTTGAGCTCAAAGACCTTCAGGTTCGATACCGTCCAACCACACCTCTTGTACTTAAAGGCATTACTCTGAGCATCAAAGGTGGTGAAAAAATCGGTGTTGTTGGTCGGACCGGAAGTGGGAAGTCGACTTTAATCCAAGTTTTCTTCAGACTGGTTGAGCCAACTGCTGGGAAAATAATCATTGACGGTATAGATATCTGCATGCTAGGACTACATGATCTCCGATCACGGTTCGGGATCATCCCTCAGGAACCTGTCCTTTTTGAAGGATCTGTAAGAAGCAACATTGATCCCGCAGGACAGTTTTCAGATGAAGAGATATGGAAGGTAACCATGTTATTATATCCCATAATGAGAACATGAACTCATTGTTTGCACTCACTGGAAATTTCTGAATTTTTTGCAGTGTCTTGAGCGCTGCCAACTTAAAGATGTGGTGGCTTCGAAACCCGATAAACTTGATTCTTTAGGTAAGTGACTTTAACATGTTCCACTATCTGAAATGGTGACTGAGCATTACCTATAAATCCTTCAAAATTTTCAGTGGTTGATAATGGCGACAATTGGAGCATGGGGCAAAGACAACTTCTGTGTTTGGGAAGAGTTATGCTTAAACGTAGCCGGCTTTTGTTTATGGACGAAGCGACAGCATCCGTCGATTCACAAACTGATTCCATAATCCAAAAGATCATCAGAGAAGATTTTGCAGCCTGCACCATTATCAGCATTGCTCACAGAATACCCACAGTCATGGACTGTGATCGAGTTTTAGTCGTCGATGCAGGTGCATGCTTCTTTCTTACTTTACTCAAACTTGGCATATCATATACGGATAGATGTCCTACATGATTTTTCATATATTTAAAGAATCATACTCTCATTGATAACAGGAAAGGCAAATGAATTTGAAAAACCATCACGGTTGCTCGAGACGCCAACACTCTTTGCAGCACTGGTTCAAGAATATGCCAACCGCTCTTCCGGACTATGAAACCGTATCTTCTTTCGGGTGGATTTCCATCCACTGTCAAGATTGCAAAAAAGTTCAAAAAGAAATGAATGTGCTGAATTTAACAGGATTTGAATCCATCTGAAAATAATACTGTATTCTTGAACTTAGAATTGTTCAAAAGGGTTATGCTTTTGGTTTTTCCCAGTTTTATTCAGAAATGAACATTGTAGTAAGATTCATTTACAAATGAACTGTAATAAAAAAGGGTTTAATCTAGATTTACAGAACTTGGTATAATCAGACCCCAACAAATGCCCGACACTGGGATTCCCAGTGCTCCTTTGCTAGTCGAACTCTCTCGGCTCTTTCCATTTGAAGCCGCTGCTCCCAGTATTCACGACAACTGTTCCAAAAACAAATACATGATAATGGTAAGAACATATCGGTACACATTCATTCATTCAAATGGAAAGAGGAAGACCTATTAGGATCATACCTTCTCCTTAACAATATACTAAGCTCATCCAAATGTACAAAACCTTCATAAACTCCTGCCTGTAATTCCGAAAACAACAACACAAAACGAAGAATATTATGCTACTTTCATAAGAGTAGAAGTTTATTATCCGACCTAGACACTCACCTTTCGACATAAGGGACACTTTTCTTTTGGCTCAGCTGCTTTCAGTCCATTAACAATGCTAACTGATGCAGCCGAGCAAGCACACATGTAGCAGAATATATGCCCACAAGTGAGGGATACTGGATCAAATACTGTGTCCTGTTGCATATAAAAAAACAAACTTATATCAGTGAACCCTTAGTAGCAGCTGAACTAATGGATAGCACTTTCAGACCTGAAAAACTTGCAACTTACCAAGCATATAGAACAAGTCAAGTCAATATCAAGCTTGACAGAATCAAAGAGTTCACAAGAAAGGAACGGTTTCCCATCATTAAATGTGAGGTAACATCCTTCAAACGATGCAGGGGTCATCCCTGATTTCACCTTGGTTTCCCTCAAATTAAAATGGAAAGCCATAAGCTCGCATAGCCACGGCGATTGAAGGATTTCAATGTGCATACTTTGTGCTTGTGACTTGAAAGCTTGCCCTTGTTTGGAGAAATGGACCTTATCGTATTTTTTCAGTATTTTACGAATCGCCACAGCATTAATCAATGCATAGTTAACCAGGTCCTTCCCTTCTTGAATCAAAGCAACATGGCTGCCTTGTAGCTTACCTTTGAACCAAATGAAGTATTTTCTAAAACCAGAAGCCAAATGTAGTTCAAGCAATTTCTGTGCACGCTGATTGAAGCAGCCTACTACATCAGACATTTCCTTTAAAAGGGAAGGGAAGAAGGTCCCATCGCAAACTGGACATTAATTTCCATCAAAAGTATAAGCAAATCATAATTTTATACACATTAGAACAAAGGTCTAAGATAAACCCAAAATCAGATTATAAATACATCAGATAAACCAAGAACTTATAGCTTTTCTTCAGGCCTAAAAACCCTTTCTTTTTCTCAAGAAACCCAATTCATATAATCAATTTATATATATATATATATACCTGGACAATGCTGGGGACAAGTTTGGTTATGAACACCATGGACGTCATTCTTGGACTGAAATTCTCTTCTACAGTTCTTCAAAATCTTCTTAAGCTTCTTGAAACCAACACCAGGTAGTTTCTTCTCTTGTCCCTGCATGTATTCTTGATATTTCTTGCAGAACTTCATCTCTTCTTAACAATAAATTATTATTATTATTATTATTATTAAAAAATCCAAAACACACACGATATCAATACTTTATTCCCGTTGGGTTGTTTCAATCAACTTACACAAACAAACACACAATCGAAGAACAAAGGAAGAAACAGAGCAACAGCAATTCAAGAAGACATGGAAACTGACGGTGGTGGTGGTGTGTGGTTTTAGATTTGGTGTGATGACAGCGGGGATTGGCGGTGGAGTGTTGATGGTGAATGAGGAAGATGGCGAGGGGAAAATGGCCAATTTTTCGGATTATCTTCTCTCTCTGTCGATTGCTTCAAACTCACTCTTTTTATCTGTGTTACCGCTAATGGAATTCTACACCTCACCAAGACACATATTATTTGGTTTCCATAAAGGAATATTAATATATAAAGGGATCAAATTTTGTTCTTACTCCCTATATTCTGTGTAAGTTACAAATTTAGTATATATTTAATTCGAATTTTAGAATTTCAATCTACACCGAAATGATAGTAATTAAAATTTTTTGGTTAAATTTTGTTACTAGTCTTATATTATGGGTAAATTTATAAATTTAGTATATATTCTTCAACTAAATCATTCTACAAACGGACGTGACATTGCACATGTGATAATTTGCGTTTCAACGCACTTGAATTCACGTCCTCCTGCACTAGCAACAATGTCGATGTCAATTGAACTAAGACTCAATCGGTAATTTAATATAATTATTAATCAGTGAAAAATCATAAACATGTTATAAAAAGTTTGTATATGTACTTTTATACGGGATAAATATCAAACTTATTCATGAATTTTGATATGATATAATGTTATACATGAACTTTAATTTGATTCAAACTAATAATAGTATCGAATTAGCACCATTCTACATTGATATATTGCATACACAAATACTTATATTAATCCAATATAAAAATAAATGAATATATTCGTTTCTTTAAATATGTACAATTGAATTAAAATTAAAGTTTCATATATACATATGATTAATTACACACGAAATAAAATTTATGTACCAAAATAGACATTTGATCAAAATTTTATGTATAAATTTGATATTCATATATTTTTATAATTAAAAAAGGACATGTATATTTACAAACTTATCTGACGCATTGGTTAAAGTTATAATTAAAAGGGTAAATTACATCAACAGTTACTCAACTTTGATCTTATTGACAAAACATTCACTTTAAGTTTCAATTCAATCACTCAACTTTCAAAAAATAACAAATTAATTCTACTAACCATTTTCCATTACAGATGTAATGGAAAGTTGACTTGTTATTCTACTGTGTAAACGACCCCAATTTAAAACCCTAATTGACCTAGGTAGTAAAAGAAAAAGAAGAAGCAAATAAAAAGAAGAAGAAGACGAAGAAAAAAATTCTAGACTGATTCAACAGCAGCATGACGCTATTGTGACATTTCCACAAACAATTGGGATGCAATATTTGTTTCTGGTTTTAGCATAGATTGAGAGGTAGAGGAGCTATGGTTTCTACCGTGGTTTGGGTTAATTGGGTTTTCACGTCAGCTAATTGGGTTTCCACCGTGGCTAGTTAATTGGCCACGTAAACTAATTAATGAGCCACATCACCTATCCCTTTATTCCTGTAACGGAAAATGTTAGTGGGTAACTCATTTGTCACTTTTCGATAATGTTAGCAACTGATTTGTTATTTTTTAAAAATTGAGTGATTATTTTGTCATTAAAATCAAAATTGAGTGACTGTTGATGTAGTTTAATCTAATTAAAAAAGCGCACATAGAAGCAAAAAGGGGAAAGGTGATTGGAAATAAAGTGTACCACATTATAAATTTGAAAAAGTAATGGAAAAGGAAGTATAATGTGAAATGATTTAATACTATTAGATACTGGCTGCTTTCATTTTATGTAAGTTCGGGAGAGTGGGGCCTAAATCAGACCTGCAATGTGTTGGTCCCTTAGTGGTCAAATTCTATTACTAGTCCTTATATTTATGCGTACCTTATAAATTTAGTCTTTATATTTTAGTTTTGTCGATTTTAATCTCGTACTTTTCTAATTGATAAATTTTAGTTGTTATATTTTTAAAATTTTAAAATTTTAAAATTTCAGTAATAATTCAAATGGTAGAAATTAAATATATTTGGTTAACTTATGTTACTAGCAAGGTTGAACTCAGAAAATTTTTGAGGGGGAGCCGAAATTAAAATTGTATATTTTTACGATATTAAAAATAAATTTTACCATTTTAATAGCCTATATATTTATAATTCTTAAAAGATTAAATCATTTTTTTTATTTTTAGGGTTAAAGTGTAATTTTATCATTAAAAATTTAAAGATTTAAGAGACCTAAATGAAAATTTTCCATTTTAAGGTGGGGAGGGTTATCAGTATTGTATTATAAGTAAAATACAAATTCAATTTATATTCTTTAATTTGATCATTCTTTTTTTAATGGCATAATTTCAAATTTATCCTTTAATATTTACATCTTTGACCACTTTGGCCCTTAATCTTTTTTTTTAGCTAAATTTTACCCTGAACCTTTTGAAAAGAGTCAAATTTGACTAGCAATCTTTTGAAAAAGAGTCGAAATGATGTTTTTAATGAGAATACAAATTAAAACGTTAAATTTTTAAACATAACAGGTTGCATGACAATTCACGTGTATTCCATGCTAATTTTTTTTGAATTTTTATGAACTTTTTTATATTTTTTAATTTAAATTTTGATTTTTTTTAATCATTTATTGACGTAACATATAAGACAAATGATGTTATGTTAGTACGATGTGCACATGTACTGCCATGCAAGTTGTCATGCCATGACGTTAAAAACTAATGTTTTAGTCATCATTTTTATTTAAAAAAAAAAGCAAATTGACTTAAAAAAAAAGAATAAAACCAAATTAGCAGAAAATATAAATGTTGATGACTCAATTTATCATTATGCCTTTTTTTAATAGAGAAAAGGATTACAAAAATGGGAAACATATCTGACATGAAACAACAAATGCAATGAAATCCTAGTTAAAGCCGAGCTCCCACGAAAACTAGATAAATCAAAACTCATTCTTAGTTCGTATACTTTTTGAATTATGAAATTTCAATCTTGATGCGTATGATAATTCTTTATTCTATTAACAAGATTTTCTATAAGTAATATGTTAAAATAGTACGATTATATGACACTAAACATTTGATAATACATTTGTTGTGTAAGATTTTGAAAATAACGAAACTGGATTTATAATTACTATTCAATCAAAATCGAAATTTCAAAATTTAAAAAGTCAAATTAATTATATCAAATTAAAATATAACGACCAAATCCATATTTTATGCATAGTATAAACACAAATAGCATAATTTAACTTTCAATCATTCATTTTACCTAAATTTGAAGATATTTTAATGTTGGCTTAAGATAAAGATAAAATATTTGAAAGAGACATTTTATTAAATATAAAATTATTTCATAATTTATAATGACAATTGACTAAACTAGTAGTATTAAGGTATATATAAATATGTTATGAAAATTAATGTAAAAAATATTTTTTAAAAAATTTAAAATTATTTTATTATGTCGATTGAATTTTAGCTCAATTGGCATGAGTATTATTGTTAATATAAGAGGATATAAGTTCGAATGCGCTAAAACGTATTATCCTCTTATTTATAAGTTAGAGAAGAGTTATGAATAATTTTAAACACTTATAAAAAAAAGTAAAAGTTTGGAATAAAAAAAATATCTACATTACTATGTATAAAAGGAACGCCCTCGTGCTTTCCTTTTTTGACACATCCAATGGCAATTTTGGTCTTTTTATTTTTATTAAATTATATAAAATAATTAAATTTGGAATTTAATATTTCATTTTTTATATATTTTTTATTTCATTGTTTTAAATTTCATTAATTATTTGTATAGAAAGAAGTTCCTAAGCGAATTTGCAATCATACATGTCCTTTTCTTTTTTGCCCCATAAGATATTGGTAAAATTTTAGTTTTGATCTCTCTACTTTGCTAAAATTTAGGATTTAGTCTATATTTTAATTTGAAATAATTTGGTCATCTACTTTATCAATGACATTAGTTGGTCTAAATAATTAACATCCTTAACTATTTCAATTAAAATGTTGTCGTGAATTTTTCTTAAGAACACTTTTCTAAAACATACCAAAAAAATCCATTTCGGATAATAAGTTTGGAATGAGTATTTTTAAGAGATATTTATGCCTAAGCATTTTACTTGAAATAATAAACTATTTGGACTAATTAAAAATAGAAAAACCAAATTATGTCAAATTATTTATATCCTAAATTTAAACATAGTAGAGGGACCATAATCATAATTTGACCTAAAACAACCATTTGTCATTTTATTTAATAAAAAATTTTAACTTTTAAAAAATATGTTTAATCAAAATAAAAATAATTACAATCGTAATTAATTTTATATATATTACAATTTTAATAAGCATTTAATAAATAATTATATTTATAATAAAAATTGAATAATTTTATTTAACAATACGATTCAATAAGCAATTCATATTTTGGATTCAATACTTAAACAATTCCATTTTACCTCTATTCCTTATTAAGAGAAAAAACAGGGGCGTAATTAGGGATTAGTAGAGGTTTCGATCCCCAAAATAATTTTTTTTTAGTCAAGCATTTTAAATTTTTTTAAAATTTTAAATTAGTAAAGATAAATTTGTATTTTAGTTCCTTAAAATGATAAAAATTTGATTTAATTCTTTAAAAATTATAAAGAAATAGTGAAATTATATTTTTACTTTCGTAAAAATTAAAATTTGATTTCGATCAACCTAAAAAAATTGTTTGGCTTCGCCTCTGAAAAAAAATAAACTATACTGTTAGTTACTCAATTATGCGTAAGTTTTGTTTCTATCGCCTAACTTTAGAAAACTACAATTAGATCACCAAATTATTCGGGATTGTTTTTTTTTTTCACTCAACTGTTAATAAAAAGATGAAATGACTGCTTTCTAAGTGGTATAAATCGAACTTTGGTCCTCAATGTTACAAATTATATCAATTTATTTTTAATTTCAAAAAATTAAATCCTTAACTTTCACAAATTATGTGAATTTAATCCTAATTTTAAAAATTACATAAAGAGTTCCTTAAAATTTTTAAAAAATCATAAATAAATTTAAAATATAATAGCTCCACTAACTCAGATATTAAAAAAATCAATGCTTTTTGGAGTGTCAAAAAGAATATAATAAACAAGCATTGGACAGCAGAGCAAAGCGAGTAATGCTTATCCCTTTGTTTGCCACATTCAACGAGCGATGTGAACTCCTTTAAGGTGAAAGTCTCTTTCTGCCACGCACGGTGGATGGTTGGGCGCTCCACTTACCGAGCACACAGAGGCCCACCGCCCACAGCTATAAAACTAAACCATCGAACGCCGCCGACGTAACAGCAGGTGCAAGTAATTGTCAAATTGTATGAGCCGTTTAATTTTCTTAAAATTATTATTATTATTAGGGGTTATGTACCATAAAAGATAAATTTTCAAAATTATTTACGAAAATAGATCAAAGTGAAAAAATTATTGAAATGAGTTATTTTTGCAAAAACGCGTCTACATGATAACGTTTTCAGGGGAAATTTCAGAAAAGCGCTTCCACGTGAAAGTACTTTTTCTTGAATGAGACAAAAACACCTCCACGTAAGAGCCTTTTTCCTTGATTGAGATAAAAAGCACTGTAAAAACACGCTGAAAAGCGCGTCCATGCAGGCACTAATTTGGAAAAAGCTTCCACGTAGGAGCATTTTTGTCCCATTCAAGGAAAAATCCTTCCACGTGGAAGCGCTTTTTTAAAATTTCCCCTGAAAACGTCGTTACGTAAGCATGTTTTTACAAAATTTATCTATTCTCGTAAATTTTTTTCATTTTGACCTATTTTTGTAAATAATTTCAAAAAAAATTTTTTTGTACATAACCCATTAATAGGAATAGGATTAACCTGTTTGCCCTTTGTTATTTTTAAAATTTTGTGTAACAAATATATTACCGCATGTATAATGTCATGTCAAGTTATTATTTTTCACATGTTACTAACAAAAAAAAGCTAGTTGATAGATGTAATGGTAATTGTTTGTTTTTTTTATACATGTCAATTTTTAATTGGTTTTCTAAATAGACTTAATGATTCAACTAACTAACGTTGAATTAACAGAGGCATCAACTTGGAAAAAATAATTTAAGTATCACTTGTGACAAAAAAAATTGTTTAGATACCAAAATGGGAAAAAATGCATAGTTTATGTACCAATTTGTGGGTTAATCCTCTTTTACAATACACCTAACGGTTTGACTAACGAGGATACCAACTTGAAAAAAAAATAATTTAAGTATCACTTGTGACCAAAAAAATTTGAGTACCAATATGAAAAAAACAATATAATTTAAATATCAATTTGTGATTTAAGCTTATAATAAAAATACAAACTTAAAAAGCTAACTTTGTTGACCACAAACATGTGACAAAGCCTTAAAAGTTTTCAAAAATAATTTTAAATGCTAAAATTGTTATAAAATAAAGAGACAGATAGTAAATAACAAAGAGAATGAGAAAACAAAAGAGAGAAAACATATTTTATTGATCAATAAAAGTATATTACAATGTTTCTCAAAAGTCTATATTTATAGACATAAAAAATATAAATGAAATTGAACTCTAATTCTGATGACTACTAAAATTTAAAGTTCATCCAAATTTATCTTAATCTTGATGGACATCCACTTAATAAGATATTCATAACACTCCCCCTTGGATATCCATTGGTAGATAATGTGCCTCGTTAAAACCTTTACTAAGATAAAAACCTCGTGAGAAAAAAATTTCCTAGTAAAAGAAAAAGAGTACACATATCTATAATACACAAAACATGTTGCCTCATTAAAAACCTTACCAGAAAAACCCAATGGGACAAAACCTCGGTTAAGGGAAAAAGAGTACAACGCATATTTACTCCCCCTTATAAAAACATCACATAAAATCTCATATTCTATGTATTCAATCTTGAATACTGGTTTTTCAAATGACCATTTGAATGTATTTGCTAAACATTTATATCACCATTCTTTTGAAAGTCATGAGAGGGAAAATTTAGGGGAAATAATCATAACAAACTTTAATCATGATTCTTCTATAAAAAACCCAAATAGGTATTTTGGATCATTTTATAATCCTCCTTTAACTATTATTGACTAAGTCAAATTTACCACATGTTCAATTGAAATACAATTTCCCAATAATTTTAATATCCTTCTGGCATTTCAAATCCTTCAAGGATTTTAATATAAACTTTACTATATAGTGATTCACAAAAGATTGTAACAACAACCATGAGACGCAAGTATGAACTGCCAGTTTAATAATATGTCTAAAGGTTATTGCATCCACCTCAAAAGAATATTATATCGTCTTATAATAAATGCCAAGACTTAGCGAAAAATTTCATATTTTTTATTTCGCCTTTGCAAAACTACTTCATTTGTACCCTCACTGGCTTTATACCTTTAAATATTTGGACTGTTGGTCCCAAAACTCTACAAATTTAATTGTATTTGAGTTGCGTTTTTCTATTTTGGCCAATTTATTCCATATCTCTATTTCTCAATAGATTTATTCAATATCCTCTTTTTATTTCATTATTTTCACAATAATATTGCATGCAAAACCATTATCGATCACTTTTATTATTGGTTCGACATTTTCTCAAATTGATATAACTTATCAAGATCTCTTATTTTCACTTTGTAATCTTCAGTTTCAAATACCTGAATCTCTTCTAAAGTTTTACTTATTAGTTATGTCTTGGGTCTCTTCTGGAGCACCCGTCTTCACTATATGACCATCTAAAATTTTCTTTTTTATGAAAATTTTCATATTTGAAACTTTAATGAGTTATCCCTGTTGAACTTCTGGTTCAAATTACTCTCCTCCTTAACTCATTACAAGTTATTAGTTCTCTCCCATTAATATCGATAAAACTATCAAATCAAAATAGTAATCATAATCATATCATAATTGAATCTCCAATACATTTAATATATCATAATAAAAGGAGGCCCATAATTAATATATATATCCAACTTTCTTTGAAGATTCACTCATCTTTGTGCGTTGTGGTGGAGCAATTGGAACATATACACACATACAAAAATTCAAAGATGAGAAATATTTAGCTTGTGACCCAAAATCAATTGCAATGGGGAGTATTTAAAATTTATTGGCTTGATGCGTACAACACGTCAATCAACATAATCTCATGTTGAAAGAGAAAGTTCAGTTCTCATAAGTAATAATCAGAGGCGTTCAACCAATAATTTCTCTAAACCATCATGCGCATAAATAACAAACTTTTACCAAAGTTTTTCAAACTCAATCAATAAAAAATTGAGATATAAACTCATCAATATTAGAAAGATGAATTGTCTTAATTGCATGATCTGAAATTAATTATTCAAACAATCTTGCAAACGACAGATTGCAAGTTGATAATACATATGTATTTATTTTGTAGATGCATCTACCAAAATCATATAATATCAAAACCATCCACATAGTGGATTAATGAGCCCATATTCATTTCAGAAATGCAAGACATTAAATCTCAACTTTAGCTAGTGAGTTTTTAACAACCAATTTGTATTCAGAACAACCAACAGATGAGAATTCTTTAAATTAAAGAATCTTTTGGTTCTTTAATAAATGTCCATATGATTTCTCAATTAATTTTCGCATCATATATAATCCAGGATGGTCTAACTAGTCATGCCAAGTAGTAAATATATTTGTACTAGTAAACTTCTAGTTTACTTTAACATGCATTTCAATTTGAACTAAATTGTAGAAAATTGATAATTTTACTATCATTCCTTTCACTTTGTATCCACATATAAATACAATTGTGACATTTACGACTGGAAATATCTAAATCAATGTGAAGTTTATAATGACATTAAGTCATATAATATAATTTCCAAATAATTATATGCAATATTCACTTCAGGGAATATGCCAAAATCTTCAAATGCAGGGCATTTATTAATAGCAAACTTTAAGAGTGGATCTTATTTTCCAACTGTACAACAGGTACATAATCAATGACTTTTTATACATAAGCTGTCTCTCTTTTTAAAGAGTTCTTGAAAATTTTTGATATTTTCTTACTTTCTTCATTTTTCCACTTTTGGTAGTGAGAAAAATTATCACGATCATCCCCCATGACTATTATTATAGTCCAATTTACTACATCCATGTCAAAGATTATATCCTTTGAATTTATCACATAATGTTACATTCTCTTCAGGGAATGGTTAGGTTTCGTGATTAAAAACTTTTGTTCAACCATAAGTAAATTTTTTTTCATGATATTGCTACTGTAAGAGCACATTCGAATCATGAAAAACTAAATAAGTTCTCTCCTGTAAGGTTCTCATCAGTAATATTTTTCCACGTAGTTTTAGTTGAGAACTTATTTTGAATACTGTAAAGTTATACTCACAGTTTTAAAAACTTGCAACTTCAGGTGCATCCAACCATAATGAGCTTTAGATAGAATCACCATATTCTATTGCTCATATTTTTCCTTCCACAATTTAAGTAGATATTTCACAGTCAAATATTTTGACTTCAACCCCTTAATGGAGATAATGACAAAAGAATATCACAAAGATAATCATAATCAATTAATATAAATCAATAATCCTCTTTTGATTCATATGAAATATAATCTTTTCCTCATTCATAATCTCAATATGAGATCCATTATGAATATCTTTTAAACCAATGAATTAACCATCACAATATATTAATATATTAGCTTTTCTGAAGCTTTCGACCAATTTTATACTACTAAATATTAAAATAATATTGGTTTGTTTCAGTACCAAATAAAATAATTATTTTCTATCTGTAATGATAGAAATCATTACTACATTCTAATATCATTCCTCAAATAATATTAACCCAAACAAAATATTTGGGCATACACCACATATGTAGCCAATAACCTTTCATATCACATTGATAATATAAGTTATTTTTTGCCCTTTGAAAAGTTTCTTGAGAACCCTCATTGTTCTCTTATTCATCACTATGTTCCCACTTTTAGTGGTCCATGATCATATCTTTCATTTTCTTTATATTTGCATTCACTTCTAAGAATGCAACAAATTTAATAGGACGAACTTATAAATGTCCCACTAGATTATTTATTCCATAATCACCATCGCAAACATGCGTGGATCTCAAATCAAAATCCATCTATTCATGTTGTTATGATTAGTCTCAAATTATAATAAACATGATATAATAAATAAATCATAGAAAAATATACCTAAATATCTTTAACATCATCATTATCACCATGGCTATTATCATGAGCACTGAGTAGTTAAAGGCTCTAGCGATCATCAATAGTGCGTCGGCCTCAATTAATGACTGAAAGACAAAAATAATTAAATGAAAATCGTGCTGATAACGTGTTATAAAATAAAGAGACAGATAGTAAAAAACAAAGAGAATGAGAGAACAAAAGAGAGAAAGCGTATTTTATTGATCAATAGAAGTATATTACAATCCTTAAGCGTATTTTATTGATCAATAGAAGTATATGATCAATAGAAGTATATTACAATGCTTAAGCGTATTTTATTGATCAATAGAAATATATTACAATGCTTCTCAAAGGTCTATATTTATAGACATAGAAAATATAAATGAAATAGAACTCTAATTCTGATGACTACTAGAATTTAAAGTTCATCCAAACTTATCTTAATCTTGATGAACATCCACTTAATAATATATTCATAACAAAAAAAAATATATAAAAAAGCTCAAGGGTAAAAAAGCCTTTAACAAAAACTGAAAAAAATCAATTCAGTACTTAAAAAATTACACTTTATTGAATTCTAATGATAAAAAAAATAATCAATTAAGTCTATTAATAGAAGCTGTTAATTAATCGATTTGACCGATAAAAATATCGGCATGCCTAGCATGGTAGCACCAAGAGATGATATGTGGTAGTATGCTAATGTCACATGCCACATTAGAAAAAATTCAAAAAAATTTAATAATTAAAAAAATTATTAAAAAATAATTAAAAATTACATCTAGAATGAAACTGGATAACATTTAAATTTAGAGAATCAGTTGTCCATATTCATTTTAGATGAGTTAAATTAAAAAATTATAAATTATAAAAATATTAATAATTATTTATAATTTCTGAAAAATTAAAAAAATCAATAATTTTATAAAAAATATTTTTTTATATATATTCGAATAATTTTATATTATATATAAAATATTCTAATAATTTTTAATAATAAGTTATATATAAAAAATTTGAATATTAAAATTATTAATTCAACTTTTCAATTTGAATTTTTAAATATGAATATAAAATTAAAAATTATTAATAAAAATCATTGGAATTTTTTATATATAGTATAAAATTATTCGAGTATATATAAATTATTTTTATAAAATTATTGATTTTTAATTTTTCATAAATTTTAAATAATTATTAACAATTTTTTTATAATTTTTATTTTTTTTTAGTTTTGAACTCATCTAGATGAATTTGGCCAAATGGCTGTCCAATTCAATTCAACCTAGACAACAATATATTCAGATTCATTTCAGATATACTTTTTGTAAATGATTTTTTAATTTTTAAAAAAATATATTTTTTGAAAAATATTTAAAAATAAAAAATTGAAAATTTTGTTAACATGTTATATCACATCAGCATCTTACCGCAAGTCATCTACGTCAACTAATAGTTTCCATCAACGAAAGGATCTAATTAATTTTTTTTGTCATTAGAAGTTCAATAAAATACATTTTATTAAGGACTCAATTATTTTTTTGTTTTTTTAATAAATTTTTTTTTACCCTTAAGCCTATAAAAATTAAAAACAATATTTCCATGCGTCCTTAAAAGACAACTAACATGTTGGAGAGCCTTAGAGGTTTTCAAAAATAATTTTTTTAATATAATTTCAAAAATAAATTTAAATGGTAAAAAGTTAAAAAAAAATTAATATTTATATACCTCTTTAAAAGACCACTGCCATGTGACAGAATTTTAGAGGTTTTTAAAAATAATTATAAATGTTACAAAGTTTAAAAATAAAAAGAAAATAATAAAAACATTGTTTATATACAAATTTAAAATTCTTATTCAATTTTCAAGAGAAAATCAATGGAAAAAGGAAGTCATTCCTTCTCATAGTTCATTGTTCAAAGTAATTTATTAACGGTCGGTTTAATTATTAATTGAATTAAATTACTATTAATCGAATTATTCGAAATGTAAAAATATTTATTTATTAATCGAATCAATTTTTTTTAAATACGTTAACTGAACCAAAATATTTTGATTAATTCGGTTGATTAACCAAATTAACCGAAATTTATATGTTTTTGTTTGATTAAAATAAATATAAAACATATAAAAATATATATTGTTAATTTCATTTTCTTTTTTAATAGTTTAAAAAATATATTATTTATTTTTATTAATATAAAATATAATAATTCAGAAAATACATTGCTAATATCAAAAATATATTATATATAATATGTATTATTTAATTCGGATAATTCAATTAATTACCCAATTTTAAATTAAATTAATCGGTAATTAAATTTTAAAATATCATTATCCAACCTCCGACTAAATTAAATTCAACCACCGATCGATTAATTCGATTTTAACTGAACACACCCTATTTTAAATTTCAGGTTAAAAAATAAATGCTTCAGATTTACTTTTAAGATTCTAACATTTGAGATTAAAATTTGTATTTAAATTTGTAGGGAGTTCGCACCACTAAAATTCACATCGAACCCAATTTTAATGTACAACTTCTGAGAAAAAAATCATTTTCTCCCCAATTAGAAATGCAAACCTACAACATATTACGCATCTGTTATAGAAATCAAAAATCATGTTGCCTTCATTGAAGCAGTTTTTATATCACCCATGCATACAGGCTATATACCTCCATTGACATTCAAACTTGTTATTTACAATTATAATAAAATTATAATAACCCGAGGATCTTATTCGACTATAGATTCAAAATATCCATATTTTAAATAATCTCAAACACTCCATTAAGGGGAAGGGCTTCTTTTCTATTCACTCGACCAAAACATCATCTCCTTCGATTTTGACCTCTGTTGATACCGTGCATCAACAAAACTTTTATCTTCTCCCCAATTTAGTTATAGCTACAGAACTTTTTAAGATGATCCCTCCCAATATTTTAATTTGATCAATTGTTAAAAAACCAATTGATTAAATTTTAATACTTATGCTTTGCGAATTTTAAGATTTTAGTCATGACTATCAATTAGCAATTAAATCTGTTTAACTAAAGTATACTAGTATCAGTTTGTACCATGCGTGAAAATTGTAAATTTAATCCATGTTCAATTTAACCATTCTCTACTCTACACTTTTCAAAATTTGAAATTTTAATCTTGACACAAACGACAATTATGAAACCCATTAATTGACTTTCTTCTAATAATATATAAAAATAACAGGCTGACATGACATTGTAGATATGATAATATGTTTGTTAGCAGAACTCAACCTTATGAATATAATAGTTACCATTCGATCAAGACTGAAATTTCAAATTCAAAAAGTACACACACTTGAGGGACAAAATTCACAACTTAAGCATAGTACAAAGACTAATAGCAAAATTTAACCATGATAACCGGGAAAGATTGCATGCATGGTACAAAGATTGCATGAAAACAGAAAACTGAACTATGACCAAGGCAAATGGTTGAGTGACCCTCAGTTGTAGTCAGCTGGATTGACAGAATTTAACCATGGTAACCGGGAAAGATTGCATGCATGGTACAAAGATTGCATGAAAACAGAAAACTGAACTATGACCAAGGCAAATGGTTGAGTGACTCTCAGTAATAGTCAGCTGGATTAACAAGAAACACCCCCAAAATGCATAAAAAATAATTATATAGTTGATTGTAGTAACCAATGCTGCCTGAATTTTGGCAGAATGAAAAAGGCAAGCAACATAGATAGCAAACAACCAATAATGTAGTCTAAACACACAATGCTCTGATTTCAAGGTTTCAACAAGCACTACAAAGCCCTTGTTTCAAGTTCATTTTAAAACCACAAATTTCACAGTGGAAGACAAACTGGAAAGTACCTAGTAGTAGCAGAACAAACAAGGACTAAATCCAAATAATTAATAGTTCAAAAATTGAAATTCAACTTCACTTGATAAACTAACAATCCAATGCCAAAAATCTCACTAGATAATCTAATAATCCAATGCTAGTATACAATGTAATTGACATAACCATAATGATAATCAAACCCAATACTAAATGCTGCTTACTAATCATTATCAACTTGTAATTTTCACTTACTTTAAATGGAAACAAGTTACTAGTAATGTTGATGTGATACGCTGTTTCTCTTAAGTGTACAAAGGCAAATCAGTCCAAGCACCAGAAACGTGTCCGTTCTCACAAACATAAGCTCGAACAACTGGCTCCCCATCATCGTGGTACCCGAAAACCCGCCTCAAACAGAAAGCAGAATGCAAATCCCATGTTTGTTTACAAGAGCAAAAGGCGCAACTCAGATCGATCTTGCGCCTGTTCCCATCATTTATCGTCCTCCACACTCGGGATTTCTTGAAGTCGTTGAAAACCCCTCTGAAAAGCATGTAATTCCGCTTCTCCTCCATGTGAATGCATCCCGGCCAATCGCAAATGTATAAACAATCGCTTCGGAACCGGCTCGCTAACAACTTGTTGCCCTGTTCTCGGCTTAAGTTCCAAACGCCGTCTGCTAGATGGGATCTAAGCGGTCTAGATAGCTTCCTCCTTTTACAAACGAGAAATTCACGCCCGGTTTTCATGTCTCTGTTGTCAATTGTTTCGACTTTATAACCATCTATCGACTCGGACGGGTTTGAAACGGTGCCGTCATATAGATCATCGAAAAGCGACCATGAACAATCGGACCCGGGAGCGTTATTTTCCGGATCCGGTTTCGGATTCCCTTCCACTTGTCTGGACCAAGGCTCGGTGGGCGGCGGGGAGGCTTGGGAATTAGCTAGCTTGGGATATTTCACCTCGGGGCCAATCTCACGTGCAAAGCCAAAATCGGAGTGGTCGAGAAGGACGCCAGCGTGATGGAGGCCTGGGCAGCAGACGGAGAGCTTATGGAGGGATGACCAACCGCCGGGAGGGACGGAGGAAGAGGAGAGGAGATCGACGCAAACGGCGGGGATGGTTTTGAAGCATTTTTGTTTGAAACAGGTGTTGTGAATGAGAGAAGAGAATTTGGTGCAGACACAAGCGAGACAAGCCCAGCTCTTGGGATGATGTTCGAGTTTGGAGAAGATGTTAAGAACGACGTCGTCGGAGAGTTTTGTGAACGGCGTCTCCGTCATTTTGAAAGTGGGGGAGCTGGTGAACCTTTAGCTTCTCAGGTGAATACTATATATGGAAAGAAAAAGTGGGTTTTTGAGCTAAAAACGATTGAAATCTGGGATTTCAGAGATGGGAAAAAATATATAAAAATTTTCCATTTTGCTTTTAAAATTATTTGGGGGGAAGATGACGAAAGTGTTGGGTGGGTGCTGCATTTGCCAAAGAATCTGGTGGCGGTGAGACTGTGAGCTCAGCGTATTGTTTCCTTAAGGACCACTTAGTTATGGGTGAATTCTCTGAAAGGTCCCTTTATTATAGGGAATTGATTAAATTACTCTTTATACTATTATAAAGAATCAAATAAGATCAATTTCAATAGAATTAACATTTAGTCATTATACTATTAACGAGTAACTCCAGTGGAAAAAGAGATGTTGTTCATCCTGAAAGACTTGGGTTTAAGCACTTGTGTGTGCAAGGTATGTGCGCGTTGTCAAAAAGTTAAGAAAGTATGAACAGATACTACCATTTAATCATATCATTATATTAAAAAAACATTTATTGTTTAAAGATAATGTTATTTACTATTTAAGAGAGATAATATTTTGAAAGTTGTATAGTTTTTGCAACTGAAATATTTAGTTTGGAATTGAATTGCAAATGAAATAATAATAATTTTTGTCATTTCTTAAATAGTAAATGTTAACTTGATTCATTTCTTAAATAATAATTTGGTCTTGTTTGATTTTTCAATGGTGTAAATACTAAATTGATTCATTTAATAATAGAAGGATTAATTTGATCAATCTCTATTATAGAGGGAGTTGGCAAATAATTTCACCCTTAGTTCCCCTCCCCCTAAAGAAAATATAAAGGACCCCATAGTTGCATTATTTTATCATCCATCGAGATTTATAGGATCCCAATCCTTTGTTTCTTTCATGTTTATATATATAGGCATAATATCAAGATTAGCCTTTAATATTAACATTATTTGTCAATTTGGTCCTTATTTTTTGGTTAAAATTGACCATTAAACTTTTTTTAATCAAATTGCTTTTTTTAATGGAAATGCCAACTAAAATGTTAAATTTTTAATAATGTTGGTGTGGCAACCCACATAGCAGTCCATGAGAATTTTATGTTGATATAATACTATTTGTCTTGTATATCACGTTAACAAATAATTTAAAATTATAAAAATATTTTTTTAAATCACAAAAAAATTAAAAAAGCATGAAGTGCATGGGACTTGCCATATAAACTACCATGTTTAAAATTTTAAGGTTTTAGTCAATATTTCGTTAAAAAAATAACAATTAGATTCTTTTTAAAAGATTTATGGTCAAATTCTACTCTTTTTAAAAGGTTGAGGGTTTAATTTAGCTAAAAAAAAGAATAAGAGCTAAATTGACAAAAGATGTAAATGTCGAGGGTTAAATTTGACATTATACCTTCAATTGTTAAATTTAAAGATAATGTCACATTTGATACCTATACTTTCATAAAATATCCAATGTGGTACACGTACCTTGAAAATGTCTAATGCAGTACCTAAACCATCAATTTGTGTATTATTTGGTACATGTACTTTCATAACATGTCTAATGTGGTACTTGTACTTTGAAAATATCTAATGTGGTACTTGAACTATTAGTTGGTGTATTATTTAGGGTATGTACTTTCATAAAATATCCAATATGGTACTTATACTTTGAAAATATTCAATATGGTACCTGAACTATCAATTTTTGTATTATTATTGTACTTGGAGTTAACACCCCTTAATAAATGCTAAACCAACCAATGAAAATCTAACATGTGGATTTTTCCCAAATCATTAATTCCACATCGATAATAAAATATTATGTGAAAAAAGTAAATAGAACAAAAAAATTGAAATGATAGTCGAAATCAAGTTATTCAACCTCTCATTCAAGCTCAATAGGGCATTTTATGTAAGTAAATGTACTAAATAATACATAAATTGATAGATCAAGTATCACATTTGATATTTTATGAAAGTACAAGTATCAAATGATACACAAATTGATAGTTCAGGTACCACATTGAACATTTTATAAAAGTATAGGCACCAAATGTGACATTATCCCTTTTATTTATGGTTTAACGTATAATAATGGATACAATTATTTAGCAATTATTGAAGGAAAACCCACCTCCTTAAGCATCCAATCTTATTCCATTACTATACTTTAATAAAGCGTTGATTAGTGTAATAATATAATACGGAGAATTAAAATATCTGTAACAATAATATCAATAACAAAACAATTCATTGTTTGGTAGACGAATTTTTTTAATTTAAAATGTTACTTATGAAATGAATTTCGTGTGTTGGTATGATGGTTAAGGGTGTTTATTGTCTCAAATATGGTCTAGATTTGAGTCGTGTCAGTCATATTGTTGTTAGGACTTTGATCTCCTCTAGTAATTTACTAAAAAAATATTACTTATGAAATTCATTTTCATCTCTAATGAAAGGAGAAATTATTTTATGGATCATTTTCAGCACATAATTCATAATCCATTTCCAATTATTTAATGTCATTTCAACAATTTTTTCCATGTCATTAATACATAATTTTGATATTTTTTTTACCCTGAACCCCACTATTTAAACTCAAAACTCCAAATCCCAAATCCTGAATCCAAATCTCAAATCTTAAACTCAAATCATGAACCCCAAATCCCAAACCTTGAACTCAAATCATGAACCCCAAATCCCAAACCTCAAACTTAAACCCCTTTCAAAGTTTAAGGTTTAAGATTTGTGGTTCGAAATAAAAATATTATCAAAATTATGTGTCAATGACATGAAAAAGTTATTGAAATATATTAAATAATTGAAAAGCGACCATAGATGATGTGGTGGGGAGTGTGCATAAAATAATTTTTCTAATGAAAGGGAAAAAGTCTAATAACTCAAATATTTTTTTATTAACTTAATAAAATATTTTTAGTATTCTCTAGTATTATGGTCTATGTTCAAGATTCGTGATTGTCCTTTCCATCAGCTTATTTTTCAAGATTTGAATATTTGCTTTCTTCTTAGGAGTGTAATATGTTTTATCACTACACCCAACACTTGTTAGTATAAAAATACTTTAATAAAGCTCAAACAAAATTTGACATGTAATTTATCTATATTATATGTAAAATGGATAATTGAGTTAGTAAACTCGACATCAACTTTATGAGGTGATTAATATTATTGTAAGAGTATTTTCATGTTTTCATTTTTTTATATAATCTTCAAATAAAATTATTTAGGAATTAAACACAACACCAACAAATTTCATATAGAAAACTATTGTCATTTCACTAATAATCATTTATTAATATATATTTATAATTTTTTAATATAAAATATTTTCATTTACCATAATTTAAAATTAGTAAAAATAATATATTTGAAAAAATTGAGGAATTATTATTTTTCAAAAAATATTTTACATATATTTTTTTTCAAAATATAATTTAAAAGAAAAAAATAACACATAAAAGTTAAAAACAATGCAGAGAGAGAAAAAAAGAACATTATCATAATTTTATTTAGTTTTTTTTTTAAATAAGGACACTATCGAAAACATAAAACTTAAAAAGGAAATAAAAACTCTTAGTATTAAAATTTAAGTTCTCAACAATTGTAAAAATTACTGAATTAAAATTCCATAACCAAACAAGTGATTAGTATTACCTTCTGCAACGAGTATATACGCTTAAAGATGAGCGTTCGATCAAATCAAGTAAAAAATTTTAAATTAATTATATTGATGTCTAATTTTATCATTCTAACTCAATTCGAAAAAATTTCGAATCCAGGAGAATTAAAGTGAATAAATTTGCTCATTTTTAAAATTAATAAAAACCGAGAGTATATTTATACCAATATGTTATTCGAATTATTTAAATTGTAAAATTTAACTTGAGTTGAACTCAAAACTTGAATAACTTATTTAAGTAGACTCGAAAAAACTAAATAACTCAATTTAATTAATTCGAAATTTTTTTCTAGTCAAATCAATTTTGCCCGCTCCCACAGCCACAGGCTGAAAACAACAATGTCCATTCCAAGGAAAGGGAAACCAAAAGGTAATTTAGCAAAGAGTTAAAATACCACTCCCATCATAAATACAACAATCTCCATGCATTATTATTGGGAAATTAAAGGATCACAAATTATGACTATGCATGATGATGAACACCATTTTCGCCTTCCTTGTTGTCTTTTCGTGCAGCAGCTCTTAATTTACGTTGCTCCTCCTTATAAATTCGATTCCTTCGTTGAAACTGCCAAGATTGGCCACAATGGATGTCAGTAAATGAAATGGATCCCAGCACCAATTAATTCAAACATCCATATGGATCATGGGATTAAAACAAAATATCTACATTCAAATTATAATGCTTGCTAAGTAATATGAAGTTTTCTTTGCCATTGACCTAACTTAACATCTAACTTGGTTTTTGGAGAAGAGAATGATAAAAGGTAAGATCAACTCAATAATCACAAGCTCATTTATCCTTCATGATTATGCATTCAAACTAGTTGCTCCTGTAAAACCATTTGATGGAGAATGTATTAGAGTTTTCCACCATAAATCACACGCTTGAAATCGTTACCATCTCGTGACTGTTTCCTAGGTTACAGAAAATTGACATCTTTTAAGCAAAACTGCAAGCAAATTCCAGTAAACTCATAAAACTTCAGGAATAATAAGTTCCATCAAATTCCCTAAATCTGCCTCTATGTCAAAGCTGTATTGATTCAGATGCTTGGCATTGTAGCTGTAATACCTTTTGAATGACACACTACGTTTCTTGGATACCAGCGGCAGTGTGAGTGCGAAAACATGCATTTATCAATTTACAATACATACGTTAGCAATTCAACAATCCATACTTTATCATTCTACCATGTGCCACATCCAAGAGCGAATCCAAGGGCCCTAAAACGGAAAATTTTCTTTTTAGGCCCTTGAAAATTTTTAAAATTTTAAATTAGTAAAACTAAAATTGCACTTTGGCCTCCCTAAAAATGATAAAACTTTGATTCCTAAGTTACTAACAAACACAGTGAATAGGTCAACCTTAACTTTAAAGAGATAGCATGATACCAAACACCACCTAGAGGTAAAAGACTTCTCAAACTAATGAAGCTATCTGTAACTGGATGATCTGGTCCCAGCAGCAGAACTAAGGGTGTGCTTGGTTGGGTGGAAAAGTGGAGGGATGAGAGGAGGAAGTGGAAAAGTGGAAAAGAAATTGAATGTGCTTGATTGGGAAGGAAGGTGAGAGGAAAGATAATAGATGAGATGATCATTTTCCATCCTAATGCATAAAAATCAATCCTTCCAAATTGGAAAAATGAGAGGAGAAAATGAGAGGTGTATGCTAGTTCAAAATTATACATTTTTCAAATGTTTTATTTCTTTCATTTTTCAACTCTACCAAGCAATTGATGACATTTCTTCCCATTTTTCCAACTTTCCTACCAAGAACACCTATGCAAAGAAAAATTATGTTTTTCTATCCCTTCAATTTTCTTTCTACTCTACCAAAGCCTAAGGGCCAGTTTACCATTGAGGTTAAAAAGTGCTGTGGAGAAAAGCTTCGTAAAAGTGCTTTAATGAGGCTAAGAAAGTAATTCCAGCCAAGGCACTTTTGCAAAAGCGAAAAGCTAAAATTTTTTACTTTTTCGCTTGGGTTAAAATCTCAATTCTAAAACATGGTAAGGTTTGAAAAGCTTCTAGCATTGCTTTTAGCTTGAAATCATAGTTTCAGTTGAAAAACACTTTTCAACCTCAATGGTAAACGGAGTCTAAACAGTGGCGGAGCCACATCGAGACCCCCCAAAGTTGTAAATTTTTTTAATTTATTTTTTTGTAAATTCAAACTATGATCCTCCAAAAAATATAAGTAGGCACCAAAATTTAAAATTTTTACAATTTTTCCCTTTGTATATATATTATAGCCCCCTTAAAATGATAAAATTTTAATTTAGACCTTTTATAATTTATAAAATTTTAAATTAATAAAAGTAGAATTACATTTTGACCTCTCAAAAATGATAAAAATTTAATTTAACCCTTTAAAAATAACAAAAATATAAACTATTAAAATAATGAAATTACATTTGTACCGCCAAAAAACAAATTTCTGGCCCGCCACTAAGCCTAGAACATAAAAAAGCACTAATATTAATACTTGATTCATAAGCAGAAATGGGATTGTCGAGATAAATCCCATTCTTTTTTTTTTTTTCAAATTAGAATCTGAGCATGCAACGGACAGCAGTGGCTGGATTCGAAATTACGATTGGAAAAAATCAATACAACGTTCTCATTTGCAAAAAATCCTCAAAATAAACTAACAGAACCAATTCCAACCACTTACGAGCTTGAAGACGACCATCAAGTCGTGAAATTCAGTAAAACTCAAGAACAAAGCACGAAATTCAATAAACAAAAAAAGGAGTTAATCTATCTCATAAAAAAAGGCGTCAAATCCAGAGCAATTATAGCTAAATGGATCAAGAAACGACCTAACAAAACTAATTAGACACTCCATTGGCGAGAATACAAAGAGAATTAGGGTTTGGGGAACATTTAAATGGGAAAAATAAAATAAAATCCATAAATCTGGAATCTAATCGAAAGGAAATAAAATTAAAACTTAAAGAAGGGGAAAGAATTACCTCTTTAGAATGGTGGAGGCACTCGAGATAATCTTCACGGAGAAGACCACAGTCCTTGGGCTCTCTGCAACGGGACATGCACTCGCTGAAGTCGACCCAGAAATCGTAGCACCTGCCTTTGTTACCATTGATTCCCCACCCGGATGCCATCACACTATTTCTCTACCTCTCTTCTCCGCTCGATTAAAATGGATTGTATACTGCAAAATTTCCAATTTAATTGTGCAGAGAAGTGATGAAAAGACTCTTTCGGTAGTTTCAATCTGGTAGCCGGAAATTACCGAAGTGCCAGACGAGTGGGCTTACGGGGCGACCCATGGACAACCGGGCCTCATCCAGTTTTGCTCGGTCACTATCGATCCATTTACTGAATGTTGGGTTCGCTCTAATTGGAGATTAAAAATATAATAATTATTTGGGATAAATGTCAAAATTACACGTGAACTTTGATTTGATGTGTAATTTGATTTTATTTTGGTGTCATTATACACCGAAAATTGTGGTTTTGGTTCAAAATGTATGTGTGAAATTTTAATTCCAATTCAACTGTACACATTTAAAGAAATATATATATTTATTTGTATAAGCTCAATTTCGTCCGAGTCAATACGTAATCCTAATACCAATTAAAAAATATAAATCTAATTTTATTTTTATTTATTTATTTATTTATTATTTTATAAATATAAATAAATAAATATAAGTAAAATTGAATTTAAATTTAAAAACTCATTTGCAAACGCCCAAATTTATTTATTCATTTAATTAATTAATTAATTAATTTATTAAATTAAAAATAATTAAATAATAAGAATCCAATTAAATAATTCAATACAAACTAAAATTCAATACCCAAACAGACACAAATCTAAGCCCAATCTTACAAACCTAAAACTTAAACAAAAAAGAGAAATCCTAACTCTAGCCAAGTTACCAGCCGTCGCCACCGTCAACCCTCAACGCAGTTGTCGTCGAGATCTTCCAAAGCCACTCTCAGATTCAGATCTCCACGATCCGCATGCAACCCACTCACATCAGAAAATCTCGAAAAAGATTGTAAAAAACATGTACATAAACACGAAAAATTTATCGAAAGTAGGACAAAAAATTGATATATAAAGAATTTCTAGCATTCGAAATGCAAAAGCAACATTCTTAAGGTATATTTCTGTTTTTATACATACATATATTTGTATTTTTATTTATTTATTTATTTTCTCTTATTTCGAAACAAGTTTTAAATAAATAAAATAAAAAAGGGTGGTGGTTAGGGTTCATACCTTAATGCCGCCATTGTTGGGGGGTCGTCGGAGGCTCATCGAAAGGTCGGTTTTTCTTTAGAAACCGAAAGGTTTCTTATCATTTTTAAAAAAAATTGGGATTCTATTTAAAATAACCACAGATCTGGGATTTTTAGACTTTCTAAAACTATTTTTTTTAAAATTATCTTTTCGGCCGTCGTAGGCGACAGTCGTCGGCATCGGTAATCGACGATCGGAGACCACCTAGGTCGGGCATGGGGGATGGAGGAAAGCTTGAAAGAAAAAAAGAAAATAAAAGTTTCTTTTAAAAGAAGATGAAAATGATTTTTCTAAAAGAATTTTGGCTTTTTATAGTCTTAGTGAAACAACGCCATTTTGGCTTAACTCAATAGGTTTCAAAACGACATCGTTTTGGTCGACCCGCTCGAACCCGATCCGGACCCAAGGAGGATCCGCATGTTTTCATAAAAAGAGATATTTATCCTCGCAGTCCTTCCTCTTTTTTGACCTATTACAATTAGGTCTTTTAATGTGCTTTTTATTTATTTTAAAATTCGCCCCATAATTTCACTTGGTTTTCAATTTGGTCCTTGACCCAGAAGTGTCCCAAGAGCTACCAAGTGTCAAGATTTTTGGGTTTATTTCCCACGAAGCCCTTGCTTTATTTTAAAATTATTTTTAACCCCAAACTATCTAAAAATTATGTTTTGACACCTAAATTCCCCAAAATTCAAATTTATCCCTTAAACTTCCCAAAAATTCAAATTAAACCTCTAAACTTTCCAAAAATTTGAATTAGACCCTAAAACTTTCCAAAAATTCAAATTTAACCCTTAAACTTTTTAAAAATTCAAATTTAACCCTAAACTATCTAGAAATTCAAATTTAACCTTAAATTTTCTAAAAATTTTGATTTAACCCTGAAGTTTCTAAAAATTCAAAATTGACCCGATTTTAGTGTAATTTTTTATCCTATTATACATATTAAATGCTTTTAATTTTTCTTGTTTATCCTTTTTTATTAATCCCTTTTATATGCATATGTATATTATTTTATTTGCTTGTTTTTTATGTATATATTGTTTTTTATTATTTATACTTGTAAATTATGTGCATATTTTGCATAACATGAAAATTTATTTTTTTTAAATACTCAAATTGTTTTAATATATCAAGGCAATGACTCGGGAATTTAAAAAAAATCATGTCCCAACTCACTGGATGTGGTTTTTTTTTTCTTTGAACCGGGATAATTGAATATCCTTTTAAAATTTAAATACGAGATTTTTTGAAAAGCTCGTCATTTTCGAATATTCGAATTGTTATGTCCTAACTTACTGGATGTGATTTTTTCTCGATTAATTCAAAATAACGAGCTTTCTTCGGAAGCAAAATTTGTTTTCAAAACAAAATAAATATGACATCCATACATTTAAGGATCGCGATTTAAATTTTTCTCGAACTTTTAATTTTCAATGAATAAGATTTTGAATAATCGATTAGGTACAAATTTTGGGCGTGTAAGGGTGCTAATCCTTCCTTATGCGTAACCGACTCCATTACTCACATTTCATAGTTTCAAAGACCAAAATTATTTTAATGATTTTTTTAAAAAAAATCTCGAAAGGTGGCCCAATTACACCTGTTTTAAAAAATATTGGTGGCGACTCCATTTTTCATTTTCCAAAATATAAATTAAGACTGTTTTTGTTTTTTTCAAAAAATGGTTTCGACAACTTGGAGACTCCATTGGAGACAATAAGAGAGTCAAGCCATAAGTCGATTATTTTTTTTCTTTTTTGTTGAAAATTTCAAATTCGATTTAATTTAATTTGCGATCCTATACATTTTTGTGATTTATATGTTGTTTGATAAATGTATGTTGATATTGCTATATATGTCTATGTTTTTGCATACATGCATTTGTTACTACCCCGCTTAAGTGGAAGTGAAAAGCTATTCCTTCGTGAGGTTTTCACCTCTGTGCAGAATAGTGAATTGCTTTCGGGATACATTCGTACCCATGTTTTCGTGAAGTTTTCACTTCCGTGCAAACATATAGGAAATGTGTCCCCCTGAACCGAACTCGTCCGTATGAGTTTATAATGGGTGAGGATTGAGGAATCTACTAGTTGGGTACCATTACTTTAGAACCGAAAAACGCATATAATAAGCCCTAAGTGTCTACCCTAGGTAGAACTATACTGAACCTTTAGAAACCACCTAATAGAATCGTATCTCTGTGGTATATTTGTTGATACATTTTATAATTGTTGGTACTAACTTGGTTTTTTTTCCTTATTTTGCATTGCATCCTCATATTAGAAAATGTATTGACTTGAGTTCGATTACTAGTAGAGAACTGGTCATGAAAAAAGGGTATCTTGATGAGGTAGAAGACAATGTGGTCGTACGTATGTGGTCAGGGGATAGACAACGTGAGAAGGGTGATTGTCTAGCTGAAGGCCATGTATCGAATTACTGGGATTTCACTCGGATCAATGTGACTAAAAATAGCTTAGAGTTGAAAAAAATCTGGGATTAGTGGGATGATGGAATGAAGTAGATTTTCTATCGAGAGTATGGGGATCTACCATACTTGCTAGAAGTTAAAGTGGACAAGCATCTCTTCTGAGCTTTTGCACAGTACTGAAACCCGGCTCATAGTTGTTTCACCTTTGGGAACATGGATATGGTACCCACGATTGAAAAATATACCGCTCTATTTCGTTGCCTCAAAGTTCAAGTAAAAAAAAACTATTCGAGAATCGCTAATGTGCCAACTTTCCTTAAGAAGCTGATGAACATTACGAGAATGAGTGAGCAATGGGTACAGGTCAAATTAAGGTGAAGGGCGACAACAAATGCGTCACTTGGAAAAGTTTGTGAGATTTGATCTTAACGCATCTAGATGCAAGGAAAAAGGTTTTTATATTTCCCAATGCGTTGGGACACATAGATGAGGTGGTCACTAATTTATTTGACCGACTCAACAAGAGGGTTATACCTATTCCAACAAATTTAGCCGAAACTTTTAGGTCATTAAATGAATGTCAAAAAGAGGGAGAAGGGAGATTTATTAGTTGCGCACCACTACTGATGGTATGGTTTCATAGTCACTTTTGGAAAGTGGAAAAGGTTCGTTACTGAGTGTTTTCTGCGAGCTATTCTCCTTTGAGGGAATTTGTTATTACACAAAGGCGAGAGGATATTTATGAGGAAAAGTAGATGGCAATACTCCATAGTCTCCGAGACGAAGATATTGAATGGCGAGCATCGTGGTTCATTTGTAACATCCCCACTTTAAAAATATAAATTTATGGTAGAAGTCCTTGAATAAAGGAATTTATAAATAAATAGTAGTATAAGAAGTAATGATCATTTTTAGAGGAAACTATTAGACATGGAAAAATATATAATTATTATTAGGAGCATGTGGTTAGTTAAAAAATTCGTTATTGAGTTCAGGGACTAAATTGAATAAGTTGGAAAAGTATAGAAACTAAAGTATAAATATTCTATTTTTATTTTGATGGAAAGGACCTAATGGTAATTTTACCATTACTTAATAAATCAATGATTTTTTTATGTTTTCAAATAATATATTAATTAATAATATTATTATAATAAATAATAATATTTTATTATTTATATTATAAAATACAAAGAAAAGAAAGAAAGAGAACATTCTGTTCTCATCTTTCTTTATTTCTATTTTGCTTCATGCTCTGTTTCTCATGAAAGAGGGGGGAAAGAAATATTTCATTCACCATTTTTCTTCAAAATTCAAGCATAAGGTATGGTTTTTCTTTAAATTTTTCAAAGATTTTGAATATTTAAAGCTTGTTCTACATATATATACCAATAATTTTTTATTTCATCAAGTATTTTGAAAGTTGCCATTAAAGAACATTGATGGAAGCTTAGGAAATTTAAGTGAAATAGATATATTTTCTTGATAGAAAATTATTAGAAGATGAATTCTAGCTTGTTAGAAGTGGAAAAAATAAATGAAATTGGATAAGAAGTTTATTTGATTTATTTGGCTATGGTGAAGGGGTAGTAGACTTGATTATTTTGAGTAATATTGGTGCTAAATGATAGCTTATGAATTAATGAGTACTCCGGTGAAGACGGAAGTGAAAACGAATAATCGAGTTGAAAGAAATGAGAATTTCGGATTTGGAAGCTTAGTATATTAACTTGATTAATCATGCATATTTATGTTGCTTTTATTAGTTTTAGTATTAAAATGGGTAAATGATATTATTTTGTATTGAATTGCTCATATTGTAGCTAAAAACGAAACGAACACCTTGAAGGAGAAAGACAAAGAGAAGAAGTAAAGCGATTAAAATTTCCGTTTGTGCTAATATCTTATTTTCATTACATAAATCTTTAGAATAATTAGATTATTATGATTAATTATATTAATTTTATTTTTATATTGTTTTTATGAATTTTGAATGAGTTTGAATTATTTAGTTAATATTTATAAAATTATGATTTGAGATGGAACATGTTTAATTTTTCAAATGATTAAATTAGTAAATTCATAGTTATGGTTTGAGCTTTAGTATTATGATTTTATATGTTTGAACAAGAAAACATTTAGTATGTTTTTGAATTGGAAGCTTAATTTTATATTAGGCAAAATATATGATTTGATCATGATATGAGACAAAAAATGAGAATGATATGAAAAATAGAATTAAAATGAAACTTGATTTTTATTCCGGTACACTAAGTTAGACTAGATTAGATATAGTTGGCATGTCATAGAGTTTTTATATCAAAGGATTTAGATTTCCCCAATTCCCAGAGGGTCGAGGGAGAAAAGGTCAAATTGGTCGGTAATTATTATTGTTAGCCCCAATTCCCAAAGGGTCGTGGGCAGTCCCAATTCCCTGAGGATCGTGGACTACTCTGATAGCCATCGTTGTCGAACAACTCGAGGTGGCAGATTCGTGTATCTGGTTATGAGTCTAAACTTTGGTACGGGGTTTAGATTGAAAGAAAAGCAAAAACAAAAGTTGAATATATTTGAATTTCCTTATTGTATGAATTAAATTGATTATATGATTTTAAATTTGAATAAAAAGCTTATTGTTATTTATTTACTTTTATTAACTAATGTATATTTAATACTTATGTAATGATTTATATGATATTAGCACCACTGAGCATAAAAATTGCTCAGCGTACGGTTTGTTTATTTTTCCGTAAGCAGTTAGTTAGATTCAGTAGATCGTATGAACAGCATCCGAAGAATAAGAATTCAGCTCAAACAAAGTTGGTGAAAAGTTTACTTTTTGATTAATATTTATGGCATGTACATAGGCTTATATAGATATAATATTGTCTCATAAATTAAATTTAAATATGTTTATTATGTCTCTTTTGCTAGTACTTGAAATGGTTAAAAGTAGATATTAAGTTTATAGAAATGCTTTGAAAAATTGAAGTGTTATGATTTGATTTGGGAGATTATTTGAATGCGAATATATTATGAAATGCAAAAATTTTCAGGATGATTTTACGTAAATAAGCAGAAATGCTGCCGAAATTTTTATAAAATATTTTTTCCACTACGTTTTCATTTAAAAGAAGAAGAAGAGTAAGTTGCTTCGGCAACGAAATGTGACATTTTATATTTGGATCCAACAACTGGGTCGGGTATAAGGTGTCACATCATTCCCGACGAAATTATTTATCGATGTGGTGATTTCGATCGGGTTCTGTTATTGGAGATATGGGGAGCTGTAGAGTATGCTCTTTTGTTCGTAATGAGACAGTATCGATCAAGACAGTTCATCCTAGCAACTCAGGGTTTGGCTCAGTGTGAGTTTATATACAAAGGCGAGAACAATAAGAAAAGAGTCCTGGATATGTCAAATGCTTGAAATCAAGTCCGTAAAATGAAGTCATTTGTTGCAAATCCTATGAAAACCCAAGAGTATGATGAATGGAGGGTTAGGAGAGTCAATGATAACATCCCCGTGCCAAATCCCGACAATGTCCGCCTCATTGAGGAGCATTTGCAAATAGCTCGTTCGGAACTAGAGCTCATCAAGCAAGACCTTGAAAAGAAAAGTTCTGAATTGGGGAAAAAGATAGAAGCATTAGAAGAGGAAAAGATGCAGTTGGGTTTGAATGTTGATGTCAAAAAGTTAGAAGCCGAAAAGCTAAGGAAAGGGAAGAGAAAGGTTGAGGAAGACTTGGATAGCTTGAAGGAGGATTATAAGAAGCTCTGTCAATCAATGAGAACTGCTAGTTTGGGTAAGACGTCCGAACGGTGGCAACGAGTCTAAGAGGAAAGGACTCGAGCGGATCAGTGGAAAAGAAAATTCAAATATGCTTAAGTCCAAGAGAATGCCATAAAAAGTAAGTTGCTAGAAAGCCAAGTCGAGAAAGCTGAGTTGAAGGCCCGAATAGTCGAGTTAGAGGAGTCTTCGCGTATGCATCGTAGTCAAAACTCTGCGACAGAATTAAGGGCAGGCAAGGCTGAGAATGAAGGATTAAAGAGAAGGGTTGGAGAACTTGAAGCTTCATTATAGAACTGTGAGATTCGGATCGAGTTCCTCGAAAAAACTTTGGAGACAAGTAATAGGTAATTTCAACACTCTCAGAGGTAAGTTAGAGACCGAGATCATGTCATGGGTGAAGCATTAACACAAGTGAGAGAGGTGGTAGAATACTTGCAGAAGTTAACTGTCCAGGCAGATGGTTTGAGCATAGAGTATGAGTCGGTGTTTGATAAAGGCCAAAAGTTAGCATGTCTCCTTCAAAAGATTAAGACTTTGAGCATTAGGGTAAGGCCTTATTTGTAATTATCTTATGTAAAGACATTCGTTTTCTAGTAAGGTTATTCTATCAGAATTCGATTGAGAGTCAATACCTTTCTTTCATATGCATTCATGCATTCATAAAGTTTCGCATTACATTTTCATGCATTAAAATTTCAAGAAAGACGTTTCTAATTAATTAAAATTTTCCTCTAAAAGTTACTCTGGAAAAACCACACCGTTACTACACTCGTGCTAAGACAAGAGCAATGGATCACGATTGGTAAAATTGGAACAGACACAAAAAGAAATACAAGATCAACTACATGAACAGTTAGCAAAAGTGCAGCAAGATATGAAGGGTTGGATTATTGAGTCCCAGAAAGACATTATCAAACAGTGAACTCAATTACTAGTTGGGAAAACTGATAAGGGAAAGGGTATGGTACTTGACCCAAAGGAAGGGAGTGATAGTCTTCCGTGTCCTTCAAATGTTACCCCCACGCCGACCTAGGTTCCACAAGAAATGTGTGTTCGAGGAGCATCTATCACTATTAACCCACAATCGTGCTTTTTTGGCACACCATAATCAGTAAACTACCAAATGGGTTCTAGTTCTAACCCAAAAAATAACCCTGTCGACCTTGGCATATCAGATTTAAATGAGGTGATGGAGCTAGAAAGAACAAGAGCCGAACTTCTTAATCATTTAGAAGAGCCCTGTAAATGGTTAGAGGAGAGGTTTAGAGCTTTAGAGCTTTAGAAGGAGCTGAGGGGTGTTATGGGATTGATGCTAAGGAGCTGAGTTTGGTTCCCAACCTGGTACTTCCCTCTAAATTTAAAGTTTCGAAGTTCGAGAAATATAACGAGGCAAGCTGCCTGAAGGCACATATCACCATGGTTTGCAAAAAAATGACGGGGTATGTCTGTAGAAGCCCAATTTTAACCGAGCTATAAATCAAAAAAATAAATAAAACCAAAACATAAATTAAATGTTAATTAAATTTTTGAAGTCCATTTACAATTTGAGAGGTCCAAATTACAAGCCCAAATCCTAAAAGACCCAACACCTTAAATCTGTCTCAAGCCCAAACACAAATATCAAAAACCTTAAAAATGCTAAGAGTCTTCTAGCCGCCACCACCATGTCAGCACTACCACGTCATCCTCTACATTAGTGCCACGTCAACTATTTACATGCCATGTCATCGCCACATCAGCGCCACGTTAGCCACGTGACCTTTCGTCTGTTGACCATTAACCGTTCCTCTCCCCGAAACGGTTCTCTGCCCGAAACCCCTCTGCTGCCCAAAGCACCCTGTCGACCTTTGCACTGAAATGGCAAGGGGCACACCGTTCAACGCCGTTGACCCTTGCCAACGCACCGTTCCATCCCAGTGATACCTGCAAAATAGAGAAGCAAAAAACAATAGAGAAAGCAACAACACAAGGAAAAACAACAGTATTTCGTGTAATCTGTTTTGGCTATAAAAGCCATTTTTCAAATCTGTAAAAGGGACAAAAGGGATAGAGAGAAAAATTCATAAAAAAATCAATACAAAACAAAAGATCTTAGATTCAGACAAATATTCAAGTGCACTGTGTTTTAAGGTACATCGATCTAAATATGTTTGTATATTGTTGTTGTATGTTTGCATGTTCGATAATCCAGAAAACAATAGAAAAAGGACCGAAATTTCAAAGGTTTCAAAATAAAGCAATACTTTCAAAAAAAAACCTTTAAAATTTTAGATCGGTGTTAGTCAAATTTTTTTATATAAAACCCCTTTTATATCTTGAATCCAGTTTTGAATCTAAATTTTTCAAGGAAAATACACAAAAAGGGACGAAAAGAAGAAACCGAAAAAACAGTTCGTTTAAACCCTTTATTTTTAAAGAAAATTTTTCGGGGGTCAAGTATTAAAAATTTGGTTTGAATCTGTGTTTCAATAAAAGGGAAAAAGCTTTTTTTAAAAAAGAAAAGGGAAAAAGGGAGTTAGAGACGACCTTTCGGAACTCGACCACCGCGTATGGTCGTTGTTGGTATCGGAGGACGGTGACCAGGTTTGGAACGACGGTGACACGAAGGGTAGCTGTAGAATGGAGAGAAAATAGGACAAGGTTTTTTTTTTTTAAAAAAAGGGGAAATGAAAATAATTTTTTTAGGGAATTTGATTTAAATAACAAGGTCGAACGATGCTGTTTTAGGGTTTGGAGCCTGATCTTTAAAACGACACCGTCCAGCGTCAAACCAATCAGACCCGACCCGGCCACAGAGGGATCCGCGCGTTTTCACATTTTGGTAAATTTATTGTCGCAGTCCTTCCTTTTTTTTGGGATTTCAGTTCGGTCCGTGTCTCCAAGTGTTAATCTTCTAAAATCCACCCCTATAATTTTAATTTAGTTGCGATTTAGTCTTTTGACTAAGGGTTCCTTCTAAGATTGCCACGTGTTCAAATCATGGGAAATTTATTTCAAAGCCCCTCAAATCTTCTAAACTTCAGATTCTTACCCCATTTAGTGTTTTCTTTCTCATTTTCACCTCAAACTTTGTTTTATTTCTTGATTTAATCTTTTATTGCTCAATAAACCCTTTTATCATTTTAAATTCAATCCCTTCTCACCCCTTTTGTTTTTATATCAAAATTCCATTCAATTCCTAATCGGTCCCTCCCTACGTTTTTGGTCCTGTATACCATTCTAGCTATCTTCAAGGTTCCTTTCCTTACATGTATTCTTCCTTGTGATTTTTTTTTCTTAAAATCCTAGTCTGTTGAAGAGGCATCCTCTTCATTTTGTTGAAGTATTTTAAACCTGTTAACATTTTGTTTTGTTTATTTTTAATTCTTTAAAATTTAAAAAATATTGTTTCCCCAAACTTCAAATATAGTCTCATTTTTAAATATATATGTTCCGTCCCAAATTTCCTTTTGTTTCATATTAATATTCGAATCTCTTTGTCGAAATGACAGCCTTTATTTTTACTAAAATCAAACATTTTTCTTTTAAATCTCATCTTGTCAAATTCCAAATCTCTTTCTTAGTCACTATACTGTTTATTCTATGCGGCATGACTTTTTTTTATTATTATCTTTTTATTATCATTACGCATACTATTGTTTATTTGTATTTATTAAATAGCATTTCATGCAATACGCTTTATTCATGCTTTTAAATACTTTTATTCCATTAATTTGAAAATAAAGTGCATATCTATCTAAGTTTTTTTGTAAAATAGCTTAGCTAAATAAAGTGTTTTGAAAGTGCGTAATTTATTCTTTTAAGGTAATGTTGTTTATTTTAGGAATATCGGAAAATAGTGTCTTAACGTGTTGGATGCGATTTTTCTCCAAACTTAAAAATTGAACATTCTACTTTGAAATCCAAATTGCTAAAGCATTTTTCAATAAAAACACATAGATTATCATTCTGTGGACGATACTCGCTCATTTTGGGAATCTGAGAAGTAGGGCCCTAACGTGTTGGATGCTATCTTCTTTCAAATCCAAAACATCGAATGATCTTCTTAAAATAGATAATAACTATTTCATGTGTAAATTTACATTTTACCCATCCTTTTACAAATTTCCTTTAAAAGTAAAAGTAAAAATAAAGCAAAATAAAACATACATCATTTTTAGACGTATAAATAAAAAATACTCTTTTATTCAAAGGAAATGGAGAGATCGTATCCTAACGAGTTGGGAGTGATCTTTCTTTAAACTTAAATAATTGAGTATGAAAATTGATAATCATTCGATATTCTTTTAGTTTAGGGGATCAAAAATCATGCCTTAACGCTAGGTATGATTTTGCTTTGAATTTAAATAATTGAATATCTTATTTTAACATGGAATGCATTTCAAATTTCTACTCGAATTTTGGATTTTCAACTACCAAAAATAATCAACTAGGTATCGATTTTGGGCGCGTAAGGGTGCTAACCCTTACTTACGCGTAACCGACTTCCGAACCCATTTTTCTGGATTTTGAAGACCAAATATTTTTATACAACAAATTCGAATATTTTAGGTGATCCAATCACTCCAAATTAATAGATTGGTGGCAACTCTCATTTTCAAATTTCAAAAAAATAATTTTCGAAACTCGTACAAAAAAATGGTTTCGATAATGTTCATAATGATCAGCTGCTAATGCACTGTTTTCAGGACAGTCTGACAAGATCAACTGCAAGATGGTATAATCAATTAAGTAGTACCAAGATCAGTTCTTGGAAGGATTTGGTACAGGCTTTCATGAGGCAATACGGTAATGTCACTGACATAACTCCCAACAGGATCACGTTGCAAAATGTTGAGAAAAAGCCGAGTGAAAGCTTTAGGCAATATGTGCAAAGGTGGAGAGATATGACCACCCAAGTACAACCACCACTATTTGAGAAAGAGATAACCATGCTCTTTGTCAGTATTTTGAAGGCGCTGTATATCAATCATCTGTTGGGAAACGCTACTAAAAGTTTCTCCGATATGTTCATGTTGGGAGAAATGATTGAAAATGCAATCCGGAGCAAAAAAATCGATGACAGAAAGTACTAAAAGGTCCGCTCCTAGAAGGAAGGATAGTGAGGTGACTAATATAAGCTTATACCGAGCAAATGTTACAAAATCGATCGTGGTGACACAGGCTAAAGCCCCGACAACCAATTGTCAAAGTAGACCGAGACAAAAATAGGGCTCGAGGCCGAACACTGAAAGAATCCAATTCACTCCCATCTCGATGAACTACAAGAAGCTTTACAAGAGTTTATACGATGCCCGAGTGGTGTCCTCCTATTATTTGAAACCAATGCAACCTTCGTTCCCAGAATGGTATGACATAAATAATGGATCACTCCATCGAGAATTGCACAGCTTTCAAGAAGCTGGTTGAAAGATTTATTAAGATGGGGATCAAAAAGTTTGATAAATCCGTAGGACCTAACGTGGCTGGAAATCCCTTGCCAAATCATCCCAATCAGAGGGTAAATGCAATAACGGAAGAGAAAAGTAAGAGGATGAAGAATGATGTGGGGGAGCTTAAGTCTCCATTGAAATGGGTTTGGTAACAGATGGTCAACAGGGGTTTGATCATGCAAGAGAGAGGATAGGGTGACAATAACTAAAAATTATTGCGAGTTTCATGCGATGAAAGGGCATAAAATCCAAGGGTGTGTCGAATTTCGAACCTTGGTACAGAAATTGATGGATAATAAAGAACTTGAGTTCTTTGAGGAGAGGAAAGAAGATAAGACAAATGATGTTTTTGCTTTTGAGGAAGAGGCACCAAAAAAGGCTTATAAGGCTAACCTACCAGTGGTAATTATATCCAGGCCAAGGGGTGAGGTTGGAGGTCGAATGACAACACGGGTCATCATTCAAAAACCTGTGGCATTCTCTTATAAGGATAATTAAAGAGTATTATGGAGCTATGACTGCAGCGTAACGGTACCGAATGAGGAAGGATTGAATGAAAATGCAAGTATCACAGATACAGAGGAGGTTAATAAGAAAGCCTTGATGGTTAGGCTTGAGAAGAGAGAAAATAACAAATTCTGGATGCCAGTGAATAAGCCAGTAACTGAGGAGAAGGCTAAGGAATTTTTGAAAATTTTAAAGTATAGAGAGTACAACGTGGTGGAACAGTTAAATAGGCAACCAGATCGAGTATCAATGTTAGCCCTGCTATCAAGCTCAATAGCCCACCGTAATACGCTATTGAAAGTGTTGAACGAAACGTATGCGGCGGAGGATATCTCAGTAAACAAGTTGGACCGACTGGTTAATAACTTAAGTGCAAATAATTTCATTTTCTTCAATGATGATGAAATACCTCCAGGGGGCATTGGCTCAACGAAAGCTCTTCATATTACGGCTTAATGCAAAGGGTACACTTTACCGGACATATTGATAGATAATGGCTCAGCCTTGAATGTGCTACCATTTATAACACTGAATAGATTACCGATAGACAGCTCTCACATGAAGGCATGCCACAGCGTAGTAAAGGCCTTTGATGAAACGGAGAGACGAGTGATTGGTAGAATTGAGATTCCACTCCTAATTGGTCCAAACACGTAAGAGATAGACTTTTTGGTAATGGATATTAGGCCAACTTACAATTGCCTGTTGGGAATACCGTGGATCTATTCGGCAGGGACAGTATTGTCATCCTTACATAAAAAGTTAAAATTGGTGACAGGGTCGATTAATTACCATTAATGCTGAGGAGGATATCATTGCATCAGTGACTAGCGATACGCCCTACATAAGTACAGATAAGGAGGTCATGGAGTGCTCTTTTAGATCGTTGGAGTTTGTGAATGCTATATTTGTGGTTGAGGGAGATAAGATCCTCATACCGAAGATTTCGACGACTATTAGGATGGGGCTAAAAGTGATGATTGAAAAAGGAGCTTCACTTGGAAAAGGATTAGGGAGATATCTCCAAGGAAGGATTACAACACCAGTATTGACAGAGAAGCGTGATCAGTTTGGTTTAGGATTCAAGCCAAATATGAAATAGAGAAAGGAAGAACTATAGAAAAATAATAGAAGAGAAGAGCACGAATAAGTGAGGAAGAGATCAAAAGTAAGCCAATGGTCCTTCCTCATATCTTAAAGTCATTCGTGTCGGGAGGTATTATTAACCCCGAGCGAAAGCCGACAAAAGAAAGGTTGGCAGGAATAATGGAAAATTTGAACATCAACGCTATTTCTGAATGGATGAGTGAACAAAGGATTTTGTCAGGAATTTGCCCCTATGTCATCGAAAGCATTCTAGACAATTGAACCGTGGAAGAGCACTCCCTGTAACGTTTAAGTCTTTTCCAGAGTAATGTTCAGAACACTCTTGTTACTCTAAGCTCGAGAGCAATTGAGATCTTTTTGTAAATGGCACATGTTCATTGGCTTTTTAATAAAAAAAGATGCACTTTTTTTCATTCAAATTGGAAAAAATTCTCATTATTATTTTCATTCATCTCATACCACAATAAACATTCTTAAATTCATTTATCTTTCGGATCTTTTGGTCCAAATGACAGGTCCCTAAATATTAACGATATGAGTAACGTCGTTACCGACTTAGAGTCTCATTTTGAGCAGGATGTGTGTTCAGAGGAATCTCAGGATTTTGAAAAAGCCCAAGATTGTAGTTTATCTCCTAATTTGTTACGGATAGTTAAGCTGGATAAGAAATAGATCCTACCTCACAAAGAATTAATAGAAGTTGTGAGTTTAGGGGATAAAGTTAACAAAAGGGAGGTGAAGATTGGAACCTGTATCTCTGCAGAGACGAAGCGAGGTCTTATTGATCTGCTTCAAGACATGATGGCCAGGTAGATAATGAGATTCGGGTATTACTGGTCAACCATAGAAGGAGATTGTATTAGATATGCTAAGAAATGTCACAAGTGTCAAATTTACGGAGACAAAATTCATGCACCTCCTTCACCTCTCCATGTTATGACTTCCACATGGTCTTTTTCTATGTGGGGCATAGACGTTATCGGACCAATCTTGCTGAAAGCTTCTAATGGGCATTGATTCATTTTTGTGGTCATTGATTACTTTACTAAGTGGGTGGAAGCTGCTTCCTACTCTAATGTCACGAGATCAGCGGTCAGCAAGTTTTTGAAGAAATAAATTATATATCGGTATGGAATGAGAAATTATATGTCGATATGGAATGCCAGAGAAGATCATATCTGATAATGCTTTGAACCTGAATAATAGCACAATAGTAGAAGTCTATAGTCAATTCAAGATCAAGCACTATAATTCAGCACCATATCGCCCGAAAATGAACGGAGATGTAGAGGCAGCTAATAAAAAATCAAGAAAATTATGGGGAAAATGACAGAGACCTACAAAGATTGACACGACAAGCTACCTCTTGCTCTTTATGCTTATCGAACATCAGTTAAAACTTCTACTGGGGCAACACCTTTCTCATTAGTATATGGAATAGAGGCAGTTTTACCCATTAAAGTCAAAATTACTTCCCTCCGAGTCTTGTCAGAAGTAAAGTTAGATGAGGCTGAATGGATCCAGTCAAGATTTGACCAGTTGAGCCTAATTGAAGAGAAGAGGCTGAAAACTATCCAACATGGCCAAATGTACCAGAAACGGATGATGCGAGCTTATGATAAAAAGTTCGCCGTAGAGAATTCCATAAGGGAGATCTAGTTTTGAAAAAGATCTTTCCTATGCAAAAAGACTTACGGGGTAAATGGATGCCAAATTGGGAAGGACCATACGTCGTAAAGAAAGCCTTCTTTGGAGGAGCTTTAATTCTAGCTGAGATGGATGGCAAGGATTTGTCAAACCCTGTGAATTCAGATTCAGTGAAAAAATACTTCGCCTAAAAAAAAGTTGAGTTGAAAACTCGCAAAGGGCGGGTCAAACCCAAAAAATAAAAATAAAAAGGTGGGGCCGATATGAAAACCCGCAAAGGGCATCTTAAAGCCTAAGGAGATTTGAGTCGAAAACCTGAAAGGTCAGCTCAGATTTGGATAAAAAATGAGGCACGAAGTGGGCTTCCTTCTCAGAAGTAACAAGATGGAGAGACATTACATTTTGGGCATTGACGAAGTGTAAATAATTTTCATGGGCACACATCAGGCTCAAAGTGGTCCTCATCAAGTTTGCTCGAAGAAATTAATACGTTGATATTTGGGGCATATGATTTTATTTCTTTTTGCTCACTTTAGCAATTTTTTATCAATGTTTGCCAGTTTTTGACTCACATTTGTTATTTTAACTAATGTTTTGACTAATATTTTGAAATCTTCTCATTTATTTCCATTCGAGCGTTATCGCCAATAAATTGAATTTTATCCATTTTCGTAACCCTGCTCAGAGCATTGTTTGCATTGAAATAACGATTAATCGACTTGATGATATAATGTATAAAAAGATTTCTACATATTACTTTGGAAAATTCTAAATAGTACAGGGACCTTAAACATAACCATTAGTCGAAAATAACCGAATCCGAGGGTTGAAGGGATCTTGAAGCGAATAAGTTCAGTTGGTGATTACCTCTTCGGATTTCATATCAAGAACACCAGACTTGAAGGAAAGGCATGATGACGTGTCAATGTTAGAACTTAGGTAAAAGACGATCAGTGACAACCTAAGGACTAAAACAATAAAAACCATTTTTAAATATGACATCTTTGCATGCATATCAGCTTCATGCATTCACATTTAGATAAAAGCATTTGATTCATTCAAATCATGGCATCCTAGTTACATGGCCTAGATAAAGGCCCATAAAACAGGTTCTACAGGTCATATCCTTAGAGAATGACGATAGAACGATGAATCCTATACCCAAAAAGCTGTAGAGGAACGGATTGAAGCTGCAATAGCAAATCTTATACACCTAAACCTGTAAAAGGGCAGATTGAAATCGCAATGGCGAATCTCATTCACCTAAAGCTGTAGAGGGGCAGATTGAAGTCGCAAGGGCGAATCTTATACTCTTGAAGCTAAAATGGAGCGAAGTTACAACTTCGAATCTTTTACCCCGATCATGGTGCAGATTGAAGACCATCCAATCTTTTACCCCGACCATGGGGCAAATTGAAGCAATCCAATCTTTTACCTCGACCATGGGGCAAATTGAAGACTATCCAATGTTTTACCCTAATTAGAGGCAGGTTGAAGCAATCCAATCTTTTACCCTAACCAGAAGGCAGATTGAAGATCATCCAATCTTTTACCCCGACCATGGGGCAAATTGAAGACTATTCAATCTTTTACCCTAATCAGAGGGGAGGTTGAAGAAATCCAAATCTTTTACCCTAACTAGAGGGCAGATTGAAGACCATCCGATCTCTTACCCCGACCATAGGGCAGATTGAAACAATCCAATCTTTTACCCCGACCATGGGGCATATTGAAGACTATCTAATTTTTTACCCTAATCAGAGGGCAGGTTGAAGCAATCCAATCTTTTACCATAACTAGAAGGCATATTGAAGACCTCCAATCTTTTACCCCGACCATGGGACAGATTGAAGACTATCTAATCTTTAACCCTAATTAAAGGGCGGGTTAAAGCAATCTAATCTTTTACCTTAACTAGAAGGCAGATTGAAGACCATTCAATCTTTTACCCCGGCCATGAGAGTAGATTGAAGACCATCCGATCTCTTACCCCGACCATGGGGCAGATTGAAGCAATCCAATCTTTTACCCCTAAAGTTATAGAGAGGCAAATTAAAGCTACATAAACAAATCTTATACCCCTAAAATTGTAGAGAGGCAAATTAAAACTCACAGTGGTAGACCTCAATCTTCATTGAAGTTGCAGAAAAATAGAGTGAAGCTACAAAGGCAAATCCTTATCTCTCTAAAGTTGCGGTAGAGCAAGATGAAGCTACAAGAACAAATCTTATACCCTTGAAGTTGCAGTGGTTGGATTAAAGTCATGAAAAAAAATCTTTATCTCCCTGAAGCTACAGTGGAGCAAGATGAAGCTACAACATCAAATCTTATATCTAGTAGGTTGGATGGAGACTACATTAGCAAATCCTATCTCCCTAAAGATGGAGTGGAGCAGGATAAGGCTACAACATTAAATCCTATCTTCTTGAGGTTGCAGTGAAGTGAATACGATGGAATAGAGCAATTAATAAAGTGAAAGGACAGGTGGCTTAATATAAGAAACACCAGAAGACGAAATTCAGCAGGACCAGATGAAATTGGTCTTCTTTTGAGTCTTTGCTTCGTTCCCGTTACACGACAATGAGCAAAGAGGGGTAGTTGTATAAGCCCAATTTCATCCGAGTCAATACGAAGCCCAAATACCAATTAAAAAATACAAGCCCAATTTTGTTGTTATTTTTATTTATTTATTATTTTATAAATATAAATAAATAAATATAAGTAAAATTGAATACAATTTTAAAAACCCATTTGCAAAGGCTTAAATTTATTTATTTATTCATTTAATTTAATTTATTTATTATTTATAAATAAATAATAAGAACCGAATTAAATAATCCAATACAAACTAAAACCCAATACCCAAATAGGCCCAAACCTAAGTCCAGTCTTACAAACCCAAAACTTAAACAAAAAGGGAAACCCTAACCTTACCCAAGTTACTAGTCGCCGCCACCGTCAAACCTAAGTCCATACATACATACATACATACATACATACATACATACATTTGTATTTATTTATTTATTTTCTCTTATTTCGAAACAAGTTTTAAATAAATAAAATAAAAAGGGTGGTGGTTAGGGTTCATACCTTAACACCGCCATCGTTGAGGGGTCGACGGAAGCTTATAAGAGGGTCTATTTTCTTTAGAAACCGAAAGGTTTCTTATCGTTTTTAAAAAAATTTGAGATTCTATTTAAAATAATCATAGATATGAGATTTTCAGACTTTCTAAAACTTTTTTAAAAAATTACCATTCCGACCGCCGTAGGCGACGATTGTAGGTGCCGGTGATCGGCGATCGAAGACCTGACACCTAGGTCGGGCATAGGGGATGGAGGAAGGCTTGAGAGAAAAAAATAAAATTAAAAGTTTTTTTTAAAAGAAGATGAAAATTATTTTTTAAAAAGAATTTTGACTTTTATAGCCTTAGTGAAACGACGTCTCTTTGGCCTAACTCAATAGGCTCCAAAACGATGTCGTTTTGGTCGACCCGCCCCAACCAGATTTAAAAATTTTGTTTTGACCCCAAATTTCTCAAAAATTCAAATTTATCCCCCAAACTTCTCAAAAATTCAAATTTGACCTCTGAACTTTCTAAAAATTTGAATTTGACCCTTGAATTTTTCAAAAATTTGAACTTGACCCTCGAACTTTCTAGAAATTTGAATTTAACCCTTAAATTTTCTAAAAAATCCAATTTGACCCCTGAAGTTTCCAAAAATTCTAATTTGACCCCTGAAGTTTCCAAAAATTCAAAATTGACCCGGTTTTAATGTAATTTTTTTAATCTTATATGTATATATATTACATGCTTTTAATTTTTCTTATTTATCCTTTTTTATTAATCCCTTTTATATGTATATGTATATTATTTTATTTGCTTGTTTTTTTATGTATATATTGTTTTTTATTATTTATACTTGTAAATTATGTGCATCTTTTTGCATAACATAAAATTTTTTTTTTTTTTAAAAAAAATACTCAAATTGTTTTAATATATCAAGACAATGTCCTTTGTCTCGGGAATTTGAAAAAATCATGTCCTAACTCACTAGATATGGTTTTTTTCTTTGAACCAAGATAATTGAATATCCTTTTAAAATTTAAATACGAGATTTTTTGAAAAACTCGTCATTTCCGAATATTCGAATTGTTATGTCCTAACTTACTAGATGTGACTTTTTCTCGATTAATTCGAAATAACAAGCTTTCTTTGGAAGCAAAATTTATTTTCAGAATAAAATAAATATGTCCTAACTCCACACCCGACCTGATCGTCAAGTCCGAATGAAAAGCACTACATTCATCCCCGAAGCTAGAATGATTAACCTTTCTTTTAAATTCAACTCAAACATCAAACATTTGTCATATTATACAAAATAATTATTTCAAATATAGACAAGTTAAAACATTCAAATACTTTATAATTTCATGAAAACAAGTTCAAGGATATTAATTAAACAAATAGAACTAATTTTCATTCAACGTCAATATAGTGCGTACTTTTATCATAATTTACAAAACATTCATATAGATTGAAATCAAAACAAGCAAGAGACCCCTATTTGAACCAGTTGTATTGGTACATAGGACCCCTAAATCGTGCTCCCATAATAGAAAAAAAAAATCTATAAAAATATTTTGTTACCTTACAATATTGTTTGGCCGAATGTATAAAGGAATATAAAACTTTCTTCTTTTCTAAACAATGGTGGACGGTGAGAAAATGAAGAAGATGATGATATTCTCATCTTTTTCCACTTAGTTTGATATTTATACCATGATCAACATTATTTAATCTTGTTTAATTAACTTAATTATGATTTAATTATAATAATTTAACTATTAATTAAACTAAATGGGAAAATCATCATCCACTAACTATAAGAAAATAATGGTTTAATAACCATTTTAGTCCTTTGGATAATACTATCTAGATTCCCAAGCATTTTCTAAATTAAAATTTAGTAGCGATTGTACTTTTACAATTTAATCATTGAGTTTTAATTATCTATTTTTCTTTTGCTAATTTACTTAATTGGTCTTTATTATATTTTCATATTAACTCCAATAATATTCTTATTTCATATTTATGGAAATGAGATTCCGAAACCGTATTTCCTGACACTACAGAAGTTTAGATCGTTACAATATTTGTAAATTTTGAGAGTTGATTTTTTAAAAATATGACTAAATCAACATAATATGTAAAATTGGAGGACTTAATTTATTATTATACTAATTATTAACTTCCACGTCAGCTTGTCATTTATGATTTTAACGATAGTGACTAAAATGATCAAACTATGTAAAGTGAGTGCTTATATTGTAAACTTTTTATTTAGGGTGTCTAAAACGAAAATTTTTGATAGTTGAGTGATTATCTGTGTAGTTTACCCTAACAAAAACAACATCAGTCAAGTTAATACTTATTAAATTTATTACTTTATATAAATAAGTTAATAATATTTATTTTAGCTAAACTAGTGTCTTGACAATTACTTTGCATTCAAATAAATCCAATTGAAGATTATGTGAATATCAATTTTTTTTGAACAATCGTATTATATGTTCTGATCATATCTGATTTTTTTTATACAATGCCTAGAATTACTTATAGCCCCTCCCCAACCCATAAATAGGAGGATAATGCGCTTCAGCGCAATCAAACTCACATCCTCCTGCATTGATAATAATGTCCATGTTAATTGAGTTAAAACTCAACTAACAAACTTTATTAATATCAATTTAAATACATGATATATGTATTATAATGGTTTTCAACATAAGATAAAGGTAGAGATTATCCAAATATCAAATTCAATATTAATATTAATTGAAAATATACATATAAATATAAATAATTTACTATTCTATTAATATATATTAAAGTGTAATGGTTTTCAACATTTCCAAAAACTTATTTTTTTAATAATATGTTAACTGAATTTATTAAAAATTAAAATAGAGAAACATTCTAAATGAAATTCAAATGTAGCAGAAAAATAACAAAACATAGAGAAACTAAGAAAAAAACTAGAAAACGAAACATTAGTCCAACAAAATACGTCTAGTGGGCTGCAACGACAGAGATGAAATGAAACACTAGGGAAAGAAAGCAGGAAACAAAACTATTTGTTTCTATCCACCTACACGCTTAAGGATCGAAGTAGGAGTGGTGAGCGTAACCAACAATCTTGTAGGCTGCTTCGCAAAACAAATCTGACTGCATCAGCAGACAAACCACAAAAAGGAATCAAACTACTGAAAGACCACCGATAGCCATAAATCAGGGTCGAGCATTGGGAGAAAACTATTCACGAACGTAAGTCTACCAGAAAGGTAGATGAAAACGTGTTATAAGGTAGAAGCGTGCCACAAGACAGAGGAAAATCGTGCCGCAAGACAGAGGAAAAACGTGCCGCAAAAGTAAATAAAAACTAGAAGATAACCAAAATATTAAAAAAAAATAAGAACTGAATATAAAAAATTAAGCTAAAGGAATACCGGCGATCGACAACCAACATTAAAATTAACGTCACTATTAGCTAATAAAAAACGAAAAAAAAAAAGAAATAGAGCGGTGCAAAAATTTTTTTGAAAACCCTTCTTCTTATTTTCTCCAAAAACTTATACTTATCTAAACATGGCATCAAAATGTACAAATTCATTAGCATTTTCTTTCATAATTCTTATCATTTAGTGGTTGATATGTGTAACACATGATATGCATTATTAATTAACTTTACATACCAACTTATACAAATTGTTGAATTAAAATAGTAATATATTTATAAACTTATTTAAAATAAATTTAACGTCTCTAGTAATATAATATCAATTGAAGAAGGTATCAAAAGAATCAAATAATTTCTACCAAAAAAATCAAATAATTATATAATAATATTTTAAATTATATCTTCACTCACATGTAAAATTGTAACATATATGCTGATCGAGTCTTGTTCAGTTGGTATGGACATTGTTGTTAATGCAAAAGAATGTGGATTCGAGTGCACTGAAACATATTATCTTTGTTACAGTCCAATTTCGTTCGAACTTTTAAGTTCAATTTTTTACAAAGCCAAAAATAAAAAAACCCTAAACTAAAAAATAGAAAACTTAACAGCTGCCCTTGGATGCTTGACCACTGTTGCCTTTGCCCAAAAATTTTGAAGACATACAAATCTACAAAAATAAAAGAAGAAAAATCACAAAAAAATATAAATTTTGTATTATAAAAACATGAAATTAAATATAATAAAGAGGAATTTTTTTGGAATAAGATTCAGAGATTTTTTTATACAACATTTAGAGAATTTTTTTAAGACATAAATTCAAAGAAAATTCAAAGCAAATACTAAGGTATGTGAGACCCATGACTTCCTTCGGATTTGTTCGGAGTTTGTCTTTTATTATTATTATTATTATTATTATTATTATTTAGTTGTTTATTTTGACATTTAATTTATTGATTTTTTTTGTTTATTTCTTTATTTGTCATTTATTTTTATGCCTAATCCCAATTATTTTTATTGTTTATATTTATTTGTTTATTTTAATGCCTAATCCTTAATTTAATCATGTTAGATAATTTTATGATTGCATTTCATATATTTATTTTTTTATTATTTACTTATTTATTTATTTGTTATTTATTTTCTTTGTTATTTACGTTATTGCTTTTATTTAATTTTATGTATTTTATTTATTTGTTATTTTTATGCTATTTATATTTTTGTCTTCATTTAATTTTATTTATTCATTGATTTGTTATTTATTTGTATGTCATATTTTGTGCCTTTAAATTAATTACATGTTTTTTTGTATCTTTGACTTAATTATTTTAGAGTTTTCTCATATTATATATTGTTGCTTATATTATTAATTAGTTAATATTTACTGTCATATATTACTATGATTATATTGTTATTTTATTTACTATTATTGTTTTATTTTATTGTGTTATTAATTGTGTTTATTATATTCATGTATTTTTATTATTTTACTATTATAATTATAAATAATGTGCATATTCATTTATTTTTATATGACATTTTTATTTTTTTTAAAATATATAAATTGTTTTAAAAAATTGAGACAATATTATTTATTTCGAGAATTTGAGAGAATTATGCCCTAATTCGTTGGTGTGATTTTCTCTTTGAATCTAGATAATTGAATACCCTATTTAAAATTAAAATATATGAAATTTTGAGATAATAATTAAAAATGTTAGTTATTTTCGAAAATTTGAATTGTTGTGTCCTAACTTACTGGATGTTACTTTTCTTCTCGATTAACTCGAACTAACGAGCTTTCTTCATTAAATTTAATTTTTAAATAAAATAAACATGTCATTTATGCATTTAAGGATTGTAATTTAATTTTTCTTGAGTTTTTTATTTTCAACAATTAAGACATTAAATAATCGACTAGGTACAAATTTTGGGCATATGAGGGCGCTAATCCTTCCTCATGCGTAATCGACTCTCGAACCCGTTTTATGGTTTCAAAGACCAAAATTTTTGTTTGGAGGATTTTAAAATTTACAAAGTGATCCAATCACACTTATTTTAAAAAGATTAGTTGTGACTCTATTTTTATTTTTCAAAATATAAGTAGAGATTTTTTTCAAAAAAATGGTTTCGACAATCTTTCTATTAATAAATTAGGGAGAGACTATGAATAGTTCTAAATATTATGTAAAAAAAATAGATATAATAAAAGCATGTAATAAAAGATTGTTAAAAAAATTTGTAATATATATCTCATGATAAAAAAAAATTGGATAAAGCAATACTTACTTTTTACTTTTTAAACTTGGCAAAATTTTCAATTTAGTCTTTAAATTTTTTTGTTGGTTTACATTTAGTCCATGTGATGCTGTGATACTTTGATAATGTGCCATGTCGTCACTTAAAAATATATATTAGGTGATCACATGACATATAATATTACCTTGCAATATTATCACATAGACTAAATTGGGAAAAATTGACCAGTCCAAGAACTAATGAGGATCAGAAAAATTCATGGATCAAATTGGAAAATATTTTCAAGTTTAGGGATTAGATCTTGCATTATCCGTAAGAAATTTTATAGTCATCAGCTTTAGGTCATCGGTTCGGTCCCACAACCCGTATTTTTTCCAAAACCGCGCGACCCCACTTCCATCCTAACGTGAGCGCGAAGGAGTCGAACTTCCTTCCACAGCATTTCCCCGCACACTTCTCAACCCTCCATTGGCCAGATCAAGAACATCTCAACGATCCAAGGGACAAAACGCTGACTTATAGGCAATGTCCGTACACACCCTCACGATCTCATCTGCATACAACCGTCTCCGATCCCCGCTCCCGCTTGAAAAGAAAGTGGACTGATATTGCCACAGAGCGGGAGGGAGAGTCGAACTTCGGCCCGAAGGCAAGCTAAAAATCTCTATATGTTTTCCACTTTTTCTTCGTTTAAAAAATAATAAGAAAAACAGGCAATATAGAAAAAACAAAAGCAGTATTACGAGCAGAAGGAGAAGATACAAAACAGAAAAGGAGAGAGGGATTTTCAAAAGCTTGAAACAATGGCGTCACCATCGTCTCCGTCGGCGCATTCTTCATCATTTCCGCCCTCCGAGTTCTCGTCTCTACCTGTAATGGCGCTCAGGGAGAGAATCGTTGAGAAAATTTTCGAGAATCGCGTCACTCTCATCGTCGGCGAGACCGGCTGTGGTATTACCTCCGTTTACTATGTTTTTTTACTCTGATTTCGAAGTTTTAGTTACTTAATAGGGTCGCGTTTGGTTGCTGCTGGCCAAGTTGATGGGAAGAGTGAAGTTCTTTCATGTTTATACAGTGGTTGAAGAATTTTTTTTACTGCCTTGTTACTTTCTTCATACTGGTTTTATCATGTTTGTGCTTTGATCGCTTTGAGTGTGGTAAAAAACGATTAATCCGAATGCCTTTTTCCTTCTTCGTTTAATGCTTTGTTTGGTCGATGGTGAGTTTAAGATAACTGTCCGTATTAGATTATTATTCTTCATGGCGATCATAAGTAGAAATAGGAAAGTAAAATTCAAGTTCTATTTGGATGTCAATGTTACAGTATTGCTTAAAGCAGCGCATGATGATGATAATAAAATGAAAATTGTAAGAGGGCAAGTTACTTCAACTAAGTCAAAGCCCTATCTGTTTGGTTCAGTCTAATGGAGGTTTTAATAGTCTAGAATCTTGATAAATTACAGTTCTGACTATTTTGTTCAGGCTATCTTTCACTTAGTTTTACTACAGATATAGTTAGGAGTGTCTACAAAATGGAATTATAAGAACTTTGAATGTAACGTACTTGATTTTTATACTTATACCTCGTTATATTGTTTAGTGGTTAATCCGTAATTTACTAATACTAGAGAAAGTAAAGATAGCTTGTTCTTTCCCCAATTCTACTAGTCTATCTCTACAAACTATAATTATAAATGCCTTATGTTTGACTAGGATTTAACTATATTCCTTTTAGTTGCTATTTGCTGATGGCCTTTTTGCTTTTTTAATTTTCTTCTACTATAAGGGAAGAGCTCTCAAGTTCCGCAATTCCTGTTGGAGGAAAACATGGCTCCTGTTTTATGCACACAGCCAAGGAGATTTGCTGTTGTAGCTGTGGCCAAAATGGTTGCAAAAGCTCGGAATTGTGAGCTGGGTGATGAGGTTGGATACCATATAGGTCATTCAAAACATCTATCATCTAGGTAATTTGTAATCTGTAAACTGATTATGTGTGCTAACAAACATATTGTGACCATTCATCTAGCGAGAGAACCTTTATTGTTCTTTTTTCTCTTAAGCACAAATAGGGCTTATTTTTTAACCTTAATCTGCCAAGATGTCATAGAAATATGAGAAAGCATTTGCAATGTTGAAAGATATTATCTCCTTTAATGTTACTTCAATGATTTTCATTCTCTTCAATGGAATTAATGACTTTCAGAGTTAGCATCTGCCAACTTCACTTTATTGTTCTGATAGCATCTATCAACTTCACTTTATCGTTCTGATTAGTATTGAATGAATGTCATGCATTCTCTCGTACTATCCTGTTTACTTTTTCCTTTCTGCATGGAGGCACTAAAGATTTTTGCTGTACAAGTAACCTGCTTCAATATCTGCAGCCACTTCTCGGCAATTTCTTTTACTTCTATTAGGATCTATTTAGATTTTATCTTTTTTTTTTTTTTTTTTGCAGAACAAAGATTGTTTTCAAAACCGCTGGAGTTTTGTTGGATGAAATGCGAGATAAGGGGTTCCAGGCACTTAAATACAAGGTTATTATTCTTGATGAAGTGCATGAAAGATCTATTGAGTCTGATCTTGTTCTTGTTTGCGTGAAGCAATTTCTGCTGAAGAACAAAGACCTGAGGTTAACAATTAACATATCCTTTCAGTTTCATGTGTTATTTCATGTTTTCAAAATCATTTAATTTGTTATTTTTTAAAGTCAGCTTGGAGTTGGCGAATGCTTTTCTGTCATTCAACAGCTATCTCAATGATAAATCTGTAAACTCACCAGGGTGGTATTGATGTCTGCAACTGCTGATATTGGGAGGTACAGGGATTACTTCAGGGACCTTGGTAGAGGTGAAAGAGTTGAGGTTCTGGGAATTCCCAGCTCTAACCGGAAAGATAATTTTCAGCGACAAGTTTCATACCTTGAACAGGTCAGCTGAACTTTTAAGATTTTTGGGGGATTATAAATCTGTTCATTGAGAGACACATGGCTCATGATGTATCTTTGAGAATCCTACAAAGAAATTTATTTTTCACGAAGAATTAGAGACTATGATGTTAATCTCATGTTTAAGGAAAACAACTTTACTGTTAAATAGCTTTAATTTTATCATGAAAAGTTGAGTTTATTGTTATCTTTATTTGGTCTATGATAATACTTGGCCATGTCAAATGTGTGAATAAGATTTGGAATTTTTAGATAGGTTACAGAGGCATTCAAGGGGTTCCAAGTGCATATGAACTTATGAATTATGATATTGGAGCCATAGGCTATTCTTTTCATAGAGATCTTGATTTTGCTACCTCTTTCTTACTAGGTGACTGATTTTCTTGGAATCAATTCAGAATTAATAACTTCAAGATATTGTTCTGGTCCATGCCCTTCCATGGCAGATGCTGAAATCAAGCCTGAAGTGCACAAACTTATTCATGAATTAGTGTTGTACATCCATGAAAATGAGCCTGATATTGAGAAGAGCATTTTGGTTTTTCTCCCCACATACTACGCCCTCGAGCAGCAATGGTACCTTTTGAAGCCATTTAGTTCATCCTTTAAGGTTCACATTTTACATCGTAGTGTTGACACCGAACAAGCTCTTATGGCTATGAAAATCTGGAAATCTCATCGTAAGGTATACATTTTAACCCTAGTTATGAGTTTTGACTGCCTGAGTATTAAGGTTGAACCTGCAAGACATTATGCATATGCATCTTTTAGCATGCTAGATGCAAACTTTAATGGCTTTCTGATTAAACTGAGCAGGTTGTCCAAATGATATGATCATTTGCAGTTACATAGCATTGTTAGTTTGATGTAAGTTATGCATGAAGTTTTTTGTAAATTTTTACTTCCATCAATAGCAATCATCATGATGATTTTCTTCTTCAAGTTTTCTATCTTGTGTTGTGGTTATTAATGTTCCAAAGATATATATATTTTACACAGGTAATATTGGCGACAAATATTGCAGAATCATCTGTGACAATACCCAAAGTGGCATTCGTTATTGATTCATGCCGGTCTTTACAAGTCTTTTGGGATTCTGCTCGAAGAAAGGATTCAACGGAGCTTGTTTGGGTTTCTAAGTCTCAGGTATTGAAAGAATCTTTTATGGTTAATGTTTTTTGTTTGTTTAGCTCCTCCTTTTCACCTAAATGTTATAGGCTGAGCAACGGAGAGGTAGAACTGGTCGTACTTGTGATGGCCATGTATATCGGTTGGTTACACAATCATTTTTTAGCAATCTTGAGGATTTCGAGTGTCCAGCTATACTGAAGTTGTCATTGAGGCAGCAAGTGCTTCAGATATGTTGTGCTGAATCCAGAGCCATTAATGATCCCAAAGGTGTGATTTATGTTTCAATTGTAAATGACAGGTTTTTCTATTAATTATTATGTAGGTATAGAAGTCCTTGGGATTTTGAATGGTCAAGAGACACATTATATATATTTTAAGTCATAGAGAATGACTTGAGTCTCATTGTTTTGAGCCTGCATTGTGAATATTTGTAGTATCAATGTCAATTTCAGTCTACCTAGAAAGTTGAAATGGGATATGCAAAGTAACTTGCTTGCCAAAGGCCTATGCTTATGCATGCAATGATTCATATTACTCATTTACATTTTAAAAGGACAAATGGGCTCTAATTTCTGGTATATTGGGGGTTAGCTTTGTTGCAGAAGGCTTTGGACCCTCCAGATGCAGAAGTTGTTGAAGATGCATTGAATTTGCTACTCCATGTGAAGGCACTTGAAAAACCATCTTCAAGGGGCCGGTATGAGCCTACATTTTATGGAAGGCTGCTTGCCAGTTTCGCACTGTCTTTTGATGCATCTGTGCTTGTAGTCAAGTTTGGAGAAGCTGGGATGTTGCGTGAAGGCATTCTTCTGGGCATATTGATGGATACTCAACCCCTGCCTATTCTTCATCCTTTTGGGGATGATCATTTGGTACTGCCCATTAAGTCATAAACTTTCGTGTGTGTTGGGTACCCTTATTTGAAATTTCTCTTTCTGATAATTATTTTTCTACTTCAGTTTACAGAATACGTAAACTGCTATTTTTGCGCTGATAGTGATAAAATTGTCCTAACTGGTCGAAAGGAGGTTTCATTCTTAGGAAATTTATGTGCATTTCAGTTCTGGCAACGTGTTTTTAAGGTACTCTATCTTCTAAATTGGCTGAGGTTTCATCCTTCGGAATTGGTTTTGAAATTATGATGTATATGTGTTGCCTTGCACTGAAGGATAAGCACCGTCTTGAACATTTGAAACAAGTGCTGAAGTTTGAAGAAATGGAATCTGCAACATTATTGCTGCCAAAGCTTGAAGAAGAATGGTGCTTTTTCCATCATCTTCTGCAGTCATCACTGCACCATGTCTCTGAAATGTGTATGAATCGATAAAATATTTTTTTTTTCCAAAACAATCTTGTGTTATTGCGAAATATTATCTTTAGAAGTTTCTTCTCTAACTTGAACATTTTTCTTTTTCAGATGAAGATATATTAAATTCCATGCACCGTTTCCGGCCCAATTTTCTGCCTGCATCTAATGGCATTCCAACTTACTATTCTCCTTATGAGTTTGGACATACTTGCCTTCTTGAATGTCAGCAACAGGGAGAAATAGATGCACTTTCTTCAAGTGATGAACAGCTTGAGCAATCGTATGAGACAAGGAAATGTGTTGCTGTACCATTTGTTGCTTCTGGTCACTTTCGGACCAATGATGTGGCTGAAAATTTGGTGAATACTATTAAGGAGGTACTATTCTTTGTATATCATGTTTGCATCGGCTTTGTTCTTTGGGCACATTAATTATGTCTTACTGTTGTTTTCAACAGATAAGAGTTCAATGTACGGGAGACACTTCTAGTAATTACCCGACAATTATTAATGACTATGATTCACATATCAATGGGGGGGCTCCTCTGTGTGTCTATTTTGTAAATGGATATTGCAACAGGGGTAGTCTGTGCAGATTTTCTCATTCACTCCAAGCAAAAAAACCAGCCTGCAAGTTCTTTTTCTCTCTGCAGGTATCTTTTGCTCTAGTTCTTGAACATGATAATTTGGGTCCTATACATGTCCAAATATTTTGTTACTTTTTTACTACTCCGGCAAGCTCAAACCTACTGGATCCCTTTTTCCTAGTGCCACGTGTGATTATGTACATCATATTGTGAGGCCATTATGGAACATCAAATATTACAAATTTTAACCCATTTACAACATGGTTGCATTTAAATGATTTTAGTCTGATCACTGAACACATTGGATGCAATAAGGAAGAATCAATCCTTGTCCCATTTCTCAACTGTTTTGGTATTTTCTTATCTTGACAGATGCAGCATCATTAGCTCTTTGATAATTTCTCTAGCTTTGTTTGTTAATGCTGTGTAAATGGGCTTGCAGGGTTGTAGGAATGGAGATTTATGTTCCTTCTCTCATGATTCGTATCAGCCAATCTCATCATATGGCTCAAATGTATGTCAGCCAGAAGCTGATCATGCTGATGCCTCATCTCTTCTACGACTATTTGGAACCTCATCTGATGGATACATCCTTTTGTTGGATGATGCTAATATGTATTTCACCTCAAATCTTGCTAACCACTGCAAGCCATCTAGAATCATCTCTACAACAAGTTTGACAGAAACATCCATATGTGACCCATTATTGACTGATGTAAGAATCCTATGGGGCCTCCATCATCCCTACCAGACCATCATTTCAAACAAAGGGGAGAACCCAATACCATGGAATGAAGTCAAATTTGTGCTGTGGTTTCCTTATCTCGATAGTCATAGCGATAATTTGGACGCGCAGAAAATTCTTCTGCAGAACTTTTTTGAGTATCTGGCCATCCGAATATTAGGTGATACCCTGTTTGAGGTTAAAATAATTCTTGCCATGAACAACATCAAATTTTCACAACTAGAGGTAAATCATCAAAGCCATACCAACCTTATGCTCTTAACATAAGCCTTAGTTATTATGAAGTTAAAAATATCTCAAGATTTTCTTTATAAAGGTAGCGTTGAACAGTTGTGTATTATCGACATATGTTTTTATTCTCTGAGATGTTTTAAGGTGTGGTATTGTTTCAGGTGGAAAAGTTGGCAACAGAGAGCTTCTTCTTCCTTACAGAGTCATTTCCATTTGATGAAGCAAGCTTTGGGGAGCTACTCGATATGGTAACAGTTAACAAGCCAATGTTGATGCCAAGGTCTGTATCATACGTGTTTGACATGCACCCACCTAGTGATATCCAGTTTGGTGACTACGCTTCTGTGTTTCAGAAACATCTGCATGACCGGGAAACGTCTTGAAAATTCATTAGTTCTGTCTGCATTAAGTTTACTAAGCCTTTTTAAAAAATTTTGCTTGTACATATTGCTAATTGAATATGCTTTTCAAATTGCCTTCATCCTAGAACTAGCATATATATATATATATATATATATTGGCAATTGGGTTATTTTCAGATTATTTTTGCAACAGCTACAAGATGCAGCAATGCACCCGCAATTTGCCCTCAAAATATCAGAACTGGAGGTGTCACCGAATAAAGGTAAATGCCTTAGCAGACATGATCATCACATTCATGTGAATTGCACCATTGATTTGATAGAATCATGTGAATCGAAGTAAATAGGATATTGATCCCCTCCCCCTTCCGTTTAGGTAAAACAATCAAGTTTTAAATACCCCAAAAGCTTCAATGGCTGCTAAAAAGAAACTGCAATTAACTGAAAACCGCCTTTATTTGGCTTCTTTCACACACTGTGCTCAAGCCTTTACCATTATACAACTCAACGATAAGTACTACCTGAGACCTATATAAGAGATTAATATCATGCTGATTTGAACTCTAGAGACCTATTGAATGTGACCTTTTTACGACACCAGAATTTGGTTGAAACCCTAAAAATTAATTGTGATAAAAGGGAGTGATGGCTTACAAATGTTATTATGTTAATTACTTTTGCTGTATGTGCAACGATTTAATCCTCTACGGACAAGAACATTTTTTCATCATCATCAAAAAAACAAAAAACAAAAAGATAACCTAGCAGATCTAATCTGAATCTAAAATCATGAGCAACTCACCTGTCCCTTCACATGTTCTTCACCCTTTATCTTTGACAACCCTATTCTAATGCCTTCATAAATTTATTGTATTCACCATTCTCTTGCCTTTCCCTTTTCCCTTTTCAAGAGATGTACCATCAGTCGGTATAAAAAATGCCCTTTATAAACCTATTCTCTCTGTATATCAAAGTTCATAAAACAAAAGGCTCTCCAGCCTTTCCATGAATTCTATTCCAATATCCATTATTTCACCTTCTTTTTCAACCCTTTTGTTCTGTTTTCCCGTAAGGTATCCCTAGGTTAGTTTAATGGTAATGGCAAACACCAATATTTACCTTACACTTTTGCTTCTCTTAAGCGTCCTAAAATGGGTTCAATCAACACCAAACTCATCAACCAACTACGTTCAAGATGCATGCAGTGTAACCCGATACCGTGCCCTCTGCATCTGCACACTAGCACCCTTTTCCACCACTGCTAAAACAAGTCCAAGCAAATGGGCGCGGGCTGGGGTTTCAGTCACCCTTGGAGAAACCAAGAAAGTCACTCAATATTTAATGAAAGTGAAGAATTACAGAACGATGAAAGGGAGCTACAAAATCCCACTCTCGGATTGCATTGAGTGTTTACAAGATGCTATCGACCAACTACACGGCTCACTTGGGATTCTCAGGAAGCTTAATGCCAGAAAATTTTACGAACAAATGGGGGACATAACCACATGGTTGAGTGCAGTTCTTACCGATCACGAAACTTGCTTGGATGGTTTCGAGAATCCGAGAGGAAAACAAGCCAAAATGGTGCGGAATCGGGTTTTGAGGTCCTCCTATTTCACTAGTAATGCATTGGCTTTAGTCAATAAACTTGCAACCTCTGGGTTGGACAATACGGTAGCATGATATGATATGATATGTATTCAGTTTGGTAATAAGAGCCACCAGGCATCAACTAGTATTTTGTTTCCATGCAGCCATGTATGAATTGAATATAAATAGCTTGTTCATGAGGTTTGAAGAGCTCTTGCTTCTTAAACCTTTGTTTTGTTTTAGGGTTAAACTTTGTTTCAGCTAAAACGGGGTTTAATTTGAAATCTACCATTTCAAAGCACAAGCAACCGTGTAGGAAATGGAGGGGGAATTCGTCACCTTAAGCTTTGTCAGTATTTCTCTGTTTTCTTCTTATTCAGCTGGCTAACTAAAGTACAAGTTATTCTTTTATTAAGTGCTTGAAACAATTTGGTTAAATTTTGTTTTGGTCCTTTTTATTATGCATGAATTTGGACTTTAGTTCTTATACTTAAATTTGACATAATTTGTTTTATTTTTATACGGTCCAAATAGTTACAATTAAGGTATTTGAAGTGGGTTTTTTAGAAACAAAACAGCAATTCCAACTGAACTTTGTGTATTGAGTTGATGGTCAAAAGTGTTTATTGTTTCAAGTGTAACTTGGGTTCGAATTGTGCCAGTCGCGTTGTTATTAGGGCTTTGCCCTCCCTTGATAAATAGGATAGGTAGCGGTAAAAGTACTAGATAAGCCCCTGTACTTAGGGGTGGATTGCATTTCAATCCCCTAAACCCTAAACCCTAAAACTATAAAAATGGTCACACAACTATGCCTTTCATTCTATTATGGTCACCCAACTATTAATTTTTTCGATTTAGTCACTGTATTTTTTTTAAATTAGATATCTTAATCACTCTGAGTTGATGTGGATTTTTTTTATTACTCTAGTAAAAAAATTAGATCTCCAATGTTTACACATTCTATCAATTTGATCTTAAATATTAAACATATAACAAAATTAGCCCTCAATTTTTACGAAAATTTTCATTTTAGTTTTAATTCTAAAAAATTCAATAAATTTGGCCCTCGATATTTACAAAATTTATCAATTTAGTCCTAACTCTAAAAATAAAAAATATATTTAAAAAAACTTTTTTATCCCTTTATAACTTATTAGCTAATCCATGTGAGATATTGAAATAAGAAAAATAGTACCCTCTTTCAAGTCACTTGCAACATTTTTTTACTATAATTTAGGCTTCACATCTGACCAAACCAATTGGTTTGGAATCAAATGAGAATAATTGGTTGCCTTATTACCCGAATAGATAACATTTTAATGCATTTATTTTCTTTTGGATTTTAACTTTTTTGTGTGTTTTATCTCAACTTTTTAGAGTTCTTTTGCAAGTGACTTGAAAGAGAGTATTTTTTTTCTTATTTAAATATTTCACATGGGTTAGCCAATGAGTTATAAAGGGTAAAAAAAAAAAATTTAATACATATTTTTTATTTTTTAGAGTTAGGACTAAATTGACAGATTTTTCTAAATATTGGGGGCCAAAAGTTATTAAATTAGAACTAAAATGACGAATTTTATAAACATTGAGAGTTAAATTTGTTGAATTATTGATATATAGGATCAAATTGATAATGTGTAAACATTAGAGGACTGATTTTGTTATTAGACCAATAAAAAAACTCACATCAAATATTTAATTTTGAAAAATTTAGTGATTAAATCGAAAAAATTAATAATTAGGTGACTTTTTTATAGTTTACCCATAAAAAAATAAATTTCAATATGAATTTAACGTTCTGTGTCATCATTTAACAAATAAAATTTAATGAGAAAGCTAATTTGTAAGTTTCGAAATGTATAAAGATTAATTTATCATTTTTCAGTAAAGGGGTCGAAATGCAATCTGCTCTTAAATACAATAACTTTTCTAGTACCATCGTGATATTAAGGTTCTCATGTAATAATTTCAAGAAGCCCAAGCCTGTCAATGTGGGACTTACTAGTCCATATAAACTAATCCAACCAACACTCCCTTTCAAAGGATTTTAGCCCACTACCGCCACCGCCACCGCCACCGTGACCATAAATCATATCTTCTACCAAGACATTCATTGAGGAAGCAGAAACCCTTTTGAAAGACGCTATTCAGGAACAAATGGAATGTTTTCAACTTCAGGAACAATTATAAATAGAAAATTCAAACTTAATGGAACATAGAGAAATCAATTCTAAATTGCGTCTAATAGGATTTGAACCTATACCAAAGGTTTAGAAGACCTCTGTCCTATCCATTAGACAATGGACGCTTTTCATTATGATTTTTTGACATTTTAACTTTTTTTCTCTTGTTCGGTTTTTTCTTTTCTCTTGATTGGAAAAACTAAAGAACATGTGACAAATTGTATTGTTAGGAATTGCGTATTTATTAATTCAATTCAACGATGCATTCGGTGTTTGTTTTTGGTACGGTACCAAACCTTCCCTTGCTTACAACTCGGATCACAACTCACAAACTCAACCCACTTAACACAAACAAACATTGGTTATGTGTATATTGTTCTATTCATGATATTATTTAATTTTCACTTAAATTCCGTTATTATTTTTGTATTATATTAAGGTTCAGGATTTAATTTCTATATTTTAATTTAGATTATTTTTAATGTTTGTATTTTCTAAATATTAAAATTTTAGTTGTAGTCATTAAATTCATTAATTGAGTTTCGTTATTTTCAAAATTTAATATGATAAATATATTATTACATGTGTAATCATGTCAACTTGTTATTTTTTCATATTATTTAAAAAATCGATTAATGTATTTAATGATTGTCATTTGTGTATAGATTGAAGTTTTGAAATAAGAAAAGTATAATGGATTCTCTTTCTGATATTGCGGTTCATGTAGATGGTTCTACAGAAGGTGAAACCCCGAAGAAAGTACACTTTAAGGATGAAGATACTAATGATATTATGGATATAGAGGCTGATCAAGTTGTGAAACCATCCATATCTTGGAAGGATAAGTTAATGGGTTCTTCTCCAACCATTGAAGGGCTTGATCTCCTTTCAAAGGAGGATTTTGAATTGAAGGAAGGGGATGTTCATAAGTTTCAAACTAATAGGGTCCTTACTATCAAGTTTTCAGAAAGAATTAAGCATATTCTCTTTCGGGATATGGAAAGCACGGTGATTTTGAAACTCTTGGGTCGCAATAGTGGCTTCTCAATGCTTCAAAATAAGATTCTTAATTTATGGAAGCCTACTTCAAATGTGCAACTTATGGATATTGAAAATGGTTACTATTTGGCCAATTTTAACAACAAAAGGGATTGTGAAAAAGTCTTGTCTGAAGGTCCCTGAATCATATTTGGGCAGTACTTGACTGTTTAACCTTGGACAGTCTCTTTTGACCCTGCACAAAAATTTTCGAGCGTGGTGATGGCATGGATCAGACTGGCCGGATAACCTAGATATATGTATAGACAACAAATCCTTCGTCAAATCGGTAGTTTGGTTGGAAAAGTGGCAAAAATAGATTTTAACACGGATAATAGAACGAGGGGTCGTTTTGCGCGTTTGGCGGTGTATGTGAATCTAGATGCGCCTTTGGTTTCTCAAATCATAATAGAAGATAAAATTTAGAAAATTGAATATGAATTGCTCCCAACCACGTGTTTCCAATGTGGAAAATACAGTCATTTGAAAGAGGTTTGTCCATTACGACCAAGCATGACGATAGTTGAAAACCTCCAATCGCCAGAGGTGGAATCGGGAAAGGAAACTGTGAGTGGCTCAGAGGGAAAGAACGACAACTATGGGCTTTGGATGCTGGTTGAGAGAAAATCCAGGCGACAATCAAGGAATTCTTCTCAATTCAGGGCAATAATGGAGGCAAAAAATAATAAGGGATCTCATTTTAGAGCCTTAACGGATATAAATCCTTAAAGAGAGCAGGTCAAACACTCGAATTAAAAATTGTAAGAAAATTATTGTGGAAGATTTTTGTTAAGAACGAAATACACCAAGAGGGGGGTGAATTGGAGTTTTAAAAGGTTTTTAATAAATTTGAGGAATGCAATAGACTCAAGAATTTATAGTGGTTCGACCTCAATTGCCTACGTTCACTATCATAGCTTTCCTAAACTAAGAATTTTCCAAATCCACTAGATTTGAACCTTTAAGGGCAAGGTTTAACCTTACAAATCTCTATCTTTTCAAAGGTAAGATAGAACCACTACCCCTTAAGGTTTTCTACCCAAAACCTTAAGTAATACCTCACAAAATAAGATAAAATAAGAATGAATGAGAATATACCTCCAATAGGTAAATGATCAACAATGAAGCACTCTCACACAAAGTTACAACACTTGAAAGAATGATTGAAAACTTCACCCACAAGTGTGTACAAGAAAAGTTTGCTAGAAGATTGATGAAAGATTGAAAAATGAGTTCTTTAAAGTTAAGCATTTGTTTATTGTCTTTGTTGACTTTAATGGGGAGCCTTGGCCTTGTATTTAAGTCCTCTAACAACCTTGTGGATGTTTGTAGTCGTTAGAAATAAAATAGAGACGTTGCAGCCATTAAAACCACTATTTAATGCAGACAGTAGTTTCGTTGTTTCGGTAAAAGAAGACTCGTATCGATAGAAGCCTTTGTAAAATGTGACCGTTGGAGTCATTGTACCGGTAGATTCAATCTTGTATCGGTAGTACTTTGAGGGTTTCATCTGGTATCGATAGAACCCATCAGAGTATTGGTAAAAGTGCAAGGGATGCTGAACTTTGGCTACTAACTTGACTTGTTTCGGTAGAAGCCTTCTAGGTATCGGTAGAAGCCTCAGGCCACAACTTCTTTGCTCTCTGGAGTTTGTTCTACCGATAGAACTCTTGGTTGTATTGGTAGAAGTCTCAGGCCACAACTTCTTTGCTTTCTGGAGTTTGTTCTATCGATAGAACTCTTGGTTGTATCGGTAGAAGTCCCAGGCCACAACTTCTTTGCTCTCTAGAGTTTGTTCTACCGATAGAAGTCTTGGTTGAATCGGTAGAACCAAGATATGTATCGATAGTTTGTCTTGTTCTACCGGTAGAAGTCTGAATCATTACAAGGATTTTTTTTTTACCTTGTGTTCTACCGATACTTTTCCTCTAAGTATCGATAAAAGTCTTTCAGACTTCAAAAATTTGTCAAAAACAAAGTTATTTCAAGGCTTTTTAAAAGTTTGTTTTGTCCAACACTTTGAAAATAATTTTAAGGACTTATAAATAATTTTTGCAAGTTTAAGTAGGGATTTTTAATATACTTTTTGTTATATCAAAATACTTGAAAAACTAGGGCTAACAATTTTCAAGAAAATGGAAATTCTCACAAAGCTGGTAAACAAGTGCATTTAAGGGAAAAGGATAGCATGGGGATAAGCTTAAAAAATTTTATTGATTCAAGGAAAGTCAAAGAAGTGGTTAAAGGTCTTAAATTCGGGTTTAGGAACCCAGCAACTGTTATGAGCTGATCCAAACCACTCCTGTTGGGCCGTTAGTAAGTACAGACCCATCTTGCAATCAGATGAATAAAGTATTGGACCAATCTTATGGGTCAAAGTTAGGGCTTCTAGACAAAATGGTTTCGGTTACCCATGTAACCCCCTAAACCCGGCCCAAAAGATACGATCGGATCTAGAGGATTATTTAAGTAATTTACCCACACTCTGACTTGACAACTCAAACTCATCCTCAGAAATACATATAAATATTCATAAATAAAACTTTAAATCTATAATTAATAATAAAATAAATTAATTAAACCTCAAAGAATAAAATACCCAAAATTCCCAAAATAAATTATATTTACATCCCAAAATAATAATAATAATAATAATAATAATAATAATAAAATAGAATAGAATATTCTAAATTTTGTAATTAAGCCTCCGGGTACCAAGTCACCTAATATCCGAAAACCTGAAATGAAACTGTGGAGGTATGAGCTATAAAGCCCAGTGTGTCTCTAAAGTAAATACAACCTAATGCTAGAATACATCAACATATCAATTTTAAACACGAAAGAGTAACCACAAATCATACTGCACACACAAGCACAATGCAATGTACCCATACTTCATCACACCAACACAATGAAAAGGTTCCCCAGAACCCTTTCCCAGCCAACGTCACCAATCGTAGTGTGGTTTTAGCATCAACCTTAAAAGGAATGATAACCACTTCTTCCACCTTACAATCCCACCCCATGAACACACAATGGTATGATCATATGCTTATCAAATATTCATATTTTTCCCAATCTCAAGCTCAATTAATGTTGCACATATCACAACCCCTGTAAGCATAGTACATTAATTATCTGTCACATGCTCAATGTAAAATTATAAATGTATGCATGACATTAGCATCATACACTTGCACAACTTAATTAATCATACCATTAATTATTTTTATCACAGCACAATCATCTCAATCAGCATAAAATCACATAACCTCAGTATCATCACAAACATTAGAGTAAATTACAATTAGAAACACACCTCAAGCAATTAAAACTCTAGCGACGAGGAGGTCGTCCACCACGCACAGTACGAGCTCCCGGTCTAACGGAATTAGATCCTACGAATACAACTAAAAATTATTACAACCTAGCCACCACTTAAACACAAAATTAAACTAAAATAACTTACGAGTAGCTCTCGGAACCGATGCAAGAACGGGTTGAACAGCAGGATGAGGTAAATCGTCTGCCTCGGACTCGTGATCCCCTAAATACGAATACTTAATATCAGTACCACTCAAATTAAAACTCTAAAATATTGTAAAGTACACATTTTAATTTAAGACATCAAAAACGAGACTTTCGGGTTGAAATTTGGCAAAACGAATAGCGAAAACGAACTCAGGACGTCGAAAAATGGCAGGATAGGGTTTTTCGAAAAAGTCAACGGTCAACGATCAAAGTCAACGGTTAACGGTCAACGATCAATCAACACCGGTCAACGGTCGGTCAACGTCGGTCAACGCCAGTCAACATCGGTCAATGGTTTGACTTGGTTTGGGTTGAACTTGGTTCATTTGGTTTGGTTCAAATGGGTTTGGTTTAAATGAATTTGGGTTTGGTTTAAATGAATGTGGGTTTGGTTTAAATGAATTTGGGTTTGGTTTAAATGAATGTGGGTTTGGTTTAAATAGGATTTGGGCTTAATGGGTTTTTAAGGAAATAAAGTTATTGGGTTGGTTTGGGTAATAAGGGATTGGATAAAGTTTGGCAAAAGAATTGCCCACCAGATTTGCAACAATGCCCACAAAGAAGCAAGGCAAAAATTAAGGGCTGCAACAACCCCCATTTTCTCGATTTCGGCCCCGCCCACTCCCCGACTTCGCAAGGGACGTCCGACCACCATGAACAACACACCAACAACTCCAAAACAGTCCACAATCATAATTTCTCAAACTTACCAAGGTTCTAAACGACGAAACGCAACGAAGCAAGGAGGAACAAAAGCCGAAAGTCCCTTGTTAACACGCACGAATGGCGACAGTAGATTTGAAGACTTAAAAGTGTGATTAAAAGAGGAAGAAAATAGAAAAGAAAAGAGAAAGAAATAAGAAATGAATGAGAAAAAGAAAAGAGAAAGGAAAGATGAGAGGCTTAAAGGAGAAGCAAAACGGCAGAGCCAAAAAATAAAGAGGAAAGGGTTCAAAAAGTGCAATTAAGGTGCTTAAATACCCAAACAATTTGGGTTATTTCACCAAGGGTCCCTATAGTCTATTAGGGTTTCAAAAAAAATTAACCAAAAATTTAACACTTACCACACTTTAATCCCTAAACAAAATTCCTAGGGTGTTACAACTCTCCCCCCCCTTAAAACAAAATTTCGTCCTTGAAATTTACCTGGACCAAAAAGATGTTGATACTGGGCCTTGATGATGGATTTGGGCTCCCAAGTAGCCTCCTCATAGCCATGGTTGCGCCACAAGACCTTAACCATCTTAATGGTCTTCCTCCTAAGCACTTTTTCATCCTGAGCAATAATCTCAATCGGTTCCTCCTCAAAACTCAAGTCTGGACGAACCTCAATCTCCTCAACAGGCACAATGTGAGTCGGGTCCGATCGATAACGTCTCAACATGGAAACATGGAAAACATCATGAATCCTCTCAAGCTCAGGTGGCAACTTAAGCTGATAGGCAACTGGTCCCACGCGACGAAGTACCCGGTAAGGGCCGATGAAACGAGGACTCAACTTGCCCTTTCGCCCAAATCTAAGCACCTTCTTCCATGGAGACACTTTCAAGAACACCTCGTCTCCAACATTGAACTCAATATCTCGACGCTTCAAGTCAGCATAAGACTTCTGTCGGTCAAAAGCAGCCTTAAGTCTCTCACGAATCAACTTAACCGTTTCCTCAGACTCGCGAACAAGATCTGATCCCACCAATCGATGCTCCGTCAACTCAGTCCAACCGATAAGAGTACGACACTTGCGCCCATATAAAGCCTCATAAGGAGCCATCTTAATATTGGTTTGATAGCTGTTATTGTAAGCAAACTCAGCCAGTGGTAAGAAACCCTCCCAACTCCCCTGATACTCAATCACACAGCCCCTCAACATATCCTCCAAGACTTAGATCACCCGTTCAGATTGACCATCAGTCTGCGGATGGTAAGCAATGTTGAAGTTTAACCGAGTTCCCAAAGCACGGTGTAACGATTCCCAAAATCTCGAAGTAAACCTCGGATCTCGTTCAGAGATGATGGATAACGGTACCCCATGAAGACGAACTATCTCCGAGATGTAAAGCCGAGCTAACTTACTCAAGAGATAATTAACCCTCACCGGAATAAAATGCGCAGTCTTGGTGAGTCGGTCCACAACCACCCACACAGAGTCTTTCTTGGACGGTGTTAAGGGCAAACCACTCACAAAGTCCATAGTCACCCTTTTCCACTTCCACTGAGGAATCTCAATCGGTTATAGTAACCCCGAAGGACACTGATGCTCGGCCTTAACTTTCTGGCACGTCAGACATTTTGACACAAAATCCACCACATCCCTTTTCAAACCCTTCCACTAATACCTGTCACGAAGGTTTTTATACATCTTATCTTCGCCAGGATGCATGAAATAAGAGCTATCATGAGCCTCACGGAGAATAGTCTGCTTAATCTCAGAATTCCTCGGAACACAGTACCGACCCCGAAAACATAATAACCCATTCTGATCCATGGCGATATCCACAGACGTACCCTCTATTACCTCCATCATACGGTGCTCTAGATAAGGATCATTGGCTTGCTCAAACTTAATCTCCGAGAGTAAAGTAGGAATAACTCGGAGTTCAGCCAAAAGACTGCCATCCTCAAACAAACTCATCCTGGAAAACAATGCCCTCAACTCAGTTATAGCACTACGACTTAAGGCATCGACAACCACATTAGCCTTACAAGGGTGATACTCAATCTCACAGTCATAGTCCTTAAGTAACTCCAACCAACGACGTTGCCTCAAGTTAAGCTTCTTCTGAGTAAGCAAGTACTTCAAGCTCTTATGATCAGTGAAGATATAACACTTCTCCCCATAAAGATAATGCCTTCAAATTTTAAGAGCGAAGATCATCGCAGCAAGCTCGAGATCGTGAGTAGGGTAGTTAATCTCATACGGTTTCAACTGATGAGAGGCATAAGCCACAACCTTTCCCTCTTGCATTAACACACATCCCAATCCAGTGCGAGAAGCATCACTGTAAACCGTGTAAGCTTTTCTTGACTCAGGTTGGATCAGAACTGGCGCTTGAGTCAACACAGACTTTAGTTTCTCAAAACTAGCCTCTTGACCCTCAGTCCAAACAAATGGAACACTCTTCCTCAGAAGCTTAGTCAGAGGTGCCGCAATAATTGAAAATCCTTCAACAAACCTCCGATAATAACCAGCCAAACCCAAGAAACTACGAATTTCTGAAACATTCTTAGGTTGCTTCCAGCCCATAACAGCCTCAATCTTCTTTGGATCCACACGAATACCCTCAGCAGAAACAATATGACCCAAAAACATCACCTCCAACACCCAAAATTCGCACTTGCTGAACTTAGCAAAAAGCTGCTTCTCTCTTAAAGTTTACAGAACCACCCTGAGATGCTCTTCATGCTCCGCCTCAAACTTAGAGTATACCAAAATGTCATCTATGAACACCACCACAAATTGATCCAAGTAGGGTTGAAACACCCTATTCATCATGTCCATAAAAGCAGCAGGGGCATTAGTTAACCCAAAAGGCATTACCAAGAAATCATAATGCCCATCGCGAGTTTGAAAAGCTGTCTTGAACACATCTGCATCTTTCACCCTGAGATGATAGTACCCAGACCTCAAATCAATCTTAGAAAACACGGTAGCTCCACGAAACTGATCAAATAGGTCATCAATACGAGGTAAGGGGTACTTATTCTTAATCGTTAGCTTATTCAATTTCCGATAGTCGATGCACAATCGAAGTGTTCCATCCTTCTTTTTCACAAACAGAACCGAAGCTCCCCAAGATGAAACACTTGGTCGAATAAAACCCTTATCCAACAGCTCTTGCAACTGCACCTTCAACTCTTTGAGTTCTTAGGGGGCATTCTATAAGGCGCCATAGACACAGGAGTCGTGGCAGGATAGACCTCTATGCCAAACTCCACCTCATCACGCTTAGGTGGCACCCCAGGTAATTCTTCTAGAAACATATCGAAAAAGTCTTTCACCACTCGAATTTTATCAATCCCAGATTCAGATTGCCTTGAATCCAGAATATAAGCCAAATAAGCAATGAATCCCTTTCTAATCAACTTTTCGGCTTTAAAAGCTAAGATCACATTGGACAGAAACCCTCTACGCTCACTAATCAGGGTTATCTGTCGATCATCCGAAGTTCTCAGAGTTGCCCTTTTCTTCTCATAATCCAAATTGACTTGGTGCTTTGAAAGCCAATCCATACCCAGTATAAGGTCAAATTCATTGAAAGGCAACTCCAATAAATCAGCAGAAAAGATTTCCCCTTGAATCTCCAAAGGACAGTTACGGTATATTTTAGTGACCTCCACAGAGTTACCCACCAGACTTTGAACAATTACCACAGACTCAACATTCTCAGAAGTAATCTTAAGACCCCAAAACACAGCACTAGCCACATAGAAATAGGTCGAATCATTATCAAGCAAAGCAAAATATGGAATTGAATGAACTGAAAAAGTACCTGCTATCACATCGGGCTCATCATGATCCTCATATCTTCTAGTAGCATAAACCAACCCAGGCTGTCTCGCCCCAGATCTAGAAGTGCCTCCACTCTAAACCGGTCTACCTCTAGCAGTTGAACCCGAAGTAATCGGCCCGACCTGCCCTCTGCCCTTAAAAAGAGTCTGAACTGAAGCCTAAGTCTGACTCTGCATAAACGATTCAGTAGGAGGGTGGGGACAATCTTTAAAAAAATGCTCCTGCAATCCACATCTAAAACAAGCCCCAATTTTCCTCCAATATTCATCACCATGCCTTTTATTGCAGTAAGAACATAGATGCATGGGACGAGGTCCAGAAGAACCACCAACACTACCTGTCGGAACTATCGAAACTGCAGGTCTCACCCTCGGATAACTAGGCTGAGCTGTCTCCTCCCTAGGTCTCTTAATAGAAAGTCCACCCGTAACTGGCTGAATTGAAGCACCCACTGTCTTTTTGCTACGCTCTCTGTCCTGAATCCGCTGAGCCTTAGTACGAGCCTCCAAACTCTCGGTTGATCAAGCTCGACTAACCAGATCACTGAATACCCTGTCATGATGCATGTTGACCCCAACCTGAAGTGAAAGTCGTAGTCCCTTCCTAAACCAGTCACATTTCTCTTTTTCATTTCTTACAAGCCCAGATGCATATCGAACCAACCTCAAAAACTTTATCTCATAATCGTTAACGGACATGTCCCCCTGTCTCAAGTTCATAAAATCCTCTCTACACTTGTCGAGAAACTCCTCACCGACATAACGATCCTGAAATGCCTCCCTGAAAAATTCCCATGTAACCTGACCAGTAGGAGTAGACTCTTCCACAGTGTCCCACCAATTTTGAGCCTCACCCCTCAATAAAGAAACAGCAGCTCTAACTTTCTGTCCAGTAGGGTAGTTCATCTCTATAAATAACCTCTGTAAATCCTTCAGCCAATACTCAGCAACTGAAGGATCTGTACCAGTCCTACCCTCAAACACTTTCATCCCAGCCGCGATAAAATCAGCAGAAATGGGCCTCCTCGGACCCTCAGAATGACCCCCAGTGGATCCCCGAAGCAATCTCAGTAACTCTCGATTAACCGTGGCACTGTCTAACTCCACGGTCTCACTATCCCCTGTATCAGACACATCCTCAACAGGAGTCCCCTCAGCTGGTATATCTCCACCAACAGCTGGCTGTCCCTCAGCACCCATGGGCAGCTCATCCTCAATAACGTGAGGCAACTCATCTACATTTGTCTCAGGCTCGAACATAGGGTAGGGTCACTAACGGCCCTAGCAGTACGGCCCCGGCCTCGACCTTGGCCGCGTCCAGTCGTAAGTCTAGCACTCCTACGTGGTGGCATACTATTTATCTACATTAATAAGAGTACTAAAGTAAGAATCGGTACCGGAGGTTTAGAATAAATCGCATGTATATATATAACATAAATTATAAAAACTCGTCAATTTATCTAAAATCCCTATTTAACCTCAAAAATTTTCAAAAACAAGCTTGGAGAGCTTCACAGTCCGAGGGTTGAACTTGAGTCTGATACCACTAAATGTAACCCCCTAAACCCGGCCCAAAAGATACGATCGGATCTAGAGGATTATTTAAGTAATTTACCCACACTCTGACTTGACAACTCAAACTCATCCTCAGAAATACATATAAATATTCATAAATAAAACTTTAAATCTATAATTAATAATAAAATAAATTAATTAAACCTCAAAGAACAAAATACCCAAAATTCCCAAAATAAATTATATTTACATCCCAAAATAATAATAATAATAATAATAATAAAATAGAATAGAATATTCTAAATTTTGTAATTAAGCCTCCGGGTACCAAGTCACCTAATATCCGAAAACCTGAAATGAAACTGTGGAGGTATGAGCTATAAAGCCCAGTGTGTCTCTAAAGTAAATACAACCTAATGCTAGAATACATCAACATATCAATTTTAAACACGAAAGAGTAACCACAAATCATACTGCACACACAAGCACAATGCAATGTACCCATACTTCATCACACCAACACAATGAAAAGGTTCCCCAGAACCCTTTCCCAGCCAACGTCACCAATCGTAGTGTGGTTTTAGCATCAACCTTAAAAGGAATGATAACCACTTCTTCCACCTTACAATCCCACCCCATGAACACACAATGGTATGATCATATGCTTATCAAATATTCATATTTTTCCCAATCTCAAGCTCAATTAATGTTGCACATATCACAACCCCTGTAAGCATAGTACATTAATTATCTGTCACATGCTCAATGTAAAATTATAAATGTATGCATGACATTAGCATCATACACTTGCACAACTTAATTAATCATACCATTAATTATTTTTATCACAGCACAATCATCTCAATCAGCATAAAATCACATAACCTCAGTATCATCACAAACATTAGAGTAAATTACAATTAGAAACACACCTCAAGCAATTAAAACTCTAGCGACGAGGAGGTCGTCCACCACGCACAGTACGAGCTCCCGGTCTAACGGAATTAGATCCTACGAATACAACTAAAAATTATTACAACCTAGCCACCACTTAAACACAAAATTAAACTAAAATAACTTACGAGTAGCTCTCGGAACCGATGCAAGAACGGGTTGAACAGCAGGAGGAGGTAAATCGTCTGCCTCGGACTCGTGATCCCCTAAATACGAATACTTAATATCAGTACCACTCAAATTAAAACTCTAAAATATTGTAAAGTACACATTTTAATTTAAGACATCAAAAACGAGACTTTCGGGTTGAAATTTGGCAAAACGAATAGCGAAAACGAACTCAGGACGTCGAAAAATGGCAGGATAGGGTTTTTCGAAAAAGTCAACGGTCAACGATCAAAGTCAACGGTCAACGGTCAACGGTCAACGATCAATCAACACCGGTCAACGGTCGGTCAACGTCGGTCAACGCCAGTCAACATCGGTCAATGGTTTGACTTGGTTTGGGTTGAACTTGGTTCATTTGGTTTGGTTCAAATGGGTTTGGTTTAAATGAATTTGGGTTTGGTTTAAATGAATGTGGGTTTGGTTTAAATGAATTTGGGTTTGGTTTAAATGAATGTGGGTTTGGTTTAAATAGGATTTGGGCTTAATGGGTTTTTAAGGAAATAAAGTTATTGGGTTGGTTTGGGTAATAAGGGATTGGATAAAGTTTGGCAAAAGAATTGCCCACCAGATTTGCAACAATGCCCACAAAGAAGCAAGGCAAAAATTAAGGGCTGCAACAACCCCAATTTTCTAGATTTCGGCCCCGCCCACTCCCCGACTTCGCAAGGGACGTCCGACCACCATGAACAACACACCAACAACTCCAAAACAGTCCACAATCATAATTTCTCAAACTTACCAAGGTTCTAAACGACGAAACGCAACGAAGCAAGGAGGAACAAAAGTCGAAAGTCCCTTGTTAACACGCACGAATGGCGACAGTAGATTTGAAGACTTAAAAGTGTGATTAAAAGAGGAAGAAAATAGAAAAGAAAAGAGAAAGAAATAAGAAATGAATGAGAAAAAGAAAAGAGAAAGGAAAGATGAGAGGCTTAAAGGAGAAGCAAAACGACAGAGCCAAAAAAATAAAGAGGAAAGGGTTCAAAAAGTGCAATTAAGGTGCTTAAATACCCAAACAATTTGGGTTATTTCACCAAGGGTCCCTATAGTCTACTAGGGTTTCAAAAAAAATTAACCAAAAATTTAACACTTACCACACTTTAATCCCTAAACAAAATTCCTAGGGTGTTACAACCCAACAAGATGAATCAGGTCAATTTACGCACCAAATTGAGGAAATTGCAGAGGATGCTAATGACTGCCTAAATCGCATGATGGAAGAAGATGACTTCGGATCGGGATTAGAGATAGAGTCCATTCTTGAGGTTAGAGAGGATGGGTTTAACACTATTGCGAAGCAAACGTCGGAGAAGGTCCAGATGCTTGCTGTTTCTATCATCGATTCCAGTGGGGGACTCAATTCGAACCAGCATACTATTATTATCTTCAGGGAATCTTCTCGGTCCAATGAAGATAAGTCGAAAAATTGAGATTATCCGGCAACAGGAAGTGAAAAATTTAGGAAAATGGGGAAAATTGGAGAAGGGAGATTAAAGGGATTTTGAACGGGCAAGAAAATTTCAAAAATCTTACAAGGAAAAGAATCCAAAACTAAAGTGAAAAATGCTCCTACTATTTTGCTACAAGATTCTATGAATAAGTTGATGTTGACCATCTCGACAGAAGGTCTGGATGAGACAAGATCGTGCACCTCAGTCGAGGCTAATGAGATACAAACTTGATTTTGGAGTTTGGTGCAGTAAGAATTTACTTTTTTCCAATTAAGTAATATTATTATTTATATGGCTTTAAATCTAATAATTTTCTCTTGGAATTGTCAAGGTTGTGCAAGCAGTAAGTTCATTCGTGTTTTTCGCAAATTTAATTTAGAATACATACCTGATATTGTTTGTTTGCTCGAACCCAGAGTAAGTGGTCAAAAGGTAAATACAATTATTGAAAAATTGGGATTTGATTTTTCTCAGAGAGTAGAGTTGGTTAGCTTTTCAGGAGGGATCTGAGTTGGTTGGAAGGATACGATCACGATTAATATTATCCACAATCACTCTCAGTTTATTCTCCTTCGCGTTGTTGATATTAACCTTGTGAACTCTTTTTACAATTTTTTTGTTTATGAAAGTCTAGATAGAATGAAGAGAAACTCTATTTGGGAAGATCTTACTACTGTATTACCTCAAGACCCTTTACCGTGAATAATGATGGGTGATTTCAATGCCATTCTATCACATTGTGACAAGAAAAGTGATCATAACATAGGTAAGTGATGTAAACACTTAGGTAATTTTGTTGACTCGTGTAATTTGCAGGACCTTGGATTTGTTAGACCCTCATTTACTTAGCAAAGAGGAACTACATTGAAAAGACTCGACAAAGCTTTAGCCAATGATTCGTGGATTTTTTGCTCACCCTCAGAGCCTGGTCTTTCACTTACCATGCATCAAATCCGATCAAAGACCTATCCTCTTGAAAACCAAACCAGACATTAAAGTTTCTAAGGATCGTCCCTTTCGCTTCCTTGTTATGTGGATAAAACACGAAAAATTCACGGAGTTGGTCAAAGACAAGTGGCATTTTTTAGGTAACATGACTGAATCTATCAATAATTTTACCTCACAAGTTAAGGATTGGAACAGGTCCACATATGGTTTTTTGGGAGCTCGTAAAAAATAGCTTTTGTGATTACTTGCTAGTATTTAGAAGGCAGTTAAGCGATCGGGATCAAATCACCTAGTCAGTTTGGAAATGGAAATTCAAGATGAATTGGAAAATGTGCTCAATCATGAAGAGCTACTCTAGAAATAGAAGGCTAGGTTCGATTGGCTTCAATTCGGGGACTGTAACACAAAATTCTTTCACAATTGCACCATCCAAAAGAGGAAACTTAATCGTATCATGGCTCTATGTCTTGAAAGTGGAGAGTGGTGTACTGACCAATCTACTCTTGAGAAGGAAGCTGTTGGGTTCTTTGGCAGACTTTATGGTGAGCCTCCTCTGCATATGGGAGATCTCTCATCCAATATCTTTCCCTGTTTTTCAAATCATGACATTGGTTTCTTAAAAAGGCTGATTTCGAATGATGAGCTTAAGAAGGTCCTGTTTGATATGGCTCCTTTGAAAGCTTTGGGGAGTGATAACTTTTATGCTCACTTTTTTCAAAGTCAATGAGATTCTGTTAGAGATGCGATTTGTACTTGGGCCCAAGGTATTTTTGTTGGTAAAAAAATGGAAGCTGAGATCAATAACACTTTACTCGTGCTTATCCCCAAAATAAATAAACCCGAGGACTTCAGTCAGTTCAGGCCCATCAATCTCTGCACGGTGATGTACAAGCTTGTTATGAAAGTTATAGCTAACAGGTTTAAAGTGGTTTTTCCTAACTTCATATTTGAGGAGCAAGCTGGGTTTATAGCTGGTTGTAATATCTCAGACAACATTATTATTGCGCAAGAAGTGATTCATTATATGCGTAGTAGAAGAGTTAGTAAAAATTAGATGGCTATTAAGCTTGACTTAGAGAAAGCCTATGATAGGTTGAGCTGGAAGTTCATTGACGTGACCTTACTGGCAGTTGGGATCCTTGAGTTTTTGAGGACTGTTATCATGAATGTCATCTCTTCCTCTTCCATGCAAATTCTTTGGAATGGAGCCATTACTCATAAATTTAAGTCGAGTCAGAGGATTAGGCAGGGTTGTCCTCTCTCGTCGTACCTCTTCGTTCTTTGTATGGAATGGCTCGGTCAGCTCATAAGTAAGGAAATAGGTGATGGTAAATGGATGTCGATTAGATTATCAAGATCGGGGCCAGCATTATCACATCCCTTTTTTGCAGATGATCTTGTCATTTTCAACAAAGCAGAGGTAGATCAAGCTCTTCTTTGAATGGGATTCTCAAGAACTTTTGCGACTTCTCTGGACACAGAATCAGTGCAAGGAAGGGCAATATGTTCTACTCCAAAGGGGTTGAGACTGATTTACGAACCCAGATAAGTCTAATTTTTGGTTTTCATTCAGTTTTCAATCTTAGTACTTATTTAGGGGTTCTTCTGCTTCATGATCGTTTGACTAAAAGCACTTTTCGTTTTGTGGTTGATAGAGTCAGAAGCAAACTATAGAACTAGGATGCTAGGAAATTATCCGTTACGGGAATAGACACATTGGCCCAGTTTATTTTATTAGCTATTCCAAATCATTTTATGCAATCGATGATGCTCTCCAAAGGAATTTGTGATGGAATTAAGAAGATTATTAGACAGTTCATTTGAGGTATATTAGTTGGCCACCCAAAACTTGCCTTGGTTAGTTGGGATTTCATTTGTCAACTAATATCTAGGGGGCTTGGGTTTCAGGCGACTTCAAGATCAAAACTTTTCATTCTTTTCGAAAATTGATTTCCTCTTAGCTACTAAGAAGGATGCCTTATGGGTTCGTGTTCTTCGTTTTAAGTATTATTGGAAAGAGCACATCCCGAAGCCTATATCTAGATGCCAAAGCTCTCACTTGTGAAGATCTCTCTCTAAGGTATGGCATCTTTTTAGAGATAATCTAGTATGGTCTATTGGAAATGGCTCTACGTTAAATTTTGGAAGGATTCTTAGATCCATGGGTTTGGGCCTCTTCTCTCCTATGCTCCTGATCATGTGAATCTTGATTTGGATTGCACTTTGGGCGATTGGACTTTGACTGATGGCTCTTGTAATTTGGAGTTAATTCGCTTATGATTGCCAAAGCATGTGATTCAACGCATAGTGAGTATACCACCCTTGCATGCAGCTAGTGGTGAGGATAGAATTATTTGGGCACGTACAGGTTCAAGGTCTTTCTCTACTCGCAGTGCTTATTAGGCCTTAAAAGAATACTCTTGGAATCCCAATGTGCCTAAACGAGATTGTATTTGAAAATATCAAGGCCCTCAAATAGTCAGATTCTTCTTATGGTTGGCCTCTAAATAGAGACTCCTTACTAATGTGGAGCGTACTAGGAGAGGGTTTGGGCATAATAGCACTTGCCTTTTATGTAGGCTTAACATAGAAGACATTCTTCACGTCCTTAGAGACTGTACAACAACAAAGAAAGCTTGGTAGCTCGTGGTTCCTCCAGAGATGCAAAACAAGTTCTTTTCTGATCCCTTTCATGTATAGCTCTCTTCTAACTTGTGTTATACTTTGAAATTGCAGGATACGAGAGCTAGCTAGTCAACATTTTTTAGACTTATTGCCTGGTGAATTTGGAAGAATAGGAATTTATTCATCTTCCAAAACATCTCTTGGTCGGCCTATGAAATGATGAAACTCTCGCTGAGTTGGGCACTACAACTGGATACCTTTACTAACGGCTCCAAGGTGGATGCTCATCCCTCGGGTTTATAAAATCACCCCAAAGACGACTAGGTACACCTTTTTACTGATGGAGTTGTGGCTAGAGCTTTGGGTAATGCTTCTATTGGGGGTGTTGTTTGTGATCAGTCTGGTAATTGGATTCTTGGATTCAACCATTACTTGGGAAAATGTTCACCCTTTGAAGCTGAATTATGGGGCATCTTAGACGGTCTATTCATTTTGCTTAACAAGGGGTTTAAGAAAGTCATAATCTAAATAGACAATCTTGATATGGTGAACGATCTTTCTATGGAAGGACCATTAGATTCAGGCATCACTTTACTTAGAAGGATACAAAGGACTACAAACGCAAAAGGTCAATGGAAACTCAAATATGTCCATAAGCATTGCAACTTAGCTGCAGATCAGTTAGCAAAGTCTGGGCTCTCATTGCAGACGTCTCTCCATATTTTTTAAGATCTGTCTGTCTTTGTGGCTAGGATTATTCAACAAAACAAGCCATCATGTTTGGAGTATTAGTTGATTTGATGTAGTTACATTTTTATTCACCAAAAAAAAAGTATAAGAATTCTAAAATTGAAGAACACATATTATAATTATATCCATAACTTTATGTATTGCAAGATAGACTTGGTGTTTTGGCCCGAAGATTCATTTGAAAAGTGAAAGGGTTTGGGTAAAAATATAAGCCCGAAAAATAGGTTTAGATAAAAAATAAGGCTCGTTTTCTAAACGATTTAAGCCTCAGGTAAGCTTTTTTTGGCTCGAATTTGACTCGATCTAGTCCTAATTTGCAAAAAAAAAAAAACTATTGTTGTTTTTTTTTTACTATTTTCATTGGTTTATTATCATTTCGCTATTATATTGCTACTATTTTGTTGTTATTGTTTGGATATTGTATAACTCTTGTTTTATTATTAATTTTGTTAAGATTATACTCTTGGTTCATTTTTCGAGTTGGGCTGGGCCTAAGCATAGGAAATGAGCCTATATTTTTTTACTTGGTTCGTCCCGAACCCAGTCCGACCCATGGACAACTCTAGTTCAAGAATAATAGTAAAATTTAACCAAATAAATTTAATTATTACAGTTTAAATCAGAACTAAAATTTTAAAATTAAAAATATAAATAAATTAAAATTCTTTAATTCAAAATGTATAAGAATTAAAATTAACCAAATTGAAAGTAGATAATCTAATAACATAATTTCACCATTTTAGTTTTTGGTTTATTGGAGGAAAAATATATACTTTTCTTTTTAGGTTTATAATCTATACACATTAGCCAATCATTTAAATATTTAGACTTTTATTTATTTATTTAGAAGTAAGAGAGAAAAACAAATGTTAAAATACTTGGGAGGTCTTTATATTATAGGGATTAGACTAAATTAGAAAAACAAAGGTTAAAATACTTGGGAGGTCTCTATATTATAGGGATTAGACTAAATTAATCCCTCTATTATTAAATGAATCAATTTAGTCTTTATATTATTAAAAAGAATCAAATAAGTCCAAATTGTAACCAAGTTAATATTCACTATATAAAAAATATATTGAAAATTATTTTTTAAAAATTCCAAACAATATATTTCATTTACACAACCATAAAAACTCTAAAGATATTAACTCTGTGAAACATTAAATGAATTTTTTCATAAAATAATGGTTAACTATAATCTAGTTTGACCTTATTTAATTCTTTTTAATAGTACAATAACTAAATTAATTTATTCAATAGTAAAATGACTAATTTGATCAAATTTTTATAATAAAAGTATCTTTCAAATACATTTGCTAAAAATTAAATGTTATGTGAAGTAATAAAAAGTAAAATATAAGATCTCTAAGTTTGAGGTTTTTTAGATAAAAACAATGTTGAAAGACTTCAACAATAATAAAAGGCTATGTAGCTCCCACATGATTAATATTAGAGTAATAATCAACAATTTATATATTTTTTAAAAAATATAGTATGAGCTAGATTTTATCATGGGTCAGGTTCACCTAAAATTTTAGGTCTGTTTTTAAGTTCAGGTTCATCTTGGTTTAAAATGGATTTAAAATTTTGTCCAAACACGGTCCAAATTAAAAATGTTAAATTCAAGTTCAACTTGGTCTGTCCATATTATTTTTTTAGAATGTTTTTTTTATATAAAAATAAATTTAAAAAATATAATACATCAAATACACTACAAACATTAAAATAAATGCTTCCCAACAAATTGAAAATACATAAAAAAAATTTAATACTTAAATAATACTAAGATAGTTGCAACTTAACAAACAAATTACCTCTAAAATAGTAGCAAAATTAACAATAAAATAAGAGTTATATAATATCCAATCCATAGCAACAAAATAGTAATAATATACAATGGCGAAATGACTGCAAAACAATAACAAAACAACTGATTCAGGCTGGACTGAGCCCGAATAAAAAATCTACCCGAGACCCGTTATTTTTTTTCCAAACCCATTTTTTAAATCTATAATTTTTTCTAATTTTTTTTTATTTTTTTATAAACTTTCGAGTCTGGATGAATGAGCCGAAAAAATAATGATTTACGAAATAAATATACAAACAAAATTACAGATAAGAGTTTTGAATTTGACTGAAAGATTGTAAAATTGAAATAACACCTACTCTCATATTATTTTATGTGTATCCCACCCACCATGAATTTCCAACAACTACTAATGTGTGTGTGGATGCTTGATAGAAGCTGCAATTTATTTTATTTCATAAAACTATTTAAATTATTTTTTAAATAATTTTATTATAAGTTCTGATCGTATCTATTTTTTTTACATAATGTTTAAAATTATTCATAGCCTCTCTTCAACTCATAAATAGAAAGACAAAGCGCTTCAAGGTACTCGAACTCACGTCCTCCTATATTGACAATAATACTCATACCAATCGAGTTAATATTCAATCTGCTACTTAAATTAAATTTTAAGTTGTTAAAATTTATAAATTAATCATAAACATGTGATTGGAGTATGAATATATTAAAAATAATTAATAAAAGAAACAACTAAAGAGAGCTCAACAGAGGTAGTCCAAACTTGGGGCTCATTTTGGGTGGTGAAGGATCATCTTCAATATCTAAGGTATATCAATATCATATACAATCTGATGTTAATAATCACCTACACCACATTATCTAAGTTTATAATTTTTTTATCAATTTAGTCTTTATTAGTCTTTTAGTAAATTTTGACTCGATCTTTTGAAAAATTTGAATTTTACTATTAACCTTTGAAAAAAAATCGAATTGTTATTTTGTTAATGGAAATACTAATAAAAATGTTAAAATTTTAAATATGTATGCCTGTATGATAATCCACATATATTTCGTTTTTAAAATTTTGTGAACTTATATGTTTTTAATTTTGAGCTTTTTTTATTATTTAAAAGCTTTTATAATTTTTAAATTATTTGTTGACATGACATATAAGATTAATAGCACCATGTCAGTATAAAATATATGTGGACTGACATGAGTTATCATGTCAATATCGTTAAAAAATTTAATATTTTAATTAACCTTTTTGTACAAAAAAATTTAATTTTTTTTAAGATTAATGATAAATTAACTAAAAAATATGAATTAACTAACAAAAAATGTAAACATTGAAAACTAAATTTAATATTATAAAAAATTGTTAATAACACATTATTAAATCATTTCTAATCATTGATGCCTGCCCACAGAAAACTATAAAAAAACCCATTTTTCTAAGTTATAATCTATTATTATTATTGTTATTATTAACTAATTATTATTAACCAACAATCATATACAATGATAAGGTGGTTACATTGACAGCCATTTATAAGGGCTTTGAGTATATATATGCTAATTGATTTTGGGCAATATAATGGCGTATATTTGTTTATGGTTTGGGTTATTTATTCATATTCGAATATTCATTCGAAATTTAAAAGAATTTGAGTAAAAAATTTAAGCTTAAGTTTGATCCGTTTTAAGTTTATAATACTTTATATTATGTTATTTTTATATATTATATAATTTAAAACACACTAAAAAAATAAACATATATTAAATATATATTACTACTATAATGTAAATATTAAAATAATGTTAAGATGACTATATAACAATATTCAATAAATAAAAATATATAAAATTATTAAATATATTTTTTTTTAATTAAAAATAATATGGACGAATCTAAAATGAACTTAAATTAATCTTTTGTAAATATGATCGAGTTTGAAAATTTTTTAAATTCAGATTTCAAAACGAGCTGAATTTAAATAAAAATAAAATATATTAATATCATACTTAAATTTGATCCAAACTTAATTCAACCTGATTTATGAACACCTCAGTAATAAAGTGGCTAATGGTGAAATAATGGTAAAGGTAAATGTGGGTGAATGAGTTGAGATCCCCGAGTCACAGTGAGTGGATAAAACGTGGAATGGTTGGGAGAGTCAACGTTGCTTATTGCTTAAGATGTGAATGCATGCCTCCAACCACGTGCCATGCAAGTGTTGTCTTTTAACCCCTATACACACGCCTTTTATATACATACATGTTATGACCAAAAATAAAAATAAATAATAATAGTTTGTATAAGGTATGCTTGTCATGTGCACCGTCATTGGATCACATTGGTGGATTTAAAAAGGTAGTGCGGTGAGTTTAGTTTTTTTTTATTTTATGTTATAGTATTTAATTTTACTGTCATCGTTGTTTTTACATTAACCGCAGGTAAACACACTGTCCATCCAGATCCACTTAGATCTATTATGAAATTTTTAAATGGAATCGTTAATAACTCTATCACAAATTCTGATTCTATTAAGTAAGATGAGTCATATTTTATCACATATTAATAGAAACACTCAATGAGACTACTATCAACTAGACTTGTTCATGGGTTGGGTTAAGTTAATGTAAAATTTTTAGATTTGAGACTTGAGACTGGTCCAAAAAATGGATCTAAAACTTTGTCCAAGGTTAGTCTAGATAAAAAATACTAAAGTCGAGCTCGATCTGACCCGTATTAAAAAAATTATAATTTTTTTATATAAAAACAAATTTAAAAAATACAACATATCAAATACACTAAAAATATTAAAATAAATGTTTCTCAACAAATTGAAAATATATTAAAAAAATTTATATTTAAATAACACTAAGATAAACAAGTAATAATAGAACAAAAGTTTTACAATACTCAAGCAATAACAAAATAATACCAATATTGATAAAAAAAACAAAAAATAAAATAATACCAACATAATAATAAAATGACAGCAAAACATCATCAAAATGGCAGCAAACAACAACAAAATAGTAGTGAAACTTTTTTAGGTAAATTCAGGTCGAACCGAACCCGAGTCAAAAATCTTGTCCAAGACTTATTCCATTTAGAAAATGAATCTTATTTTTTTTATCTAAACCCTTTCACTTTTCAAGAGTGAATTCGTCAAGTCTACTACCAACCCTAGACAGATAGAAAGAGATCTCTTAAGCTACACTAAGTGATAAGTGCCAAAAGTAACATGTTTTAGCCTTATTCTTAATGCGTTTTTAGATGATTAATCGATTTAAAATAATGAATTTTATATTCATAATCCTTTAAATTCATGTTTCTATACTTAGGAAAGCATTTGGAAACGAAAGGAGCGAAAAACAAGCAAAAACCGTACAAAAAGAGCAGATTTTAAGAGCCATACGAGCTGGACACATGGCCATGGACTAAATCGAAGATAAAAAGGAAAATTTTGGGCAAAAGTGTGAATGTGAAAGAGTTAGGAAGAGATATATTGAACTTAAGACTTTATTTAAATTTAAACTCTATTTTTTAAGATTAATATTTAGGATTATTATTGTTATATTGTTTATATTTAAATAACACTAAAATAAACAAGTAATAATAAAACAAAAATTGTACAATACTCAAGCAATAACAAAATAATACCAATATTAATAAAAAAACAAAAAATAAAATAATACCAATATAATAACAAAATGACAGCAAAGCAACATCAAAATGGCAGCAAACAACAACAAAATAACAACAAAATAGTAGTGAAACTTTTTTAGGTAAATTCAAGTTGAACCGAACCTGAGTCAAAAATCTTGTTCAAGACTTATTCCATTTAGAAAATGAATCTTATTTTTTTTATCTAAACCCTTTCACTTTTCAAAAGTGAATTCGTCAAGTCTACTATCAATCCTAGACAGATAGAAAGAGATCTCTCAAGCTACACTAAGCTCCCCTTTATATAAACTCACTCCACTGCCAAAAAGATGCCAAACATTCTACTCTTCTGCGAAAACTCTGACCAAACACTTACGATGATAGATAGCAAAATTGAATTATAAATATTTAGAGGAAGTTAAAATACAAATTTATCATTAATTCAAAAAAATAAATGCAATTTTTTGATTTTTGGGACTAAAATCATAACCTTTCCTCATATTACTGTGAAAAGGAATTACAAAATTATCATATCAAAATATAAAAGATAAGTTGGTTCAATTTAGTACAATACTTTTTTTTTGATAAACATAATTAAGGAATGGCTAAATAATCTAACACCCCGCTAGAAGGTTGTTCAAACAGTTTAAATTCATTGTCATCACTATAAGCTATTTTCTTTAGATAATTTGTAACTTTATTTTTTTTCTCTAGAGATATGTTGGATTTGTCATCGGTCTGTTCTTATCAACAGCTGATAAATTCATCTGATCAAAGCAGAATTTGAATCCCTTAAAGAATTATCTTGAACAGCCTGAACTACTTCCATACTATCCATATTAATCAACATTTTATCATGTCTCCGATCCAAGATACGAGCCAAATCATCAAAGATGACCTATAATTCAATTTTCAAGATTGAACGTATCCCCAAATATCGATTAAAGCCCAAAATTCATTTCCCGTTCCAATGGCGCATAACAACCCTTAATTAGAATGTTCCAACCTCCAATTTTTTTATAAGTAATGATAATTTAATTAAAGTCATGCAATTCCCAGTTGGCACATATATTAATTAAGATTATATAAAGTTGGGATTTAAAGAATACATGATTAAGAAGGTTGTTTTGATGCCTTAATTATGGAGATAAGGGGGACAAAAAAATTGCTAATGAAGTGCCTTATTCAAAAAAAATAAGAGTAAATTATCAAAATAGTCACTTTGTTTGTCTCAGCTTACATTTTAGTCATTTACGTTATCATGTTATAAAATTTTAGTCACTGAGCCGTTAATTACCATTAGCAGTGTAACGATAAGCTAACATGGCACGTTAAATCATCATTTCAAACAAAAATTTTAGGTTAAATTATACAATTGACCCCTATATTTTTTCGTTTTGAGCAATTTAATTATTTTCTTTTATAATTTTTCTATGTTTTCCATTTGATTTTTTTTTTGAACAATTTAATTTTTTTTATTTCTTTATTTGTTAAAACCAAATATATTTGATTACATACTCTATGTGTAAACTTAGAGACCATTTTCGACAACCGAAAGATGAATAAAATCGATCCTATTGAATTAATCAATAGTGATTCTTCTTCGGTATATAATAGAACACCAAGCTAAATTCTACCAAAAACATTGATTTGCTTACCAAATTGATGCCAAGAACTAGAAACCAAGCTAACCCTAATGAGATTAGAAGGGTTAACCATATTCATGATAATTTTCATTAAAATATCATGTCCAAACAATTTTATAAAATCACCCATTTTTGGATCTTTGTATAGCTTCAACAATAATTGTCTATAATAAGCAAAAAAATATTTTAAAAAAGAATCTTTATTCTAGGTTTTCATTGAAGATCAACACAAAATTGTTACCCTAAGTTGAAAACATATTAAAAACTAATCAAAAGGAATATTAAACAGAATGTATAGGAAATAGCCAATACGAAAATAAAAGTATAGGGATTAGTTTTAACAAATGAAAAATATAGAAAAACTATGTTAAAAAAATGAAAAAAAAAAGAAAATAGAGGGAGAAGCAAAAGAGAATAGAAAATAAAGAAAAAAAAGTTAAAAAACATAAAAGAAAAAAATTAAATTGTTTAAAACGAAAAAATTTAGATATCAGTTGTATAATTTAATCTAAAATTTTCGTTTAAAATGATAATTTAATATGTCACGTCAGCTTATCATTTTACAGTTAACAAAATTAATGGTTCAATGACTAAAATGTTACAACATGATAACCTAAGTGACTAAAACGTAACATTTCAAATATAAATGACTAAATGTAATCTGAGGCAAACAAAGTGACTATTTTGAGTTTACCCAAAAATATATATATTATTACTGTTTTCAATTTGGTTGAAACATACTTTAAGATCCTGTACTTTTCGTACATTTGAAATTTAATCTTTTTATTTTTTAGAATTTAATCTTCATACTTTTCAAATTTTAAATTTAAAGTATAATTGTTAATACCGTTAAATTTTTCCTGTTAAATTAATTCATATCACATTTTGAATTTTTTTAAAAAAAACTAATTTGATAGCCATTTAATAAATTACGCTGTAAATCATTAAGTTCAATAAGTAAGACTAAATTAAAAATAATAAAGATAATGAGTTAATTTTTTTCTACTAATTTTTTTGTGGTAATTCATGGTACAACTAAACCCATACTAAACAGGGACGAAGTCAAGGGCAACCAGGGCTTTAGTTTTTTTGGTTTAATAGAAAAATTTCACTTTTAATCCCTCCTAAAATTAATAATTTAATTTAAGCCCCTTTAGTCTCATAATTATATAAAAATTTGTATTTTTGGCTCTTAAAAATTAATAGTTTAACTTTATTTAACCCCTAACAAGAACATTTCTTGATTTAGTCCCAATAAAAAAACCTAAAACTAGCTTTCAAGCTGATTGAATCTTAACTTGTTGATACCATTGTTATTGCAACAATTAAGAGAACTTGAGTTCGAGTGTTTTTTAACATATAATTTCTTCAAATTTAAGGGTTTAGAGAGATTATAAATAATATTCGAGACTATATATATATATATATATATATATAATGCTTTTTATCACTCACTTTTTGATCTAAAAGAACGTGAAGATCCCTTGTGGGTTAAGGTATTAAAAGAAATTGAGATCCTAAACTAACGTTTCTAAATTATCAGCCCAACAATAGAAGTTAGAAGGAAGAATGTGAAGATGCCCAATTTCATCAAACTTTGCTTCACATCACATAAAGTGAGTTTTGCTTAAAAAATCAATCCAAAAAAGAGGGACTACAAATGTAATAACTTCTTCTATTAAACTACCTAATGTCATGTAAAAGTTAGCCTTAAAAAAGCAAATAAAAATGGATTTCAAATCACTCCAATTCAATATGATCCACCAAACTTAGGTTATGATCCATTTCAAGTTTTGATCCATTTTTTATTCAGAGTTTAAATCGTTTAGATTTTGATTGTATTGGATTTGGTCATTATGTGTTCAGGCATTGATCAATTTAAGTTCGGATTGTTTCAGTTACTTGTTCGAGCTATTTTATGTTTAATTGATTCTGAATTCGTATTGATTTAATGGTGTTCCAATGAAAAAAATTATAAAACAATCCCTTTTTGAGGCATTAACTTCAACTTAAAAGGGTTTTTATTTTTAATATATAGACTTGGTATAAGTAGGCAGCTAGCTAAAAGGGGACGGTCAGTGAGAAAGATGGGTTGGTTTGTTAATAGAAATAAATGAATAATTTATTTTTGGCCGAACATTTTAATCAATTTTTAAATTGTGGAAAATATTGTACTTAATGTTATTAATTGAGTATATTCATTTTACCCTTACGAGTTGACTTTCGTCCGTATTTTTTCCCTCTCATCAATCTAATTTTGTTTCGTTCACTTCATGTGTCTTTTCCCTTTTGATTTGTAGATTTATTTTGTGGGTATTTTTACTATCTTTATAAGTTGTGATGGACAAATGACAGTGTCTGTTATTGTTGAAACTCTACCAACTACCAACAGCTTCTCTCGAAAAGTGGGTGGTGTTGAGGATCGACCCGATTAAGCAATGAACAAGTTAAAAATAGTGGAAGAAATTGAGAAATTGAACACATAAATTTAACGTGGAAAAACCCCTCCGAAAAGGATAAAAAACTATGGACAAAGATAATTTTACTATAATGGCAAAGAACGAAGAGTACAAAAGATGGAGATAAAAACTAAACCCCAAAAAACCCAAAAATAAAAAACCCTCAAAACGTAAACACTAAATTCATCAAAAGTGTTAGGAGTTCTAAACTATAATGGGTATGTCTAAATGGGTATATTTAAGGTTGTAAAAGAGCATATTTATAGGCTAAATTTCTAAGTCAAATAATAATAAAATAATCTAAAGTAATAAGAGTTTGACTCAAACAAATAAACAGAGTTTAACTGAAAGATTATTTCTCAAATTTGACTTGGAATAGGAGTCATAATTCAACAAATCTCCACCTTGACTCATATTTCCACAATGCCATCTTTGCCAAAGCCCGTCACAGGCCTATCTTGAACTATGTAGGGAATTAACTGAGTTGAATCTGTGCTTAGAAGCTGGAAGCCTTCTAGCCTTCGACTTGTGCACTGCTAAATCAAAACTAACCCGGATTTGATTTTTACGAACACAATGCCTTAACTTTTCAAAACCTGCATCCAAAAGAGAACATATCTTCAACGAAATAGTCATACACTTTTCCCTTCTATGACCAAGTTGCTTCCGCTCCAAATGAGTTGACTTCAACTCCGTAAAGGATGAGGGACGTCCCATTTCACCGTTCACTATAAAACCTTCCAGAATATAAAGACTGCCGATCTTTTTACCTTTTAACAAAACGAGAGCCCCACGAGATACCTTAATGCCGCTCGACTCAATGTTAATTCTGCAACCTTTTGAGTCTAAAATACTTAAGGAGATGAGATTCTTTCGTAAATCAGGTACATACCTGACATCTGATAGTGTCCTAATCGTACCATCGTGCACCCTAATTTTAACAGTACCAATACCGATTACCTTACTGGATGAATCGTTTTCCATGTGCACAACTCCATCTTCAATTGAACTGTATGTGGAGAACCATTCTCTGTTGAGACACATGTGGAAAGAACATCCTGAATCTAGAATCCACTCGGACGTAATCTCAGAGCTTTCGCTCGTTGGCACTAACAAGAAATTATCACCACTTTCATCAGCCAAATTAGCACCAGCTAAATCTTTCTCGTTACTCTTAGTTGCCCTTTTATTTTGCAGTTTGTAACAATCTGCTTTGATGTGACCTAATTTCTTACAATAGCGACACCTTTTGTCTCGCTTCTTTGATGTTACTAAAACAGAAGCTTTCTTATCTGCCTTGCTATCTGAACCAAACTCATTATCGAGTTTGTCTTTGCTCAACAAATGACCCTTCACATCCTCAAACGAGAGTTTATCTCTACCATAAATCAATGTCTCCCTAAACGACTTGTATGAAGGGGGTAAAGAGTACAACAATAGCATAGCCCGATCCTCATCGTCAATCTGAACCTCAACATTATTTAAATCATTCAAAAGACTAATAAATTGACTGATGTGATCTCTAAGAAGCTCACCTTCATTCATGCGAAACGTAAATAGATGTTGTTTCAGCACTAAACGGTTAGCCAGAGACTTAGTCGCATAAAGAGTTTCTAGCCTTTTCCACAAGGCGGATGAGGTCTTCTCCATCAATACCTCCTGCAATACCCTATTTGTGAGGTACAACTGGATTGCAGACAAGGCCTTTTCATCAAGCTCTTCCCATTTTGACTGATCTAGATTATCGGGCTTTTTCCCGGTAACAACCTTTTTCAAACCGATTTGAACTAGAATTGCCATCATCTAAACTTACCACAAATTGAAATTTGTGTCACTATCAAACTTCTCAATATCAAACCTTGTTGTTTCCATCTCTAAACGGGCTGATCTGCGAAAAATGAATTAGCTCTGATATCACTTGTTGGGGATCGACCCGATTAAGCAACGAACAAGTTAAAAATAGCGGAAGAAATTGAGAAATTGAACACACAAATTTAATGTGAAAAAACCCTTCCGAAAAGGATAAAAAACCACGGGCAAAGATAATTTTACTATAATGATAAAAAACGAAGAGTACAAAAGATGGAGATAAAAACTAAACCTCAAAAAACCCGAAAATAAAACCCTTAAAACGTAAACACTAAATTCACCAAAAATATTAGGAGTTCTAAACTATAATGGGTATGTCTAAATGGGTATATTTAAGGTTGTAAAAGAGCCTATTTATAAACTAAATTCCTAAGTCAAATAATAAAAAAAAATCTAGAGTAATAAGAGTTTGACTCAAAAAAATAAACAGAATTTAATTGAAACAAATAAACAGAGTTTAACTGAAAGATTATTTCTCAAATTTGACTTGGAATAGGAGTCATAATTCAACAGGTGGTTCTTCATCAGCTTCTTAATTTGTTTCTATTTTGAGAGCATTTTAGAATAAAAAATGATTTTATGAGTCGGTTTAGTCCCGTATTGTCTTTTTCCATTGTTTAATAAGTCTTCTTTTTTAGAAATTTTTTCTGTTCTTGTAACACATTTTTTAGCTTGCTTTTGCAAGTGATTTTAGGGATGGTTTTTGTCGTCGTCCTCTCCAATTTGGTGATGCTCGGTTCTCTTGTCGATTTTTGTCTTTCGCTTCGGGTTGATTTTCTTATTGTATTAGTGATTGCAATCACTCCAGATATGTCGTGTTTGAGTTGTGATAGAACCAATTATCAATGTTCCATAATGTTCTATTGATATTAAGGCTGAAACCTTTGTTGTGTTGATGGAGCTTATCCTTCATCGCCTAGGATCGGTGTTTGTTGTTTCCCCCCGGATTGTATGGTTTCATTCATAGAATGAATTAATGAATATTTTAAAAAATAAAATTTTGAAATAGGTAAATATTAAAAACATGTGGATAGTTTGCAATTATATAAAAATAATAATATTATAAAATTTCCACTCATAAAATTAGTATTATAAAAAAGGCTTATATGAAAAATAGGTATCTAAACTATGCAATTTTTTTTTCATTTAGGTATCTAAAGTTTACTTTAGGGGTTTTTTTAACAGGAGTTAACGTTTTAAATATTTTTATTGAATTAAAAATGTCATGTCATAATTTGATTGGTTTAGAGGGTTTTTTAATTGGAATTAATGATTGATGCCTAAAGTGGTAACAAAATAAAACTTTAGGTACTTATTTTGACAAAAGAAAAATTAGGTATCTAAATGAGAAAAATTGCACTGTTTAGGTACCTGTTTTTCATATAAGCCTAAAAAAAAATCAAATTTAACTATTTGTAAAATAAATAAAAATTACACTTCTAAGTTCCAACCTGGTTGGGTAAAAAAGTAAAATGAGGAAAGTGGAGTGGAAAATAAGTAAAATAAAAGGTTAAATCACTAATTGAAGTCTGAACTTAACAACTATTCCCACATTAGAATTTGAACTCTTTTCGATCTAGATTAGGTCTTGAACTTTGTAATTGTTTCTACATGAGACTTGGATTAGGGAACTGTTCTCACATTGAGATTTAAATTTTTTGTCCAAGTTAGTCCTGGAATTTGACAATTATTCCCACATTGGAATCTTAACTTTAGGGTTTTCAAGGAAATATCAATTACTAACTTCGATTGAAAAAAGTTTAAGCTCTAATGTGGGAACAATTGTCAAGTTTAAAGCTTAACTTGGACAAAAAAAATTCAAGCCCCAAATAGTGATTTAACTCTAAAATAAATGTTGAGTATGATTGATAGGAAAGAAAAGTGAGAGGAATTCACCAAAAAAAAGTGAGAGAAAAAAAAAAGAAAAATGGTATTTTCCATCCTAAAGCGTAAAAAAATACAATTTGATATGATAAGAGAAGAGAAAATGAGAAAAAGATGCAAGTTAGTTCAAAATTATACATTTTTCAAAAGCTTCAGTTTATTTTCTTTTACTTTTCAATTTTTCCCGGGATGAAAGCAAATATAATTTTCTTTCAATTTCTTTGTCCTTTCTACTAATCACACCAATAGAATGAAAAATTATATTTTTTGTTAAAAAATGTTATAAGTTCCTATACTCTTTGTAAATTTGTACTTTAATCCTTGTACATTCATTTCCATGAGTTTAATCAATCTACTTTTAAGATTTCAAATTCAGGTTCAATTGTTAACATTATTAATTTTTTTAAGTTAAATTTATTGATGTGATATTTTAAAATAAAAAAAAAATCTCACTTAATAGCTATGTAACTGAAACGAATATTATGATAAACTTGAATTTAATAAAAAAATTTTATTGGTGTTAACTATTGAACTTGCATTTTTAAATTTAAAATAGAATGATTAAATTCCAAATGTAGAAAATGTAAAGTAACTTAGAGGACATTTTAACCTCATATTTTTCATCTTTCTTTTTTTTTTCGTTCTACCAAACAAAACCTAAGTTTTTTTTTAAAAGTTTACAAATATAAATATAATATAATCAAATATATAATACAATTATAAACACACATTCGATCAATTACAAAGTAGAATAAAATTAATATAAAGCATAATGAGATAAAGAATTAGAACATAATCAAATAAAACTCATCAATAATAACTGCATGATAAAATTAGAGACCTACATATAATAACGTATGATAAAACTTAAATTTAAATGCTCGAAAAACTTGAATGTATAATAACAATACCAAAACATCATTCACCACTTCCAACTAATATAATTGATGATTTATACACTAATGTAAAATTTTAAGTTGTGACCAATCAAATAATATGATATATATATTTGAAAAAATAATTTATTCAATTCTATTGTTTAAATATTTAATTGGCATCAGTTTAATACTTAAATAATCCTTACTACTCTTATTTTTATTGAAAAATTTTGTTCAAAAAGAAAACATCAAAATAAAACAAAATCTTATTTGTTTTGTTATGGAGACATAATATCATATACCGTTCTGTAAGGTTTATAAAAAAAATTTCATTTAACATTCATTCTCATGACAAATTGATCATACTATCCACTATTCTATTCTTCTGTCTCGACACATGTATATGTACCATTCGAAATTCCTCCATACATGCCAATAAATATTTCACTCTCTTTTCAATAAATTTTTATCTCAAGTATGACCTCTCAACAGGTTAGTTTTATTTCAGCTTTTTATTTTATTTTATTTTTATTTTACATGTGATTGGGTAAGCAGATATTTAAGGTCTTGTGGTACAAAGTAAAACACTTCACTACAATTAAAAAGTTGTGGCTGTCCGAAATAGTAGCTTATTGTCACCTAATTCAATCAACAACAAGACTAAAATACTTCTGTACTGTTTTTTTTTTAAATTACAAATAATAATTAATACGATTCGAATTCAGATTATATTTAGAATCATAAATACTTTTAATCATCAAATTAATATACGAAATTTTGTACTGTTTTAACTAACAAACAAAAACACCCAAACATCGTTTCAAACACTTTCATACATCACGTGCTTCTTCATAACCCTCATTTTTTTAATCTTAGCCAACTAAGCGTTACATTCCTAATCATAATTAGTTTAAGCATTTGTCTTGTTTTTTTTTTATATGTAAACGAAACCGTACATTGGAAATACTAAAAATGATGTTACGGTTATGATTGAATTTTGTTTTCACATAAAAAAATTATGAAAAAAAATAATATTTAATGTATTGATAATATATAATTTTAGTTATTATCAGTAAATAAGATAATAATATGTCATTTAAAATGAAATCAATTGTAGATTAAATTTTAATTCGATTGTATTGGTATTATTGCTAGAGTAGAAGGATGTCGGTTCGAGTGTCTTAAAATGTATTATTTTCCTATTTAAGAGTTGGGGAATGATTATCGATAGTTCTAGGCATTGTATAAAAAAAAAGAGCAGATATGATAAAAACCTATAATGAAAACAAACACACATGATTACCAAGGGCAAAGTTAGAAAATTTGTTTAGGGTGGACAAAATTAAATTGTAATTTTTACGATAATAAATTTTACCATTTGAATAGCTTATATTTTTTTATAATTTTTAAAGGATCAAATTAAAATTTTATCAATTTAGAGGGATCAAAGTGAAATTTTATCTTTATTAATTTAAAATTTTAAAAAATTTAAAGGACCTAAATGAAAAAATAATAATTTGAAGGGGGTCGGAGTCCCTGCCAGCCTCCCTAGATTCGCCCCTAATGATTACTCTTCAGATCGCAATTATGAATGATAAAATTTGAACCTGGATATTAAAAAACCAAAGACTTTTGCCTTAACCAACAATATCAAGGTCTCGTTAGCTTGTTTTGTATTTTTTGAAATGGTATATTTAAGCATCTATTTTATATATTGAAAGAAAAACAAGCAAATAAAATGTTCGGACAATGTGATGGGAAGGGATCCACGCTAATACCAATGTAAAACTAAAATAGTTTTATATTTTTTTTCATATATTTTTGTACTATCAATTTTTTAATGATTCAATTGTCATATTTTGCATTTCATTTATATAGACTATGCATTTTAAATTTGACGTAAGTTAAAATTTTTTAACTATTTACTTTATGTAATACTTTCAATCATTCAATAAATATTAATATATAATATATTTTAGATCGATATGATAGAGATATTGGATCGGTTTGAAAATTTACATCCATGAAAAGTACAATTATATCGATAAATTCAACGGTTGACTTGTTAAAATATTGATCTTACAAAAAATGTTAAACTACTTTGATTTTTATACTAGTGTAAATAGATTTTGAGTCTTGATGATTTAAATATAAAAATCAAATATAAAATTATTATTTTTGAATAATCTCATTATATGTTTTGATTATATCTAATCTTTTTGACACAATGCTTAAAACTACCCATAGCCATTCCCCAACCCATAAATAAGAGGATAATATGCTTCTACACACTCGAACTTACATCTTCCTGCATTGATAATAATACCTATGCTAATCGAGCTAAGACTCAATAGGCAAATATAAAAAGTTATTTAAATCTTCCTTTATCGAGCAAAACTTGGGCCTAAGGGTGAGTTTTCGATCGAGTTGAGTCGAATCGAGTCAAAAAAATTTGAGTTAGTCGAATTGATGAATCCTATTTTAGCAACCGAACTCAATTTGAATATTTTTCGAATCGAGTCAAAAAAGTTCGAGTCTAGTCGAGTTAACGAATTTTATTATTTATACTCAATGTTGCTTTTACATGAACCAATTATTTAATTAGTAAATGAAGTAAAAGCTTTTAGATTAATATTAAGTAAAGAAAAAAAGGGAAAGTGGGGTGACTTTGGAAGGAAAATAATATTAATGGATAAACATTTATCAAAACGACGTAGTTTTACCTTTTAACTGGATAGTTTTAACTTCAAACTTTAGAAAATGTAATTTTTTATCAAAATGACATAGTTTTACTTTTTCTTATTTTAATTTTCGGATAACTTGAATTAAAGGTGAGCGTTCGATTGAATCAAGTAAAATTGTTTAAGTTAAATTAGAAAATTAATAATGGTAGATTAAAATATTGTTATAATATAATTATTTTCATGTTAGAGCACATATATTTAAAAAAAATTTAAAGCAAAAAAGATATTTTCATATGATAAACTTGAATAATTAATTACTTATTTAGATTCCAAAATTATTATTTTATAAAATTTTTATTTTTTATGTATTTTTTATTTATTAAAAAATTTATATTTTTTAAAAATAAAAATTTTAGAGTTTTTATAAATATTTTGAAATTTAAAAATTATTTTCAATTTTTGAAAATTATTTTAATTTTTTTTGTAATTTTTGTTAAGAAAAACATCAATTTACTCATTTTCAAAATTGATAGGAATTAAAAAGGTATTTATACTAATATGTTATTCGAATTATTCGAGTTATTCAAATTGTAAAAATTCAACTTGACTCAAACTTCGAAATTTTTTATTTGAGTTAATTCGAATAATTCAAATAACTCGAAATTCAAATTTTTTCAATTTATTTTGACTTGAATCAAATTTTACTCATTCCATTTCTTATATGAAAAGCCCATACAACAGATTTTTTTTTTTAAATCTTCAAAAGGCAATGTAGTAATTAAAATCCCCACCTTTGGTAAAGTAACTTTTTAAGTAAATAAGTTGAACAGAAAAATCCAATTAAACAACTTTCCAAAAATTAAAAAATAATTTTAGAAATTACAATAAAAATTATAAATATAAATAAATAGAATTTTAAAATCTCAAAAAATTCAAATTTCACCTTAATTTAGAAAAAAAATAGTTGAGAGAAGAAAAAATTGGAAATAATAACTAGAAAATAAAGAAATTCAGTCCTCCCTCCACCTAATGGCGATCGTTTACTTTTCAAAGTAGAAGACCCTTTTATAATAGACCAAAAGCCACCGCTCCCTTTCCTCACCCCTTTATATTCGCCAATCTCCTCGCCTCTAACTCGCTGGCGACTCAGTCTTCACAATTTATTCTCTTTTGATTCTGAAGAGCGATGGGTTCATCGGAGCTGATATTCAGAGGCCATGAAACTCAGCCTGTTTCCGATTCGTATTCACCCAAACCCGACAAACCATGGGCTTCCGTTACCCGCCCGATTCGTTACATGCTCCGAGAGCAACGCCTTATCTTCGTCTTCCTCGGCATTGCTATCGCCACTCTCATTTTCACCTTCTTCCCGGCCTCACCTGCTCCGCAACACAACTTCCCCGATTCCATAACCTACTTCCCCATCGAAAAAAAGAGCAAGTTCTCCAACCCGCACCGACTCGGATTCGGATCGTTTAACCCGACGGGCAAGATCCCGTTGGGATTAAAACGTAAAGGCCTGAGGATCGTGGTAACGGGTGGAGCCGGGTTCGTTGGGTCTCACCTGGTGGACCGGTTAATAGCAAGGGGAGACAGCGTGATGGTGGTGGACAACTTCTTCACCGGCAGGAAAGAAAACGTGATGCACCATTTCGGCAACCCCAATTTCGAGCTTATAAGGCACGATGTGGTTGAGCCTTTGTTATTGGAAGTTGACCAGATCTACCACTTAGCTTGCCCTGCTTCACCAGTTCATTACAAGTTCAACCCAGTCAAAACTATCATATCCTTTGTTCTGTTTTTGTTTATAGCTTACTGATTTTGCCGTATACGGTGGTTGTTGTTTTCCTTAATGGTGGTTTTATTACAAGACAAATGTGGTGGGGACATTGAACATGTTAGGACTGGCGAAAAGAGTAGGTGCAAGGTTCTTATTAACCAGTACCAGCGAAGTATACGGAGATCCTCTTCAACATCCTCAGAAGGAAACTTATTGGGGCAACGTTAATCCCATTGGTTAGACCCCCTTCGTTTCTCCTCTCTCTTTGCTTACCGGAAAATCTCCAAACCGGGTTTTTTTCCTTTTTTTTGGTCTAATTCCGCCTATAGTGCTTAAACTCTTCAGATTTTTAAAATTTAGTCCTTTTTTATTATTATTATCGTAAATGACGTATAAACTATTAATTCCTCTCATTTTACATAAAGCCGATTAATAAAAATATGGCATGTGGCATATTTTTATTAGACGTCACTTAGAAAATAGAAATTGAGAGTTTGAGTAGGGGTCAGTTTTGAAATTAAACCTTCCTGGAAGTGAAAGGGGAGGATTAAATTGTAGAAGTTGTAGAATACAGGAAGCGGAGGCAGAATTAAACCTTCAAATTTCTGGTTCTATTTTCGAAAATTGGGCAGACACAATTTCTGCAGGAATGATAGTCTAGAAAATTTGAACAATTTTCAGAAAAAATCCGTGCTTAGCGCCAAGAGGGTTCCCTTGGAAATCGTACTGACAGCAATGATTTTCTTGAGACACTTACAAGTAGCACGTATTTATTACATGTTCAGAATCAGACAGGTAATTTTACAGAATAAAATAAAATTTAAGGTATTTCGATTTTGTAACGGTGAGAAAAAGAAACGGCTACAGTATGATGATGATGGTGGGGGCATTTTTGGAAACTTATTCTTTTTACTGCAAGTTTAGGCTTAGGCTTTTTGCTTTTGCTATTTGGCTCGCCCATCTGCTTACATTGTGGAAAAAGCAAAGCAGCTTATGGAATTTTTTTACCTTCGTGGCAGAAATCAGTGAATTTTTTTAGGAATCCAAATTAAATTGTATTTTTTATGATATTAAAAATTTAATTTTATTATTTTAATGATTTATATTTTTATAATTTTTAAAAGATAAAATTAAATTTTTATTATTTTTAAAGGGTTAAAATATAATTTTATTTTTATTAATTTAAAATTAAATTTTTTTTGAAGGTTTAAATGAAAAATTTTTCATTTATGTCAGGGGTTGTGGCCCGACCCCTGCCACTTCCAGCCCTTTAGTTATGCCCCTGCCTTAATATATATTTCCTAGAAAAAAATCAGTTCACTTAAGTTAGTAATTTAATTTTTTGTACATTAAATTTTGAAGCAAATATAAATAATTATAAACAAAGAAGATTGAATGTAAAAAAAATGTTTAATTATCGCATTTAAAGTTAAAATTTGAAGCAAATATAAATAATTAAGCTTGTTCTTTTTTCAATACCGGTTTGAATGTATGCTGGCAGGTGTCCGAAGCTGTTACGACGAGGGAAAACGTACAGCCGAAACCCTGACAATGGACTATCACAGAGGAGCTGGAGTTGAGGTTAGATAATTTTAAAAATTTTACTGTAACAATCCAATTTTAACACCAGACTCTTAAAATCTTATATATGTCACGTTCAGGTTAGGATTGCCCGGATTTTCAATACTTACGGACCTCGAATGTGCATCGATGACGGTCGTGTCGTTAGCAACTTTGTTGCTCAGGTGCCTCTTGTTCCACAACTTAATTCGGTAGTGTGAGTAAGGTTGTTAATGTTGATAATTGAATGCAGGCATTAAGGAAGGAGCCTTTGACTGTGTATGGTGATGGGAAACAGACAAGGAGTTTCCAATATGTTTCTGATCTGGTAAAACTCATATTTACTATGATTTTTTTTACATTTTTTACTGCATGTACAGGTACATATTGGCATTGCATGGTGAAAAAGAATGATATTATCTGCATGGGAAATGTTAGGAAGTACATATTGTGAAATAAAGAAGCTTTTTTTTAAAAGTTTTTAACTGAAAAAGGATCATCTTCCTCTGTGGTTCTGAAATTCTGTTTGGTGAGTGTAAAAATTAATTGATGAAACATACACCATGTGACTGGTACCAAAGGGGACCATTAATCTTTAATTGCGTCATGGTTTGGTCTCAAGCATGCATCAGCTGTCATTGGAACTAAAATATATATATATATTTGCATGTATATTCAAACAAATTGTACGTGTATAAGATGATGGTATCCAGCTTTTCTTAATCAAATCTAAAGTGCCCTTTCTGGATATTTGGGTTTACTTGGGGTAGGTTTTAGGGTTAACATTCCTTTCAAAATAATGCTTGTTCGAACAGGTGGAGGGGCTAATGCGCTTGATGGAAGGAGAACATGTTGGACCTTTTAACCTTGGAAATCCTGGTGAATTCACCATGCTTGAGCTTGCTGAGGTAATATTACCGTGGGTAAAAACACTTGTGATTATACCAAAAAGAAATACTAAAACTATGGGGTTACTCATTTACAGGTGGTACAAGAAACAATTGATCCAAATGCAAAGATAGAATTCAGACCCAACACAGAAGATGACCCACACAAGAGGAAGCCTGATATCTCGAGAGCCAAGGAGCGACTCGGTTGGGAACCCAAAGTCTCCCTCCGAAAGGGTCTCCCTCTGATGGTTTCGGATTTCCGGCAACGTATATTTGGTGATCATAAGGAGGGCCGCAACAATGAATCATCATCTTAAGGTGGCAATGGCAGAAGGCCAATCAAATATTATTTCATTGCAAAAGAACTCCCAACATATATAGTTAGCAGCAGCAGCAGTTTCAGTTGAAGTCCCCTTTTAGAGGTTTTTTTTTTCCCTTTTTTGACATGTATTTGCCATCTTTTGTAATTTCCCATGTCTGTTGTAAGCTTTGATTGACAGTGAGCTTTGCAAAGCTTAAAAAAAGAAAACATTTTACCCTATTCTATTTAATGCAATAGCAGCAATAATATGATTATATGAGGTTTACTCTTGCAAAATCCGAACTCCTTTGATCATGCCCTCATTGCCTTTGAATGACAAATTTGGATTTGGGTCACTAGATATTTCAATTTGCTCTGGATGTACGTTCAGCAGCGACACTGAAAGCTGAAACAAGGCATGCTACCCCAATGATATTGTTCCAGTTTCTGGTCTGAGCAGCAACAGCAGCCCCGGCAACTGCACCCGCTATTAAAGTGTTTAACTGAAATGAAAATAAACAAGCTTGATGAAGCTATTTCATGCACTGTTATTCACTTCCCTTTTATATGCAACAATAAACATAGGAAAACACTGTTATGAACCTGAATCTATATATATATAAGTGAAATATTAATGTTTTCCCATATCAAGAGTAAGCTTTTTTTACCCCTTCACAGGAGGCAAACCAAACAGAAAATGTGCTCGGAAACCGCCTATAACTTGCTAATATTATGATGCATATGTGCTCTATCACTCTTCGAAGTTGTTCCAAGTTCCTAGATGAGCACAAATAAATGAAAACTAATTTCTGAAGTCTATTAACTAACCGGGTCGTTCCGCTTCCGGTATCTCTGAAGCCCACAGCGAGTTGCGGCGAATACACCGGCAACGAGTCCTGAAAATAAACATAAATTGGCTTAAAATCTAGGGGATGATGCTTCATAATCAACCTACAAAACCCTAAAAGCAAAATCACATCCTTGAATCACTGATCAGTACAGGCAGAGGATTGATGAGAGGTATATAGTAAGTTCAATTACCACTTTGGAAGCCGAATTTTCCAACAGACTTTGCCTGCAATTTGAGATTAAGAGATAAAAGAAATCACCATTTATCAAAAGCACCAATCAAGCCAATATTAACAACAAACAAATGCCCTAATATATATATGAAATAATTAACCTAAATGTGTAAGTTTACTTTACCACAAATGAAGCTTGAGGAATACCAGTTAAACCTGAACAACCATATCACCCGAAAATGAAAACAAGATTCAAGCAATAGGTGGTTGGGTTTTGGCTAATAAGAAAGGTGGGTACTTTAATCTTAAAAGAAATGGAAAATTGAAAATGGAAACCTCTTTTACGCGCATCATAAGGGGCAGAACAGAATCCCCAGAGTACACCTGCCTGAAAAAATAGATTTTCAAATTGCTTGGGCTTTTAGTAAGAGAAGAAAGGAAAACGAGTTAGGTCAATAATTAGAAGTAAGGAGTGTTTACCATAGAGAATCGGAGGACGTAATCGACGGCGAGGGAAGAGCAGGGAACAACGGCAGTGAGCTCTTCTTCCATCTTCGTATTTAATTTTCGATGCCCAAGATCCGGTTTAATCCTTGGTTATCCGTACGTTATCGAATTAAAAATTTTAAAAATGGCTTAATTCAATTTTTTTTATGTATTTTTATTATCAACATTCTTTTTTATTTTTAAGATCATAAGTCATACGTTGGTAAATTTTATGTTCAATGATTTTTTCTACAATTATTTTAAAATATCAATTACGAAATTTCGGAATTTAGATTTTTCTTTTGTAAATTTTTGACATAAACTTTTTAAAAATAGTCAAATAATTTATTTTTAAAAAAAATAGATTTAAACGTTAATTTTTAATGATGTTAGAGATAGATTACATGTACTTAATATTTGTTTTATATGATATAAATAATTAAAAATTTATAAAAATATTAAAAATTTAAATTTAAATTTTTAAAAATATATAAAAATTCAAAAAAAATGAAGTACACGTTAGAGTTGTCTTTGGGCTGAATCGAGTTCAAGTTCAGGTTGGGCCAAGAAAAAAATTAGGTCTGTTTTTTAGATTTGAGATCAGCTCGAAAAATGAGTTTAAAATTTTGTTTAAGCCCAGCCCAAATAAAAATGATAAAATCTGAGCCCGACGTGCTCGTATTAAAATTTTTTATATAAAAAATTAAAAATATAATTAATCAAATACGCTAAAAATATTAAAATAAATATTTCCTAACAAATGAAAAAATTAAAAAAAAATACTGAAATAACACAAAGATATAAGTAACTTAGCAAACAAATACTTCTAAAATAATATCAAAATGAATAATAAAACAAGAGTTATATAATATCCAAACAATAACAACAAAATAATAGTAATATAATAGCGAAATGATAATAAAACAATGAAAAACAGTAAAAAAAACAGAAGCAATTTTATTTTTTTACAAATTCGGGCATCACCTAGCCAAAAAAGCTTATCCAAGGGTCGACCTATTAGAAAACGAACCTTTTTTTTTGTCCAAGTCTATTTTTTGATCGGGTTGAGTCAGTCTAGTACACGTGAAAAAACAACAATTTTACTTTTTTTTGAAAGGCAGGTGATCAAATTGAACTCTTTGAAAAAGTTGAGAGCCAAATTGATAAAAATATATATAAACATTAAGAACTAAATTTATTAGTACATTTTTTAAACATTGGATTAGGGTTAAAATTGTAAAAAAAAAAACATGTTATGCCCTAATTTTTGGGCTAAAATAGGGTTAATTTGGGTTTGGACCAAAACAACAATCCATTTCTTTGCTGTTCATTTCCTATTAGCATTTTAGCCCAAAATTTACACCATTTAAATAAGAATCCTTAAAAACCCTAGACTCCTGAATCACTATATAGACTTCGCCATAACCATTCGTAACTTCGCCGCCGTTGATTATTATCTTCAAAAATACGCTGCGGCAACTAAGGTACTCTCTCCCTCTGAACCTAGCTTCCTCCTTTATTGTTTCTGTTCTTTCCTTCTTCTTCTTTTATGATTTGACTCGGTGGAAACGCAGTGAGTTGGTGCGAAGATGAGTCGTGGTGCAGCAGCGGGAACCAAGGGGAAGAAGAAAGGAGCGACCTTTACTATCGACTGTGCTAAGCCGGTTGAAGATAAGATCATGGACATTGCCTCACTTGAAAAGTTCCTCCAGGAACGGATCAAGGTAGGCGGCAAAGCCGGTGCTCTTGGGGACTCCGTCACCGTTACCCGTGACAAGAGCAAAATCACCGTTACATCCGACTCCAACTTCTCCAAGCGGTACCTTCTTCATTTATCTTCTCATCTTTTAGTTGTGATTTGGGGTTTAGGGTTTCCATCTATGTATTTTAGATCTTGAAAATGGCTTTGAATTTTAGGCAAAGATGCAGTTAAGGCCTATGATGAAAACTTTTAAGGCTTGTTTCTCTAAACATTCGCAGTGGCCGCCTAAGAGCTTTCGCCTTCGCCGGGCTTGAGAGCTATTGCTGCTTTAATCCTTCCTTGGATGTCTGAGGCCTTGATAATACTGCCTTTTAATTTACCTTTTGTGGCATTTTCTCTTCCAGAGTGTATATAAATTGAATTGAACGTTATAAGGAAATGGGTGTTTGTTTGCCATATAAATTGAATTAAATCTTATAAGGAAATGGGATTTTGTTTGCTATATAAATTGATTTGATTTTGTGTTGAGAACCTGATAGTTTTAGATGCTTAGTGTTATGGATAGGATCAATGGAATTTTTAGTGTTGAGGTCAATGATGACAATTCTTAAGGTTTGTTTCTCAAAATATTCGCAGTGGCCGCCTGAGAGCTTTCGCCTTCGCCAGGCTTGAGAGCTATTGCTGCTTTAATCCTTCCTTGGATGTCTGAGGCCTTGATAATATTGCCTTTTAATTTCCCTTTTTGTGGCATTTTCTCTTCCAGAGTGTATATAAATTGAATTGAATCTTATAAGGAAATGAGTTTTTGTTTGCTATATAAATTTTATTGATTTTGTGTTGAGAACTTGATAATTTTAGATGCTTAGTGTTATGGATAGGATCAATGGAACTTTTAGTGTTGAGGTCAATGATGACAATTCTTAAGGCTTGTTTCTCAAAACATTCGCAGTGGCCGCCTGAGAGCTTTCGCCTTCGCCAGGCTTGAGAGCTTCTGCTGCTTTGATCCTTCCTTGGATGTCTGAGACCTTTCTTTTGTTGTTGTTTGTTAGAAAGAAGAGAAGTAGCTTCCAATTTTGAACATTCAAGTTAAGTTTTAGTTTGACTGATTGCTAGACTTTTTATTTGGTTTTCCAGTTATCTTAAGTACTTGACCAAGAAGTACTTGAAGAAGCACAATGTCCGGGATTGGCTTCGAGTGATTGCTTCCAACAAGGACAGATCTGTTTATGAACTCCGCTACTTCAATATTGCCGAGAATGAAGGGGAGGAGGAAGAATGAAGAATCAGTTCCACATTTTTTTTCTAGTTTGCAGCTTTATTATTTCTTAGGAACCTCTTTTATCTATTTAAGGTGTCATGTTCTGCTTCTTTCTTTCAGACCTTACTCTAATTTGCAATGAAATTTTGATTGCTGATAGTAACATTTGGTATAAAAAAGATGCATATTTCTTTTCAGTAAATTAGTAAGCTCCTAATTGTTCTTAAACCTTACGATTTCCAATTATCAGTGGCCTCATTTTTATGCTTACATTGCCATGGCTGGCCACTGTTGTTGGTATGTTCTTTTCCGGATCGACAATCAGTTACTTTGTTGAATTGGCAACGATGAATGCATAGCTTAGGTCTACAATGTTACTTAGCTTGGATTCTTTTTCGAAATTTAGGAGGGTTTGAGTAAAAATATTTTACTTGAAAATGGCAAAAAAATGAAGCTTGTTTAAAATATAGCTCGACCTCAAGTTTAAACATTCAATCTTGAGCAAAAAAAATTAAGAATGTTATTGTTTATAATATTTTATATTATATAATTTAAAACACGTTAAAAAATAAATATATATTAAATATATAATGTTATTTTTAAAAAATATTAAAATAATATTAAGATTGTTTTATAAAAATATTTAATAAATAAAAATGTATAAAATTATATTATATTAAAATAATATAATATAAATATTTTAAAAAATTAAAAATTAATATGGACGAACTTAAAATGGGTTTGGGTTGAATTTGAGTAAATTTAAAATATGTTAATATCATGTTTAAATTTAGTTTAAACTCGGCTCATGAACAATTTTAACTTAGATCAAAACCTCATTGAGTCGTAATAGTTCTTTTTCAAATTTTATTAATACAAATATAAAACATGTACAAATTTTCAGTACAAATGTATGTAATCAATCAGTGCAACACAATGAACAACAAAAAGATAAGATTTAAACCCAAGTTTTCATGATTCGGAATGTAATTTTTAAGGTCATCCATTAAATTGGTGTTAATTCTAATAATCATAATTTTTTTGACAATTTTAATATTATCGAATTAATTTGTATTTTAAAATTTCCAGATAATTTTATGTTCATTAGTGTTTGACATTTAGATGCAAATCTTTTCGAGTTCTTAGATCATTTTTCATTTGTGATTGGTTTTATTTGGATTTTAAAATGAGAATATTTCAGATTTTGTTATTCATATTTGATATTTGAGTTGAAATTATTTTAAGTTATTTGTTTGTATTTCTAGTGGTTAAGAGGATGTTGTTCATCCTATGAGACTCAAGTTCGTGTGTATGCTTTATCAAAGGCTTAAAAAAGCAATGAATAATACTACCAAAGGTTTAAATCCTATGGTTTTGGGTTTAGTTGAAGTAGTTATAATATTCTTCCATAACTTTGAGGGTTTATTTTCATTTTTTTTCCATTAAGAAAAATGATTTTGTGATTAAAAAATTATTAATTAAAAAGTAAAAAAAAAATAGCGAAGTAAAAGGAAAGAGAGATTTTATAGATGGACGGTTATGCTGACCGTTGAGTGATATATGATGCAAAAGCTTACCAAAATCCCTGCCATTCAACCTCTATGTGACTACATTGCAATACCTTCTCCACCGCCAAATCCAATTATGCAATGCGCACTGAATTTCGTATGTTCGGCGGCGCCACCGTCGTCCGCTTCAATTGCGCCACTGCGCTTCTCCAATACCCTCAACAAGAAGAAGAAGCTTAGAAATGGGTGGTCAATCAGAGCTGAACTCAGCGATGACAATGACCCATTACTCCGAGCAGCAATCAGTTCAGCTTCTCTTCGTTTTCACGAGACTAATCGACAAGGCAAGCAAAAAATATTCCCCCCAACTCTCTATGTTACCGAATCTTTAATAATCAAATTATAAATTGAACATGCAGACCCTCTTTTTATTGATCCATATGCTGGGTGCTTCGTTCCAACCCATACTCAAATGGATATGGAAGCCAAGGTGAAACAATATTGCATTGCAACCAAGTTCATTGATGATAGGCTGCTTAGTACTGTAAACCACATGGATGGGCTTAAACAGGTACTGTTTTTTCACTAACCCCATGGTTCAATTAACCTCTTCTTTGACTCTTTTTTTCAATATAAAATTTGCAGGTTGTGCTTTTATCAGATGGAATGGATACTCGGCCATATAGGCTTAATTGGCCAAGCTCTACCATTATGTTTGATATATCCCCTCTAAGAGTATTCCAGAAGGCGGCTGAGAAGCTTGATGGTGCCTAACTGTTGAACTTTTGGGAAAATTGGCAATTCATTTTTCTGTATATGTCTTGAATTATTACAATCTAGTATTGTCATTGCATATGGTTTGGTTTTAGATTAGACAATGTAGTTGAATATGTTCTGACAGAAAATGTTGTGTAACGATATTAGGTGTTGGGGCTAAGATCCCACAACGATGTTTGTTTCTTCATGTTCCATTGGAAACCCCTAACATTCAAGAAACTTTGGTTTTGAAAGGCTTTAATGGTAGTCGTCCGAGCGTATGGGCTATACAGGTGAAAAATGGTTATCCCGATGCTTGTTAGCTGAAACTTTCGGCCCGAATTTATGATTCTTTCGACGTTGTTTTTGGATAGGGACTACCTTTGATGACTTTGGTAAGTTTCGAAGAGATCTTACTCACGGTAAGTGGAATGGCCATGAAGGGTTGCCTTTTCTTCGGTGAGTTGCCTGCATGGTTGGCAGAGACTGGATTCGGTAACAAGGTCTGTCATGTTATTATTTTCATAGCTCTACTTGTTCTATAATCTACATTGCTTGTTCTTTATATGCCCTGTTGTTCGGTTTTCCATGTTGCAGTCTAGTATGAAGAACTGGATTAACAATATTTTCATGAGCTACGGTTTCAAGGTGGACACGATTAGCTACGACGAAGTAGCTAAAAGATTAGGTAAGGTGGTAAAACCGGAAGATTACGAGAAGATACTATTTGTTGCGGAACAATTGCGGTGTTCGGATGATCAGGTACAATTTACTTGTTTCTGGTTTAAATTGTGCATTAGTTTACATATATATATCCTATACATGTTTTGAATGTTCATCTTATTGTTAATTATGGTGACCTTTTAAGTGGTGTAAGTAATATGGGTTTTTTTTTTGTTGTTGCAAAGATGGAAACTTGGAGGAAAGAGTTACAAAGGGTGGACGAAGATGGAGATGAGGAAGGGTTTGAGGATCTTTAAATGTACCCTTTGCTTTGCTTTCCTTTTTTGGGTGTGGCCTGTAATGGAATTATCCTTTCTGTTTCTGTAATTTCTTGCCAATTTTCCTAAAAGGCTTGAGAAACTCTTTCCTTTTGTTTTTAAATCCTTTCTTTTTTGCTAAATGGAATACATAAAAGGGCTGTTCTCAGTTTCCGCCCAGAGTATACTTTAGAAGCAGTATATAAATAAATAAATGGTCAAACTTTGTTATTAGTCCCTATATTTATCTCAAGTTGCAAGTTTAGTTTATGTACGCCTTTTAATCATTTATTTTTAGATCTTGTATTTCTTTGAAATGTAGTCAATAAATTTGTTGGTTGAATTCTACTACTTTTCACATATATCATTACCTGCTTATCTTTTTCATATAATACCTACTAATAGCTACATTGAAATTTCAAATTTTAGAATTAAAAATAAATAAATTTTAAAATCATGCACGAACTTTGATATGATGTGTTGTTTAATATATGAATTTTGATTTGATATAAAAATACATCTTTTGGCGTATAGAGTGGGCGGATACAATTATGTATTTAAGTCAATGAAGATTCCATGTCAAATTGCAAGGTTAGTTAGAATAAAATTTGGGCCAAATAAATTGATATAGGGGGTATGAGTTCACATAAAAGAATACTTTAACTGTGCTACTCTACAAGTTAAATCGCAAGGTAAACTGATTAGGGAACTATTGAATATGAATTTTGATTTGATATAAAAATACATCTTTTGGCGTATAGAGTGGGCGGATACAATTATGTATTTAAGTCAATGAAGATTCCATGTCAAATTGCAAGGTTAGTTAGAATAAAATTTGGGCCAAATAAATTGATATAGGGGGTATGAGTTCACATAAAAGAATACTTTAACTGTGCTACTCTACAAGTTAAATCGCAAGGTAAACTGATTAGGGAACTATTGAATATGAATCAGAATAGTTTAAAAAAAAAAATACTTAATTTGATTTCTCAAAAATTGTAATTTTTTTATAAAATACAATTTAGTAAGGATATGGCGTTTGTAAGTCCCAATAAAAATTTAAATTATATTAGTAAATCTTATTCTCTCTCTTCAAAAATATTGAAATCTAATACTAAAAGAACTAGAAGTATTTTCTTTAAACAAGCTAAATTTGAAGCCCTAGATATTATCTGTGATTTTCCATGTCAAGGCAAGTTCTAGGAGACTGCATGCTATGAAAGACTAAATATGTAAAAGTGCATGAAGTAAGGTTTTGTTGTATGCGAGTTATCTAAGTTTCATGTGTATTATAAAATTATACACAAGAAACTTTTGTTTGATATGATTCAACCATACACATAAAATTTTGATGTCAAATGTATACATAAAACTTTTAATTTTTGATTTAATTGTATACGTTTAAGATTTATATATAATATATTTTATAATTGTCAAGTTAAATTAAATTAATATTTCATGTATAAAATAGTACAAAAAAACAAAAATTTATCTAAAAAATATCTGAAATAAAATGACAAAGAACGATTAAATCCACTTAACAAATTTAATTACTCTGATTTGAATCAAAATTTAAGAAATACAAAAACTAAGATCGCATCATAAAAATGCCACCAAAAGTGTAGGAACGTACGGCGGCTGTTTTACCATTGCCAGATCACCTCGCAACAGCAATACTGTTACACCACTGCCTTTCCCAATTACCTTTGCCTGGAAAAGCAGTTTGTTTTGCTTCCTTACACCACTTAAAATGAAGGTGGTACAGCCAAAATTTATGAGATTTAGTTGCTCTGTTTCTTGTTCTTGCCACTGGCACCTTTGCTTTTATTTTTCTTCTGTTTCTGCCCACTCCGTTTGTTATCCTCGGATTTTTCGTGATGATGCATCTCCTCAAACTTTATTGGTTTTATAATTACCCCAGGTTTCTTCACCACCTGTATCAAGGAAAAAGCAAGGTGAGTGGGCTACATGAATGCATGCAACGAATATACAAGAGAGATTTAAATGAAGACGAGGAACATCGGAAATAGATTCCCAGATTTTACGAATCTCTACTTTCTCTATCACCGAAGAGATGTATCAAGTTCTGAGGTTGATTTTGAAAAGATACAACTTACTTCTGGTCGATTAAGACTTCTGATTGCTGTCTCCGGGTTAGATTCTGATCCAATAGGCATTCGCATACTTTGTTCAAAAACTTCCTTGGATGTGAACGGGTAGGGCAAAGACTTTGTCTGCAATTTCTCAGCCTGTCGAATACGTACAGTTAAGAGTGAAATTTAGACAAACCTCGACATTAAAATTGTGAAGAATAAAACTACACCACTTACTTTTTTATCCACCTTTTCGGAGATAATGACATGCTTGAGCTGTGCATCCTTCCTTTTCTTAACACTTTCTTCCCTCTTCCGCTTGGCGTCTTCGTGTTCCTTAAGCATCCACGAAGGCAAACCTTTTTTCTGTTGTACATGAGTCCATTGGCCCCAACCAGGGAGCAAAACAGGTTTATCCGGTTCAGGGTTTTCCTCATTCAAGATTTCCTGTTTATCCTTTTCAAATTCTTCTTCCACATCGTCCCCAGCAAAAGCATGTCGAATGAGTTCTGATTGAGAAGGGAGTTCATATGATTCCTTGGGGGCCGAGGACAAAATCCCATCCACCATTTGTCCACTCTCTGAATCACTATCCCCTTCTCCCTCCTTCAGAGTTTCCAAGGAAAAAACAGAACAATAAGGAGTTGCCAAAACACACAAAAGTGCAGCAAAATTAAAAGTATCAGAGAGATCAAACCTCTATGTCTTGATTATGCACAATAGGTTCCTTCACTTCTTGCAACTTTTTGGCATTTTTATCAACTCCATTCACACTTTTCATCTGTGATTGTATACAGTTCAGTTAGCATAAAACCAGCTTAAACTGGATTCAAGAATATTTGAAATGATAGCAAAGGGATAACCTTTCTCCACGAGTCAGAAGCAAAAATAGCAACTTCATATGTTGTTTTTGAACCGGGGTCTCCATTGTCATCAAAATTCTGTGATTCGAAACAGTACAACATCTATTATCCTTGCAGACTAAAGGAAATGAAAAAGAGAAGGCTACAAGAAAATCATAAGCGTTATTACCTTGAATATGGAAACATCAGCTGCTTCTTTATGATCATAATTAGGGCCAACATTCTTATCAACATCATTTCTTCTGACACCCTCAATGTTAACATTCTCTTTGGCTTCCAAATCATCTTCACTATCACTATTACCATAATAATTATCCATTTTCATCTTATTATCAGTTTTGGTCTTCTTGTTAGAATCTGGAACTTGATTATTAGCCCTGCCAAAGACCCTTCTACCACTTGCACTGGCTGGTTTTGAATTTTCTGCATCATTTGTACCCTCCAATTGCTCATACTCTTGAAGAGCAAGCTTAGCTTCTTCAATCGCTTCTTCCCTTCTTTTCTTCATTCCACGAACCTAACACATAACGGAGGGAGAAAATATCAGGATAAAATAAAAACAGCTCAGGTATCTTTGACAGTCCAAACGAAAATACAGCAATAAATACCATGAAAGGTAAGGAAAGAACTCCAGAATTAGGCAATTCTTCATCGTCTTCTAATACTTTCAGTGTTTTCTCTTTTGCTTTTTCTAGCAACTCAGATGCCCTATCCTCGTTTGAACCCTCATCATCATCGTCACTACTACTATCACTGCTACTACTACTGTCCTTAAAAGAGTTAATTTTTCTTGTCAAAAGAGCATGTTGGTGAAGCTGTTCAGCCATAGCAGCTCGAGTACCTTCATCCTGGGCATTCAAACCTCGTTCTAAAATACGCCTTGCCCACTTTGACTTATTTTTGTGCTTCAAAGTCATTCGCTCCTGCATCATCAAGAAATGAAGAGAAAAATCAAGATTCAACATTTTTTATTTAATTTTTTGGTAAACCACAGATGAAAGAATACTGTTTGAGAATTGAATTTATGACAATCAAGAAAAATGATTGATCACCTCAGCCCGTTTGAACTCTTGCTTCCTAGCCTGCTCTTTGGCCGCCTCTGGATCCATCAGCATTTCTGCAGATTCCACTTTCAGTTTATCCTTATTCTTCAAGCGATGAAAGGTTTTGGACTTGATCTTTTTTATGCGCTTCTGCTTCATTTCATGGCGGAAAAGAAGGCTGCGCATTTTAGCAACATGATTCCGGTGCTTCATATAGTCTTCCTCAGATATCTGCCAAGCAGTGATGAAGACCAAAAAAACTTGAAAAATCTTCAAGAAATTAACAACTAAATTTTAAGCAGTACAAAAAAAACATTTTCACATAATATTTGCAACAGAACAAAGACCATGAAAGGATTGAGTCCATCCAAATACTGAGCAAATGACAGCCATCAAAAGGCCATTGCATAAGAACACCCATCTGTTTTTGTTTTTATTATATATTATTCAGAAAAATGTTCAAAAGTACAATAAGCTCCAAAATACAAATATTCAAAAATCAAGATGCAACCTATTTTTGCTCCTAATATAGAAATTCTTTCATTCACATAAAACATCATGGTCTCAGTAGATTTCAACAATTCTTCAAAAATCTAGTCAGCACTTGTCAGAACCAAATAACTTGGAAAGACCTTTAAGCTCTCCATTAGAAAAACCAAGATATCAGCCCAAATATTTCCAGAAGTTCTATTAAGCAAAAAAGCAGGCCAACGGTAAGAATTTAAAAAAAAAAAAAAGTTGAGTCCAAAATCCACAGAAAACATACTTACTATCTGCATCCAGACATTAAACACCAGTGTGCGCTATGTTAGATAAAAGATGGGTAAAAGCACTCAAGAGTTAAGGTGCACTCAAGAATCTCAAAAAAAAAAATCTAAACATGGTTGTACAGCAATATGCTATACCTTGATTAAGACAGGTAAAGCTTTAGCATAGTCTATATTCTTTTAATTAAAGTAACAAGATGAAAATCATCACAAACGTTCAGGAAAAGTTACTCAGGAAGAAGAAATTTGTTATAAAAACTCCATGATTAGGAGAGGCAGACATGTTACAGAACTTATAAAAGAAACCAACTGCCAGACATAAATGAGCACGATCAAAAAGGCTCATACCTTATTTAACTCCAGAAGTTTGGAACCATCTGCTTTGTGAGCTTCCATAACTTTGTCATCATAAATCAAAGAAGCAATTTTCTTCTCAAACTCAGTTCTAGGCTCAAATTCAGAAGCTATTGCCCCTACAGTTGAAAACCCCAAGTTTACATCTTCACCAAAAAAAACAGTAGGAGCTTCTCTATTCCTTTTGACCAGATGCTCCCACTTAGTAATATCTTTCTTTGAATGTTCATAAACTGCCATCCTCTCCAATTTCTCTCTATCTACCTTAGGCAATGGAGCTTGAACAGATGTAGACTTTTTGTCCATGTGTTGCACTCTTTTTCTAAGTTTGCTGTACCCTGCTTTTCCTTGAATTGGATCCAAAAGATCTTGAAGTGTAATGCGGCTGTCACCCTCAAGAACATCACGAGTAGGGTTGTATTCCGACTCAGGATGTGCCTCGGATATAACCACACTATTCCTCTTCTTCTTGCCTACAACAAAACAATTTTGAGATCCAACATATCAACTGAATAATAGATAGTATAAATGTAACTACCCAATGCCTGCATGAATAGTTCTCAAAACTTTTTCTTCCGGACCATATCACGCACTTTTTCAATCAAGGTGCAATTCAATCAAAATACCTTGTTTCAATACAATACAAAAATAAAGTTCAAATTGGTAAAAATGATGACTAGAGAGATTTTTACAAAGGCCACCCTTCGTCAGACAGATAGCAAACATGCTTTGAGGACATTCATTACATCTCTCGAATAACAAACCAGTAGCAACTTTTAATTGACAATCATATAGTATAATTAATTAATAACATGACTGAGATTTAAAATCTGCCAATTAAAGTCAATGACCATAAAAAACTTATATAGGCCATTGACTTGGTTGATCAGTAAAACCATACTTATCAAACCATACAAATTCGACAAATTCTTACCTCCAAAGGCATCAGTTGACATTCCAGTGATCCCTTGCAACATCCTCAAGTGCCTTTCATCATCTTCCTTTTCATCCCCATCACTCCCATCAACATCATCATTTCGACTACCCATGTTCCCACCAACACCAAAGTCACCATCATCATCGTCGTCATCTGATGATACATTCTCATCCTACATGAGAAGAAGAAAACACTGATAAACATATAACAAATAAAAATAGGAACAATAGGTTAGTATGCAATCTAAGAAGATTTCCTACAACACAAAAGCTCAGAAGCACTGCAGAACGTGGTTGATCATATGTGCCTAATTGCCGAAGTATAGGAATTGGATCTCACTTTGGATAGTATGGAATTCCCTAGTAGGGATTATATGACTTAGGCTATCCAAAGTCCATACCAAAATAAAATTATACTGAAATAAAATTCATTATGCACTTAAACGAGCTAACAATAGAGAAACGAACCTCAAAATCCTCAGGTAGCTCGTACTCATAGTTCTCGACAGGATCGAAACGGCGGTTCTTCCGGGACTCTTCTTGTGGAACTTCTTCCTCATACTCATAAACATCGTTTCCAACATCTGAATCGATACCGTCATCGCTATCGGAAGCTATTTTAGGGTTCAGGCGATCAAGCTCTGTTCGTAGCGCAGAAGGCAAGCGAGGACCTTTCCCCTTCTTTCTCGGATCGTTCTTGTTTTTCTTCATCGGTCCTTTGGAGTTGGAATACTTTTTGAACTTTTTGCTGTTTCCGGATTCACCGCCAACGGCTCTCTCTTTCCGCTTTTTAACTGCCATCGTGTTGGCAGTGTTTCAAATATCGATTCCGCGGGCCGCTATTTTGCAAAATCGGCACCGTCCGCCGCTATAAATATCTCAATAGGCGGTGTAACGGAAAATAGCGGCGATAACGTTATCTGTTCCCGCTAAACGGATAGCTTTAAAACAAAAATCTGCTTCTCCACAAAGTAAACAGAGAGAAACGATGAGATGATACGAAGCAATAAGTAACGAGCAGTAGGATCGAAAGCCGAAATTCAAAAATAGCAGAGTGATACAGATGCAGAGGCAGAGAGCAGATAATGGACTCTTTAAGTTTAGGGTTGAAGAGAGATGAGCGCGGGTCCGGGAAGAAATGATAAAATTATTCGATTTTGAGCTCAGTTGGGTCAGATTCAGGCCGGTCCTAGGTCCATTTTTTAGATTAGCCCAGACATGGGCTTAATATGAAACAGTCATATAAAAGCAAAAGTGCTCATGGCCCAGGTCGGTTAGATTCGGGTCGGACTTAAACATGATAGTATTATATTTTATGTTTATTTAAGTTCGGTCTGACCCAAAATATAAGTTTAAATTTTACCTAAATCCGTCCATATTTGTAAAAAATTAATTCAAATTCATTTCATGTCTGCTCATATTATTTTTTAAAAATATTTATTTTATTTTAATATTTAATAATTTTATACATTTTTATTTATTGAAAATTTTTATATGGTAATCTAAACATTATTTTAATGTTTACTTTAGAGTAATATTATATATTTAGTATAAATTTATTTAGTTTAATGTGTTCTAAATTACATCATATATAAAAATAACATAATATAAATTATTATGAACTTAAAAATAGATTCGGCCAAGCCGGGCTTGCCCGAACCCAAGTTATATTTTAAATGAAGCTAATTTTTTTGCTCAGATCCATTTTTTAGGCCTAATATTTTTACACAAACCCTCCCAAATTTCAAGCTGGCCTTCGGGCCTAGACGGATAGCCTAGCCATGAACAAGTCTATATAGAAGTTAAATCATGCAACTTATTTTTAAGTACAGATTTTAATTCGTTCAATATTTTTATTGGGCTATTTTATCCAAATAACCCAAAAATAATTAATTACGTAAATGATCATAATTCAAAAATAATCATCTAAATAACTTAAAATGAACAGTAACATTGGATTATGGGGACTAGATGGTCAACACTACTAATTTTCTATTAAGAAATAATTTTTGAGGTTTTGAACACTAGATGGTCGACACCTATATATTTTTTAAAAAAGAAAAATATTTTGAGATGCTGGCACATTAATGATCGGCACCCCTTTATCCTATTAAAAAATTTATCTTTTTTGGATGTTTGGTGCCAACCAACAAATGCCCAAACTCACCCAACAAAAAGGGATGGAAATATTGTAACATTAACCCCTCCTTATTTTCCATTTTTTATTTTCCAAATTTAATTACATATTTTATATTTTGAAATAATATTGAACTACCTTTCATGTTGTTAATTATTATTGCATCACTCAAATTATTATTAAATTTAAAAATTAATTTAAATTTAATATGCACAATTAAACTAGATTTTTTTGATAAAATTATTGCAGGTTCTAATTTTATCATAAAAAAAATTTAGTTTAATTGTGCATATTAAATTTAAATTAATTTTTAAATTTAATAATAATGTAAGTGGTGCAATAATAATTAACAACATGATAAGTAGTTCAATAATATTTTAAAATATAAAATATGTAATTAAACTTGGAAAAAAAAGATGGAAAATAAGGAGGGATTAATGTTGGGTGAATTTGAGCATTTGTTGATCGGTACCTGATACCTCAAAAAAGAAAATTTTTTAATCAGATAAAAGGTGTTGGCCATCAATATGCCAGCACCCCAAAATAATTTTTTAAATATATATATATATATATGGTGTCAATCATCTAGTATCCAAAACCCCCAAAAATTATTTTTTAACAGAAAAAATAATTGTGCCGGCCATCTCGTCCTCATAACCCAATTTTACTACTCATTTCAGGTTATTTAGATGATTGTTTTTGAATCAAGATATTTTTTGGATTATTTGGAAAAAATAACCTTTTTACTGATATAATAATATATTAGATCATATCCAATTAAGCATGGTCTTATCAAACAAAGTTGGTGATCCGATCAAGAGAGTAAGATGATCAGGTTCTAGATTTGTTCATTGAGTAATATCCTCGAACATCACCAAGTGTTACACGCTCAAAGGACTTCCATTAAATTGGATAATTGGCATTTTTTAAAAAGGTCATCACTCATGCAACAAATATTACACGCAAAAAGCTCAAAATCTTCCTTTAGCGAATTTTCCATCTTCAACATCTTTTCCAACATCTAGGTCATCACTCTTGGGAGATGAACTTAGTTGACGAGTTACGTCAAGAGGTCTTCCTTGAGGCGTCCTTCATGCCTCTTGGTGTAACTCAGTATCTTCCTTAGGCAAATTTGCCATCTTTGACATCTTTTCCAGCATCCTAGAGTGACACCCCAATGTCCTCCTTAAGGTATTGTAGACATTTCCCATCATAACTCACGATCTTCCTTAGGCAAAATTGCCATCTATAACATATTTTCTAGCATCATCGAGGCCATCTCTCTTAGGAAATGAACTTGGTTGCCAAGTTAAATTAGGATATGACTCCTTGTGGAGTCGATGCCTCCTAATGTAACTTGAAATCTTCCTTAAAAATTTTTTCCAGCTTTCCAGCATCTTCAAGGTCATCTCTCTTGAGAGATAAACCTAGTTGTCGAGGTACATCGGGACATCCTCATCAAGGTGTCATTGATTCCTCCTAGCGTAATTCAAGATCTTCCTAAAAATATCTGCCATCTTTAGCATCTTCAAGGTCATTTCTCTTCGAAGATAAACTTAGTTGCTGAACTACACCGAAACATCCTTCTTAGGCCGTCATTGATGTCTTCAAATGCAACTAAAGATATTTTCTAGGCAAATTTGCCATCTTTTGCATCTTTTCTAACATCTTCGAGCTCATCTCTCTTAGGAGATTATCTTAATTGTCGAGTTATATCGGGAGTTCTTCTTTGAGATTCAAGTTAATTTTTGAACTTGAAAATTGTTCCCACATTGGGATTACTGGAATTGACAATTGTTTCCACCTTGAGGCATGAACTTTTTTTGTCCATGTTAGTCTCTAATATATTTTTGAAACCCCTAAAGCTTAGGCCTCAAAATAAAAACATTGCCAAATTCAAAGACTAACTTCAAAAAAGAAAATTCAAGTCCTAATATAGAAACAATTATCTAGTCCAAGTCCTAATGTAAGAACAATTACCAAGTTCAAAGACTAATTTAGACGAAAAAAATCAACCCTATTATAAGAATAATTGTCAAGTTCAAGCTCTAAATAGTGATTTAACCCCTTGTAATAAAAAAACAAAAAACTAGAGGCCAAAACATGCCTTAAATGGTGATGGAGCTTGAAATTTTTTTCTGGACAAACCAAAACTATATTTTTACAATAGTAAAAATACAATTTCATCATATTAATAGCCTATATCTTTATACTTTTTAAAAGATTAAATTAAATTTTTATCATTTTTGAAAGGATCAAAATGCAATTTTATCATTACTAATTTTAAATTTTATAAATTATAAAAGACTTAAATTAAAAAATTTACCATTTTAGGAGAACCATGGACTCAAGATATCTATGGCCTTAAATGTAGAGGAATGAGCAAATTTAAACTCAATAAGTACCTTCATCCCCCTTCCCCCTCAAAAAAAAACCTGTAACAAAGAATAAGAACACATTTGGCTCAAGGCGTACCATAAAGCTTTATTTCTAACTATTAAGAAATGATAATTCAAGCCACAATTTTTATGCTATAGATCAACTATACCAAATACATTCAGGGTTTTCTTACATCTCCAGCTTCACTGCAGCAATGCATCCATCCTTATTTCATATCCTAGCATACAATATCGAAGAAATTATATATTACAAACCTTAATTTGTTTCGAAATAAACAAGCCTTCAGAATCTGTTATCTCAAAGGCAAAAGAAAAGCTACTGATTTCTGGTGATAGGGCTATCACGACCTTTTTTTATATCATTCCACCCTCTCACCCATGGCTGGCCAGGGGTTGCTCAGGTCTCCGGAGAGGAATGGTTGTTGAGGTTTTTCAAGACCTTCTGTTGCACCGGAGAGAAGACCTAAACAACCGAAAGATCATATAAGAATGTTGGGAAATAAATACCAGTGAAAAACTTTTTTATTTTAGATCATCTCTTACAGGATTAACGGTCACTGCTTCGGGTTGTTCTTGACCGGTTAGCCATTTCCAAAGGTCGGGATTTTCCTGCAAAAGAGAAAGATTTAAGCCAAAATGGCAAACATTTGGATAGTAATGAGATGCATGATTTGTTAGATTTCTTCCCTCAAAGTTATAGTGTTGAGAAAGATCATTTTTGTGGTTTCATCACTTTATGGATAGAAATACACAGTTCAGTAGTATGCTTAATACGATCAGCAATATCATGCAGTGGACAAAACATTGTCGATGTCTCAACCATCTGCTGTCAATCTCTAGGGCAACATCATTGATTCGTTAAAAAGAATCAATTCAAAACATTTCTTACATACTCAAATGTACCATACTGGACTTGAATCGATAAAAGTACCATATAGTCCCTTCTACTAGGAGTTAGATTGCATTTTACCCTCTTTACTCAAAAAATGTGCAAGTTGGTCCTTGTACGCTAGATCAAAAAGTTAATTGGTCCTTTCTATTAAAATTTTCAGCTATTTTTACTGTTAAAAACCTAATCCTTATATATCAGAATGAGGTACACATGACATATCACATGATGGATAGAATTTTTAACAGAAAACCTAGTTTGCTATTTGATTTGATGCACAAAGATTAATTTACCCATTTTTTTGAGTAGAGAAGACAAAATGAAATCTGACTCCTAATATAGTAGCCTCCATAATACTTTTACCGCTTGAATCAGATTTTAGATCAATATATGTTGATTGACAGCCTCCACCATATTGTTGCTAGCAAATACTGCTATTTTTGGTTTTGGATATTTTAAACCCTGAACCCTAAATTAGTCCCTCTATAGATACATGGATCAATATAATCCCTATACTATTAGAAAGAATCAAATAAGTTCAAATTGTATCAGAGTAAACATTTATTGTACAAAAAATGTCATGTAATTTATTTTTTTCAATTGCAATTCAATTTTGAACAAAAAATTTACAAAACTATAAAAACTTTAAAAAATATTAACTCTATTCCATTTTGATCTTATTTGATTTTTTTTAATAGTACAGAACTAAATTGATCCATTTAATAGTAGAGGGGTTAATTTGATCATGTCCCTATAATACAGGGACCTTTTTAGGTGGTACATTCACCGAAAACAAAGCCTTAATGCTCAGGCATGCTTGAAAACTGACAATATTCTGATATAGTTCTGGGAAAAGCATCCAAAAACCCAAGAATTCTTTAATTCTATTACTAATACAGCAACCAAGACATTGCTCCACTAGCAATGAAACATGATAATCCACTATAGTTTCATATAAGCAACAGCAACAGCAACTACAAACATAACCAATAAGGGAGCATTTTTGAACTTAAAGGCATGTCAATTCAGCTTATAAGCAATAAAAAATTGATTTCTTACCAAATCGAGAAGATGAACAAGAGCTTTAATTCCATTTTCATCCATAGAATGGACATGTTCTTCAACCCATTTTCCCAGAACCAAATCCAGCTCCAAAAATCCTCTTTGTTTGCTCCTATACAACAATCTATAAAAACTCAAAACAGGAATCAATCAAAAAAATTCAAAATCCAGATAAATATAAATCAGGAAAACAAAAAGTACCCAAAATATAAAAAAGCTTACCTGTTATAAAGACGCCGTTTGCTTTCATCGTTAGGAAGATCGATGTTTAATGGCTGAGTGTTACTAATACTAGTTGAAAAATATGTTGAAACCCAACCATACTGTGGCCTGATAAAGGGCATTTTTTATAATGTAAACTAAAAAAAAAAAAAAAAAAGCAAACAAAGGTGAAATGAGAAAATAAAAGGGTTAATGGGTACCTGAAAATGTTCATTGTACAGCCGGCGGCGACGGACGTATTAATGATGCGATGGACGTTACGAAGAGCTATTCTGAGGGTAGCCATTGGCTTAACGAACCGATTCTAAAACACTCCCGAGAAAGGGAAGAAAAGCAATATATATCAAAAGAATATATATAATAATGCAAATTTCAGTTGCGAATGCATGCAAATATATCAAAAAATATATATACACACATTTCACTTAAGGATGCATGAAGCAAAGCCAAATAAACATTAACAATGCAGACAGGAAACAACAATCAAATAAAACAGCACACATCAATGTTATTCCAAACAAAATCATTAGATTGTAGAGAGATACCTTGGGTCGATATGAATGGCAAAGTCACTCAAAGGACCAATTGAAAACCCCCTTCAAACATTGCCGACATCCTCAAAAGAGAAACCTTCTTTTGTCACATTATTAACAATACCAAAGTAAAAGATGCTTACATTGGATTTTTAAAAAAAAAATAAACCAGTAATACGATTCAAATATAAAACTTTGAAAGAAAACTCACACTATAAGAAAAAAAAAAAAAAGGCAAAAATACTGCTTCATAAGAAAGAAAACACACAAATGTTAGATCCCAAAATCAAATCTTCCATGAACTGACTAATATGCACCACCTTAGTACCAGATAAAATGCGAGACTGACTAAAAAATTCACAAATCTTCCACTCCAAATATGACAACTTTCTTCTAGTTAAAAGTGAGGTTCATAAATCCCAAAATCTCTTGCTTTCGATTTAGAAAACACACAACAATGCCATGCAAACTGCATTGGTATAAGAAAAGTGGCCTTAAATATACATAAACTGTAAGTTGAATGAAAACAGCCAAGTGTTCAAGTAATTGAAAACAATTACTCCCTGACCTTAAATATATATAAACTGTAGATTAAATGAAATCCACCTCATTTAACGCTCAAGATTAAATTTATATTTACTTGTTAAACTTACCGGTAAACAGAGAGTAGGCTAAGTTGGTGACCTGAAAAAAATGAAATGGAGAAAAAGAACTTAACAGAAAGGGCCTTGAATCCAAAATCAAATCGAATCAAAGTTTTTGAAAACAAAGAAATAGAGGGGCGACTTAAAAGGGTTGACAGTTGGAGACAACCCTTGACGACGATTTGATGGCCATGAAAGCTCACTGCAGCTAGGATTTCAAAACAAAAGAGAGGGCTCCTTTTCATTGGTTAGCTTTCGTGGGCGAATCCGGGGTGGCAGCGGTCGCGGCCCCGGCCTTATAAAGATATAAGCTTTTGTTTTGACTTTAGAGGGCTCAAGAGCGGCCCAAATCTTGTAGTTTCTAATCAATGTCGTTTTCAGGCTGTGATATTTATTTTCTTGCTTTAACTTCATTGCCTTCATATTTCAGTATCTACAAATCGATCATCCAACCATAAATGCTCCACGATTACTTTTTGAGATTTCTGAAGCATTAATGGATCTTAATGAAAAGCTTTTATCATTTCAATCAACGTATGTATAATTACACCAATTTCTCTTGGAATTTGATCTATTAATTTGCTTTTGATATTAATATTCTTGCCATTAATATTATCATCATTAATGTCTATCGTTGTTTTTAATGTTTTTGTAATTGGTGACTGCTCGATTCGGTTTGAAAATAAATCTAAAATTTTGTCCAAATTGAATATAAATTAAAATTGCTAAACTCAAATTTGACTTGACCCGTCTGCATTAATTTTTTAATAATATTTTTATATAAAAATAAATTTAAAAAATATAATATATTTTAAAAAGCATGTTGGAGAGTCCAGGATAGCATAAAGAAGGGAGAATTTAACTTGATATGCAAAATCATGATTTGAAAATAAATCATAAAGAAAGCAGTTAAGAATAAAAACAGCTTGAACTTGTTAATCAAAGTAATTTTCAATTTCATATTCAACTAAGAATAGCTGCTTGACATACAAATATACCTTCAACTTAACATAATATGGTAATCAACCCATCACTATAATTCCTTCTAGATATTATCCACATCTAACCAATGACCACATCCTTCTACTGTCATTTTGGATAGACGATGTGTTTACTTTTAATTAGTATAAAATCAGTGGTGACGGTGAGATTAGATAATGTAGCGTGAGACAAAAAGAAAATTAAATGCACCACACTGGAAGTATATGTTCATTCAAAGGGGCCTTTAATTGATCTAAAAAGTGTTAAAACTTACGTCATCATAGATCGGGCTAAGTCCATGCAATATATCTAGACTAATTTTTCTAGTCTAAGTTTGATCCGGCTCGAAAATGAACTTACTTTTTTACCCAAATTCGACTCGATTAAAAAAGATAAATTCAAACTCGATCTGGCCCACTTATATTTGAATTGTTAGTTATTTAAAAAGTTTTTAAAAATATATATTAAATGCACTGAAAATGTTAAAATAAAAGTTTTTTGACACATCAAACAATATTTATATTAAAAACACTAACATAAATATGATAAATGTTTTATTGTATTAAATATGATTTTAAAATTTTTATATTTTCGGTTGGATTATTTAGTTGGGTAATTTTTTTTAGATTTTAAGTAATGAGTTTAATTGTTAATGAGTTAGTAATTTAATATAAATATAATATATATATATATAATTATTTAACATATATAATTAATATAAATTTTTTTTATAACATAATCTGGTTGGGCTCGGACAAAAAAATCTTGCCCAAAGTCCTGCCCATATAAAAAACAAGTTTTAAAATTTGCCCAAACTCATTTTTTGACTTTCGTATTTTTGTTCAAACTCTCATATTTTTTTAATAGGCCTTTTGACCCAGACAGATGATCCGGCCATTGAACAAGTCTACTCATATTATAGCAATAATTTTCCTCTTTTGTTTTGATCTTTGATGTGGCCAAACTGTTAAAGTATTCTTTTTTAAGTCTGTTCCACTTTACCGTTAGGTTGCACTGTATAAACTGACCTTTGGACAATAAACATGAATTGAATTAGTGATTAGTGGCATTACCATCAGGTACAAATTTGATGGAAGTTGAATGAATTAAATCCTAACCTTAAACCCTAAATCCTGTCAATGTGTTGAGAGAAGCGACAATGGGTGTGTGGTGATGACTAAAGGTGTTCATGGATCAGGTCGAGCCGGGTTCATGCTAGGTCTAAGCATGCTATTAACATATTTTATATTTTCTCAATCTTGGCTCGATCCAAAATATGAGCTTAAAATATTGTCCAAACTCGTCCATATTTGTAAAAAATTAACTCAAGCCTATTTTAAGTCCTCATATTATATTTTAAATTTCAATTTACTAAAAGCAGTTACAATAAAATATTGTCCAAACTCGTCTATATTTATAAAATATTAACTCAAGTCTATTTTAATTATGCTCATATTTTATATCATATTATCTTTATGCAGAAGCCAACAGCTTGGTAATCAGTATAAGGAAGGTGGCAATTTTGCAAGGCCCGACTTGTTGAGATTATACAGTTCTATTACCTTTGCCTGTCTGCTATATATCCTGTTTCGAGCCTTGCTTTTGTATGTGTTTGCTTTACTGCAACTTTGGTCTTATTTGCGACATGTTGTAGATATGCTTTGGTGTCTTTTTTTGCTCCTCTTGTAATGTGGGCCTCGGGTGCTTCCAGATACTTCTTTTCATCAATAAAGACTTCATTTACCTTTTCAATAAAGCTTGATGGATAATTGTTGGGATTTTAGCTTGGGTTTCTTCTTATCAATGAGTTAGGATGTTAATTTTAACGGGTCAAAATAAAACTAGATGTGTTACGTAACAATCGATTTAAAAATATATACAATCGATTCAAAAGAAATAATATTCAAACATAACAATCGATTTAAATATATAAATAATTGATTTAAAAGAAGAAAAAACAATATTTCATCGTAACAATTGATTTAAACATACAAATCTTGGAGGAAATTGCAAAAATTTTAAACATTAGAGGGAACTATTTATTTTTGAGAGGGTCATAATATATCTATAAAAAGTTAAATTGCAAAAAAAAAAAAAAAACTTTTAGGGCCCATGGCCCCCAGGGCCTCTAATAGGTTCCACCATTGCTTGTTACTTTCATTTTACATATTTTCTACTTACAAACATGAATAAGTTATGCTAGAAAGATCATTATGTCGGAAATGATGGATATCACATATATAATAAGAATAATGACATGTTATTATTTACTATCATAATAGGTTAGCCCAAATTAAAAGTGATTTAATTTGATTAAGGTTGATTGAGCTTTAATTAATAAATAAAGTATTGATCAAATATGTGCAGATACTTTAATAACTAATTTCTAATTAATGATGGGTTGATGGTCCCAAATTACATACAAAGTTTCTAATATCCTATCTTTAGAAAAGAGAGAGTCGCCTTCTCTAGATTACTTGTGTGTTAATTTGGAAGATCAAAGCTCCAAGATCCGTAGATTTCAAGAAATCAATGAATTCAGGTATACTTCCACATCTAATTTTATTCTTGATGACTTGACATGATAGATTTTGATTTATAATTTTAAGTTTATATCAAATTTTGTTTTACAGTTATAACACATTAAACAAAATAAGACAATTACTTGCGGGAGCTTCATGCAAAACACATAGATCAAAATATACACTAGCTTCATGATCATCCCATTAGGTATGTTTAATTTTTTTTGAATGCTCGATCTCTTAGTGATATTGGTAATGCCCCAGATGGAATATCGGGTGGACATCATCTTCAATTATGCATAATCCTTCTTAAGTATTATTTTAGGAGGAGTTAAAGTTTGAATTTATTTTTATTAATTTAAATTTTTAAAAAAATTAAAGGTTTAAATAAAAAAAGTCGAAATCTCTGTCAACATCCCTAACTATGCCCCTGATGTAAGTACTGGTTTAATGTTTGGACATATTTAAGTTATTAATTCTTAATTGTAGTTGTTGCTTAAAGAAAAAAAAATGGTTGTTTGTTGTTTTAAAAGAAAATTGCAAAATGAAAGAAAAGTGTTGCAAAAAGAGTTGATTTTTCAAATAAATGTTTTGCTTAATTATAAAACAACTGTTACTTAAATTATCAATGGAAACATTAAAATAAACAACTATTTAAAAGAAAAAAAAATATTTCTTTTGAGTTTAGGCAACCACCATATAACAGTCCTAATGAATATAAAATGGTGATGCTTATTCCTTCAAATAGATGTTTCATTTAATTATAGAAAATTATTGCCTAAAATACCAATGAAAATATTAAATGTGGATTTAGATGAACGCTAATGTGAAATAAAAAGTAAGCTAAACACATCGCACCGTATCTAAACCAATGAAAATTGTTGCATTTTCTTTCAGATAAACGTTGCATAAAACAAATTTTTACTGTGAAATTTTAATAAGGTGGCCGAAGATGACCCAGAATTAAAAGTGAAAACCTCATAGCACCAACTGTGACGATATCTCTTCCTTGTATACATATCGACGTACGTACGTAGTCCAAATGACGATGAGTTATATTCCCGCAATTCACCTTTCATTCTAACGTTAATCTAGCATGGCGAATGAAAAGGAAAACACCATCTTTACTTACGTACGTATATACATTCATGAATTACAGGGATGATCAGAGCTTGCAAATGGAGGATGACAATGGTGAAGACAGCGGAGATAGGGCGAGTAACCCCAGTTGGAGAAGGGGAGCACGTGCAACAACGCACATATATATGGGGAATAAGGCACTCATTTGCACGTGCCCTGCTTCTCCAACAAGACCTATTCACCCCTTTAAAACATCTACGCCATGAAAGAGGTTTACAAAGCTCCTAAGTTGAGATGTGGAAGACAACACTAGTATTTATAAGTGTAAGAGAAAGATATGGTGACACAGAGCTTAGCTGCTTTTTTCTTCTTAATAATCGCAGAGGATATAAGAAAGAGAAAGGCAAAAAAAGAAAAGAAAAGCCATAACCTGCAAATCCCCGAAAGTTATTAGTTGTTTTTGAATCACTTTTAAAAGATGATGTCAATAAATATAAAACAATAATGGGTAAACTATAAAATAGTCACTTTTGTTTGCCTCATATTACATTTTAGTCACTTATGTTTGAAATATTACGTTTTAGTCATTTACGTTATCGTTTCTTACAAAGTGGTCACTCTATCGTTAAGCTCCGTTACCTCCCTAATGGTAGTCAAACGTGGCAGGTCCAAATGGGTTTTAATGCCAACTTGGATGTCAAATTGCTGGAATGAAAATAGGTTTTTAATTAAGTAAATTTAATTTGGTTTGCCACATAGGACTATCGTTAGGGAGGTGACGAAACTTAGCGGTAAAATGACCATTTCATAACAAAACGATAGCATAAGTGACTAAAATGTAATCTGAGGCAAACAAAATTGACTATTTATATGGTTTACCAACATAATAGGTAATTTGAGGTTCCTGTACTAGAAGTCGGATTGTATTTTATCATTTTATTAAAAATGGCCGATTAAAGAGTAAATTGGTCATTTTTGTTAAAAAGTATTGATTATATTGCTATTAGTCTTTTTACTTTGTGGAAGTTGTGGATTTAGTCCATGTATTTTTCGAAATGGTCAATTTTAGTCCTTGTACCTTTCGGATTTTGAGATTTTAGTCCTAATCCAAACAATAGTAGTTAAATTCATTTGGTTAAATTCAATTCATAGTCTTGTACTATGCGTATAATTGTAGATTTATTTCATATTCTCCAAACGGATCATTCTAACTCACTATAAGCTTCGAATTTTGAAATTTATTTCTTAACACAAATGAAAATTGTTAATCCATCAACTGGACTTTTAGTGAATAATATGTGAAAGTAACAAGCTAGCATGACATGATATGTATAATACTATATTTGTTGCATCATAATTTGGAAATAGCAAAACTTAATTTAATAAATTTAACGATTATCATTTAGTAAAAGGAGTAAACCCACAAGTTTTGTAAAGTACAATATCTAATAGTAGAATTTAACCAAAATTCTATCTATTTCTACTATTAAAAACTAGTTTTGCATGCCAGCATGATGTAAATCTGGCATGCCGCATATCATTATCTAAGTATTCGATCAACCCCATAATAATGATCGGGCCAATTTACTCTTTAAACTAACATACAAAGATTAATTTACTCATTTTTAATAGAGGAAACAAAATATAATCTAATAACCTCATAGTAATTTTACCAATAATAAGAAATCATGGTGGTGAGCAGAGAAGAGAAATTTCAAAGTAGAGATATCTAAGGAAGAAGAAAGCAGGTTTTGTCTGGCCTTAAATTTCCACAAAGGCAAATCCCCCCACCATCACTTTCTTTTTCTTTTAATTTCCTTTAAAAGGATGAAATAGCAGAGACAGAAAGAGAAACCACAATCACTCAATAAACACCCCACCACTACCACCATTGATAGCCTTTGGATCAAGAATCTCGTGCCATGACATCAGGTCCCACCATTACCCTTGTATATGGGGCCCCGAGGGGCATATGTCCCCACTTGATTTTTATTTTGGTTTTCTCTTTGGGGAAAAGAACCTGTTGATGCAACGAGGCAGAGAAAGAATAATGTAAGAGTGCACGTAGGCTTTGCGTGTTGCCGTGTTGGGTGCAAACGTGCAAGCTTTTTTAAGTGTATGGTGTGGGTATGTGAGACTATACCCCCCCCCCCATGATTTTTTGATACCACATCAAATAAATTAAAATATCGCCTAAATTATCTATATATATAAAAAAAGGATAAACTATCAAAATAGTCACTTTTGTGTTCTTCAAGTTATATTTTAATCACTTACGTTAACATGTTGTAACATTTTAGTTACTGAGCCATTAATTGCTATTAATTATAGCACGTTAAATCATCATTTCAAATAAAAAATTTAGATTAAATTATACAATTGATCCCCATATTTTTTCGTTTTGAGCAATTTAATTTTTTCTTTTATGTTCTTTTTAATTTCCCCTTTTTTTCCATTCCTTCTACTTCTCCCTTATTTTCTTCCTTTCTCCATCTTTTTTAACGTAAAAAAAAATTAAATTGCTCAAAACGAAAAAAAAATATTGGGACCAAGTGTATACTTTAACCTAAAGTTTTTATTTGGAATAATGATTTAACGTGCCATGTCAACTTACCGTTACACCGTTAACGATAATTAACGCTCAGTGACTAAAATGTTACAACACGAAAATGTAAATGGCTAAAACATAACATTTCAAATATAAGTGATTAAAATATAACCTGAGACAAACAAAATTGACTATTTAATAGTTTACCCTAAAAAGAATGTCTTGATCCTTGGTCGACAAATGTTTTTTTATATAAAAATGGTCAAATTTTAAGTTTAGTCCCTATATTATACTCAAATCTAAGATTATATAATAATGGTCAAATTTCAATTTTGATCTTTACACTACACTCAATCTAAAATTTAATCTTTATATTTCAATTTTTTGATATGATTTGGTACTTCGGTTTTTACAATTTCATTTATTAATTCAAATATTTTATTTTGATTAAACTATTGATGTAACTCTTAAGTTGTTACCATTATCAATAAATTCAAATCCATTGAAATGTAGACGACTACTTTTTTTAATTTAAAAATATTTTACTAACGAATTTAACAGGAAAATTTAATTGTGTTAATAATTAGATCTGAATTTTTTTAAATTCGAAAAATAAAAAAATTAAATTCTTAAAAATAAAACTACGCTAATAAAATTTCAAATATATTAAAAGAAAAAATATTAAATTATTTACTCTATAATTTAACCTAAAATTAATTAATAGTTAACCTAAGGTGAAGTATGATAGGATCCATTCTAGTTGTATATACTCACACAAGCCTTTGCTCTTTCCTTTACATTGTAAATAATAATGGCTAAATTTCAATTCTAGTCCCTCTACTCAAATTTCAATTTCGAACCTTATATTATGCTCAATTTTGAGATTTGATCTTTATGCTTTAATTTTTGACATAATTTAGTATATCGATGTTTATAATGTCATTAGTTAGTTTCAATATTTTATTCTAATTAAACACTAACATAAATTTAAAGAATTATTAACATTGTTTTTTTTTGTTAAAATCAAGTTCATAGCGAGAAATTATTAGATGGACCATTTTCATCACATAAGCAATGTTTCCATCTAATTAGATAATGCCATGTAAGATTATTTTTACATGTCATTAACTTAGAAATTAAAAATAAATTCAAAATTTTTGTTTTTTCCTCCAACCATCCTATCTCTGGAAAAGAAAAAAAAATTCATCTATGCACCAATTAGTATTCTTACAATCTTTTTGATTAAAGTGAAATTTTGATGGAAATTTTTTTTTAATTTGGGATCGAAATTGAGAAAGAAATAGAATCTCATTCTGTTATTTACTTTTGTTGAAGCCAAATCCCAAATTTTCTAAATCCCTCATTCCTAATTTATATAAATTACTAAATTTAAAATTCTCAGTTATTTTCTAACCCTAAGCCTCAAATCGAACCCTTAATTTTTGCCTAATATCTCGAATTTTCATTTTCCAATTTTTTATACCAAAGAGAAAATCAAAGCAAGGGGAATCATTTTGAAATGGAATAGGATAATGATAATTGAAAATCATATTAATTTATGTAATATATGTATAAAAAAAATTGAAATATAAGTGAGAAAGTGGGTTTTCTTGTTTGAATGGAGAAGAGGATTTCCCCCCTATGTTGATATGATTCCCTATTATATAGAGTAGGGCAACATCTTTAGCTCCATCAAAAAAAAAAAAAAAGTTAATGGCCTTGTTTTTCATATATATACTCGAAAAGAATTTCAAACATCCCTGAATGACAGTGATTTTAATGCATGTAATGTAAGCAAACCAATCTTTGCAAGTAAAATATTTCACCCATGTTTTCAATTCGTGCGAACTTTTCAAAAGTTGAAAGCAAAAGTGTACAAACATCAATTTCAAAATAGTAACACAAATCCCATAAAACATGCATTCATACAACAATTTTCATGGATCAACCCCATCCTCTCCATCCACAAGAAATTACGAGATCACTCCTAAGACGCTTTTGGTATCCAATTTTAATAAGCGTAATACATTAGCTGTCCGCTCTCAGGTTGGGTAGTAAAGTTTGGAGAAGGTCAATTAATCATTCTTAAAACTAGCATTTTTAAGATCAAAGAGTCGAAAGGGATGTGAAGTGTGCCTCGTATTTTTTCTTAGTTAAACTCTGATTATTCTAAGAATATTTTAATATGATTAGATATCTAATATTAGTCTATTTAAAGGAGCCTTGTATCTTTGTTTTGAGGCACCAATTAAGGCAATAAGATATAGTCGCATATGAGTTTTAGAGAGAATTTTGTGATAATTATGGAGAGTATTTTATACCCATATCCCATGAAGATTTATAGTTTTGTTTATCGGTTTGCTCTTTGAAATTTTAAGTTTTGTATTCGGGGTTTTGGTTAATATATATTATATCCTCGTTTATTTGCTAATTTAGTGAAAAGCTGAAGTTTTCTTTACCTATGCTTTCTCCCTCTTTGAGGGTTTTTCACATAAAATATTTGTATTCATTTTTCTTCATTTTTATTATCTCGTTATTTATACGGGTCGATCTCCAATAGAAGAGAAAGCTCCCCGTCTCCAAAACCACAAGAAAATCAAATATTTTATTTTCTCGTATTTGTTAATGTTAATGTAGTTTAAAGTGGGATGTTTGCAGAGACAGAGAAAGTAGTTAAAACTCAAGGTGGTGGTGGACAGGAAGCCGCAAAAGGCTTACACAATAGCTTCAGAACAGTGAAGATGTAATTATTCAAGGAAAATGAAGAAAAGGAAGGTGGGGAGATGATGAGAGAACAGAGGTGAACGTGCAAATTCTGAAAAAAAGTGGTGTCACTCTTAAATCACCATTGTTTTCCTTTTTGTCTTGTGGAAGCAGAACATGGATTCTGAACTGAAGTCATCATCAAAATCTAAACACATAAATGCTGGCGTGTCGTGGATTTTGTAGTAAATGCCTGATGTGTTCGTACACTCTTTTTCTTTTTCTGCACCACCTTTTTTAGCTTTGAAAATTTCTTCACTGGCTTTTCCATTAATTTACTGTTTGAGACTTCAACGACGAAATTATTTTCAACTTAGGTTTCAATTTTTTTTTGGTTTAAGTTCATCTTTTTATTTTCCAAGTTAATCACAGAATTCGATAATATTATCGTATTGAGGTCTGATTTTTTCCTCCTCTATGATATTTTCTTACAAAAATTTGAACAACAACCAAAAATCGTGTAGGCTCAAATGTGGTTGTAGTTACCTAGTTCAAGGATTAACTTGAATCTAATATAGTTCACGTCTTAATGTGGAAATAATTATTTAGTTCAGGTTATGGGTGAAGTTCGAAATTTTTTTAAGGGATAGAAATTAAATTGTAATTTTAACGATGGTAAAAATGCACTTTCACCATTTTAATATCTTATATCTTTATAATTTTTAAAGGATTAAATCAAATTTTTATCATTTTTAAAAAGGTAAAAAGTAATTTCATCATTACTTATTTAAAATTTTAAATATTTTCAAGGACCTAAATAAAAAGTTTTTCATTTTAGGGAGGACAGGGCATGTTTTTGCCAACTCCCTTAGCTACACCCTTGGTTCAAGTCCCAATGTATGAACAATTGTTAAATCTAAAAATTAACTTGAACAAATCAAATTCAAATCAATGCAAGAATAATTATCAAGTCTAGGTCTAAACAGTTCATTAACCTTATTTTTAAGTAAAATTTCAAGAGGATTTCAATCATCGTTTAAAAATTTGATTTGACTAAACTCGTGTAGTTGAATATAAAGGAAAATGAAAAGAAAGACCTAACTTCACCAACAAGCATTAAGTTGGATCCACCCATTTTTATTTTCAGAGCTTTAATAGCCATGCCTTCAATTTCCAACAAGCTAGAAGACTGAAAGTCCACTTTGCTTTGATGCATAAAGTTGACTTTGCTTCAACAACAAAGGAACAGCTAAAAAACAAAAATGGCCGACGTGTGACATTATTGTGGCCTTAGTCTATAATTGATTTCAGTTTCTCTTGTTCATGCAATGAATCAAAACTATATATTTCCCCAGAAAGTTACATCTGTTTATATCTAATTATAGAAATGCATGCCTTAAGTAATTAATATTGAATCAGAAGGTGTTACAACATGTTTTAAACTATGGTTTGAAGCAAATTTTGAGCTTAGGGATTCAAGTCTCTTCGATGGGAGGGAAGGATATCTGTTTATTCAGTTTAATTTGGAGGTGGAGTTTTTTTTGGGTATAATTACAGTTGTTTTTATTCGTTTTACGATTTGGTACTAATTCTGTTCGAGCCGGAATAATATTAAGGTAAATCTTTTCGAACAATGATGATTCTAAGATTTGAACTTGTTCGAGTATCCACCACCTAATGCAAATGAGGAGGACGAAGATGTTAGGTTTGATAGTACTTAAATTATTGTTTATAAAAGCATATGGATTTACCAATATTTTGAGAAATCTCCCAACTATAAATTAACAAGTTATACAATGATTTAACAAAAATATCAATTTACCAATATTTATAAGATTTTATCAAAATTTCTAAGCATTTATCAATATATCTAAGGATTTACCAAAATCTTTATCGATTTATCAATATTTACGGAGACTTTACTAAATTTTTTATGATTTTACCAATATTTTCAAATTTTCTAAGCCCCATACAAAGTCTTGACAATTACCAAAATTTCTATCGTCTTACCAAAATGTATAATGAGTTAACAAAATTTCTATCGTTTTATTAATATTTATGAGATTTTACCAAAATTTATAAGATTTTATCAATATTTTCAAAATTTCCAATCCCTATGCCAAGTCTTAATAATTATCAAAAATTTTATGACTTTACCATAATATTTAATGATTTACTAATATATTTAACGACTTACTAATATTTTTAAGGATTTATCAAAATATCTATCGATTTCTGAATAAATCTACCGGTTTACCAAAATATCTAACGATTTACCAAAATTTTAAAGGATTTACCAAAATATCTAACAATTTACCAAAATTTTTAATGTTTTACCAAAATTTCTAATGTTTTACTAAAATTTTTATCGATTTACCAATATTTATGAGACTTTATCAAAATTTTCAAGTTTTTACAAATATTTCCAAATTTTCTAAGCCTTATACCAAGTCCTAAAAATTACCAAAATTCCTATGACCTTACCAAAATATGTGGTGATTTTTCAATATTTCTAAGAATTTATCAATATATCTTATCATTTGTCAAAATATCTAACAATTTACCAAAATTTCCATCCATTTCTCAATATTTATGAGACATTACCTAAATTTATAAGATATTACCAAGTTTAACAATTACTAAAATTCTTAACTTTACCAAAATTTCGGTCACTTTACCAAGGTTTCTAATGATTTTACCAAAATTTATAAGAACTTATCGATATTTCTTTGGATTTACCAAAATATCTAGTAATTTTATCAATATTTGTATGAATATTTATCAAAATACCTAACATTTTACCAAAATTCTTAAATTTTCTTTTAACCCACAACCAAAATATCTAGAGACTTTTTTATTTAGGAGCCCATAGTAGAAATACTCACTACATTCAGCAGCTTTCCTGCTAATAATCAATTTTCACTTAAAAATATTTGGAAAAAAAAAATGCTGGTCGCACGTCGTCGTTTAAGGTTGAGCATAAATCATGTGGAGCAACCTTTACAGAAACGGGGCCGAAAAAGAAAGCCCATTGAGAAATGCAGATTCCAGTGGAGACAAAAACTGAAAGAAATTGAAGTTTTGGTCGCACACAAGAAAGGGGGAAAAAAACGTTAAACCCTAGAATTTGTTAAAGTGAAATTAAACTTGTGTTTGTTTGTTTGTTTGGGTGAAAAATAATGAGTGAAAGGCAAGAGCTTCAACCCGATCCGCAGATTCAATCGCCCCAGGGTTCATCAAGAGATGACATGATTTCTTGGGTGGTGGCGTTAGAGACGGCTTTGCTCCCCTGCTTGCCTGCCAGAGAGCTTCAAGCTATCGACCGTTCTCCCCACCCTTCTCATCAGAGTCAGTTGCCTTCTCTTTTTCATTCTTTCCCCCATTTACTGTCGATAACAGATACTGCATCAATTAATGACATATATAGATAGATGCCGTAAATTGAAGCTTTCAGTGTTCTAGAGTATCCCATTTCCGATGCTTGGTTGTTCCTCTTTCTTTTTTCTTTTAAAGGGTGTTTGTATCTGTAATTGCTGTAGTTGATGTGGAGAGACATGCTAGAGACTTCATGGAAGCTGCCAAGAAGCTTCAGTTATATTTCCTTGGCTTGCAACGCGAGGATCAGCCAACCAAGGCTGAAATGCTCAGAAAAGTAAACCCATTAAACTTCTACTACTATAGATGATTGATGTGTGTGATTTATTGATGAATCCTCTGCAAAGAAGCCTAATTTGACGTTGTAACAGGAGATTGCAACAATGGAAGAAGAGTTGAAAACGAAGACTGAGATGATGAAGAATCAGGAGAGACTGATCCAGGGATGGAGGAAGGATTTGAGTGACCAACTGGACCAACACACTACTGAACTGGAGAGAGTATAGTTGATTGTGTGCTAATAATCTCTGGGCTTATATTTTGCTTGAGATTGATCTTAGGGTCTAGCTTTACCACCAGTCATGTTGTTGCTTTGTACTGGCAGTGAAGCGTTACATCTGCTGCTTGTGTAACTGCAGAAAGCACAATTAACACAATCCTTCATTATGCTAATTTTGCCCATGTTTTACTAAAAAATGGGCAACTTGAATCCTGTTCGTTAGATTAAAGAATAAATTAGTTTTTTGCTCTGATTTATCCAATTTTTAAATACACTGTGATTCCTAATATATGGTACTTCTACCCCAATAAGCATATGATAGAGCCTGGAACTCATTGTTTCAGTAATGCAACTAAAGGAATGAAGTTGATTTTATCTGCTTGGGCAGGAAGATGGAGCACCAAACAGCACAAATCTGTATACAAAGTTATATAATCCAAGGTCAAATTCAAAAGCTTAAAATATGAACTAAAAATGAGGTAAGCATAAACAAGACAAGTAGAAAAGAGAAATTGTTGCAGAACATAAACTGATTAACAATCTACAATTACAATTCTCAAGTTCTAGTTAAAGATAATATATCACAAAAACAGCTATTAGATTTAAATGGCAATTGACATCTAATTGGCCACCCATACACACGGCCCCTTCTTCTCAAGTTGGAAGCAACGTAAAAGGACCATTTGGGTCTTTTTTCATCTACTTCTTTGCGTAAGTAATCAACATCTGGTTTTGCTGTATCTTGAAACCTTGCAGTGCCTGCATAGCGACGGTTGATTGCATCTCATTTTCATACTCAACAAAGGCTATACCTGGTTTTGTTTCCACCATTCTGACATCCTTTAAACCGGGGTATTGATTAAAGAGCATTTGCAGCATCATTGTTGTTGCATCATGAGGAAGATTCTGAACAAACAGGATGCTATTTGGTGGTGCAGGAGCTTCTGGAACAATTGGTCTAGCACCCAGGTAGGGTAATTGTGATAGCTGTAGCATTTCGGAGAAAAGAAGATAGAAGCAAATAATGAGAAACATATACAGGCTTAACCTTAACAAAAGGACCAGTTTCATTCAATTACAATTAAAAAGTATCTAATCTTTGACCATCATGTTGTGGACCACCACGACAAATTTCATGTTGTATCAACAAAAGATGCTCTCGCCAACTCTTTCGACTAGCATAAGGTTTACATCAACCAGATTTAAGCAGCTCAAAAGTTATAAATGTGGCCACAGACTGAAATATATAACCTTCTAAATAATCCATATTAGTATCATAATTGCAAGATCAAGCAAAGTTCATTTCAACCAGAGTCCATAGAGAGGAAAAAGAGGGTTAACCCATGATAAGATACTATATTTCATATCACTTACAGGAGGTGTTGCACCATAAGCACCCGCATAACCTGGATTCAGACCTGCTGACGCTTGATTAGGATCAAGTTGCTCTTTCCGTTTTTTCCCTCCTACATTGAGACAAAATATACAAATCTCAAGAGACGAACAGGAAAGAGTTAAACAGATAAGACAGTATGCCACGCATGTCAAACTAAGCAACATGACAGTGAATAAGAGAGAAATAACTCATGCTTAGTAACAAACATCTAACATAAGCATCCCGACTTTTATTCTCCATCAACAGCTTGACATACACTACCTCGAAAATGAGTTTATAGGAGACAATGAGAACCCAACAAATTACATTAGTGGTGGGGTGAAAGAAAAGAGAAGTGAGAAGAGGTAGATAGTGAGGTTTACTTCGACATTAAGGCATCTAAATGTGCAATATAAAAGGATTCAACAGTAAACATATTTGCTAGTAATATCTCAATAGACTGTTGTGCAAAGCTCCAAGCAGGATACTAAAAGACTCAAACTTCGAGATCCGCGTAAAATAATAGATGAAATAACTGATTATCAACAACAGTGGCAATACTGATTGAAAGTACAAATATAAACAAACCACATACAACAACAATAATGTTACTTGCTAAACTGTTAGCTCTTACAACAGAAGATGAGGGATAAAGAGGAATGTACCCTTTTCTTCATGCCTCTTCCGCTTCTCTCGGGGTACAAAAGTGCCATCTGCTTTTGCTATTATATCTGATTTAGTCTTTGCATATTGTATTCTCTGCAAATATTTAAACATTGTTTTCATTAGTTATTAGTAGCATATAACACCTTATGGCAGTACAGAACATGGTTTATAATCCAAATATCAAGAAAATCCAAATATATCTTCATAATACACATCAAATGCAAATTGAGAAATTAAAAGCTAACTTCAGTCAATTGTTGCGTTCTCCATTAATGACAGTACCCAATGAAATTAAAATCTAACCATTCATGTAAAAAATAAAGGCTAGTAATTTAATATCAGTTGAAAAACAAGAAAAACAAAGATATAAACATAAACCCAGTTTTAAAAAAGTCCTGAAATTATAGAAATTTATTGAATCATAAGCAAAAATACATATACCATTTCCTTGTCATAGAAGGGAAAGCCTTGCATTCGCCTAAGAGCATTGGTAGCGGAGCTAACATCCTCGAAAATAACCCAAGCTTGACCTTTGTGTTTCAAAGTCTTGAATGCTAACACATCTAGTATCTTCCCGAATTGTGAAAACACAGCGTGCAATGACTTCTTCAACTCTGTAAACATCATTCGAGAAAAAAATTAGGGAAAAAAGATAAGCAATGCAAGCCATTTCTTTGGGGGGGGGATTTAGAGAGTTGAAATAAGTACGGTCGATTTTGATCTTCTCGTTGAGATTATTGATGTATAAAGTCATATTTGGAGGAATTTCGTCTGTCTGACTAATCTCAGCCATTGTTTTCCCCTGGCTCTGGATGGAGATGAGTGAAATGGGGTTTAGGATTCAGGGTTTTATGGGTAAATGCCCTAATTGGATTTGCAGATCAGTCGATGGGGAAAGCCGGAAAGGTCGAGACATCGGCGCAGATATTGATTCGGGATGGGTCACCTTTGGGCCGAGGTTGTCCATGAGTTATTTTACAGGCCCCTTCCGTCGAATCCAATTATGAATTTTTTAAATTTTCGGTACAATTGTAAAACATTACATGTAGAATAGAGATGATCACGGGTCTGATAGAGCCTTAATAAAATTTTAAGCCGGACAAAAAATGGGCTTAAAATTTTACTTAAATTCGATCCGAATAAAAATACTAAAATTTGAGTCTAACCCGATTTGTCTGTATTAATCTTATTTTATAGTATTATTTTATATAAAAATAAATTTTAAAAATATAATATATCAAATATACTAAAAATATTACAATAAATATTTCCTAACAAATTGAAAAAGTATTTATACTTAAATAACACTAAAACAAACTAAACTTAACAAATAAATACCTTTAAAATAATATCAAAATTAACAATAAAATAATAATTATACAATATCTAAACAACAATAACAAAATATTAACAATATAACAACAAAATTATAACAAAACAAAACAACTTTTTTTTGTAAATTTGGGCCGAGCCTAGGTAAAAAAAACTTACCTTAAACTCGATCTGTTTAAAAAATTGACCTCATTTTTTTGTCCAAATCTATTTTTTAAACTTATATTTTTGTTCAAACCTTCCCACTTTTCGAACCGAGTCACTGTGATCAGGTCTATATATATTAAAAAATAAATGATTTAAAACCAATTTATATTAAATAATAAATAAAGTTATATTTATGATAATAAAGTGTATACATTTATTAACTTATTGTATTTTTTGACACAAGCACGAAGTTTGACACGTAAGAATTGAGTTTGCTTTCATGTAATAAACCTTCAGCTCATGGAAGCGAAGAGAACAAAACTTAAAAGAGAAATTTATGCTTTTGTTGGTCTTGAATTTCCTCCCACAGTTCAGTGGGAAAAATATTTACATCTAAAAAGATTGTGACAAAATATTTACATTTAAGTCTTTAATTAATATCGATTTAAAATTCAATCTCAATTTTATATTATGCATTTACGATGTTTATTATAATTTCATCATTTTTTAATATAACAATGATTTCAATTCAAATTATTTCTAAAAAAAATTGAAAAGGTATACATTAGATTCTTTGAAAGATATATTTTCATTGTTGAGATCAACTCGTATATGCAACGAAAAAATAACAAAATTTAACCAAGAAAAAAAAAACTCGATTAAATTAGGAAACAAATCGCAACGTCGCATGCAACTCATCGAGATATCGTGGTTGTCTCGTCACAACGTCGATTCTTCCTCATCAAGATGTCAACTCATAAATACGAGACACACATAACTGAATCCAATTCCTAACTAAACTATTTGCTGCTGAGTAAAAATAACTTAAAACTTGCATGCATGATTGTATCAGCTCACCTACACCAAGAAAATTAGTTTCCTAGAATAAACTGATCCTTTCTATTAAAATTTTTATCCATTTCTATAATTAAATTTTGGTAGAATAACTAGACAATTACGCATGACGCGCAATGTGTACCTCATACTAACCTATAGAGACCAATTTTTTACAGTAAAAATAAACAAATTTTTTAACAAAAGAACTAGTTTGCTCTTTGATTTAACAAGCAAAGACTAGTTTGCCCATTTTTTGAATTGAGAGACAAAATGCAATCCAACTAGGGCCTTCATGATACTTTTACTTGTTTTAGCATTGCTTCTTCCAAGACTATCTTCCTAACAAAGAGCATAGGCATTTGTCAAGGAAGGGTTTATACAAATTACATTGATGTGAATCCACACTTGAACTATAGCAAAAAATCAGTTATGGAGTCTAGGCATGGATTTGTAACATCTAGCAGTGAATTAGTCTAAAAGCTATCAAACATTTTCTTCCATGGTTACAAATACTGGATTTAAGAACTTTATCCATCGTCTCCAATATATCGAATAAATAAAATTGTTCTCATAAGCCTAATTACCTTCCAGGTCTAAATGTTCTTATAAGCCATTTTAAACATGATGCAAACTTGCCTATGATCAGCTAATATAAAATAACCGAGTCAAACTAGCAGAACCATCAGTTTTAATCACTTCAAAATGACCATAAATGGCACTTTGCTATGTAATTTCAATTGAAGATGCATTGAGCAAGAAAGCTATAGCAGTTTGAATCATCCAATTCCATGTTTTGAATGTAGCATGCTTTCATCATATATGCAGACCAGAATACACAACATATGCATTTTAGGTAACTAAGAACTCCGCACCATGCAAGTTCAAATGAAAACTTTTCTAGATGAAACTATTGAAGTTCTCTACTAAGCTTAAAGGGTACTACTTGCAGAGTAAGTAACAAAGAGCCTGCCTCAGAACCATACGGTGGGAATTGCGTACATCTCAACTAGCACTCGTGTCGAGACATTGAAAGGAGTTTTGGCTAATGACTTGACTAAGATTCAAACAAATCATTGAAATTCTCACTAGAAACATTATGAATCTTTCTACTTCCAGCTCTCATGTCCAGTTAATACCATACCTACTTCACCAACAAAACTTGCTGTTCTCAAGTCTCCTCTTGTCTTCCTTTCTGCCCTTTCCACCCACTTTCCTTTTGGTAGATCCAAAGTATCCTCTAAGTCCGTTCTAGAGGTCCACAAACACTAATCCTTTCAAGATTTTTTACTGCCCCTCCCAACAATGATGTATCCTAAGTTGGGCTCGAGTCTCCCCTTGAGAGTGCAATGCCTTACCATTCCACCTAACACTTGTTGGTCCTTTCCACCACTTTCTATTCACTCAATAGTTGCTTAATAGCAACATAAATTCGCAGTTCACAATCATATACAGGAGATAATCTTGCAAAGCATAGCCTTCTATTAACACCCTGACTAACATTCATCGTCCTAAGTGAAGATATAACAGGATAGAAACATGTCCCAAGTCCCAATCCTGGGCTTAGGATTCTAACAATCTAACTCATAGCATTAAAAAAAAAAAGATTAGTCGATCAATTCAATCCTTCCCTAGGCAATGAAACAGAGACCAGCCACATAAACAGAAACAAATACATATGAGTTGAAAGTAAAAACGCGTAAAAAAAAGTTTAAAACTGCGAATTTCAATAAATAACCAAAAACCCACTTCAATTTTCAAGCCAAGATGAAAACTTAAACATTCGAATAACTTAAATATATTTTGTCCCCTGAAAATTCCTCTAAAATGAAGAAAAAGAAGACTTAAGTCTAAGCTTGCTTACTCTCCGATTACCGCAATCCAATCCACAACCACACTGCGGACACTCATAAAAGTTATCAATCGGAAAACTTGCAGAGGCAATCCCTACTGAAAACTCCAGCTCGTCATCATCTCTAATAACCTCCACAATGTTGAGCCATACGAAAAAGACCTTGACACTTATTCCACTAAGGTCTTTGAGCCTGTTATTGGATATAATTCCGCTAATCGTGGATTTGTATTTGAGTTGATAAGAACCTTCTAACGAGAAACTACACGTATCATTTAAGTAGGCATGGAATCGGCCCGTAGATTCGTCTAAATCGTACTTTATTACTCCTTTGGGAAGAAGACCGACGGGGAAGTTGTAGCCTTGGAGGACATCGTAAGCTGAAGGTGCGTCGCCGGTGACAGCGAGAGGCGATTGAACGAAGAGGAAGAGAAAGAGGAAGAGGAGGAGGAGAGATATGGGAATGGCGGTGGTGAGATTGAGAGCCATTTTTTGTTTCTTTTGTTATATTTTTTATTCGTGAGACTGGAAAATAATGAGGAAGAAGATGGGCGGTGAAATGGGGAAAGGGCAGGTGGGTGCTTGACTGGTAGAGGGACTATAGACTCTCTACACACCACGTTAGTGCCAAATTTGTCAACTTCAAAAGTTAGACAACTGGGACACAGTTTTCTATTTTGGAATACTGGTTGGTGACCGCCACGGTGCGGTGGGTGACCGGAGAATTTAGTTGGGACTTGGGCCCTAAATTAAGTTTACAATATAGTTAGATCACTTGATTTAATTGATTCATCACTTTATTAAGTTCATTGAATAAATAGTTAAAAATGAAAAAAAATTAGTTTAACTGATTCAACCTAGCTTAATTGATTTGACTATTTAATTCAATCGATTTGATCAATTAGTTTGCAAATCAACGAGTTCAACATTTTATTTCAAATTGATATTTCAATCGATTCCTAATCTAATTAATTTATTGATGAATCCAATTTTGAAAACAATACCCTAAGTCATTAGTGTTTATAAATATTAAATAAAAGATCTAAATCTAAATTTGACCCCAAACTATATTGTTTTATTCTTTTATATCAAAATTATATTTAAACTATTAATTTTATTTATTTTATTCAAAAATTTAATATCAATTAATAAAAATATGACACACGGTATATTCTTGTTTGAATGTTGTGTTTTTCTTTTTCGATAAAATGAGAGGATATTATCATTTTTATTTAAAAAATTTTAAATATTGAAATCTTAAAGTTTTAAATGAAAGGATAATTATATATACTTTTTATTATTTATCATGTATAGTGTTTATATTATTATTAAGTAGGTTTCAATATCACTTTATATATTTAAAATTTAAATATTTATAACCTTTTCCTAATCTTTAAATAGAAGGATAATAGATTTTAGCATATTCAAATTTATATTTTTTTACACTGATAATAATACTGATATCAATCAAGTTAAGACTCAATCGATAATACTTAATGTGATTCGAACCCAAACCACATTTAAAACGATAAACACCCTTAACCATCAGAACTGAATCATCCAACCGAACAATATTAAGTTAATTTATATCATATAAAATGGGTCTCTTCAGCTGTTATATAAAAAAAATTGACAGGTCCTTTTCTCTTAAGTTTAACAGTGCGTTTAACTTAATGGCAAGCATCTCAATCATAGATAACAATGAAATCTTTGATTAAACCCAAAACAATGTAACATAAACCTTAAACTCTCTTAATCAAAGCATACCAATACTTAACTAAGCAGAGGATAGCAGATGATGACTGGGTTTCATATTCTGTCCGCCATTAACAGTATCACAATCGAAGCCACATCCACAAGTAGGGCACTCACTGAAATTATCAACGGCGAAATCAGCGGATGCTACCCCAACTGAGAATTCAAGCTCATCGTCATCTCGGGTCACCGACTGGATGCTGAACCATAAAAAGAGGACCTTGACCTTGACCCCGCTCAAGCTGCTTAGCTTGTCCTTGGATATCACCCCAGTTATTGTAGACTTGTATTTGAGCTTGTAGTTGTCGATTGAATAGCTGCAACTACCGTTCAAATAGACGGAGAACTCGCCCGTGGTTTCGTCTAGCTCGTAGCTTGATACACCTTTGGGAAGGAGACCTATCGGTAAGTCATATTGTTCAAGGACTTCATAAGCGGTAGGTGAATCCTTGCCGGTGGCGGAGGAGATCAGAAAGAGAAGAATCAAAGAGAGAAATGCCATTGATGGAATGGATTTTAGGTGGAGAGACATTTTCCTTTTGACTGTCTGGTTTAAGCTCTAATTCCGGTTCTATGGAGTTATATATACATACACACGTGTATGTGATGTGATGGCTACTTTGGTTACTTAGTGTAAAACTAATATGATTTTTACAATTTTCATAATTTTTTTTTGTATGATTGATATTATAATAATCTAATAATTAAAATTATTAATATAATTCTACATGCATGTAAGATTTTGAATGGATTTGATTTCAGTATCACATTAATCTAAATAATTGTTTACATTAATAAATATTTGACAATTGAAGGCTTTTTACAACTAAATTAGTCATATATACTGTTATTTTTTTAATTGATCAAATAAGTTATTTTTTTTGAAGATTTAGGTAATAGGCCGATTTTAGAGAGAGAGTATGAAAAATGTGTCCAATTGGACGTGCTTTTTGCACAGTTGGCAGGAAAACATGTTTAGCTTGACGAGTTTTTGCTAACATGTCAAGGAAAGCGTGCCCAACTAGACGCATTTTCTTTGTAATTTTTAGAAACATTTTCAGCTGAGCGCGATTTCCTGACATGTTAACAAAAACTTGTCCAGCTAGACACACTTTCACACACTCTCTCCAAAAGCGGTCTATTTTTCTAAATCTTAAAAAAAATAGCCTATTTAGCCAATTAACAAAAAAATGGCATATATGCACAATTTAGCCGCTTTTTACATGAAAAATAGCTTAAAATTTTATTCTTTATAAATCCCATGTGATGGCCTAATGATCAAGGATGTTTACCATCTTAGGTGTAATTTGGGTTCGAGTCATGCTAATCGCGTTTCTATTGCAATTCATCAAAAAAAATTATTCTTTGCTCTGAACTTGACATACATAATTTATATGAATAGAATATGCAATATAACCGTTGGAGTGTTAATTTTAAATTGGTGTAAATGGATCATTCTCTTATATTTAATATTTATTATTAATTTCGATTAATAGTATATTTTAAAAAGAAATACATAATATTTAAGGGTACTTGGTTCATAAAATATAAAATCACTTATGTAAAAATGGTTACTAAAATTAAGATCACTTTGCAATTAACACATTATCGGGTATATAATATTATCTTGTTTGGATTACTTAAAAACATATATTATTAAATTTTCATAATAAAATTTGATCACTATTGTTTACAACACAAATGTTGAAGCTTATCGTATTATTTATCATAAGGACCGGATCAAATTAGTCACTCCATTATTAAATATATCAATTTAATTATTTTACTGTTAAAAAGAATCAAATAAAGTCAAATTATAACAAAGTTAACATTTACTGTGTCACACCCCACACCCGACCCGATTCACGGATCCGAATGTGTAATGACACATTTCATTGCCGAAGCAACCTAGATCATCTAAATCCAATCATGAAATAATCAAGCATATAAACATGGAAAAAATTGAAAACATTTTCAATTACGATTATTATCATTTGTTGAATTATAACTCCTATTTCAAGTCAAATTTGAGAAATAATATTTCAGTTAAACTCTATTTATTTGTTTCAATTAAACTCTATTTATTTATTTGAGTCAAACTCTTATTAGTCTAAATTATTTATTTGACCTAGGAATTTAACTTACAGATAGACTCTTTTACAACCTTAGAAAATACACTCATTAGATATACCCATTAAAGTTGAGAACTCCTAACACTTTTGGAGAATTTAGTGTTTACGTTTTGAGGGTTTTTGTTTTCGAGTTTTTCGGGGTTTAGTTTTTTTATCTCCATATTTTGTACTCTTCATTCTTTTGCCAATATAGTAAAATTATCTTTACTCGTGGTTTTTTATCCTCTTCGGAGGGGTTCTTCCACATTAAATTTGTGTGTTCAATTTCTCAATTTATTCCGCTATATTTTACTTGTTCATTGCTTAATCAGGTTGATCCCCAACAAATGATATCAGAGCTAGTTCAATTTTCGTAGATCAACCCGTTCAGATATGGAAACAACAAGGTTCGACATTGAGAAGTTCGATGGTGTCACAAATTTCAATTTGTGGCAAGTTCGGATGATGATAATTCTAGTTCAGACCGGCTTGAAAAAGGTCGTTACCGAGAAAAAGCCTAATAATCTAGATAAGTCAGAATGGGAAGAGCTTGATGAAAAAGCCTTGTCTGCAATCCAGTTGTGCCTCACGAATAGGGTATTGCAGGAGGTATTGATGGAGAATACCTCATCCGCCTTATGGAAAAGGCTAGAAACTCTTTATGCGACTAAGTCTTTGGCTAACTATTTAGTGCTGAAACAACGTCTATTTACGTTTCACATGAACGAAGGTGAGCTTCTTAGAGATCATATCAGTCAATTCATTACTCTTTTGAATGATTTAAATAATGTTGAGGTTCAGATTGACGAGGAGGATCTGGTTATGCTATTGTTGTACCTTTACCCTCTTCATACAAGTTTTTTAGGGAGACCTTAATTTATGGTAGAGACAAACTCTCGTTCGAGGATGTGAAGGGTCATTTGTTGAGCAAAGTTAAACTCGAGAATAAGTTAAGTTCAGATAGCAAGACAGATAAGCAAGTTTCTGTTTTGGTAGCATTAAAGAAGCGAGACAAAAAGTGTCGCTATTGTAAGAAATTAGGTCACGTCAAAGCAAATTGTTACAAACTATGAAATAAAAGTGCTGCTGAGAGTAACGAGAAAAATTTAGCTGGTTCTAATTTGGCCGATGAAAGTGGTGATGATTTCTTGTTAGTGTCAATGAGCGAAAGCTCCGAGCTTACGTCTGAGTGGATCCTAGATTCAGGATGTTCTTTCCACATGTGTCCCAATAGAGAACGATTCTCCACATATAATTCGGTTGAAGGTGGAGTTGTGCACATGAGAAACGATTCATCCAATAAGGTAATCGGTATTGGTACTATTAAAATTAGGATGCACAATGGTACGATTAGGACACTATCAGATGTTAGGTATGTACCTGATTTACGAAAGAATTTCATCTTCTTAAGTATTTTAGACTCAAAAGGTTGCAGAATCAACATTGAGTCGAGCGGTATTAAGGTGTCTTGTGGGGCTCTCGTTTTGTTAAAAGGTAAAAAGACCAATAGTCTTTATATTCTGGAAGGTTTTACAGTGACCGGTGAAATCGGACGTCTCTCGTTCGTTACGGAGTTGAAGTCAACTCGTTTGGAGCGGAGGTAACTTGGTCATAGGAGGGAAAAATGTATGACTGTTTCGTTGAAGAGAGGTTCTTTTTTGGATGCAGGTTTTGACAAGTTAGAGCACTGTATTCGAGAAAATCAGACCCGTGTTAGTTTTGATTTGATAGTGCACAAGTTGAAGGCTAGAAAACTTCCAGCTTCTAAGCACAGATTCGACTCAGTTAATTTCCTGCATAATTTAAGATAGGCCTGTAGCGGGCTTTGGCAAAGATGGCATTGTGGAAATACGAGTCAAGGTGGAGATTTGTTGAATTATGACTCCTATTTCAAGTCAAATTTGAGAAATAATCTTTCAGTTAAACTCTGTTTATTTGTTTCAATTAAACTCTATTTATTTGTTTGAGTCAAACTCTTATTAGTCTAGATTATTTTATTATTATTTGACCTAGAAATTTAGCCTATAAATAGGCTGTTTTACAATCTTAGAAAATACACTCATTAGATATACCCATTAAAGTTGAGAAATCCTAACACTTTTGGAGAATTTAGTGTTTACGTTTTGAGGATTCTTCGTTTTCGGGTTTTTTGGGGTTTAGTTTTTTTATCTCCATCTTTTGTACTCTTCATTCTTTTGATAGCATAGTAAAATTATCTTTGCCCATGGTTTTTTATCCTCTTCGGAGGGGTTTTTCCACGTTAAATTTGTGTGTTCAATTTCTCAATTTATTCCGCTATATTTTACTTGTTCATTGCTTAATCGGGTTAATCCCCAACATCATTCTTTATCAATGTTTAATGACCACACTTAACAGGTCTTGCAATTATATGGGGTAACATAACGAGTCAAGACTCAAATATAAAAATTCAATTGAATGTCTGGAGACATTGAGGGTCATGTCTTGAAATAAGCTTACCTTGTTTTAGACCCCTAGCTTTGATGTTTCCCTATCTTGAGACATTGGGGGTTCATGTCTTGAGACTTAGTGTATTGTGTCTTAAGACAGATTTCAAGACTCATCTCCCCTATTTTGGACCTTACATTTAATGTTTTCCTATCTTGAGACATTGGGGTCTAAGTCTCGAGACTTAGCCATTTGTGTCTTGAGCTTGTTCGTCATGTCTCGAAACCATTACCCATAAATGTTGGAAACAAACATTTTGTTCTTGACATTTCAAGAAAATAACCTCATTGTCTCGAAACCAAATGGCAATTTCACCTAGTATACACATTTTAACAGATTCAAATGATTTTCAATATAAGCCTTACATAGGCAAACACAATACAAATTCATAATACATTAATTTAATGTCTAAAACATATCTAAGACATTCATTTACATAACAAACAATATATTATACCTTAACTTGGTTAATTAATCGACTTAATACCTATGAACATGCATATTAGTTCATTAATCAAACATTGAAATTCATCAATTAACACTTCACAGATCCAAACTAATTAACCATAACATACCATATACCAAAATATCAACTAGGACCCGTAATTCACCCTACTAACTTAGGTACATGCCTTTTTACAACTAATTTTGAAACAAAAATCACAAACATTAGCTGAGCTGAGTAGCAAATCTTTGAAAGGTTTCATACTCATGATTTGATCAACACTTGTAGTTACCTGCGTACAAAAAATAAACAATTTTGCAAGTGGAGCAAAGAAGCTCAGTTGTTCTAATCATAATTTGATTTCATTACATAGCATGTGAAATACATAAACATGCTATTTATTCATTACATTACAACATCTAATCAAGTCCATAATGTAATCAGAAAAATATCATAGTTATCAAGTTAATTCGTTAATGCATTCACATGACTTATAATTCAATTATATTTTATATATCAACTTAGTAATATACCCAAAAGGACTTTGCATTTCAATCACAATAGAAATCAATTTGATTTAAGATATATCATCATTCAAATCTTAATCTCATATACAAGTATGTATCATTGTCATATTTTTTTTTGTTTCTCATTTTCAATCCCATAATGCATATAAAGTTTCCACATTTGAAATCATATATCATTTACCAATCAAATTTGACTCTTTTCATAACATTATTGACCCTCAGGGTTCGTAATACTCAATCGATGATCTTTCACATTCTATCTTTCATTGCATTCACATTTGTATTTAGTTAATCATTTCAAGTGAAAACTATTGTTCCATATGTCTATTTACATAATCAATCATATATTGTTTATTTTGTGGCTCTTATTAACTGAATACGAACTTAAGACGGTTACACGGATCAACCTACCATCACACTAATATAATTTGCACCCATTGCATCATTGGTATGTCTGAAGTAATATGTGCTCCGTACCTTATCGGTATAACCCGAAGTAATGTGTGCCTAATACCTCATTGATACATTCGAAGCAATATGAGTTTCGTGCCTCATCAGTATAAACTGAAGTAATCCCCATATAACTAATCTTATGACATGCCAACTACAATCAAATTTATCCAAGACCATTCAATAAGGCGTTTACAACATTATCGAGCAATAGTTCACATATCATCAATTACGACATAACATTACATCTTACTTTTATTATCTTGTCTTTCATTCACATATCTATCAAATTAATAAAATACTATTAAAATAAATATTAAATTAAATTTAATATTAAATAATTAAAATAATATTATTTTTGAAATAGTTAATCTGACAAGTTCAATTGCCCATTGGGCTAATTGTCTGACTTGAAAATTAATTTCTAAAAATATCATATTAACTTTAATTAATTTGATTAATTTAATTTTACTTGATCGAAATTAATTTAATAAAAATCACTTAGATTTTCCAAATTAATTTTAAAAGAAAATTCTTTAATCAAATTATATAGTTGAACAATTCTCACGACCATCTAATTTAATTCCATACTGAATAAATCAACTCAATTAAATTATTTCCAAAGTTGTAGAATTTTCTTATGATTCAATGCAATCTGATCGAGCTTTCGTTGAGCTAGCGGAGGGATCAATCAGACATATACAATTAGGCTCTAGTAATTGCAATTATGTCCAGAAGCATCATTCCGATAATTCGCAATTACTTAATCATGGAGTCAGTCCACAAGAAGTACCATGATCAAAAACTCCTTATGTATACTCTTTACGAAAGCAATTTACCCAATTGCTTTGTCCAATGACCTCGTTATGAGCAACCCGTGGCCATGTTCCATATTATCAATCCACAAGATGCCAATGAGAGAATATCATTAATTTTTAATTGAGCTATGAATTTTACTATTACTAGTAAAGCCATGCCATACACAAGTCATGTACCCAACATACCAGCTATGGGCTCGATCATCTTTAGAGCATAAGCCTCCACTTATATCAAAGCACATGAGTTGTATACACATGATCAGTGACTAACTCAAGATTTAGGTAAATCATACCATAAACGTCACAAGTGAATTAATTCACAAACAGATTCAGAATTAATTCATCTTGGGTCTAGTCTAATGTATCATTCTACTTATGAATACATCTATGTCTTTACCCATAGAGTCAACTGCTCCGATAGCCAATATTAGTCATCTCCTCAATTGGAATTGTAGACGACATAATAATCCTTCTCAGTATTTGAATCAAACGCTCACTTTGATTTTTTTACGGGATTACGGACTCATTTAGATTATCTATTGAAGTAAATATTTTTCTCGCAATGTAAACATTCTTACAATGCCACTTATCTTCAGTTTGAACTTAGATAATCAATGAGCTTAATATTTGCTTGTCACAATTTTGCTATGCATGCAAAATATGAAAGACAAAAAATACAAAAGACATAATAGTGAAATGTGAAATTAAATCGTTCAAATGAATAGAAAACAATTACATGTTTACTACAATATGGACACATTTCCCAACATAGGTTACATTCAACAAATGTATAATCTACAACCTAGTATAATTGCATTCTTTACAATTAAGTCCATTTTTACCCTTAATATCTGCAATGCTCGTATATTTACTTGGTCGAACCAAAATCATACTTCGTATTTATTCACTAGTGACCTCAAGCTTTCAATCTATAATAATATTTCACAATAACTTTCATTATATTCAATTTGGTCTCTAATCTGTCGTAATTTGATACATCAAATTAGGCTATCCAATACACTTGATGACAAAAAAATCCTCAATTAGAATGACAAAAAACTCGTTTGACGGTGGGGCTAGATTCGACACAATCAATCTTATATCCTCAGTTGTCTTTTCAATATGTTAAGAAAGAAATGAATCGATTAAACTTTCATCAATAAATACAACTCCAACACAAAAAATTAGCAATGACTCATCTTTATAAGCAACATAATTCTTCTACGCTTTTTAAGTAACAACAACAAGAACCATCAAGAGGAGAAATCATAGTGTTATAAGTAACAACCTGCTTGAAATTTCCATAGTGAGACATAAGGGTCTTCAAACTTTGGTTAAAATCGAGTTAACCAATCAAATTGTTCTAATTCGGTTAATCGACCGATTAACCGATCTAGTTCAATCGGAGGTTGGTTAACAGTTAATTCTGTTTGAAATCGAGTAATTAACCGAACTTGATAAATAATATGATATATTATATATTATATGTGTTAATAAAAATAAAAAAAATATAATTTATTTTTTTGATATTTTTATACTTGTTTTAATAAAAAATAAAAAATATAAATTTTAGTTAATTCGATCGTGAAATATTTCGGTTCTATTAATTTCTTTTGAAAAATTTTGATTCGATTAACGGTTAAAAGATTAAAAAATTCGTTTAATTCGATTAATACTAATTCAGTTCGGTTAACTGTTTAAACACCCTTTATGAGACATGCTTGTTGAATTAATATATATACGGAATTGGCACATTAAGAAATTATATCAACCAACAATAGCAAACCACAATCAAACTCCATTTTATTCATTAATTCCAGCAACCAAACTATGCTATATAATTTTGAACAAATCAATTGAAAGAGAAGATTAAAAATTGAAAAAAGATCTAAACATTTCGAAATTTCTAAGGGGTCAAAAGCCCTCTACTCGAATGCATCGTCGTTGCCAATTAGGGCCTCAAATACCCATCATCCGTGGATTCAATTTCTATGAAAAAAATATGCGAGAGTCAAAACCAAACCCTAACATTTTAAATCGATGAAAAATTTGGGATAAAAAATTATGAAGATGATGAAGTAGATGGTCGTCGTCAATTAGGGGCTTGAATACCCATAATTAGTGGATTCAATTTCTGTGGAAAAATAATCTGAGAGTCAAAATTAAACCTTAATATTTTAATTCGATAGAAAATTTTGAGATAAAAATTAGGACGACGATGTTTTATAAAATTCTAAGATCGAAAAGAAAAATTTCAATGAATTCATATAATTTTCAACAATCTACATTCACTAATAAGAAATAAAGAAATAAAATAATAAATTCTAAAATCTATACTTCATTCATGTTTAGTCACTCTATTTTTTTTTTGTCAAATATAGCATGTCGTTAGTAAATATTCTTATTTTGGTCACTATTCTGTTAAAAAAATACGACTTATTTTCATAAGTGTGATTTTCAACGAAAAAAAGCTAATATTGTTTCGGCCTTGCGAAATGAGGAGGGTCGAATTGTGGATGAGGATATTCAAATGGCCCAAGTTGCGGCGGATTACTTTGGTAAGTTATTTGCCTCTTCTCATGGTTTGAATGATATGTCCTATATACTTGCAGGAGTGGATAGGTGTATTACCCCCGAAATGAATGATGACTTGAATAGACGATTTAGGGAGGAAGAGATCTTTGAGGCAGTTCGGAGTATGAGACTAACAAAGGCTTCGGGATTGGATGGTTTTTCGACAATTTTCTTTTAGAAATGCTAGAATATTGTGGGAGCCTAGGTGAGTAGATTTTGTCTCCAAATTCTTAATGAATGAGCGACTTTGGAAGAGGTTAATGAGACGAGTATTATTCTTATCTCGAAAATCCAAAATCCCACGTCAATGGTAAATTTTTGACCTATTAGTTTATGTAAGGTGCTTTATAAAATCATTGTTAAGGTGCTAGCTAATCGACTGAGTAAGTGGCTGGATAATTGTATTGATAAAGCAAAGAGTGCTTTCGTCCTTGGGAGACTGATATCGGATAATGTGTTAGTTGCTTATGAACTCTTGCATACTTTTAAACAGAAACGGATGGAAAGGAAAGGATTAATGGCACTCAAGCTGGATATGTTTAAAACTTATGATAGGGTGGAATGGGTGTTTTTAAGTAATATGATGGAAAGGATGGGGTTTTTTGTGCCTTGGATTAATTTGATTATGATGTGTATTTCTATTGTCTCCTATTCGGGCAATTTAAATGGTAGAGGGGGACTCTTCTTTAAGCCGTCTAAAGGGTTGAGGCAAGAGGATCCCTTGAGTCCCTTCCTTTTTTGATATGTAGTAAGGGGCTATCTTTTTTAATGCGTAGTGCGAAGAGGAAGGAACTGCCTTGTGGAGTTTGGGCTAGTAGGAATGGTCCTATAACCCATTTGTTGTTTGCAAATGATTGTATTTTGTTTGGTGACGCTACTGTACAGGAGGCTAAAGTGATTAAAGATGTGCTAAAGAAGTACGAGGTGAATACGGGTCAGTGTATTAATTTTGAGAAGTCCACCTTGTTCTTTAGTACGAATACAGCCCGGTTAGATAGAGAAAAAGTTGTAAGGGATTTTGGGGTTGCGATGTCGACTAATTCTCAAAAGTATTTGGATCTCCCGAATATGGTAGGGCGACAGAGGAAAGCGACCTTTCAAGGGTTGAAGGATAGGTTAAAGGGTAAGATTGATAGTTGGAGTACGAGATTCTTATTTGTGGGTGGTAAGGAGGTATTTATTAAGGCTATTCTTCAGGCGATCCCTACCTATACTATGGCTTGTTTTTTACTCCCTGAAGTTTTATGTGATGAATTGAAGAGTATTGTATCTAGGTTTTGGTGGTAGAAATCTCATGGTAAAAAAAGGAAAACATTAGTGTGAGTGGAGTCAGTTGTGTAGACCTAAGGACGAAGGAGGGCTAGGTTTTAAAAGTTTGTCACAGTTTAATATTGCATTATTAGCCAAGCAAGGTTGGTGGCTTATTACTAGGCCCAATTCTTTATTAACAAGAGTGCTGAAAGCTAAATACTTTCCTAATAGTGACTTCCTTAGTTTTGGTTTGAGGGTTGGCGTATCTTACACATGGAAGAGTATTTGGGCATCTAAAAAAGTTTTGGATGAGGGGTTGTGTTGGCATATTGGTAATTGGGATAAGGTGCTCATTCGTGATCATGCATGGATTCCAGGTTCTTTGAATTTTAAGTTATGCCATCCAATCAATAATTTCGATTTGGTGTTAGTAGCAGATGTTATAGATGCACAGATAAGATAATGGAAACGTGAGTTGATTTCGACTACCTTTCATGCTGAAGATGCGGAGCGCATTGTGAAAATCTCGTTGGCGTGTCTACCCCATAAGGATGAGCTAGTGTGGAGCGGTGATCAGTCGGGGGAGTTTTCGGTTAGGGAGCCTATGAACTATTACATACCAGGTATGCTAGCCCTATTATGAATAATATATAGACCAATTCTAATCAATTTTACAGAAAACTATGGAAATTGGAACTGCGTACAAAGATAAAAAAAAATTTATGATGTCTGTCAAAGAATTTTTTGCCCACGAGCGAGAACTTGCGGGTAGAGAATTGGTGGCGGATGCTATGTGCGCGGTGTGTGGGGTTGGGGCGAAAACTTTGATGCATTTTTCTTGTTCTTGTTCTGTTACATGTGAGGTCTGGGAATTAGTTAGACTTCAGTGGGTTTTACATAGTCAACAACAGGAATTTGGGGACTGGATTACTTGGGTTTTCAGAGTCGGATCGGAAGAGTAGTGTCATCTGAGTTACTGTACTTTATGGTCCCTGTGGTGCATGAGGAATAAAAGAGTGAATGAGAATATTGTTCAAAGTAGTGGAGATGTTGCTCATTATATTGCTCAGTATGTACATGAGTTAAATGGATGCAGTGCACAGATTCTTACCAAAGTTCGGAGGGATGGGCGATGGGTCTTCCCTCCATCGAGAATACTAAAGGCAAATTTCGATGCGTCCTTTGATGGTAGGACTTCTAGATCGAGCTTTGGGGTTGTTATTTGAGACTCTCTAGGGAGGATCGTGGTTTCTCAAGCGGTGCTACATAGTAATGTGCCTTCCCCCTTTGCGGTTGAGGCATTGGCATGTGGAGTGACGGTGCGGACATGTGTGGTGATGGGGTTGAATGCGGTTATCATTGAAGGGGATTCTCTCACAGTCGTGAAGAAGTGTAATATAAGCCATAGTGACAGATCAGTTATTAGCCCATTCATCAGAGATATAATTATTTCTTCAAGAACTTTAGAAAGGATACAGTTCCAGTACTCTAATAGGGAGACGAATCGACTAGTAGACATTTTGGCGAGAGAAAGTTTAAAGCGAAGAGAAGATTTTTATCTGTTAGGCGTAGTTCCTAGCTTTGCGACGCAGATCCAGATCGATGAGGCAATCAGAGAACCATATTAGTTTGATGGCTACCAGATTTGCAACAAGGTTTCTTCATGAATAGCCTTGACTTTTCAGAGAAATATTTTTTTGAGGTTCTAGTAAAGAAGAATAAAAGACAACAACAGAGCTTGGGATACTTTGGGAAAATGGAACTGTCTGGAATTATTGATGGCAACTCTTGGGGGACGGGCATAGGTTTTCTCATTTGAGGGTGGGTGTTAAATGTTTTTTCTTTTTCCTTTTCTTATTTGTGTCAGACTTATCTTCGATTGTTTGATATTTTGATTAGGTTTCTAAAAAGGTTTTTGTTCTAGAGCCTTTGATTAAGTTTGTTCTTTAGGCTTGTTAGTTTCTTTTGGTCTGCTATAATTGTTTTTTCTTTTGTTTTGATTATTATAGAAATGAAAGTCCTGCTCCTGATTATTATTCAACAAAATAATAATATGTGGCATCTTAATCCATTTTCTGTTTGGGTTTTATCGTTATAATGACCAAAACAAGAATATTTACTAACCATAGTGTTATATTTCATAAAAAATTTAGAGGGACCAAAATAGTAATAAAGTAAATTCAGAGTAATTATATGAAAAATTTACCCTAAAAACATTGTATTACTCGAACCAAGCACAGCTTCGTCCAATAAATTTTACTTACATCAAAATTAAACTTTTATAATTTTGTGTGTTGATTTAATAATCAATAATATTTATTATTTCAAATATAAATTAAATTTAAATTACGTCAATCACCTAATTATTAAAGCTTTATTTTCCCTTATAATTTAAAAAAAAAAACGAAGTCTTTACACGTCACGTCTCAAATTGCGACTTCAAGAAGAAAAAAAAGAAGTCTCCAATTGGCAATTGCAGTCTTAAAATTACTAATAAGCCCTTGTCTCAGTGCCGTTTTCGTCCAACCGAAACTAACAAATGAAAAAAAGAAAGCTTACCCTCGTCACTCTGTCCAAAAGCTTTCGATTCACCGCTCCCCATCTCTCCCTCTCATTCTTAAATCACGGCGCCATCACCATTACCGTTAAAAGAAATGCAGTCAACGAGGTCGCGCCGTAAAGTGGCGCCAGCAGCTGCTGATGGCGGCGATTCCGGCGACAAATTGGAACAACTCCTACTTTCCTCCGCCATCTGTAACGGCGAGGACCTCGGTCCTTTTGTCCGCAAAGTGTTCGCTTCTGGAAGACCTGAAACCCTCCTCCATCACCTTCGTCACTTCGCTCGTTCAAAAGAATCGGAAATTGAAGAAGTTTGCAAATCTCACTACCAAGATTTCATCCTCGCCGTCGATGATCTTCGATCTCTTCTCTCCGATGTCGATTCTCTCAAATCCTCTCTCTCCGAATCCAACTCAAGGCTCCAATCAGTCGGCGGTCCTCTCCTTTCTTCCCTTGATTCCTTGGTCGAAGCTCAAAATGTTTCCAAGAACGTAAACTCCGCTTTGCAATCGGTAATTTTGTGTATTAAGCTGACTGAGCTTTGCTCAAGAGCAAATCTTCATCTCTCAAACGGCAGTTTCTACATGGCGTTGAAGTGTTTAGACTCGATCGAAAACGAGTTCCAAGATGAAACGCCTTCATCTACTTTAAAAAGGATGCTGGAGAGGAAGATTCCAGAGATTCGATCTCACATCGAGAGAAAAATCAGTAAAGAGTTCGGCGATTGGCTCGTTGATATTCGCGTGGTGAGCCGCAATTTAGGGCAATTAGCAATCGGACAAGCCTCGGCAGCTAGGCAACGCGAAGAAGATCTGAGAATCAAGCAAAGGCAAGCCGAAGAACAGAGTCGACTCAGCTTGAGAGGTTGCGTATACGCATTAGAAGAAGACGACGACGACGGTGGACTCGGAGGAGACGAGAACGACGGTTATAGTAACGGTAATAACGGATTGTTTGGATTTGATTTGACTCCTCTACATAGAGCTTATCATATTCATCAAACTTTAGGGCTCGAAGATCGATTTAAGCAGTATTATTTTGAGAATAGGAAGCTTCAATTAACGTCGGATTTTCAAGTATCTTCTATGACCCCATTTCTTGAATCTCATCAAACATTTTTTGCCCAAATTGCGGGCTTTTTTATCATAGAAGATCGCATTTTAAGGACAGGTGGGGGTTTGGTTTCCAAAATGGAAGTTGAGAATTTATGGGAGACTGCTGTTAGTAAAATGTGCTCGGTTTTAGAGGATCAGTTTTCTAGAATGCAAACTGCTAATCACTTGTTACTGATTAAGGATTATGTGAGTCTGTTAGGAGTTACTTTGCGTAGGTATGGCTACCCTGTTGATGCATTGCTTAATGTTTTGCGTAAGCATAGGGATAAGTACCATGAGTTGTTATTATCTGATTGTCGGAAGCAGATTGCGGAAGCTCTTGCTGCTGATAAATTTGAGCAGATGTTGATGAAGAAGGAGTATGAGTACTCAATGAATGTGCTATCTTTTCAGTTACAAACATCGGATATTGTTCCAGCATTTCCTTATGTTGCGCCATTTTCATCTACTGTGCCTGATTGTTGTCGGATTGTGAGATCTTTTATTGAGGATTCTGTAAGTTTTATGTCTTTTGGTGGGCAGTTGGATTTCTATGATGTTGTAAAGAAGTATTTGGACCGGCTTTTGGGTGAGGTTTTGGATGGGGCTCTTTTGAAGCTGATTAGTTCATCTGTCCATGGGGTTTCTCAGGCAATGCAGGTTGCAGCAAATATGGCCGTTTTGGAGCGGGCTTGTGATTTCTTCTTTCGTCATGCTGCACAGCTTTCTGGCATTCCTTTGAGAATGGTAGAAAGGGGTAGGAAGCAGTTTCCTCTTGGCAAAGCCCGTGATGCTGCAGAAGACATGCTGTCCGGGATGCTCAAGAGAAAGGTTGATGGTTTCATGACTTTGATTGAGAATGTGAATTGGATGACCGATGAAGCTTCGCAGGGTGGTAATGAATATGTGAATGAGGTCATAATATATTTGGAAACTTTGGTTTCTACTGCACAACAGATATTGCCTCCTCAAGTTCTTAAAAGAGTTTTACAAGATGTACTTTCTCACATATCAGAGAAGATCGTGGGGGCTTTATTTGGAGATTCAGTGAAGAGGTTTAATGTAAATGCTATTATGGGGATTGATGTGGATATTCGGTTGTTAGAATCTTTTGCGGATAACCTATCACCTGTGTTTTCGGAAGGGGATGCAAATCAGTTGAAAAATGCACTTGCAGAGTCAAGGCAGTTGGTCAATTTGCTTTTGAGCAATCATCCAGAGAATTTTCTGAACCCAGTAATTAGAGAGAAGAGTTACAATGCCCTGGACTACAGGAAAGTTGTGACAATATCAGAGAAGTTAAGGGATTCATCAGATCGGCTATTTGGAACCTTTGGGAGCAGGGGTGCCAAGCAGAATCCAAAGAAGAAATCTTTGGATGCATTGATAAAAAGACTCAAGGATGTGAGCTGATTTTGGCAAGGAGCTGTATGTATGTCTATGTTCTTTTACCTTTTTCGATTGCAATCTGCGTTATTTCTTAGTAGTTCATTGCTAATATATTTACTTGATATAAGGCACAGCATTTATTTATTTATTTATTTTGTTTCCTGGTTGTTTTAAATTAACAGTTGTGAGTTGAAATTTTTGTTGTATTTAATTCTTTTTCGGCAACGAGTGAATTTGTTCGTAGAATTTTGTGCTAAGCTATTTTAGTTGCTTGCTTTTATTTTTTTGGTCAGTTGGTATGCCACCACTTATAGGATATGGAAATGCTTGATTTATTTGTACCATATAAAGGGCGTGGTTGTTGCCCTACATGTATCTCATGTATAAACGGGGCACATAGTATACACACATACATACATGAGTATTGGCATTTATTTATACATACATATATGTGTGTGTGTGTGTGTGTGTGTGTGTGTTTGTGTGCATTCCTTGTGATTGATAATTTCCGTACAGACTACTTCCTCGAGTCTCTGCGGTGTAGCTCTCCAGCTATAGTTGAGACTTTGCTTGCCCTTCACCCCCTGCAGGTGGTACATATGTTATATAATGTGGTGTAAATAAGAGCTTATGCATTTACGCAACTGTTTAAATCAGATATCGTAATATAACAAGATCAAGTGGGAGAAACTGGGTCTCAATAATGATTTGAAATAGGCGAATTCATCAAAATGTTTATATAAAATTCATGTATGGACTTGAATAAGATGCAGACATGAATGTTAATATCTCACCAGAGACACTCTCTTCGAAGCTCTTTCTGCTAAATAGGCGCAGGGCTTGAAGAACGGTCCATAAGTCTTTGACCATTTCTCCAATTTTGAACATATATATATTTTGGTCCAAGAGTATCAGCCCAGAAAATGATTCCTCCCCTAAGTCAATTCATCATTCGTATCGAAATTAGGAATTATACGGAAAGAAAAAAAAAACAGCAGGGGCACAAACCTGTATTCCGGGAACCCCATGCCTGTAACAGAAGCAACGTTGAGATCTGATGCCTTGACCACAATTTTGCCCTCGAGAACTCAGCATGCCTCGTTCACAACAGGGAAGAGAATCATTTCAACCATCTCTTCATCAGATAACTGCATCAACTGTTAACACTGCTGAGACCAGACAGGAAATATAACTGAACTTTAAGAAGTTAAATAACCTCATAATCAATGCTGAGACCGGAGATGCTCCTTGCCTTGTTTACATACATCTTAATATCAGGATTAGGGGTAAACTTGGAATCGCCGTCATAGATGTAGAAACCTTTTCTAGTAGTTTCATCTGAAACAGGAGACAGTGATGGAGGATTCCAGATGTCGATATAATGGTTCAGTTTCTGGTCCAATAGTGTGCCGAAAAGATTGTCAGCTACTATAAGGAAAAGAGCGGACAATGTACCTGCTTGGATGTCCTCTTGCATGACAGAAATCAGCTTTGACAACTTATTGAATCTCTCTCCAAAGTTATTGCTGAATTGGACCTTCATTGCAGTTGCAACCTCAAAACCAACGAAATCCATCATTCTGCATCAACAACATAAAGTTTAAATATGTTGAAAGTACCTAAATGGTCCCATTGTCATTCCAAATGCTGAACTGCTTGGTCAATCTGATAGAGATCAACTCCGTGTTCAACAAGCATCATGGCTGCTTGTGAATAAGGAATGAACATTCGGTTAATTGCAGAACCACTGGAATTGCGGACTACTACCAGGGTTTTCCTCATCTTCTTTCCGATAGCTAGCAAGTCAACAATGAATTGAGGAGATGTTTTTTCTGTTCGAATTATCTCCAGGACCGGCACAAGATGAGCTTGACTGCATCAAAAGTACACATCAACGATAGGTTGGAAACTAAACAAAAAGAAGCACAAAGCAAACCTACCCAAAAAAATGAATCCCGACAATACGGTTTTGGAAATCTCTTCTTTCATTGATTAAATTAAAGTTTATCATGGAAGTGGTGCTAGCAAGTATGCAGTGTGGTGGGCAATAACTTTTAAGCTCAGCAAAGATCCTCTGCTTTAAAGAAATATTTTCACCAACAGCCTGCTTAAAACACAAGGAATTAAAAAATATAAAGTCAGGTTGATTGACAACCTTAAATCTACAAATATAGTTATTATTATTCTTCATTTTCCTTTCTTTTTCTGTTCATTTATAACCTCACAGCTTGCTACAAGTAAGTTTTATTTATGTTTTTCCACTTTTCCATTTATTTTAGACATATATCTCTTCTATATCAAGAAATTGTCACTGTATTTTTTGGTGATAGATCCAGGGACGGGTAGTAGGAGTGGCCGAAAGGAGATAGATGTTGAAGGTAAGTATACTAGGTGAATATAATCGATCATGTATTACGGTCATCTCTCAATTGGACTGACACTATCTCCTTCCTGCAATTCATAAGCTTAGCATTTCACTTTAAATACCGATGCCGTAAAACCAAATCTCGATGACCATGTCCACTTCTCTAAAGCCTTCATAGTGGAGAACACCATTACAAAGAGAGAGGATCTTGTCAAGCTTTGCTTCAGCCAATTTTCCTTGCCTGACATGATCTTGCAAAGTTACTAGAGGGACAAGACAAAAAATGAGAGAGGCAAGTTAAAATAGCAGAAAGGAAGGGGTGGGGTGGAAATCACTCACCTAAAGAAATGTTTATTTGTCACCTTTCACTCTTTCAATTCCGGCCAGCAGGGACTTTTCATCCAGTTCTTTCAAAAATCACCGAGTAGTTACTAAGAATAAGTGCCGTTGCTATCGAAGAACCCATTATTCCTCCACCAACAACAGCAAATGTATTCACTTTCCTCGGTATTAACCCCATATCTGTTATACCAGGCACCTGTTTACTTAGATTAAACATAAGCACTTGACGAGCGAGAAGGATACTCCGCGGGATAAAATCTCAAAATATCAAGAAACTACAAGAAGCAACAACCTTTTTCAGATATAATCAAGAAGAACTACAGCTACTATGACTGTATACCTTGGAAGTTCTCTGCCGGGCAAAGAAGAAGTAGACTAAACTCCTACAAGTGTCGGATTGTCAAAGTTCATGTAATGCCTTTGATTCCTATAAAAAGTCAGAATCTCATCTTGTACACCAGTAGGATTATTTGCAATATGAACCAAAAACTGACCATAACGAAGTACCTTCCAAAGTGCAGCACGTGGACCATGCACTAATCCTTCTTCAATGACATCAATGCAAACTAATGGATGTTTGAGATTTGGAGCTTGTTTTTTTGACTTAACTCTGGCATGCTCAAGCATCATCTTAGCCTCTGATAGGGGCTCTAACCAGCCTGTCCTGTAAAGACTAACAGTCCATGGTCTTCTATGCGCTAAAATGTCTTTAGCCCAGTGACAAGCTGTGGTAGTCAATACATCTGCTGAAGAAATGCCGTCCACGAGGCCCATGCCTCGAGCATTGTCTCCGTTTACTAAGACATCTGGAGGAAGAGAAAAAGGAGAGAATGATTATGAAGTCTTGTAGCAGAAAACAAAGCAAAAGAAGGGATCATTTCTTTCTATAAATCACACAAAGCGAGTGATCATACCAAGATCATTTCGAGAGCCTTACGAAGGCCTACAAGGCGTGGCAGATGCTGTGTCCCTGAAATAAGGCATCAATGTAAAGACATAGGAAAAATGAAACAATAACCATCTACATCCGCATAAGCACAGCCTTACCACCTAGCCCGGGAAGAATTCCATAATGAAGCTCAGGCAGGCCGAGTACTGCCGATGAGGTTGATATATGGGCATGACAAGCCTAAGAAGGTATCAGGTAAATCATCAAAACATTGATGAATAAAGCACAGAAAGGTTGAGGTATCGATTGAATTCGAAACATACCAATGCAATCTCCAATCCCCCACCTAAAGCAGGGCCATCTATAGCAGCTACAAAGGGTTTTCTAGCAGCTAAGAAACCAACATAAAAAGATCTTATAAAAGACCAGAAGAAAAACCTGATAGAAGATAACACAATATAACAAAATTGTACAAATGTACCTTCTAAAATGTCAGTAACAAAGTCTATTGACTAAAATCCAAGCTTTCCATGCTTTCCTATGATATGCAGATGTAAATTATACAATAATCAATTCAAATTGCATAGTCCTTGCCTCATCATACAGATTTAAAGGCCTTCAAAAAAAGAGAACAAATAATAAGATAAACCCTTTTTCCCAAAAGCTGTAACATCAAAACCTCCTGAGAATCTCCCTTTTGAACCTGCTTTAGTGATTCAAGATGTTACATACAAATGATTAAATATCATCTCCATGGCAAATCAGACACAAATCTATTGTAACTTTCAGTTTACCAGTAATAACTACTGCGTTCACATCATCCCTTAGAAGAGCCTGCTCAGTGTTGTACTTGAGGCTAAGCAGCACTGAAAAATCAAGAAGAAAAAGCCACTGGCACCATCAAGAAAACAATTAAAAATTTTGAAAACTACAAATGGGGTATGTTCATAGAGGAAAGAACCAACCATCAGCAGAGAGCAAATTAAGTGGTGGGTTGTTGATGGTGATGATAGCCACGCCATCAGCTCCAAGGTCGACGCAGTATGGGTAATCACTAGAGTCTTTAACTATTCAGTGCTCATGATAATAACCAGGGTGATAACGATGATGTTAAAAACCTTAGATATATTTCACTATGATTTATTTATTATATCATATTTATTATAATTTGGGACTAATCATGATAACATGAATAGATGGATTTTGATTTAAAATCCACGTGTGTTTGCGATGGTGATTATGGAATAAATAATCTAGCGAGACATTTATAAGTTCGTCCTACTAAATTTATTGCATTTTCAGAAGTGAATGCAAACATAAAGTAAATGAAAGATATGATCATGGACCACTAAAAGTGGAAACATAATGATGAATAAGAAAACAATGAGGGTTCTCAAAAAACTCTTCAAAAGGCAAAGATAACTTATGTTATTAATTTGATATGAAAGGTTATTGGCCACATATATGGTGTATGTCCAAATATTTTATTTGGGATAATATTCTTTAAGCAATGATATGAGAATATAGTAATGAATTCTATCATTACAGATAGAAAATATTTATTTTATTTGGTACTGAAACAAACCAATATTATTTCAATATTTAGTAGCACAAAATTAGTCGAAAGCTCCAGAAGAGCTAATATATTAATATCTTGTGATGGTTAATCCATTGATTTTAAAAGATATTCATAATGGGTCTCATATTAAGATTGTGAATGAGGAAAAAATTATATTTCATTTAAATCAACAAATGACTGGGCTATTGATTTATATTGAATTGATTGTGATTATCTTTATGATATTATTTTGTCATTATCTCCATTAAGGGGTTGAAGTCAAAATATTTGACTGTGAAATATCTGCTTAAATTGTGGGAGAAAAATATGAGCAATAAAATATGGTAATTTTATCTAAAGCTTGTTATGGTTAGATGCACCTAAAGATTTTGGATATGTGAATATTTTGACATATTCCCTGAAGCGAATATTGAATATAATTATTTAGAAATTATATTATATGACTTAGTATCATTATAAACTTCACATTGATTTAGACATTTTCAATAATAAATGTCACAATGGTACTTGTATGTGGATACAAAGTGAAATGAATGATAGTAAAATTATCAATTTGCTGGTACTTGTATGTCACAATGGTACTTGTATGTAGATACAAATTGAAACGCATGTTAAAGTAAATCAGAAGTTTATTGGTACAAATATATTTACTACTTGGCATGACCAGTTAAACCATCCTGGATCATATATGATACGAAAATTAATTGAAAATTCATATAGACATTCATTAAAGAACTAGAAGATTCTGTAATTTAAAGAATTCTCATTTATTGGTTGTTTTCAATAAAAATTGGTTGTTAAAAACTCACTAGCTAAAGTTGATATTTAATGTCTTGCATTTCTGAAATGAATACGGACCCATTATTCTACCATGTGGATGGTTTTGATACTATATGATTTTGGTAGATGCATCTACAAAATAAATACATATGTGTTAACAACCTGTCGCTTGTAAGATTGTTTGAATAATTAATTTCAGATTATGCAATTAAGACAATTCATCTTGCTAATATTGATGAGTTTATATCTCAATCTTTTTTTGATTGAATTTGAAAAAATTTGGTAAAAGTTTGTTATTTATGCGCATAATGGTTTAGAGAAATTATTGATTGAACGTCTCTGATTATTACTTATGAGAACTGAACTTTCTCTTTCAACATGGGATTATGTTAATTCACGTATTGTATGCACCAAGCCAATAAGTTTTAAATACTCTCCATTGCAATTAATTTTAAGCTAAATATTTCTCATTTTTGAATTTTTGTATGTGCGTATATGTTCCAATTGCTCCACCACAATGCACAAAGATGAGTGAATTTTCAAAGAAAGTTGGACATGTATATTAATTATGAGTTTATTATAATATATTAAATGTATTGGAGATTCAATATGATATGATTGTGATTACTATTTTGATTAGATAGTTTTCTCGACATTAGAGGGAGAGAACTAATAACTTGTAATGAGTTAAGGGAGAGAGTAATTTAAACCAGAAGTCAACAAGGATAACTCATTAAAGTTCTAAATATGAAAATTTTCATAAAAAGAAAAAAAATCTAGGTGGTCATATAGTAAAAGCGGGTGCTCTAGAAGAAACCCAAGACATAACTAATAAGAAGAGATTCAGGTACTTGAAACTGAAGATTAAAATAGTAAAAATAAGATATCTTCATAAGTTATGTCAATTTGAGAAAATGTCGAACCAATAATAAAAGTGGTCGACAATAGTTTTACATGCAATATTATTGTGAAAATAATGAAATAAAAGGAGGATATTGAATAAATCTCTTGGGAAATATAGATATGGAATAAATTGGCCAAAATAAAAAGACGCAACTCAAATACAATTAAATTCATGAAGTTTTTGGACCAACAATCCAAATATCTAAAGGTATAAAGCTAGTAAGAGTACAAATGAAGTAGTTTTGCAAATGTGAAATAAAAATATGAAGTTTTTCGTTATGAGAAGATATAATATTATTTTGTAGTGTATACAATAACCTTTAGATATATTATTAAACTGACAGATCATACTTGTGTCTCATGGTTGTTGTTACAACTTTTTGTAAATCATTATATAATAAAGTTTATATTAAAATTCTTGAAGAATTTGGAATGCCAGAAACATATTGAAATTGTCGAGAAATTGTTCATTTATATGAATTGAAATAATTGAACATGTGATAAATTTGATTTAGTCAATAGTAGTTGAAGGAGGATTATAAAATGATCCAAAATGCCTGTTTGTGTTTTTATAGAAGCATCATGATTAAAGTTTGTTAAAACTCCTGAAGAGATCAAAATATATTTCCCTCAAATTTTTCCTTCACTCATGACTTTCAAAAGAATGGTGATGCAAATACATTCAAATAGTCATTTGAAAGACTAGTATTCAAGATTGAATACATAAAATATGAGATATCATGTGATGTTTTTATGAGGGGGAGTAAATAAGCGTTGTACTCTTTTTCCCTTAATCGAGGTTTTGTCTCATTGGATTTTCCTGGTAAGGTTTTTAATGAGACAACATGTTATGCGTATTATAGATATATTTACTCTTTTTCCTTCACTAGGAATTTTTTTTCCCACAAGGTTTTTATCTTAGTAAAGGTTTTAATGAAGCACATTATCTACCAATGGACATCCAAGTGGGAGTGTTATGAATGTTTTATTAAGTGGATGTCCATCAAGATAAGTTTGGATGAAGTTTAAATTCTAGTTGTCATTAGAATTAGAGTTCTATTCCATTTATACTTTCTATGTCTCTCATTATCTTTGTTATTTACTTTCTGTCTCTTTATTTTATAACAGCTCCATCATTTTTTTTATAATTATATAGATTATATTAATTATCTTTAAACTTTGTTTAAAATTATATTTCCATTACTCAACTTTTAAAATTATATAATAGTCACTAATATCATTAAATTGTTACATTTTTGTTATTTGAAGTAACATTACACCTTAGTTTCAAAGGGTTAATAGTTAAATTGATTATTGAGCTATAGTTAAAAAATTAGTTTAATAATAAATTTGGTCACTAACGTTTGCATGTTTTGTCAAAATGGTCCTAAATATATTTTTGAGCTTTTTTTAGCCATTAACTTTTATTCTTTTTTTAATATGTTTTTTTAACAGATTTAATGAAAATATTGTTAAAAGAGTTAACGGGGATGATGTTGAATTTTATATGTGCAATATATTTAATGAGATGTATTTTATTACTTAGCTAACCCAATAAAATGATTACATGTGAAAAAATAAAAAAATAATTAAATAATACGCTAAATTAAAAAAAATAACTCTTAATTTAAAGAAAATAAACTTAGTTATGTAAAAAAAATAACTCAATAAAAATACTTTTCGTTAAATAAACTATCTAAGAATGAAGCATTTCGAAAGAAAATAAATATTGAAACCTTGAATTTATTCATTAAATTTGTTAGAAAAAGCATATTGAAAAAAAGAACAAAGGTTGATGGCAAAAAATGACTCAAAAATACAATTACAGCAATTTTAACAAAACATGCAAACGTTAGTTGCCAAATTTATCATTAAGCCAAAAAATTATTATTTTTTGAATAAATTGGTGTGATTACATATAGCATGTACTTTCTTAACCCTTTGACAATGCGCACACACACCTTACATACACAAGTGCTCGAACTCGAGACTCTTAAAATAAACAACATCTTTTTTTTCACTGAAACCACTTGTTGGGTTCTAAACTAAAAATTATTAAAAATCTATAGAAATAATAAAAACATAATTTTTAAAAATATATAAAATTATTTAAATATGTATAAATTTAAAAAATCCTTAAATTTAAAATGATTTTTTAAATTAATATTTCTTGCAATTTTTTATTATATAAAAATCTTAAAAATTTCAAACTAAATGTCATTTTTTTTCAACATTGATGAACACATTCAATCACATCAATAACTTCGTATTGTTTAACCCATAAATCTACGCTTGCAGCATCACTTTCACTCTTCACAATTGGAAAAACTTTTACCATCAATTATTTATCTAGGATTTTGTTGATAATTATAAGAAAAAAGAAAGGAAAAAGAGGACAAGGGAAGAGCAAAATGTTCTGTTATATTGTTTGGGTTATTTGGTAAGTTTCAGTACTTTTAAATTTGAGATTTTTTCTTTTAATTTATAATACAAAATTCCCTTCTTCTCTAAATGTATCATTTCTTTTTTATGACTCCATTATTAGATTAATTAGGCTTTTGAGTAAATTCCAATTTTAGAAAATTGAATTTTTAAAATTTATAATACAATGTGCTCTTCTTTTTCTCCAAATTCACATTTTTTCTCTCAAATTTCAAATCAAGATTTTACTTTCAGTTATAAATAAAAAATATATATATAATATTTAAAAATCTAGGAAGAATGGAGTTGACACCAGTTACATGAAAAGAGGAAAAAATAAAAATAAAAAAGAAAGATGAAAATGAAGAGAACATAAAACAATAAAGTAAATAAAATAAATAAAAGGATTTAAGCGAATGGGTTTTTTTTTTGAAAGTTCAAAGGCTGATTTTTTATAAGAGTGGGTTTAGAAAAATTAGCAGTAAAATTCTTAGTTTTTTCTTGTTTTATATGAAGTTTTTATTTATTTTCAAGACTTTTTAATTTTTTTTTACAATTGCTAAGAAAATTTTAAAAATATCAAAATGATTTTTTTGACTATATTTCATGGGACAAATTAACTAGTACGCTTTGAATTAAGGTGCAATGTTGTTTTTTAACGAAAGTTAATTATCGAGTGATAGAAATGTAACAATTTAATAACATTAGTGATTATTATGTAACTTTTAAAAATTGAGTGACCGAAATATAATTTTAAATAAAGTTTAAAGACAATTGATGCATTTTACTCATTATATAATTAAATATTACAATAGCATTTCATATTTTTTGAATTATTTCTTATTTAGCATTAAACATATATTTATTGTCATCACGGATTGGTCATTTCCAAAGTAAAATAATCAATAAAAAAACTATAGTAACGTTTGGTATGATAGAAAATGATAACTTTCTTTGGAATTTAATTAGTTGAAAAATGATTTCAATGTTTGGAATGTTAATTTATTTTACTTTCCTTTAGAAATTACTTTCTCACATACATGATAATGTGATTTCTATGATAAAATTGAAAAATTACAAGTTAAAAAGATATTAAAGACACGAACCCAACGAGTGGCTTTAGTGGAAAAGAGGAAGATGTTTATTCTAGAAGACCTGAGTTCGAGCGTCTATGTATGCAAGGTATGTGTACGTTGTCAAAGGATTAAAAAAGTATGAACAAATACTACTATATAATCACATCAGTATATTTAAAAAAATAAAAGAAGATATTAAAGACAAAATTAACCATATTTTATTTTGGTTTAGGACATTAATCTATTAAACATAAAAAAAAAGTCGTTGCCTCCTTTCCACTATCAATTCTCTTATTATTTCAAATAGTTCTTTGAAAGTAATTTTTTTTCTAATTTTATTTTTAATATACATATGTAATCATTTACATGGTATATTGTTTACATATTATATTTATTTTTATTATTTTTCTCTCCTTCTCTTTCGATATATTGATTGAAATTTTAGTTGCATTATAGTATTAATTTAAAAAACAAATTTTACATTTGCAGAATTTTATATATGTATTTTATATTTAAAAAATACATGCAAAATAAATTTGAAATAATTTTATTTTCAATTAAAATTATTATTAAAATAATAGTTTTAACAATTATCAATTAAAATATTATTTTTAAATGTTCAATCAAAAGATTTATTACAAATAAAATTATTGTAAAATATTAAATATCTCAATTTTTTTATTTAATAAGGGAAAAATTTTAAATTATCATTACTATTATTAGAAAAATATTTAGTGAAATAAAGGTAAAAATGCAACTTTCCAAATATTTTAATTAATATTTTTCGATGTATATCAAACGTTGTAAAGTAACTTTCCCAGCAATCACATTCTAATCATAATATAGAAAAGTACCAAACGCAACCTATGTAATTTAGTTAAAATTAGTATAAATAATTTATAATAAATACCATGTAATTTAGTTCAACATTTTGTAGGTTAAAATATATGAAAAACTATCTCCCATCAATAAAATTTTTAGATTATTTAAACGATATTACTAAAAATAACATATAATTATATTTTTAAAAATAAAATATATATATCCTAAAATTAAAATAATAATATTATTTTATAAAACTAATTCTTAAACTTTAATCATGTATTTGTCTGAAAAGTAATATGGTGATTGGGTTTAAATATAATTAATTAGATATAAATATTAAAATTATACATGAATTTTGATATAATTTGTAATGTTATACATTAACTTTAATTTTGTGCATTTGTATATATTAGATTTTAATTTTGATTCAATATTCATATTTCACTAACCCTGTTATCTATATGACACAATTTTTCACTAAATCATGCGTATGTTGACATGATATTTTATTAGATAAAAAACAAACAAATAAATTTAAATTATTTTCACATGGATTTAAAAAGTAAACACATATAAACCCAACAAGTGGCTCCAGTGGAAAAGAAGATGTTGTTCATCTTAAGGGTCTCAGGTTCGAGCACTTATGTGTGCAAGGCATGTGTGCAAAGTGTGTGTGCCTTGTTAAAGGGTTAAGAAAGTATGAATAGATACTACCATATAATCACACCCAGTATATTAAAAAAAAAGTAAACACACATGGGTAAAGGGTTTCTTATTTTCTCAGGAAGATATTACTAATTTGACTTCGAGAAACACTAATAAAGCATGTAATGATTTAACTTTTTTTAGTTTTGTGTTTTTTTAATTTGTTATTAGATTCTATTGAATGGTAATTTTATTTATTTCTCATACATATAGTTCTTCAACAACAACATTTTCATGATTTAATTTTTCTATAATTTTTATATAGAAATTTCTATTTCTTAAATAATTTTGAGTTTTTTAATAATTTTTTATATAGAATTAATGTCAAATTGACAAAAAATATAAAATTTGAGGATTAAAATTGTTTTTATACAAATTTAAAAAGTGCCATTTAACAGTCAAGTGATTGAAAAAAAAACAATTTTGAAAACTTTAGTGACTAAATTGTAACTTTTTAATTAAGTGACCAAAATAAAAACTTACCCATAATTTAATGACTAATTGTGTAGTTTATTCTATTGATGCATCCCACTCATCCCTCCAATATATACAATATATGGCACATTTGGTGCTCCTTCCAAACACTCCAAAGCTATAAGTGCAATAAAATGATAAATATAATCCTCCAATGGCCTAAGGTCGTAAATGAACCGAACTTAAACGAATAAACTTCTGTTCATGTTCGTTTGTTTATTTTTAAGCTTGTTTATGCTCAATTTGTTTTCGTTAAAAATTTTAAATTTTTTGTTCATATTCGTTTATTTAAAATAATGTATGTTCATGTTCGTTTGTTTAATGTTCATGAACATGTTCATTTAACTTAACCAAACATATTCATGAACATATAATTGAATATGTTCACGAACAATGTTAATGAATAAACAAACAAACAAACAATAAATACATACACACATATATTATTTAAATATTTTTATAAGAAAATATCATTAATAAATAAATGAGTCAATAAACGAGCTTATAAATGAGCTTGTTCTTGAACATAAATGAATCGAACACACATTTGTTCGTATTTGTTCGTTTATTAAACGAATATAAAAAGTTTGTTAATACTCGTTTATTTAGCTTAGTAAACGAACATAAACGAATGTTATACGAACGATTCACGAATAATTCTTCGAACGTTCTGTTCATTTACACTCTTATACATGGCACATAAGGGCAATAACATATATTCGTAGACTCTATATCATGCACAATACATATCCCACACATTGCATGTTACTTAATTTTTATTGACATGCAAATCATATTTAGATTAATTCTCATTACATTTATCAAGATTAATTACAATTTCATTAATTAATTCAATACGTGGTATTGAATTTTTTCTGGTGAAAAGAAATAAGATAGTTTGATTGCATTAAATTAAACTGGAGAAAAATACTATTTGTTTTATCAGAATCTAAGATTGTTAGAATCTTCCTAAGCGGATTATCAAACACCTGCGCACCTATCGCCCTATTAGAAGTCATTTTGATTAGGTAATCAACAACTTTGTTATTTTTCTTAGAAACATGCCTAAAAAGCCGTTGTCCTCCATGCATCAGAATTTGGTGGATTCACCTGAGTAACACAAAACTCAATTCCACTGATGTACTATCTTGGATAGCTAAGACAACCTGAAAACTATCATATTGAATCACCACTTTATTATACCATTTTCTTTGGAGAAAAATCACTCCATTTAAAATACCCCGTAATTTAGTATAAAAAATTAAACATTCCCCCAAATAATGATTATACCTGAAAATCTAATTTCCATTCTCATCCCGCAACACTCCTCCAGAAACTAGAGTTTTTCATTCAACATTATCCAAATCAAATTCACCCTAAAAGAAAAAAAAAGTATTTTAACAATTCTCCATTATTTCAACTACTAACATTCAATTTCAACCATAACCGTTCCATTTTATAGTCTTTAAATTCATTTAACAAAGCATTTATTTATTCACTCAAAATGATACAATAGCTATTTTTCTTTTTCTTTATTTTTTAAAGATACTATAGCTCTTTATATATATATATAACAATCCACTATAAACATGGTTTAAATACTAAAAGCACATTAATTCTTCATCAATATACTCACCTTATTATAGCATATTCTTAGGGTGGATTTAGATGGACGATGCGGTGCGTTTAGCTTATTTTTTGTTTTACATTATAATATTGTTATAATATCTAATTTCACTGTTACCGTTATTTTTATACTAACCACAAATAAACACACCGTTTATTCAAACCCACCCTTAATTAATTTCCAAATATTCATTAAAGCACATAAGTATTAATGATGTTTTTCTTCCACAACATTACCAATTCATTACGCTATATCATCACTTAAACTAGTCAACCTCATATATTATTAGTGACTTCATTAACTATGCATATTTATCTTACTAACCACATTAAAATTGTGGGTAAACTACTAAAGTAGTCATTTTTATTTGTCTCAAGTTACATTTTAGTCACTTATATTTAAAATGTTACGTTTTCGTCACTTACGTTATCGTGTTTAACATTTTAGTCATTGAGCGTTAATTGCCATTAATTAACGGTGTAACGATAAGCTGAAGTGCCATGTTTAATCATGATTTCAAACGAAAATTTTAGGTTAAATTATACAATTGGTCCTTATATTTTTTTCGATTTGAGCAATTTAATTTTTTTTCTTTATTTCCATTCTCTTCTCCTTCTCCCTCTGTTTTCCTCCCTTCCCCATTTCTTTTAATGTAGTTTTTTTTTTTTATGTTTTCCATTTGTTAAACTAGTCTCTATACTTTTATTTTTTTTGAATAATTTAAATTTTTTTTCTTTTTTTTTCTTTATTTTCATTTTCTTCTTCCCCTTTATTTTTCTCTCTTCTGATTTTTTTCATTGCAGAAACATAATCTTTGCTCACCAAATAAATTAAGTCATTGTTTCTTTCACATGATTCCTAAATTGAATTTCACTCAAAACTGAATATCAATCATTCTTAATCAAACTCAATTTGAATATAACCTATTTTTGAAACTAAAATTCGATCTAATTAATCAATATAAAAAACCATATCCTTAATTAAATCTAAACATAAATTGAAATCTGTTGGGGATCGACCCGATTAAGCAATGAACAACAAAAATAATGGAAGAAATTGAGAAATTGAACACACAAATTTAACGTGAAAAAATCCCTCCGAAGAGGATAAAAGACCACGAACAAGGATAATTTTGCTACATCAATATATATTAATAATTTGATAAAAAAATATAATTTAAAACATAACCGATTTTACAAGCTTAGTACTATTTAAAAAAAAACCAAAATTGATTTTATTTAAAATTAATTGGTGAATGGTTTAGGTGGAGGGGGCTAAGGCCTTGAAAATTTGACCAAATTCAACTTTAACAAGAGGCAAAAGGAGACCCAAAAACTATGGGTATGAAATAAAAGGATATGATTTGGAGCGGCTAACTAGTAGTGTTGACCATTGTGAGTGGTTAAGCGCATTTGTCTTTGGTTTGTAAAGAAAAGAAGAAATAATTGTTTCAACAAGCTATAAAGATGATGAGCTTCTTCTTACAAGTCCATACCCTTTATAAGGAGTAAAACCAATGAAGGTCATCATCACCAACCATGTTGCACCTGCTCTATCTTTCTTCATTTCCCTTTCTTTCCTACCCTTACTAACTGCTTCTGATGCTTCTGAACACATGAACAGCCCGGTGAGCCAAGTGTGTGAAAATACTGCCACTAAGCTTTGCTACGATACCCTTTACAAGGAACCTGACGCTACCCAGGTCGACTTTCTTTCCCTTTCAATCATCGCTATCAATATGACTAATGAAAATGGCACAGCCGTCTGCGATTACATCAAGACAGCTGCTAAGGAGTTTGATGACAAAAAGGTGCTCAAAAAATGCCAAGGAGATATAAGGAAGGCAATGCATAACCTTGATGATGCTCGCAAACTTATACAGCCTAAGAAGACAACAATTCCCCTGGAAGTCAAAAAACTTGTGAACCTGTCCATATCTAATGGCCATGGATGCTTGAATATGTTGAAACCCCCCACTCTGTTGAAGTTTTATGTTGAAATCTTCACCAACCTAATTGACATTATCTATAACATCATAATGCTGATACCTATTGCAAAACCAGGCTATAAACCCTTGTGATTAAACCTTTCCTACATTTCCAGTTTTGTTATTTTTAGGGTTAATATTTTCATTATAATATTATATTTCTTATTTCTGAAAGAATTAATAATTGAGTATACATTATTTTTCTTTGAACAATCTCGTTACAGGTTTTGATTATATTTGGTTTTTTTTAAACAATATCTAGAATTATCCATAACCCCTCTCCAACCCATAAATAAGAAGATAATATATTTCAACATACTCGAATCCATGTCTTCTTGCATGGACAATAATGCTCACACCAATTAAATTAAGACTCAATCAGCTGAGTATACATTATTCTTTGATTGAATATAAAAAATGTAATTCTAAGAGAAAACTTTATAAACATGTCAATTTAAGATTTAATTTAATTGGTTTTTAGAATGATTTTTTTAAACTTTTAATATCTAATAGATTTAGAATGAATGGTAGTTTATTTAAATAAAGCTAAGTAATAAAAAAGATTAAATGATTAATAAGTTAATTATGTGATAATTGACAATATGAAAGCATGATTAAGACATGAAGGTATATGTTTTATTAATTAGTAGGAAGTTGGTAAAATAATGGTAAAAGAGTGAATTAATATTATGTTGAAATGGAAATTAATATAGTTAAAACTAGTTTTTTATTCTGTACAATGCAAGTGTTAACTGTATTTGATATTTGTCGAAACGTTTTTGAAACGAGTCCCGAATTTTATTTTTAAATTGAAAATGAGAGTTGCCACCAATCTTTTTTATTTTGGTGTGATTAGAACACCTTCAAACATTATTTAATTTGTAAAAAAAAAAAAAGGTCTTTGAAGTCCAGAAAATGAGTTCGGGAGTCGGTTACGTGAGAGGAAGGATCAGCACCCTCACACGCCCAAAATTGGTACCAAATCGATCCTTTTAGGGTCTTAATTGTTAAACGTTTGAAAATTTGAGTGAAATTTAAAATACGATCCAAAATGCATGATTAATAGATTTAATATTATTTTCAGAAGTTGAACTCTGTGAGGAAGGCTCGTTATTTTAAAAATTGAGAAAGGAAGTCGTATCCAGTGATTTAGGGCACGACACCTCAAATTTTTTAAACAACAAGCATTTCAATTCTTAAATCTCATGTTCGATTATTTTTAGAGAGAAAAGTGTTCGAATATTTTGATTTGAAGAAAAAAATCGCACCTAGTAAATTAAGACACGTTTTTTTAATCTTGAAATAACGAACATTTCCACTATTTTAAAATCATTTAATATACTAAAACCCAAATATTTTTTTGAAAAGATGAATAAATATGAAAAAACAGATCAATAATTTAAATGATAAGACAACATGGTATTAAAAATGACAAATAAATGTACAATGAAATGAAAATAATAAATTGAAACAGGTTAAAAATATCAACTAAATAAAATAATATCAAAACAAATAAAAGGAAGGCAATACATAAAGCAAAAAAACGATAATATATATATAACTAAACAAGTTAATTGCTAATATATAAGTAAAAAAATATAAAAAGGATTGATTTAAAAATAAAAGAATCAAAACGGTGATAGGAAATTTTTTTAAACAAAGGTTTAAAAGAATTTAAAAGGTAACTAAGTTTTAAAATAACTAAAGATTTAAAGACAGATAAAAAAACATATTAAAATGAAATCGAAAGAAAAAAAATAAATTTAATGAGTAATTTATTTTTTTATAAATTTATTTTTTTAAAACAAACAAAAGATTTTAAAAAAAGAGAATTTAACAGATTCAAATTCAGAAAAATTAAAAAGAGGGCCAAATGGTTTTTGATGTGGTCTGTAGACCAAATTAAAAAAATAGACAGTTAATTTATTAGATTAAAAAACAGATTTAAAGGACAAGGACCCAATTGGAACGTCACGAAATAAGAAGGGACCGCGGAGGAAAATTCCCCACTTCGCAAAAATGTGCGGATCTTGTTCGGATCCAGAGCGGGTCGGGCATGGGCATCGTAAAACGACGTCGTTTAAGGACTATTAGGAAGAGTCCAAAACGGCGCCGTTTTTAATCTCTGTATAACCCAAATTTTTTCAAAATACTTCATTTTTTCATTCTCTTTTAAAAAAACTCTTTTTTTTTACATTTTTTCTCTCAAAATTCTCTTAAGGGAGCTTCCCCTCCGATCACTGGACGGACACAAGACCCGCCGTCGGCTCCGTCGTGCCCCACCTTCCCCGACGTCAATGAACCATCGTCCGCTGTGGCCAGGTTCGAAAAAGAATTCTTTTTTATTTTTTTTAAGAACACTAGATCTAGGCTTAAATCTAACAAGATCAAGCCTATGTCTTTGAAGAAAAATGAAGAAAAAAGTCTTTTATTTTTTGCTATTTTTCAGATATATTTTGTAACTATATTTTTTAGAGATACTCTTCTTATCAGAACCCTCTCTCGAATACTGAGAAATTCGGAGAGACTCCATTCAACCATGATGGCGGCGCTGAGGAGAGAAAAGTATGAAACCCTAACCCCTTTCTTATTGTTCTATTTTCGAACTAAACAGAAAATAAAATAAAGGGTAACATCCGCGTTTTTGAACCGGAGTTGGAACAATAATAATGTAACATCCGCGTGCTTGAATCAGATTTGGAACAGTGATAGAGTACAATTGAGAATTAGAATATATGGTTGAATTTAGAAAGGTTTGGAGAAATTAAGGATGTATTAGTAAAAGGTGAGAAAATATGAAGGACTAAATAGTAATTTATCCAAATTGAATTATGAGTCATCATGGGAATTAGATTGATTAAGGAGGGGAAAAAGAGTAATTTGGTGGAAGATATTTTTGGAGACAAAGTTTTGGGCCAAAGTGTAAAGTTGGAAGGCTTAGGGACTAAAAGTGTAATTTTACCATTTTTATTAAGTAAGATATTTTAAGCGAAAATTCTAGAGAATTTGAGAGAGGGAAAAATCAATTAAAAAGCAAAGATATCAGCTCTCTCCATAAGCTAGCCGTCCAAGCCTTCATCTCTCATTTCTAACTTTTGCTTTTATTCCAATTAAGTCCTTCCACCATTGTTAAGCCCTCCAAGCTCCAAAATCTTCCATTTTCTTTAAAATTTCTTAAGGAAAGGCATAGAAGGAAGCTAGTAGACATCTTAATATCCTTATAGAGTCCACTTTGAAGTGTTAAAGTGGATAGGGATTGAATTAGAATTTTGGAAATTCAAGAACAAAGGTAAGAGATGATTCAATTTTCATGACATACATGTATATTTACATAATATAGCATGAAAAAGTATTGAATTTTACTCTTAAGCTTATATGTGTTTGTATGAAATTGAAGAAAGAGGGAGGAAGAAGAAGGACCAAATTGAAGAAAAAGGAAAGGAGAAAGCTAAGGTGTGAGAAGAAATTATCTACAAGTGAGGTAAGTACTACAAGTATTAAAAGACTTAGTAACAATTAAGTTAAAGTGTTTATAATTTTAATATATATATTAATCATGATGAAAATGAGATGTTTAATTATAAGTATGATAATTATGTGTGATTGAATGAAATTTAGTATAAAGAAGCATGAGAAAGGAATTAATCTCATTGAAACAGTTTGGACAGAACAGAGGACTAAATTCAAAAATTCACAAAAAATTGTATAAAAAGAGTTAAGAGTTGAATTAAGTATTTAATTAAATCTTATTGAGTGTAGTTTCATATGGAGGAAACAGTGAAATAAAATGAATTGTATATTTCGAGATATACTAGTTTTTGTGTAACAAGGTCAGAGTAGGTTCGAGTTCTCCTGTTCTGATTTTGAAAAATCATAAAAAAATGTAGAAAAATTATTATAGACTGAAATTTATATGGTTGAATCCTTAATGAGTCTATTTTCGAAAGAAACAGACGAGAACATTATTGGATTCCTGTACTAAAAGATAAATAATTTTTAATTTCAAATTCTATAGCTCAAGATACAAATAATTTAGTGACTGTGACGCAAGTGGACAGCTTTGAAAATTAATGTGAAAATAAAAGTAAGAGGTATATGATGATGAATATGTGAGAAAAAATATATGTGTGAAATATTATGTGGTTAATTATAAATATTGATTGTGTGATTAATTGGTGAAATTGTGGATTTATTTGAGGAAACAAAGGTGAGAAATACATGAATATGTATATTTGAATTGAATTTGAATGATTTGTGATCAAAATTGAAAGTGAAAGTGAAAGTGAAATTGGAATTGAAAGTGATATGAATTGTAAATTGAAAATCCCTATTAACTAGTCGGGCTAAGTTGGATATAGTTGGCATGCCATAGGATTGGAAGAGTTCAGGGATACTTCGACCTTGAGTCGATGAGACACTGGGTGTCATTATTTTACTTTGGATAGATTCGATGAGGTACTGGGTACCACTTTACTTCTGCTAGGCCGATGAAACACTGTGTGTCACTTTATTGCTTCGAACTATCCGATGAGGCACTGGGTGCCATTTTGGTGTGTTAACTTGGATCCGTGTATCCGTCAAGGTCCGAGTCTTGTTAATAGGGTAAACAATGTGAAAAAGAAAGAATGTGCAAATTGTGACATTGAGGTAAGTGAAATGATAATCACATGAAAGGTGAGTACAATATATGTATAAGAAATCAAAGAATGATAAAACTAAGTAAGCTAAGAGATTGAAATGACTAAAACGTGAAATGAGGAAGAATATGTGAATTTATAACACTACTGTAAGTTAAATGTTATATACATAAAAGGTATGTATTTTACATGAATAAATAATTATATGAATGAGTTTGAAATGAGTGATTAAAAGATGAATGATTAATGACACTTGTAGTACTTACTAAGCCTTCAACGGCTTAATGCGTTTATTTCAACGCGTAGGTATAAGACCTCCGAGAAGTTAAGATCGGATTAGGTGCCTCTTATCAAATCACATCAACATCGGAAGATTGCAAGACAAGGTATATTTATTTTGTGTGAAATGGCATGTACAAATGGTATACCTATATGTCTCTAATGAATGAGTTACTAATATTGTTTTAAAAATTTACATGAATTGAAAGAAAAATCTTATTATACTCGTTTTTAATTCTCTGACACCGTATGTAATACTCTTATACCGGGTTTATACGTGTGAACCGGGTGTAGGGGTGTTACATAAAGTATATGTATGCATGTATATTCAAAATCGAAAAACACACAAAAAAAGCTTTCTTGAAATATTTCTGATTCTATTACAGGGTGTTCGTTCTTCGTAAAACCGAAGAAGAAGTTTACAAGTTTTTTCCATGGTTTTATATAGCCGAAAATACAATCATGCTTCTTTGTTTTTTTCCATTTGTTTTTTTCTCTTGTCGTCTTCTGCTTTTGTCTTTTTTCTTTTGTTTTTACAGGCACCTTCGATGATGACAGGGCGTGGGTGATGGTGGCAGGGGCATGAGGCGTCAGAAGCGTGGTGGCCTCGGAAACGTGCATTGATGTGACACGAGCATGGGTGGCAGCGACGGCTAGGGTTGCTTAGGAATTAGGGTTTCCTAATTTCCTTAAGCTTTGGGCTTATTTGGGTCGATGGGAGTTTGGGCTTAGGTTGTAAATGGGTCATTGGGTTGTATTAGGTTTTGGGTAGTTGGGTTAGTGGTTTTGGGTTTGAATTTATAAAGGACTTTTATTAAAGGTTTTTTTATTTGATTTGTTTATTTGTTTTTTTATTCTATTGGGTCGGACAAATCGGGCCTTCTACAATATTAAATATATTTTTGATTTAAAATAATTACTGATCATATTAAATTTTTGAAAAATATTTTTAAAACTTTTTTAGCTTATGTATTGGACACGAAAGGGTGTGAAACATATTTAGCTTATGTTTTGGACATGAGAGTGACAAGATACAAAATTGAGCAAGTCTAGATTGTGCGAGAATTTGCAGATGTATTTTTGGAAGAATTATCGAGGTTATCACTGGAAAGAGAAGTGGATAAAAGGTCTAACCAAGATACGAAGGCAGAAAGAATATGTAAAAGTGCCTTGTGCGTGGATCTGCATGGAAAAAGGGGCATTTCCTTCAAGGTATTTGAGAATAAGTATTCGTCATTAAGAGTTCACTAGACGCAATGAATAAGCCAACATTGGTTATGAGAAAGTGAGACAGTTCTTCAAATTTTAATTATAAGTATTTATTGGCAAAGAGGACGCCAAAAAAAGGAAGTCCGCTAATGACTATCTTAAGTGGAATGTCTATCAAGGACAATCTTAGGTGAAATGTCCGCCAAGGATTAACAAGAGAAGAGGATGCCAATTGGAACAATCTAGCGTTGAGAAGTCCACCAAGGACTGTCTTGAAGACAGAAATATCCATAAGGACTACCTTGTTGTAGGGAAGTCCATTGGGACTATCTTACATGATTCTACAAGAAAGGAGTTATTTAGTACTATAATCCGCCAGACAATGGGTTTAGAAGCCTTCTTTTGAGGTTAAGTACGTGAGGGTATTCCTTCTGGATAAATATCTGAGTTAGCTACGTTATATAAACGTGGCATTCCAAATGATACCATGTGTATACCAGCAAGTTTCAGGGAATGAAGAGTAATGGGAAACAATCCACTAGTACGATGAAGCGTGTACTAGTCCACCAGAGTTAACTAATGATATGAGGCGAGATATATAACCAATTTATCAGGGAGAAAGGCTCTAAATTTCAAACAAAGTTGAAGTCTCTTGCAAGAGTCTTCAGGACACATATAACTTAGAGAAATCCTACCACAAATATATTTGTCAACAAACTATTCAAGAAGAGCACATAGGTGTTAGACATTCCAGCTAAACTGTGATAACTATATGAAATTCAGGGAGTTGTTTACATGCATTAATCATTATTACTAGTAACATCAAGACATTATTTTTAATAATTTATGTTCGAAATCTCACTAAGTTCATTCGAACTTATGAGTGGGTTGCCTCGATTGTAGGATCAAAGGTTATTGTAGAAGCTGAGGGAAGGGACCAAGCCAGACCTCACTGAATCCATGTGGATTTCTTCGAAGCGGTATCATGCATATAGACGGGTGCCCTTAGAGGCTACGCCTCGAGGAGTAAATGCGTAATTAAGTAAAAATTCAACTTGTCCAAAATTACGTGTAAAAGTAAATTCAGTAGATGGATAAGTTTGTAAAGTACACTATCCTACTTAGTTAGTAAATCTTATAATAAGAGGTTTTATATGATGTTAATTTATGGAAATGTATTGGTAGTTAATAAATTGGATTAAATTTGTATGAGATCATAGTATCAAGTTTGACGTGGAATTAAATAAACTGTGAATATGTTGTTAAGCAGCACGATTTAATTGGGACACTTGGTACCCGGACTTAGAGATCGGATCGGGTATAAGGTGTTACAATTTAAATCCCTTAGGACTTTCATATTGTAGATAGACTTTAATTTCGATTGTTAATGTAATTTAAATTGTATCGTTGGATTCAGGAAAATTTAACTATAAATAGAGGTCTTCCCTGATAAATGTTAAAAGTAACATTTTTTAATCCCATTTTTAATGCGTTTTTGGATGATTATTCGATGTAAAATGATGAATTTTATGCTCCTAATCCTTTAAATTCATATTCTATACTTAGAAGAGCATTTTGGAGTGAAAGGAGCTAAATGGGAAAATGGAGCAGATTTTAGGAGCCATATGGTCATGTGTCAGATCGTGTGAAAATCGCGAACTGCATCCAAAACATGCGGAAAAACACAATTTTTAGGTTTACTAGGTATTCTAAGACTTATATATATCAAATTTAAGGAGAGGGGAGTAAGTCATTAAAGAATACTCAATAAAACAACTTGGAAAACACCATTGAAGCAGTCTCTGAAGTAGATTTTCATCAAGATTGAAGACCTCTTTTTAATTGCTTCGAATTTTATTATGAGTTTTTTTTTGTTTCTTGTGGTTATACTGTCTTTGAGATGTTTTTATTTGCAATTATGAACTAATTTTCTAAATATCTAGGGTAGGTGAACCTTTTGATGGATTCTGTTATTTGATTTCTGTTTTACGCAATAAATACTTGGATCTTATTCTCATTATGTGTGCTTAATACCTTGGTTTAATATTTTTAGGCTATTAATCCATGTTTGATATGCTTAAATGGAGGAGGAAAAGTCCATGCTTAAGAGTAAATCTAGCATAGTTGAGTGGAGTTACATGCAATCCTATAAATAGGACCACATAAATCTACTGGATTAGAGTCAAATCTAATAGGAGATCCAAAGATCGAGTTACTGCGACAATATGAGTTTTAATTAGAAAGAAATTTCAATTAATCAACTTAGAGTCAGTTGCTTTTATGCTTGAATAGAGGTATTGGCATAATTTAGGATACTAAATAAATAAATTATTTGATTCAGATTGATAATGACAAATGAAATCTAGGTGGATTCTTTCTTAGGTATTGTTTCGCTTCTTGGTTGTTAATCGTTTGCTTTATTGATTTGTTTTTTGTCGTATTCTTTAGTTTATTAATTTAGTTAATTTTAGTTTTAATCAATCACTCCAAATTATCGATTAAATAATAGGAAGACAGTAATTACTAGTACTTTTAGTCCTCGTGGGAACAATATTTATGCTCACCGTAACTATACTATTAATTGATAGGTGCACTTGCCTTAGTCAGATTTTTAGTTGGTTTACGACTGCAATCAATCCCCCTCATTTGTAATCATCCAGTTGTAATTCTTCAAAATAATAGAAACACTTTGATAATATATACTCAAACACTTGGTGTGCATAGTTTTCTTTTGGCTTTTATGGTTCTTTCATCGCTTCTTCACTTGAGAGTTTGTTTTCGTTTTATTTCGATCTCTTAGAGAAATTCTTTTGTGAATTTTCACTTTTCAAGAGTAAGGTTGACTTAAGAGGATTTGAAACAAAAGAATCGTCTAAGACCGTATGGTTTGCCAAACTAAAATTCTAGTCCCGTGCCATTTACTTGAAGATGGTTTAGGTCAAGGGAGTTACGCCCTTGAAATTTTGACCAAATTCAACTTAACAACAGGGTAAAGGCTATTAATTAAAAAGATATAATTTGGAACGGCTAAACAAATTAATAATTTTATTGGCTTTTAAAATTTCCACCATATTTGAGGTCATTTTGAGTGGCTAAGCGCATTTGTCTCTGGTTTGATAAAAAGGAAGAAAAGAAAAAATAAGACTTGTTTCAACAAGCTATAAAGATGACAATTCCTTGAGCTTCTTCTTCCAGGATGAGAAGGTGAAAAAATCCACAACTAGAAGTGAAAATAATGAAGCCCATCATTACCAATAACGTCGCAGTTGCTCTATCTTTCTTTATTTTCCTCTCTTTCTACCCCTTACTAAACGCTAGCGAATACTCTGACATGGTCAAGGAAATCTGCCCTAATGTTAACAACACTAAGCTTTGCTCCGAAACCCTCAAGAGTGATATACCTGACGATAGAGGCGCCGGCGATTCTTTCCTTGTGAAATTTGTCGATATTGCTAAAGCAAATGCCACAGCAGTTGCCGCTAACATCGACAAGTCAATAGGGTCAGATGGTGAAGGAAGTGAGGACCTTCTGGCCTTGGAAAAATGCCAAGTAGATATAAAATCTGCAGTACAAGAACTTGGTGCTGCCGCCAGACTTGTACCATATAAAGAATACACAAAAGCGAGAGACCATGTGGCAGATGCCAAGAAATTTAGCCACCTATGTATGAAACAGCTGCAACCCAACACGAAGTTGTATGATTCTGTTAAAACCATTTCCGAATTTTGTGAAATCGTCGATGCTGTCCTAAAGTTCTGATTGAATCTGCCCGCCTACCTTCATTGCCTACTTCTCTAAATTACTTTGTAGTGCAAAGATAGATTTTGAATGTTCTTTATGCTTTGTATTTCTCGGAAATGAGAGGCTTAATGTTTTTTCTATCTTACATGTGGCTTGGAAAACTTCATAATTTTTAGCTGGAAATTTTGAATTCGTCCAACAAATTTCCTATATCGTGCCTGCCAAATTTCTTATTGAAACCAGTGGAGAAGCCGGGAGAGGGTTGGCACGGACCTAACTTCTCTAAAAAGAAAATTTTTTCATATACGACTTTTTAGAATTTATAAAATTTTGAAATAATAATGGTAAATTTATTTATTAATCTATCAAAAAAAATAAAAAAATTATTTAATCCTTTAAAAATTATAAAGATATAAACCATTAAAATAGTGAAATTACATATTCACCATCATAAAAATATACAATTTAATTTCAGTCTCTCAAAAAAACTTTTGCTTCACTCTTGATTAGAATTTATCATTCTCTTGAACAAGATTTAGCTTATATTTTGGTAGTAATTGACACTTTCTTTTCCAATTGAAAATTGATAAAAAGTGGAGAGAAAAATCTTCATTACCATTGAACACAAAACCATTTCGAGCTCTCCAAGCATGCCAACACATAAGCAATGAACCCTCTCCGGTGCTAAATGAGTCCGAATTCTAAAATCATGCACCACTCCTCCCCATCATTTCTCGAAACTTTCCCCAAGTGGAAAGTAGCTAAAACTCAATGTCACCTAGATAGGAAATTCTAGCGTAAGCTTCTTTAAAATACACTTCACACAAGTCTTCATTCATTAGATATTTTGATAAATCAATAAAAAGTTTGGTATACTGTTAAAAATATTGGTATTGGTATGTCGTTAGAAATTTTAATATTGGTATATCGCTAAAAATATTGGTATAGCATTAGAAATTTTGATATAACCGTAAAAATTTGGTATAACATTTTTTTTTACAGTGTACAATAGAATTATTGCCCCCGGATTACTCTAGAAAATATGCAAGTAATAAAGTATGATCATAATTGACTATGGATGTGAGTACTTTTGGAAAAATTACGTCAAGCACAATGTAAACAGGGGTTGTTGGAGCCCAATTTTGACCGGGCCCAAACCATTTGAAAATCAAATTTATTTTAATCTTAAATTTATTTTAAATTCAATTTAAATTTAAATTTGAATTTAATTTAAATTTAATGTTATTATAAATTTAAAAAGAAAGTCCATTTACATGGCCCAGGGCCCAATTACAATGGCCCAATTACAAAGGCCCAATTAAGGGCCCAATTACAATGGCCCAAATAGGTCCAATGCCTAAGACTAAATCAGACTCTAAATCTGATCCCCACGTGCCTCTGCTGCCACCACCAGCTCCATCCACCATGCCCTGCCATCTCAAGTGCCAAGAAGAACCTGCAACAAGCAAAGAAATTAGGCAGGCATTTAAGGGTGAACAACAAAATAGCATAATAATGATTCTGGTTATAAAAACCAGAATCAATTCATTGTAAAGGCTCTTTTTTTTTTTCGGTTACAGACCCTGTTCTCAAAGTCAATATACAAAAACCAGCTTTGAAAATCAATACACATACAGTCATACGAACAGCCTTAGTATAAAACGAGTATTCAAGCTCAGAGGAAGGAGTAATCAATAATAAGCTTCAGTCAGACCAAGAGACTTTCTGTTTTCAAGGTAAGAGCTAACATTTATTCATTTCATGTCTATTTGCTACCATAGTCATAAAGTAATGCATCGAATGTGAACCAAAACTCTTTAAATGGGTTTTAAATAAATGAATAACATAAACATTAACTATAATTATTAATAATAACAGTTTTATTAACATTAATAGTGAATATTGGCAATGAATGGCATTAATAACCATTAGCAGAAGCATTAATAACATTAATAATATTAATAATAATAATAAATATATATTTTAAATAATAATAAAGTTTTGGTTTTAATAATAAATATTAATTTATAATAAAAGAAAAAAGAAAAAGAACCCGAAAGGACAAGAAACGTCCCCTGTCCGACCACTGCCGGAATCGGGATCTACCGCCGTCACCGGAGCTTGGCACCGTAGTCGTCCGATCGTTGCCGCCCCTTTCTTCCGAAGCAATGGCCTGCAAAACAAAGGGGAGTTTTAAAGTGAAGAATAAAGAATAAGTAAAAGAGATTGTTTTGTAAATAAAAAACAAATTAAAAAGAAAATATGTTGAAAATTTCCAGATCTGGATTTCCAGATCTGGTTTTGGCTCATGAATGAATAAAAATGAAAGCTATGTTCTAATAAAGAACATGATAAACAAAGAACAAGAAAAGGAGAAAAGAAAGAGGCGATTGACCTACTTCGACGGCACGTGGGAGAGTGGGACGGCGAATGGACGCACGCGCGATGACCACCGGACGACGACGCCATGGACAGCCCTCGGCGATGGCGCGTGGCATCGTTCGACTGCAGCCGGACGGACAGACTGATGGTGGCCGGAGGTGGGGAGGTTTGAGAGAAAAGGGGAGAGAGAGAGAGGGGTGTTTTTTAAGAAAATGAAAAAAATAATAAATTTTTAACCTAAATAATATATTTATAGCAACCCGTTGACCCGACCCGGATCCGACCCACGGACCCCTGGGATCCGCGTGTTTTTAGAAAATGGTATATTTTCGCAATCGGTCCTCCAGCATTTTTATTTGCTTCAATTTAGTCCTTTTCTGCATTTTTAATTATTTGCAATTTTGCCCTGTAATTTTAATTGCTTTTCAATTCAGTCCTTTGACTATTTGACTGTACCATAGGCTGCCACGTGTCACTTTTTGGATTATTTATGCATTTAGTCCTTTTTATTTTTTATTTGTTTTAATTTAATCCTAAATCAACTTTATTTTAATTACGAAATTGGCCCAATAATTTTTCAAGGTTTATAAACTAGTCCTTTGACTGTTTGACTGCACCAGAGGTTGCCACGTGTCATCTTTTTGGATTATTTCTGCATTTAGTCCTTTTTATTTTTAATTTGTTTTAATTTAATCCTTAAATCGACTTTTATTTAATTACAAAATTGGTCCAAAAATTTTTCAAGATTTTCAAATTGGTCCCTTGACCTCTGGATACCTGTGGGGCTGCCACGTGTCACCTATTTTTGGTTTTATTGCTTTGTAAGCCCCTAAATTATCCAAAAATTACATTTTGACCCTAAAACTTCCCCAAAATTATATTTTGACCCCAAAACTTTTCCAAAATTATATTTTCGACCCCGAAACTTTACCAAAATTACATTTTGACCCCGAAACTTTACCAAAATTACATTTTGACCCCAAAACTTTTCCAAAATTACATTTTAACCCCAAAACTTTTCCAAAATTATATTTTTGACCCCAAAACATTTCCAAAATTACATTTTGACCCCAAAACTTTTCCAAAATTATATTTTTGACCCCGAAACTTTACCAAAATTACATTTTAACCCTAAAACTTTTCCAAAATTACATTTTGACCCCAAAACTTTTCTAAAATTATATTTTTGACCCCGAAACTTTACCAAAATTACATTTTGACCCCAAAACTTTTCCAAAATTACATTTTAACCTCGATTTCACCGAAAATTACCATTTTACCCCCGAATCTTTTAAAATTCCATTTTTAACCCCGATTTCATCGAAAATTACCATTTTACCCCCGAATCTTTAAAATTCCATTTTTAATCCTGATTTCACCAAAAATTACCATTTTACCCCCGAATCTTTTAAAATTCCATTTTTAACCCCGATTTCACCAAAATTACCATTTTGCCCCCGGGTATCCATAAGTCCCGTTTTTCACCCCGATTTCATCATATATCAATATTTGCATTTGTTTGCACCTACATTTTATATGTTCGTACAATATTTATCTACTTATACTTCGTATCAAATTTCTATTATCAATTGCTACTCATGCTTTTAAAACATACACTTTCATTTATAAATTACTTCAAAAATCGAGGCAATGTTCGGTTCGAGCGCAAATTCGAAAAATCACGCCCTAACGTGTCGGGTGCCATTTATTCGTATAATTCGTGCGGACCGAATATCCTTTTCAAGTTTTTACGCTCGTTCACTTCGAGGCTCCGAGAATGTCGTGTCCTAACGTGTTGGTCGCGACTTCAAGTCTTCTTGAAAATCGAAGTGAACGAGTACTTCTTTTAATTCTTCAAATCATGTGTTCGAGGATTGCATTTTAACCTTCATACGAAATTTTCAAGTTCTCAAAAATATATACGAAGAACTTTCATGACAAAAATAAGGCAATATTATTTCGTGTGAGAACTTCGAAAATTGTGCCCTAACGTGCAGGGTATGATTTTCGTAATTCGTACGAAAGAAATATCCCCTTAAAAAGTTTTTAACACACCCCTATCCATATCCAAATTTTTAAGTAATGAGATGATGTTCCTTCGCGTGGAAACCTCGAAAATCATGCCTTAATGTGATAGGTATAATTTTCGTACAAACCACGCGATCGAATGCTCTCTTCAAAAAGTTCCCTAAACGTCCTCTGATTTCGATACTCCGAGAATGTAGTGTCCTAATGTGTTGGACACGCTTCCTAGTTCTCATAAGAGGAACGAAATGCGGGGACGAGTTCTTCTTAAAAAAGGGTCTCCTTTAAAATTACACAGAGCCTTTCAAAACGAACATCGTATTTTTAAACTCGAGTTTTCATTGTTTTTATAAAATAAGACCCGAAAATGATCATGTGGTACCAATTCTGGGCGTACGAGGGTGCTAATCCTTCCTCGTGCGTAACTGACTCCCGAGCCTATTCTTCTGGATTTCGTAGACCGGCGTTTTAACGTTTTTAAACGTTTTGTGGTGATCCAATCACACCCAAATAAAAGATTGGTGGCGACTCCCTTTTTATTCCCATTTTCCAAAACGTAAAATATTTTCCGAAACTTATTCGTTTTCGAGGTGGTTTCGACAGCTTGGCGACTCCACTGGGGACATTTTTCAAAATAAACGAGAGTCAAGCCCAAAATTGATGATTTTCGAGTTTTTTTCTTTGAGAACTTTTAAACTTAGATTTTGTTTAAACATGCAATCCTCGACATCTTTTTGCTAATATTGTACTCTGTGATATTTCTAACATAATTTGGCATCATGTGCATCGCGATATTACCCTTTTTAGTGAAAGTGAGAAACTACTCCTTCGTGAGGTCTTCACCTCCGTGCAGGATAGTAAATCGCTTTCGGGATTACAAAGTACCCTTGTTTTCGTGAAGTTTTCACTTCCGTGCAAACATGCGGGAAATGCGTCCCCCTAAACCGAACTCGTCCGTATGAGCCTGTAATGGGTGAGGACCGAGGAATCTGCTGGTTTGGGTACCCCTCACTTTTTAGAACTTAAAACTACATATAGTGAACCATAAGTACTCACCTTAGATGGAGTTAGGTCAAGCCCCGTTAGTATATGCCCGAAGTATTTTTTAGGTTCTGTGTTATGAATATTTGAATGCTTTTCTGCTATTACATATTACTAACTGCGTTTGTTTTGTCTCTTTCTACTTGCATTTGCATCATTATGAACGAAAAGGTTTGATTGAAGTCCGTTTACGAATTAGGCAGTTTATCATGGAAGAAGGATTTTTAGAAAAAGTAGAGGACAATATGGTGGCAAGCCTATGGTCCGAAGAGCAACAACGTGAAAAGGGTGACAGCTTGAAAGACGGGCATCTGTCAGAATTATGGGACTACACTCGTATTAATGTAACTCAGAACGACTTGCGAGGGTTGAGAGAGATTTGGGGGCAATGGGATGATGAAATGAGGCAGATGTTTTACCGAGATTATGGAGATCTGTCTTACCTACTCGAGGTAAGAATTGACAAACACCTGTTTCGAGCCCTCTCCCAACATTGAAATCCTGCCTATAGTTGCTTCACCTTTGGTCATTTAGACTTGACACCGACAATAGAGGAATACACCGCCTTGGTTCGTTGTCCTAGAATCCAAGCCGATAAAGCATTTTCGAAAGATGCAAGTGTTCCGACATTTCTAAAAAGATTGATGAGTGTCACAGGAATGAGTGAGCAATGGGCTATTTCCCGAATTAAGGTGAAAGGAGATAACAAATGTATTAATTGGAATAGTCTGCAGGAAATAATTGCAACTCATCCAGATATGAGAAAACGTGTTGATATCTTCGCCCTCGGCATATATGGTTTGGTCTTATTTCTAAAGGCGTTGGGGCACGTCGAGGACGCAATAGTAGCACTGTTTGACCGACTAAGTAGGGGAATTACACCCGTCCCTGCTATTTTGACAGAAACCTTTCGCTCGCTAAGTGCTTGCCGGAGGGAAGGAGAAGGGAGATTCATTGGTTGTGCTCAGCTATTAATGGTCTGGTTTCACAGTCACTTCTGGAAAGTGGAAAAATTCTCTTATAAAGTGTTTTCAACAGATTTCTCGCCCCTAAAGGACTTTGTGGCCACGCAACGCGAGCAAAATATATCCGAAGAAAAATGGGCAGCCGTTCTCCAGAATCTTCAGGATGAAAATATTGAATGGTGTGCGCCTTGGTTCCTTCCAGACGAGATTCTTTACCGGTGTGGTGATTTTGATTGGGTCCCGTTACTCGGAGCCTGGGGTGCTACTGGATATGCTCCGTTGCTTGTTCTAAGACAATATAAGACAAGGCAGTTTATCCCTGTTACACACGGCCTGGCACATTGCGAATTTTCTTATAAAGGGAACGACTACAAGAAGAAGGTTCGGAAAATAGCAAATTCGTGGAAAAAGGTACAAAGAATAAAGAAGTTCAGTGCCAAACCATTGACAACCCCGAATTATGACTGGTGGAGGAGCAAGAGAGTAAATGACAACATCCCTGCTCCAAATCCAGAAAATGTTCGCCCTCTAGAAGAATATTTACAAGAGGTCCCAACAGAGATAGACATCCTCAAGCATGACTTTGAAAGTAAGAGCTCAGAGTTCGGAAAAAGAATAGAAGTACTAGAGGAAGATAAGATACAGCTAGGATTAGACGTGGATTTTCACAGACTAGAAGCCGAAAAGTTGAGAAAAGGGAAAAATAAGGCCGAAGAAGACCTTGAAGATTTGAAGAAACACTACAAGAAGCTACGGCAATCCATGAGGACTGTAGGGTTAGGAAAACTTCTGAGCAATGGCGTCAGGAAATTCAGGAACAAAAAGACCAAACGGAGCATTGGCAGAGAAAGTTCCAAGATGGTCAAGCCCGAGAAAACGCCTTGAAAGGAGAGCTACTAGAAAAACGGGTCGAGGAGGCTGAGTTGAAAGCTCAGATAGCCAGTCTAGAGGCAAGAATAAAGGAGTTAGAGGAATCATTATGGAGGCACCGAAATCGAAACACAGTATCGGAGCTGAAAGCATGCATGGCCGAGAAGCAAGAATTAAAAGAAAAAGTGCAAGAACTGGAAGCTACACTACATAATAATGAGATCCGATTTGAGATCATGGAAAGAAATTTAGAAACCAGTGAATGGCACGCCCGTCAAGCCCAGAGAGAAGTCGAGGAACGAGATCATGTCATGGATAAAGCACTAACTCAAATGAGAGAAGCGGCCGATCACATGCAGGAGCTAGCCGCTGAAGCCGACGTCTTGAGCCTTCAGTACGAGTCAAAATCAGAACGAGGAAGGAAATTAGCGGGATTGCTAGGAAAGATTAAGGATTTGGGTCGAAAGGCCAAACCATTTGTATAAACTCTCTTTTATGTAAAGAAGTTTTTCTTCTCGAGAAGTTGCTCTAAATGAAAATGGACTTTAGAATTAATGCCTTTTCTCACATTTGCATACATGCATTTTGCATCATATCTTGCACATTATTGACATAACATCTCCAAACTAATTAAAATTAATTATAGCAGTTAACATCAGTAAACATTGAAAACCCACATCGTTATTACACGCGTAAGAAGGCAAAAGCGATGGATCAGAGAATAGAGAGGCTAGAACAAATGCAAAAAGAAATTCAAGAACAGATGCAAGCTCAGTTGCAGGACCAGTTAGAGAAAGTTCAAAGGGACATGAGAGACCAAATAATTGAATCCCAAAGCAATATAATTAATCAGCTAACCCAGTTGTTACAGGATTCGGATAAGGGAAAAGGACCCGTTGAAGACCCAAGAGAGGAAAATGAGGATCCCCAATATCCTCCTGGCTTCACACCCGTGCATCATCAAGCCCCGCCAGAAATAAACCCGTGAGAAACACCTGTCTTGATTCGAGCGCAACCTCAGCCCATCGGCGCATCAGGCCAAGCGAATTACCTAGTCGGGTCAGGATTGAACCCGGGAGAAACCGCTGCGAATCCCATCAACCCCGACCTCGATGATACAATAGAAGCGGAAAGAACCAAAATGGAAGTATCTAAACAGATAGAAGAAAAGTACAAGTGGTTGGAAGACAGGGTTAGAGCAATGGAAGGGATTGACGCTTACAGTGGAATCGATGCCAAAGAACTAAGTCTGGTCCCAGACCTAGTGCTGCCCCCAAAATTCAAGATGCCCGAATTCGAAAAATACAACGGGACCAGCTGCCTAGAAGCGCACATTACGATGTTCTGTCGGAAGATGACAGGGTACGTCCACAATGAAAAATTATTAATTCATTGTTTCCAAGATAGCTTGGTTGGATCCGCTGCCAAATGATACAACCAACTAAGCCGCGCAAAGATCAATTCCTGGAAAGACTTGTCCCAAGCTTTTTTGAAGCAATATGGCCACGTTATTGATATTGCGCCAGACAGAATTACCCTACAGAACATGGAGAAAAAAACAAGTGAAAGCTTTCGACAGTATGCTCAACGTTGGAGGGATTTAGCCACTCAAGTACAACCGCCCTTAACCGAAAAAGAAACAACGATGCTTTTTGTCCACACACTAAAGGCGTCATATCTCGATCGCTTGGTGGGTAATGCTACAAGGAGTTTCTCCGACATAGTAATGTCAGGAGAAATGAGTGAGAGCGCGATTAAAAGCGGAAAAATCGACGCGGGGGATAATGGAAAAAGGGTAGCCCCAAAGAGGAAGGAAGCCGGGGTAAACAATGTAAGTACATACAGGCCAACTTATTCGAAACCAATCACGATGACGCAGTCAAAACCTCCTTCTGACAACTATCAGAATTTACCAAGAACGGAGTCAAACTGGAAAAAAAATACCGAGAGGATTCAGTTCACTCCAATTCCCGTCACTTACAAAGACCTCTATCAGCAGTTGTATGACCAACACGTGGTAGCCCCATATATCACGGAGCCCGTACAACCACCATTTCCAAAGTGGTATGATGCCAATGCCCAATGTGAATTTCATGGAGGAGTGATTGGCCATTCCATTGAAAATTGTTTCACCTTCAAGAAATTAGTGGAAAAACTAATCAAGATGAAGAAAATAAGATTCGATGAGCCATCGAGACCTAATGTGGCTAGAAACCCTTTACCCGTTCACTCTGACCAAGGGGTAAATGCAATTACGGGAATAGATGGAAAAAGGGTTAAAACTCACATTGAAGAGGTCAGATCCCCCATGAGATGGGTATGGCATCAGCTGATGGCTAGAGGAATGATCAGACAGGACGGCGAAAGGATGGTAAAAGCAAGGGACTATTGCGACTTCCACAACGCTGAAGGTCATGAGATTCAGCATTGCACGGAGTTCAAGGTCCTAATACAAGACCTGATGGACCGCAAGGAGTTAGAGTTCTTCGAAGAAGGGGAAAAGATAGGGGACATTTGCTCCTCCGAAGGAAAAATGAAACATGAACATGATCGCCCAATAATAATCATCTCCACATCCAGGGGAGCTGAGACGAGAAAACAAGAGACACCATGTGTGATCATACGGAAACCCGTACCGTTTCCTTATGAAAACATTAAAAGAGTTCCCTGGAATTACGGGTGCGACATTGTGGCACCTAAGGATGAGCAGCTGCAAAACGTGAACTTAGTCACACGTAGTGGTAAAACTTACAATGTGGAAGAGAGAGCAGCTACCAAAGGAAAAGGTATCACGGTTGAACCCGAAAAGGTGACTGACAAGTTAGAACCAATAAACGAGCCGGTGGCAGAAAGAGAAGCCCAAGAGTTCCTGAAATTCTTAAAACACAGCGAGTACAGCGTAGTTGAACAACTACATAAGCAGCCCGCACGTATATCTATCTTGGCGTTACTGCTGAGCTCAGAGGTACACCGTAACGCATTAATGAGGGCACTCAACGAAACCTACGTAACCCAAGATATATCGGTATGCAAGCTGGATCGACTGATTAACAACATCAGTGCTGATAATTTCATTTTCTTCAATGATGATGAAATCCCATCTGGAGGTATGGGATCGACCAAAGCATTGCATATTACCACTCCCTGTAAAGGTTATACTCTACCCGGGGTGCTTATTGACAACGGCTCAGCTTTGAACGTTCTACCGTTAGCCACTCTCGAGAGACTACCCATCGATAGCTCCCACATGAGGACGTGCCACAACATAGTCAGAGCGTTTGATGGAACTGAAAGAAAAGTGATGGGTAGGATCGAGGTACCATTGCAAATAGGCCCAAATACTTACGAGGTTGACTTCCTGGTGATGGATATCAAGCCTTCCTATAATTGTTTATTAGGAAGACCTTGGATTCACGCAGCAGGGGCAGTACCGTCCTCACTTCACCAAAAGCTCAAGCTGGTAACTGACGGAAGGTTGGTTACAATCAACGCTGAGGAGGATATTGTTGCGTCAATAACAAATGATGCCCCGTACATAGATAAGGATGAAGAGGCAATAGAATGCTCTTTCCGCTCGTTGGAATTTGTCAATGCCACATTCATTAGGGAGGGAAGTAAAATTCCTGAACCTAAATTATCGCAAACGACGAAAATGGGGTTGCGTTTGACGATTGGAAAAGGAGCATTACCGGGAAAAGGGCTCGGGAAACACCTCTAAGGAGTAATCTACGCACCGTCGCTGTTTGGAAAGTGGGATCGCTTCGGGCTAGGGTACAAACCGGATGTGAAAGAAAAGAAGAAAGAGATAGAGCGAAAACGAGAGATAAGAAGAGCTCGACAAGCCGAGGAAGAAATCGGTTGGAGACCAATGACCTTCTCTCATATTTTAAAAACTTTCATTTCTGGCGGGCTAAGGCTTGAGGAAGCAAGAGTGGCGAGACAGGTAATGGAATTAAGCATAAATGCCGTTTCCGAAGAAGCTGAAGAAAGGAGTTGGCTTCAAATATGTCCGTATGCACCTGGGAGTAATTTGGACAATTGGACGGAAGAGGAGCTCCCCGTAGCTTTTAGGAACATTCCAAAGTAATACTCGTTGCACCTTTGTCATTTTATGCCCAGGAATGATATAAATCTTTTGTAAAAGGGCTTTTGAGTTTTTATCCATTATTTTAAATGAAGATACATTTTGACAACTATCTCTTTATTCTTTTCCTTTCAAATCCCAAAATAAATTAATTTCACTCACACATATGAATAAATAAATCATTCTTGAATATATACACCCATAATAATGTCATACAGCCATTCTTTAATTTATTTTGTTCATTAGCCCATTCTCATTCTTTACAGATCTTGGGATATCAGTAATATGAGTGAAACTGACTCCGAACCTCATTTCGAACAAGATATGTGTCTTGAAGAGTCTCAGGATTTCGAAGATGATCAGGATTGTAACATATTTCCTGAATTGCAACGAATGATGGAACAGGAGGAAAAGCAAATCTTACCCCATAAAGAGGTAGTGGAAACAGTAAGCATAGGGGATGAGGATGAAAAGAAAGAAATAAGAATCGGGACAAGCATCTAAGCAAAGACACGAGGAGATCTTATTGAGCTGCTAAGAGAATTCAAGGACGTCTTCGCTTGGTCCTACCAAGACATGCCAGGGCTAAGCACCGACATCGTAGTTCACAAGCTCCCAATAAAAGAAGAATGCAAACCCGTCCAACAAAAACTTCGCAGAATGCGACCTGATGTGTTGCTTAAAATAAAAGAAGAAGTCCGAAAACAGTTCGATGCGGGTTTTCTCCGAGTAGTTGAATATTCGGAATGGGTCGCCAATATAGTTCCTGTCCCCAAGAAAGATGGTAAAGTACGTATGTGCGTAGATTACCGGGATTTGAATAGGGCCAGCCCAAAAGATAACTTTTCGCTGCCACACATCGACACTCTGGTAGATAATACAGTGGGGCATGCCTTTTTCTCCTTCATGGATGGTTTCTCTGGATATAACCAAATAAAGATGGACCCCGAAGACATGGCGAAAACCACCTTTGTCACAATGTGGGGAACATTTTGTTATAAAGTGATGCCGTTCGGGCTCAAAAATGCTGGGGCAACATATCAAAGAGCCATGGTGACGTTATTTCACGACATGATGCACAAAGAAATTGAGGTTTACGTCGACGACATGATTGCAAAGTCCCGAACGGAGGAGGAACACGTGAACGTCTTGAGGAAACTGTTCATGAGGTTGAGGAAGTTCCAGCTAAAATTGAACCCTGCCAAGTGTACTTTTGGGGCTACGTTCGGAAAATTGTTAGGTTTTGTGGTCAGCCAAAAGGGGATCGAGATAGACCCAGACAAAGTTAAGGCCATACAAGAATTACCCCCGCCTCGTACGTAAAAGGAGGTTCGAGGTTTTCTTGGGAGATTGAATTATATCGCTCGGTTTATTTCGCAGTTAACAGAGAAGTGTGACCCAATATTTCGCCTTCTCAGAAAGCATAACCCAGGCGTTTGGGATGACCAGTGCCAAAGAACCTTCGATAAAGTTAAGCAGTATTTGTCTGATGCCCCGGTACTAGTACCACCAAATCCCAACAAACCATTGATTTTGTACTTAACGATTTTCGAGAATTCTATGGGATGTGTCTTGGGCCAACACGACGAGACGGGAAGGAAAGAAAGGGCCATATACTATCTCAGTAAGAAATTTACTGACTGTGAAATAAGATATTCCCCAATAGAAAAACTATGCTGCGCACTGGTTTGGACTACTCGAAGGTTACGACAATACTTGCTATACCACACGACATGGTTGATCTCAAAGTTGGATCCTCTAAAATACATGATGGAGTCAACCGCGCTGAATGGGAGAATGGCTAGATGGCAGATCCTATTGTCGGAATTTGATATCGTCTATGTGAGCCAAAAAGTAATTAAGGGAAGTGCAATCGCGGACTTCCTTGCCAGTAGGGCTTTGGAAGACTACGAGCCGATAAATTTTGACTTTCCGAATGAGGATCTAATGTATGTCGTGAATACCGAAGAAATAATCGCTGACCATTCATGGCGATTAAACTTCGATGGTGCTTCGAACGCTGTGGGTAATGGGATCGGTGCAGTTTTTGTGTCACCAGAAGGAGACCATTATCCCTTCACCAGCAAGCTTGACTTTGATTGCACAAATAATATGGCAGAATATGAGGCATGTATCATGGGGATCCAAGCAGCCATAGATCGAGGGATCAAAGCTTTAGAAATCTATGGAGATTCAGCATTGGTGATCTACCAGCTCAGAGGAGAATGGGAGACCAGAGACTCCAAATTAATTGAATATAGAAATATGATCCTCGAACTGATCAAAGAATTTGATGAAGTCACATTCAAGTACCTCCCACGCGAAGAAAACCAAATGGCTGATGCTTTGGCCACCTTAGCTTCGATGATAAAAGTGAATAGGCCAGAGGATATGAAGTTCATTCAAATGAGCATTTACGAAACTCCAGCCCATTGCTGCGATATCGAAGAAGAAGAGAAAGAAGAGCATCCTTGGTACCAGGATATTTTCCACTATGTGAAGGATCGAAAATACCCCGAGGGAGCTACCGATAATGACAAAAGGACATTGAGAAGGCTCGCAAATGAGTATGTCCTGGACGGAGAGGCCTTGTATAAGAGAAGGAAGGATCAAGTGTTATTAAGATGTGTGGACTCAATCGAGGCTAAAAAGATCTTGGAAGAAGTTCATGAAGGGATTTGTGGAACACAAGCGAATGGATTCAAGATGGCTAGGCAGATCATGAGATTTGGGTACTACTGGTCGACCATGGAGACTGATTGTATCAACTATGCCAAGAAATGCCACAAATGCCAGATCTATGGGGATAAGATACATGTGCCTCCTTCACCCCTACACGTCATGACATCCCCGTGGCCTTTTTCTATGTGGGGCATGGATGTTATTGGACCAATTTCGCCAAAGGCCTCTAATGGACATAGATTCATTTTTGTGGTTATCGACTACTTCACCAAGTGGGTAGAAGCTGCCTCTTATGCTAATGTTACGAAGTCTGCAGTCAGCAAGTTCCTGAAAAAGGAGATCATATGTCGATATGGGATGCCAGAAAAGATCATATCAGACAATGCATTAAACTTAAACAACAGCACGATATCGGAGGTCTGTGAGCAATTTAAGATCAGACATCATAATTCGTCCCCATATCGCCCAAAGATGAACGGAGCAGTAGAAGCAGCGAATAAAAACATCAAGAAGATTGTCGCAAAAATGACAGAAACCTATAGAGATTGGCATGAAAAACTACCTTTTGCCCTTCTTGCTTATAGGACTTCCATCAGAACATCTACTGGGGCAACACCGTTCTCACTTGTGTATGGAATGGAGGCTGTTTTACCCATCGAGGTGGAGATTCCTTCTCTCCGAGTCTTATCAGAGCTGAATTTGGATGAAGCGGAATGGGTCCAAGCCAGATATGATCAGTTGAATTTGATTGAGGAAAAAAGATTAAAAGCTATCCGCCATGGTCAGATGTACCAAAAACGGATGATGCGCGCTTACAACAAGAAGGTTCGTCCTAGAGAATTCCATGAGGGAGACCTTGTCTTGAAGAAGATACTTCCAATACACAAAGACTCTCGAGGAAAATGGATGCCTAATTGGGAAGGGCCGTACGTTGTAAAGAAAGCCTTCTCTGGAGGAGCTTTAATTTTGACTGAGATGGATGGCAAAGAGCTATACAACCCGGTGAATTCAGACTCGGTGAAGAAATATTACACATAAAAAAAAAGGAGAGGTCAGGATGAAAACCCGTGAAAGGGCATCCCGAAACCAAAGGGGTTTTGAGTTGAAAACTCGAAAAGAGTAACTCAAATACAAAACAAGGACAACCAATTGCTCCCTCAAAAGCGGCAAAATGGAAATATTTTACATCTTGAGGCATCGACGAAGTAATTCCGAGACCTCCGGAAACATGGCAAGCGGAAAATGATCTTTGGATCAGGGGAACTTATAGCTGATATCTAGGTCTAATACTTTTCCTATCGGTCATTATTTGTTCTTTGTAAATGTTTGATATCAAAGCCAATAAATCTCCAAATTTGATCCCATTCTTTTCCATATTCTCCAAGTGTTCTCATATTAAAATGATGGATAAAAGGTCATAAAAGGAAACTAGGGTTCGCGGGTATTATTTTAGGAATTGCCTAAAAGATGCGAGATTTCTAAGCAACTGCTAGTTGAAAGAGCTAAAACTTGGAAAAAGCAATTCAAAAGTCGAATTTGCCGAATTGAATCCAAAAGAACGTCAAGAGATGGCTTCCAAATATAAAAGACTAATCTTTGAAAATGCAAACATTGAATCATACACATTCATTTTAGGTTTAGAGCATTCTAACTCATTTCCAAGCATAACATCTTAAACATATCTGGCCTATGTAGAGGACCATTTGAGCATTTTTGCAGATCTCAACATCGTCCCCTTGAAATTGAAGTAGAGTGGATAACATGTCTTCATCTCTGAAATTGAAGTAAGAGCAACAAGAGCAACGTCGTCCCCTTGAAATTGAAGTAGAGTGGATAACACGTCTTCATCTCTGAAATTGAAGTAAGAGCAACATCGTCCCCTTTGAAATTGAAGTAGAGTGGATAACATGTCTTCATCTCTGAAATTGAAGTAAGAGCAACATCATCCCATTGAAATTGGAGTAGAGTGGATAACACGTCTTCATCTCTGAAATTGAAGTAAGAGCAACATCGTCCCCTTGAAATTGGAGTAGAGTGGATAACATGTCTTCATCTCTGAAATTGAAGTAAGAGCAACATCATCCCCTTGAAATTGGAGTAGAATGGATAACATGTCTTCATCTCTGAAATTGAAGTAAGAGCAACATCGTCCCCTTGAAATGGAAGCAGAGTGGATAACATGTCTTCATCTCTGAAATTGAAGTAAGAGCAACGTCATCCTCTTGAAATTAAAGTAAAGTTGGATAGCAAAGTCTTTATCTCTCCGAAGAGCAAAACCACGCCTCGACGCCAAACCCCACTCAGGAGGACGCAGCAAGACAAGGGTAGATTCTATTTTTCCGCAGTCACGATGGATTGGGATAGAGCGGTAAGTCAAGCATTGTCAACATGAAGTGGTCAACAAAGGAGCCGAGCGTCAGCAAAATTTGACAAAATTGGGCCTCCTTTTAATCTTTGCTCTGTTCCCGTTACACGACAACATGCAAAGAGGGGCAGCTGTTGGAGCCCAATTTTGACCGGGCCCAAACCATTTGAAAATAAAATTTATTTTAATCTTAAATTTATTTTAAATTCAATTTAAATTTAAATTTGAATTTAATTTAAATTTAATGTTATTATAAATTTAAAAAGAAAGTCCATTTACATGGCCTAGGGCCCAATTACAATGGCCCAATTACAAAGGCCCAATTAAGGGCCCAATTACAATGGCCCAAATAGGCCCAATGCCTAAGACTAAATCAGACTCTAAATCTGATCCCCACGTGCCTCTGCTGCCACCACCAGCTCCATCCACCATGCCCTGCCATCACAAGTGCCAAGAAGAACCTGCAACAAGCAAAGAAATTAGGCAGGCATTTAAGGGTGAACAACAAAATAGCATAATAATGATTCTGGTTATAAAAACCAGAATCAATTCATTGTAAAGGCTCTTTTTTTTTTTTCGGTTACAGACCCTGTTCTCAAAGTCAATATACAAAAACCAGCTTTGAAAATCAATACACATACAGTCATACGAACAGCCTTAGTATAAAACGAGTATTCAAGCTCAGAGGAAGGAGTAATCAATAATAAGCTTCAGTCAGACCAAGAGACTTTCTGTTTTCAAGGTAAGAGCTAACATTTATTCATTTCATGTCTATTTGCTACCATAGTCATAAAGTAATGCATCGAATGTGAACCAAAACTCTTTAAATGGGTTTTAAATAAATGAATAACATAAACATTAACTATAATTATTAATAATAACAGTTTTATTAACATTAATAGTGAATATTGGCAATGAATGGCATTAATAACCATTAGCAGAAGCATTAATAACATTAATAATATTAATAATAATAATAAATATATATTTTAAATAATAATAAAGTTTTGGTTTTAATAATAAATATTAATTTATAATAAAAGAAAAAAGAAAAAGAACCCGAAAGGACAAGAAACGTCCCTTGTCCGACCACTGCCGGAATCGGGATCTACCGCCGTCACCGGAGCTTGGCACCGTAGTCGTCCGATCTTTGCCGCCCCTTTCTTCCGAAGCAATGGCCTGCAAAACAAAGGGGAGTTTTAAAGTGAAGAATAAAGAATAAGTAAAAGAGATTGTTTTGTAAATAAAAAACAAATTAAAAAGAAAATATGTTGAAAATTTCCAGATCTGGATTTCCAGATCTGGTTTTGGCTCATGAATGAATAAAAATGAAAGCTATGTTCTAATAAAGAACATGATAAACAAAGAACAAGAAAAGGAGAAAAGAAAGAGGCGATTGACCTACTTTGACGGCGCGTGGGAGAGTGGGACGGCGAATGGACGCACGCGCGATGACCACCGGACGACGACGCCATGGACAGCCCTCGGTGATGGCGCGTGGCACCGTTCGACTGCAGCCGGACGGACAGACTGATGCTGGCTGGAGGTGGGGAGGTTTGAGAGAAAAGGGGAGAGAGAGAGGGGTGTTTTTTAAGAAAATGAAAAAAATAATAAATTTTTAACCTAAATAATATATTTATAGCAACCCGTTGACCCGACCCGGATCCGACCCACGGACCCTTGGGATTCGCGTGTTTTTAGAAAATGGTATATTTGCGCAATCGATCCTCTCGCATTTTTATTTGCTTCAATTTAGTCCTTTTCTGCATTTTTAATTATTTGCAATTTTACCTTGTAATTTTAATTGCTTTTCAATTTAGTCCTTTGACTGTTTGACTGTACCATAGGCTGCCACGTGTCACTTTTTGGATTATTTGTGCATTTAGTCCTTTTTATTTTTTATTTGTTTTAATTTAATCCCAAATCAACTTTATTTTAATTACGAAATTGGCCCAATAATTTTTCAAGGTTTATAAAACTAGTCCTTTGACTGTTTGACTGCACTAGAGGTTGCCACGTGTCATCTTTTTGGATTATTTCTGCATTTAGTCCTTTTTATTTTTAATTTGTTTTAATTTAATCATTAAATCGACTTTTATTTAATTACAAAATTGGTCCAAAAATTTTTCAAGATTTTCAAATTGGTCCCTTGACCTCTGGATACCTGTGGGGCTTCCACGTGTCACCTATTTTTGGTTTTATTGCTTTGTAAGCCCCTAAATTGTCCAGAAATTACATTTTGACCCTAAAACTTCCCCAAAATTATATTTTGACCCCAAAACTTTTCCAAAATTATATTTTCGACCCCGAAACTTTACCAAAATTACATTTTGACCCCAAAACTTTACCAAAATTACATTTTGACCCCAAAACTTTTCCAAAATTATATTTTTGACCCCAAAACTTTACCAAAATTACATTTTGACCCTAAAACTTTTTGAAAATTACATTTTGACCCCAAAACTTTTCCAAAATTATATTTTTGACCCCGAAACTTTACCAAAATTACATTTTGATCCCAAAACTTTTCCAAAATTACATTTTGACCCCGAAACTTTACCAAAATTACATTTTGACCCCAAAACTTTTCCAAAATTACATTTTAACCTCGATTTCACCAAAAATTACCATTTTACCCCCAAATCTTTTAAAATTCCATTTTTAACCCCGATTTCATCGAAAATTACCATTTTACCCTCGAATCTTTAAAATTCTTTTTTTAACCCCGATTTCACCGAAAATTACCATTTTACCCCCGAATCTTTTAAAATTCCATTTTTAACCCCGATTTCACCAAAATTACCATTTTGCCCCCGGGTATCCATAAGTCCCGTTTTTCACCCCGATTTCATCATTTATCAATATTTGCATTTGTTTGCACCTACATTTTATATGTTCGTACATTATTTATCTACTTATACTTCGTATCAAATTTCTATTATCAATTGCTACTCGTGCTTTTAAAACATACACTTTCATTTATAAATTACTTCAAAAATCGAGGCAATGTTCGGTTCGAGCGCAAATTCAAAAAATCACGCCCTAACGTGTCGGGTGCCATTTATTCGTATAATTCGTGCGGACCGAATATCCTTTTCAAGTTTTTACGCTCGTTCACTTCGAAGCTCCGAGAATGTCGTGTCCTAACGTGTTGGTCGCGACTTCAAGTCTTCTTGAAAATCGAAGTGAACGAGTACTTCTTTTAATTCTTCAAATCATGTGTTCGAGGATTGCATTTTAACCTTCATATGAAATTTTCAAGTTCTCAAAAATATATACGAAGAACTTTCATGACAAAAATAAGGCAATATTATTTCGTGTGAGAACTTCGAAAATTGTGCCCTAACGTGCAGGGTATGATTTTCGTAATTCGTACGAAAGAAATATCCCCCTTAAAAAGTTTTTAACACACCCCTATCCATATCCAAATTTTTAAGTAATGAGATGATGTTCCTTCGCGTGGAAACCTCGAAAATCATGCCTTAATGTGATAGGTATAATTTTCGTACAAACCACGCGATCGAATGCTCTCTTCAAAAAGTTCCCTAAACGTCCTCTGATTTCGATACTCCGAGAATGTAGTGTCCTAATGTGTTGGACACGCTTCCTAGTTCTCATAAGAGGAACGAAATGCGGGGACGAGTTCTTCTTAAAAAAGGGTCTCCTTTAAAATTACACAGAGCCTTTCAAAACGAACATCGTATTTTTAAACTCGAGTTTTCATTGTTTTTATAAAATAAGACCCGAAAATGATCATGTGGTACCAATTCTGGGCATACGAGGGTGCTAATCCTTCCTCGTGCGTAACCGACTCCCGAGCCTATTCTTCTGGATTTCGTAGACCGACGTTTTAACGTTTTTAAACGTTTTGTGGTGATCCAATCACACCCAAATAAAAGATTGGTGGCGACTCCCTTTTTATTCCCATTTTCCAAAACGTAAAATATTTTCCGAAACTTATTCGTTTTCGAGGTGGTTTCGACAGGGGTCAACAAAGTTTGTTTATGCAATTTGATTTCCTTACGTTTGCGAACCTTAGTTCAGTGAAAAGAATCCACTAAAATTCTTGAATTGATGAAGTAAAAGTTTGCAAATCACCAATAATTTAAAGTTCATTTATTGAATAGAGTAATGGGATAAAATAGAAATATAAAATTGAAATAAAACTTATAGAAATACCTAAAGTACAGACTAGTTCCTGTACTTAGGGGTGAGCAAAACTCGATTCAACTCAAAAAAATAAAATAAAAAATCGAATTTTGAGTTAAACGAATCGAGTTGTTCGAGTTAATCGAGTATTCGAGTCAACTCGAATCTTTTTTCGAATTTCGAGTTTGAATCGAGTTGAGTTTTCGAATTCGAATAACTCAAATAATCGAATATCAAACTATAATATTTTACATTTTTACCCCAAACTCCCAAACCTTTTTACTTTTCTCCCAAAAACTTTTACTCATTCTCACTTTTCCCCCAAAACTTTTACCCTCACCATCCCACTCCCCATCTACCCCAAACCCATTTCTCCCCATTTTTTTTTTTAATATTTTCCCTTCAAAATTTTACTCCCGTTTATTTTCTCCAAAAACCCTCAAAATTTTTTATTTTTCCTCAACTTTTACTTCCTCTCACTTCTCCCTTAAAACTTTTACTCCCCTCTCATCCCACCCTTCATGTACCCCAAACTCATTCCCCCTCTCCCGCCCCCAACAATTTTTTTGAATTTTTTCCATCTAAAATTTTACTTCTTTATTTACTTTCCCTCAAAATTTTACCCCCCAAAACCTTCAAAATTTTTTATTTTCCCCCTAAAAAATCATATTGAATATGATTAAATCATGTTTTTCTCAAAACCTCACCCTTTACCCCAAATAAAAAATCAACATTATCCAAAAAATCCTCAAACCTAAATGTAATAATTTTATTTATATCTATTATTCATATTATTAAATTAAAATTCACATTTTGTACTATTTATATTATTGATTTTTTTAATCATATTGAATTTTTATATTAAAATTGAATTATTAATAATACCACAAAATATTCGTATTAAAATTTTATGTTAGTATCAATTTTACATTTTATCCTTAAAATAAATTTTATCAAAAAATCACATTTTTACATTTAAAATATTTTTTAATTTCAAAATATATTTTTTAATCATGCTGATTATGCAGAACTCATATCTATTGGAATCGCAATTGAAGTGTATTTTACTGATAGAGATTTGCTCAAGCGTGATGCTGGGATGGCTACTGGAAGTTGAATTAAGACCAGAAATTTTCATCATTTCTTTGCTAAAATTGATATAAGAAACTACCTGTCATTCTAGAAAGCAGAGCACACTGGAAATGACATGGCTCTATCACTAGCAATTGCTGGAAGGAATCGAAAAGAGCTGTTCAAAGCATGGTGGTAAATTTCTTGAGGATGTAAGTAGGACAAAGCAAAGACGAGTTTATTGAAGCTTTCTGGTTGTTTTTTCTCTTGAGGAAGCAGTTTTTATTCATGATGTTTTTCTGTTTTAGTTAGGATTTGTTGTTTTGGTTTTATGTATTTCCCTTTATTGCTTCTTTTGGTAGAGCTTTTGGATGTGGCTTGCTGGTTTTGACAGCATCTTTTTGGCCAATCCTTCTTTTGCTCTTGACTGTTCTAAAAAAAAATAATAAGAATTAGAAGATAATTGAAGTAATTAAACAAGCAAAGAAGTTAAACGTATATAAAATATTAATAAATAAATTATGAGGTGATAAAAGTTAATAACAAATTTAATTACGATTGATAAATTTGATTAAAGTGGGTGACAATGGTTACAATGACTCAAAGTTATTCTTTTTAAATTTAACTCGAGCAAATATATTCGATTCGATTCTAATTTCATTACACTCAACTCGATTCGAGGAAATTTCAAATCGAGTTAGGATGATAAAATGCGATTCGTCAACTTGATTAACTTGAAATTTTTTCATTCGATTCAATCGAACGCTCACCCTTACCTGTACTATTCTAAGAAAAGTAAAAGTTGCAACAAAAAAATTAAAACCTTAATCTAGCAATTAACCTAAAAACATCTAATTCTATAACAAAATCTTACAAAGTAGTATTTTTAATCTTTACTAACTTAATCTGTAACACCCCTTTACCCAACCTACTCGATGAGTCCGAGCAACAGGATGTCACACTTGTTGCTGGAGCAACTACTAACACAAAACATTTAAATCATAGCATAATTCAAGCAAACATAAACATTCCAGTTCATAAGGATGATATACAACCTTTCTCGAGACTTATAAGAGCCTATGTACGCTCTAAAATTAACTTGAGATCGAATAATGATTATTTTGAAAGGAATCCAAAATACAGGGTCGACGTCGTGACGTGAAGGGGTTCCTCATCACGACGTGACATACTTTCTTGGCCTTGTCGTGGCAACGAGTTCCTCATCGCACTATGACTTGGAGATCAAGCTCGTCGTGACGATCATCACTTGATGTCGTGACGTGACATATTGTTTTGACAAAAAAATGTACCAAATGGTACCTAATGCTAAGCCATCACATTTTTCCATCACGTATACTTAAATTAGCTATATTTACCTGTACCAAACATACCCAAAACATATTCAAATGACCACATTCATCCTCACTACCAATTTCAACATTCAATCATTCATCAACATATCTTTTTCACTTACCAAAATCACCAATCAAGCATAAACTATCTACTAGCATGATTCATACTATTCTACTATTTCATATGTTTTATAAGCATTCCACCAATATCAAATCATGCCATTATCAACAAAACACTAACCATTCATATGACACTTTCATACAAACTATTATATATACCTAATAAGTATAGCTAATAAGTAATGCTTTTATAGTTTTCATTGATTTATTTATCAATTATTATTTTAAATTTTAAATTTATATTATGTGTAAAAAATATGAATTAATTGTGCATCTATAATACTTTAAATTATTATTAATTAAAAGTACGTTTATTGTTTTATAATTATAATTAATATTATCATTTTCATACATTAAATTATTTAAATTTACTTATTATAATCAGGGGCAAATTCAGGGGGCTGATAGGGGCCCCGATCCTCTCTAAAATGAAAAATTTTCCATTTAGACCCTTGAAAATTTTTAAAATTTTGATAAATGCCAAAAGTAACATGTTTTAGTCTCATTCTTAATCCATTTTTGGATGATTGTTTGATGCAAAATGGTGAATTTTATGCTCTTAATCCTTTAAATTCATGTTTCTATACTTAAGAGAGCATTTGGGAGTGAAAGGAGCGAAAAAGGAGCAAAAATCAAAAAAATGGAGCAGATTTCATGAGCCACACAGGTTGGGCACACAACCATGTGAGCCACACGGGTTACCACAGGGTCATGTACCAGACCGTGTGAAAATCGTGAACTGCATCTAAAACACGCAAAAAACGCAATTTTTAGGTTTTTCGGGCATTATAAAACCTATATATACCAAATATGAGAATATGGGAGTAAGTCGTTAGAGAATATTGAAGAAAACAATTTGGAAAACACCATTGAAGTCATTTCTGAAGCAGATTTCCATTAAGATTGAAGACCTCTTTTTTATCTCTTTGAGTTTTATTATGAGTTTATCTATGTCTTGTGGTTATACTGTCTTTAAGATGTTATTATTTGTTATTATGAACTAAATTTCTAAATACCTAAGGGAGATGAACCCCATGATGGATTATGTCATGTGATTTCTGTTTTACGCAATAAATACTTAGATCTTGTTCTCAATTGTGTGTGTTTAATTTTTGATTTAGTATTTCCAGGATATTAATTCATGTTTGATGTGCTTAAATTAGAGAAGGAATAAACTCTATTTAAGAGTAGATCTAGTATAATTGAGTGGAGTTGCATGCAGTCTTATAAATAGGATTACATAAACCTATCGGATTAGAGTTAAATCTAATAAGGGGATCCAAATATCGAATTAATGCGACAATAGGAGTTTTAATTAGAAAGAAATTTCAAATAATCAACCTAGAGTCAATTGTTTTTATGTTTGAATAGAGGAATTAGTATAATATAAGGATTCCTACGGATCAAGATACTAAGTAAATAAATTGTTTAATTCAGATTGACAATGACAGATAAAATCTAGGTGGATTCTTTTCTGGGTATTGTTTCGCTTCTTGGTTGTTTATTCATTATTTTCCTGATTTATTCTTTATCAAGTTTTTTAGTTTATTAATTTAGTTAATTTTAATTTATTAATCACTTAAATTATCGGTTAAATAATAGGAAGATAGTAACTACTATTACTTTTAATACTCGTGAGAACAATATCAGTGCATATTGTAACTATACTATTAATTGATTGATGCACTTTCCTTAATTATATTTTTAATTAGTTTTAGCAGCATCAAATTTTTAAATTAGTAAAAATAAAATTACACTTTAACCCCCTAAAAATGATAAAATTTTAATTTAATCTTTTAAAAATTATAATTTAATTTCGATTCCTAAAATTTTTTTGGCTTCGCACCTTAATATAATTAATTTATACACACAATCACTTCCTGCATTGCATGGGTAAATAAACTAACAACTCTGTATGAAAGCCTGCATTGACACATGGACTCCCCATCTTGTTTTCTTTCCGTTTTCTATATTAAAAAATGGTTGAATTTCAATTTTGACCCATTATTATGCTTAAATTTGATATTTAATCATATATTTTAATTTTTGACATAATTTAATTTTTTATATTTTCATAATATTATTAATTAATATCATTAACTTTTTAATTAAAATATTGCATGGTTATAAATTATTTAAAAGTAGATTTTTAAATATGAAAAGTAGAAAGATTAAATTGTTAAAACTAAAGTAGGAGACTAAATTTCAAATGCACAAAGTATACAGCTAGAGTCATGATTGTTTGAATCGGATCGGCTGGATCGAAAATTGATCGGGATACTAGTCCGAAGAAAAATATCAGACCTGTTGACCCAAATTCAATACAAACTGATTGAACCGAGCTAAAAAATTGATTGAATGGTGTTTTTTTTATTTATTAATTTTTAAAGATTTCTTAATTGAATTATTATGAAAACAATACTAGTTATTGTTTTTTAAGACCACATACTTCCTAAAAGATGGGAGTGGAGTTGGATAGGTTGGGTTTGGAGGGGCCTATGGCCTTGGAATTATGATCAAGTTCAACCTAACAACAAGCAATGAATTAAGAAGGTATGATTGGGGGGGAGTTTGGGTTAAGTCTGAAAATCTTCCACTATTTTTAGCGGTCATTGTGAATGGCTAAGCGCATTTATCTTTGGATTGTTCAAAAATTCTTGTTTGAATAACGAGTTTCATGCACAAGGTATAAGATCACAAATTCCTTTAGCTTTTGAATCCAGAAGGAGAAATTTTTTTTCAAGAAACTGAAGGAGAAAACAATGAAGCCTGTCGCAAAGAACGTTGCATTGGCTTTATCTTTCTTCATTTGCCTCTCTTTCTTCCCCATTATAAATACTGCTGTTACCACTCCCTTACTCACCGAAACCTGTAAAAAGGTTAAGAACAAGGATCTTTGCCTCTCAAGCCTTGGGGCCGAACATGCCACCCAAGACGCCAAAGATGTAGCCGCCCTCGTATTGATAGCTATCAACGTTGCTACCAACCATGGCGCCAACAATTCCATCTACGTCAAGAAGCAGCTCCTTGACGGTAAGATTTTGGAACCTACAACGGAGCAGAACTTCGAAGATTGCTCGGAAAACTACGAGGACGCGATGCAGGAGCTTGACGATGCTCTGGCAGTCACACTGTCGAGGGATTTCAAACAAGTGAAAATCGAGTTGGAAAGTGCCATAGACGATGCCGACACCTGCATCTCCGTGCTGAATCAAAGAGGAGGAAAAGACAAGGAACTGTATAATAGGACTAACCACTTTCGCCAACTAATCAGCAACGCCTACGACCTTGCCGAAATTCTGTCTCCAAAATAATCATGTGCCCCCCTGTGCTTCATTACCTACTATAACTCTATTATTCCTAATTATACAACAAGCTGTTGTGCTATGTAATTGTTGGAAACGACAGGCGGACTTGTCCAAGATCAAGAACCCCATAGTAATATCAGATGTTTAATATTAATCTATTATTCTCCTCTATGATTATGTAATATTCCTTTTTAATTAACTTCAAATGGAAAAAGATGTTTTGCAATGATATTTGTTCCTTTCAAAGTAAGATAACCAATTGTTTATTGTTACTAGTTCAAGATATCCTATAAAAAGTTTAGTACACCAACAGACCAAGATGACAGTTATAACTAATTTATACATGATTGAATCGGATAAACAATTACTAGGTGATCGAAATAGACTTATAGTAATCTTGTTCTCTTTTAAAAATTGAAATTATTCCTCGATTGAGTCTTAATTCGATTGACATCATTGTTAGTGCAAGAAAACGTAAGTTCAAGTGCGTTGAAAAACATTATCCTCCTATTTAAGAGTTGAAGAGAGATTATGGATAGTTCTAGGCATTGTAATTGTAGGACAGATATATTAACAACTTATAATGAAATTAATGTTAAAAAAAATGAAATTATTTGTATCAATTAACGTAAGGGTGTAAAAATTACACTTGAGAGGATATTACATGCTTAAGTTTACATTTATTATATAATCTAAAAATCAATGAAAGAAAAAAAACAAGGAATTTTTCATTTGCCAATTAGTTGCTCATGCTAATAAGCTTGCGGTGAAAGGCACTCCGGTATTCGGTAACCAATCGTTTCCCAACAAGAATCCCGACACGGTAAAATTAGCAGCATCAGTAGCATTAATCGTATGATAACCAGACCATGTGACCCGACTCGAAGTGTTCGAACCCGGTCCACTATTGTCGTACTCGGCATAGTACAATGTACTAAGTGCAAAATCCCCATTCCATTCTCTCCAACCAGCCGGATCTATCAAACTGCCCATGAAATTCTGCATGTATACAGTCCTCGAATACTCCTTCCATGGTCTCCCCAAATACGTTTTGAATGTGGTATTGCTAGAGGCTAGATCATCAGCGGGCATGATATTGCAGTCATGAATCGATATGCCTGTGTTTTGGTTAGGGTCAGTCCGGCCTTGTGCTGTGATGGCATTGAATTGGCCGCTCATCGGTTGTCGAGGGTATATGTTGCAGTTCTGGAAAACTACCGCGGCATTTCCAAATATGAAATCAACGGTGCCGTAGATATCACAATCTCTGTAGAACTGCCTTAAGGAATGAGTGTATAGAGTATCTTGATATCCTTCGAAACTACAGCTATAAAATGCTGATAAATCGGCTCCATTTCTAACTGCGACTGCTTGGTGCTTGATTGCCCCAGCCGTGTTCTGAAATGTCATGTTTATCGCAACAAAGTTTGGAGCCACCACAGCTGTAATAATGAATCAAATATGTCAGATTAAGCTTATTTTTACTTATACAGGTTCACATTTAGTTAATCTAATTGCAAATTGAAACTTACCAAAAGTTGCAGAATTGAATGTTGTCCATCCGTCGACGACACTACGGTTTCCGGTGATGATTGTCTGATTGATACCATCACCAATCATCATCAAGTACTTTTTGTTCTTAGCAATTGAAACGTACTCTTCATAGACACCAGCAGTGATGTAAATTACAAAGTAACCATTTACACCATTGGTGTTATTTGGAGCCGCTGATATAGCATCATTAATGGTAGTGAAATTCCCACTACCATCCTGACTCACCGTCACAATATCACTTACCAACACCTCATCATCAGTGTTGTTCGTTTGAAGAAGCTTTCTTCGGCTCGACATTCTCATAAGCAAACGCCCATGTTGAAATCCTAGTTGCTTGCTGCTACTAGGCTGCCATGTAGCCTTCTTCTTCCTCTTAGGAACCCATCCTTTAGTAAAAAGAGCCAACGAAACACTGTAAAGCTTTGTGTCATTTGTGAGAGGAACCGAGATGCCATTCCTTACGCTCCAAGCTGAAGAAGTCGATTGTAAGCCGTCCAAACACGTCTGCTGATTAGTTAAAATAGCACTCAAAAAAGTCTGTACGTCGTCAGCTTCGGCATTGGGCAGAGTTGAACTAGTGGCATTCACGGTCTTAAAAGAGCTCAACAAGAAATCCATGTTGAGGCCAGCTAGAAACCGGCAATCCTCCAAAGCACGAACGGCGGACACCGATAACGATTGACGGTACTTCCATAAGTACTTGTCGACCAAGTTAATGAATTTCCTGGACTGCGACAGAGACTTCCGAACAGAGAAACGCCCATAGTTGTACACATTGGTGGTTTGATTTGGTAAAACGGATCTGCAATAAGAAGGGTCTGGGGTGGAGTTGCAAACGGATCCGGGCGAGACTGGATCCGATGGGAGACTATCTGCGAAGGAAGGATACATGAAGAAAGGAAGAAGGAGAAGGTGAGATATCATTAGAATAGAGCATATCAGCTTGGAAGCCATTGGTTGTAAGAAAAGAAGATTATGGTAAGCTGATTTGGAAGATATGGATTGGAGCATTAGGTCTATATATAGAATGAAGAAAAAGTAGAAAAAGTCGTATTTGTCTTTTATTTATTGATAAATTGGAGTCAAGTCAACTGCAACTATTTGATTAAAAACGCGTCATTCATCTCGATGAACTGCAAATGATATAATATTCCACATGAACTGGGAAACCAACTAGCCGAGCTAGCTGTTCAGAAAATTTTTCAACATATATACGGCTTACCTACTACCAAAACAGTTTTAATTAGTTTTTTTTTTTACCGTGAAATCTGCTAATTTTTCCTAATTTTTCATTACATCGTCTAATGTTGATGTGATTTAAATTTAAATTATATTTAAAAAGATGAACGCTTTAATCATATTAACACGCGGATTCTAATATTAATATATTTTATTTTAAGATAAATTTTTTTGGATATAAATAAAATGTTAACTATTTAACAACTTCACCTAACTATTAACCTAACCGCACTTTGTAACATTTATAGATGCATTCATAGGTTTTTCGTTGCCGAACACTTTTGCTATGTATCCAAGCAAATTAAACTTACTATTACAACTAAAGTTTGATTTGTTTTTAATATTTTTTTATAAATATATTTTTTTACATAATTTATAATGAATAATTTTCAAAGTCTTTCATATTTTAGTATTATTTATGAGTTAAAAATTAAATAATTGGCTTTATTTTCTTTAGCAATCTCATTATAGATTCTGATCATATATGTTTTTTTATATAATGTCTACAACTATCTAAAGCCCTTCTCCACCCATAAATAGAAGGATAATACGCTTCAGCACACTCTAACTTACGTTCTCATATATTGACAACAATTTTCATGCTAATCGAATTAATACTAAAAAAAACCAACTTTAGATGTCGAGTCACCAATCACATATTATTACCTAATAAATACTTCTTTGGTAATGAAAAAAAATTGAAAAATAATTTCAGTTATTTGGTGAAGTCATTAATACTTTTTTTCGGTATTATCCAAAATTTAAAGGCTTCACGTCCAAGTCTAACATAATTCACAACCAAAGATTCCAACTCGCCTAAGACGTAACCTCCATAGGCGAAAGGGATCGCCCAAAAAAAGAATTTTTTTAATTTAATCTGAAATTATAAGTTAATGTATAATAAAATTATATTTTAATTATTCAAAAAAAAATATTTAATTTATTAAAAAATAATTAAATTATAAATTAATCAATGATAAAATTATAATATTTAAAAAATTTATAATTCAATTTTGAAAAAAGGTTTTTAAAATTTACCCCATACCCATGTTTTGAAAAAATTTCTTGAACCCAAGAAAAGTATATTGGGACTTGGGAATAAAAATAGCAAAACTTGAACTATTCAATGGATTCTGAAGTAATCTGTTTTGAATGGAGCAATTTTTTTCTTTTGAAAAATAGATGAGGAATAGAATTGGGTGGATTTTTTCTTTTGGATAGTGAGTATAGAACGGTTATGATAATTACTTGTCTCACCTCGACTTGTTCCATTATATGAAATTACAATTTTATCTTTGTATATATAAACTATTAAAAGGGTAAAAATATAATAATACAATATAGGGAAAAATCCATATATTTTATTATTCAGAGCGGATTTTTGCTTTTGAAAATTGGATGCGGGGTGAGGCGGATTTTTTTATTTTGGATAGTGAGTATGGAACAATTATAGTAATTATTTGTCCCATCCCTCTCCGCTTCACTATATATATTTTATGTTTAAATACTATTTTGAAAAATAATGTTTAAATAATTATTTAACTTTAAAAAAATTGAAAATATTAAAGATGAGTAACAAAATTTAAATTAAAGTGGAATGAGGTGTGGCGGGAATGGATGTATCTAATAACCATAAATGTGATAGTGATTCACAAGATTAAACATCTATAATGAAACGAGATAGATGATAAAATAGACCGTACTAATTATGAAACAGTGATAAATTTAATGATATTAACTCTCACCTCGCTCTATTACCATCCCTACTTCGAAAACTCGGGCTATGGTTACGAGAGACGTATAAAACTATATATAAAGACAGACAAACGAGACAAAAGAGACAGCAAGCACAAAAATGATAAAAGAGAATTCATAAAAAATTATATAATCAAAATGATTATATTTTCTAATCATTGATATTTCTATAGATTAATTATATAGTATTAATGCATCAAATATATTTCTTAGGTGAAAACTATGGTTGTTTTATTCTTTACTCCTGGAAAAATGAATGCAATATCATTTTCGGGTTAATATATACTCTGAAAATTTTAATATATTTGAAATTTATCTTTTTTATTTTTAATTTTAGAATTTAGTCTTTTAATTTATTAAATTTAAAATTTCAAGGTTAATTTGTTAATTTTTTTGTTAAATTTATTAATTTCACATTGTGAAATTATAAAAAAACTCACTTGATAGTATATAAAAATTGACGTTTTAGTAGATGTGAATTAAAAAAAATTAATAATATTAACAATTTAACTTAAATTTTTAAATTTTAAAAAAAATTGAAAAAAAATAATTAAATTTCAAATACACAAAAAGTATGAAAATTTGAAGCATATTTTAACTTAATTTTGAATTTCGATGCTTGTAGAGACGTGCTCAGGGGGCTGACTAACAAGGCCCAGCTCTTCTAAAATGATAAAATGATAAAATTTTGATTTTTTTTAAAAATTATAAAAACATAAACTATTCAAATAATAAAATTTTATTTTTATCATTATAAAAATTAAAATATAATTTCGACCTTTAAAAAAATTTCTATATTTACCCCTAATGCTTTGTCTTCTTTTTTTTCTTACGTTATGATGATTTGACACGAAGGTGATATCATGTCACAATGAGGAGCTTGTTTTCCAACCATAAAACAAGCACGTGCCCCCTGATGTGGTCTAAACCATGTTTCATCAATAGAAAGGTGATTTAAAATGTTTTATTGAGGTGGGTTATTTTCAATTAAATTTCAATTCAATTGTGAAATTATTAAAATAATTATTTATTTTATAAATAAATAAATATAATTTTAAAAATATTTATATCATTTTATATTTAAATAAATCTAAAATAATAAACTCAATATATAACTACAATTTGAAGTTAAATTTAATTTTTATATTATGTTTTATAAATTTGCTATAAATCATGATTGTGACGTAATCTAAAATGCTTTCAGTTTCAGGTGAAGGTAATATCTAGACAGTAATGCATGAAATTTGAAAAGTCCATGAAGTACGTAGGACGTGAACCCACCAGAATCCTTTTTCAACTTTTGGTCACTTCACTTTTGCCCCAGAATGGGGTTAGGTTATTGACGGTGATTTTGGATTGGATTTGCCAGCTATCACTTTCTATTTTCACACAAAAAGGAAGTATATAACAGCCTAGTCAATACGCGCAAACATGCTACTTCTATGCAGCGGACTACCAGGGGTGCTCGCAAGTGCCGGATTTTTTAAAATAGAAAATCTTTTATTTAGTTTTTAATATTTTAAATCAGTAAAAATAAAATTATATTTTAATAAATAAAAATTTGATTTATTTTTAAAAAAATTATAAACATATAAATCATTAAAATGTTGAAATTATAATTTTATTATCATAAAAATTAAAATTTAATTTCAATTCCCAAAAAAATTACCTTCATGAACTGGCTCATATTCTTTTTTCTGATATAGGCTGATTGGCTTATTGATTCATGAATTGACCGACAAGTATAAGATAGAAATAGAATAAAAACACTACTCGGTTAATAAAATGATTTAATTTCATCGGACATTCTCAAATTATAATTTAAATTTTAAAATGTTTCAATTTATTAGTATTATATTCGTCATTTCGCGAGCCTAACTATTAGTTTAGGTGTTAACAACATATTTAAAATATGTAATTTTTTTGAAAAGAAGGAACTGCTTTAGTAATATGGGAAAGTTGAATTTGACAAGGTTTTCAATAAACAAGCAAGGTGTTGGAAGGCATGTAAGCATTGAAATCAAAAAAAATTTTAGAGGTTAAAATTAAATATTTTTTTACGATAATAAAAATATAATTTTATTATTTTAATAGTCTATATTTTTATAATTTTTAAAAGATTAAATTAAATTTTTATCATTTTAGAAAGACTAAAGTATAATTTTATTTTTATTAATTTAAAATTTTTTAAACTTTCATAAAAATAACTCATATTCGAACTTTAAAAATAACGGTCACGGATCTCAAAAATATTAATTTTAATACAAACATTTAATTACACAAATATTTTAGATCCCAACCAACATCAAAATACGTGGTTTGAAGACCCTCGGATTTGTGTGCGGAAACATGTGGTAGCTTGCTGGTGCTGAAACAATTAACGAAGCTTCCCGAGACTATATTTTTGGAGTTAATCAATATTTCCACTTGTTTTAAAATAAAGTTAATTATATGCTATTTGAATTTAACACTTTTTTTTTAATTTGATATTTGTGTTAATTTTTAGTTTATGTAATGTCTGTATTTAATAAAAGTTATGCACTTTGATAATTGAAGATAATAATGTTATTTTTTTAGTATTTAATTAAAGTTTTAAAATTGATTTGATGAAAATTCATAATTAACTAATAATGTTAGCAATTAACTTTCATCTAATCAACTCTAAAATCGAAACTAAATTGCATCCATCGGATTGTGTTTGATAAATTAAACAAATTCACACTTAACACTAAATTTGTTCTATTAACAAAATCATGAAAAATTTAAATATTATAATATTAGCAATTAACATTCATCAAATCAACCTTAAAAATCGAATTAAACACTAAAAAATTAACACCGTTACCTCTAAGTATCAAAAAATATATATATTTATCAAATAAAGATATAAGATTAGACTAAAAAATAACACATATACTACAATAAAAAAAATATCAAACTTGAATACCAAATGATATAAGCGTATTAACAATAGTTAAAGGAAGCGCATTTTCCAAATATAAAACCCGAAAATATCTCAAGTTTTGAATAATTAAATAACAAATTAATAATTAATTATAGTTAAGAGGGAACTTGAATCAGTATTAACTCAAAAGTCAAAATCTTAATTCTTTTAAAAAAGTCAAAATCTTAAACAATATTCTTATATGTTTGAATTCAAACATTAATAAATAAATTATTGTAATAATGGTCGGAAAAGTTGGAAGGTTTGAAAACTCGAATGGTTAAAGGGGTGAAGGGGTGGCGGTGCCTAAACAGGCAGTCAGCATTTCTGCATTATTAGAGTTACTTCTTTGATTGCTTAATCGTTTAATTAAATAGACACCTTTGAACAACTTGGGGCTTAATTAAATAGCTTTATCAATTTAAAAATACATTAGTGAAATAATATTAATATAAAATATTTATTTAAGTTACAAGATTGAATAGAATAATATAAATAAATATATATTTTTTTAAAAATTTAAAAATAGAAGTCACAAATAAATAGTATTGAGATATATTGTACTCGTAGTAATTGAGGCTTGTTTTCACAGTTTGTTTAAGACAGATTCGACTACTCCTTTGGTGCTGGAGAAGCATTGGTATACTATACCACAGGATATAGCAACGAGATTAGCACGACAGTAGCACAACTGCAGTGATTAATGAATAGTAACCTTGCCTTTTTCAATCACCAAAAATGTTGTGCAAGTGCACCCTCCCAATCCCGTTAAATTTTTTGGGGAGTCCCCCTTACGCGAGGGATAGCTTTAGTTTAGTTATTCAATAACTATCAAGTTAGTTCACATATATAAACATATCTCGCACTTGATATCTAACCAAAGTGAGATCTAAGCTTTCAATTTCCTCAACATAATTCACAAGTAGTTTACTTTGAACATCAATTTCTCATTCGTCACTCAATTATTTTGAGCATATGATATACCGTTATAAAGGTCTCATGGAGTAGAATATAAAACCATAATTTTCTTATTAAAATCTCCATCTTTACCAATTGAGCATATGCCTCAAAGTTTTCAAAAAAATCTATTTTTTTCCAACACCCTGTGTGTTGGCATCATGATCAAGGGTGTTCATTACCCCAAGTGTGGTCTGGATTCGAGTCGCACCTGTAACAGCTCGATCTTCAGTGGTGTTGGAAACAGTGGTTACGGGACCACAACTTCGACGAGTCGAGTTGTAAAATTATTCATTTTAAATATTTTTGGTGATATATGCATCGTATGAATTATGATTCGAAAATATCATTGATTAGATAGTTAATTGATTAGAAAGGACTAAATTATAAAAAAGATAAAGGTATAGTTGTTAAATTAGAAGGACTTAATAAGTAAATTAACCAAGGAATATAAGTTAGTGGATTGGTATGAGTTAAATTAAGAGTAAATTGATTTAATAAAGGTTTAAAATGTTTAATTAAAGCTTAATGATGAAAGTCTCAATAATTACAAAATTGCCATTTATATATTTATGAAATTAAAAGAAAGAAATTGAGAATTTCATCTCATTTTCTTCTTCTTTCTTCTTCACACGGCACTAAGGGGGGGAAAACCTAGGGTTTTCAATCGAATCTTTGAGCTTTGATTTGGATAAGCAAACCTTGATCGTTTTTAGTAATTTTTATATTTTTGAGTCCGTATCAGCTTGATCTAGCTTATGCAAGGACTAATTTGTGAATCTGTCAAATGTTAGAAAACTTTCCATTGTTGAAATTGCCTGTTCTTGAAAGCTTTTGATATATTTGAGTGTTTGATACTTGGGTTAAATCTTTTTGTAAAGTGATTTTTGATGAAATCAGGATCTAAGGACTAAAGTGTGAAAATGGTGAAATTACATGTATTGTTGTGAAAACAAATGTGTGAATGGGTTGAATAGATACTTAAGAGAATTCAGTTATGGTTAGTTGTGTGTGAGAATGGTTATTTTGCATGTTTTGTGTTGAAAGGACCAGATTGAATAAAAGGAAACTATTAGGGGTAAAACTATAATTTTTACCAAAAAGGACTATATTGTGTTAAATGAATTGGTGGTGTGATTTAATGTAAGAAATGGAATGATTTGTGAATGTAGACTACGATTGTGCCACGGATCGGGGAAAAAGAAAATTAGCGGAGTAGTCCCTAGAATTCATTCACAACTGTAACCAGTCCGGTAAGTTTGTATGGTTAAATTCTAACTTAAATTGCTTATTCTTGTAATATGACTATTGCAGTGAGATGAAATGATAATCGAAATTGTGGAAGACGAGTGTGAATGAAATACAGAAGATAAACGGGTTCGAGCTATAAACGAAAGAGTCCGATGACTAAGTGTCATCATGAGTAAATGAATTCCTTACGTATTAAAGGTCCGATGACTAAGTGTCATCGTGAGTAAATGAATTCCTTACGGATTAAAGGTCTGATGACTAAGTGTCATCGTGAGTAAATGAATCCTTTACAGATTAAAGGTCCGATGACTAAGTGTCATCATGAGTAAATGAAATCCATGACGAATTAAAGGTTCGATGACTCAGTGTCATCGTGAGTATATGAATTCCTATACGGAATAAGGGGTTCGATGACTATATGTCATCGTGAGTATTAAATGAAATGAGTTCCAATGCGGAACAAGGGTCTGATAACTTTGTGTCATCGTGAGTCACAAATGCGAGTGAAACCTACCCAGATGTAAACAATGTTTCATTCGGTTAATTAGATTTTTACAACTCTTGAAGTTCGTTAAATCTATTTAACTTTATGTACTTACTAAGTCTTAAAGTTCTTACCTGTGTCTTTACATTTGTTTTGTAGATTCACTCTTGCTATTCGGAGATCGGATCATCTTGAAGCATCACACTATCTCGGAGTTGTTCGGTAGACTTTTACATCACTCTGTTAATATGGCATGTACTAGGATGAAGTTATCTTTTGCACTATTTGTATGAGATTATGAAATTCCTTAATATGAATTTTAGTTGAATGTTGACCATAATCTTGTATGCTAGTTCAATGAGATATTCATATCTTGTGAAGTGTATGAGATGTCTTAAAAGTATGTGCAATGTATTAGCATGTTGTATTTGAAGTTATGAAATGATGAATAGTTGATAAACTAGAGTTTAAGCATAATTCATTGAATTTTGCATACTTGTTTCGGTAGAGTTCATGTATGTTTCGGTAGAAGTGCAGGGTAGGAGAGAGGTTGTTCACTGACTTGGATTGTATCGGTAGTTGAATTGCAAGTAACGATAGTTCATGTTACTGATGTATCGGTAGTATGTAAGCTTGTATCGGTAAAAGTTACAGGGTGTGGATTTTTGCTCTCTAGAGTTTTTGGTATCGATAGTTGCATGACTTGTATCGGTAGAAATTATACTTGTATCGGTAGAATTAGTAAAAGTATCAGTAGAAATCTACTCAGTTCTAAATTGTTCATTGAATTGATTACTATCGATACTTAACCATCAGGTACCGGTAGAAGTCCCCTAAAATGTTAAAAATACCATTTTTACCCTTAATAAAATTGTGTTATGTTTAGATATTATTTTAAATTTGTGAGAATTGATAATTGTTTAGAATAAAGATGCAAATGGTCGGATATTTGTAAAAGATGAACGGTATAAAATGAATAGTAGACACCGAAATCCTAACCAGCGATGGTGTATGGGATTTGGGTGTTACAGCACCAGTCGCGTTATTTTTAGGAATTTGCCCTCCTTTTGTAATTCATAAAAAAAAGCTTTATCAATTGATTGATTCGTTGTTTTTCAAACGTTTTGGATAACATTCTTAATTACTTCTACAAGTAAAACCTTATATTATAATCAACTAAATTTTTCATACAACCGATTTTACTCATTTTAAGCTTAATGTGGGTTTGGATGGACGGTGCGGTGTGTTTAGTTTATTTTTTATTTCGTGCTACAGTATATAATTTCACCGTCACCGTTATTTTTACACTAACCGCAGGTAAACGCACCGCCCAACCAAACTAAAGGTGCTCATGGGTCGGGTCTAAGCATGATATTAACATATTTATGTTTGCTTAAGCCCGACCCGAACCGGAATTTGGGCTTAAAATTTTGTCCAAATCCACCTATATTTGCAAAAGACTAACTTAAGCCCATTTTAGGCCTGCCCATATTATTTTTAAAATTTTTTTAATATAGTCACCATAACATTATTTTAATATTTACATCAGAGTAGTATTATATATTTAGTATATGTTTAATTTTTTAATGTATTCTAAATTACATAATAAAAAATATTGTAAACTTAAAACGGGTTGGGCTGGGTTAGGCTTGGCCTTGACTATTCAAGCTTTAGCCCAACTCATACTTTAAATGAGCCTTTTTTTTTTTTTTTGTCAAAGCCCATTTTTCAAGCCTAATATTTTTGTCCAAACCCTCCCAAATTTTCAAACATGCCTTTAAACCTGAATAGGTAACCCGACCCATGAACAAGTATAATCGAAACCCACCCTTAATATTTATTCACTTTTTCACTTTGACCTTTTTGTTTTAAATCATTTTAGCTTTCAATCTTCAAAACTTTTTGATGGATTATGTTATTGACGTAATAGTAAAAAATTTATGATTTTTTTTCAAAATTTTAAGTAATTTATTTTGAATTTTTATAAATTATGACTAAATTGCCATGCAAGTGATTATGTTAATGCTATTAAAATTTTAATAGTTCAATAAATATTTTCATCTAAAAAAATCAATTTGACTAGTTTTTAAAATTGAAAGCAAAAATATAAAAAAAAATCAAAATGATAAAATAAATAAACTTAAAAAATTAAATTTATCATTATAACTAAATAAAATTATTTGTTAATTATATATACGGTATATGGCTTTATTTACTTGTAGATATAATTCTAATTTAATAAATTAAATGATAACACAATTTTTAAAACTAAAATTTCTTTTAACTTCATTTTAATTAATAGATCTTCATCCACTATATATGTCTGCGTGTGTGAGAATTTCACATTATTAATATAAGATATTACTATTAGATAATTTCTAATAACTCTCAGCGAATCTTGTATGCTTCATAACTATGATTGGAAAGAATGACATATTTTTTATTATAGTATGAAAAAGAAATAAGGGAACACTTTGTATTTAAATTTGGTAACTTTTTTAATTTTAGTCTCTGGTATCATATTTTGAGATTTCATTATGTCATTGTCGAAACCACTTTTAAAACGGAATTTCGAAAAGTTATTTTAAAATTGGAAAAATGGGAGTCGCCACCAATCTTTTATTTGGGTGTGACTGGATCACCACAAAACGTTTAAAATACGTTTAAAAACTGTTGGTTTGCGAAATCCAGAAAAACAAGTTCGGGAGTCGGTTACGCATGAGGAAGGATTAGCACCCTCATACGCCCTAAATTGGTACCGTATTGATTATTTTTGGGTCTTAATTTGTAAACCTTAAAAACTCGAATAAAGTTTAAAATTCAATTCTCTTATACATGAGCTATGTTTAAAAGAAATCGATTTTTCTTTGGAAGTCCCGCTATTTCAAAGTGGTCGGGGAAGAAAATTACGTCCAGTTAGTTAAGACATAATATTTCGAGATCCAAAAATAACGAGCTTTCCTTTGTAAAAAGTTTTTAAATTTTGAAAGAGGATGTTAGATTATCTCGATTTAAAGAAAGGTTGCATCTAGTAAGTTAAGGTCCAAAATTTCAAAATCGAAGATAAGGAAACATTGCCTCGATGAAAGGGTATTCGATTATTTCGGTTTTAGAGAAAAATTGCACCTAGTAAGTTAAGGTGCAAAATTTTGAAACTCGAAACAAAAGAATATTGCCTCGATTTTAAAGTTTTTATAAAAATAATTTTGAAAACGAATATGCGAATTTAAAACGAATGAGCAATTAATGATGAATATATAACACAAAGTAAAATAATTAAGCAGCTAAATGGTAAGCAAAAATATAAAATGCAAGTGCATAATAATTAATAAATGCAAATGTTGATAAGGAAACAAAAACGATACGATTTGGAGTTAAAAATGAGACTTTGGATGCCCGGGGGAAAAATGGTAATTTTAGAAAATTTTGGGGTTAAAAATGATATTTTAGACACTTAAGAGTAAAATGGTAATTTTCAGAAGAATCGAGATCAAAACGGGACTTTTTGGATGTCCGAGGGTAAAATGATAATTTTAGACTCTCGAGGGCAAAATGGTAATTTTAAAAACTTGGGGTTAAAATGACATTTTAGACACTTGAGGGTAAAATGATAATTTTTGGAAAAAATCACGATAAAAAATGGGATTTTTGGATATTCGGGGGTAAAATGGTAATTTTGAGAGTTTCGGGGTCAAAAATATAATTTTAGAGAAGTTTAGGGGTCAAAATATAATTTTTGGATAGTTTAGGGACCTCCAAGGTAATAAAACCATAAATGAGTGACACCTGATAGCCCCACTGGCATCCAAAAGTCAAAGGACTAATTTGAAAATCATGAAAAAAATTTGGGCCAATTTTATAATTTAACAGAAGTTGTTTTAGGGATTAAATTAAAACAAATTAAAAATAAAAGGGACCAATCGCATAAATAAGCCAAAATAATGACACGTGGCAGCCTCTGGTGCTTTCAAAATGTCAAGGGACTAAATTGAAAAGTAATTAAAATTACTGAGCCAAATTAAGAATAATTTAAAATACAAAAAATGACTAAATTGAAATAAATAAAAATACGAAAGGACCGATTGCACAAGTATTTTATTTTTAAAAAACACGCGGATCCTGAGCCTCGGTCTGGTCGAATTCGGGTCGGACATAGGTCAGGTAGGAAAACTACGTCGTTTTGGCATCTGAGAACAGACACCAAAATGGCGTCGTTTGATAGAGTGTATATAAGTTATTTTTAGGTTAAAATTTTCATTTTTTTTAGTTCTAAAAATCTGATTGCCCTATTTCTTTTCTTTTCTCTCTCACTCTCTCAACTCTCTCAAAGCCCCCATGGTCGGCCATAGCTCCAGTCGAGCCTTGGCCCGCTGTCCGCCACGCGTACACGGTCACGCGCGCCGTGCACAGCCGTCCCTTGTCATCTCCGTCCACCGCCAGTCACGCATCTTCGTCTCCTGTCGTCGGCGCCGTCCTCCGACCACCAGCCGCCTGAGATTCAAAGGTAAAACTCCTCTTTTTCAGCTTTTGTTCTTCTTTTTTCCTTCTTTTTTAAAAAAAAAACCATTCCTTTTTCCTTTTGAAAATCTTTTTCCTTTTATTTCTTTTTGTTTTTCATTCGAAGTTAGATCTGATTTCAAACCAGATCTGAAAATTTTCAAAATCTTTTCTTTTCATCCCCTTTTTTTTATTATATTCTTAATGAAGGCTTGAAAAGTTTCTTCTTTGTTTTTTATCTTTGATATTCAAAAAAGAAATCCCGTTTTTTAAACAAATCTTTACTTGTTTCATTTTCGTTTCAAACTATGCATTTTAAAACTCCTTTTGTGTTTGATTACTGGCTTCTTGGAGATCGATCTTCAACAGACATTCCAACGACGGCGGATGGTGGATCGGAGCTCTGGTGCATGCCTCGACGACGGCATGGATAGGGAAGGATCATTCGGTGATGACCATGCGAGGCAGGGGAGTATTCTTGCCCTTTCGTTTTCTTTTTATTTTATTAAAAATATTATTAAAAATTAATATTAATTATAAATATTTAATATTAATTACTGCAAATATTATCACTATTATTATTATTAATATTATTAATAATATAATTAATATTCACATTTTAAAATACGTTTTTAGGAAATACTAAATATTAAAGGGTGTATTAAATGCATGTATTGATGCATAACTTGAATCTGATGGGTTTAAAAATTGAAAACATAAATGGCAGTTAAACATACATTGAATGGTAGCAAACATGCATTAATACCTGATCGTCCTTAATGCTTGAGTAATCTGGTATTCAATTGGGTCTTGCCTTTGCTGTCTGTTTGATGTTTGGCAGAATATATGTTTGGTGACTATTCGAATGTTTTCTTAAAAAAGGGTTTGTATATTGATTTCAAGAATAAGGTCTCCCCTTTACAAGTGTTTTGATTCTGGCTTTATAGTCATTTTACAAATCATGATATTTTGTAGCTTGCAATTTAATGTTTGTCCTTTCTTGCTTGTTGCAGGTCTCTCTTGGCAGTTGTGGTGGCAGGGTAAGGTGGAGCTGGTGGTGGCAAGACAGAATGAAGCTGGTGGTGGCAGGAGAGGCACGTGGGGGAGATCAGATTAGGGTTTGACTTTTAGGGTTAAAGGTCATGGGTTGGTTTATTTGTTGGGTGTAATGGGTTATAGGGTTTGGGCTTTAATTGGGCCTTATAATTGGACATTTGGACTTGTCTTTTTAAATTTATAATAATATTAAATTTAAATTAAAATTGAATTTAAAATAAATTTAAAATTAAAATAAATTTAATTTCAAAATGGTTTGGGCCCGGTCAAAATTGGGCTCCAACAGCTACCCCTCTTTGCTCGTTGCTGTGTAACAGGAATAGAGCAAAGATTCAAATGGAGGCCCAATTTTGTCAAGTTTCGCTGTATTTCGGCTTCATTGTTGACTTCTTCATATTGATAGCACTTGACTTGCAGCTCTATTTCAATCCACTGCGACTGCAGGGAGAATGGGATCCTTTATCTGACTTGCTGCAATCTCAAAAGTAGGGTTTGATGTCGGGGTTTCATCTTACTCTTACTACAACTTCAGAGAGATAAAGACTTGCTATCCAACTTTGCTACAACTTCAAGAGGATAGGGATTGATGTTTGATGCTTCATCTTGCTCTTATTACAACTTCAGATAGATAAATACTTGCTATCCAACTTTACTACAACTTCATGAGGATAGGAAATGAGGTTTGATGCTTCATCTAACTCTTACTACAACTTCAGAGAGATAAAGACTTGCTATCCAACTTTACTACAACTTCAAGAGGATAGGAAATGATGTTGATGCTTCATCTAGCTCTTACTACAACTTCAGAGAGATAAAGACTTGCTATCCAGCTTTACTACAACTTCAAGAGGATAGGAAATGATGTTGATGCTTCATCTAGCTCTTACTACAACTTCAAAGAGATAAAGGCTTGTTATCCAACTTTACTATAACTTCAAGAGGATAAGAATTGCCGTTTGAAGCTTCATCTTGCTCTTACTATAACTTCAGAGAGATAAAGGTTCATTATCCAACTTTACTATAACTTCAAGAGGATAAGAATTGAATTTTGAAGCTTTATCTTGCTCTTACTACAACTTCAGAGAGATAAAAACTTTTCCCTTTTGTCTTTTTGCGGTACTAGATCTGCCGTTGCGGTCTTAGATCTTTCCCGTCGTGTCTTTTGAGGTACACGGTCCGCCGTTGCGACTTAGACCTTTCCCTTTTGTGTTTTTGCGATACTAGATCCGTCGTTGCAGTCTTAGATCTATCCCGTCGTGTTTCTGAGGTACACGGTCCGCCGTTGTGACTTAGACCTTTCCCTTTTGTGTTTTTTTTGTGGTACTGGATCTGCCATTGCGGTCTTAGATCTTTCCCTTCTCATGCTTCTGAGGTACATGGTCCGCCGTTGCGACTTTGAGAACTGATGAATGCAAAACGTCACCTTTGAGAACTGGTTTTATTTTAGTCCTTAGGTCGACTTTGTTCGTCGTTTGTCTAAGTCCTATCACTGATGTGTTATCGCTTTTTATGTATGTGTATCTCTATCGTGAAACCTAAAGAGCTAGTCGTAATTTGGACTATTTATTTTGAGACCTTTCTAACCCTCATGTTATTTCCAACTAGTGGTCCTATTTCAGGTTCCTGTAATATTTTGAAATTTTCCAAACAATATGCAGAAACCCTTCTCTTTCTTATATCGTTGACCACTAACCGTTATTTCAAATGCAAAGATGCTTGCATCAAGGCTATGAATGACATTGAATTGAATTGCAAACAAAGGTCGTATGAATGAAAAAATCGTTTGTTCAATAATCACAATTTTGGTGCAAAATTTTGTTTAAGCATGGTCGCAAGGCGAATGAAAATTTATTGGAGGCAAAGCTCACATAAAAATGACTCATATTGGTCAAAGAATATGCCAAACACAGTGAGCAAAGAATAGGATTAGGTGGATGAATTTTATTGGAGGCAAAGCTCGCATGAAAAAAAGTGACCCATATTGGTCAAAGGATGCCGAATATAGAGTGAGCAAAGAGTATCGTTTGGAGGCAAAGTTCGCATGGATGAAAAGATTAGTCCACTGGCTGTCATGTTTGATCAGGGTTACGAAATGGATGAAATTGAATTTGATTGAAGGTTGAAGCTTGCATGAATGAAAAGGTTGTTGGTTCATTGATCATTGTTTTGATGTAGAAATGCTTGGACATGGTCGCAAGTCGAATGAATTTCATGGAGATAAGGCTCACAAAAGGATTAAAATGACATGTATTGGTCAAAAGTTGCAAAACCTAAGGTGAACAAAGAATGGAGTTAGGTGGCCCAGATATCAAAGTATGAGCTTCAATGAGCAAACTTGGCGAAGACCATTCTGAGCTTGACATGTGTTCATAAAACTTAAAGTACTTTGTCAATGCCTCAAGGTGTAAAGTTTCTCCACCTTGCTACTTTTGAGAGAGAGGACCGCTTCATGCCCCTTTTCTCTTACTCGAATTTGAGCCACCTTTTCAGGTTTTCAACTCAAATCTCCTTAGGTTTCGAGATGCCCTTTACGAGTTTTCACCTCGACCTCTCCTTTTCTTTTTTCTCTTTTTTCTTTTTTATTTTTTCTTTTTCTCTTCTTCTTTTTTCTTTTCTTTTATTCATTGAATTTGAGTTCACAAAGTTGGGCATGTCTTTGCCATTCATCAGAATCAAAACTTCTCCAAAAAACTTTCTTCATCTCATGGGGCCTTTCCCAATTTTGATATTCCTTTTCCTTGGAAGTCATTTGCCAGAAAGATCCTTTACAAAACTAAAGCTTTCTCATGGAGTTCTATAGAATGGATCCTTCTTTGTCGTAAACCTTTGTCATCTGGTCATGACTTTTAGGATTTTAGTTGACTGCATCTAGATTAGATCCATTCTACTTCATTAGCTCTAACAAAATCTGGAGGGAAAGAAATTTGCCTTCAATTGGTAGGACGGCCTTCAAAATGTTGCCTCGGTGTTTGTTCTGATAGAAACTCGATAAACCTCAAAGGCTAATGGTGATTTCTCATGTCAAGCCTTTGTAGGTTTCTACTATGAATCCTTTTGATGCTCTTTATTAGTCACCACCAATGCCTCATTCACCTGTTTTTCGATGTGGTGCTGAGTCGTGATATTTTTCCTTGAATTGGCTGTAGACTTTGCTCTCGTGCTGTTGCTCAGGTTCAAGTCATCGTCGAGTATGATCCTTTCTTGGCATTCCATACCGGCATATAATCTCTTATTTTCAATAATCTGCTTGACTGCCAATTGGCCTGGGAAGTAGTAATCAATGATCATGAGGATGAATTGATGCTCATTAGAAACTCTTTTGCAACGTTGGCTCGATGGTGTCCGTGCTTCACATGGAAAGATGATGGACAATAAATTTTCAAGATGCCCTTTACGGGTTTTTATCTTGACTTTTTCTTTCTTTTTCTTTTTATTTTAAAATGCCCTTTGCAGATTTTCGACCCATTTTCTTCCTTTTTTTTTTTGCTAACAGATCGAGCCTCAATTCTTCAAGTTTCTGTTGAATTCGATTGCACTATTCCTTTATGAGAGTCTATATGTCATGACATTGATTCGTTGAACCTAGCATGCCTTGATAAGATCATGCCAAGACTTTTGGATTCTCGAGGCAGTTTGCCTATGTTTGGATTCTTACTTAAAATCACGACTCTTCAAGGTGATGTCTGTTTCGTGTCTTGCTCAAACAGCCGTAGCAGATTGGGAGACGAGTTACATTCTTGGTCATTTTCAAAGCCTCAAAGTTTTTTTGGACACATGTCTTACTTAAAAGGGTTTAAGTAAACAGCAGTGTTGCTCGTACCTTTGATATCAAGGGACCCAGCATAAAGACAAAAAAAAGGGCTCCAAAGAATAATTAAACGAAAGAATGATTGATTGTGCTATGAACAAATGAGAAGAATGGTAAAGTATTTGCCAAATGGGACAAAAACAATGTATCATTTTTATTGAAATAAAGATAGTGGTCATGTGCCCTTTATAAAAGGATCTCTATTACTCTCGGACTTAGAGTGATAAGTATATTCTGAATATTTTCCTGGAAAAGTCTTAAAAACTACAGGAAGCTCCTCCACAGTCTAGTTGTCCAAAACACTTCCAAGGGTGTGGGGACGAACTCTCAATAGGTTCAATTCTTTACCTGACTTTTTCTCAATTTTTTTATCATTACCTATCTTGATTTATCATGTTTCCTCTCGGCTTTCATTTAGGGTAAATGACTCTCTCTCACACAAGTGTTTCAAATATGTGAAGTCTTATTAAAAAATTAATGCATGAAATGCAAATGCACATGAAATGATAAAATGCATGCAACAAGGCATTGATTCTTGGTTCCATTCCATTAGACAACTTTACTAGAAAAAAATTCTTTTACATTAGGCAGAAGCATGTATGGTCGTGCTTTAATGCTCAAAATCTTAATCCTCCGAGTTAGTCTTTGCTCTAGTTTACCGTTGATCTTGAATGGCCAAAGTTTGCAAGTGGCTAGTCATTCTTCGCACTCGGGTCAAATCTCGCTTGTGACACGGTCAATTTGCCCATAGGAACGTTAGAGTTATTCCTTGTTTACTTTCAATTTCCTTTTGGCGGTATCACTTTGTTTTTTGGACAGCTATAAATTCCTTCGATGAACTGTAGTCCTTACTTGATAAGAGACTTCTTCAATTTTCAAAAGTGGCCACGGAATTATTCTAGCAAAAGGTTGTGCACCAATGCACCTTCATTTCTTCTATAAATGTTTAGTGGTTGAGATTGTTGGATCATGAGCAATTTTCCTGTCAAATAGGCTAGACAAATCTGCAATCGCAACCTCTACGTGCCCCGACATTTTAAGGAAGATGACTAACTCAATTGTGTTTGAGATGAAGACATCATCATTCTTTCTTGCATCTGAGTGTACCAAGCCTTGCAGGTTTTTTGAAACAATGAACTTTGTTCTCTTACTTTTCCTTAATCGGAATTGTGACCCAATGCTTGCTCATCTAGAGTAGACTTTATCAACTTCAGTTCTCAGGCAATGGAGCAATGTAATGTATTCTTCTACAGTATGTCCATGTTTTTGAAGGTGAAACGACCATATTCAAAGTAAACATTATTATTTTGAAACATCGGGTAATAGGATAGAGTGATGTACTCTTTTATCGCGAGTATCATGTCTTCCTTTCCAGATGTGAAGTCATTAGAAGTTGGATTTCGATACTAAGTTAGAGGTCGAAATTGATGTCGACATGTTCGTGATTGGACATTTGCCTTGTTTTGTCTTTCATACTTCATTCAAATCTTGCAAACTGTTATGACTTTCACGTATTTGGGTGCAATCTTGAATCCCTGATATGCATCTCTTTGACAGGTCATCACCTTTATCTTTGATCATATATGCACAACCACGTTGACTTCTACCTCATCAAGGAATCCGTTTTCTTATGACCAGTTCTCTTATTTGATAATAGAACATGAATCAACACATTTTTTATGAGAATGCAATGTAAACAGATTCAAAATATATTGTAATTGAAAGCAAAAATATAACTGTGTCTCTTACCTTGCTCGAGTAACTACTGAAGGTTTGGCACAATCTCACTCAAGGTAGGCTCGTATAAAATTACACAAGCTAATAAAATGTGCTGCTTATGAATGCATAAATGCTTAAGAAAGGTATTGACTTATAGCTCAATTCTATTGGAAAAACCTTACTAGAAATCAAATTTCTTTACATAAAACAAATACGTATATGGTTGTGTCGCGGTATTCCAAAAGACTTAATCCTCGCAGGAAGCCATTGATATAGTCTTGGCTCATTTTTAACCTTCGGTCCACAATATCATTTTGAAAAATGTTGAGTGGTCAGTCACTTCTCATACTTAGGCCAAAACTCGTATGATTACACGATCTTTGTTTTTGTCTTGCTCATTTGGTAGATTATCGATTTCGTTCTCTTTCTTTCTTTGTCATGTAGGCCCAGCCATATCGTCTTCTATTTCATCAAGGTATCTGTTTTCTTATGACCAGTTCTTCCATTTAGGAATTGAGCTTAGAACTATACCTTTCATTATATGAGGATGTAATGCAAATAGATTCGAAATGAACAAGTTAGTGTAATTAATGCAGGAATAAAGCTTGGAATAAATTACAATTAACAGTAAAGAAGCAAAGATGTAGCTGTGTCTCTTACACTCTTTGTGTAACCATTGAATGCTTGGCCCAATTCTATTTGAGGTAGGCTCTCAAGGAATCATGTGCAGGTTAATAAAATGTGCAGCTTATGAATGCATGTATGTATAAGAAAACATTGGCTCATAGCCCAATTCTATTAGAAAATTTTACTAGAAAACAAATTCCTTTACATAAGACAGATACGCATATGATCGTGTCGTGGTGTTCAAAAGACTTTTAATCTTTACAGGACATTTTCCAATTTCGCCCTCATTCGTCCTTTGATTTTCGGTCTCAAAATGTCAACTTAAGTGATCGATCACTTTCGTCGTTAAGTCAAGGTTTGGTTCGTTGTGCTGTCTTTGTTTCCGTCTTACTTGACTGGCTAATCATCGACTTTTCATCTTTCTTTTCTTTTTTGAGCGTATGCGCGCGACCGTATTATTTTCCATCTTATCAAGGAACTCGTTTTCTTAAGACCAATTTTCTATTTAGTAATTGGGCTTAAGTCCACATGTTTCTTTGCATGAAGATGTAATGCAAGCAACAAGTATAAGAACAAAGGTATGATGACAAAGTATAGATTTAAAACAGAGAACCTAGACTTGGGAGACTACAAACAGCTTGGTGTAGTTTTATCCTAAGGTAAGCAATTAGGGTTCACAACATGTGGTTCAAGTTCTAGAGTTTAGGGTACCTAAACTACCAGATTCCTCGATCCTCACCCATTACAGGCTCATACGGATGAGTTCGATTTAGGGGGACGCATTTCTCGCATGTTTGCACGGAAGTGAAAACTTTACGAAAACAAGGGTACTTTGTAATCCCGAAAGCGATTCACTATCCTGCACGGAGGTGAAGACCTCACGAAGGAGTAGTTTCCCGCTTCCACTTAAAAAGGGTAATATCACATGCAAATGTATGAAAATTTACACTAGCAATATCACACAATATAATGTTGCACAAAGGATGCCAATGATCGTATATTAAACAAAATCGAAATTTTAAAAGTTTACAAAAAGACCCAAAAATAATCAAATTTGGCTTGACTCTCGTTTATTTTAAAAATTCCCCAGCGGAGTCGTCAAGCTCTCGAAACCACTTTTAAAACGGAGTTTCAAAAAGTTATTTTAAAATTGGAAAATGAGAGTCGCCACCAATCTTTTATTTGAGTGTGACTGGATCACCACAAAACGTTTAAAATACATTTAAAAACTGTTGGTCTGTGAAATCCAGAAAAACAAGTTCGGGAGTCGATTACACATGAGGAAGGATTAGCACCCTCATACGCCCAAAATTGGTACCGTATTGATTATTTTTGGGTCTTAATTTGTAAACCTTAAAAACTTGAATAAAGTTTAAAATTCAATCCTCTTATACATGAGTTATGTTTAAAAGAAATCGATTTTTGTTTGGAAGTCCCGCTATTTCAAAGTGATCTGGGAAGAAAATTACGTCTAGTGAGTTAGGACATAATATTTCGAGATCCAAAAATAACGAGCTTTCCTTTGTAAAAAGTTTTTAAATTTTGAAAGAGGATGTTAGATTATCTCGATTTAAAGAAAGGTTGCATTTAGTAAGTTAAGGTGCAAAATTTCAAAATCGAAGATAAGGAAACATTGCCTCGATGAAAGGGTATTCGATTATTTCGGTTTTAGAGAAAAATTACACCTAGTAAGTTAAGGTGTAGAATTTCAAAACTCGAAACAAAAGAATATTGCCTCGATTTTAAAGTTTTTATAAAAACAATTTTGAAAACGAATATGCGAATTTAAAACGAATGAGCAATTAATGATGAATATTATAACACAAAGTAAAATAATTAAGCAGCTAAATGGTAAGCAAAAATATAAAATGCAAGTGCATAATAATTAATAAATGCAAATGTTGATAAGGAAACAAAAACGATACGATTTGGAGTTAAAAATGAGACTTTGGATGCCCGGGGGAAAAATGGTAATTTTGGAAAAATTTAGGGTTAAAAATGATATTTTAGACACTTAAGAGTAAAATGATAATTTTCGGAAGAATCGGGATCAAAACGGGACTTTTTGGATGTCCGAGGGCAAAATGGTGATTTTGGACTCTCAGGGGCAAAATGGTAATTTTAAAAAACTTGGGGTTAAAATGACATTTTAGACACTTGAGGGTAAAACGATAATTTTTGGAAAAAATCGGGATCAAAAATGAGATTTTTGGATATTCGGGGGTAAAATGGTAATTTCGAGAGTTTCGGGGTCAAAAATGAAATTTTTGGAAGTTATGTAATTTTCAGAAGTTTTGGGGTCAAAATGTAATTTTTAGAAGTTTTAGGGTTAAAATGTAATTTTGAAGAAGTTCGAGGGTCAAAATACAATTTTTGGATAATTTAGGGATCTTCAAGGCAATAAAACCATAAATAAGTGACACGTGGTAGCCCGACAGGCATCCAAAAGTCAAAGGACTAATTTGAAAATCATGAAAAAATTTTGGGCCAATTTTGTAATTTAACAGAAGTTGTTTTAGGGATTAAATTAAAACAAATTAAAAAAGAGGGACCAATTGCATAAATAAGCCAAAATAATGACATGTGGCAGCCTCTGGTTCTTTCAAAATGTCAAGGGACTAAATTGAAAAGTAATTAAAATTACTGGGCCAAATTAAGAATAATTAAAAATACAAAAAATGACTAAATTAAAACAAATAAAAATACGGAAGGATCGATTGCACAAATATCCTATTTTTCAAAAACACGCGGATCTTGAGCTTGGGTCAAGTCGAATTCAGGTCGGACATGGGTCAGGTAGTAAAACTACGTCGTTTTGGCATCTGAGAATAGACACCAAAACGACGTCGTTTGAGAGAGTGTATATATGTTATTTTTAGGTTAAAAATTTCATTTTTTTTAGTTCTAAAAATCTGATTGCCCTATTTCTTTTCTTTTCTCTCTCACTCTCTCAACTCTCTCAAAGCCCCCATGGCCGGCCATAGCTCCGGCCGAGCCCTGGCCCGCTGTCCGCCCCGCGTACACGGCTACGAGCGTTGCACACAGCCGTCCCTTGTCGTCTCCATCCACCACCAGTCGCGCATCTTCGTCTCCTGTCATCGGCGCCGTCCTCCGACTACCAACTGTCGGAGATTCAAAGGTAAAACTCCTCTTTTTCAGCTTTTGTTCTTCTTTTTTCCTTCTTTTTTTTTTTAAAAAAAAATCATTTCTTTTTCCTTTTGAAAATCTTTTTCCTTTTATTTCTTTTTGTTTTTCATTCGAAGTCAGATCTGATTTCATACCAGATCTGAAAATTTTCAAAATCTTTTCTTTTCATCCCCTTTTTTATTATATTCTTAATAAAGGTTTGAAAAGTTTCTTCTTCTTTTTTATCTTTGATATTCAAAAAAGAAATCCCGTTTTTTAAACAAATCTTTATTTGTTTCATTTTCGTTTCAAACTATGCATTTTAAAACTCCTTTTGTGTTTGATTACTGGCTTCTTGTAGATCGATCTTCAACAGACGTTCCCACGACGGCGGACGGTGGATTGGAGCTCTGGTGCATGCCTCGGCGACGGCATGGACAGGGAAGGATCATTCGGCGATGACCATGCGAGGCAGGGGAGTATTCTTGCCCTTTCGTTTTCTTTTTATTTTATTAAAAATATTATTAAAAATTAATATTAATTATAAATATTTAATATTAATTACTGCCATTATTATCACTATTATTATTATTAATATTATTAATAATATAATTAATATTCACATTTTAAAATACATTTTTAGGAAATACTAAATATTAAAGGTTGTATTAAATGCATGTATTGATGCATAACTTGAATCTAATGGGTTTAAAAATTGAAAACATAAATGGCAGTTAAACATGCATTGAATGGTAGCAAACATGCATTAATACCTGATCGTCCTTAATGCTTGAGTAATCTGGTATTCAATTAGGTCTTGCCTTTGCTGTCTGTTTGATGTTTGGTAGAATATATGTTTGGTGACTATTCGAATGTTTTCTTAAAAAAGGGTTTGTATATTGATTTCAAGAATAGGGTCTCCCTTTTACAAGTGCTTTGATTCTGGCTTATAGCCATTTTACAAATCATGATATTTTGTAGCTTGCAATTTAATGTTTGTCCTTTCTTGCTTGTTGCAGATCTCTCTTGGCAGTTGCGGTGGCAGGGTAAGGTGGAGTTGGTGGTGGCAGGAGAGGCACGTGGGGGAGATCAGATTAGGGTTTGACTTTTGGGGTTAAGGGTCATGGGCTGGTTTGTTTGTTGGGTGTAATGGGTTATAGGGTTTGGGCTTTAATTGGGCCTTATAATTGGATATTGGACTTTTCTTTTTAAATTTATAATAATATTAAATTTAAATTAAATTCAAATTTAAATTAAAATTGAATTTAAAATAAATTTAATTTTAAAATGGTTTGGGCCCGGTCAAAATTGGGCTCCAACAGTCATCATTTAAATTTTTGTTAAAAATAATATTTTTAAATGATGATGTGGCACAATATCAAAGTACCATGTTACATAAATCAAAATTAATAAAGTTTTCAAGTTCAAGGATCGATACGGGCAATAAAAAATTAAGAATCAAATTGAAAAAAGTTACATAAATCAAAATTAATAAAGTAAAAATTAAATCTTGCTTTTTCCTTATGAAAAGGGGAATGTGACAATTGTTTAGCACTACTAATAAATGAAAAAGGCTTAGACCGGATCCTATCAGAACTCCGCAGTTAAATGTGTTTAGGTGAGAGTAGTACTAGGATGAGTCAAATGATATTTTTAACCTTTATTTAAAATTTATTTAGAATCCAATACATTTTATGTATTATTTATATTGAATATAAAATTATTTCTTATTGAAATTTATTTCAAATATTTAAATAATATATTTAAATTTGTGGTGATTATATTTTAATATTTAAAACATAGTTTATATATTCAAATTAAATTATACAAATATTTAATATTAATTCCTTAAAATTATTCAAAATTTGTATTTCATATAAAAAAATTGTAACACCCTCTACCCGATCCAATTTGCCGAATCTGGATCTCGAGTGTTATCAGACAAAACGTCAATTTCACATTTTATTCACTATAGTCCTTTTGTACAAAACTAACAAATTTAAACATTACAATCTAATCTTTTTTCACATCTAAGCTTAAAAATCTATCAAATCAACACCAATTTCTTCAAGAAACCAACAAGGGCAACTTTCAAGAACTTTAAAATATTTTACAAATTGGTATATAATCAAGCTCCCATGACTTAAAAAACATAAAAATTATAAGAAAACAACTTAATTGAACTTACAAATTAGGGGCTAAATGTTTGAAGCTTCCTTAAGGGTTTTCTTTGTTCTTTATTCATTGGAGAAGAAGAATAAAAAAATGGGTTTTTCTCTCTTTAATTTTAACTTATATTGTTTTGGCCTGCTTCTTTATATCTCATCAGGAAGATGACCTTTTGAAATTTCACTCTTTCCTATTATCAAGGTAAGAGATCATGTGCTTCAATTTTCCCCATAATTGGGGTCAGGTATTGGTATGTCTTCGATCTACCCTCTGATCAGGGTAAAAGATCAGATGCTTCAATCTACCCCGCAATCGGGGTAGATATTGGTGCCTTCAATCATCTCAGCTTCAACCTGCTCCTCTTTAACTTTAGGGTATAAGATTTGCCTTTGTGGTCTCAATCTTTCCCTTCATTCTCTAGGGCATCAGCTCCAATGTTTCCTTGGTTCATCTCGCCATTTTGCGAGGATGTGACCTGTAAAGTATGCTTCTATAAACCTTTATGTAGGCCCAAATTTCTAGGATGCCATTATCAGAATGAATCAAATGCTCCTAACTACGTGAATGCGCATGATGAATGTTCGGTTCATTTATTATTATTTGGGTTGACAAGGTCTATTATTTGTCCAAATTCTGTCGTGGGTACACTACCTTGTCTTCTTCTAGGCTTAACTTGAACTACTTGTTTTAAAGTTTATTTTCCAATAGGTGGTCCTGTTTCGGACTCCTGTATCATTTAGGAAATTTCAGACCAATGCTAATGGATCTTTGTATGATTCATATTATTAGTTCATTATTCGTTATTTTCAATGCAAGATGCTTGAACGAAATTATGAAAGAATAAGATCAAAATTTATTGAAGACACAATTCAAAAGAAAGGATAAAAATGACAAATATTAGTCAAAAATTGCCAAGTATACAACAAAAGACAATTAGATGCCCCGGATATCGCAGAATGTGCTTCTCTGAGTAGACTTGCTGAGAATCATCTTGAGCCCCAATATGTGTCTAGAAGACTTGGAGTGCCTTATTGATGCTTCGAGCTGTAACTTTCCTCCGTCTTGTTACATTTGAGAGAAATGATCACTTTGAACCCATTCTTCATTTCGAATTTGAGTTGCCCTTTGCGGGTTTTCAACTCAAAATCTTTTTGGTTTCAAGATGCCCTTTGTGGGTTTTCATCTCGATTTTTTTTAGGATGCCCTTTGTAGGTTTTCATCTCGATTTCTCTTGCTTTTTTTAGGCGAAATATTTTTTCACCCAATTTGAGTTAATGGGGTTGTGCAGATCTTTGTTGTTCATCTCTGTTAGAATAAGAGCTTCCCTTGAGAATGTTTTCTTTATCACATAAGACCCTTCCCAATTGGGCATCCATTTCCCTCTGAAGTCTTTATGTATAGGGAGTATCATTTTCAGAACTAGATCTCCCTCATGGAATTCTCTAGGGTGGATTTTTTTGTTGTAAGCTCGCATCATTCTTTTCTAATACATCTGACCATGGCAGATAGCTCTAAACCTATTTTTTTCGATTAAATTCAACTGATCATATCTGGCCTGAATCCATTCTGCCTCATCTAATTGTAACTCTGTCAAGACTCAGAGAGAAGTTATTTCAACCTCGATAGGTAAGACTACTTCCATGCCATACATTAGTGAGAATGGTGTTGCCCTAGTACAAGTTCTAATCGAAGTTCTGTAAGCAAAAAGGGCAAATGGTAGTTTTTCGTGCCAGACTTTGTAGGTCTCAGTCATTTTTGCAACGATTTTGTTGATGTTTTTATTAGCTGCCTCCACAACACCATTCATTTTTGGGTGATAGGGAGATGAATTACGATGCTTGATTTTGAATTGCTCGCAAACTTTCGCTATCGTGCTATTGCTCAAATTCAAGGCGTTGTCTGATATGATCCTTTTTGGCATCCCATATTGGCAAATGATCTCCTTTTTCAAGAACATACTAACTTGAAACTTCGTGACGTTGGCGTAAGAAGCAGCTTCTACCTATTTGGTAAAGTAGTCAATAACCACGAAGATAATCTATGACCATTAGAAGCCTTTAGAGAAATTGGTCCAATGACATCCATGCCCCACATAGAGAAAGGCCAAGGAGAAGCCATGACATAAAGGTGTGATGGAGGTACATGAATCTTATCTCTATAAATCTGACATTTATGGCACCTCTTAGCATAATTGATGCAATCCCCTTCTATGGTGGACTAGTAATACTCAAATCTCATTATCTGCCTGGCCATTGTGAAACCATTAGCGTGTGTTCCACAAATGCCTTTGTGAACTTCTTCTAAGATCTTTTTAGCTTCGATTACATCGACACATCTCAACAACACCTGTTCCTTTGCCTTTTGTACAAGATTTCCCCATCTAGGACATATTCATTTGCAAGCCTCCTTAATGTCCTTTTTCATTTTCAGAAGCTTGCTCGAGGTACTTGCGATCTCTTACATACTGGAGAATATCTTGGTACCACGGGCTATCGTACCTTTCTTCTGCTTCATCTTCAATATCATAACAGTGAGCTAGAGCCTCATAAATGCTCATTTAAATAGGCTTTATATCTTCAGGTCTGTTTACTTTAATCATCGAGGCCAGAGCATCAACCATCTGATTTTCTTCTCGAGTTTGATTAAATTTAATTAATCAAAATTAATTAATTAAACTCTAATTAACCAAACCTTAATCTTAATTATACAAAGGTAGAGGATTTTAACATCATCCATCATCAATTGATGAAACAAAATAGTCTATTTACCATTTTAAACCTTTAACTATTTAAAAATTTATAGCGACTTAATTTTTACAATTTAGTCTTTGTACCCTAATGAAGCAATTAATAGGCAAAATTAGAGGACCAAACTTTAATATTCTTTTATACCAACTCCGTAAATATTTTAATTTAATACTTACAAACTTGATTTACGAAAATGAGATTCTGAAACAACTTTTTTCGACACCATTGAAAATCGAGTTGTTATAGCTAATTTTTAGCCACATTAATAATGTCATTAAGTATTTTAAGAGGGACAATTATGGTATTTTAAAATTTTATTATGAATAATATTTTTAAAAAATTAAGAAAAAGAAAATTTTATATTAGGTGTTTTCTTTATTATTTTTTAATGTAAACTTATCTAATTTTTAAAATTTATTAATTATATATATATTGTTGTGTCGATGTCATTTTTCGAAGTTTTACACATTACTAATTAATTTTATGTATATTTTGATGCAATCATAAATCCAATATTAGATTCATTTTAATTTTATCTGTTATGCCTCAATTCATCCATATTTAGAATAACTTTATCATGTTTATGTTTTTAAATATATATATATATATATATATATATATATTTCACACCTTAGGGACAAGCAAGGGTCTTGTCTCCCCTTAAATGGAAAATAGTTATTTACGTCTCTTATAAAATGATAAAATTAAAAAATAATTAATAATAAAATTATACTTTAATCTTCAAAATAAAAAAAATATATTTAATCACTTAAAATGATAAATAATAAATTAATATATTATGTTTAATCCTTTTTAAAAATTATTGTTCAACTCCTTTTAAAAAAATTATAGATTTGCTCTTCCATAGAAATTAGTTGTATGTATATTTTGTCATATTGTGCATGTGTGTCATGCTTATGTTACTTTCAATTTTTTAATATTTCATAATTATTCAATTTCGAGAAATTATTATTTTATTGATATTATGTATCAATTTTTATTATATTTTACCTAATTTGTCGTACATATTCAATTTGCAGAGAGAAAACATATGTTCTTATTGTATTCACGTTATATATATAGATTTTAACACATGATATTTGTCATGTACATATATATTTTTATGACACCATGAACATATGTTTTGATTATTTTACTTTCTTTTATCAAGTCTTAAGTTATGTCATATTTTCTATAATATTTCATGATAATTTAATTTTAATTTTAAATTCATTTACTTAAAAAAATTACATAATAACACTTATATATATTATTCAATGCCTAAACAAAGCTTAATCCTTCAATCCCTAAAGTGGAGATAAAACATATTTAAGTGTATTTGAACACATCCTTCAAATTATTGTAATATTAATAATATAAATCGAGTTAAAATTCAATCAACGATATTTATTAAGTATTTAAAATTTTAATTTATTTTTTGAAAAAAACCCAGAATATATTCTAGAATAATTAAAAGATGAACCTTGTAAAGTGTTTTTCTCTGTGTTCTCTTATTCTGTATATTTATATGATACGGTCACTGTTCATAGATGTGATATGCTAGGTATGTCTCCATGCATGAAGACACGTACCTTACCTTAAGGTTTAACACGTGTATACTTGAAGTGGATTCACATACATAAGGTTTGCACGTGTATGCTAGCTCATATTACGTGTCCCCATATTGGATTCGCCCATACAAAATACGGGCCAGGACCCGATAGACTAACGGATCGATGGGTTGATAATAATGATTATAAGAACAATAGATAATTAACAAAAGTTTCCACTTCTTCAAGCAAAACTTATTCATTATCGTACGTGTGGACAAGTATTCACATATAATGTTTTAGTTGAAGGGATTGTTTTTACATTAAAAAGAGAAAAGAAAAAGGTTTTAGTTCGCAATCTACTCGTGTATTGTTGAGGAAAGATTTTATGAAACGGTTTTACTAAATCAAAATTCCTTTTTTACCGTAAAATGGTTTATATTGTGATCTTATTTGTAAAGATTTATTGTAAGATATTGAAATGGTCCGCACTGACTAGTTGGATAGTATTAAACTCAAATAAACCTGTAATGACACATTACCAAATATATATATGATTTGGGTCTGTAAATATGTAAGATATACAAACACCTGTATTTGTATGTATCTATGTATATATGTGTGTATAAACTCAGTCCTCCACTCTCTCTTCTCCATTTCTCTTCCAGTTTTCAACGTTGAAAACTAGCATGTACGATCTAAGTGGAAGATCTAATCAGATCATACTTATTCTTCTTCTTGTTTTGGTCCTCGTTTCTTTGATAGTTCCTTTGAAAAAGAGCCCTGAAACTAGTAAAACCCACCATTTTCATGTCAATAACAATCTCCAAATTGCATACACAGCATGTGAAGGCACTTTATATCCCGACCTTTGTGTCGCCACTATCTCCATTCACCCAAATTTTGCTTCTAAATCACTCTCCGACCTTATCTCAGCAATTTTAAACCAAACCATGGACGAGGTAAGACTCGCTTGTGTCAAATGCACTGAGATTGAAAAGGGTCTCAAGAGTAACACCACCTTAGAATGGGCCGCCATAAACGATTGCATCGAGCTTTTTAACCATACCCTAGCCGAGCTGAAGGTAGCCCTCGCCGAGCTTAACCCGAAAAGGGTACGGTTCTCTAGGAACTACCATAAGATAAAGACGTTTCTAAGCGCGGCAATGACGAACCAGTACACATGTCTCGATGGGTTCCATGGTAGCAAAGGAAAGACTAAATACTTAATCAAAGAAGCTCTACATAACATATCTCATCATATCAGCAACTCTTTAGCGATGCTCAACAAAGTCCCTGGTGTCAACGAATCGAAACCCGTTGAGGTTTTTCCGGAATACGGTCGCCGGAGAAAATATTACCCGGCGTGGTTACCGCATAAAGATCGGAAACTTCTACAAGCTCCAGTTGACGCAACTGAGTTCAACCTTATAGTTGCCCAAGACGGTAGTGGAAACTTCACTACCATCGGCGACGCTGTTGCGGCAGCTCCGATGTACAGCTACGAAAGGTTAATTAAATTTCTTAACAAATTCGTAATTGATTGAGGGAGTAATCTGAGCTTAAATTGTTGAATGTTTTTGTTGAAATTGATTATAGGTTTGTGATATATATAAAAGCTGGTGCTTATCTAGAAAATATAGAGGTGAAAATGGAGAAAACAATGGTGATGTTTGTGGGAGACGGCATAGGGAAGACAGTGGTGAAGGCCAACAGAAATGTTGCTGATGGACATACCACTTTCCGCTCTGCAACAGTCGGTGAGTTTCATAATTTGCTAATGTACTTTGGGGCTATAATAATACTAGGTTTTCACATCATTGTTTGGATGGGGTCCTTCAGCGGTGATGGGCGACGGATTCATAGCCAAGGGGATAACCTTCGAGAACTCAGCAGGGCCAAGCAAACACCAAGCCGTGGCATTAAGGAGTGGATCAGACCTCTCCGCCTTCTACAAATGCAGCTTCGTAGCCTACCAAGACACTCTCTACGTCCACTCCCTCAGGCAATTCTACCGAGAATGCGACATATACGGCACCATCGACTTCATCTTCGGTAACGCAGCTGCCGTTTTCCAAACCTGCAGTTTATACGCTCGTAAGCCAAACCCAGACCAAAATAACGTTTTCACAGCTCAAGGAAGAGCAGACCCGAACCAGAATACTGGGATTTCAATTTTGAACTGTAAAATCTCTGCCAATTCCGATTTAATCCCCGTAATATCATCGTTCAAGACGTATTTGGGGCGTCCCTGGAAAGAGTATTCCAGGACAGTTGTTATGCGGTCGTATATAGATGCTTTGGTGGATCCTGCAGGATGGTTGGAATGGAGTGGGAACTTTGCTTTGAATACACTTTATTATGGGGAGTTTTTGAATAGGGGACCAGGGTCAGATACGAGTCGTAGAGTTACATGGCCTGGGTATAGAGTCATTACAAGCTTCGCTGATGCAATTCAGTTTACTGTTGGGGCATTTATACAAGGAAACCAGTGGTTGAATTCTACTGATATTCCATTCAATCTCGGTTTGAGGTGAAACCTGAAATATAAATGGCGTTTACGGTTTACCATCTTTTTTTTTCTTTTCTTTTTGTTGTAAATATTTTGATCAATTGCCATCACATGCATGTCAAATTTCTTATTTTCTACCATAACTAATGATAGGAAAACTCTAGTTTAAAGGATTTGTGTATAAATTGTTTAGGTTTTTAATTTTTTATGTTAATAATTTTAGTATTATTTATTAATATGGGTGGTGAAAGTTTTTTCATAATATGTTTTTTTTAAGGATACCTTAAAATTCATAGGTGTCGAATTCAGTTTGTAAATACCTTTAAATCTTTCGAATCGTTTTCGACACCCACTAATGTCAAGTTCATTTAAATTATTGTTAATTTTTAATTAGCTTATGTTATCAGGTTAAATGTTATCTTCAATAGCTTTACGGTTTCAATTTAGGGTTTTATATCTTGGTTAAAAAACGAGCATTATTTTTTGTCCAAACTCATTTTTCGAGTCTATATTTTTATCTAAATCTTCTCACTTTTTGATCAGACATCCGAACTTAACGGATGACTCGACCCATGATCAGGTCTAATACTGACCCAACTTCAAGTCCACATAGAGGGCTCTCGAAATGGTCAAAGAGATTTACCTCTTGTAAAGTCTTATATTTTAATTAGGTTAATATCATAGATGACTCTTGAACTTTCATCAACGTGTAATATCTTTGTATTACTCTTGCAACACTCCAAAGTTTAAGGGACTTAATTGAGAAAATAAAGAAATAAAAGGTCTATTTTGTAATTTGGGGACTTTAGGACTAAATTGTTATGCGTGTTAAACTTTTGGAACAAATAAAAAATCCTAGAACTCTTTGAGGGTCTCCGAAAAATTTCACCTTTTTCTTTGGGTATAAAAACAATATTTTCTTCTTGGGTGACTTTTCACTTTCATTGTTCACTCTCTCTCTATGCCGAATTTTCTCCCAACCTCTCCTCTCCTTTGTTTCCGACGTAGCTCCGACGAAGGTGTTTCCATCGACCGTTCACTTCACCACCATCGTCAATCTTTACCTTGGGTTCGTGCGACCAAAACCTCACAACCTAGATCTCCTAAGCCGTCGTCGTTTGTGTGTATCAACAAAGAGACTTTCAGTCATCGTCTCTCTTTGCTCAATCGTATCTTCACTGTTTAGAACCTTGGTGAGTGTAGAAATCATGTTTGTGGTTTTGTTTTGGAGTTAGTTGTGTGTTGTTCACGATGGTTAGACGCTGTTTACGGTGATAGAGGAGTTGACAGTGCCGAAAGAGGGGGAAAAGAAGGTAAACCCTAATTTTTACCTTTGGGTTGTGTTTAAAAGTTGGGCCTTAGTTTGCTTAAAACTCAAAAACCTAAGCCAATCAAGCCCAATCTCTAAATAAAACTAATTCCAAACCCTTAGCCCAAATAAACCCAAACCCTATTGATCCAAACCAAGTGACCCGAACCTGATCGACCCAACCCGAACCCGTCGACCTTTGACTTTGACTATTGACTTTGATCGTTGACTTTTTTCGAAAAACCCTACCCTGCCATTTTTCGATGTCTTAAGTCCGATTTCGATGTCTATTTTTCCAAATTCAAACCCGAAAGCCTCGTTTTGGCTGTTTTATCTTTAATTTGATACTTTGAGTTATTTAGAGATTTTAAATTGGGAAAACTAATATGAGATATTCGTGTTTAGGTGATCACGACTCCGAGGCTGACGATTTACCTCCTCCTCCACTTGTGCAAACTACTTCTGCACCAATTCTGAGAGCAGCACGTAAGTTATTCTAGTTAAGTCTTGTGTTTAAGTTGTGGCTAGGATAGTATTAATATTTAGTTGTGTTTGTAGGATCAAATCCTATTAGACCGAGTACTCGATCTGTACATGGTGGACAACCTCCTCGTCGTTAGAGTTCTTCTTGCTAAAGGTGTGTTTCTAATTGTAACATAGCCTGTTGTATGAGATGTTGTTTTATATGTGATTTCATGTTTGTTGAGGTATGTTGATATTGAGATGATTGTGTTGTGATGAAATGATGGTATGATTGAGATTGAGCTATGTAATGTATGTTGATAATGTCATGAATATATATATCGAGCATGTGGCTAAATAATTATTGTGATTATTCTACTGTGAATTGTGATATATGATAAATACAATGAGATTGAGACTGAGACTAATTGTGATAATTATGTAATCATACCATTGTGTGTTCATGGGGTGAGATTGTACGGTGGAAGAAGTGGTTATCATTCCTTTAAACGATTGATACTAAAACCACACTGCGATTGATGACGATTGGTTGGGAAAGGGTTCGGGAGACCCTTTTTGTAATAGCTCGATTTTCAATGGTGTCGAAAACAGTGATTTTGGGATCACAACTCTGACTAGTCGATTCGTTAATCTATTTTTTATATGATTATGACTTCCTTCTCATCATATTAAATTTCGGTTACAAAATTCTATCGTTTAAATGGTTAATTAAATAAAAAGGACTAAATTGTAAAAGGGTCAATGGTTGAATTCTAATAGTAGAATGTGCTTAATAGCTTAAGGAAGCAAATGATGAGGACCATTAGAGTTATTAAACCATAGGAAGAATAAGTGGACAAATATGGACAAGTTTATGTGAAAATTAGTTAAAATAAAGAAAAGGTAAAGTGGTAATTAGATAAATAAAGATTATAACCTAATTTTTAACAAAAGAAAGGGGTTATCTTCTTCATTTTTAGTCCACCATAGCCGAAACCCTAGAGAGAAAAGAAGGAAGAACGGCGAAGCTTGAGTTTTTAATTTCAGTAGGTAAATCTCAATCGTTTTAGTGATTTTTATGTTTTTGAGTCCATATTAGCTTAATCTAGCTAACCCAAGGACTAATTTGTGAATCTGTCAAATGTTAAATATTTTACCATTGATGAACATGCTTATTCTTGGAAGTTTATGAAAGTTTTGGAAGCTTGATTGTTAGATTTGTTGATTTTATAAAGTGATTTCGATGATTTTAGGGTTTACGGATTAAATTGTTAGAATGATAAAATTGGATGTATTTACGTGAAATTATTAATGTAAGGGACTTGTATGAAGGCCTTGAGTATTCGGCTAGGATGGATTGTGGAAGAGAAGGATTATTTTTTGCATATTTAAAGTCTAGGGACTAAATTGAATAAAAGTGAAATGTTAGGGGTAATTTCATAAATTTCCTAAAAAAGATTTAAATGTACAAAATGAATTGATTGTGTGATTTAATGTGAGAATTGAATGACTTGTGAATGTAGACTACGATCGTGCTACAGATTACGAAAAAAGGAAATTAGCGGATTAGTCTTTGAAGTCCTTTCTAAACTGCAATCCAGTCCGGTAAGTTCGTAATGTAAATCCTACTTAATATTCTTTGTACATGTATATATATACTGTCAATGTACAGCAAATCGTGAACATTCGGCTTTGAAGATGATCAAAGAAATAAAACGCAAGAGATAGTAGGCTTTATGCCGTTGAAATAGTACCGACACGATGGTTGGGGTATCGTATGTGTTGCGAGTCCTCGACAACTCGTGTGAGCAGTATCATAAATCGGAAAAGAGATATGGATCCTATATGGCTTACAGGTCCTACGATGGTTGGGACTTATGCTTTATGCATACTCTTGACAGCTCGTGTGAGCAGTATCGTTAGGAAATAGTTTACATTACAAATAGACACCGTACCAATGGCTGGGGTATCGCATAAGTTACGAGTCCTCGACAGCTCGTGTGAACAGCATCGGGTATTGGTAACAAAAAGATATGAACAGGAAGAGGAGTTGTAAATACTCAAAGAGCAATGGAAATTACGTTGGCTTGAGGGAATCATTATTGCATATTACCATGTTGGTAATTCTTAACTATTGAACTTACTAAGCTATAAAGCTTACCACAGTTATTGTTGTTGTTTTGTAGACTGTTGGCTGACTGAAGATCGGATCATCGACGTCACCTGAAGTCACACTATCGCAGAGTTATCTGTAGATTTTGCATCACTTGGTCTTATGACATGTACTAGGATGATATTAACCTTTGATAGTAAATTAAAGATGTTGAAATCTTACTATTTTGATTGTGTAAAGACTTAGAAGTTATGTATGTTATATGATGTTTTAATGCATAACTTGTATTGGTTGTGTTTAAAACATTAAACTTGTGTCTTGGCATTATTCTTGAGGTTCTGCATACTTGTTTCGATAGAATTTATACATATATCGATAGAAGTACAGGGTAGGAGAGAGGTTGTTCTCTGACTTGGGTTGTATCGGTAGTTGAATTACAAGTATCGGTAGTTTATAGTAATGATGTATCGGTAATATTTATGCTTATATCGGTAGAAGTTGCAGGGTGATAAATTTTGCTCTCTAGAGTTTTTGGTATTGGTAGTTGCATGACTTGTATCGGTAGAAATCAGACTTGTGTCGGTAGATCTAACACAGGTACCGGTAGAAGTCAGCACAATTCTAAATTGTTCATTGAATTGACTACTACAGGTACTTGACCATCAGGTACCGGTAAAAGTCCCCTAAAAATGTTAGAAATGTCATTTTTACCCTTGATGAAATTATGTTATGATTAAATATTGATACAAAATATGACAGGTAAATTTTGTATTGAATAAAGATTAAATAATTTGATATCCTAAAAGATGAATAGAGTTAAAAGAATAGAAACACCAGAATCCTAACCGGCGATGGTGTTTAGGATTTAGGTTTTACACTTTTCACTATGTTGGTGTGTTGGAGTATGGGTGTATTGCATTGTGCATGTGTTTGTAATATGATTTGTGGTTACTTTTTAAGCTATAAATTGTTGTGATAATATGTGCTAGGTTGTATGTACTTTAGAGACACACTGGGCTTTATAACTTATTTCCCTATAGTTTTCCTTACAAATACTCGAGACATAGGATACTTGATACCCGAAGGCATAATTTTTAGACTCGTATTATTTATCATACTATTTTATTTTAGGTTTTTATTTTACTTTGTTAATTTATTAATAAGTTAATTTTAATTTTGAGAATTTTGATATTTATTTTAGGAGTTTAATTATTTTATTTTTAATTTAATTATAGATTATATATATATGTGTGTGTGTATGTGAATGAATATGGATTATCGGATTGCATGTGGGTATAATTATGTAAATAATCTTCTGGATCCGATTGTATCTCTTGGGCCAGGTAAAGAGGGTTACATTTAGTAGTATCAAACCTGAGATCAAACCAAGGACTGTGGGGCTCTCTAGACTTGGTTTTAAAAAAATTGGGGTTAAATGGGGATTTTAAATAAACTAATATGTTATAATAATTTATGTTGTATATATATATATAAAAGTATGATTTATTCTAAACCTCCAGTATCAATTCTTACTTTAGTATTTTGTACCTATGTAGTTAGATAGTATGCCACCATGTAGGAGTGTTAGACTTACGAATGGTCATGGCCAAGGTCGAGGTCGAGGCTGTACTATTAGGGTTGTTAGTGACCCTACTCTTATATTCGAGCCTAAGGTGAATGTGGATGAGTTGCCTCATATTGATGAGGATAAGCTACCCGTAGGTGCTGAGGGTCAACAAGCTGTTGGAGGAGATTACCTACTGAGGAAGCTCCTGTTGAGGATGTGTCTGACATTGGGGATGGCGAGACCTTAGAGTTGGATAATGCTACGATTAGCCAAGAATTATTGAGATTACTCCGTGGATCTGTTGGGGGTCAGTTTGAGGGTTCTAGGAGGCCTATTTTTGCCAATTTTATAGTTGTTTGGATGAAGGTATTTGAGGGTAGGACTAGTACGGATCCTTCTATTACTGAATATTGGTTGAAGGATTTGCAGAGATTGTTTGTGGAGATGAATTATCCTACCGGTCAAAAGATTAGGGTTACTATTTCTTTACTGAGAGGTGAGGCCCAAAAATGATGGGATACCATGGAAGAGTCTACTCCTACTGTTCAGATTACGTGAGATTATTTAGAGAGGCCTTTCAGGATCGTTATATGGGTGATGAGTTTCTCGATAAGTGTAGGGATGATTTCATGAACTTGAGATAGGGGGATATGTCTGCTAATGACTATGAGATCGAGTTCCTAAGGTTGGTCTGTTATGCATCTGAGCTGGTGACTAATGAAAAAGAGAAATGCGATTGGTTTAGGAAGGGACTTCGACTTTCACTTTAAGTTGGGGTTAATATGCATCATGACAGAGTGTTCAATGACTTGGTTAGTCGAGCCAGGTCTGCTAAGAGTTTAGAGACTTGTACTAAGGCTCAAAGAGTTCAAGACAAGGAGTGCAGTAAGAAGCAAACAAGCTTACCAGTTCAGCCAATTTCTGGTGGTCCTTCTGTTAAGAGACCGAGAGAGGAGGCAGTTCAATCTAGTTATCCAAGAGTGAGGCCTGCGGTTGCGAAAGCTCCTGTGGGTAGTATTGGTAGTTCTACTGGACCTCGTTCCATGAATCTTTGTTCCTATTATAATAAAATGCATGGAGGTGAGTGTTGGAGGAAGATCGAGGCATGTTTTAGGTGCGATTCATAGGAACACTTCTTTAGAGATTGTCCCTATCCTCCTACTGGCTCTTTTGTGCAAAGTTAGTCTCAAGCTTCGGTTTAGGCTTTTGCTGGAGGTAAAAGGCAGGTTAGACTAGTTGCTTCGGGTTCAACTACTAGAGGTAGGCCGGTTCAGAGTGGTTGAGAATCTAGATCAGGGGCGAGACAGCCTGGATTAGTGTACACGACTAGGAGGCATGAGGATCGTGATGAGCTTGATGTCATAGCAAGTACCTTCTCTATTCACTCTATTCCTTATTTTGCTTTGCTCGATAATGGTTCGACACATTCTTATGTGGTGAGTGCTGTGTCTTAGGGTCTTAAGATTACTGCTAAAAATATTGAGTCTGCGATTACTGTTAAAAGTTCGGTGGGTATCTCTATGGAGGTTAATAAGATTTACCGTAATTGTCCCTTAGAGATCTAAGTAGAAATTTTTCCTGCTAATTTGTTGGAGTTAACAATCAGTGAGTTTTATCTTATACTTGGAATGGATTGGCTTTCTAAGTATCGAGTTAATTTGGATTATGAAAAAAATAGGGCAACTTTGAGAACTCGTGATGACCGGCAGATAACTCTAATTGGTAAGTATAGAGGATTTCTATCTAATGTGATCTCAACCATTAAAGCCGAAAAATTGATTAGAAAGGGGTCCATGGCTTATCTAGCTTACATTCTGGATCCAACATAATCAGATTCTAGGATTGAAAAGATTCGAGTAGTGAGAGATTTCCTTAATATATTCCTAGTGTTTCACCTTAGGGAGCACCAGTTTTGTTTGTTAAGAAGAAAGATGGGACACTTCGATTGTGAATTAATTATCGAAAGCTGAATAAGCTGACGATTAAGAATAAATACCCCTTGTCTCGTATTGATGACCTATTCGATCAGTTTCGAGGTGCTACTGTGTTTTTAAGATAGATATGAGATATGTGTATTACCAGCTTAAGGTGAAAGATTTTGATGTGTTCAAGACAGCTTTTCGAACTCGTTATTGGCAGTATGAGTTTCTGGTGATACCTTTTGGGTTAACGAATGCACCTACTGCTTTTATAAATATGATGAATAGGGTGTTTCAACCCTCCTTGGATCAATTTGTGGTGGTGTTTATAGATGATATTTTGGTGTATTTTAAGTCTAAGGATGAGCACGATGAGCATCTTAGAATTGTTCTGCAAATATTGAGAGAAAAGCAGCTTTATGCTAAGTTCAGCAAGTATGAATTTTGGCTCTCTGAGGTTTTGTTTTTGGGACATATAGTTTCTACTGAGGGTATTCGTGTGGATCCCAAAAAGATCGAGGATATTATAGGCTGGAAGCAACTTAAGAATGTTTTTGAGATTCGTAGTTTCTTGGATTTAGTTGGCTATTATCGGATGTTTGTTGAGGGGTTTTTGATTATTGCGGCACCTTTGACTAAGCTTCTAAAGAAGAGTGTCCTATTTGTTTGGACCGAGGCTCAAGAGTCTAATTTTGAGAAGTTGAAATCTTTGTTGACTCAAGCACCGGTGTTGATCCAATCTAAGCCTTGAAAAGCTTATACTATCTACAGTGATGCTTCTCACACCGGATTGGGATGTGTGCTAATGCAAGAGGGAAATGTTGTAGCTTATGCGTCTTGGCAGTTGAAATCGCATGAGATTAATTACCCTACTCATGATCTTGAGCTTGCTGCTATAATTTTCACTCTTAAAATTTGGAGACACTATCTTTATAGGGAGAAGTGTTATGTTTTCACTGATCATAAGAGCTTGAAGTATTTGCTTACTTAGAAAGAGCTTAACTTAAAGAAACATCGTTAGTTGGAGCTACTTAAGGATTACGATTGTGAGATTAAGTATCACCCTGGTAAGACTAATGTAGTTATCGACTCCTTAAGTCGTAGTGCTGTGACGAAGTTGAGGGCATTATTTTCCAGAATGAGTTTATTTGAGGATGACAATCTTTTAACTGAACTCCGAGTTATTCCCACTTTACTCTTGGAGATTAAGGCTGAGCAGGCTAGTGATCCATATCTAGAGTGCTGTATGAGAGAGGTGGAAGAAGGTACATCTGTGGACTACTCCATGGATCAGAATGGTGTGTTATGCTTTCGAGGTCGATACTGTGTCCTGAAGGATTTTGGAATTAAGCAGACTATTCTTCGTGAAGCACATGATAGCTTTTATTCCATGCATCCTAGCAGAGATAAGATGTATAAGAATCTTCGTGATAGGTACTGGTGGAAGGGTTTAAAGAGGGATGTTGTTGACTTTGTGTCGGAGTGTTTGACTTGTTAAAAAGTCAAGGTGGAGCATTAGTGTCCTTTTGGGTTACTGCAATCGATTGAGATTCCGCAGTGGAAGTGAGAATATGTGATTATGGATTTTGTGAGTGGTCTTCCCTTGACTCCGTCCAAGAAAGATTAAGTTTGGGTGATTGTGGATCGACTCACTAAGTCCACACATTTCATTCTAGTTAGGGTTGACTGTCCTTTGAGCAAGTTAGCTCGACTCTACATTTCTAAGATTATTCGTCTTCATAGGGTGCCTTTATCTATCATATCTGATTGAGATCCGAGGTTTACTTCGAGATTTTAGGAATCTTTGCACCTTGCTCTAGGTACTCGGTTAAACTTCAATACTGTTTACCATCTGCAGACTGATAGTCAATTTGAGCGTATGATTCAGGTTTTGGAAAACATGTTAAAGGGTTACGTGATTGAGTATCAAAGTAGTTGGGAGGACTTTTTACCACTGGCAGAGTTCGCTTACAATAACAGTTATCAAGCCAGTATTAAGATGACTCCTTATGAGGCTTTGTATGGGCGCAAGTGTCGTACTCTTATTGGTTGGACAGAGTTGACTGATCATCGGTTATTGGGTCTAGATATTGTTTAGGTGTCTGAGGAGACTGTTAGATTGATTCGTGAAAGGCTTGAGGTTGCATTTGACAGGCAGAAGTTTTATGGACTCCTGTCTGTCAAAAGCATCGAGATATTGAGTTTAGTGTGGGTGATGAGGTTTTCTTAAAAGTATCCTCGTGGAAGAAGGTGCTCAGATTTGGACAGAAAGACAAGTTGAGTTCTCATTTTATCGGTCCTTATCAGGTACTTCGTCGAGTGAGACCGGTTATCTATCATCTTGAGTTGCCGCCTGAGCTTAAGCGGATTCATAATGTCTTTCATGTCTCCATGTTGAGACGTTATCGTTCGGACCCATCTCATGTGGTACCTATTGAGGAGATCGAGGTTCATTCAGATTTGAGTTTTAAGGTGGAATTGATTGAAATTATTGCTTAGGATGAGAAAGTTCTTAGGAGGAAGACCATTAAGATGGTGAAAGTCTTGTGGCGCAATCATGGTTATGAGGAGGCTACTTGGGAGCCCAAAGCCGTTATCAAGGCCCAATATCCACATCTTTTTTGTCCAAGTAAACTTCAAGGATGAAATTTCTTTTAAGGGGGGAGAGTTGTAATACTCTAAAGTTTAAGGAACTTAATTGGAAAAATTAAGAAATTAAAGGTCTGTTTTGTAATTTGGGGACTTTAGGACTAAACTGTTATGCGTGTTCAACTTTTGAGAGAAATTAAAAACCCTAGAACTCTTCGAGGGTCTCCAAAAAATTTCACCTTTTTCATTGGGTATAAAAATAATTTTTTCTTCTTGGGTGACTTTTCACTTTCATTGTTCACTCACTCTTTGTCGAATTTTCTCTCAACCTCTCCTCTCTTTTGTTTTCGATGTAGCTCAGACAAAAGTGTTTCCATCGGCCGTTCACTTCACCACCATTATCAATCTTTACCTTGGGTTCGTGCGACCAAAACCTCACAACCTAGATCTCCTAAGCCACCGCCGTTTGTGTGTATCAACAAATATACTTTTGGTCATTATCTCTTTTTGCTCTGTCGCATCTTCGCCATTTAAAATATTGATAAGTGTGAAAATCGTGTTTGTGGTTTTGTTTTGGAGTTAGTTGTGTGTTATTCATGATGGTCAGACGCTGTTTGCGGTGATGGAGGAGTTGATAGCACTGAAAGGGGGGAAAGGAAGGCAAACCTTAATTTTTTCCTTTGGGTTGTGTTTAAAAGTTGGGCCTTAGTTTGCTTAAAACCCAAGTCAATCAAGCCCAATCTTTGAATAAAATCAATGCCAAACCCTTAGCCCAAATAAACCCAAACCCTTTTGATCCAAACCAAGTGACTCAAACCTAATCAACCCGACCCTAACTCGTTGACCATTGACTTTTTCCAAAAAACCCTACTCTGCCATTTTTTGACGCCTTAAGTCCTATTCCGCTTTCCGTTTTACCAAATTCAAACCCGAAAGCCTTGTTTTGACTGTTTTATCTTTAATTTGGTACTTTGAGTTATTTAGAGATTTTAAATTGGGAAAACTAATTTTAGATATTCGTGTTTAAGTAATCACGACTCCGAGGCTGACTATTTACCTCCTCCTCTACCTGTGCAAACTACTCCTGCACCAATTCTGAGAGCTGCATGTAAGTTATTCTAGTTAAGTCTTGTGTTTAACTTGTGGTTAGGATAGTATTAATATTTAGTTGTGTTTGTAGGATCTAATCCCGTTAGATCGAGTACTCGATCTGTGCGTGGTGGACGACCTCCTCGTCGTTAGAGTTCTGCTTGCTAGAGATGTGTTTCTAACTGTAACATAGCCTGTTGTATGAGATGTTGTTTTATATGTGATTTCAAGCTGTGTTGAGGTATGTTGATATTGAGATGATTGTGTTGTGATGAAATGATGGTATGATTGAGATTGAGTTGTGTAATGTATGTTGATAATGTCATGTATATATATATCGAGCATGTGGCTGAATAATTATTGTGATTATTCTATTGTGAATTGTGATATATGAGAAATACAATGAGATTGAGACTGAGACTAATTGTGATAATTATGTAATCATACCATTGTGTGTTCATGGGGTGGGATTGTACGGTGGAGAAGTGGTTATCATTCCTTTAAACGATTGATACTAAAACCACACTGTGATTGGTTACGATTGGTTAGGAAAGGATTCGGGGGAACCCTTTTCACTATATTGGTATGTTGGAGTATGGGTGCATTGCATTGTGCATGTGTTTGTAATATGATTTGTGGTTACTTTTTTAGCTATAAATTGTTGTGATAATATGTGCTAGGTTGTATGTACTTTAGAGACACACTGGGCTTTATAGCTTATTTCCTTACAGTTTTCCTTACAGATACTCGAGACATAGGCGACTTGGAACCCGAAGGCATAATTTTTAGACTTGTATTATTTATCATACTATTTTATTTTGGGTTTTTATTTTACTTTGTTAATAATTATTTTTATTTGGATTGTAAGTTAATTTTAATTTTGAGAATTTTAGTATTTTATTTTGAGAGTTTAATTATTTTATTTTTAATTTAATTATAGACTATATATATATATATATGTGTGTGTGAATGTATGTGAATGAATGTAGATTATCGGATTGTGTGTGGGTATAATTACGTAAATAACTTTTTGGATCCGGTTATATCTCCTAGGTCGGGTAAAAAAAGTTACAACTCTACAATATATCAATGTACCCAAAACTTTAATATGATTTAATTTACATGTTGACTCGGCAACAATGAATAAATCAATGATACATGTAGTTGTAAGATTGATTTTGGATTTTGAATATAATTTTTTCGGTTGAATTTTTATTAGGTTTTTTTATTTAAAGTTTATTTAAATTTTATTTATTACTTAAAAATTAAAAAAGAAAAGTATCAAATAATTTAATCAACTTCTAGAAATTATATGCAAAGCCCAAAATCAAACATATAAAGATAAGTGACACTCATTTATTTGTTGTTACTAAGTTAGCATGTAAATTAAATGATGTTAAAATTTTGGGTAAATTGATACATGGCAAAATAGTACAATACCAAATTGGATATTAAAAGTTTATTAAGTTTAGCTATTATATGTTATATGTGAAATATCATGTCAACTTATTGTTTTCACATATTACTCATAAAATATCAGTCAATGAATTTATAACATTTATCATTTCTATCAAGAATGAATTTTCAAATTCGGGAAGTATAGAAACTATCTGTAACTTTACAAATAGTACAAGATTAATGGTAAAATTTAACAAAACAAACTTAATTGCTACAATTTGAATTATAATTGAAATATCAAAATTCGAAAAAGGCATAAAACTTATTTGTCCCTCCAACTTTACAAAAAAAATCATTTTAAAACTCCATTTAATCTTTTTCTTTTTTAGTCCTTAAATTTGTATTATTTATTAAATTACCCTAAAATAGATGAAAAAGTTAACAATTGTTAACTTTGTTAATGTGGCATCCACATGGCAGTCCACATGTATGCCACGTTAGCAATTAATTGATTTTTAAAAAAATTTAAAAAATATTTTAATAATATTTTTAATAATTTTTAATTTTTATAATTTTTTAATTTTAATAAATTAATTAATTGTTAAGGTGACTTTCATGTGGCAATTCATGTATATGTCACATATCTAATTGCGCAAGTTCAAAGGTTAAAATAGACTAAAAATTAAAAGGTAAACTATCAAAATAGTCACTTTTGATTACCTTAGATTAAATTTTAGTCACTTATGTTTAAAATGTTACGTTTTAGTCACTTACATTAATATGTTGTAACATTTTAGTCACTGAGCCATTAATTGCCGTTAACAGTGTAACGATAAGCTGACGTGGCACGTTAGATTATCATTTTAAACAAAAATTTTAGGTTAAATCATACAATTGGTCCCTATATTTTTTCGTTTTGAGTAATTTAATTTTTTTTCTTTTATGTTCTTTTAACTTTCCTTTTTTTTTTCTTCTCTATCTCCTTTAACGTAGTTTTTCTATATTTTCCATTAGTCAAAACTAAAGGGGAAGAAGAAAAGGAAATAAAGAAATAAAAAGAAAAAAAATTAAATTGTATAATTTAACTTAAAATTTTTGTTCGAAATGATGATTTAATGTGCCACATTAACTTACTATTAACGGCAATTAACGATTCAGTGACTAAAATGTTACAACAAGTTAACGTAAGTGATTAACACGTAACATTTTAAACATAAGTGATTAAAATATAATCTGAGGTAAATAAAAATGATTATTTTGATAATTTATATAATATTAAATGAGGGCTAAAATAAATTTTTTTAAAGCCAGAGGTAAAAAAAAATCAAGACTAAAGTAGACGAAATTAAAGCCTTGTTTCATCCTCCTCTATTTTCAATGCTTCAAACACTTTGCCCCCGCCAGCTGTCCGTATTGCAAATTCCACGCTAGGAACAATTTCGAGGAGACTGAGCTCTTTCATGGAGAAATAAGATACCATTAACGTCTTCAAAAAAAGGTCAAATTCTACGGAAGTCGGTCAAAACGCGATATGGCGTATAGCCAAAGGAAGAAACAAGGTTACCGGACATTCCCAGAGTGTGAACGGCATCGTAAATAACAAGGAACAAGAATAACTATGTAGACATACAATAGAAAGCAAAGCAGCCATTGAAATTTCAAAATAAATGCAACACAACAGGTTATTATTATTAGCGTGTTTCGGGTATAACTTGTAAGGATATACTCTCGGGCCACCTTGTTAAACAATGACGACTAGAAAAAGGAGGGAGAGTGTACAGAGATTGATTGTTGTTTTAGAAGGAGAAAAAGTCACCGCCGCCGACAAGACAGGCATTGCGCCACTGCAGAAGGCTTCGACGTACGTGAGTAATAATTCGGTGGATGAGATTTTAGTTCTCACCCTTCTCTCCGTTGATTGTTCCGGACCGTCTTCCAGCAAAGGTTTTCGTGGAGATCATAGGTGCAATCATACATGTGAAGATGATCCCCACGTCAGGTTCCTTCGTGATCTAGTCAACAGAAAAAAGCAGGATTATAGGCGAATTTTGAGACCCTTCTATGAAAGATGCAAAAGCAATGGAGTAAGTCTTGCTCAAGCTGTTCCTTGGTGTCTACTTAAAAACTTGAACACGAGTCCTTTGTCACGGTGAAGTTTAATGTCTGTATTACAGGTGAAGTTTATGGTAAAAGTTGCTGCAGGCTACCCACCAAAGGATATCATAACAGAAGAGGCCAACAATGTTGGTGCTACTTGGATTATTCTTGATAGGTTATTTCTCTCCAATTTCTCGTGTACATTAGCTAAGTTGGAGATTATACACTGAAGTTTCAAATGTTTCATCCATTTTATTCTTGCAGTTGTTTTGCCAAACACTTGACTTTCCGGTTGAGTGGTACCGAATGTAATGTATCATTGGTGAGTGATGAGGATGGAGCCATTGTTGATGATCATTGGATTGCAGAGGATGAGTCATCAGAATGTTCTACGCTGATGGAAGGAATACATAATCCCAAGTCTCCAAAGCTGATAAAGGGATCAACATCGAAAGAGAAGCAGGTAATTTGGCCAAACACCGGAAAGGAAACGAAGCCGGAGCCACTTAAAGAAAACGAAGCCGGTCATAATCTTCCTTGTAGTAACTTCGGCTCAAGAGTTTCCGAGGCTGATTTTTCAGTACGAAGGCCGCAGGAGTTAAGTTGGGAAGAGATTACACAAATAACAAAAAGATTTTCAACAAGGACTAGGACTGAACATGAGAAGAATTATAGCACCTATATTGGATACTTTGACCATCAATCTGTATTTGTAAAGAGGTTTGTTCCACACTCTGGATGCATTCTTGAAGCAGAAATGAGAGCAGCCTTGTTTATCAACCATAAGAACATAATGGTTATTACGGGTTACCATCAGAGCGAAAACGGAACAATTTTGATCTTTCCTCTCCTACAAGGAATGTCATTAGATAGATACATTTGGGGTGAGTGTACTCCTATATGTATAACCCTTCCTTTTAAATGTTCACTATGAACATTTTAAATTTGCTAAAGGCTTCATTCCTTTTTCAGGCTCGGAAAGAAAGCAGTTGAAATTTCAAGTTAGACTGAATATTGCCATAGCTATAGCACAAGGTGTTAGATACATGCACGAAGAATGTCCACAATGGCCAGTTGTCCATGGCGACTTGCAGCCCCACAACATTTTTCTAAGACTTGATTTGCAGCCTATGGTGAAATACCTTGAAATCAAAATCTCTTATGCAGGGTATATCATCTTCTAATCCTCTGATCTTGATGTTTCTTTCCCTTAATTTTGTTAGATTTCTGGTTTCGGAAAGGCTACATGGCTTCACAATGAACAACTATCATTTAACTCCAAGAATGGGTATGCAAGATTCACTCTATATTCTGACACACACACACACCCCTTCACCATTAGGGCAACTTGCTTTATTTGCTTCATCATTAGGTTCCCCAAGGATCCTTTAGGCCATGAAACAATGGAACTAGTGAAATGCGATGTCCTATCGTTCGGGATTCTGCTATTGAGACTGTTTTGCCGGACATCGGCACCTGAGGATGACAAAAGTTTAGTTGAGTGGGTTAGTGGTCAATTCTTTGTTTCTTGTTCGAGTTCGATTCCTAGCTTTCTTTCAGACTTATCAATTCCAGTAACATGTACGGGCAATGACAGGCTCGGCCTTTGATGATACAAAGAAAATTCTATGAGCTATTAGAGGAAGACTCAAAGTGGTCAGACATGCATGGAATTTATAGAGTCATGACTGCTGCAACTGCATGTACAAGGACGAAGCCGGTTTATCGACCCTATATGACTCAGGTATTTATATTCTACACAATCAGAACCCACCCTTGAATTACAGCTATGACTTATGAGTCACCCTTTGCTTTATTTAAAACACCAAATCAAACAGGTAATCAGCATTCTTAAAGGAGAGAATTTTTGTTACATGCAAACATCTCCATCAGACAGCAGCATGTAAGGAGGGAACCATGAATTCTTCAAAGGAAAAGGCAACCATTACCAAGGATATAATCACAGCAGTCAGAAATTGCAGTAACATTGACACAAGGGAAGAAGAAGAATTAGAACAATTTTTTTTAAAAAGGGTATTTTCGCCTATATGAGACATATAGAACCAAATGTGGGTGATGGCATCTTCTAGCTTTAGCAACTCTAGAGTTGCAGACGATTGTGAGTGATTGAATGGATATTTACATCATTATCATCTTTGTCCATATGGTGCAGAAAGCAAAATTTTTAATTTCTACAAAGACAACCTACTGTTCTTTGAAGCTAGAAAATGAAAGGAATGCCTGAATATAACCATTATTTTTTTTTTTATATATGCTTGACTTAATCTATACATAAAAAGAAAGGTCCAAAGGACCGTCCTTGTGATGAACGTGGCTCTCTCAACGTTCTCCCTTTCTTTCTTTCTTTTTTCATTTTAAAAAATTGTTAAATTTCATCTTGGTCTCTCTAATATACTTAAATTTAAATTTTAATCTATATATTTTAATTTTTAACACAAGTTGTTCCATATATTTTATAATGTTATTAATGTTGAAGCCCAATTTTGATCGGGCCCAACTTAAATTTTAAATTAAGTTTGAATTAATTTTAAATTTAAAAATATTTAAAATAATTTGAAACTTAAAATTAAATTAATAATATCTAAATACAAGGAAAGTCCATTTACAAAATTTACAAGCCCAATTGGGCTAAATTTGGTTAGCCCAAATTCAAATACACATTGCTAGCCCAAAAACCCAAATGTGCTAGCCTGATGACCCAATTGCACCCAATGCCCAATATCCCACTTGTGCTGAGACCACCTCCATCACAACCAATGAGAGCTTGCCACATCAACAACCAGGGTCATCTCCAGCAGCTCCAAGTTGCTTCTGCACAGCCGACTGCCACTAGCTTCAACCTACTCCAACCACCACTGCTTGGATCTGCAAAAAGAAAGGATTAGGACTAGCATTTAATTGAAAGAAACAAATGGAAATGATTGTAAAAATGACTATAAAAGTCAAATTTAAATATGTACAAAGCGGGAACCCAGTTCTGGAAATGAATAGACGAACTATTTTCTGAGAAATCAAAACAAACTTTTGAAACACTAGCAATAAGAGAAATTAATAACAAGCAGGGATATTAGAGCAGATACATCAAGCAATCGAATTCGATTCACAGTCTCAAGCCAAGTATGTTATCGTGTACTTAATGTCATTTATATTTTAAAGTTTTAAAATCCATAATATTCTAAATGTGTATTTAATACCTGGTTAGCATTCACTGTTTGGTTAAATGTATTAATAAGTATTAAGAGACGTTTTTAATATTAATAATATTATTAATAAATACTCATGGCATTAATGACAGTTATGATAATTTTAATAAATATTAATAATAATAAATATATTATTTATTATAATAATAATTATTAAATATAAAAAAAAGTCGAAGGGACAAAAAAAGACCCTTCCCTAGTCGCCGTCGCCGAAGCATGCCGGAGTTCCCCAGAGCCGCCGTCCATATTCGCGGAAGCCTCGTCGTTTGAACCCTCACAAACAGCATCAAAATAGAATAGATTCAAGAATGGAAATAATGGTGTTTTAAAAATAAAAATCAAATGCTTAAAATGAAGAAAAATGTATTTTAAAAGGAAAAGAAACTAAAAAGAAAGAAAAAAAGTAATTTTTAATCTTAGATCTGGAAAACCCATATTTGGTTTTTACAAAGAAAGGTTTTAAAAATAAAAAACAAAAAATAAAGAATAAAGAACAAAAGAAAAGAAGGAGAAATAGAGTTTTTAAACAAGAAAAAAAGGAGACTGTTTACCTTCCGACGACGGCGACCGGTGATGGATGGGTGATCGAACTGCAGGCGCGAAGGTTGGAATGACGACGCGCCCCCAAGCGCGGGGTCGACGGCGGCCGGAGGGGAGCAAGCTATGACCGGCAAAGGGAAAGAGGGAGAGAAATGAGAGAAAAAGAAAGAAGGGCATTAGGGTTTTTTTTTTAAGAGAATGAGCATAATAAAAAAAGTCTTAAAGGTGCCTTTTATAGGCCCTCAAAACAGCGTCGTTTTGCGCCTAACCTATAGGCTGACCCAGACCCGGATCCGACCCGCCTTTGGGATCCGTGTGTTTTCAATTTTTGGGATATTTGTGAAATTGGTCCTTCCATTTTTTTAATTATTTCAATTTGATCCTTTTTGCACTTTTAATTATTTTTAATTTAGCCTAGTAATTTTGTTTACATTTAAATTTAATCTTTTGACTTCTGGATGCCTGTGGGGCTGCCACGTGTCACCCATTCTCTGGTTTTATTGCTTATAGGTCCCTAAACTATCCAAAAATTACATTTTGACCCCGATTTCACCAAAAATTACCATTTTACCCTCAAACCTTCCAAAATTCCATCCTAATTTCACCAAAAATTACCAATTTACCCCTAAACTTTCCAAAATTCCATTTTTAGCCCCGATTTCACCAAAAAATACCATTTTACTCCCGAACTTCCAAAATCCCATTTTTAACCTTGATTTCACCAAAAATTACCATTTTACCCCTAAACCTTCCAAAATCCCATTTTTAACCCTGAATTTTTCCAAAATTATATTTTGCCCTCGAGAGTCAAAAATTACTATCTTGCCACCGGGTATCCAAAGGTCCCGTTTTTCAATCCTGATTGCATCATTTTCTTCCTCATCATTATTTGCATTTGTTTAAATCATTATGCACCTGCATCTTACATTCTATTTATCTTTCTTCGTATTTAATTTCTCTTATTGATTGCTATTTGCTATTTTAAACTTACATGTTCATTTTCAAAGTGATTTTAAAGACGAGGCAATGTCCCTCTCGTGTGAAAGCTTCGAGAAATCATGCCCTAACGTGTCGGGTGTGATTTTTCGTATAACTCACACGCGTCAAATATCCTCTTTTAAGATTTTTATACCTATTAACTCCGAGATTCCGAGAACATCATGGCTTAACGTGTTGGTCATGTTTTTAATTCTCCGCGCAAATCGAAGTAAACGGGTATTCCATATTCGAATCTTTTAAACTATGTGTTCGAGGATTGCATTTTAAATTCAATACGAAAATTTCAAGTTCTTAAAACCTATATTTAGATATCACAAATAATTTTAAAATGAGGCAATGTCCTTTCGTGTGAAAACTTCGAAAAATCGTGCTTTAACGTGTTAAGTGTGATTTTCGTGATTCATGCCAATTGGATATCCTTTTCAAGAGCTTTCAAAATACTCTTCAATCTTATATATTTATATACAAAGGATTTCAAGACTAAAAAAGGAAACCATGTTCTTTCGTGTGAAGACCTCGAAACACCATGCCCTAACGTGCTGGGTATGATTTTCGTATAGTTCGCATGATCGAACACTTTCCTCAAAACTTCTCGAAACGTTCCTCAAGTTTTGAAAATCCGAGAATATAGTACCCTAATGCGTTGGACACGACCTCTAGTTCTCATAAAGGATTGAAACACGGGGACGAATTTTCTTAAAAAGATTTCCTTTGAAATTACACAAAGCCGTCTAAAATAAACATGGTATTTTAAACTTTACTCTAGTTTTCATTGTTTTCATAAAACAAGACCCGAAAATAATCATGTGGTACCAATTTTTGGGCGTATGAGGGTGCTAATCCTTCCTCATGCGTAACCGACTCCCAAACTTGTTTCTCTGGATTTCGAAGACCCACTTTTTAAAACGTTTTAAACGTTTTATGGTGATCCAATCACACCTAATAAAAGGTTGGTGGGGACTCCCTTTTTGTTCCAAATTTAAAATGATTTTTCAAAGCCCCGTTCTCGAGGTGGTTTCGACAATTAATATACCAAATAATTAATATTGTTAAGTTTTCGGTTAAAATTTTATGTATTAATATATAATTTGAATATCTTTTAAGAGTCTTAAAGTAAGTTGTCAATTCTTATCTCTTTTTTTTTTTGACAGTTTTAGTAAAATAGTTGAATTTCAATTTTTTTTTGGTAAAATAACATTTTATAAATAATTGCATAGAAATATCCTAGAAGAAAAAAGGCCTTTTGTCTTATCTATTACACGAAAATCTAATATTGTTGTAGGAGGAAGATCGAAAATCTGTAATTCTTCTTTTTTAGTCAAAGCTAGTTTGGTTAAGCAATCCGCAACATGATTTCGCTCTTTAGGAGTGTAGCGCAAAGTCCACTAATTTTCTTTTGACAAAATATTCTGGATTCGTCTAATCAAGATCGAATTCGAAGTGGTGGACATGCTTCTTTGAATTGCTTTAAGAATCTTCAAACTGTCATATTGAATTATAATCCTATCATGCTTAAATTTGATATTTAACTGCTACACTTTAATTTCTAATGTAATTTGGTTTCTGTAGTTTTATAATGGTATTAATTAGTTCAAATAATTAACATCATTAATTTTTCAATTAAAGCATTACGTGATTATAATAATTTGAATACCTTAAGAGTTTTAAAGACAGATACGTGGCTTTTATATTGTTTAGGTTTGTCTTGCTGCTTCTTTTTTTATATTATAAAACAATGTTCTTCAGTTTGAACCCTATTGAAACTTTTTTACCCAATTTGGTACCTAAACTTGGCATTTTTTTCCTAATTTGAAACCTAAGCTTTTTTTTTAATTCAATTTGGTACCTAAATTTATTAAATATTATAAAAATTATGCAAAACAATAACGGTGTTGAAAACCTTTTTGTTATGCTACAAAAATATTGTCAGTTTTAGAGAAAATTCATGTTAAAAATAGGTATTGAGCTATGCTTAACGAATTAATATTAAAAAAGGATTAAGTACTAAATTAAAAAAAAAAAGTCAAGTTCAGATACCAAATAGGACTCCAAAAAGTTTAAGTACCAACTTAGAAAAAGTATCAAGTTTAGCTATCAAATTAGGAAAAAATGTCAAGTTTGAGTACCAAATTGAACCAAAAAAAAGTTTAGATACCAAATTAAGAAAAAGTGTCAAGTTTATGTACAAAATATTATATTAAACCTATTTATTTCAATCAAAAAGTTGACGTCAATTTTTATTAGGAATGCTATTCCAATAAAAATATTAATTTTATCAAGACGAGTTGAAATGAATGTTTTTAAGAAAAAATCTATATAAATATTTTCAATGTTATTTTTATTGTTACATGACTATCAAATGTTTTTTTTAATTTCAAAATGTTACACCAATAAATTTAATAGAATGATTTTAATAGTAGTAACGGTTCGACCTAAATTTTTAAATACAAAAAATAGATATTTAAATTTCTTAAAATAAAAATAAAATTAAAATATATTTTAGCTTTCAAATTTGTACCCTTAATTTAATACAAACAAATAATCAACTTAATGCAAAACTTAAGAATAATAGTAATATGCATAAATTAACAATACTTAATTTGAATAGTATTATTTTTTATATAATTTTAATTATATTATAATTATCTTTTACTAATTAAATTTTTTATTAAAAAATGTTTTAAAAAAAATCTCTTCAACATTTTAACTAAAATAGTTGAAGATGTTAACCATTTAAACGTGACTCTAAAAATAGATAATTAAATTATATCAAATTAAAAATATAAAAACTATATTTCAAATGTCAACATTTTAAAATATAAATATAAAATAGAAATTTAATTATTGTTTTATAATCACTAAAAAAACAACAGCGGCACGTTTTCTTAGAACAATCCATTTATTAAATAATACAACAAATTAATATATTATGTATCATGTTTGGGTATAGAACTTCAATACTTTTAATGATTATTTTGGTAAAATAAAATAAAATGGTTACATTGTGGTAAACACTTTACCTTATATTAGGTGTTCCAAATTTCCGGCGGAAAACTATTGAACGCCGTTGTCAGCCACAGAGGGGTAGCCGGAACAGCCAGTAGCTTTGACCCCTTGGTCAAATAGTAAAATTGATATATAAGACCCTTTATAAACATTTTAAACCTTTAGTTAAATAAAAAGATCAATTTTGTCCTCTCTAAAAAATAAATAATTTTTTTTAATATATTGATGTGATTACATGGTATTATCTGTTCATACTTTCTTAACTTTTTGACAAGACACACACATCTTGCACACACAAGTGCTCGAACTCGGGTTTCCTAAGATGAATAATATCATCTTTTTCACTGAAACCACTAGTTGGGTTTTAAAAAATAAATAATTTAACTTAAATTATTTTTAGCACAATATATTTATTTTTCACCTCTCAAAATTTTATAATTTTATGGTTTAATGACAAATTTGATTATTAATGTTTACATATTTTATCAAAATGGTCCTAATTGTATTTTTGAGCATTTTTTTTACCATTAACCTTTGGGTTTTTTTTTTCAAATTGTTTTTTCTAACAAAATTGATGAAAGCATCATTAAAAAAATTAATAGGGATGATGTGGAATATATTTTATTAGATGTAATTTATTACTTAGATAATCCAATAAGATGATTACATGTGAAAAATAATAAAAATAAATAAATCATACATGAAATTTAAAAAAAAAACTCTTAATTTAAAGAACATAAACTAACTATCTAAAAAAAGTTTCAAAATGAATGCATACATTTGTTTACTGAGAGGTTTCAAAAAGTAATTAATAAATCAAATCGAAAATATAGAATGTGTCATTCATTTTAAAATCTTTTTAAAAAATAATTACGTTTATTTTCTTTAAATTAAAAATTATTTTTTAATTTCATTAATTATTTATTTACTTTATTATTTTTCATGTGTAATTATTTTATTGGGCTATCTAAATAATAAATTATATCTCATAAAAAAAATTCACATATGAAATTTCACATCATCTCATTAACCTTTTTAACGGTAATTTCATCAAATATGTTTAAAAACTAATTTGAAAAAAAAGAATAAAGGTTGATGCTAAAAAAAGACTAAAAAAATACAATTAAGACCATTTTGACAAAACATGTAAACGTTAGTGATCAAATTTATCACTAAGTTTAATATTATTTCAATCCCCCTAAAAAATACTTTGTTTCGCCCCTAGTCAACCTAGCATATAGTATTTATAAGTCTATCCAAAATAAATTAAAAATTGTCAAATGAATTAATGTTTATCAGGTCAAATAATAAGGAGTTTAATCATTTTTAAGTTGATTAAAAATATTATTTTTCGTTTAAAAATTCAGTTTGACTTGACTACAAATTTTAAGTCATCTATCCAATTTCGTAAGCTTGAGAAAATAAAATTCTTTTTGAGACTGTTAAAATTGAACGTTAATAATAATAATATAGAAATATAAAAAAAAAAGAAATAGAATACATGGATTTTACGTAAAAATCTTTTCGAGAAAAAACAGCAAGTAAAAGAGAATAAATGTTGAAACTGTGGGGGCTCCAATCCCCGCAACCTCAGTCAAGCTTTATGCTTAATGAGAGTTTATTAATATTTTCTTAACTTTTTAACAATGCACACACATGTGCTCAAACCCAAAACTCTTAAAATGAATAACATTTCTTTTTACTGGAGTCACTCGTTGATTCTTAAATTTAAGAATTTTAAATATAAAAGGAAACGAGGATTGTCTTATATGTCTAGAATCAATGTACAAAAGGATTCTCTATTGGTCATGTGGGACTTTAGTCATGATATTCTAAGCATACTCATGGCAATGGTTAACATTTGATACCGTCACGACTCTTTAGGTTCCCATGCATTTGGCACATGGACGAGATGCAGGAACTTTGCACTTTGATAAACAAATACACCAATCTTTTTTTTTTTCCTTTCACGTTTTCAGTCCAGTTTGGAAATTAATATTTTCAGCTACAAAAAAGAAAAGCACACTACCCAAAGATAAGCATGAAAAATATAGTAATAAGATTAAATTATTTTTTATTATTAAATGATTTAATTTAGTTTTTTATATTAAAAGAACAAATAAGGTTGACTTTTTGTAAAAACTTTTACTATTTCCAAAAAAAAATATATGGTTTTTATTTGTAGAACAATAAAACATGAAGAACATCCTCTTGGTCAAAACCACAGACAACGCAAGCTTCTAAAATAGTCAAATTTGTAGGTTTCGATTGACATTACACATCATCCAATTCCTCCAAGCCAACCAAATAAAAAGCTACACTTTCGGTGGACATGGGAGCTTCTATATGGCAATGGCGAGTGGACACGACTCCCCCTTATCACGAGAAATCATATCAAAAGCTGACTTCATAGAAAAACAATCGGACAACTTTTTTTTAACACCTCATACTTGATCCGATCGTTAGATTTGAATTACGAGATGTCACATTCATTATCAGAGCAATTACGATGAAATATGATTCAATTTAAGCGTTTTCACATGCTTCTAAATGCATTACCCATTCACAATATGTTTTTCAAATATATTCTGATCTTATACGAGTTTACGAAAGTTTTTTTAATAACTCAAAGCGAATTAGGATTAAAATGTAAAAAATTTCAAACTATTGGGTTGACTTTGTGAATTTGAGGTTTTCAGATCACAACGCAATTCACTGTTGATTTCCTCGTCGCAATGTTAAAAGCTCGACATCGCGACATGACCATATGTTTTCAAAAAAGCCAAATTGTACCAATTTATAACACCTAAACAAACAATCCAATACCTCAATTAAACTATTTCAACAAAGATATTATTCCCATATGCTTATTTCTAACCTTTAGCATTTTATATACATACACATTACATAAAACCATCATCTCAACCTTAATACATATGACAATTTCCACATTTCTAACCATTTAACCTTTTCAATTGCTTATGCCATTCCCATATATGCATTCATCAAATTATGAATTAGGTTCAAACTACATTGTCAATTCAAGATTTTAAGATGATCATGTGTTACAAAACCGACTTCAAACCCTAAGTACATGCCATATAATAAAACTTTAAGGAGTTATACAACCATTGTTGAATCGAGAAATTTGGTTTAGATGTTGGATCACTCCTCGAGTCTTTGAGATCTTTTAATATTTGTGCACGGAATAAACAAATCCTACGCTAAAAAAATAAAACTATACTAAATATATAATATTACTCTAATATAAACATTAAAATAATGTTAAGATAAATATATAAAAAATTTCAATAAATAAAAATGTGTAAAATTATTAAATATTAAAAATAATATTGTCGAAACCACCTTTTGAAAACGAAGTTTTCGAAAAATTATTTTAAAATTTGGAAAATAAGGAGTAAAAAGGGGAGTCGCCACCAATCTTTTATTTGGGTGTGATTGGATCACCACAAAACGTTTAAAATGTTAAAACGTCGGTCTACGAAATCCAGAAGAATAGGCTCGGGAGTCGGTTACGCACGAGGAAGGATTAGCACCCTCGTACGCCCAGAATTGGTACCACATGATCATTTTCGGGTCTTATTTTATGAAAACAATGAAAGCTCGGGTAGAGTTCAAAATACGGTATTTATTTTGAAAGGCTCTGTGTAATTTTAAAGGAGACCTTTTAAGAAGAATTCGTCCCCGTATTTCATTCCTCTTATGAGAATTAGAAAGCGTGTCCAACACATTAGGACACTACATTCTCGGAGTATCGAAATTGAAGGACGTTTAGGGAACTTTTGAAGAGAGTATTCGATCGCGTGATTTGTACGAAATCATACCTAGCACGTTAAGGCACGATTTTTCGAGGTTTCCTCGCGAAGGAACATTGTCTCGTTTAAAAATTTGGATGCGAATAAAGGTGTGTTGAAAACTTTTGAAAAGAAGATTTCTTTCGTATGAATTACGAAAATCATGCCCCGCGCGTTAGGGCACGATTTCCGAAGTTTTCATACTAAATAATATTGATTTATTTCCGTCATGAAAGTTCTTCATATATATATTTTTGAGAACTTGAAAATTTCGTATGAAGGTTAAAATGCAATCCTCGAACACATGATTTGAAGGATTAAAAGGAATACTCGTTCACTTCGATTTTCAAGAAGACTTGAAGCTGTGACCAACACGTTAGGACACGACATTCTCGGAGCCTCGAAGTGAACGAGCGTAAAAACTTGAAAAGGATATTCGGTTCGCACGAATTATACGAATAAATCGCACCCGACACGTTAGGGCGTGATTTTTCGAATTTGCGCTCGAACCGAACATTGCCTCGATTTTGAAGTAATTTATAAATGAAAGTGTATATTTTAAAAACACAAGTAGCAATTGATAATAGAAATTAGATACGAAGTATAAGTAGATAAATAATGTGAGAACATATAAAATGTAGGTGCAAACAAATGCAAATATTGATAAATGATGAAATCGAGGTGAAAAATGGGACTTATGGATACCCGGGGGCAAAATGGTAATTTTGGTGTAATCGGGGTTTAAAAATGGAATTTTAAAAGATTCGGGGGTAAAATGGCAATTTTTGGTGAAATCGGGGTTAAAAATGAAATTTTAGAAGCTTCAGGGGTAAAATAGTAATTTTCGGTGAAATCGGGGTTAAAAATGGAATTTTGGAAGTTTCGGGGGTAAAATGGTAATTTTCGGTGAAATCGGAGTTAAAAATGGAATTTTGGAAGTTTCGGGGGTAAAATGGTAATTTTGGTGTAATTGGGGTGAAAAATGGAATTTTAAAAGATTTAGGGGGTAAAATGGTAATTTTTGAAAGATTTAGGGTTAAAATGTAATTTTGGAAAAGTTTTGGTGTCAAAATATAATTTTGGAAAAGTTTTGGGGTTAAAATGTAATTCTGGAAAAGTTTCGGGGTCAAAATATAATTTTGGAAAAGTTTCGGGGTCAAAATATAATTTTGGAAAAGTTTTGAGGTCAAAATATAATTTCTGGATTGTTTGGGGACCTATAAGCAATAATACCAAAGAGTGGGTGACACGTGGCAGCCCCACAGGCATCCAACAGTCAAGGGACCCATTTGAAAACCTTGAAAAATTTTAGGACCAATTTTGTAATTAAATAAAAGTTGATTTAAGGATTAAATTAAAACAAATTAAAAATAAAAAGGACTAAATACAGAAATAATCCAAAAAGACGACACGTGGCAACCTCTGGTGCAGTCAAACAGTCAAAGGACTAGTTTATAAACCTTGAAAAATTATTGGGCCAATTCGTAATTAAAATAAAGTTGATTTGGGATTAAATTAAAATAAAAAAATAAAAAAGGACTAAATGCATAAATAATCCAAAAAGTGACACGTGGCAGCCTATGGTACGGTCAAACAGTCAAAGGACTAAATTGAAAAGCAATTAAAATTACAGGGCAAAATTGCAAACAATTAAAAATGCAGAAAAGGACTAAATTGAAGCAAATAAAAATGCGGAAGGACCAATTGCACAAATAGACCTTTTGTTAAAAACACGCGGATCCTCTGAACTGGGTCGGGTCGGGTCGGATCAGCCCATGGGTTTGTATAAATATTAAAAATCAAATTTTTTTTAATCATTTTCTCATTTTTTTAAAAAAAACCCCCCCTTTTCATTTTTTTTTCTCTCCAAAGCTCTCTGCCGGCCGAACTTTGGCCAAGCCTCAGCCTGCCGTCCGGCGCGCGTCGGAAGGTAAACACCCCCCTTTGGTAACTTTCTCTCTTTCTCTTTGCTCTTCTTTTCTTTGTTACTTATTTATTTAATAATCAAAAAAACACCCTTTCAAAACCCAGATCTGGATTTTCCAGATCTGGGAATTTCTTAAACTTTATCCCTTTTTTTTATTAAAAAAGAATTTCCTTTATATTTTTGCTCTTTTTTTTAAAAAAAACGTTTATCTTGATCCCTAAAAAAAAACTGATCTTTGATGGCCTTCCCCCCCTTTTTGCAGGTTCTTAAAACGGAGGAGTCCATGATGACGTACGAGCGAAACTCCGGCGGTGGTGGTGCGAGACTCCGGCCACGGCGCAAGATAGGGGAGTAGATTCTGACTTTTCAATTTCTTTTTTTTGTTTTATTTTAATGAAAATACTAGATATTATTAATTGCATTTAGGTTGTAATTATTATTGTCATTAATAAACAAAAAACAGTCTGTTTTAACATCTATGTCCATTAATGTTAATATCTTCAATGTTGCTATTATGATTATTTAATATATAAAAAGCATTAAATGTATACATCTTACCCATTTTCAAAACTGAAAGTTCCAATGAATGAAAGTTTAAAGGGCAAATAATGTACACTGTACAATACCTGATGGTTTTGACTGCTTTGAATGTCTGTTATACTTTCAAACTTCTCTTGTTATTCAAATGCCACTGCCTAGATTCTTGCTTCTGTCTTTTTGTAACCGAAAAAAAAAGCCCCTCAACAATGAATTGATTCTGGTTTTTATAACCAGAATCACCATCATGCTATTTTGTTGTTCACCCTTAAATGCTTGCCTAATTTCTTTGCTTGTTGCAGGTTCTTCTTGGCACTTGTGATGGCAGGGCGTGGTGGAGCTGGTGGAGCCGGTGGAGCAGATGGTCAGTAGCAGCAGAGGCACGTGGGGAGCAGATTCGAGGTTGATCGGTTCTGCTGCTGGGTTGAGGGCTGCAATTGGGTCAAGGGTTGATTGGGTCCAATCGGGCCTTTGTAATTGGGTCAGTTAGGCTAGAAAAATGGGCTAACATTTGGGTTTAGATGTAATTGGGCCTTTTGGGCCCTTGCAAATGGGTCAGATTTGGCCCAATCGGGCTTGTAAATGGACATTTGGACTTTTATTCTAGTTAAGTTTAAATTTGTTTTATAATTTAAATTTAAATTTAAATTTAAGGTAAATTTAAATAATTAAATTTAAATTTAAGATAAATTTAAATTTAAATAAATTTAAAATCAATTTAACCTTTAAATTAAAGCAAAAGTCCAAGCCCGGTCAAAATTGGGCTCCAACAGCTGCCCCTCTTTGTTTGTTGTCGTGTAACGGGAACAGAGCAAAGATTAAAAGGAGGCCCAATTTTGTCAAAGTTTCGCTGACGCTCGGCTCCTTTGTTGATAACACTTGACTTGCCACTCTATTCCAATCCATCATGACTGCGGAAAAAATAGAATCTACCCTTGGCTTGCTGCGTCCTCCTGAGTGGGGTTTGGCGTCGAGGCGTAGTTTTGCTCTTCAGGGAGATAAAGACTTCGCTATCCAACTTTACTTCAATTTCAAGAGGATGACATTGCCCTTACTTCAATTTCAGAGATGAAGACGTGTTATCCACTCTACTTCAATTTCAAAGGGGATGACGTTGCTCTTACTTCAATTTCGGAGATGAAGACGTTTTATCCACTCTACTTCAATTTCAAGGGGACGTGTTATCCACTCTACTTCAATTTCAAGGGGATGAGGTTGCTCTTACTTCAATTTCGGAGATGAAGACCTGTTATCCACTCTACTTCAATTTCAAGGGGATGAAGACGCGTTATCCACTCTACTTCAATTTCAGGGGGATGACATTGCTCTTACTTCAATTTCAGAGATGAAGACGTTTTATCCGCTCTACTTCAATTTCAAGGGATGAAGACGTGTTATCCACTCTACTTCAATTTCAAGGGGATGACGTTGCTCTTACTTCAATTTCGGAGATGAAGACCTGTTATCCACTCTACTCCAATTTCAAGGGGATGAAGACGCGTTATCCAACTCTACTTCACTTTCAAGAGGATGAGGTTGCTCTTACTTCAATTTCAGAGATGAAGACGTGTTATCCAACTCTACTTCAATTTCGAGAGGATAAGGTTGATCTTGTTTGGTCTGATTCATCTTGTCTTCTAGGTGGGAAGTCCATCGTCGTGGATTTGACTCTTAATGTTCGTAACACGCTAAGTTATCTGTTGTAACTTGGAACTTTCCTTTCAAGTTGCCGTGATGTGGGATCTTTTATCATGATCTTGGCTTTTTCATCGCGCATCCTATGACGCCGAGTCCTGCAAAAAAATGCTCAAATGGTTCTCTGCGTAGGCTAGGCATGTTTAGGATGTTATGCCTGGAAATGAGTTAGAATGCTCTAAACCTAAAATGAATGTGGATGATTCAATGTTTGCATTTTCAAAGATTAGTCTTTTATATTTGGGAGCCATCTCTTGACGTTCTTTTGGATTCATTTCGGCAAATTCGACTTTTGAATTGCTTTTTCCAAGTTTTAGCTCTTTCAACTAGCAGTTGCTTAGAAATCTCGCATCTTTTAGGCAATTCCTAAAATAATACCCGCGAACCCTAGTTTTCTTTTATAACCTTTTATCCATCATTTTAATATGAGAACACTTGGAGAATATGGAAAAGAATGGGATCAAATTTGGAGATTTATTGGCTTTGATATCAAACATTTACAAAGAACAAATAATGACCGATAGGAAAAGTATTAGACCTAGATATCAGCTATAAGTTCCCCTGATCCAAAGATCATTTTCCGCTTGCCATTTTTCCGGAGGTCTCGGAATTACTTCGTCGATACCTCCAGATGTAAAATATTTCCATTTTGCCGCTTTTGAGGGAGCAATTGGTTGTCCTTGTTTTGTATTTGAGTTGCTCTTTTCGAGTTTTCAACTCAAAACCCCTTTGGTTTCGGGATGCCCTTTCACGGGTTTTCATCCTGACCTCTCCGTTTTTTTTTTTATGTGTAATATTTCTTCACCGAGTCTGAATTCACCGGGTTGTATAGCTTTTTGCCATCCATCTCAGTCAAAATTAAAGCTCCTCCAGAAAAGGCTTTCTTTACAACGTATGGCCCTTCCCAATTAGGCATCCATTTTCCTCGAGAGTCTTTGTGTATTGGAAGTATCTTCTTCAAGACAAGGTCTCCCTCATGGAATTCTCTAGGACGAACCTTCTTGTTGTAAGCGCGCATCATCCGTTTTTGGTGCATCTGACCATGGCGGATAGCTTTTAATCTTTTTTCCTCAATCAAATTCAACTGATCATATCTGGCTTGGACCCATTCCGCTTCATCCAAATTCAGCTCTGATAAGACTCGGAGAGAAGGAATCTCCACCTCAATGGGTAAAACAACCTCCATTCCATATACAAGTGAGAACGGTGTTGCCCCAGTAGATGTTCTGATGGAAGTCCTATAAGCAAGAAGGGCAAAAGGTAGTTTTTCATGCCAATCTTTATAGGTTTCTGTCATTTTTGCGACAATCTTCTTGATGTTCTTATTCACTGCTTCTACTGCTCCATTCATCTTTGGGCGATATGGGGACGAATTATGGTGTCTGATCTTAAACTGCTCACAAACCTCCGATATCGTGCTATTGTTTAAGTTTAACGCATTGTCTGATATGATCTTTTCAGGCATCCCATATCGACATATGATTTCTTTTTTCAGGAACTTGCTGACTGCAGACTTCGTAACATTAGCATAAGAGGCAGCTTCTACCCACTTGGTGAAGTAGTCGATAACCACAAAAATGAATCTATGTCCATTAGAGGCCTTTGGCGAAATTGGTTCAATAACATCCATGCCCCACATAGAAAATGGCCATGGGGATGTCATGACGTGCAGGGGTGAAGGAGGCACATGTATCTTGTCCCCATAAATCTGGCATTTGTGGCATTTCTTGGCATAATCGATACAATCAGTCTCCATGGTCGACCAGTAGTACCCAAATCTCATGATCTGCCTAGCCATCTTGAATCCATTCGCGTGCGTTCCACAAATCCCTTCATGGACTTCTCTAAGATCTTTTTAGCCTCGATTGAGTCCACACATCTTAATAACACCTGATCCTTCCTTCTCTTATACAGGACCTCTCCGTCTAGGACGTACTCATTTGCGAGCCTTCTCAATGTCCTTTTGTCATTATCGGTAGCTCCTCGGGGTATTTTCGATCCTTCACATAGCGGAGAATATCCTGGTACCAAGGATGCTTTTCTTTCTCTTCTTCTTCGATATCGCAGCAATGGGCTGGAGTTTCGTAAATGCTCATTTGAATGGGCTTCATATCCTCTGGCCTATTCACTTTTATCATCGAAGCTAAGGTGGCCAAAGCATCAGCCATTTGGTTTTCTTCGCGTGGGAGGTACTTGAATGTGACTTCGTCAAATTCTTTGATCAGTTCGAGGATCATATTTCTATATTCAATTAATTTGGAGTCTCTGGTCTCCCATTCTCTTTTGAGCTGGTAGATCACCAATGCTGAATCTCCATAGATTTCTAAAGCTTTGATCCCTCGATCTATGGCTGCTTGGATCCCTATGATACATGCCTCATATTCTGCCATATTATTTGTGCAATCAAAGTCAAGCTTGCTGGTGAAGGGATAATGGTCTCCTTCTGGTGACACTAAAACTGCACCGATCCCATTACCCACAGCGTTCGAAGCACCATCGAAGTTTAATCGCCATGAATGCTCAGTGATTGTTTCTTCGGTATTTGCGACATACATTAGATCCTCATTCGGAAAGTCAAAATTTATCGGCTCGTAGTCTTCCAAAGCCCTACTGGCAAGGAAGTCCGCGATTTGCACTTCCCTTAATTGCTTTCTGGCTCACATAGACGATATCAAATTCCGACAATAGGATCTGCCATCTAGCCATTCTCTCATTCAGCGCGGTTGACTCCATCATGTATTTTAGAGGATCCAACTTTGAGATCAACCATGTCGTGTGGTATAGCAAGTATTGTCCAACCTTTGAGTAGTCCAAACCAGTGCGCAGCATAGTTTTTCTATTGGGGAATATCTTATTTCACAGTCAGTAAATTTCTTACTGAGATAGTATATGGCCCTTTCTTTCCTTCCCGTCTCGTCGTGTTGGCCCAAGACACATCCCATAGAATTCTCGAAAACCGTTAAGTACAAAATCAATGGTTTATTGGGATTTGGTGGTACTAGTACCGGGCATCAGACAAATACTGCTTAACTTTATCGAAGGTTCTTTGGCACTGGTCATCCCAAACGCCTGGGTTATGCTTTCTAAGAAGGCGAAATATGGGGTCACACTTCTCTGTTAGCTGTGAAATAAACCGAGCGATATAATTCAATCTCCCAAGAAAACCTCGAACCTCCTTTTGCGTACGAGGCGGGGTTAATTCTTGTATGGCTTTGACTTTATCTGGGTCTATCTCGATCCCCTTTTGGCTGACCACAAAAACCCAACAATTTTCCGGATGTAGCCCCAAAAGTGCACTTGGCAGGGTTCAATTTTAGCTGGAACTTCCTCAACCTCATGAACAGTTTCCTTAAGACATTCACATGTTCCTCCTCCGTTCGGGACTTTGCAATCATGTCGTCGACGTAAACCTCAATTTCTTTGTGCATCATGTCATGAAATAACGTCACCATAGCTCTTTGATATGTTGCCCCGGCATTTTTGAGTCCGAACGCATTACTTTATAACAAAATGTTCCCCACATTGTGACAAAGGTGGTTTTCGCCATGTCTTCGGGGTCCATCTTTATTTGTATATCCAGAGAAACCATCCATGAAGGAGAAAAAGGCATGCCCCACTGTATTATCTACCAGAGTGTCAATGTGTGGCAGCGAAAAGTTATCTTTTGGGCTGGCCCTATTCAAATCCCGGTAGTCTACGCACATACGTACTTTACCATCTTTCTTGGGGACAGGCACTATATTGGCGACCCATTCCGAATATTCAACTACTCGGAGAAAACCCGCGTCAAACTGTTTTCGACCTCTTCTTTTATTTTAAGCAACACATCAGGTCGCATTCTGCGAAGTTTTTGTTGGACGGGTTTGCATTCTTCTTTTATTGGGAGCTTGTGAACTACGATGTCAGTGCTTAGCCCTGGCATGTCTTGATAGGACCAAGCGAAGACGTCCTTGAACTCTCTTAGCAGCTCAATAAGATCTCCTCGTGTTTGTTGAGATGCTGGTCCCGATTCTTATTTCTTTCTTTTCATCCTCATCCCCTATGCTTACTGTTTCCACTACCTCTTTGTGGGGCAAGATTTGCTTTTCCTCCTGTTCCATCATTCGTTGCAATTCAGGAAATATGTTACCATCCTGATCATCTTCGAAATCCTGAGACTCTTCAAGACACATATCTCGCTCGAAATGAGGTTCGGAGTCAGTATCACTCATATTACCGATATCCCAGATCTGTAAAGAATGAGAATGGGCTAATGAACAAAATAAATTAAAAGAATGGCTGTATGACATGATTATGGGTGTATATATTCAAGAATGATTTATTTATTATATGTGTGAGTGTAATTAATTTATCTTGGGATTTGAAAGGAAAAGAATAAAAGATAGTTGTCAAAATGTATCTTCATTTAAAATAATGGATAAAACTCAAAAGCCCTTTTACAAAAGATTTATATCATTCCTGGGCATAGAATGACAAAGGTTCAACGAGTATTACTTTGGAATGTTCCTAAAAACTACGGGAGCTCCTCTTCTGTCCAGTTGTCCAAATTACTCCAGGTGCATACGGACATATTTGAAGCGAACTCCTTCCTTCAGCTTCTTCGGAAACGGCATTTATGCTTAATTCCATTACCCGTCTCGCCACTCTTGCTTCCCAAGGCTTAGCCCGCCAGAAATGAAAGTTTTTGAGATATGAAGGAAGGTTATTGGTCTCCAACCGATTTCTTCCCCGGCTTGTCGAGCTCTTCTTATTTCTCGTTTCCGCTCTATCTCCTTCTTCTTTTCTTTCACATCCGATTTTGTACCCTAGCCCGAAACGATCTCATTTTCAAATAACGATGGTGCGTAGATCACTCATTGGAGTGTTTTCCGAGCCCTTTTCCTGGTAATGCTCCTTTTCCAATTGTCAAACGCAATCCCATCTTCGTTGTTTGCGACAATTTAGGTTCAGGAATTTTACTTCCCTCTCCAATGAATGTGGCATTGACGAATTCCAACGAACGGAAAGAGCATTCTATTGCCTCTTCATCCTTGTCTATGTACGGGGCATCATTAGTTACAGATGCAACAATATCTTCCTCAGCGTTGATTGTAACCAACCTTCCGTCGGTTACCAGCTTGAGCTTTTGGTGAAGTGAGGACGGTACTGCCCCTGCTGCGTGAATCCAAGGTCTTCCTAATAAACAATTATAGGAAGCTTGATATCCATCACCAGGAAGTCAACCTCGTAAGTATTTGGGCCTATTTGCAATGGTACCCTCGATCTTACCCATCACTTTTCTTTCAGTTCCATCAAACGCTCTGACTATGTTGTGGCACGCCCTCATGTGGGAGCTATCGATGGGTAGTCTCTCGAGAGTGGCTAACGGTAGAACGTTCAGAGCTGAGCCGTTGTCAATAAGCACCCCGGGTAGAGTATACCCTTTGCAGCGAGAGGTAATATGCAATGCTTTGGTCGATTCCATACCTCCAGATGGGATTTCATCATCATTGAAGAAGATGAAATTATCAGCACTGATGTTGTTAATCAGTCGATCCAGCTTGCATACCGATATATCTTGGGTCACGTAGGTTTCGTTGAGTGCCCTCATTAATGCGTTACGGTGTGCCTCTGAACTCAACAGTAACGCCAAGATAGATATACGTGCGGGCTGCTTATGCAATTGTTCAACTACGCTGTACTCGCTATGTTTCAAGAATTTTAGGAACTCTTGTGCTTCTCTTTCTCCCACCGGCTCGTTTATTGGCTCTGACTTGTCAGTCATCTTTTCAGGTTCTACCGTGATACCTTTCCCTTTGGTAGCTGCTCTCTCTTCCACATTGTAAGTTTTACCGCTGCGCGTGACTAAGTTCACGTTTTGCAGCTGCTCATCCTTAGGTGCCACAATGTCGCACCCGTAATTCCAGGGAACTCTTTTACTGTTTTCATACGGAAACGGTGCGGGTTTCCGTATGATCACACATGGTGTCTCTTGTTTTCTCGTCTCAGCTCCCCTGGATGTGGAGATGATTATTATTGGGCGATCATGTTCATGTTTCATCTTTCCTTCGGAGGAGCAAATGTCCCCTATCTCTCCCCTTCTTCGAAGAACTCTAATTCCTTGCGGTCCATCAGGTCTTGTATTAGGACCTTGAACTCCGTGCAATGCTGAATCTCATGACCTTCAGCGTTGTGGAAGTCGCAATAGTCCTTTTGCTTTTACCATCCTTTCGCCGTCCTGTCTGATCATTCCTCTAGCCACCAGTTGATGCCATACCCATCTCATGGGGGATCTGACCTCTTCAATGTGAGCTTTAACCCTTTTTCGTCTATTCCCGTAATTGCAATTACCCCTTGGTCAGAGTGGACGGGCAGAGGGTTTCCAGCCATATTAGGTCTCGATGGCTCATCGAATCTTATTTTCTTCATCTTGATTAGTTTTTCCACTAATTTCTTGAAGGTGAAACAATTTTCAATGGAATGGCCAATCACTCCTCCATGAAATTCACATTGGGCATTGGCATCATACCACTTTGGAAATGGTGGTTGTACGGGCTCCGTGATATATGGGGCTACCACGTGTTGGTCATACAATTGCTGATAGAGGTCTTTGTAAGTGACGGAATTGGAGTGAACTGAATCCTCTCGGTATTCTTTTTCCAGTTTGACTCTGTTCTTGGTAAATTCTGATAGTTGTCAGAAGGAGGTTTTGACTACGTCATCGCGATTGGTTTCGAATAAGTTGGCCTGTATGTACTTACGTTGTTTACCCCGGTTTCCTTCCTCTTTGGGGCTACCCTTTTTTCATTGTCCCCCGCGTCGATTTTTTCGTTTTTAATCGCGCTCTCAATCATTTCTCCTGACATTACTATGTCAGAGAAACTCCTTGTAGCATTACCCACCAAGCGATCGAGATATGGCGCCTTTAGTGTGTGGACAAAAAGCATCGTTGTTTCCTTTTCGGTTAAGGGCGGTTGTACTTGAGTGGCTAAATCCCTCCAACGTTGAGCATACTGTCGAAAGCTTTCACTCGTTTTTTTTCTCCATATTCTGCAGGGTAATTCTGTCTGGCGTAATATCAGTAACGTGGCCATATTGCTTCATAAAAGCTTGGGTCAAGTCTTTCCATGAATTGATCTTTGCGCGGCTTAGTTGGTTGTACCATTTGGCAGCGGATCCAACCAAGCTATCTTGAAAACAATGAATTAATAATTTTTCATTGTGGACGTACCCTGTCATCTTCCGACAGAACATCGTAATGTGCGCTTCTGGGCAGCTGGTCCCGTTATATTTTTCGAATTCGGGCATCTTGAATTTTGGGGGCAGCACTAGGTCTGGGACCAGACTTAGTTCTTTGGCATCGATTCCACTGTAAGCGTCAATCCCTTCCATTGCTCTAACCCTGTCTTCCAGCCACTTGTACTTTTCTTCTATCTGTTTAGATACTTCCATTTTGGTTCTTTTCGCTTCTATTGTATCATCGAGGTCGGAGTTGATGGGATTCGCAGCGGTTTCTCCCGGGTTCGATCCTGACCCGACTAGGTAATTTGCTTGGCCTGATGCGCCGATGGGCTGAGGTTGCGCTCGAATCAAGACAGGTGTTTCTCGCGGGTTTATTTCTGGCGGGGCTTGATGATGCACGGGTGTGAAGCTAGGAGGATATTGGGGATCCTCATTTTTCCTCTCTTGGGTCTTCAGCGGGTCCTTTTCCTTTATCCGAATCCCGCAACAATTGGGTTAGCTGATTAATTATATTGCTTTGGGATTCAATTATTTGGTCTCTCATGTCCCTTTGAACTTTCTCTAACTGGTCTTGCAACTGAGCTTGCATCTGTTCTTGAATTTCTTTTTGCATTTGTTCTAGCCTCTCTATTCTCTGATCCATCGCTTTTGCCTTCTTACGCGTGTAATAACGATGTGGGTTTTCAATGTTTACTGATGTTAACTGCTATAATTAATTTTAATTAGTTTGGAGATGTTATGTCAATAATGTGCAAGATATGATGCAAAATGCATGTATGCAAATGTGAGAAAAGGCATTGATTCTAAAGTCCATTTTCATTTAGAGTAACTTCTCGAGAAGAAAAACTTCTTTACATAAAAGAGAGTTTATACAAATGGTTTGGCCTTTCGACCCAAATCCTTAATCTTTCCTAGCAATCCCGCTAATTTCCTTTCTCGTTCTGATTTTGACTCGTACTGAAGGCTCAAGACGTCGGCTTCAGCGGCTAGCTCCTGCACGTGATCGGCCGCTTCTCTCATTTGAGTTAGTGCTTTGTCCATGACATGATCTCGTTCCTCAACTTCTCTCTGGGCTTGACGGGCGTGCCATTCACTGGTTTCTAAATTTCTTTCCATGATCTCAAATCGGATCTCATTATTATGTAGTGTAGCCTCCAGTTCTTGCACTTTTTCTTTTAATTCTTGCTTCTCGGCCATGCATGCTTTCAGCTCCGATACTGTGTTTCGATTTCGGTGCCTCCATAATGATTCCTCTAACTCCTTTATTCTTGCCTCTAGACTGGCTATCTGAGCTTTCAACTCAGCCTCCTCGACCCGTTTTTCTAGTAGCTCTCCTTTCAAGGCGTTTTCTCGGGCTTGACCATCTTGGAACTTTCTCTGCCAATGCTCCGTTTGGTCTTTTTGTTCCTGAATTTCCTGACGCCATTGCTCAGAAGTTTTCCCTAACCCTGCAGTCCTCATGGATTGCCGAAGCTTCTTGTAGTGTTTCTTCAAGTCTTCAAGATCTTCTTCGGCCTTATTTTTCCCTTTTCTCAACTTTTTGGCTTCTAATCTGTGAAAATCCACATCTAATCCTAGCTGTATCTTATCTTCCTCCAGTATTCCTATTCTCTTTCCGAACTCTGAGCTTTTACCTTCAAAGTCATGCTTGAGGATGTCTATCTCTGTTGGGACCTCTTGTAAATATTCTTCTAGAGGGTGAACATTTTCTGGATTTGGAGCAGGGATGTTGTCATTTACTCTCTTGCTCCTCCACCAGTCATAATTCGGGGTTGTCAATGGTTTGGCACTGAACTTCTTTATTCTTTGTACCTTTTTCCACGAATTTACTATTTCCCGAACCTTCTTCTTGTAGTCGTTCCCTTTATAAGAAAATTCGTAATGTGCCAGGCCGTGTGTAACATGGATAAACTGCCTTGTCTTATATTGTCTTAGAACAAGCAACGGAGCATATCCAGTAGCACCCCAGACTCCGAGTAACGAGACCCAATCGAAATCACCACATCGGTAGAGAATCTCGTCTGGGAGAAACCAAGGCGCACACCATTCAATATTTTCATCTTGAAGATTCTGGAGAACGGCTGCCCACTTTTCTTCGGATATATTTTGCTCACGTTGCGTGGCCACAAAGTCCTTTAGAGGCGAGAAATCTGTCGAAAACACTTTATAAGAGAACTTCTCCACTTTCCAGAAGTGACTGTGAAACCAGACCATTAATAGCTGAGCACAACCAATGAATCTCCCTTCTCCTTCCCTTCGGCAAGCACTTAGCGAGCGAAAGGTTTCTTCCAGAATAGCAGGGACAGGTGTAATTCCCCTACTTAGTCGATCAAACAGTGCTACTACCGCGTCCTCGACGTGTCCCAACGCCTTTGGAAATAAGACCAAACCATATATGCCGAGGGCGAAGATATCAACACGTTTTCTCATATCTGGATGAGTTGCAATTATTTCCTGCAGACTATTCCAGTTAATACATTTGTTATCTCCTTTCACCTTAATTCGGGAAATAGCCCATTACTCACTCATTCTTGTGACACTCATCAATCTTTTTAGAAATGTCGGAACACTTGCATCTTTCGAAAATGCTTTATCGGCTTGGATTCTAGGACAACGGACTAAGGCGGTGTATTCCTCTATTGTCGGTGTCAAGTCTAAATGACCAAAGGTGAAGCAGCTATAGGCAGGATTCCAATGTTGGGCGAGGGCTCGAAACAGGTGTTTGTCAATTCTTACCTCGAGTAGGTAAGACAGATCTCCATAATCTCGGTAAAACATCTGCCTCATTTCATCATCCTATTGCCCCCAAATCTCTCTCAACCCTCGCAAGTCGTTCTGAGTTACATTAATACGAGTGTAGTCCCATAATTCTGACAGATGCCCATCTTTCAAGCTGTCACCCTTTTCACGCTGTTGCTCCTCGGACCATAGGCGTGCCACCATATTGTCCTCTACTTTATCTAAAAATCCTTCTTCCATGATAAACTGCCTAATTCGTAAACGGACTTCAATCAAACCTTTTCGTTCATAATGATGCAAATGCAAGTAGAAAGAGACAAAACAAACGCAGTTAGTAATATGTAATAGCAGAAAAGCATTCAAATATACATAACACAGAACCTAAAAAATACTTCGGGCATATACTAACGGGGCTTGACCTAACTCCATCTAAGGTGAGTACTTATGGTTCACTATATGTGGTTTTAAGTTCTAAAAGGTGAGGGGTACCCAAACCAGCAGATTCCTCGGTCCTCACCCATTACAGGCTCATACGGACGAGTTCGGTTTAGGGGGACGCATTTCCCGCATGTTTGCACGGAAGTGAAAACTTCACGAAAATAAGGGTACTTTGTAATCCCGAAAGCGATTTACTATCCTGCACGGAGGTGAAGACCTCACGAAGGAGTAGTTTCTCACTTTCACTTAAAAGGGTAATATCGCGATGCACATGATGCCAAATTATGTTAGAAATATCACAGAGTACAATATTAGCAAAAAGATGTCGAGGATTGCATGTTTAAACAAAATCTAAGTTTAAAAGTTCTCAAAGAAAAAGCCCGAAAATCATCAATTTTGGCTTGACTCTCGTTTATTTTGAAAAATGTCCCCAGTGGGGTCGCCAAGCTATCGAAACCACCTTTTGAAAACGAAGTTTTCGAAAAATTATTTTAAAATTTGGAAAATAAGGAGTAAAAAGGGGAGTCGCCACCAATCTTTTATTTGGGTGTGATTGGATCACCACAAAACGTTTAAAATGTTAAAACGTCGGTCTACGAAATCCAGAAGAATAGGCTCGGGAGTCGGTTACGCACGAGGAAGGATTAGCACCCTCGTACGCCCAGAATTGGTATCACATGATCATTTTCGAGTCTTATTTTATGAAAATAATGAAAGCTCGGGTAGAGTTCAAAATACGGTATTTATTTTGAAAGGCTTTGTGTAATTTTAAAGGAGACCTTTTAAGAAAAATTCGTCCCCGTATTTCATTCCTCTTATGAGAATTAGAAAGCGTGTCCAACACATTAGGACACTACATTCTCGGAGTATCGAAATTGAAGGACGTTTAGGGAACTTTTGAAGAGAGTATTCGATCGCGTGATTTGTACGAAATCATACCTAGCACGTTAAGACACGATTTTTCGAGGTTTCCTCGCGAAGGAACATTGTCTCGTTTAAAAATTTGGATGCGAATAGAGGTGTGTTGAAAACTTTTGAAAAGAAGATTTCTTTCGTATGAATTACGAAAATCATGCCCCGCGCGTTAGGGCACGATTTCCGAAGTTTTCATACTAAATAATATTGATTTATTTCCGTCATGAAAGTTCTTCATATATATATTTTTGAGAACTTGAAAATTTCGTATGAAGGTTAAAATGCAATCCTCGAACACATGATTTGAAGGATTAAAAGGAATACTCGTTCACTTCGATTTTCAAGAAGACTTGAAGTCGTGACCAACACGTTAGGACACGACATTCTCGGAGCCTCGAAGTGAACGAGCGTAAAAACTTGAAAAGGATATTCGGTTCGCACGAATTATACGAATAAATCGCACCCGACACGTTAGGGCGTGATTTTTCGAATTTACGCTCGAACCGAACATTGCCTCGATTTTTGAAGTAATTTATAAATGAAAGTGTATATTTTAAAAACACGAGTAGCAATTGATAATAGAAATTAGATACGAAGTATAAGTAGATAAATAATGTGCGAACATATAAAATGTAGGTGCAAACAAATGCAAATATTGATAAATGATGAAATCGAGGTGAAAAACGGGACTTATGGATACCCGGGGGCAAAATGGTAATTTTGGTGTAATCGGGGTTTAAAAATGGAATTTTAAAATATTCGGGGGTAAAATGGCAATTTTTGGTAAAATTAGGGTTAAAATGAAATTTTAGAAGCTTCAGGGGTAAAACGGTAATTTTTGGTGAAATCGGGGTTAAAAATAGAATTTTGGAAGTTTCGAGGGTAAAATGGTAATTTTCGGTGAAATCGGGGTTAAAATGGAATTTTGGAAGTTTCGGGGGTAAAATGGTAATTTTCGATGAAATCGGAGTTAAAAATGGAATTTTGGAAGTTTCGGGGGTAAAATGGTAATTTTGGTGTAATCGGGGTTAAAAATGGAATTTTAAAAGATTTGGGGGTAAAATGGTAATTTTTGAAAGTTTTGGGGTTAAAATGTAATTTTGGAAAAGTTTTGGGGTCAAAATATAATTTTGGAAAAGTTTTGGGGTTAAAATATAATTCTAGAAAAGTTTCGGGGTCAAAATATAATTTTGGAAAAGTTTTAGGGTCAAAATATAATTTTTGGATTGTTTGGGGACCTATAAGCAATAATACCAAAGAGTGGGTGACACGTGGCAGCCCCACAGGCATCCAACAGTCAAGGGACCCATTTGTAAACCTTGAAAAATTTTAGGACCAATTTTGTAATTAAATAAAAGTTGATTTAAGGATTAAATTAAAACAAATTAAAAATAAAAAGGACTAAATACAGAAATAATCCAAAAAGATGACACGTGGCAACCTCTGGTGCAATCAAACAGTCAAAGGACTAGTTTATAAACCTTGAAAAATTATTGGGCCAATTCGTAATTAAAATAAAGTTGATTTGGGATTAAATTAAAATAAAAAAATAAAAAGGACTAAATGCATAAATAATCCAAAAAGTGACACGTGGCAGCCTATGGTACGGTCAAACAGTCAAAGGACTAAATTGAAAAGCAATTAAAATTACAGGGCAAAATTGCAAACAATTAAAAATGTAGAAAAGGACTAAATTGAAGCAAATAAAAATGCGGAAGGACCAATTACACAAATAGACCTTTTGTTAAAAACACGCGGATCCTCTGAACTGGGTCGGGTCGAGTCGGATCAGCCCATGGGTTTGTATAAATATTAAAAATCAGATTTTTTTTAATCATTTTCTCATTTTTTTTAAAAAAACCCCCCCTTTTCATTTTTTTTTTCTCTCCAAAGCTCTCTGCCGGCCGAACTTTGGCCAAGCCTCAGCCTGCCGTCCGGCGCGCGTCGGAAGGTAAACACCCCCCTTGGTAACTTTCTCTCTTTCTCTTTGCTCTTCTTTTCTTTGTTACTTATTTATTTAATAAAAAAAAAACACCCTTTCAAAACCCAGATCTGGATTTTCCAGATCTGGGAATTTCTTAAACTTTATCCCTTTTTTATTATTAAAAAAGAATTTCCTTTATATTTTTGCTCTTTTTTAAAAAAAAAACGTTTATCTTGATCCCTAAAAAAAAACTGATCTTTGATGGCCTTCCCCCCCTTTTTGCAGGTTCTTAAAACGGAGGAGTCCATGATGACGTACGAGCGAAACTCCGGCGGTGGTGGTGCGAGACTCCGGCCACGACGCAAGATAGGGGAGTAGATTCTGACTTTTCAATTTTTTTTTTGTTTTATTTTAATGAAAATACTAGATATTATTAATTGCATTTAGGTTGTAATTATTATTGTCATTAATAAACAAAAAAACAGTCTGTTTTAACATCTATGTCCATTAATGTTAATATCTTCAATGTTGCTATTATGATTATTTAATATATAAAAAGCATTAAATGTATACATCTTACCCATTTTCAAAACTGAAAGTTCCAATGAATGAAAGTTTAAAGGGCAAATAATGTACACTGTACAATACCTGATGGTTTTGACTGCTTTGAATGTCTGTTATACTTTCAAACTTCTCTTGTTATTCAAATGCCACTGCCTAGATTCTTGCTTCTGTCTTTTTGTAACCGAAAAAAAAGCCCCTCAACAATGAATTGATTCTGGTTTTTATAACCAGAATCACCATCATGCTATTTTGTTGTTCACCCTTAAATGCTTGCCTAATTTCTTTGCTTGTTGCAGGTTCTTCTTGGCACTTGTGATGGCAGGGCGTGGTGGAGCTGGTGGAGCCGGTGGAGCAGATGGTCAGTAGCAGCAGAGGCACGTGGGGAGCAGATTCGAGGTTGACCGATTCTGCTGCTGGGTTGAGGGCTGCAATTGGGTCAAGGGTTGATTGGGTCCAATCGGGCCTTTGTAATTGGGTCAGTTAGGCTAGAAAAATGGGCTAACATTTGGGTTTAGATGTAATTGGGCCTTTTGGGCCCTTGCAAATGGGTCAGATTTGGCCCAATCGGGCTTGTAAATGGACATTTGGACTTTTATTCTAGTTAAGTTTAAATTTGTTTTATAATTTAAATTTAAATTTAAATTTAAGGTAAATTTAAATAATTAAATTTAAATTTAAGATAAATTTAAATTTAAATAAATTTAAATTTAAGATAAATTTAAATTTAAATAAATTTAAAATCAATTTAACCTTTAAATTAAAGCAAAAGTCCAAGCCCGGTCAAAATGGGCTCCAACAAATATAATATAAATAATTTTTAAAAAAATTCCAAAAATAATATGGACAGGTCTATAATAGGCTTAGATTAGTCTTTGCAAATATGCGCGAGTTTAGGTAAAATTTTAAGTTTATATTTCTAGCCAAACCGAATTTAAACAAGTATAAAAAATATTAATATCGATGCATATTTTGACTTACGATAATGAATTTGTTTAATCCTTCCTGATAATAAGAATTATTGAGGTCTTGAGGTATCATCTGAATATAATGTACAAAACTAAACTAGTACATTACTCAATCAATTTCACGTCACTCAACTGTCATAAAACATATTAATGACACATTAATGTGCCAAATATCCAAGTTCATCTTAAATTTCATTGGGATGAACTAAATATTTATGCTAAGAAATCAAGAATGAATTATAAATTTTGAGAAAGTATAATTTTATTTTTATATTATCATGTAATTTTATAAAATTTTAAGGGTTTAAATGACAATTTTAACTTTTAGTGGGGGAGGGGGAGCCCACTGCCAACCCTTTGTTTTTGTCTCTAGATGTATTGTTGTGTTTCAAGATTTGAGTACGACCTCTATTCAAACTACAATTTTTTTTATCGATACTTGCATTATTCTAATAGTAGTAGTAAAACACTTTACATGTGTCTCTATTCGTTCAATAATAAGATGTATTCAAACTCATCTGAAATGCCCATAATACTAAATTATAAAGAAAGGAATATTCTAATTATATTAATAAATAATTCTTACCGTATCTACATATCTCTGAATAAAGTTATTAACACAGTAGATCTTCAACTGAATTTCTCAGTTTCTTTCAAATCAAATAGTAGTGGCAATCACTTCAAATAAATTAAATTTTTAGATTTACCTGACATCAGTACTCCCGATCAATCCTGATATAAATACTCGGGTGTGTCACTCCCTTTCCTCTTTAGTAATTCTAACTTCCAACCATGAGATATGAATTCGGCTACCAACAAATTTTGTTGGCATCTTTGCCAACAACTATCGGCAAATTTCTCCTCTCTTCTTTGATTACACTAGTAATGACACCTCCATCCATTAAAAAGCCTATTTACGTTGTCGCATCTTCTAGTTTGATCGTGTACTCACCACATAATAAATGAAATGTGTATGTTTTTTATTTCCATCACTCTAGCAACGCACTAATAAATTAGATTCCTATTTACAAGCACTAAACATACAAGATGCATGCAAGAATTCCGTATCATTAAGTATGGCTTTATCACTAGTGGTGTTCTCTCATATAAGTTGTGTATGAATGCCTTAATAATACGATCATCCTCCTTATAATATTATAGTGTATGTTTCAAGTAAAAAATTTTACAAAAAACATTTTCCTTATTTTTTAGGTGTTTGTTTGTATAAAATATAGATGGTCAAAGTAAAATGCTTTCTAAGTTGAAGGAAAACCCCTTGTTTTTGGTGTAAAATGACTTATCATTTCTAAACTCGTAAGTCATTTTACAAACTTTTAACGCATTTCCTTAAAAAAAAATTTCACCACTTCGATTTTTTTATTTTTTTTCAAACTCAAACGTTTTACAAATTTTACTATCCATATTCAAATATTGTGACTGTCCCTCCCAATAACGTTGTCTTCAAGATTCAAATTTGAATCCTTCCCATGAGAGCACAAAGTGCATTGCCATTGCACCCAACTACTTTGCTTTTGACATTATTAATTGGAGTATTAATTTTGCCCCATTATTAACCTATGGTGTAGCTAATAGTTTGGCCATAGCTGATGTTTCTAGGTCCAATCTGATTATTGTTTTTGTTTGTATGGTGTGGGGATGCAAATATCCCAAAGTTTCTTTTGCTGGACCTTTTGGTGCCTAATAATATTAAAGGAAGATTCTTAGAATCATTTTCTAAAAGAATAAAATGCAAACTATAACTACTTCTTAATGAATTACAAACCAATTCTTTGGATTCATGTATTTGCTTCATTAAAGTAAATGAAGTCAATTTTAAAAAAAAAATTAAAATTTAGAAAATAAATTTCTAATTTGAGTACGAAATAGAACTAGAATTCAAAAAATTATAAGCATTTTATAAAACTGATATTTTGATTATGGAAACAGTTTTTGAAAAAAAAATTTAGGATAATTTATTAAATAGCAGAAAATATTTTATACAAAATTATTCAAACAATAAAAAATATCACATTTTTCAAAAAATCAATTTATTTTTTAAAAACTATTTCCAGTGAAACAAGTGCAGTCTTAATCAATTTTTCAATTTAATATATATAATTAAGTATTATGTAATTATTATAAGGAAATGTGATTATAATCCAATCGTAGCAACAACATTGTCTTTGATTTTTTAATTGCAACTTTTGTTAAATTAAATATATTATTAACATGAACTCAACGGGTAGCTTTAGTTGAAAAAAAAATAATGTTCATCCTAAAAAATTTGAGTTCGAATATTTGTATATTCAAGTTGTATAAATATAACACTCGTTTTAAATATAACAATTCACATGACTATGTACTTCATGCTAATTATTTTTACACTTTTTTAAATTTTTTTTGAATTTTTATATTATTTGCTGACTTGCATATGCAAAGTCATTAAATTATTTGTAAGTTTACGTTTTGGTCACTGAACTTTTAAAAGTTACAAAATAGTTGGTAATGATTCAAAAATTTTCATTTAAGGCACTAGCTTATTAAGTTTTTTTTTTAAAGTCTGACTAGCGAGCTTTAAATGACGATTTGATGATCGTACAGTAGATCAGTACTTATCAATGAATAGAAGAACATACATTAGATTAAAGACGTCTGATTGTGAAAAAAAAACTGAACTTTAGAAGAAAATAGGAAAGAAAACTTACGATTGATGCAAACAGTGCGAATAAAAAAGGGCAATTTTAATAACCAGTGACTTAAATAAAATTTTAAATAATTAAATAATCATTTTATAATTTTTTAAAATTAAATAATAAAAAAATAAACTTACTAAAACCTTTTTAAGTATAATTTATCCCAAAATTAATATTTCTCCCTCACCATTTTTTTTTCTAAAAAACCCTTCGCTCACCATTTTTTTTTCTAAAAAAAATATAAATGGAAATTGAAGGTAGTGTATATTTGTGTGGCTTCAATATCTCTCTCATTTCTCTCTCTGGATTATCTCTTCACCACCATCCTTTGCTTCAAATCCATTGCTTATTGGTCCAAATTTCCATCTCTTCACTACTCTCAAACCAAAATTCAAAAAAGAAAAAGAAAACGTAACGTTTCTCGAATTCGAAACCCGAATGAGACAATCCTCGAATCTATTTCCTTTCTATCAGCTCCTCCATCCGGCAATTACCTCTCTCTCCTTTTCTCTTTTTTTTTTTCTTTTTGATGTGTTTGATCATTGAGTTATTGTTTAATGCTTAGTTCGATTTCAATGAGATTACTCTGCTATTGTAGAAATGGCTTCTGCTCCTTCCTTATCCGGTGAGTTTCACTTTGAAAAAAAAAATTATTTTATTAATTTTCTAAGCTCTACGATACACTTTGTTTCTTGTTTGGACACTAAGAAGGATTGTTTAGGAAAATGACGGAATATCTGTTCTCTGGTGCTTGTTTCTTCACTTAAAATTCGACTTAGTTTGGATTTTTAAGCAACTAAAAGAGTGTGAAGAATTTAATTCTTGTTCTTTATTTCAACTCCGATTTTATTTATTTATTTTGGTGTTTGGTTCATTTGATTGCAGTTTCCTTGGAATGCGTGAATATATGTAAGTTAACGAAAGCGGAAGGAAGTGGAAGGTTTGACTGTTGTGTTCTTTCTTGTGCTTCAAAAGCTCCAAGAGTCTTAACTGGATTCCTTGCCAGCACTGCCAATCCTTCTCACTCTTCATCCTTCGCCGACGCCCGCCACCGAAGAAGAAATCGTGTCAGATCAGTAAGTTTGATTTTTACTTCTCCAACTTAGTCTTTGTTAGATTTTTAGAATTTCAAAAGCTTGTTAAAAAGTATCTCTTCATCGGAGATGATTTTTAGATTGAATTTACTTTATTTGATGTATTTCTAATTTATTTCATTTAATGATGCTGTGGTAAGAGAATAGGACATTGACTCTTGTAATAGGCCTTTCAATCAGACTCCAAACTGATACATAGGAGAGGTTGTTAATGTTAGGTTGACAAAAATGACATGTTTTGGTGAGCTCAGACTGTGATTTGGTGGGTTCTTTAATGCGTGGAATCATCCAAAAAGTTGTTCGTGAATTACTTAAATTAAAAAAAAAAGGAGTGTGTTGTATTAAGGTTTAAAACATTTTGAAAAAAATAAATTATTGGGCAACTAAAAGCTGCAATTTCTTAAGGCATTTAGTTGGAATATTTATCTTTTATTTGTTTTCAAGTTGTGGTGCTATATAATGTGACTTACGAATTGCATGCATAGACAGCATGGTTGGTAATGCTTTTTTGCTGATTCAATCTTGTGTTTTTACCAGGCTCCTGATGTAGGTGGATGGCATTCAATGGATGTTTCCGTGTCTGTACTGCTTGAAAAACTCTTTAGGTCAAGCTTGCTTCATCTTGGCTGTAAAAGATGGCATTTATATTGTTCTTCATCTGTCTTTTCAGATACCTCTAGTGAGGTTTCCCCTGAAAGGTTGTGGGAGGTACAATTGACTCATTTGAGACTTCTTTCCTTAGCAATACTCATTATTCTTTAAGCAAGGCTGTTACAGTCGTGTTTAAGCTCATATTGATTATTGTTGTAATTGCATCAGGATCTGAAGCCTACTATATCTTACCTTTCACCTAAAGAGTTGGAATTGGTCCATAATGCTCTCAGGGTAATGTCTTTGCTTTGTGAAAACTGTTATCATGCCATTTATGAAAAGTATCTCTTGACATTATGGCTTAACCACAAGTTTTTTGTTTCGTACAGCTAGCTTTTGATGCACATGATGGTCAAAAAAGACGGAGTGGAGAGCCGTTCATCATTCATCCAGTTGAAGTTGCTCGCATTCTTGGAGAACTTGTGAGTTAATAGAGAAGTATGCTCTTAATGGAAAATGTATTCTGCATTCTGATCTGAAGCCTAACTTGCCTCAACTATTATTCTAGGAGTTAGATTGGGAGTCTATTGCAGCTGGATTGCTGCATGACACTGTGGAAGATACAAATGTTGTTACATTTGAGAGAATAGAGGAGGAATTTGGTCCTACTGTACGTCGCATTGTAGAAGGAGAGACTAAGGTGCTTTATTTATTATATGCATATTATTAGTGTACTTGTCTGTTCTAGCTTGAATGTCATGTCTGGCAAAACTCTAGATGGTTTTGGTTTTTTTGGGTTTCTTTAATCTTGTTTCATAAACAGGTGTCCAAATTGGGAAAATTGAAGTATAAGAATGAAAATGATTCAGTACAAGATGTGAAAGCTGATGATCTGCGGCAGATGTTTCTATCAATGACAGAGGAGGTTGTTATTTTTTCTTTCTTTGTTTCTTCTTTCTTTTATCTTTTGGGATGTTTTTATTTTATGGAAAGTAATGTGCTAATCAAATGGTTTCACTTCTAGGTTCGTGTCATCATTGTCAAATTAGCTGACAGATTGCATAACATGCGTACTCTTTGTCACATGCCTCCACATAAACAGGTTGGTGGTGTGAGTTGAAGCTTACCTTGTAATTGGTCATTTATTTATTTACTTTAACATTGTTGTATTATTTCAGTCCAGCATTGCAATGGAGACATTGCAGGTCTTTGCTCCTTTGGCAAAATTGTTGGGGATGTATCAAATCAAGGTACATTCTTATGCTTTTGTAATATACAATTTCTATTTCATGCTCACGAATTCAAGATAGCATTTAAAGTTAACACAATCTGATTGTATTTTGTAGTCTGAACTTGAAAACTTATCCTTCATGTACACTAATCCTGAAGATTATGCCAAAGTGAAGAGAAGGGTTGCTGACCTCTATAACGAACATGTGAAAGAGCTTGTGGAGGTAAAATATTGTCCTCTTTTACTCAATAGTATTAAGTTGAGCTCTGGAATTCTATCCATGTGATAGTTAACATAGAAGGTCAATGTCAAAAGTGTACTTTATGGAAGTGTCAAGTTTAAACTTTGAAGGTTCTTGAACTAATATCACATCTACATAGTTATGATTCTTTCTTCTTTTTTGGTACTAGGCAGACAAAATTTTGATGAAAAGGATAGAGAATGATCAATTCCTGGACCTTATGACTCTTAAAACTGAAATTCGTGCTTTGTGCAAGGAACCTTACTGGTGAAGCCTTCAATACCTTTTTCTGCCTCTTTGTTCTTCATTTATTCAGTTCTCTTCCTTGTGATACACATGTCTAGAAGTTTTGGGGATTATTTCAAACTGCATTTTGTGGCTATGATCTATCAAGTGGGGACTAAGTATGGGTAATTTGGTGTAGAAATGACCTACCAAACGGTTCTAAGTTTTATGGGAATTGGGCTGGGAGACTGGGACCTGTAATTTCTTGTTTCACCTGATTCTCAAAGAGGAGTAGAGATGCCATTTGACCCTAAGACAGTTAGACTAAGTGAGATGTATGATGTCATTTTGAATATCTATATTGAATTTGGTGTTGCCTTGAATTCAAGCAGCTAATTATCTGTTCCCTATTACTTTTTTTACCTCTTATTATGCTGGCTTTTTGAAGGCTTGTTTGGCTGGCTTTTGAGTGATAATTTCCTTGCTTGTAACTTTTTGTTATTGTATCACAGTATTTACAAATCTGTGCTTAAATCCAACGGTTCAATCAGTGAGGTTAACCAAATTGCCCAGGTTTGTTCTGATATTTCGTTGAGCCATCTTGACACGTAAATTGAAATTTTTCTCATGTTTTTTTTTTCTTATTGACACATTCATCCCTGTTGGTTATAAACCAGCTTCGTATAATCATAAAACCAAAGCCGTCAGTTGGAGTTGGGCCTTTGTGTAGTCCACAGCAGGTGAATTATTCTGTCAATGCAAGCTTATTTAGTTATGATAGAATGCATCTGTACTTGGGTAACAATTGCTTCTTTTTTTTGCTGCAGATTTGCTATCATGTTCTTGGATTAGTCCATGACATCTGGACTCCTGTTCCTCGAGCTGTATTTATCCTTTTTCTCCTCACTTGACTTGTCTTTCTTATGTTAGATTATTGATATTTAGTAAAAATTGCCTATCTTTTGAACAGATGAAAGACTACATAGCAACACCAAAGCCTAATGGTTATCAAAGTCTTCATACAACTGTAATTCCATTTTTGTATGAAAGCATGTTTCGCCTGGAAGTTCAGGTTCTTAAATTCTCAATGGTCCTCTGAGCTATTTTTCATTACAATCTTTTGCTTGGTTAAATTGTTTGAAATAAATTTTTTAATGTGAGGACATTCACAACTTGTTTCCAAACAATTTTGAATGAATGTATCGATTAATGAATGTACAAGTGATCTCATTTGTAATTTTGTCTGATCTTTTCTTTTTCCATAAAGAAAAAAAATAATGGCATATTTTATTAAATATTGTTGGTATCTTGCAGATTAGAACTGAAGAGATGGATTTGATAGCTGAGAGAGGCATTGCTGCTCATTATAGTGGGAGAGTCTTCGTTACTGGTCTAGTTGGGCATGCAGAGGCAAATGGTAGAAGTTCAAGAGGGAAGGCAGTTTGCCTTAACAATGCTAACATAGCACTCAGGGTATACCTCGTCTCCTTGAGTAATTGTAATTAAAAGTCCTTGAAGGAGATTCCTTAAGACCTTATAAAGTCCCCTAACAAGAATGCAAATTTATGGATGAAGCCCTTTCTTTTCTCCAGGTTGGTTGGCTCAATGCAATTAGGGAATGGCAAGAGGAGTTTGTTGGCAACATGAGTTCTAGAGAATTTGTGGATACCATTACCAGAGATCTCTTATGTAGTCGTGTCTTTGTCTTTACCCCGAGGGAGAGGTAATTCACATACTAAATGTTATGCATGAGTATTTCTGCTAAAAGAATTACAGAAGCCTATGGTGACTAGAGTTTTGATAAATATTTTATGTGATGAACAGATTAAAAATCTGCCCAGAGGGGCTACTGTCATTGACTATGCCTACATGATACACACTGACATTGGAAACAAAATGGTAGCTGCGAAGGTATTTTTGTATCTTATGGCTCAATTTTTCCGATTCTAGTGTTAACCTGAACAAAAGGCCAAGTTTAATGCTTGACCTTCTCTTTGCAGGTCAATGGTAATCTTGTTTCTCCAACACACGTACTTGCCAATGCCGAAGTTGTGGAGATTATCACCTATGATGTTAGTACATACTGATCATTTCCAATTACTTCCCCATTACTTATGTTCAATCATGTTCCTTTGATAATGTTTAAATTGTGGGAACCACACCTTGCTACACATGGGGAAAATATACAGTCTTTGTGTTTCTTTTTGTTTCAAAATTTTGAAACTAAAAGTAAGGACCATCAAATTCTGAGTATTGTTGCATGATTTAGGTGATTAGATCTATTGTCAAAGAAATTTACATGTATTACTGTTTTGTCAGTTGTGAAAGAACAGAATACAGGTTATGGGTTAAAGTACTTACAAATATTTTGTTATTGCTGTTGACTGAACTTGTATATGTTTACCTGGTTCTGTTTTAAACTATTAATATTATAGGTTATTTTTGCAGACTGCAGAGCAGTAACCCTGTTTTTCTCATGCTAGAACTTTTCCTCTTGTTTCAGGCGCTATCAAGCAAATCAGCTTTTCAAAGGCATAAACAGTGGTTGCATCATGCTAGAACACGTAGTGCCAGGCACAAAATTATGAAAGTAGGCTTATCGTGTGGTGTATGAATTATAGTCTCTTAATTCTCTTAATTGTCAGTGCTCTGATAGTCTAATTGCTTCTTGTAATCAGTTCTTGAGGCAGCAAGCTGCACTATCTGCTGTAGAAATTACAACAGATAGAGTAAATAGCTTCATTGCTGGCTCTGAAGAGGAGAGTGAAACGGAAGAGTTCTCACGTATTTCCAGACAGAGTAAACCTCTATGGCAGAAAATCCCAGGGAACTTTGTGGACTTTTCATCCCAAGGAAGAAGTTGTGAAGAAGTTTTGGCTGTGAAAAATGGAAATATTTGGACCCCTAAGGTCAATGGGAAAGCTAACAAAAATGTACAGCATGTGAGTTTGAATGCCAATGGGAACATGTTATTAAGAGGCAATGGTGCTGCAAAAATGATACCTGCAAATATTCCACCACCTGAGGTATTGCCTGGTTTGGAAAATTGGCAAGCCAGTAAAATTGCCTTGTGGCACAATCTTGAAGGACATTCGATTCTGTGGTTTTCTGTAGTTTGCATAGACCTAAGAGGTAAATCATTTGGTGATCGTTTCATAGAAGGTTTTTATTATAAGTGGTATACAAATCCTTACAATTGGAGTGGAAAAGAAGTAGGCATTTCTTGGTTTTCTGGGAAGATTTGTAAGGCATCCATTGAAATTATTGAATTAGAGTACTCTGGTTGATTTTCTTCCTTAAGTGTAGATCATCCTACCAAGCTATCCCAATAGACATGAGTGAAGTCTTAGATATAGCATGGCATATTAGACTTTTAGGTTATATTAGTTCATTTCTCTTTGGCTAAAGAGTTTAATTTGCAAACATGATTTTAGGGATGATGGCTGAGGTCACAACAGAATTTGCGGCTGTAGGCATCACCATATGTTCCTGTGTGGTGAGTGATTTAAATTCATCTATCACATGCTTTGCTTCTGACTGTCAAATCTTTGCTAGTTCCATAACAGTTCTACTTCCTTTTTTTCAGGCTGAGACTGATAGAGGAAGGGGAATGGCCGTCATGGTATTTCATATTGAAGCCAACCTTGAAATTTTGGTACTGAGTTCAAATCCAATTTTTATTGTTTCTTAAATTCCTTTCACCTTTTCATTTTCGATTTCTCCTTTTGTATTTCTGTTTGCATGAAAGAGCATTTATACACTTTTCTCAATTGTCATTTGTTTCACAGGTTAATGCTTGTTCAAGGGTCGATTTAATCCCCGGTGTGCTGGGATGGTCCGTTGGTTGCAGCTGGCCAAGCTCAACGGAAAATAACCAACTCCTCGAGTGCTAATTTAAACAATGGACCCAGCCAGATGCAAAGCTTGGGTATGAAGTTTTGTCCCACATATAGTTAAAGACCCATTGTTCTTTCTTATAGTAAATTTTACTTCGCCACTCCATAATCTTTATCTATTTGTTAGACGCTCATGACCAAATAAACCAGGAGTCAAGTTGACTCTGCATCAACGCCCGCACTGTATGTAGAAGAAAAAGAGAAGGTTAGAGTTGAGTATACACTTGTAAAGATACTCGTATGAAAAGGATCATAGGTGAACACTTTATACAAGTTTCTTTTAAGTATTTCATATAAATACCCTCAAAATTCGATTTTTCTATAATACATTTTTAATCTACCCTTAACCGAATTTCTTATAAATACCCTCTTAATTTGGTTTTTCTTTAAATACATTTTTTTAATATACCCTTTCCCTAATTATATTTAGGGGTGTAATTGAGTCGAGTTGAATTCAATACTATCAAGCTCGAGCTTAACTCAAAATTTGGTGTTTGATACTTGACCTCGATCGAATATCTATTTTTAAGACTTGAGTTCTAGCTTAATTAAGCTTGTTTACTAATATATTAAGAGCAATATAATTTAATAATATAAAAATATGAAAAGTTCTTAAACCGTTTGAGCTAAGTATTATTAAATTCGAATTCGACTTGATCGATAATTCAAGTTGATGATTATTGAATCTAGTAAAAATTTTTTTTGAGTCAAACTCAAATGACTTGCATGTATCTTATTTACATCCTTAATTATATCTTCAAATATACTCACTTAGTAAAACATTAGATGCATAAGTTGAGCTTGCAATTTTTAAGATTTTACAATAATATTTTTTGCCAATTGAAATTACTGGTGGTGGTAAATTTAAAGCATTGAATTTTATTAGTACAACAAAATAATCGTAGGAAATATTAATAAAGCAAATTAAGCATTTTACACGTTAACAGAGCAAATCGATTAAATAGAAATAATAAACCCCACTCCCCTTCTTCAACACCAAAGCAGACAGACAAAAATAATAAAGAATTAAAACTGCTTGTTTAGTAACCATTAGGGACTGAATTATTAGGTTGAGAGGTGAAGAAGAAAGGTCCAACGGAGTAAAGCTTGATCCCCATGTGATTGAGAATACGGAAATCAGAAAGAGGAGCACCACTAATGCCTTTGTTGACATCCACGGGAACATTACATGTCTCCAGTGGAGAGCTTTCCAGTAATGCCTTGCACTCTGTGAGCTTGCTTAAACTTACGTCCTCTGACAATCTCGCAAAAAAGTAACCCTTTACATCGGTTTCTCCGCTACAAACCGAATGAGTCGTCTCTTACCCGTGTTCATCAACAACTAGACATGTTATCCTTGCCAAAGCTCCTGTGACCATTGAAACATATTTGAGTAGCCTTTAAACATAAAATATAAATGCTTAAATAGTGTGCGTCTCGAATGGATTATACCTTGAATAGGATAATACTTGGGACCTGTTTTACATAAAACAAGCCCTTCAACACCAATGGGAAGATTAGGCTGTTCTTCTCCTTCTGGCTTATTGTATTCTTCTGGTTGTTCTTCCTTTTCTGGTCGTGTTTGGTAGACTGGTTTCGTGCTATAACCAGTCTTCTCTGTCTCTTCTGGCTGTGGTTTATAGGTGCTTGGGCTTGGTTTAGTGCCATACTCATGCTTCTCTTCCTCTTCTGGCTGTGGTTTTATGCTATAACCAAGCTTCTCTGACTCTTCAAGCATTGCCTTCTCCTTGTCTTCTAGCTGTGGTATATAGAAATTTTGCTTGGTGCCATAATCAGGCTTTTCTTCCTCTTCGGGCTGTTGTTGGTTGACTGGCTTGGTGCCATACTCGGGCTTCTCTTCTCCATTTGGCATCGGCTTTGTTTCATAGTTAGTCTTCTGTTCTGCTTCTGGTTTTGCACCATAATCATATGCAGGGGTTTTGGATGAATCATAACCACCATAGTCATTCGCATAAGCAATGACAAGCAATGAACATAAAAGCAAGCAGGTAGCCAACAAGGAACGGGCGATAGCCATATTTTCCAACTGTAACTACCGAGCACAAAGAGAAGAAATATGATGGGATGAAGTGCAGGGAGCCACCTTCACTGCCGTATATATACAGGAAATTTTGGTGTATGGCGCCATTGATTAAGCAATAGAAGAAATAGGCTTTGTCATGATTTCGTTGCACGTTGGCAGAAACATCTACAGACTTGACTACCACTAACTAATATATTTTGGGTTAATTCTCCCAACCATCCGCTGACTATAATTCAAATTTTAAATTGATCCTTAAACTTCAAAATGTTCTAATTTAAGTCATTAAAATATCATTATCAAATCTAATTCTAAACAGGTGTAAGTAAACTTACTGCATTGACAATATTTTCATAAATTTTAGTGACACTATTTGATTTGTAATAAATATATTTTTAACCTAAGTCGTAAGTGTGCCATAATATATTAATTAAACCATTTAATATATGGTATGATATAATAATAATAATAATAATAATAATAATAAGTTATTATTTTAATTGATGTCATAAATCAATTGAATAGTTAAGATATTATTAAAATATTTTTTTATATACAAAGTAACAAATACGAGAGTATTTTTATTGTCTTTTTATATTTTTTAATAAAATAATATTATAATAGTAAAATTTTATTTGATTTTTTATGAGTTTTTAATAAGTATATTTGCTACATATTTTTATATGAATTTAGTGCAAGTTAGGGATGTAAATGAATAGAACGTTCGATGAATTGTTCGTTTATGTTCGTTTATCAGGTTAAATAAACGAGTATAAAAAAAAATTATGTACGTTTGGTAAACGAACGAACACGAACAGAGGTGTGTTCGATTCATTTATGTTCACGGGCAAACTCGTTTAAAAGCTCATTTATTAACTCATTTATTTATTAATGATATTTTCTTATAAAAATATTAAAATAACATTTGTGTATGTATTTATTTATTATTTTTTATGTATTTTTCATGAACATGTTCGTTTAATGTTCGTGAGCATGTATAATTAAGTTAAATGACATTTTCGTGAACATTAAACAAACGAACATGGACACGAACACACATAATTTTAAATAAATGAACATGAACAAAAAATTTGAAATTCTTAACGAATACAAACCAAACATATACAACTTCAAAAATTAATAAATGAATACAAATAAAGATTTATTCATTCAAGTTTGATTCATTTACAATCTTAGTGCAAGTAATGAATTAAATTTTCGAAATTGGATTATTTTGGGACGCATCGGAGGCTAATCTTAAATCCTTCATTGTTTACAAGGCCCATGAACAAGTCAATTGGGCTAACAGCCCATAAATATACAACTGAAAGGACATTCCGTACAAAAAAAACACCGCCAAAATGTTAAAGAACCCGGTCCAAAAATTAAAAGCAAGCAGACACCCTCCAAACCCTAGTTAAAGCGGTCATATAAATAGGCCGCTATCACTGCTTCCTCATCGTTCTTTGCTAACAGCAGTTAGCTGCACACCAAAGAGAGGGAGGGAGAGAGAGAGAGAGAGAGAGATGGTATCGCTTAAGCTCCAGAAACGGCTCTCAGCGAGCGTTCTAAAGTGTGGAAAAGGAAAGGTTTGGCTCGATCCAAATGAAGTCAACGAGATCTCCATGGCCAACTCTCGTACGTCTTCTCCTTCACTTCTTTTTTACTGACTCAAGTAGTATCGCTTAATAATCATTTTTAAGTCGAGGTATGATTCGGACTCGATTTCGCGTCGTTTTGTTGCTAAATAGTGAAAACGAAGCAAGATGTTTTTAATTTTTAGGAATTTAATATCTGATAGCTGATGTGGTTTGCTTTTAAGCTTTTTTAGTGATTATGAGCTTTGGCATATATGCAATTTTGATTTCTGATTATGCTATTATTTATTTGTTTACTTGTGATAAAGAAAATATTTTCATCTAAAACGTATAGTGAATGCTACTTTAATTGACTTGAGGTTTCCTGCATTTGAAGATTAAAATTTCAGATTAGTCATTGAATTTTGCACAAGGTTGAATCGTTGTTTTCTCCTCTGATATTTTTTAAGAACATTTTTTATATTTTACTAGCTGTGATTCTGAACAACTACTAGCAAGTTGAAGTTGATGTAATGTATTATAAGAGATTGAATAGTCTATGGATTAGTTTGTTTGTTTGTAGCTTAGCACAAAAAATGGTTCCTTTATTGTTTTTGGTTATAACCGTGTTCATATTTGGTTTGGTAATTGCAGGCCAGAATATAAGGAAGCTGGTCAAAGATGGTTTTATCATCAGGAAGCCAACCAAGATTCACTCTCGGTCTCGCGCACGCCGTATGAAGGAAGCCAAGAGAAAGGGGCGTCACTCTGGTTATGGTATGCCTTCTCTATTGACTTTATGATGGTGAGATTTAACGGGAGATGTTATTTACTGATGCAGGGTAGGTAGCTTGAATTACTTCATTACATGCTTGCAGATTCTGTATCATGTAGAAATCAGATTATATTCTTGAATCTTGATTATGCATCATGTTTTCCAAGTTACAATGTCCAAAACCATTTTATTAAAAGATGAAATGAAGTACTGTGAGGATTCTTAATCCTGTGAGGAATCTTTTGTTAGCCACCAAAAACTTTTATTGTTGGAAATTTGTGTATATCGATTAAATGGGTCTTAACTTCCATGCTGATTTTAGGTAAGCGCAAGGGTACAAGGGAAGCAAGGTTGCCCACAAAGATTTTGTGGATGAGGAGGATGCGTGTTCTGAGACGCTTGCTCCGCAAGTATAGGGAATCAAAGAAGATTGACAAACACATGTACCATGACATGTACATGAAAGTCAAGGGTAACGTGTTCAAGAACAAGAGAGTTCTCATGGAGAGCATCCACAAATCTAAGGCTGAGAAGGCCAGAGAGAAGACGTTGGCTGACCAGTTTGAAGCTAAGAGGGCTAAGAATAAGGCAAGCAGGGAAAGAAAATTTGCTAGGAGGGAAGAGCGTTTGGCCCAGGTAAGAACTTTTGTACCATAACAATTTTCTTACTGTTATTTAAGTAAAAAAATTGAAATTCTGTGGTCTTGGTACGGTTCTTGTCATGATTGGTTATCGTTTATGCTATACTGGATTAATGTACACTTTTTTTTCTTCTATCTAGGGACCTGGGGGAGGAGAAAAGCCAGTTGCAGCACAGCCTGCGGCAGCTGTGCAACCAGCCGTGTAAGTACCATCTTCGAAATAGAATTTCTTTTGGTAAAAGGATCAGTGTTTTTAAGTAATATGATTTCGTTCTCTCATTGTTTGAACTTTCAGGGGTTCCAAGAAGTCAAAGACGTAAAAAAAAAAAAGTAAGATTTCTTACTGAAGATTACTGATCGAACTTGACTTTTAGATATTTAGTAATGTCTTAAGTAATTTTGTTGAGCCAATTTTATGTTTTTTGGTTGATATGAACTTTTGTTCTTTTAGGCGGATTAAGCTTAAATGGTTTTTGTTATCAGTTTACTGATTTTTTTTTTTTAATTACATGATATAATGTTGTGTCGGAATTTATCTAAGTGATTTTTAAAATCACTCGTGATAAATCTGGAAAATGTTTACTGCAGTGGACACCCTTTTGGAACCAACCATAGGTGGATGAAAGCTTCTATAATGATTAATCAAAATAATTTTAGTATTTTTAAATAATTTTAATCATTATATTAAAGCTCTTCTATATGTCATTAAAATAATAGGAGGCATTTTACAGTGAAAAAAAATTATAAATAGTGAACTTTTTTTAAATTATTTTGCTTGCTGTGAAAAATAAGCAGATCACTAATTGAATATAATATTGATATAAAATGTTTTATATTTCATTAATGCATAAACAATTGGATATGTAAGATTGAATCAAAGGTCGATTTCAGCCTTTCCTTTTTTTGAAATAGAACTATTACCTGGCTTGAGCTATTTATCGGTTTTATTTATTCGCCCATTTTTAAATGAAAGGAAATAAAATAAGATGAATGAATTTATTATATTTATGTTTATGAACAGTTAAAAATAATCTAAATTTGAATGGTTAAAAAGAATATTTATAGCTTCATTCCAATTCTTCAAATAAGAATGTTGATTTTATTATTTTAAGTGTATTAAAATATTTAATAACATATTTATATTTATTTATTTTATGAATAAATAATTATTTAGTCAGGTCAATTCGTCGAATTGCTTTCTACCTTGGTGGTGAGGCTGATTGAGCTCTCTTTTTGGCTCCTTCTCCCATTGTGGGCATTGTCTTGGGCGTTGTTCGCTCTAGTTGATGACAGACTTTAAAATTATAATTATTATACTTGTTCTAATGAATTTTTTGGTTGAATCTATTTATTAATATATAATTATAATTATGGTTGGTGATGTAATTGTTTTTCTTATAATTATGATTATAAATTTATTTCGATGTTATATATTTATTTGTTAATATATAAATTATTATAGTTTATCAAAATTTTATGAAAAAAGAGATAAAAAAATTCTAAAGGAACTTTAAAAAGATTAAATGGATAGTAAATGTGTTTTTAGATATTTGTACATTTTGTCAATGAAGTAATTTTTGTTTTGAGTACATGTCACATGAAATTAAAATGTAGTAAAAAAATAATAAAATAAAAACAAATTGAAAAAATTAAAAAATGAAATATCATACCATCAAAACACGTTCATTGAATTGTAACGATAGGAATGAGATGAAACATTGGAGAAATGAAGCAAAAAATAAATTTTTTTATCTTTATTCACTTACATGCTTAATGGTCGAAGTAAGAGTGGTAAATAAAATCAACAATCTTACAGATTGTTTCGTAAAACAGATTTGATTGTATCAACAAACAAATCACAAAAGAAGATCAAACTATTGAAAAATCATCGAAAATCATAAATCAGAGTCGAGCATTTTGAAAATACTATTCACGAATACAAATTTATCACAAAAGTAGACAAAAATGTGCCATAAAGTAGAAGTGTATCACAAGGCCAAAAAAAAGCGTGCTACAAAGACAAATAAAAATTAAAAAAAACCAAAATATAAAAAAATAAAAATTAAATATAAAAAATTAAGGGGGAAGAATATCGACGATCGACGATCAGCATTAAAGCTGACGTCGCAGCCGACTAATCCAGAACGAAAGAAAGAAATAGAAAGACTTAGAGAGAGTTTGAAAACCCTTGTCAATCAAGTATTTAAATTTTATATTTTAATAAAATGAATTAAACAAGATAACATTTCAATCAAATGAATTAAACAAGATAACATAACATATTGGACATTTTAGGAGACCCAACGAGTAATTCCAATGGAAAAAAGGATAATGTTTATTATAAGAGACCCAGGTTCGAGCACTTGTGTGTGCAATGTGTGTGTGCGTTGTCAAACGGTTAAAAAAGTATGAACAGATATTTCCCAGTATATTAAAAAAAACATATTAGGCATTCTACCATATAATCAATGATTTTGAGGTCTAATTGGATGGACGAAAAATAAATTGATAATCGGTTTAAAGCAACAGAAAGAATTGATTGAATCAAGAACAAATTTGAATCGAGATAAAAATCAATTAAACTCATTGAGTAATGTTGTAATATTTTGTTAATAATTTTTAATAATTTATTTAATTGAAGTCAAATTGACAATCCAATCGAATATCAACGAATTAATTAATTCTCGATCCAATCGACTCAATCATCGATCTAATTTCAAAAATCATATCTCTAATCTTACTTTCTCGTAATTTTATTACAAAACGCAATTTATATCCCTCTAGTCAAATATAAACTCACATTGACATAATCTAAATTATATAATAAGTGTGACAATCTAAATTATATAATATTACTGAGTTCGATATCAAGACATGACACTCCATTGATGAAAATATAAAAAATAATTTTGAAAAATATAAGTAAAAGACGGATTTTTTTATATATAAAATTTTAAGTATTTCCCTTGAAAAAGAAATAAATACTATTATTTGTAGTTTTCAAAATTTACTATTTTAATTTTTTTAATAGTTCCATTTACAGTTAATAATGAAAATACCGGTTCTAAATTTCATTATGGTTAACTGACCACCTTCATTCAACACCTACATGCAATCAGGGGAGATTGAATAATATATTGAAACATTCAGTTTCAAACACCATTGCTCACCTTTTATAATCCAACAATAAGATAATGCAAAATTATAACACAAATTTTTTCCTATTTTAACTTCCCTTTCTTTTATTTTTTCTTTTAAGGTTGTACCTTTTGCTCCCCACTTCAAATAATTTAAAGACTTCTTTGGTATCGTGCATTAGCTGAAACACCACCATCGTTCTCTCTTAATATAGGTTTTTGTCCACTCAGATCTGCACTTCCATGATATGCTCTAACACGAGACGAAACTTGAGGACGGATCGATGCCTCGTTTGGGTTGTTACATATCCCGAGCCTTATGAGGAATGTTGCCGTGCTACCTTTGTTAACACCCTCGCTTTCCAACCATATGTGCCCTCCCATCAGATTCACAAACCTGGCTCAACATTTTAACAAACGTATTAAGCTTTTTTATCTACTAGATTCTGTTTATTGTGGTATTTGTTACATTTGATCCATTTAATAATAGAGAGACTAATTCGAACTAATCCCTATAATAAAAGGGTACTTTCACCAAATATTTAACGTGCAGAGGATGTTCAAGAATTTGTAATTTTACCTTTTACATATGGCAAGTCCAAGTCCAGCACCTCCACTATTTTGACTGGATCCACTGCGCGGCTGTGCGAACTTGGTAAAAAGAATTGGTATATCTTGTGGGAGAACACCACAACCAGAATCCTTAACCTGCCAGAAGACAGGATATCAGCAAGAGAATCACGTGATGCAGCTAATAAAGCTCTTAGATCATCTCCGCATGGACAGTAATTCATTGAATTATATATCACGAACACTAGAATATGGCCTTCAACCGGAAATCCTATATGGCATTATCAAAATTATAGCATTTGGTAGCAACGGAAAATCGGGAGATGCCGTCAAAACTATAAACTGCGATCATTGTATGAAATATAAGTTTAACAGAAGCAGTCGAGAACCTGGACTTGTAAGTAGAAGTGGCCTTCACTTGACACTGGGTAAAATTCCGGAGGTCGCCAGTCTCTTAAAGACTCTGGTTTTGCAACTGAAGCTATAATTGAAACATAACCCTCCTTTGTGAACTTCACAGCATTACCAACAATGTTCAAAATGGTTTGCATAAGCCGTTTCTCATCGCCAACAGCGTACATTGGCAAATCAGGTGCCAGGATCATAGTCATAGATAGTTTCTTTATGGATGCAATGGGCTTTATAAGATTAATGACCTAAATTTATGGAAATAAGAACATTATTACTGAAATTGAACAGCAAAAAGCAAGATTATTTCCATTTATATGGTAAGGAAGTACAAAATCACCATCACTTACCTCTTTGAAGATTCCATGAAGATCAAACATTCCAGAATCTAACTCTAGGCTGCCATCTTCAAGTCTAGAAAGATCTAGAACATCATTGATTAGTGTTGCCAAAAGGTTGCTACTCTTTAGCACTGTCTCAATCATAACTCTTTGTTCTGGAGTTAGCTCAGTCTCTAAAAGAAGTGAGCACAATGCAATAATTGCATGCATTGGTGTGCGCATCTCATGGTTCATTACAGAAAGGAAATCATTCCGTGCATGAATTGCCTTCTCAGCCTCTTGACGAGCCAAGTTTAAAGCAACATTCTGATCCAGGAGCTGATCACGAGCCCGCATGGATTCCTCCAGAATAGCGGCATGCGAAAGAGCAACAGCGACCTGTAAAAATATTATCATGATATGAATCACAGTCTCTCAATAAGTAAATAATTTTTCTAAATAGAATAACGAGCAAGAAGATCAAATCCAGTGATTGAAGCTTTTCGAAAGTGAATTCATAAACTTACAGCCAAGTACAAAATTAAAACTGAAGGTCAGCATATCATTAAGACATCAAAGAAGCATCCAATGAAAGAAAGCACATAAATCATAAGATGACCTGGTCTGCCACAACTTCGACAAGTTCCAATTCATGGTCTCGCCATTTTCTGGCACTGTCCGTGGGGAGAATAAGGACCATAACTGCATAGCTTTTCGCAGAGAGTTCAGGCCAGTCATTAATTTGGAAATTCGAGAGATGTAAAAGGGGTACCCTAACAGCAACAACCTCTGGTGGCACATATCTTCCCACTAGAGGTCTGATCCTGGCTAGTGGGCAAGTGTATGCTATACGCACTGCTCGAGCACTATTGAAGACTTCATTGACCATGGGAAGATTTATAGGCACGGTAGATCCAACTTGTATTTTGTAATTCAGAGTATGGGAAAGTTGCAAATCCATACCGGTCCTTGATGGCATCCAAAGGGCACATTCCTCCAGACCCAAGGTCCTACCCAATTCAACAAGGGTAGTCTTCAATATCGTATGCCTGTCGAGCGTGCTTCTGATTTCATGAGTTAGCATCCTTACATGCCTTCCAGTTTCTTCTTGAGTGAGAATAAGTCCCATTTCCCTGTCAAGCTCCTCGGCTTTGTTCCTCAGAAATAATTCCCGAGTTTTAACACTCAACAGATCAGGAATAATGTGTACAAGCATCAATGCAGTTGCACATGATACAATAGCACATGCAACCTTGGCAATGGTCATCACCATAGCAACAACTTTAGAATGCATAGTGAATGTCCACAAGTTTATAAAGTGTGTTGCCCCGCAAAGTATGATAAAAGCACCAAATTGCATAAGCACCCATCGATACGGGAAGAATGCAGATTTCTGAACAAAATAAATAAGCTCTAATGGAATTGAGAAATATGCAAGTGCGATTAAAACATCCGATATATACTGATATTTAACAAGCAATTCTTCAGGTGGCCACTGTGAGTCAATACAATCACAAGTCTCCATTATGCGACAACAACCGCGCTAAATCTGACAAAAAAAAATCGAGAAGAAAATGTTATAAATAAAGTAAAATGCGAAATTTACATAAACTCAGTGAACTCATGACAGATTTTCTAATCTTAATAAGATGTTTTTCAAAATTTATACATTCATATTTGACAGAATATTGAGCTACATTAGTAGAAAAAAAAAATCAATGAAACGATAAGATTCCTTCAGAAGGTTTTTTTTTTAGTTTTCCTACACAAACATTAGCATAAGATTCCATCAAACTTTTTTTTTAATATGCTTTTTTTTCTATAAATATTCTTCGTCGCTTCTCTATCTTTATAAATAAAAAGAAAAGAAAAATATAAAATCCAGGCAACAATTCAACGTTCGGCCTTCTGAAGAGAATTTGTTCTTAATAGTCTTCCTAAAAGGCGACACAGTTATTCGGTAATCACATCACTGTAATATTAATAATATGTATTTTTTTCCATGAAAACATTTTCCCTCGAACCAAACAGAACTTAAGAAACAAAAGTCACTCAAACCTCATATTAAAAAAAAAACATAATTTACATCTTATAGTAAATCAAAAAGCATTTAAATCTGAAAGCTTAATCTACAAAGAAACATGAACTAATACAACAAAAGAAGAAGAAAAGATAATGGAAATGTAAATGGATTACCACTGCTAGTGAAGATGGAAGAAGAGGATGAACGGCAACAGATCAGTTGCAGAGATAAAGCGCGTGATCCAGCCGTCCATTAATGAGCCTTTTTAAAATAAAAATTTGTTTGGCCAATGTTTAAGCCTCTTTGTGTTTGATGTTGTTAAAACTTGCGACTGAGATAGAAGAAGAACCAGTAAAAGAAAGGTTGGAAAATGAGTAAAGTGTTATGGGCAGCCAAAAGCCGAAAGAAAAAAAAAAAAATCCTTCACGGACAAGGGAAGGTGACGCACGAATTCAAATGAGATTTTACACGTGCGGTAACTGTGTTGGATTTTCCTTTTCAGTAATTTATTTTCTTTTTTATCTTACTCGCACGTGTGAGGTTTTTTTTATAAGGGGTAAGGTAAATAAAATCTGATTCGATTAAAAAATTTGATACAAATTTAAATTTTGAATTAAATAGATGAACTATTCGAGTTAGTTGAGTTATTTGAAAACTTGAATAAAAAATTAATTTTTTTATTTAACTCGAATATAAATTATACAATTCGAGTTATCCGAAAATTCGAATAAAAAAATCAAAATTATATCGTTTTGATAAATGTTTACCTTTTTTCAAAATCATTAAGTTAAAAGATAAAACTACGTCGTTTTTATAAATGTTTACCCATCAATCTTACTCATGCAATCTTACTCATGTAGTTAAATAATCTTGTACTTCGTCTACTAATTAAATAAATCCATATAAACGCAACATTGAGTATAAATAATAAGATTTGTTAACTCGACTCGACTCGACTTGACTCGAAATTCTTTTATTCGATTCGAAAAAATTTTAAATTGAATTGAATTTCTAAAATAAGATTAATTAATTTAACTAATTAATTTTTTTTGACTCGAAAAGAGGGAAAGGAAACCTATGTATAAGATTAAAAATTTCACTGGTAATTTCAAATTTTGGGTGAAATTATTGGGTTGAGAATTTATGTATTAATTTTATTTATCATTTATAATCCTATAATCTGTTAAGGTGTGATATAATTTGTAAGATGGTATTGAATGGAAATAAATTTTAAAAGGACCAAATTCAAGATTAATGGTCGGTATTCATAGGAATAACTTCAAACTATATGTTAGCTATTGATTTAAGGGCTATTATTCTTTAGATTTTTAATGGATTTTTTTATTATAAATAAAAATATTCCGTTAAAAATCTAAAGAATAATTTAACGAATTTTTTAATTTTACGAGTAAGGTTAAATAAATGATATGTGTTTGTTTTAATTTATTTTTATTTTTTTAATTCTAGTTAAAGATATATGACGATATTTCATTCCTATTTGTGAAATTTTTAATTTTATTAGCAGTACGCCAAATAATTTCACTTCATTTAAATTATAATTATCTTTTAGTTTGGAATTATACAACTAATGAAGATTATTGGTGCTTAAATATTGTAGATAGGTTTAAAGGTGTTGAGAGCATACAATGGGCATTGAGATGTTTAGAAGAGTTTTGGAGAGATATGAAGGATTATGGAAGAAATTGAGTAGAGTTTTGATTAGTGAGAAAGAGATGAGAGGAATTTACATTCAAGATGAGCAGTTTGAAGTGAGTTCATCAGAAATAATGTCTTACCTCATAAGTCTAAGGATAGTGTGACAGATGATTAGATTTAAGATTTATCTGAGTTAATATAATGTGATTAGTTATCGTTAAATTCAATTATAGGAAATGATGGATCGATAAGTGTCTTTATCTCTAAATATCTCGCTAGGATTTGGAGGACTTTGTGTTGTTAATCTTTAGTTTAGGAAATTCTTTACTTAAATGAGATTTTTCTTATTCTTGACAAGATGATTTTATGCCAGAGATCATATCATCCGAATATCAAAATTGAATACCATTTACATTTAAAACTTTACAAATTGATGATCGTGGATTATATATGTTAAGCAATAGGTAGTATAAAATAAATTTAAATACAATTTAAATTTAATAATAAATTATAAATTAATAAAAATAAATGAACAAGAATTCTTTACCTAATATTTGTAGATGAATTGAAAACAAAATTCGTTGAGGCTTGTATGAACAGTCTCCTTAAGACGTATTCGCCCTCTCTTCGGTGCTAGAGAAAGTTGGACGTCTATCTCCCAGAATACAACAACGATCGCCCCACCACAAGTAGCACGATTTTTAGTGAACAAGGCGAATTTTAACCAAGCCTGCCTCTATCACCAAGCTAAAAGAACAAAATTTGAGAAAAACCAAGAACCGATTTGAAAGAGCAAAATTGATTATTTTTCAGTTGTGTGGAAAAATGAGTAGAGAAGCAGCCTATTTATAGTGGGAGAATAGCTGAACGTTTTAGGTAAATTAACAATGTGGGATACGAGGTCAACCCTTCCCATATACCACACTTTTGAAAGCAATGTGAGATATGAGGTTTTAAGCACCATTTTTTCCTTAACAACCATTTTCATGTACCTTACTTTGAGTATCAATTTTTCATTCATTACTAAACCATTTTGAGCATATTATATATCGTTTTAAATGTCTAATAGAGTAGAATATAAATAATAAAATTTATTATTCAAATCTTCAATTTTACTCATAAATAATATGCCTCAAAGTTCCCTAGTTAATCATTATTTTCCAACAATCCCCCACATGAATGAAATTGAAAGATCAACAAAATTCAAAGACGCAGAGTGGTGATAGAGTCTACGTTAGATATTTACATAGGATAGCTAGGCATCAACCCTTGAACATTCCTTGGTGAAAGTATATTTACTTTACTGGTTAACTAGTAGACACGATGTCTTTAAACTGTTTTGCCTTTTGTGTAAACGATGATATAACTCACTCAAATACCTTCTTAGGAAGGTTTTGATTCTCATGGGTATGTTCATCCGGCCATGAACATCTCCTGGTTCTACAAGAGTTTTAGAGAACTATGCCTCAGTAATCTCCTTAAAGCGGCCCCACTTTACTCTTACATAGGTGACTTATATTGTTTGGCTCACTGAAACATACAATGGTCATTAAAAGCATTTGCTTAACCTTTTTCACATTTTTTAATCACTGTTATCATCATAGGATTGAACTTAAGGTAATAACCCCCACAGTGACCTTACAAAGTCTATGCAAGTAGGTTGTCCCTTAGAACCTAGATCTTGGGATCTTCAGTCAACTAAGTTCAGTTTTCCTTCACATAGCGCCTTTAAATATTCATGGGCTTCAATCTCATTCCTTTCAATGTTTTATAAACCTGATCTCGGTTTAACCCTTTGGTTAGCGAATTCGTAATGTTATCTTTTGATTTTATAAAATCAATAGAGATAACCCCAATTGAGATCAGTTGTTTAACGATATTATGTCGACGACATATGTGTCTCTACTTACCATTATATATCACATTCTGTGCTCTATTAATTGTAGCTTAGTTATCACAATATATGCATATTGTGGGCACAGGTTTTGGCCATTCAGGAATATCTTCCAAGAAATTTCGTAGCCATTCAGCCTCTTCTTCATATTTGCCTAGAGCTACAAACTCAAATTCCATTATGGATTTGGTTATAATCGTTTGCCTTAAGGATTTTCATGACACAACTCCTCCTCTCAATGTGAAAACATATCCACTTGTGCCTTTAGTATCTTGAATATCAGATATCCAACTGGCATCGGCGAATACTTCTAACACAGTAGGATTTTTGGAATAATGCAGTCCGTAGTCCCGAGTATATCTGAGATATCTCAATACCCTCACAATCGCTTTCTAGCAGTTCTCCCCTAGATTGCTTGTGAATCTGCTTAAACTGCTCACAGTGAAATTACTATCCGGTCTAGTACAACTCATAAGGTACATTAGATTGCCTATGACCCTTGCATATTCCACTTGGTCAACACTTTCATCTTTGTTTTTAGACAAAGGTTGGCTCGTATCTATAGCAGTTCTGGCTACACCAGAATCATCTTTGCTATATTTTCCAAGAATCTTGTCCACATAATGTAACTGAGCCAATATGAGACCTTTAGATGATCTCTTGATTTGGATGCCCAAAATCACATCAACTAGTCTCATATCTTTCATGTCAAATCTTGAATTTAACATGTCTTTGGTACGTTTTACCATGTCATCATTACTTCCAATAACGTGTATGTCATCGACATATAAGCACAAGATTACATATCCATTGACAGTGGTTTGACATGTACACATTTGTTACACTCATTAAATTTTAAATCCATTTGTCAGCATGACACTATCAAAATTTTCTTGTCACTGCTTTAGTGCTTGTTTAAGTCCATACAAAGACTTTACCAATTTACAGACTTTCCTTTCTTGCCCTAAACTTACATGACCCTCAGGTTGTTCCATGTAAATCTCCTAATCAAGATCTCCATTTAGAAAAACTATCTTAACATCCATTTGATGTACTTCTAGATTCTACAAACCAACAATTACAAGTATCATCTTTATAGATGTTATTCTTGATAAAGGAGGGAATGTATCAAAGTAACCAAGGCCTTCCTTTTGTTTGTAACCTTTTATCACCAATTTGACCTTGTATTTATCAATCCTTCCATCTACTTTCATTTTCCATTTGAAAATCCATTTAGAATTTAATGGTTTAATTCCCAGAAGAAGATCCACTAATTCTCACGTATGGTTTTACATGATGGAATCAATTTCACTTTTAATAGAATCTTTCCACAAAGTGCTTTCAGAAGAGCATATAGCTTCACTATAAGTTTGAGGTTTAACCTCTAGCATATAGGTTAAAAAAATCTGATCTGAAGCCACATTAAGATTAACTGCTTTGTTGAGCTTTTTGGCTGCACTTCTATTGTCTTCTTCAATCCGAAATCTGATAATCAAATCTTCCACTGTCATTTCCTTTCTTTTATGCTTCAAATAGTTCTTGAAGTCATTCTAAGCAGGGGGTAGCTTCTCGATACTGGTTGCCACCTGAAAGGATTCATTTATAACCATCCCTTCAGCAAGAATACCGTGAATGATCAATTCAAATTCCTGCACTTGATTCACAACAACTTTAGAATCAATCATTACAAAATTTAAGAATTTGGCAACTAAAAATTTCTTAGCTCCAACATCTTCAGTTTTGTATTTATGGTCCAATGACTCCCATAGTTCTTTAGTTGTCTTCTTCACACTATACACTTCATAGAGTGCATCAGTCAAGCCATTCAAAATGTAGTTACGACATAAAAAATTAGAGTGCTTTCAAGCTTTAACAGCATTAAAGGTGGTAGCAAGATCTACCTCATCCTCTCTCATAGTAGGAGGATCATCATTAAAAAATTTGGCCAGATTTAACATGGTTAAATAAAACAACATCTTTTGTTGCCACGTTTTGAAATTCTCTCTAGAGAATTTCGCAGGCTTTTCATTATGGCTCATAGCCACCGGTAACGTTTGACTCTGGCTCTGAGCCCGAGTAGGGACAATAGCACCACAAGACTGAGGACTAGTTGAATTCTTGGATGTTTCAGTCATTTTTCTCGTCTAAAATTCATAAACGAAACCAATATTAGTAAATTTATGAATATGTTAAATGTTAGGAATTTAGTCAGAAACTAAAAACCAGAAACAAAAACATAACTTTTGTTAAGCGGTAGAAATTTAGTAAAACTAAAAACTCGAAACAAAAGTTCACACAGTTACTTTTAAAGAGAGGTGATGCACTAGGCATGCTTAAATACCAAGTGTTTCAAAAACCAATCCTAGACTTGCACACTCACATTGTTTTCCAATTACCCGTACATACTCGTCTTTGATTTTTAGGAGTCTATCTTAAGATTGTTAAACAAAAGACAGTATAAAATAAATATAAATATAATTTAAATTTAATAATAAATTGGAAATTAATAAAAACAAATGAACAAGAATTCTTTACCTAGTATTTGTAGATGAATTGAAAACAAAATTCGTTGAGGTATGAACAGTCTCCTTAAGATAGATTCGCCCTCTCCTCGGTGCTAGAGAAGGTTGGACGTCTATCTCCCAGGATACAACAACGATCGTCCACACAAGCAGCACAACTTTTAGTGAACAAGACGAATTCTAACCAAGCCTACATCTATCACCAAGCTAAAAGAACAAAATTTGAGAAAAACCAAGAACCGGTTTGAGAGAGCAAAATTGATTGTTTTTCAGTTGTGTGGAAAAATGAGTTGAGAAGTAGCCTATTTATAGTGGGAGAATAGATGAACGTTTTAAGTAAATTAACAATGTGAGATATGAGGTCAACCCTTCCCATATACCACACTTTTGAAAGCAATGTGGGATATGAGATTTTAAGCACAATTTTTTTTCTCAACAATCATTTTCATGTAGCTTGCTTTGATTCATTACTCAACCATTTTGAGCATATTATATACCGTTTTAAAGATCTCACGGAGTAAAATATAAATAATAAAATTTATTATTCAAATTTCTAATTTTATCCATAAATAATATGCCACAAAAATTTCTAATTAATCATTATTTTTCAACAAAATATACATGAAGGAAAACCAAGAGATATATAGTGAATGGTGAAATTGATAATAAAATTGATGATGATTTGAGTCCATGTTATTCCATGAATCACCTAATACATATTATAATAATTAAATTGTAGTAGAGATATTTCCTAATTTGGTAAGTTAAAAACTATTAGAAAGATGATATATTTAATGAACTTTTCTTATTTAATAACTTTTGTTGCATTATAACTAAACGTGTGTGCACAAATTTTCACAAACTTTGGAAAGGGTGGAAACGTATGATCTTGCTTACACAAATGTAACACAAAGTTCCAATGCACAGCCAGACGCCAGTAGCAGCTAAGATAGCGGATTTGATTATATCAGATATAATGACGTATTTCTCTCTTTAATTTTATAAAAAATATATTTTAATTTTCATTTAATTTTTTTTATTTTTTTAATTTTTGAACTTGTATTATTTATCGGATCATCTTAAAATGAATGAAAAATTAACGTTTATTAATTTTGTTAATGTGACATTTACATGATAATATGCGTGTATGTCACGTTAGCAATTAATTATTTTTTAAAAAATTAAAGGTTAATACTTTTTTTGACCATTCAATTTTACCAAAAAAAAAGTCTAATAAGTGACTCCAGTAAAAAAGAGAATGTTGTTCATCTTAGGGGTCCCAGATTCGAGCGCCTGTGTGTGCAAAGTGTGTGTGCATTGTCAAAAGGTTAAGAAAGTATGAACATATACTACCATGTAATCACACCAGTATATTCAAAAAAAACTTTACCAAAAAAAATTATTTTAGCCATTCATTTATTTTTTTATTAAATCACTCAAAATGAATGATAAAATTAACGTTTGTTAATTTTTTTGATTTGACATGCACGTGGGTTACCATATAAATGACACATTAATATTTAATTATTTTTTATTTTTAAAAATATTAAAAATATTTTATAATTAATATATTTTTTAAAATAATTTTAATGAATTTTAATTTTTAAAAAATAGTTTTTATAATTTTTTGAATTTTTTAATATTAACGTGTATGCAACGTCAATAACTATAAAAAAATGTAAGTTTTTCATTAATTTTGAAATGATTTAAAAAAAAACAAGTTTAAAAGCTAAAAAGGCGAAAAATTAAATAGAATGCTAAAATGATATTTTTTATAAAGTTAAAAGGCCAAATAAATTATTATGTAAAAATTAAAAATATTTTAAAAGCATTTTATATAATTTTTATATTTTTTTTAATAATTTTAATTTTTAAAATAATTTTTAAATATTTTAAATTAAAAAATTAATTATTAACGTGATAATCCATATGTATGTCATATCAACAAAATTAATAAATGTTTAACTTTTTCATTCATTTTGAGTTATTTGATAAATAATACAAATAAATAATTAAATGAAAAGTTAAAACGATTTTGTACTAGAATATCATGTTTATCTATTTGACTGATTTGGAGAACAAGGGAGATGTTCTTATATCTTGGAACATTTCTTCTCACTTTTAATGATTATTATGTATTTAACGTGACTCGAATTCAAATCACAATGAATAACACCTTCACATGAAGCTAATTAAAACAGTGTAGAAAGAATATTGAAGGGAAAAAACTTTAGTTTATATTGAAAGGCAAAGAAGCAAAGAGAAAACAGAAGATAGGAATAAGATAGGCAAACCCTTGTACAGGGTGTGATATGAGAATGAGAGTTACATATTGTGGCAATATGAACTGAACGTTTTCTGTTTGAATTGATTGATAGATTTGGAACCCCACATGCACTTGTGTTGTGTCTTGTCTTGTCCTTAAATCCCCAATTGGAAGATTTTCCAATGAGATCGTGGGATGGGAGTGGGACCCCACTACTCTGGATTACAAACTTAGCCCATATTCAATGCATTTGGATTTTTGGAGTATTCCTTTCACATGTTTAACCTTAATTCCTTGACAAATTATTCAATCATTATTATTATTATCTCTCTCGCGAATGCCACCAACAACAGAAATATACTCTTTTTCGGATTATGACATTTGATTTGATTATCCCTATTCTTAACCCATGCGTTTTAAGATAAGTGAAGGCTAAAAATTAAAATATATAAAATATTTTCATATTTTATGTTTATTATAATATATTACATATAGAGTTGAAGTCAATATGTGTGCACTAACCTTTTATAAAAATATTGTAGAGATCTTTATATCAATCAGATTACATTTTGTTTGCTCTATTAAAAAATAGATAAGTTAATTTTTGTATGTGAGATCATAGAGTAAATTGATCATTTTGATTAAAAATTTCATTCATTTGTATTATTAAAAATTAACGTATAGATAATAAAATAACCAAACAATAACACACAGTGTATCATGTATGTCTCATGTTGACGTATAAAAACTACTTTTTAATAGTAAAATTAAATGAAATTTTTAATAAAAAAATCAGTTTACTCTTTGAATAATATATAAAAATTAATTTACTTAAAAAAAAATGCAATCACTAAAAGCATTCATCATCCCTTCATGATTGGAGGTTAGATATATTCATTTCAATATTCATAATTTCAAGAACAAAATTAACTTAATCAATTCAATTTGATTTGAGCTAAAGGCTACCTTAAAAATAGACATAGGCATTAAATCTTTAAAAATCAAAAATTATTTTTTAATATCTTTAAAAATTATAAAATTATAAATTAATATAAGGATAAAATTATTTTTTAACTTTTTAAAAGTTTTTAATAGTCCCCTCGAAAAATTTAATTTTTTTACTTTACCTTTGATTTGATAATAAAAAGATAACAATCTCAACCCACCTAATTCAAGCTTGAAACTGTCCCAAACCAAAATAATTAAAATTTAAAATTGGGGTTGTAAATAAATTAAGCTTGAACGAATAAATCTTTATTCATATTCATTGTTTATTTTTAAGCTTGTTCATATTCAGTTTGTGTTCGTTAAGAATTTCAAATTTTTGTTTATGTTTATTTATTTAAAATTATATGTGTTCATGTTCGTTTGTTTAATGTTCACGAACATGTTCATTTAACTTAATCGAACATATTCACAAACATTAAATGAATATTTTCATAAATATATAATTGAACATGTTCACGAACAATGTTAATGAATAATAAATAAACAATAAATACATACATACACAAATATTATTTTAATATTTTTATAAGAAAATATCATTAGTAAATAAACAAGTCATAAATGAGTCTGTTCGTGAACATAAACGAACCGAACACACCTCTGTTTGTGTTCATTCGTTTATTAAACGAACATAAAAATTTTGTTGATACTTATTTATTTAACTTAATAAACGAACATAAACGAACGTTATACGAACAGTTCATAAGCGTTCTGTTCATTTACACCCTTACTCAAAATGACCCAATCCCAAAATAATTTAAATTTTAAATAATTTGCAATTAAACTAACTTGAATTGACATAATTCAAAAATTAAATTTGTAAATTTAAACGACCTAAATTTAAGCTACTTGAAATAAATTAAACTCAAAATAATTTAAAAATCTTAAAATTCGAATTAATTCATTCCAAATCTAACGCTACTCACAATTCTAATCAAACCTATCCAAGATTTATGGGGTGGATCACGAGAGGCCGGCATAAAAGCATGTAATACTCAATGCGGTTACTGTCCCATAGGGTGCATAGCCAGTGATTCCCGAACTATGAGTGCGGCCCAAAAGTTGGTTCTCCCCTACATACATCTTTCATTGTTTCCATGAGTGATTAAGAAATTCCGTTCAACATCAACCATTCACACATGATTTTAGAATCCAAACCGATCTAACGATTTGTTAATCTATTAATTCAATTAAAAATTTATTAAAATATAACAATAAAAATTCAATTTAATCATTCAACTTGATTCGTAATTCAATTGATTATTAAGTATTATTATCTAAACTGATACTCTATCGGTTCTCAATCCAATAGATTCGACCGATCGATTCAATCTAGTTTAAACATCATTACTGTTGAAGTATGACTCTTATTTCAATCAAATTTGAGAAATGATCTTTCAATTAAACTTTGTTTATTTATTTAAATCAAACTCTTATTAGTCTAGGTTATTTTATTATTATTTGACCTAGGAATTTAGTCTATAAATAGGCTTTTTTACAACCTCACCTATTAGAGATTAGAACTCAACACTTCTGAAGAATTTTTGTGTTTACGTTTTGAGGGTTTTTTGTTTTCGGATTTTTGGGGTTTAGTTTTTATCTCTATTTTTTGTATTCTTCATTTTTTTTTCATTATAGTAAAATTTTTTTTACTCGTGATTTTTTATCCTCTTCAGAGGAGTTTTTCACGTTAAATTTATGAGTTCAATTTTTTAAATTATTCTATTATTTTTACTTATTCATTGCTTAACCGGATCGACCCTCAACAATTACCATGAACATTACTGATTAAAAACTAATTAAAAAAGCTGCTTGGGGATTCCTCAATGGAATTTGGTTTTTAGATGTAAATGTAAAGCATTCTCATTGATTTCTTATTTCTACATAGCTTTTATTATTTCTACAACTTTTCAAATGGTGTTTGAATTTTCTTTCATTGCAATTCAAAGAGAATATGATACAGTCTTATCAATGTTATTTGAATTAGTTTGAACTAATCGGTCATATCGGTATATAAAGAATTGTTTAGTATACAAGGTTAGACATGTAGGGTAAATCGATATCTAAACGAATCGCTCAAAATTAATAAAAAATTAGAAATTAGGATAAAAAAATCAACAATTAAATTGGTTTTTATATTTTTTAATAATTAATTTTTATAAAATTTTAATTATTATTAGACCGATAATAAAACCAATCAAATTAAGAATCAATGATTTGATCTGTTCGATCAATAATCTGATCATTAAAATATCAATGCTTAAATTAAAATTTTAAATTATAATAACTATTATATTATGTATGTAACTATATATACATATATAACATGTATCCATTTATTCCTCCTTACGTCTTAATAAAAATATAACAATTGACTATTTTGGATCAATTTTTAAAACTTCAACCTTAATTATTTTAAACATTTTAATTAATTATATTTTATAAAGAAAAATATATATCGAAAGTGTTTATGTTATTTTTAAAAAAAATTTATCCATAATAAATTAAATAATAAAAATTAAAGTTTTGCTCACTAAAAGTCAAAATGTGACCAATTTAGTGGAAGGGAGGGACTATCATTTTACCTATAAATTATTAGTAGTATAAAATCTAAAAATAATCAATCTTAAAAGTTTTTTAAAGGAAAATTCATTAATTCATTCAATGAATAAGATCATATAATTTGGAAGAAAAAAAATAACAAATACCCGTTGTACGTGTTAAAGGACAAGTTCCTTCAACACAACAAAAGCTTCATCTTTAGCATCAATCGAACATTATGGCACGTTAACAATTGGCTATGTCACAACTCAAGCACAACATATCAGGAGTGATTATAAGCACTTAAAATAATAAGAAAATCATCCCCAAGTGATCCAAAACAACGAGTATAAATCGACAAAAGAACCGAACATCCACCAAACTAGAGGGGACGACGGCAAAACTAACCCTAAAATTACTCGCAAAAGCAAGACTATATGCATAAGCAAGACTAAAAAGCGTACTAAAAAGTAGACAAAAACTTTTAAAAGTGAAAACTTATTAAACAATAGAAAAACAAACAAAAAAACATATAAAACTTGATATAACATGAATCCAAACAATTCATGAAATAATTTATTATTTTGAAACTCTCAAAATAAAAATAAATGAATAAGTCAACTAAGAGCTATCTACTTTCTAAAAGAAACTGTCGGTTATCGGTAGTGTTTCAACGATGATAGACACCGTCATCTGTATATCACAACTTATAAAGACAACAAAGATACCCACAACATAGATCTGTAAACTAAAAAGAGAGAGAAGATGCATAGAGTGAATGAAAAGAAAAAAGAAAATAATGGTTGATGGACAGAAGAAAAAGGCAGTCAGTAGCTAGCTCGGAAGCTAACACCGTTGTTAGGCAAAAACAAAAAGAAACAAACGATTTGAAGAAAAAAAAATTTAATCAATCTAAAAGTTCAGAATTTAATAATTTAGTTAATTGCATAAATATTCTATACTATGATCTTTATTTTAAATTGGTTCCTAAATTTTAAAATATTTTAATTATATCTCTAAACTATTAATGTTATATCAATTAGGTCTTTCCTTTACTAAAACTGTTTAATTTAATTATAAAATGACATGTAAAATATTATATGACATAATTTAAAATGAAAATTAAAAAAAAATAAAACCTTGTTGCATGCTTTAAAAAAAGCAAAATTGAAAAAGACAAAACAAATGATAAAAATTATGTAAAAGCTTTGAAAATTTCAAAATAATATTTTTACAACTGTTGTAAATAATAAATAAAAATATGGAGAGCAAAAGAGAACGTATTTTATTAATCAATAATATTTACAGACATAAAAAGTATAAATGAATTAAATATATTAATATTAGAGTCCTAAAGAAAATCAAACTTATTTTAATATTGATAAACATCCACTTAATGATATATATTCATAACATTCCTCTTTGGATGTCCATTGGTAGATAATGTATCTAGTTGAAACATTAGAGAAAGGATTGTATGAAACAGGATATTATCCCTTTCCAATAGTTTTATGACACATCAACAATTTCATCCTAAATTTCAGGATTTTAATTGTAATTTGATTTTTTTCAGGATAAAAATGTTGAAATTAAGAATGAAAATACTGATGTGGCATAAAACTATTGGAAAAGGGACACAAATGACGTGGTGTCACTGTTTCATTCAATCCTTTTCCGAAACATTAATAAGATAAAAGCTTGTGGGAGAAAAAATCTTAGTGAAGGAAAAAAGTATGCATATTCATAATACGCATGACATGCTGTCTTATTAACAACCTTATCAGGAAAACCCAATGGAATAAAACCTCGGTTAATGAAAAAAAAGTACAATGGTTATTTACTCCCTCTCATGGCAATTCAATTTTGAATATTAGCTTTTCAAATTATAACTTTAACATATTTGCTAAGCGTTTATATAATCATTTTTCGAAATTTCATTAGTGAGGAAGAATTTTGGAGAAATATATTTTGATTTTTTCAAAAGTTTCAACAATAATCATAACAAACTTTAATCGTGATTATTCTACAGAAATACATATAGGTATTTTGGATCAGTTTATAATCTTCCTTCAACTACTATTTAACATGTCAAATTTATCATATATGTTCAAATCATTTTAGTTCATATAAATGTTTATGCAAACATATTGAACAATTTCTCGAAATTTTTTATATGCTTCCAACATTCTAAATCCTTAAATAAGAGAATATTTAAAATGTTTAATTTTATTGAAAAATATTAAACTTGAATTGTTAATTACTATGTTATTGTTATGAATATTATTAAATGGATGTTCAACCTTTTATCTCCTTTGACCTTTAACCTTCCATCTTCTTTAACCTTTCATATTCTTATAACTACTTTTTCCTATTTATGTATTAGAATATGAAGAGTCGAATCTCCTTATATATATAGAGGAGTATGCTATTTGTAAATGGAATGAAGATATAGAATGTAATACAAATTCTCATATTCTCATATCCATCCTTTATCTATTATTTTTGTTTATAACACGTTATCAGCATGAGCTTGCTCGATAGTATTCAATATTTTGTTAAATAACAAGTAATCTAGACGTACAACGTTCTTGTTGAAGCAACAATGTTGTTGAAGCAACAATGTTAAGGTATGTGAATTTCTCTGTGTGCTTGAAAGATTTTGAGATTTCAATATTCTTAATGAAAAAAAGTTAAAATGATGCTCATTTTTTTTTCTAGATTTAAATATAAATTTATGTTTTATATATTCTATGATATGCTTGTTTATGATCTAAGACTTTGAATAAGATTGAAGTATCAACAACTTAAATATGTATATTTTTCATAACATATGTCATTGACATGATTAAAAATAAAGTAATCATTTTTAAAAATTTATTTTATTTTGTGACCGTTACCAAATGTACTACATTGCCTATTAGATTATTAGATTATTATTTTATTATTTTTGACATTAGAGGCTCATATTCAATATTTGGATATGTCGTATGAAAAAATTAGAAAAAGTTAAATGTACTTGTACCTTATATATATCCAAATACATATGATATAGCTTATGACTATTTGTTTCTTTGTTATTTTCTATGAAAATCTTGATTATAGTAAATAAAATAATGTGATGTCTTTAGTTAATATTTCATAAAACATTTTTGGGTATTCTATTGTTATGTTGATTAAATTGTAAGGTTGATATTAGTTATTATAAGATTTTAATAGATCTAGTTGATCATATTTCTATACTTAAGTTTGAATAAACATGAATAATAGTTCTTTCTCGTTTTAGTTGTTAGCTCAGAATATATAACTTGACACGAATAATTATGAGAAAGTTACCCTTGTGAAAGTTCAATGATTATCATCTACATGAAGAATTAAAAGTGTGAAACATCTAACTGTGAAATATCCTCTTGACTCTTGAATAACTTAATAATTTGAAATAATGATTTTACCATTAGAAAACAATAATACTCTCTAAAGCTTTCTATGATTGAAATATCTTATGTGCTCCTGCAGCAGCAATATTGTGAAAAAGGCTTTAAAAAGTATTTTGGAACGATCTCATGCCTTTTAGTGAAAAAGACTTCATTCCCTGAAGTGAATGTTACAACACATTACAATTATGAAAAATCAGAATATAGAGATCATGATTGTCGTTGTAATTGAGGATGTGGTTGGAGACATCCTAATAATTGTTATCATGGTGGTTATAATAGTGATTCTTCTAACCACTAGAAAGAATAATGAGGAAAATCAAGAAAATGACGGTTAAAAATATTCAAAGGTTATTGAAAATTCATGCTACCAATGTTGTATGAAAATGCATTGGTCACGTACCTGTCGTATGTTTAAGTATTTGGTAAAATTTTATCGAAGCATCCATTAAAAAAAAAGGAAACATATTGAGACAAATTTTGTCCAAAATGATGAAATGGAGGATAATTTTTTCGGAAAAAGATGAAAATTTTCAATATGATGCTAAAGTTGGCTATGCATACAAGGATGATTAATATGTATTTAGTTTGTGTAAAAAATTTGTTGATATCCAAGCATTGAAATTTAATTGTTTGATTTAAGAATCATTAGAATCAATGTCTATTTGATATTTGCTTGGGGATGATCTCTTTCTCTTCATTACAAAGGATGCTTATAATCACTACTTCTTATCCATGGTAACCTAAGTTAGTCTAATCAACTTCTTTTGAAATTTTATTTGATTTTTATTAAGAAGTTTAATTTATATAGTTCTCTATTCATAATTCTATGAATTTTTAAATCTCTTCACGTATTTAGTTATTGAGATTTTTATGTGGAGATAAATGCTTTTATTTTTATTGGTTCATTTTAAATAGAATTGATTGGTTTAATTCTGATTTTGATTAAGATATATGATTATTGGAAGTAAAAATACTTGTCATGAATTTTGAGATATTCACATTGTTTGGATAGTTTTATAATTGAGGTGAAGATTAGAAAATGTTTATATTTAAACCTTTATAGTTGTAAAGTTACTTTAATCTGACATTATAGTATTTTGTATTTTATTGTGCTATAGTATATATAAAAATATATATTATCTAACAATAGTGATTTATTAGTAACATGAATTTATTATTTATTATGTTTAATATATGTTTTGTTTATACCTATTCATTTTATTTTTATATGAATAAATTAAATATTCATTAAGGATATATAATAAAATGATTGCATGTTCCTGAAGAGCTAATATTGCATCAAACTGTAAAAAACTTTTGAAGAGCTAATATTTTACCTTCTTGAGATGGAAAATTTTGTAAAACATAAGATTTTTTGTCAGATCAAAAAGATATATGTTGAAGGAAATTTTTATGTTAAAAACATGGACAGAAATGACATGAGATACTCATGTTTTTGTATTATAAATATTCTCAGAAAGAATACATTACACTTATATGAATAACATATGAGATAGTGAAAAGAAGTTCATAGTGTTGGTATGACATAGTGAAAAGAAGTTCATAGTGTTGGTATGACCGGTTAGACCATCTCGAGTCAATGTTGATGCAAAATAATTTGATTCAATTTTATATGATTTTATTGAAGAATTAGAAGTTATATTTTAATAATTTTTATCATACTAGTTATTTGGACAACATGTTGATCTAACATCAGCTAAAGTTAGAGGTCGGTTGCATTTTTAGATGATAACCAAATAATATATGAGCTCATGTATCACATGTGTGCAACCCGAAGTTTGCGATACTATTTCTTGAAATAATTTGACTGTGCACAATCTCTATAGAATGCAATAATTTGTGCTAACAACGCTGGTGCATTATATCCCTAACATGATTTTCGTAGTTTTAGCTGGGATAATTTTAAGTTGTTTATTACCTATATATGTTATATTTAATGGTTAGCAAAATTATGCCTCCATTTAGTTTCTTAACCATTAATATAAGAATTGCTTTACAATAAGCATGTAATTTTATTTGCATCAAGCCAACATGTAAGAAATATTTGTTTCGTGAGAATTAACTTTCATTTATAAGTCAATGGATTCCATCTAAGAATATCTGGATGTGCAATATCTATTTCATATTCCATCATAATACACTAACATGGATCATCTAATATGAAGTTGAGAAATTTTAAAATTTTCATTAGATATTGAAGGGAGATATATTTATAATTTTGAAAAAAAAAGTATTGTCACGTTGCAAATTTTCTCAACATTAAAGGGAGACAAATTAGTTAAATAATTATGTCATCATTTTTTTTGTGATCCTCACTAATATTATGTTCACAAAGTTTGAAGGATAAAAATTATTTGCTAGATATGTTTAATGATGACATTTAGAGATTTCATATACTAGCTGATACATATACCAGCTAAAATGCTCCAAATAATTATATGTCCCAGAAGGACAATGTGATAACAATAAGTCTTGAGCATGCTAGAAGCATGACAAACTAGTCGACTTCATAAAACGAAAAATTATTGAAAGAAAGGAGAAATAAATGAAGATGGTCACATATTAAAAGGAGGCGGGTACTCATGAAGAGACCCATGACATAACTTTTGATAAAACCTCAGAAGAGGTTCAGGCACCTGAAATTATGAATATAATGAGATATCTCAGTTAGTTATGTCATAACTAAATATGATGGAGTTGAAAAAAAATGAAATTGTTGTCGACAGTGATAATATACATAGAACACTTCAATATTATGGAAAAGTGAGGATCTTGAATGAAAATATACTTGAAAGCATTGAGATGAGAACAAGTCATCAACAATAAATAAGTCTTTCTATTATAACTTATGAAATCTCTCTCGGACAAAAAGTCCAAACACTCAGAAAGTGTAAAGCTAAGGAGAGTACATGTTAGCATAATAGTGAAAAAAAAATACAAATCATAATATATAGAATTAACTTGTAACAAGAACGTTCATAAGACACCTGGTATTAATTATGAAGAGACGTACTCTCTTGTGGTGGATGCAACTACTTTTAGGTTCTTGATTAGTTTGGAAATAAGAGAAGGGCTTGATTTACGTCTAATGGATGTAGTTACAACCTATTTATATGACCCACTTGATAATAACATTTACATGAAACTCCTAGAAGGTTTTAATATGCCAGAAACAACTAATTTAGGTTCTCGAGAACATTACTCAATCAAATTAAACAAATCTCTTTATGGATTGAAACAATTTGGGCGCGTGTGGTATAATAGCCTTAGTGAATACTTATTGAGGGACGACTATAAGAATGATCCTATTTCTTCATGCTTTTTTTTAAAGATGTTTGGATTAGGATTTGTTATAATTGTTGTGTATGTTGAGGATTTAAATATTATTAAGACTCCTGAAGAGAATTTAGTGATAATGAAGTGCTCAAAGAAAGAATTTGAAATGAAAGACCTTGGAAAAACAAGATTTTGTCTAGGGTTAGGATTACAAATTGAGCAGCTAAAGGATGGAATTCTTATGCATCAAACAACATATATAGAAAAAGTGCTAAGAAGATTTTACATGTATAATGCCCATATGTTGAGCACCCCAATGGTTGTTAGGTCAATTGATGTAAATAAAGACCCTTTTTATCTTCGAGAAAATGATGAAGATTTTCTTGATCCTAAAGTACCATATTTAAGTGCTATTGGTGCATTGATGTATCTTGCTAGTCATACACGACCTGATATATCATTTGCTATCAACTTATTAGCAAGATTTAACTCATGTCCAACCCAAAGTCCTTGGAATAAGGTTAAACATGTTTTTCATTATCTTCAAGGTACAAGAGACATGAGTTTATTTTTCCCTAACCTACTCAATACAGAATTAGTTGGTTTTGCAGATGCAGGGTACTTTTCTGATCCTCACAATGCTCAATCACAAATTGATTATGCTTTCACATATGGTGGTACTACAATTTCTTAGCGCTCTATGAAGCAAACAATTACTGCTACATTTGAGAAATTAATTTTCAACAATGGATTTCATTGTTTCAAAGATCTTAAGTGATGCTTACATGAGGGGGAGTAAATTCACACACTATATATATATGGTTGTGATATACCATGTATCAAAGGATTATGTACTCTTTTTTCCTTCATTAGGTTTTTGTCCCACAGGGTTTTACCTAGTAAAGTTTTTAACGAGGCATATCCTTTATACAATGAACATCCAAGGGAGAGTGTTATGAATATTATTAAATGGATGTTTAACCTTTCATCTCTCTTGACCTTTAACTTTCCATCTTCTTTGACCTTTTATATTCTTGTAACTACTTTTTTCTATTTATGTATTAGAATATGAAGAGTCGAATCTCCCTATATATATAGAGGAGTATGCTACTTGTAAATGGAATGAATATATAGAATGCAATACAAATTCTCATATTCTCATATTCTCATATCCATCATTTATCTATTATTTTTGTTTATAACAGTTATTCATTAGTTATTGTAATATTATTATTTTGTTAATGCAATTTTTTTATTTTTAGCTAATATATTACAATATTATAAATTGACTAATTCGTGAATTAACATATAAGTTGAATAATTTCAAATTTTAACAGTGGTTATAATATTAAGCTACGAAAAAATTGATATTTTTAATTAATAGTTTGTTTAAAATTTGAAGTTGTAATTATGAATTTGATTAATATATTATAAATTATTTAATATTATCTCGTATAAAAATTTTTATTAAGGTAATACACTTTATTTTTATATATTTTAGTTTAATTAGTTTAAATAAATTAATAAAAAATACATAATTAAAAAGAGAAAATTTAATGAATTTTTAAATTAAAATAAATTAATACAAATTGTATATTTAAATTTTATTAATTTTAACGTGAATTAATATAATGTGAAAACTATTTTTAAATAATTTTTAATTTTATTAAAATAAAATAATAAATAATATATTTAATTATAGCAACTTTGTAGTTAAATCTTTTATATAAATTAAATCATGGTATACCTATATCGTGAGTGAAAAATAAAATTATGTAATAAATATATTTATAAAAAATTAATTAAGAAAAATGATATTTTAATTGAAATGGTAAGGTAGAGATGTCAAAAACTATAATAGCTTATATTTCTATTTTTATATAAAAGATATAAAAAGCAAAAAAATATTCAAAATAGTATAATATATTTTGTAAAACAATTGTATTTTAGTTATTACTTAATTAATTTGGTGTTCAATTAACTATTGATATCAACTCAGTTAAAAGTTTTATAAATAACTAGATTATGACACATTTAAAATTTCTCATACGGGGAGGAACAAAATAAATTTAGATTAATAGATAAATTTATGGTTATTTGAATTGGACCGAATTAGTCGATTAGATCAATTGGATCAAGAATTAGTAAGGGTACTAATCCAGAAAACTGCATTAAATTGGTTGACTTAGAAATTGGTAATAAAATTGGATGAATGAATTTGATCCACAAAACGTAATCTAACTTGTTGGACTGATTATGAAAATGTTAAGCAGGTTTTAGGTGATATTAAAGTTGTATCACCATTTTTGTACATGTTATTGGGGGGGGGGGGGGGGATGTTATGTGATTAAGAAGTAATAGAAATATAGGAAGAACGAAGGAATATATTTAGAGAAGGAGAACAAAGTTCAGTTATTTCATGCCTTTCCTATACAATTATTACTATTTATCAGGGGAAAAACTCATAACAAAATTCTAGTAAAGGACAAAGTTCGTTAATGCACGTGAAGCTTTTCTCTCTCTGGTACTCTTGCGTAATTCTTAAATCTTCTCTGCATTTTGACTCTAGCTGGTTGCTTGGGCCTCCCTTGCAGCTTGGCTAGCACTTGTTCCTTGGGTGGTAGCTTCCTTAGCATTCTCAACATTACCTCCCCCTAAAGAAAGAACCTTGTCCTCAAGTTTCGACATATCAGTAGGCTCATCGCTCGGGTCATACTCCCTGAACAATGGTAGTGGAGTAATCTGCTGTAGAGGTTGGCCTTTGCAAAGCTTAAGCTGGGAAATATGGAATACCGGATGAATGCGAGTGGACGCTGGTAATTCCAGCTTGTAAGCCACATTGCCAACGCGTTGAATAACTTTGTATGGACCAAAAAACCTGGGACTAAGTTTTTGATTTTTGTGTAGTTGGAGGGTTATTTGACGATAAGGTTGTAATCGAACAAATACCTAATCGCCTTCTGCGAACTCCAATTCCTTGCGTTTTTTATCAGCTTAGTTCTTCATATGCAATTGGGTTTGGGACAGATTATGTTTCAACTCTCTCAATATTTCATCACGATTTTGAAAAGCCTTATCAGCTTGAGTATTAAGAGAACCACCTTCGACATAGGATACTATGGTGGGAGGATCACGACCATAAAGTGCTTGGAATGAGGTCATGCCTGCCGATGTTTGAAAAGCGGTATTGTACCAATATTCAGCCTAAGCGAGATAAGCCTCCCATTTACTCGGTTTGTCACCTGTCATACAACGGAGGTACATTTCCAAGCAGCGATTCAATGCCTCCGTTTGGCCATCGGTTTGCAGATGATAGGCTGAGCTAAGACACAATTCAGTCCCTTGCAAGCGAGCAATTTCAGTCCACAGTTCACTTAAAAAAAATGAGGTCCCTGTCTCTAACAATGGATTGACAATGCCATGTAGTTTAATAATACCTTGAACCATTACCTTGGCGATGTACGGAGCATTATAATGTCTCAACAAGGCAAAAAATGGCCGTATTTAGTCAGCCGATCCACAATCACAAGAATAGCCTCTTTCCCATTCGACTTAGGCAGTCCAGTAATGAAGTCAACAAAAATATATTCAAATACTTGTTGTGGAATGGGCAGGGGTTGAAGTAGACCTGCAGGAGCAAGGCTGTCGCTCTTTATCTGTTGGCAAACTTGGCATTCAGATACAAACTTACGAATTTCTTTGCGCATCCCTTTTCAATAGAAATTGGTAGATAATCTACGAAATGTTCTGAGAATTCTAGCATGGCCTCCCATATTAAAATTGTGGAATTCTCGAAGTAATAGAGATCGTAGAGCACTTTCATTTGAAACCTTGATCCGTCCGTGCAATAAAATCAGTCTGGATTATTCATTGTACCCTTGAGCTACTAAGTCACCAGTGCGAATCTGTTCTCAGATGCGGCACAATTCAGAATCATGAATACTAGCGGTGTGAATGTTATCTATAATCCCAAATCTCGACCACGTCAATGCCATTAATTGACTGCTTACCTCGCGGGATAAGGCGTCGGCTACGATATTGAGCTTGCTAGGACGATATTTGATCTCAAAATCGAAGCCAATTAGTTTTGTTAACCATTTTTGTTGTTCCGACATTTGGATGGTTTGTTGCGTCAATTCATGGAGGGATTTTTGATTCAGTGATAATAATGAATCTTCGACCTAGTAGGTATTGTCTCCATTTTCTGACAGTCTGGGTAATGGCATACATTTCCCTTTGATAGGTGGAAACTGCCTGCATTTTGGGACTCAATTTTTGGCTGTACTATGCCAATGACCTATTGTCGTGTCAAGACCGCGCCAATTCCAACCCCGGACGCATCTGTTTAAAGTATAAATTCTTTCTCAAAATCAGGTAGACACAATATTGGAGCTGAACACAAAAAGTTTTCAGAGTGTCGAAAGATTCCTGAGCTACTGTAGTCCATTGAAAAATGTCATCTTTCTTTAATAAATTCGTTAGAGGTACTACCAGAGTAGCGCAGCCACGAATGAATCATTGATAATACCCTATAATACCCAAAAAGGCACGTATATCCCTAGTGGAAGTAGGCAGAGGCCAAGCTCGAATTGCTTCGATTTTGGTCGAATCCATCGCGAGTCCCTTGCTAGAAACCATATGCCCCAAGTATTCGACAGTTTCTTGTCCAAAAGAATATTTCGACCATTTTTCGACAAACCCATGTTGCTGCAGTGTTATTAACACTTGTCGTAGATGTTGAAGATGCTCTTGCCAAGTCTGACTGAAAACCAGAATATCATCCAAGAAAATCAATACGAACTTCAGCAAATAAGGTCAAAATATATCATTCATTGTGGCTTGAAAAGTCGAGGGAGCGTTCATCAAGCCAAATGGCATAACGAGAAACTCGTAATGACCCTCGTGAGTACAGAATGTTGTCTTGTGTACATCCTCATTGCGCACTCGAATCTAATGATATCTTGCCAATAGGTCAAGCTTAGAAAAGAACTGTGATTTGCCCAATTCGTCAAACAATTCATCGGCTGTAGGAATGGGGAATTTATCTCAGATAGTGATGGCATTGAGGGCACGATAATCAACGCAAAATCGCCAAGTACCATCCTTTTTGCGCACCAGCAATACAGGTGAAGAAAATGGACTAGTGCTTTTTCGAATATGTTGGTTGTCGAGTATTTGGTGAGCTTGTTTCTCGATTTCGACCTTTGGAAATATGGATAACGATATGAACGAACATTAACTAGGGAACTTGTTGTATTTAGATGAATAACGTGGTCGTTATCCTGTAACGGAGGTAAGCCAACACTGCTTAAAATACACTCTAGAATTTGTCGAGTAATATGCGAAGATCAGCTCTTTCTTCAATTAATCCTATATTCGATTGTCCTTCAAGGTGTAAACGAAAAAACTCCACAATAGCCCCCGTGTTAGATAATCGCCGCAATGCGTGGAATTGAATTTGTTGTGGTCCAAATTCGGTATCTCTTTGCCAATAAAAATGTTTATTCCCTTGGTTGAACTCAAATGTCAGTTTCATGAAATCCATAGTGACTGGCCCTAGTGTGGCCATCCATGCTACGCCCAAAACTACTTCTGTTCCTTCAAGGGGTAGAACGTAGAAATCTGTGACTAATTCAGTCCCTTGAACTAACACTTTCACATCCTTAATGCATCCGTCAATGTGCAACCGTTGGTCATTCCCCACGAGAACCTTGAAATTCAATGCGGCTTGTAGCTTCAAACCCAAATGTTTAGCGACTCTCGACTGAATAAAATTATGGGTGCTGCCCCATCAATTAAAATGCGAACCATCTTACCCTGGATCGTTCCTTGAACTCGCAGAGTATTCGGATTGTGGTAACCCGCAAGGGCGTTGAAGGACGCTGTTGATTATTCATGGATCGGAATGGGTGGAGTTTCAGTTTCCGCAAGATGTATTGGCTGCTTATCTGTTTCAGTATGCTAGTCATCATCATCAAATTCATCGTCGAGCAAGAAAAGCTGGGGCTCCTTGCATTTATGCCCCAGAACGAATTTGTCATCACAGTAATAGTAAAGCCCTTTTTGGCGGCGCGCCTGAGTTTCGGCAGAAGAAATACGATGCATAGGAGTTAGGGTATTAGTGGTAGGTTGATGTTCTTCTGAAGGTGGGGGGTGGCCTGGATGAAATTTTGGTCCAATAGGAGGCAGACCTAGTGTTGGCAAAAGTGGTGGCAATTTCAAACCCAATGTTTGACCCAAAGAGCGTCAGTCATTTAAGCGGGCTTCGTAGAACCAAGCCAAGGCCTGGACTTCTATCATAGATGTGGAACGGTGGCCCAACACCTCAGATTTAATGTCCGCTCTTAATCTTGAAATAAAGTAGTCAAGCAAAAATTCATCAGATAAATTGTGAGTACTGAGGGCTAAATCTTCAAAACGAGATTGATAATCTTCCACTGTCGTCGTTTGTGTGAGCTTCGATAATTGCCCCGCCGGTGACTCTATTTCCATGGTCGTGAATCGTTTGCGAATCGCCTCAACGAGATGATCCCATCCTACTAACTGTCATTGACGTTGCATCTAGCAGAACCATTTCTTTGCGGTGCTGTCCATTTGAAACGATTCCATCGTGACACGATGATGGTCTTCCATACCATAGAACTAAAAAAAATCAGTGACCGATGCAAGCCATTCTTCCGGGTCTTTGCCCGTGAAAAGGGGAAGTTCGACTTGGACAGGTTTTGGAGTGAATGAGAAATTATCATAGGAATCGCATCGCACATTGGTCTTACCCCGATTCACAGTGCTATTGATAGTGAGGTCACCTCCACTAGAAGTTGTTGCTGATACTCCTAATTGGACTGAAATGGCCTATAACTGTCGAGCCATTTTCTAGAGAGTCAACTGGGTGGTGGTGTTCCATTGTTCTTGACTCGCAACATGATTTTGCAGCGAAGTGAGGAGCTGCTCATGATGGGTTGTTGTATCCTGAAGTGCTTTAATGGATTTTGTATTGTTTACCATATTGGTAAGGTCAATGAAAGCACCAAATTGTTATGTGATTAAGAAGAAAAAAAAATATAGGAACAAGGAAGGAATATATTAAGAGAAGCAAAACAAAGTTCAATGATTTCATGCCTTTCCTACACAATTATTACTATTTATCAGGGGAAAAACTCATAACAGAATTCTAGTAAAGGACAAAGTCCGTTAATTCACGTGGAGCTTTTCTCTCTCTGGTATTCTTGCATAATTCTTGAACCTTCTTTGCATTTTGACTCGAGCTGGTTGCTTGGGCCTCCCCTGCAGCTTGGCTAGCACTTGTTCCTTAGGTGGTAGCTTCCTTAGCATTCTCAACAGGGGACGTGTGTCCCTTTTCATGGGGCAACCTGTAAAACCATCGTATATATCGAAGCCAATGGGATGGAACCAATACAAGACCACAGAGGGTAGAAGGGGGAACCGGTGAAGATAGTGAGAAGTAGTAAGAGGTGGAGGTGGAGAGACAAGGAAAAGTAGGCAACCATGGTGGCGATGAAAGAGGCTATAGCCTATAGAGGAATAGGAGCTGGGGACGGCACTAAAAGAGCAAGGAGTGGCCTTGACTCCTCAAAAATTAAAAAAAAAAATTGCTACTATTATCCCTTTAGAAATGATAATATTATGAATTAGTATAATAGTAAAATTTTGCATATTTCTTAGCTAATTTGTACGAAAGAAAGAAGACCAATGAAATTCACTTGGAATATACAAATCCAGTACATAAAAGAACCCTGTTTACTCCTTTTAATCTCATAATAATACTTTCCTACATGAACAACTCAATTTCTAAACGTTAATTTATATTCAATTTCTGCAAATCATGCCCCATTATTAAGGCCATCAGCAAAAACGTGTTCTCTTCTTAGCATTTTGCGAAGAATCCCATTCAAATCCAAATAAACGTCTTTCATCTTCAGCCATCATATCCATTAATGATACTTGAAGATCCTCCAAGCTGTTTCCTTCCTACAAAAAGTAAAGCCAAACCCCAGAAATTTTCAGTAAACCATGACCCTTTTAATTTCTTGCATATGGGAAAAAGAGGGTATACCTTTGAGTTCACATTCTGCATCATCAAGACCATTTCTTGCATGAAATTAAGAAATCCCTGTTATATAATTCATTTCAGTACCATATAGATTGATATCACATGTGGGATTTTTCTAATCAAAATGAACAAATGACTCACTTCATCATCATCGTCTGTAAGTAGACCCAACAACCCAGCATCATAAATCTTTCTCTTTCCTTTATCTGACAAAACTGCATAATTATAACCAAAAAACCTCCTTTAATTAACTTTATCTCTATGATTAAAAAAAAGAACATGAATAACCCACCTGAATAAGCCTCTTGAATCTGTTGAAATCGTTTCTTAGCTTCACCTGATACTTTGGGGTTTTTCATCCATCTATCGGGATGCCATTTCTTTCAAAATGACATGCACAAATTACAAAATGAAAGACAACCCATTAGTTTACATTAATCAAGGAGTCAAGAAAAGTTGACATAATTATATAGTGTATATATACCAAAGCCTGTCTACGATAAGCTTCACGAATTTCAGAAGGGGAAGCTTGTTTACAAATTCCAAGAACTGAATAATAACAAGTTCCAGATTTGGACATTTTTCACCACCACCACCAGAACAACAAAAACAAACAGCAACGAAGCTGTTTGGTTTTTATAAAAAGAGGGTTCGGCACTTTAAAGAGGTTGACACAATGGCATTGTGATTAACGAAATAATATTGGGTAAGATTTATAGAGACATGCAAAAACAACATGAATTTCTGCAAGAAAAAAGATGTGGAAGGCGTAGAAAGGCACAAAGATGGGGGGAAGGTTGGAGAAAGTTCGAGAGGGTTCGATTGAAAGGGAGGGGTGATTGGTGTGTATGTTGTAGAGATATTAGTAGTGGGGATTTTGTTGGCCACATGCAGCAGCAGCTGCTGCAGAGCCACAAGATTTGTGTCTTGAAGTCTAAAAAGTAAAAACCCCCATGGCTGAGAAAATGCTGTGGTCCATGCTAATATACCATTTGTGGCTTACGTTTTACCTTGCAATTGCACCAATTTCTACTTTTATTCCAGTTTACTTTTTTTGTTGTTTTTTCATATTGGGTATTTAAAAAAAAAAATCAAAGTTAGTCATTAAGTTTGAATTTAAATTTAACTAAAATATAAATCATTCAAATTTATATATTTTTAAATTCAATTGAAATAACTTTCAATCAAAGAGAAGTGTTGGTACCAAAGACAGGTAGGAGTTATTGCTCATCATATGTAAGTTCATCCATTTAAGTTTGAAAATTCACTCGAAAAATGAAAGAATTTAAATAAAAATATAAATCCAAAAAATAGCTTTTAACAAAAAATAAGGTCAATTTTTTAAACAGATTGAATCTCGGATAGGTTTTTTGGCCCGAGCCTAACCTGAATTAATCTAAACTTTTTTTTTCTTTTCTTTCATTTTGCTATTGTTTTGCTACCATTTAGCTATTATATTACTAGTGGTGGAGCCAAAAAAAAAATTTTGGAAGGGCCGAAATTAAATTGTATATTTTTACGATAGGAAAAATATAATTTCATATTTTAATAACTTATATCTTTATAATTTTTAAAAAGTTAAATCAATTTTTTATTATTCTAGGAGGGCCAAAATGTAATTTTATCATTATTAATTTAAAGTTTTATAAATTATAAAGGGTCTAAATTGAAAATTTATCATTTTAGAGAGAGCTAGTGGCTCCGCCACTGTGTATAACTCTTATTTTATTATTAATTTTTTTTACTATTTTAAAGGCATTTGTTTGTAAGATGCAATTATCTTAGTGTTATTTAAGTATAAATATTTTTTTAATGTATTTTCAATTTATTGAGAAATATTTATTTTAATATTTTTAGTGTATTTAATGAATTATATTTTTAATTTTTTATATAAAAATAATCTAAAAAATTAATATAAACAGATCGAATCGAGCTCAAATTTAACATTTTTAATCTAAATAGAATTTTAAGTCCATTTTTTAAATTGAACTGAACCTAAACTTAAAATTTTGCATCAATTTGATTTAAACCCAACCCATAATCAGAGAGATATGATCACCCAAAAAATTTGACCGTAGATAAAATTATATATATATATATTTTTTGAAATAATCAGATTGGGCTTTTCATTTATATAAGGATAAAGTCCAACAAGACCCAAACATTTACATGGATCAAAATGTTCAAAAAAAAAAGTCAAACAAAAGTAAAAAAACAAGCTAAAATTGCCAAATGAAAAGTCACCAAAAGAATGCCCAATCAGATATCAGCACACACCTTTCCAAAGCAAAACATCTTTAATGCACTAAGCGTTGCAATTAAACAGAGAGTATTCTAAAGGGTTTCTTCTATTACTCTCAAACTTCTTCACTCATTAGCAAAACAGAAGTTCAGTCTGGTTCCCTCAAGCGATCCTCCTCTAGAAATCGATGCGCATAATCTGGAACAGAACCCAGCAGGTAAATCGGTTCCTCTCTTCTAATAGTTTCTTTGGCTACCGTATGGGCTAGGATGTTGGCAGATCGGGGGGTATGAATGAAATCGATTTTCCTAAAAGCATTTTTATACACCAAAATATCTTGCATGTATGTTCTAAGCAAAGATTTGTCAGGAACTGTCATTTTGCATTTTTTAATTATTGTTAAAGCGTCACCTTCAACAATAATCTCTGACCATTTTTGCTTCACTCCAATTTTTATTGCCTGGAGACATGCAAGAGCTTCGCCAGCAAAACTAGATGGTACCTGTTCATGGAGGACTGAACATGATAACAGTACTTTTCCGTCTGCGTTTCGATCAACCACCGTTGAAGTCGATTTGAATTTGTGAGCATCAAAACTGCTATCAAAATTAATTTTAATAGTAGATCCAGAAGGGTGCTTCCATTGAACTGCAGGTTGGTCAATTGTAAGTTTACATTCATCTCTCGCCTCTTGTTCCTTAACATACTGAATCACAAATTTACCCACAACTGCCCCAGTACTCACTTTGTTTTCATGCACCCTAGTGTTTCGATCCCCCTAAATTGCCCAAAGAGCAACTCCTACCAATCTTCTCTGATGGAACGCGCAGGAGTCAAAAATCCAGGTAAGCCAGTCAATAAATTCGAGATTTGAATTCCTCAAAATGTACTATAACCCCAATTCTGACTAGACACTCACTAAAACAGGACAGGTTCGGAAGATATGATCCATGGATTCCTCTCCCCCAGCACATTTTGGACAGTCCACATTAGTAACCAAACATTTCTTCCGTAGATTAACCAAGTTAGGAATATAGTGCCAAGAAATACGCCAAATAGTGATAAGGATTTTTTATGGTAATTGTAAATTCCACAGTTTTTTGTAGAAATTTTTGTAGTGGGCATGTAATGCTTAAGCAGTGGAACTACCTGAAAAATTTTGTAATAGTTTATACGCGCTCCGCACAGTGAAGTCTCCTGAGGGCTCCCTTTGCCAAACAAGGACATCATCAACCGCAGTTTCAGCTAGAGGAATCTGAAGGATTTTCGCAGCATCTACAGCTGGAAAGGTATTTTCTACAAACTCTTTTTTCCAAGCATTATTAACAGCATCAATAAGCAAAGCCACATTACAATTATTCAAACTTGGAATAACACAAGATAATCTACCATGAACAGCACCAGGTATCCACGAATCCTCATTAATAGAAATATTAAGCCCATTACCAACTCTCCAACCCATACCTTCCTTCAACACCCCCTTGGTTGCCCAAATGCTTCTCCAAGTGTAAGAGGGTAAATTACCAAGTTATGCATTAATAAAATTTGTAGTAGGAAAGTACTTAGCTTTAAGGACACGAGCCACAACAGAATCCGAGAAATTTGCAATTCACCATCCCTGCTTCGCTAATAATGAAATGTTGAACTTGCCCATATTTCGAAACCCCATACCCTTTCCTCAAGCCTGCACATACGATTCCAAGTGCACCAATGCAATCCTTTCCGTCCATAACCTTTCTGCCACCAGTATCTAGCCATCAAACTTTCCAATTCGCCACAAAACGACTTTGGCAATAAAAACATGTCATGGCATAAGAAGAAATGGACTGTAAAACAGACTTAATAAAAATTTCTTTTCCACCTTGCGATAGGAACCGAGTACTTCATCCCTCAATCCTCAATTACATTTGGTAACCCCAGATATTTTCCGAATCAGTGAACCATCTCATACCTAACAAACCCGAGATATTCGTTCTAGATGCATGGGTTGTGTTTATGCTGAAAAATACAGTAGACTTACTGTAGTTAACACATTGACCGGAACAGCTTTGTTATTCTGCCAAAATATTTTTAATGGTTCTAGCTCCTCTTGCAGATGCTTCACCGAATAAAATGCTATTGTCTGCGAATAATAAATGGGATATGGCAGGTCCATGTCTACTAGCTTTCACTCCTTTCGTCAGCCCCTCCTTAACAGCCCTCCTCATCAATGCTGAAAGACCCTCACTACATAAAAGGAATAAAAATGGGCTAAGGGGATCACCCTGACGCAAACCCCGATTAGGATGGAAATATCGACCATTTTCCCCATTAATGCTGACTGTGTATGAGATTGAAGAAATACAACTCATCACCAAAGACACTCAATTGTGTAAACCCCATACGGACCATAACTTCCTTCAAAAACCCGCACTCAACCTGGTTGTAGACTTTGCTCATATCCATTTTCAAAGCCATAAAGCCTGTTTTCCATATCGATTTTGATGAAATGTATGGAGCAATTCATACGCTACTAGCACATTATCAGAAATAAGACGATCGGGAACAAACGCACTTTGGGCTGAATCAATAGAATTACCAATAATAGTTTGCATACGGTTTACAATAGCTTTGGCAATTATTTTGTACAAAACCATACACAAGCTAATGGGCCTGAAATTGGCTAAATTGGAGGGGTTTTGAGTTTCTGGAAGTAAAATAATATTTGTTTTATTCAGTGGCGCAACATCACCACCATGGTTTAAAATCTTCAAATAAAAATCAGTCACATCAGCTCCCACTATAAGCCAATATTTCTGAAAAAACATGGTAGGGTAACTGTCCAATCCAGGGGCTTTTGTGGCACTCATATTTTTTAAAGAAGCAATAATTTCAGACCCAGTAAAAGGTGAAGTTAAAAACATATTATTCTCCTTAGAGACGCATACCTCCATTTCAGATAAAATACGCGAACAGTCTGCAACACCATTGGAAGTAAATAATTGTTGAAAATACAAAGCAGTAATATCGCCCATGCCATCAACAGTACTCTCTTCTTGCCCATTTTCTTTCATCAGATGAGAGATAGTATTTGCTTTTCTTCTAGTTGTAGCAAACTTGTGAAAAGAAGAAGTATTCCTATCCCCCAACCAAAACCAATTTGCACGAGCACGTTGTTCCCAAAAAATTTCATCCTTCTCGATTTCCCAGTTTAATTGAATTTTGGCATCGATAAGATCGACAAGGTTATCATCATCCCAATCCTGTTCCATCAAATCATGCACCTTATTAAGTAGATCTCGTTTTAACCCATCTCGTTGTGCTTTTTTAGTTTTCGCCCAAACAAGCAATTCTTGACTGAGAATTTCCAGCTTTTCAACAACCGTTCCATTAGCAGAGTTCCACGCCCTTTGAACCATACCTTCAAAAGAATCCTCAGTGTCCAAACTTCAAACCTGAATTTTTTAACCCCATGCCAAGTTTGATCATTATTCAAATTTATTAAAAGCGGGCAGTGGTCCGAAATGGTATGGGGAAGATGTCGAATTTGGGCATTGGGGAAAATAGACAACCATTCATTATTTGCGACACCCCGGTCCAAACGCTCTCTTATATTAGTTTAAGCTAGGTTCCCTCTTTCCCAAGTAAAAATTGGTCCAGAAAAACCCACATCCGAAAGATTACACTCCTCCAACACGTCACGGAATGCCTCCATCCTACGCTCATCCCTCGGAACACCTCTCACTTTCTCAAATGAGAACAAAATTTCATTAAAATCACCGGCAACTAACCAAGGGAAGTTCTAGTTTGCCTCAGACTTTGAAGTAAATTCCAAGTATCCACCCTATTTCTTTCAAATGGAGAACCATAAAATCCGATAAAACACTAGTCATCATTAACATTATCACCCTTTACAAGGACATCAATGTGATTTCTCGAAAGCTACGCAAATCAATGTTGTCTTCCTCCTTACATGCCAAACATAGACCTCCTTTAGATCCATCAGCATCAACCTCTATACCACAATGATAACCGCAACTCCTTCGCACCCGTTTTATCCGTTTCCTGTCTAACTTAATCTAGGAAGACTATTTGAGGATTGAAAGTCTTCAACATGTGCTGAAGACGACAAACGGCTTGTGGCCTCCCCAAGTCACGGACATTCCAGCAAAAAGTTTTCATTGTTGACGGTCGGCATGCCCTCTGGCAATCGTCGATCCTGTTTGAGAAGGAACTTGAATCTGCTCCAAATTAAGCATGTCCACATCCTCCAAAGTTGAATTATCCAAAACCCCCATCACGTGTTTCACCCTTTTAGAAATTCCACTTTCAATAGCATCATAATCCTCCAATTCAATGGCAGCCCATTCGAACTTTCTCTTTCCTAACATACCATCATAAATATTTTGTTCCCTTAATTTCCTACCACGTAATCTTTTCCACTTTCCACCTATAGCCTGATTTGACTTTCCATTAATAAGGCCTAAATCATTATCCTGATTTCCACCAAATTCCAAAATAGAAAAATCACTATTATTACATAAATCTTTTGAATTAATGGCTCTAAAAGAATCCCCTAGAATTATGGGAATATTTGAATCCATTATATCTCCAGATTTTTGCCCAGAGTTAACACTTTCCTTATTAATCAACATCTTCTCTATCAACGGAGAAACCTCCTCCGTTCGGACCACCTCTGCAGCAACCGTTGATACCCTTTTTAGACCTCTCTTTGAAACAATCCCCTCATCGACATCATCCTCCCCAGTATACTCACGAATTTGCATAGATTTTTCCCCATTAAACAAAAAATCAGACTCTCCTTTCCCATTACTTTCGATTTCGCCCTTAAAGCTAAAGAGTATGGGAGATCATCATCCATGGACTCTTTCAATTCAGCAGAACAGTCCTTGCACTCTTTCAGTCCATGCCCCATTTTCCCACATCCAAAGCAAAAATACGGGAGGTTTTCATATTTGAAAGGTAACCATGTTTTCTCTTGAACCTTCGTACCCACAAATAGCCCTCTACGTAATGGTTTTTTCACATTAGCATTACTCGTAAACGACAATATTCCTCCTTAATTTTTGACCTGATCACACCCTCAAACGTAGATCCGATGGCATGTAACAAATCTTTTTTGTCACATTCCGGCGGACATGACTCCAGTTTCAGCCAAAACGGGGATGATACCATACGCATCTTATCACGATCTATAGGTTCTATTAAACGATCAAATAAAATAAGTTGTTTTCGAAACAACCAAGGTCTCCCGTCGAGTATACTATTCAAGTCATCTTCAAAATCAAAGACTACAAGAAACAAATTCTGACCAGCCGACTTGATGTCAAATTTCTTTCGAGTTTTCCGTATGCTACGCACTTGTGCTCGAAAACTGTCAGGATTATAAGACTTCCGGGTCAACACCGAGCACAGGAGTGACGGATTATCACCAGGAACAATCAAAGAGCTTTTCACTGTTAGACGGATAAGTTCCTCTTTAAGCAAAGCCACATCGTCTTTACCCATAACAAAAGTCGCCTCCTTACTCCACTCCAATCCACAGAAAAGACTGTTTCTCTGGAAAACGAGAGAGAATTCTCAACTTTTTTTAAAGATCAAGATTTTACTGTGAAAAAAATTATATTTTACTTCAATTCTAACTTTTTAAAAAAATCTCTACCTTCACCCAATTAACATGACCTAACAGCCATTTTGTTTTGGATTAATTGCAGCAAATGTTTTCAAACTATTCAGATTTTAAATTCATATCTAAAATTTAAAATATTCTAATTGAATTATTAAAATATCATTCTTGCATCGATCAAATCTTTCTATCAACCTAACTGACTGTCAAGATAATCATTATAATACCAATTCAAATTTAATGCATATTATATTTAAAACATATGTATCAAATAGTAAACATATATGTATAAGCCTAGCTTGGATCTAAATCATTAAAAAAATACAATGTCCTTAAAATTTAAGAAGACTATAATTCTTTTTTCTTATTTTACTTCAGATCCAAGTGGTCTATATTGTAAGTGCACATGTATTTACAATTAGATTCATATATTTTAAATATACTCCACATTATATTTGCACATTTAAAACCCAATTTAATGACTAGGTTAATAGAACGACTTGATTGACACGATATTGATACTTTAAAGGACTCATTTGAGGATTAATTTAAAATTAAGCCATAGTCTAGGGACTATGGTGATTGAAGCTTTTTATGTTTGTCCAAATAAAATACCTTTACTATTTGCATTAGGGTACTTTAGTATTGCTTCTAAAAAGCAGTTTTGGGACAAAAACATTTCTAAACAAGCAGTTTGGGACAAAAACATTCTTAAGCAAGTTGCTTTTTGCACTTTTTTCAAAAGCCAAATTTTTTTATTTTTGATAATTGGGGAAGGGAAATGAGGTTAATTGGGATTGAACCCAAAATCTCATATCTACAATATATTGCTCTTGCCATTGAGTCAAGAGATTGTTGGCAGAAGCTGAAAATTTTAATTTCTCTTCAAATTTTTTTTTCCAAAAACATTTTTGAGAAACCTTCTTTAAACTAGACCTTAGTCTCCATGGGAACAACCAGCCCTTGCTTGGAAATTTGGGTGTAAGCCAGCCCAAGAATTATAGTAGCTAAGTCTAACCCATGTTGACGTTCAAGGCTCTAACAATGGTGTGATTGTTCAATCTTCACCCGATCCAACGGCTTAGAGTTGACAAGGCAACAAGTCTACATTTTGGGGTCTAGAATTCTCCCGGAGGCCGTACACATGATTTCCTTTTGTTATTCCCAAATAGTTCATGCAACAATCGTGATTTCCCTCCCCCAATCCCTTAAATAACATATTTCTTGTTTCATCTAAAATCAACCCCTTTTTTCTAATTAAGAACCGAAACACTATGGAGCAATGGAAAAATGAAGGAGAAAGAGCCCAACACCTTGACATGAAACTACTTTTACAAGACGATGATGCTTTTGAAAGTGTCTTCTTTCCCCCAACATTGTTGGACTACAATCTCATTAACATCAACGAACTCATCGATTTCGACGAACTCCATTCCATTCTAAACGAGGGAGAAGTAGATCAAGGTGGGAGCTGCCATGGCAGCACTACCACTGCTGAACTAATGAATCTCAACCCTAAACTAAACAACCAACAACATGTGGTCAAGAAATGGCGTACCAGAAAGAGACTTGTAAAAGGTTCTAAAGAAGCTGCAGAAAAGAAGGAATTACATAAAATCAGAAATAGAGAGGCAGCAGCTCGTGCATTTGAGGAAAAGAAGGTAAAAAGCACCCTAAAGCTAGGTTGTAATTTTTAAAGTTATGGTACTTGTTATCACCTGCCGAAAACTCGAATGGGTTTGGGTCAAATTCTATCGAGCTCGCATGATAATAGGTGTTGGCAGAATGAGCACCTACATTCTCTTGCATAGGATACGTGTTGACATGCATGAGATCTATCTAATATATTATATCAATGCACAGTATCCATATCATATAAATAAACAAACTTCACCATCTAAGAGAGAGATAAACACTCAACAAGTTCCAAATTAAACCCTTTTTTCATTGTTTTATTTATATATCATCAGGCTTACATCAAGTGGCTAGAAGTGGAAGTGGAGAAATTCCGCAAGGAGAATGAGGATATGAAAAGGCTGCTTCTGGTCTTAGGAAGTAACATAGGCTCAGACATGGCTCCAAAACAATTAAGAAGGACAGCCTCTGGACTGCTGTGAGCTAATGCTTGGAATTGGAAATATTGCTCTATCTATCTATTTATATATATATATGAAAATGTGTATATATTTAATATTCTTCCATTAGATTAGTATTAGTTATAAATTCTAGCAATGTAATGTTTACAAGCAATCATAATTACTCAATTTGATATTACAATTTACTAAACTTGGCAATAGCTATATTTTAAAGTATTATATTAATATAAAATTTGATGCTATAATCTAAATTTTGTTACAATTTATATTTGTGTCAATTTCTTTTAACATAAATTTGATTTTTTTAGTATAAGATTTTCTTGTATTTAATAATTAAGCGGGCTGTTTCGAGATCACTAAAGTAAATGGATTATTGGGTATAGTAAAAATATAGGTATATGTTGTATAGTTGATACAAAACTTTGGGATATTATGGATGATTTAAATATAGCATGGAGGAGAGATATAAAGTAACTGAGGGTAGAGAGTGACAATTTAGTTATAATAAATACGATTAACGGACAAACAAAAGAGGTTGGGTTGAGCTTGGTGCGAACCATCAGAAAATAATTAGTAAATGAATGGTATATAAAGGTGTTGTCTTAACGAATATGATTACAAATTTTATGTCAACTTTAGACAAAAAAAGATTCTATTGATTTGAAAATTTATGAGTATCCCCAAACAGATTGCTATGAGAGTGATACAAGAAAGCATTGGTGACAATTACAATATTTATTATGGCTAATTGTATTTAGCCTTTTAATTAAAAAAAAAACTCTTCATGGTTTAGTTTCATTATGGCCCCCAGTGAGCTCCACCTTTGCAAATGGACAATAACGTCCTAGCGAATCGTGTGTATTAGTTTTTTGTATTTTTCTCAGAATAATTATCCTTAAACCTTGATTAAAATTATATTTTAATCACGTAACTTTCAAAAATTATATAATTGTCATTAAAATTATTGAAATATTACATTTTTGTCACTCATTAGTTAGCTTTCGTTAAGAGAGTGTCCTGGCACATTAATTTAAAGGGTTAATAATTAATTTAGGCTCTAAACTATAACAAATACATCAATTTGATACTTTCTTAATAATAATTTTAAAAAATTTAAAGACTAAACTACTCAGATAGTCACCCAAGTTTTAATGTGTTCCTATTTTGGTCACCATTTTTTTTTCTTAATTTACTTACTTCCATTAGATTAATTTTCATTTTTAGTCACTTTGTCGATAAACGCCTTAGTCACTGAATGGAATACTGATGTAGTAGTTTTTTTTATAGGTATAATAACAAATTTAGCCCTTAACACTTTACACATTATGTCAAGATGATTCTAATTTTAGAAAAAAATAACAAATTTAACTATCAATATTTGCAATTTTTTCAATTCACTCCAAATTAAAAAAAAAACAATATTTTTTTAATTTTAAGAACTTTAAAAAATATATAATTTACTATAAAAGGGCATAAAATATAAAATATTTTAAAAATATATAAAATTACATCCCTTTATTTAATTCTCCGTTTATCTTTAGGTTTCGGGTTTAGGGTTTAGGGTTTAGGGTTTCCCATTGTTCTCGTACTCCCGGCCAAACCTCAAAGTCTCAAATACCATACCAAATCCATATCCAACTTTACCATACTCAAACTGCATCGTCACTTCGTCATCGAGCACTCGCCATTAAAAACCGGTTGATGTAGCACCGCTTAGCCTTCAGCATTTGAATCCCTCGAAGCCCTGCACTTTGCCGCTGAAATGGAGCCAGAGATGTTTCTATAAGTAAAGCCTTTTTGATTTGGACCCCTCAAACAACTATTTAATCATGGTTTTGGTTGGATTGGATAGTGATTGATTCAAAAAATTAATTCAAAGGAGTTGTTTAGCTCAGTGGGGTTTAAAGAAAAAAAGAAATATTGATTAAAAATATTTAAGAGAAATTGAGGGTTAAAATTTGTTGAAAATTTTGTTAAAATTCAAGAAATATTGATTCTTATCCCTCAACCTAATTCATATTTAAGCCTTAATGTAATTATATATTTTTTAAATAATTTATCCTTTTATGTCATTTTATAATAAATTTTATATATTTTCAAGTTTTTAAAATTATATTTTTTTTTTGAATTTTTTGAATTTGGCCTAAATTGAAAATTTGTGAAAATATTGAGGGTTAAATAGTTTGTTGAATTTTTAAAATTGGGAACAAATTGACAGAATGTGTAAAGGATTAAAAAATTTAGTGACCAAAATAAAAACGTGTCAAAACTCGGGTGACTATCTGTTTTGTTTATACTTTAAATTTTGTAGAATTATTATTAAGAAAAAATTTAAAAGAATTAAATTGATATTTTAATTAGAGAATAGGGGCTAAATTGATTATTAAGGTGAATTACGGTTTTAAATGTAAAATAAAAAAGTAAATGCAAAAATTTAAACGATGGACCCACTATTTTACGTTGAAGGGACCCAATATTTTTGCACCGTTTATAGATGAGTCGACCGTTGGACGTTAAGAAAAGCCCCCACTTTTTGACTTTTATCTTCATCCTACATCGACCGTTTCAATTCACACTCAGATCCTATCAGATCTACGGTCCCTATTAGTCGACCGTTAATAGAAACTTCTTGTTTCTGCTCTTATAATATAGTAACAGATGAATAAACTCCTTTCATTTCAATTCAAAATTCAAATGCACCATTTAACTCCTTCCATCTTCATTTCTCTTCAGATTATTGTGAGTTTCTCTTCATTTCTTTGATTTTCTTTCTAGTGATATTCTCTCTTTTTTTTATTCTTTCAAAATTTGAAAGTAAAGATGGTGCTGAAAACGGCCTCTTCTCCGTCTTCTTCTCCGGTGACGATAACGGTTTCGTCATCGGGAGGGAAAGAAACTGGGAGTAGAAGCATGGGGTTGACGAGTCCAGTTCCACGAGCTTCGAAATCAAACAATCCAAATTCACCTAGTCCGCTGGGTAGCAGAGGGAATCGAAGGGCTTCGAGTGGAGGAAGGTATTGCTCCATGTCGAAAGACGATCCAATTCCAATGGAAGAGATAAACTCAGAGTTCGTAACGTATACGGTGCATATCCCACCAACTCCCGATCACCAATCCATCTCAACCTCCCAAACAAGCATTAACGAAGAAGGGAAAGATGGGTTGAAGCTGAAACCCGAGAGGAGTTTCATTTCGGGCACTATTTTCACAGGAGGGTACAATTGCGTTACCCGTGGTCATGTCATTGATGGTTCCTTGGAAAGGCCCGAGACATTGAAATCCGGCCTGGTTTGTGGGATGAAAGGGTGTGATGAGAAGGAAATTGAAGGCAAATGTGAGTGCGGGTTTAAGATTTGTGGGGATTGTTACATGGATTGCGTGGCAAGTGGTGGGGGTCGTTGTCCTGGATGTAAAGAGCCTTACAAGGATGCTAGCGATGATGATGAAGATGACGAGGTTAGGTCTGATTCTGAGGAGGAAGATCAGGCTTTGCCTTTGCCTTCAATGCGTGAGTCCAAGTTGGATAAAAGACTTTCACTTGTGAAATCATTCAAAGGGCCGAATCATCCACCGGATTTCGATCATACCAGGTGGTTGTTTGAGACTAAAGGCACTTACGGGTATGGTAATGCTTTATGGCCTAAAGATGGTTATGGATCAGGTGCTAATGGCTTTGAGAATCCCCCAGATTTTGGAGAGAGAAGTAAGAGGCCTTTGACTAGGAAAGTTGGAGTTTCCACTGCAGTTCTCAGTCCATACAGGTAATTTCCAATTTACCTTCTAATTCTTTTTAGAGTTCTTCAGCTTTATTGTTGGAACATGAAAAATAAAACCGATGTTAAAATACCAGCAAGCTGGTTAATTGCAATGTGATTTCAAGTATAGTGATCTGAATTTATGTTGCAGTTGCAGTATTCTATACTATGGTCAAGTTGTGTGATTTTACATTGAAAATTAGCCTTAAATCTGTTGTTTGTGGCTTTGTGCTTAGCCCTGAATTTAAGTTACGTGGCTTTGTGATTTGAATCCAAGTTATGTTGTTTGTCGCTTTGTGATTTTACATTGAAAATTGGCCCTGAATCTGTTGTTTGTGGCTTTGTGCTTAACCATGAATATGTTTATATGTTTATAAATGCAGGCTGCTTATTATACTACGTCTTGTTGCCCTGGGTTTCTTTCTCACATGGAGGATTAGGCACCCTAACCGTGATGCAATGTGGCTATGGGGAATGTCCATAACGTGTGAGTTCTGGTTTGCCTTTTCGTGGATCCTAGATCAGCTCCCTAAGCTCTGCCCTGTAAACAGAATAACCGACCTCTCTGTTCTTAAAGAGCGTTTCGAGTCTCCGAACCTTCGAAACCCGAAAGGACGATCTGACCTTCCAGGGATTGATGTCTTCGTTTCCACGGCAGACCCTGAAAAAGAACCCCCTCTTGTGACTGCAAACACCATCCTTTCAATCCTAGCTGTTGACTATCCAGTAGAAAAAGTTGCTTGTTATCTTTCTGATGATGGTGGAGCTCTTTTAACATTTGAAGCTTTAGCCGAGACAGCCAGCTTTGCTAGAGTTTGGGTTCCATTTTGCCGTAAACATAACATCGAACCCCGAAATCCCGAGGCGTATTTTGGGCAGAAGCGTGATTTTCTTAAGAACAAAGTGAGGCTTGATTTTGTTAGGGAGAGGAGAAGGGTGAAAAGAGAGTATGATGAATTTAAGGTGAGAGTTAACTCATTGCCTGAGTCCATTAGGAGGAGATCAGATGCTTACAATGCCCATGAAGAGCTTCGAGCAAAAAAGACACAAATGAAAATGGGAGGCAATCTTTCAGACCCTATTAAAGTCCCTAAGGCTACTTGGATGTCTGATGGTTCTCACTGGCCTGGCACTTGGGCTTCTGCAGAGCCTGACCATTCAAAAGGAGACCATGCTGGGATCATTCAGGTATATATTTCAGACTCAAATTAGCTACTGCTTTTGTGTTTGTTTCCAAATGCTAAAGTTTGTGTCTTTTACTTTGCAGGCAATGCTTGCTCCGCCGAATGCAGAACCAGTTTATGGTGCAGAAGCAGATGGGGAGAACTTGATTGACACAACAGAAGTAGATACAAGGTTGCCATTGTTGGTTTATGTGTCTCGTGAGAAACGTCCGGGTTATGATCACAACAAGAAGGCTGGAGCCATGAATGCTTTGGTTCGAACCAGTGCTATCATGTCAAATGGGCCATTCATCCTCAATCTTGACTGTGATCATTACATTTACAATTCATTGGCTCTTAGGGAAGGGATGTGTTTCATGCTTGACAGAGGTGGTGATAGGATTTGTTATGTTCAATTCCCACAAAGGTTTGAAGGGATCGATCCCAATGACCGATATGCGAATCATAATACGGTGTTCTTTGATGTGAGCATGAGAGCTCTTGATGGTTTACAGGGTCCGATGTATGTAGGTACAGGTTGCATTTTCAGGAGAACTGCACTTTATGGGTTTAGCCCTCCTAGGGCTACTGAACATCATGGATGGTTTGGTAGAAGGAAAATCAAGTTACTTTTGAGGAAACCCAAGGTGACAAAGAAAGCAGAAGATGAGATAATATTGCCAATTAATGGGGAACACAATGATGATGATGATGATACAGATATTGAGTCTTTGCTTCTTCCTAAAAGATTTGGGAACTCCACTTCTCTGGTAGCATCGATCCCGGTCGCTGAATACCAAGGAAGGTTGCTCCAAGATACGCAAGGAATGCGAAACCAAGGCAGGCCAGCAGGTTCTCTTGCAGTGCCGCGTGAGCCATTGGATGCTGCAACAGTTGCAGAGGCCATTAGTGTTATATCTTGCTTCTATGAGGATAAAACCGAGTGGGGAAAACGAGTAGGATGGATATATGGCTCTGTCACAGAAGATGTGGTAACCGGTTATAGAATGCACAACCGTGGATGGAGATCAGTGTACTGTGTAACCAAGAGGGACGCGTTCCGTGGGACTGCTCCTATCAATCTAACAGATCGGCTGCACCAAGTACTTCGTTGGGCAACCGGTTCTGTCGAGATATTCTTTTCGAGAAACAATGCACTGTTTGCTACTCGACGAATGAAGTTCTTGCAAAGAGTAGCATACTTCAATGTGGGAATGTACCCTTTCACTTCTATGTTTCTCCTAGTCTACTGCATTCTACCAGCTGTTTCACTATTCTCAGGGCAGTTCATAGTGCAAGCTCTCAGTGTTACCTTCTTGATATTCTTGTTGGCCATCACAATCACCTTATGCCTACTTGCCATACTCGAAATCAAATGGTCAGGTATCACACTTCACGATTGGTGGCGAAACGAACAGTTTTGGTTGATTGGTGGAACCAGTGCTCATCCTGCTGCTGTGCTACAAGGACTTCTAAAAGTCGTAGCAGGAGTCGACATCTCATTCACCTTAACTTCCAAATCTGCCACCCCCGATGACGAAGAAGACGAGTTTGCAGAGCTATACGTCGTAAAATGGAGCTTCCTAATGGTACCTCCAATCACAATCATGATGGTAAACTCAATCGCGATCGCAGTGGCCGTTGCAAGAACCATGTACAGCCCTTTCCCAGAGTGGAGCAAGCTTCTCGGAGGGGTGTTCTTTAGCTTTTGGGTCCTTTGCCATCTCTATCCATTTGCAAAAGGATTGATGGGAAGAAGAGGAAAAGTTCCAACCATTGTGTTTGTATGGTCAGGCTTGCTCTCCATCATAGTTTCATTGCTTTGGGTGTATATCAATCCTCCATCTGGAAGTAAGGATTACATGAAGTTCAAATTCCCTTGATGTATTCTTTTCTGTAATAGGGGCAGCTCAATTGTGCAAATGACATGAAGTTTCTCAACTTCATTCTGTGTATCTTCTCATTGAATGTAATTTTGTTTTGACATTTGTTTCTTTTATTTATTCATTTTAAATGGAAACTATTTACCATAAAAGTTTGGGGGGGGGGGGCGACCAAAGAATTTTTGATGGTCCCTTCTTCACCCCCACAGCTGTTTCTAGCTGTAAAATGGGGTTGTCCGCCATTTTCTTCTTTTGTGGACTTTTTCTGACATGCCACAGTCTTAGAACCAGAAAACAGAACATGCCCATGCATGATGAGTAGCAACACTCAGATTTTTTTTTTATCTACAAGCATGACCCCAAATGCTTAGAGATACTAATATCAGACAGCTATGAAAATCACTGTCAACATTCAATAATGTGCAGGTGGAATAAAAGGGACAGTTTTGTAAGTAACTCAACACAAAATGTAAAAAGCTTCTTCAAGCAGTAAAAGTCTTCTTTCTTCCTAAATATGGGAATTTAGAAAGCAAAATTGGGTATCATAAAGAGAAAATGTCCAAGGTTTAATTGATTATTGATAAGAATTAGGCAAGGGTTGATTAAAAAATAAAAAGAATAAATGTCCAAGGTTTTTTATATGTGCAGGGGTCGGCTTGTGGAACAAAAAGTCTATACCAATGCCATGCTCCCCCCTCCTAGAAGCATCCAAACTTGATTAGGATATGATTAAAAATAACTAAGTTGGAAAACCTGTCAACATCATTTCTGATTTCAACACCAAAAACTATGTAGACCCCAATAGCTGTTACCATGTTTAAATCATTTAAATAGTTAAAAATATAATATAATTGTTGAGTTATACGATCACTATTTATAAATATGATATGTTATATAGATTTTCATGCATAATTTTAGAGTTAATATATGTATATTAGAAGTGGATTCAAATACAGATGATTCACATCATGTGTAAGTGAACTCATATTACGTGTCTCCATGTTGGATTAACCCACACTATGCATGTGTAAATACTATGCATGTATGTATCTATATAAAAAATAATTCAAAACCTGACGGACTAACGGGTCGATGGGTCAGTAATAGTGAATATAATAATAATAATATATCCCTATTTATTCATAGTTAAGAGAAGAGTCGCATGTCGATTGATGCCACATAGCCAATTAGTCACAATATGAACAATGAGCCCACCCAACCGCAAGGGAACAAATCATATATGGTGCTGACTTCGTTTTATTTTTACAAAATAAAATTCAAACAAACTGGCCACGTGTGATGCGAGGGCACAAAAGAATCGGGTCCCATTTCCTACTTTGAACATTTCTGTACGCTACACTGACATCCCTCGATGCCACCATTACATAAAATCAAATTGTACATGTATGCACGTATCACATTATTTGGCAATTTAAATAATAAAAAAGTTACAAAGGGAAAATATATGTGCTTCTCTTCATACCTGTGCTCAAGATATTAACACCGCTGCCAATAAAATCTTCCAATGCCACCACCGCATCCTCCCCTTTAACCGCCTAATAAAAATGGTGACCAAAAAAATTTTGAGTAACTAAAAAAGAGAATTAAAATATGTGACAAAAATGAATAGTCGTGGTAGGAATTTACCGGCGGATATATCCTTTTGCGGTGATTTCAATGTGGGTGTTTGTACAAGTCGTAAGGCGCCCACAATGCGTCTAATGGACATGGCCGATTAGAATCCAGCCTTAGCCATGGCTTACCGCTACCAGACCAATGCAAGAGGCTGACCGGACCAGGGTGCAATTCTCGACAACTTCCCTTCACATTGTCCCCACCCAACCCGTGCTGGTTCCATCTATGCTCGATGGGCGCCACACGACCCGCGAAAACTAACAGGAACGGCGGTAACGAACCAAGCTCATAGATCCGATGACGTTTCTGGATCTGCATCCATCTTTCTATCCGTTTTGTGTACCCGACCCGTCTCCATTTAACTAGATCGATCACCATCACCCCTGTGTTGAAATAGCACGGTTTCCTCCCTTTGAATGTCCTCGAAAACCGTTGGTCCGACCAGAAACCGCCGGTGAAATAGCTTGTGAAGTTGGCGTGGCAATATTCGGGTGCTCCGATTGTCCGTGAACCCAGGTTGGTGATCCATAGCTTAGTGATGTCGTCAACAACGACTAAATCAGAGTCCAAATAGATCACTCTCCGTACGCACGGTTCTAGCAGATCAGCTAAGTAATTCCTCGCGTAATTTAACGGCTGCTCAAGCGCTTGCCTAACAGAAGACGATATCAGGTTCCGTACACTCTCGGGATCGAAATAATATACCTTGAACTTCAACTGAGGGATCGTGGACAGAACGAGAGTTTCCAGATCGGCGTCCGATACGATGAAATGGAAAAAGATGTTCTCCGGACACAACGAATGCTGGAGAATGGAGTGGACGGCGGCCATTGAACCACGGAGGTAGACAACATCGAGAGTGATGGCCACGTGGACTAAAGAAGGATCGCAGACTCCGGTAACTTCACGGTCGGTGAAGCCACATTCGTCGGCATTACGAAATCCAGAGGCTTTTCGAAAAGAAAACCGATCCTTGGAAGAGTGCGACGCCTGATACGACGGTAATCGAAGGTAGCTGTCTAGGTGAGAGGATTTAATGGCTTCAGCTGGAGGGAATGAGTGCAGTGAAGGGGAAAGAATAATCATCACCATTGCTGCGAAAAATAATCCCGAAAATCGCCTTATCCAAAGTATTTTACTACTGCAAATCCCTCTCCTCTTCTTCTTTTTAGATTTAAAATCAAGCCAATCTGCTAAGAGAATAAACAATGAAGATCGGAAGAACAACAGGATTCTCTTTAGGTCCACCATAGCTCATGACATGAAGTAAGAAAAAGCTAAGTTCAGATTTTACAACTCGTGGAAACTGAGGCAGACACTGAAATAAGGGAACCGACTGCTATCGTGCGCCCTCTAACTCCCTTTCACTTCTCCTCCTCTTTCTTTATCCAAAGAAGCTGACGGCAGCACCCAGGGAGATAAGGGACAGTGAGAGGGAGGTGATGATAATAAGAACTTTTATTTTTTCTCTTAGCTTTACTGTTTTTCTGCCATAGAAATCCACGGCCGAACGTGATTATAATTTTTAGAATTAAAAAAATTATATTAAAAACAGAAGAGAAGAGGATGATTGAATTTGGAAATTGTAAACTGGCAATGCTTTGAAGAAGGAAAGCAAATTGCAGACAGCTGTCCTTGTCTTCTTCTACAATGACGATTCTATCCCAAAGCCTTAAGCCAGAAAGCCTGCACGTGCGACACTTGGATTGTTTTACACGTCACTCATTCCTTTTTCTCGGATGCTTTTTTAATTTTTTAATGTTAAATTTGGAGTTTACAATTTAATTTTGAGTTTTTTATTTAAATTTGATTATTCAATTTTTAATAAGAATTAAATTGTTTTTTACAAAAATATGATTAAAACATTCTTTTATAATGTTAGTATGATAACTTGTGTCGTAATTCACGTGTATTTTATGTTGACATAATAATTTTTTTATTTTATACGTCATCAACAAATAATTTTAAAATTATAAAAATATTCAAAAATTCATAAAATAAAAAAATTATCATGAAGTACACATGAATTACTACGTGAGCGATCGATTCGACTCTTTTTAAATGGTTGATAATCAAATTCAATTCTTCTTAAAAGATTGAGAGTTAAATTTAACTAAAACAAAATAATAAGAGTCAATTTGATAAAAAAATATTAAGTTAATTATTAAATTTGTCATTATGCCTTTATATAATAATTTATCAATATTTAATTACTACAAACACCCTCAAATTATAACTTAATTTTAATTTGATCCCAAATTTGAAGGCAATTTAATTAAGTCCTTCCATCAACTCATTTGTTTGCGTGGGTATTAAATGTTAATTCAATTTAGATTTAATTGTAAACATTTACATATCTACTAACCCATTTAACAAAAAAAGTAACATTTCGAATCCCATGTGTTGACTTGATGGTCAAAGGTATTCATTGTTCCAGGTGTGGTCTGGATTTGAGTCGCGTTAATCGCGTTGCTGTTAGGCTTTTGTCCTCCCCTTGTAATTCACAAAAAAAAAAAAAAGATAACCCTTCTAATCTTTACTTTAGATTAAAGTTGTCCATGTTTGTACGATTCGATCTATGTATTTTAAATATGTTCAAATCTAACTTAAATTTTCATTTAATTACATGATTTCAAAATTTAAAACCAATTTAGAAAGTAGGTAATAATTTAGGAGGATGAGTGGAATTAAGCCATTTAACAATACAAAAGAAAATGTGGGTGGGTCGGATCCAAGCCCACCCGCTTGTCTTTAAAAGTTATAGCCCGATCGGTTGCTCCGTTGCTTTCTTTCAAAAAGAGGGGGCTGCACAGACTTCACGTGACCAATAATCTTAGCCTAAAAAAGGTTATGTTAATAATTGTCGGCAGGGAGAAAACAGATTTTTTTATTCTTTTAATTTGTTTTATAAATTTATGGTATTTGATGTGTGATGGAATGCAATGATAATAGATATTAATGAATGAATATTGATTAATCACCATATATTTTATAATAAATTAAGTCATCATATAATGGAAGCTCATAGATGGCTTCTCTTGTTTGAGAAACATCCTTGTCTTGTTTGTAAATCATTTTCTTTTGTCTCCCCAATAACAAGTATGCACACAAGAGAAATTTGTACTTTTGCCTTTTTTTTTTTGGCATAAAAGGATAATTAATAGAATAAAATAATTGATTTTCTTTATTTCATTTAAATTTATAGTTATTTAAAAATTCTCTCACCATTGATTTTGCACCTTTGGAAAATTCGCACTTGTTTTTTTTCATTGAACTCTATCAAGGACTTAGTTATAGCTATGTCTTTGGTAAGATCCTAGACAGCTCTCCTTAAGGTTGAGTATTCAATTGGATCGAATCGAATTGAATCAAATAAAAAAATTTCGAGTTGATGAATTTTATTTTATTATCCTAACTTGATTTGAAATTTTTTTCAAATCGAGTTAAGTAAGATAAAATTCGAACAAAATATATTTGTTCGAATTAAATTAAAAAAATAATTTTAATGTTTTTTATTTTTATGTAATTTTAGAAAAATTCTTTAAAGTTTTTAAAGATTCATACAAAGAAAAATTGGAGTGAACAAATAAAAGTAACTGATAAAAAAGAATAAGAGGATTTTGATTTTTAAGGGGTAGAGGGGAAGAAATAAAAGATTTTGAGAGATTTTGATTTTTGAGAATAAAAAGGAAAGGGAAAGTAAAAACAATTGGAGGTACGGGGGATAAAAAATTTGGGGATTTGATTTTTAGGTTAAAAAGAAAGGAAAGTAAAAAAAATTGAAGAAAAAGGGAAAGTAAAAAAAAAAGTTAGAGAGGGCTAGTACGGCTAAAAGGGGGGAGGGGTAGTTTAATGTTCGGTTTATTCAAATTATTCGAGTTATTCAAATTCTAAAATTCAACTTGATTCGAACTCAAAATTCGAAAAAAAATTCAAGTTGATTCGATTAACTCGATTCGAATTTTTTTTTTTCGATTTTTTCGAGTCAAATCGAATTTTACTCACTCCTAACTTTCCCTTGCAACTCTTTCTTAACCCATGGTTTAAGTCTATCCATGAAAAAGCAAAACGTCTCTTTTTGACCTAATTAAGAAATCTAAAGCATTAATTCATTGAACTCCTGCACATACTCGTTAATACTGCATTGTTGCATAAGCTGTTGTAACTTGGCATGAGCCTCATCTTCAACATACTCTAGATAAATTGTTGCTTGAATTTATTTTTCAACTTTACCTAAGCACAAAAGTGCAACATTAGTAAAATACATAAAAGTAGTGTTTACCTTGATGGCATAATCTTCAATGTCGACAACATTGAATCATTGTTCCATTCCCTAAATAAAGTTTTTTATATCATTTACAGACTTGGTCCCTTGAATTCTTTCAACTTAGGGACCTCAATCTTGTGCTTGGGTGTCATAGCTAGCATACATTACACACGACTACCTTGTACAAAACAAGCTCTCCATAAATTCTTTTTTTTCTTCAAGGCCACCACCACTGTTTCAAGAGTATCATTTTTTTAGGGTAACATATCTATATTGAAATTAAAAGCACCATGCATCTCACCTTTAAGCTCATCTCCCTCAAAGTCGAGTTCTTCAAAGCAAGCCTTAACAATCTCAAGGCTTTCCTTCATATTTCCCCATAGATTCTTCGAGTTTAGCAACCCTACCATCCATTGCCAACAACATATCCTTTGACAGGGACGAAACCAGAAATTTTTTTAAGGGGTCGAAATTAAATTGTAATTTTTACGATAGTAAAAATGCAATTTCACCATTTGAATAGCCTATATTTTTATAATTTTAAAAGGATTAAACCAAATTTTTTTAATTTTAAGGGGGCAATATGCAATTTTACCTTTACTAATTTGAAATTTTAAAAATTTTAAAAGGTCTAAATAGAGAATTTTCTATTTTAGGGGTGGTGAGGCCCCTGCTAGTCCCCTTAAATAAGTCCTTTTCTCTCGAGCTACTAACTTTATTAACCCTTTTACAAGTTTCTAATTAGACACATTCATCATCTACATGAGTTGCCATCTCAATCAGCACCTTGATTGAATCTTGCTTTAACATCAACTGTCATGAGCTTAAATTTCAACCAAAAAACCGTGTGGCCTTAAGAAAAGAATTTGCTTCAAATCAATCTAAACCCTTGATGTTAAGAATCATAAAGAATCCTCCAAGGCAATGAAGCTAGATATTTACTAAGCAAAACAAGCTAAAAGCAAGAAAGTTCAAGAGTAAATGCTTAATATATTGGTTACTCAATGTTTAATGATACAAATGAGGCTCAAAAGGTTTGTATTTATAGTTGGGTCTCTTACATCAATGACACATATTAAATTACATTAACGATTTAAATTCAAACTTATCTAGAAGATAGAGTTATAATGTGTTAAAGTATGACTCATATTTCAGTCAAATTTGAGAAATAATATTTCAATTAAACTCTGTTTATTTGTTTCAATTAAATTATGATTAATCTAAATTATTTTATTATTATTTAACCTAGGAAATTAGTCTATAAATAGGTTATTTTACAACCTCAGAAAATACACCCATTAGAGATTAGAACACTTAACACTTTTGGAGAATTTTGTGTTTACGTTTTGAGGGTTCTTTATTTTTCGGGTTTTCAGGGTTTAGTTTTTATCTCCATCTTTTATTCTCTTCATTATTTTATCATTATAGTAAAATTATCTTTTCCCATGGTTTTTATCTTTTTCAGAGGGTTTTTTCATGTTAAATTTGTGTGTTAAATTTCTCAACTTCTTTTGCTATTATTACTTGTTCGTTGCTTAATCGTGTCGATTCCTAACAAGTGGTATCAGAGTTAGTTAAATTTCTATAGATCAACCCGTTTAGAGATGGCAACAACAATGTTCAATATTGAGAAGTTTGATGGTGTCACAAATTTCAATCCGTGGCAAGTTCGAATAATGGTAGTTCTAGTTCAGACCGACCTAAAAAGGTCGTTACCGAGAAAAAGCCGAGAATTTAGATCAATCAAAATGGGAAGAGCTTGATGAAAAGGCCTTGCTGCAATCTAATTTTGCCTCGCGAATAGGGTATTGTAAGAGATATTGATGGAGAAGACCTAATCCGCTTTTTGGAAAAGGCTAGAAACTCTTCATACGACTAAGTCTTTAGCTAACCGTTTAGTGTTAAAATAATGTCTATTTACGTTTCACATGAACGAATGTGAGTTTCTTAGAGATCACATTAGCCAATTCATTACTCTTTTGAATGATTTAAAGAATATTGAGGTTATGACTAACGATGAAAATCGGTTTATGCTATTATTATGTTCTTTACCCCATTCATACAAATCTTTCAAGGAAACCATGATTTATGAGAGAGATAATCTCTCATTTGAAGATGTGAAGGGTCATTTGTTGAGCAAAGACAAACTCGATAATGAGTTTGGTTCATGATCTGCTGGTTTTGTACCTAGCAGATTGAACTATTTTTCACATTTTAGGAGCTCGAAACTAACCATTTTCCTTTTATTTTCGTAAGATTTAATTTAGTTTTCTGTTTTTAAATCAAAATATGTAAAAAGTTCAAAAAAGTTTGTTTTATTGACTTTAAGGTCGATTGAAGCCTAAAGGTTAGCTAACATACTTCGTAAGTGTGTAGGAGACCCATAAAAGTAAAAAAAATGTGATGTTGATCACTATGTCACGACATAGATTGCTCTACGTCACAACAAAGGGATCAGACTTGAAGAATCTGAGAACTGACTTCTTTTTCGCGACATACATCACCTAAGTCGTGACAACACCTACATAATGACACTTAAGGAGGGGACTGATCTCTTCGTTACGACACAAGCCCTGATGTGTCGCGACATTAACCTTTGGACGCCAATTTTACATCAAATGAAGGATGTTTCGATCTTTACAATGCCACTTAAACACGAAGAACGACAGTTGGCCTAGGGTTGAGGAAATCAATCGTCCAAGACTATAAATAGGACCTCTAGCACTAGGGTTTTACACATCTTTTACTTAGTTTTCATTTTTACTTTATTATTCTGTTTTAGAAACGAGATTGTAAACTTCACATAAACGATCATTAAATCATTTCTCAACAGATTGCTATACAATTAAAGTTTCTTTTTATTTTATTTATTCAATCGTGTGTCTATTTATATTATTATTTTTATGATGTTTAAATAAACCATGATGAACTAATCCCGTTGTGGGGGATTAGGGAGTGGAAGTATGGATATTTAATTGTTGTACAAATAGGGATTTTCAATCGGATCAGCTGTTTGGGAAAGGAAGAACATGAAACAAACACTACGCTTGATAACACTAGAAAGTCATTTAGGTGGAAATAAACCCAAAATTGATTTTTCTTATCCGTGAATACCTTTTCCCTAAACTAGTTTAAACTATGACATCTAGCGATAACTAGTCTTTATTGACTCATTATGTTGGTGGAAGATTGGAAGATCCTGTTAGGATAACGACTAGTTGATTGAAGCAAAATCCGCAAAACCAATAATTGAAGAGCCCATATTGAAGCGACCTAATCTCCTCAAAGCCGTTTATCGAAATTTCTATTCTTTTCATTTACATTATTTATTTTTATGCTTTTCACAACAAACTCTTTTATTTTACCATCGTTTTATAATCCCTAAAGATAGTACTAATTAATTTTTCTTTACAGAGTTATAAATTACTATTGCTTAAAGCCTCATTTGGGTACGATCCTCGGAATGCTACCAAGTATTTCATTGTACAAACTATATTACAACTTGACCCGTATACTTGCGGAAGCCGAAAACACATACCGAACGGGAGTACGTTAGGAGGCGATCAGTTCAGATAGCAAGGCAAATAGGCAAGCTTCTATTTTGGTAGCATCAAAGAAGCGAGACAAAAGGTGTCGCTATTGTAAGAAGTTAGATCACGTCAAAGCAGATGTTATAAATTACGAAATAAAAAGGCTGTTGAGAGTAACGAGGAAGATGTAGTTGGTGCTAATTTGGCTAACGAAAGCGGTGATGATTTCTTATTAGTGTCAATGAGCGAAAGCTCTGAACTAACGTCCGAGTGGATCCTAAATTCGAGATGTTCTTTTCACATGTATCCCAATAGAGAATTATTCTCCACATATAGTTCGGTTGAAGGTAGAGTTATGCACATGGGAAATGATTCATCTAATAAGGCAATCGGTATTGGTATTGTTAAAATTAGGATGCACGACATAATGATTAGGATACTCTCAGATGTCAGGTATGTACTTGATTTACGAAAGAATCTCATCCCCTTGAGTATTTTAGACTCGAAAGGTTATAGAATCAACATCGAGTCGAGCGACATTAAGGTGTCTCGTGTGACTCTAATTTGTTAAAATGTAAAAGGACTGAAAATCTTTATATTTTGAAAGGATCTACAGTGACTGGTAAAATCGGACGTCAATCATCCGTTACAGAGTTGAAGTCAACTCGTTTGGAGCGGAGGCAACTTGATCATATAAGGGGAAAACGTATGACCATTTCATTGAAGAGAGGTTCTCTTTTAGATGCAAGTTTTGAAAAGTTAGGGTATTGTGTTCGTGAAAATCAGACCCGAGTTAGTTTTGATTTGGCAGTGCACAAGCCGAAGGCTAGAAGTCTTCTAACTTCTAAGCACAGGTTCGGCTCAGCTAATTCCTTGCATAGTTCAAGATACACTTGTGGCAGGCTTTGGCAAAGATGGCGTTGTGGAAATACGAGTCAAGGTGGAGATTTGTTGAAGTATGACTCATATTTTAATCAAATTTGAGAAATAATCTTTCAGTTAAATTATGTTTACTTGTTTCAATTAAACTTTGATTAATCCAAATTATTTTATTATTATTTGACCTAAGAATTTAACCTATACATAGGCTATTTTACAACTTTAGAAAATACACCTATTAGAGATTAGAATTCCTAACACTTTTGGAGAATTTTGTGTTTACGTTTTGAGGGTTCTGTGTTTTTCGAGTTTTCGAGGTTTAATTTTTATCTCCATCTTTTGTACTCTTCATTTTTTGTCATTATAGTAAAATTATCTTTGCTCGTGGTTTTTTATCCTCTTCGAAGGGTTTTTTCACGCTAAATTTGTGTGTTAAATTTCTCAATTTCTTTCGCTATTTTTTTTTGTTCGTTGCTTAACCGAGTTGATCCCCAACACAAGGAAATCTAAACTCTCTATTATCTATTTCCTTTAAAATTCAAATTTACTTGTACATTAAATTTATGGAAGTGTTTACTAAATCATCAGGCTTCAAGTAGATGAGCTTTCTAGGATGTTCTAAGGATTAGATTGTCTTAGTAAGTTACGTAAGCCTAATTTCTCAAATGATCGTCTTAAGTTATTATGTGCGCCTTTGAGCATGGGTCGTGACACTAAGTATTTCCTTTATATAAGTTTCTCCTTTCTCGAAAAATACTTTAGGCACTCTTACACCACCAAAATTGTCTAAATATCAGTAGATTCTCCGAGCCCTTCACTGATGACTTTTAACACCTACTTATAAACCACTTAAAGTTTCTTCCACCAAATCTTATATTAACAATACTAAATATAACAATTTTTTTTTAAAAAAGAAGAAAATCATATTCACCAAAAAATATATAAATGTATTCAAAATGATGAAAGACACAAAGCTTGTAACACTCATAACTTGTTTTCATCGTTGAAATAGGGTTATAGAGCATTACCACACTAATCGGAGCATTTTACAACTAATAGCGATTAAAAATCGAGATAATTTTCATAAATTCATAATTAATTTAAAATGAATCATATCATACTTTTATAGGCTTTAAATCGGGCCCCCGAGGCCCTTAAAATAGTTTACGAACAATTAAAGACCAAATCAAAATAAATCAAAACATTTTAAGCAAAAGTAAAAATTTTGCCTTATAGGGGTCACACGATCGTGTGGCTCTTCCACAAGGCCGTGTGTCCTACATAGCCATGTCTCAGCCCGTGTACCAAACCATGTAACTCATTAACTTGGGCTACACGCCCGTGTATTAGCTCGTGTGAGCCCTGCACCTAACACAGTTAGAGCATATGCCTTTGTGTGCACCACACACCCATGTGGGTTGCCCATGTGCAGATCTTGTATGCCCAAAAGTGACCAAAATCAAGCTTGATTCATACCCAAATTCATAAGTAATTGTATCATCTCATAACATACCATATCAAGACTTTAGACATACCTAAAACCAATCAAAACATGCATTTTCCAATTATCTAACACCCACCATTGTGTCATACACCTAACACAACATCAAGCACATACACATTCATTACATTACAACCATTCACAAGTAATGCATATTTGATCCATTTCTTCTAATGTAGCAACCCATTTCAAACAAAACATGGACCATATCATGACTCTTTACTCAAGCATACTTAAAGATGAACAACATGCCACAAGTTTATCATTCAACACATACACCGTACCAAAATGCCAAGCACAAGCATAAACATGAGCTTTACACTTTAGCATTGCCTAGTACATTCCATATAACCTAAGTGTTTACAAAAGCGACCAAAAGAGTCCTCGAGATAATGTGATTGTTCGAGTTGATCTGATCTTTTGACACCAAAATGAAATCTACGAAACAAAGAGCATATCACGAGTAAGCTTACGAAAGCTTAGTAAGTTCGTCGATAAAATGAAAATCTTACCACATTTGCATATCAATTTAATTAATGAACTATAGAATCATCTCTATCCAACATATCTCATAACGGTGAGTATTGCCAATATAATTAACATGAGCAAATCCACTTCTATAATAACTTCCAAGAATCATTTAATCAATGTCAATGAATGAATTTGAGGTTACCATTTCATTATTAACCAACCAACAAACCAAAAACTCATATTAGTCATTCCATCCAACACACCATGAAATCGTAAGCTACTCCCTCCACCACACCATATGCTTGTAAGAGCTAATCCATCCAACACACCATAACCTGTAATCACATCGTATGCTCATAAGATTTAACCAATCGATACACTGTAGGCTCGTAAGAGCTATTCGATCCATATATTGTATGCTCGTAAAAGCTAACCAGCCAACACACCAATGCATATTATCATATAACATTAGTCCGCAATGAATGTAGGACCTCATCATATCCAGTACATGTAACCCTCCTGTAATCATTTCCACTTCTCATATCAATCTCGTACCCATCGTTTCATATCATTTCGTAGTATCACGAGTCATATATGTACACTCACAAATATATTTTATGCATTCAACCATTCGTTCCAAAGCAACACATAATATCAAATACTACAGTTCAAGTTAATTTGTACTAAATTAAACCGAACAAACTTACCAGACTGATTTGTAGTAATTGACAAAGTACAAAGACTACTCAGCTACTTTGTTTTTCCCTCGATTGTTGACATGTTCTTGATCTAAAATAATAATTTAATTCAATCATCTTAATCAACAGCAAATTTAAACTATTTTATGAAATTAAGTCTCTTTGACATTTTTACAAAATTATCCTAAACTTTTCACCTCTATTCTATTTAATCCTTAAGCCTCAAACTTACAAATTAACCATTTTTCTTTAAAACACATTTCAACCGAATGATCTAAGGCCTCTCTACATCATCTATTTGCAATTATTTCACATTGAATACTAGCCATTTTATCATTTTAACAATATAATCCTTAAACGTTAAAATCATCAAAAATTACTTTACAAAATAACTCAATCTAACAAAAAAGCTTCATATTCTAGCATAAACATTCAAGAATATCTCAACTCATCAATGGAAACTTTTAAAACATTTAACAGTTTTACAAATTATTCCTTGTGTTAGCTAGATTAAACTAATACGAGCTCAAAAATGTAAAAACCACTAAAAACGGGCAACAACTCACTTACCTATTGAAGAGCTTAAGTTGGCAGAATGTTTCTCAAAGTTTCCTAGGGGTTTCGATTGAAAAAAATGTTGAAGAAGATGATAATGAATTTTTACATGTTTTACCTTAATAAGCTTATTTACTAATTTACCTTTTTACCCTTTTTATTTACATTCAACTTTAATAATTTACAAGCCCACTAATGTTCACTATTTTCATATTGGTTTAATTACCATATTAATTCATTCCTTCATTATACTATAACTATTCAACCACTTTATTAATTGAGGCTAACATTTATAACTTTTACGATTTAGTTCTTTTTACTAAATTAACTATCTAAATTATAAAATTCCATAACAAAATTTTAATATGACACTAATGACTTCGTAAATATTAAATATTTGATATTTACGGATCAAATCATCGGAGTTGTGGTCCTGAAACCACTATTTTCAACATCACTAAAAAAGAGATTGTTACAAAGTTATTGCTACTATGTACATGTACAGTTGTAGTACATGTCTGTAAATAAGTAATAATAATTCATGCAATGTAAGGTATTGTTCAATATCTTGTGCTTGGGTGTCATAGCTAGCATACAATTACACACGGTTACTTTGTACAAAACAAGTTCCCTATAAATTCTTTTATCTTTTTCTTCAAGGTCGTCACCACTGTTTCAAGAGCATCATTTTTTTAGGGTCAACATATCTATAATGGCATTAAAAGCACCATGCATCCCACCCTTAAGCTCATCTCCCGCAGAGTCGAGTTCTTTAATGTGAGCCTTAACAATCTTGAGGCTTTCCTTCATATTTCCCAATAGATTTCTCAAGTTTGGCAACCCTACCCTTTATTGCCAACAACATATCCCTCAAGCTAGTAGTTTTCTTAACCCTTTTACAAGATTCTAATTAGACACATTCACCATCTTCATGAGTTGTCATCTCAATCATCACCTTGACTGAATCTTGCTCTAACATCAACTATCACGAGCTTAAATTTTAACTAAGAAAATCGTGCGATCTTAAGCGAATAATTTGCTTCAAATTGCCTAAGTCAACTTAAACCCTTGACATTGAGAATCATAAAGAATCCTCCAAGGCATTTAAGCTAGAAATTTATTAAGCAAAACAAGCTAAAAGCAAGAAAACTCAAGAAAGCTCTAGCGTAAATGCTTAGTGTATTGGTTACTCATGTTTAATGATACAAATGAGGCTCGAAAGGCCTGTATTTATAGTTGAGTCTCTTACATCAAAAGTACATGATAAATTACATTAATGGTTTAAATTCAAACTTATCTAAAAGATAAAGTTCCAAGGAAACCTAAACTCTCTATTATCTATTTCCCTTAGAATTCAAATTTTCTTGGTAAATTAAATTTATGGGAGTGTTTACTAAATCATGAAGCTTCAAGTAAATGAGTTTTTTAGAATGTTCCAAAGATTGAATTATCTTAGTAGATTAATGATTGTCTTAAGTTATTATGTACGCCTTTGAGTAATGGTCGTGACACTAAGCCTTTCCTTTATATAAGTTCCTTCTTTCTCCAAAAATACTTTAGATACTCTTACACCACCTAAAATTCAGTCTAGCTATCAATAGATTCTTCTAGCCCTTCATTAACAACTTTCAACACTTATAAACAACTTAAAGTTTCTTCCACCAAATAAAATATAACTGTATTCAAAATGATGAAAGACACAAAGCTACGTACATGTACGGTTGTAGTACAAATTGAACTTAGAACACACTGAAGTACATGTTTGTCGCATACAGTAAAAACACACTACATTAAGATGCCACCAAATTGAGTGCATCAAGTTTAGGGAAAAAGACAAAGAAACCAGGCAGATGCATGTGACATCCATCATCATAATTATTTGCTACAGTCCCACATCTTACCTTGTAATTAATACTGGCTGCTAATTATTTGTTCGTTCTTCCAAGAAAGGGCGACAGTTTGCCTTCTTTGACCTTTTAATCCCACTGAGCTTTTGACTTTACCTTTCGCATCATGAAAACACTGGCCGGACTTTTACCAGAAAGATGAAGATCAATGGCGTGCACCAAACGTGGGCTTAAGGCAAAATCAGTGATCCACGTTTTAAGTGGATTGATATTGATATCTTTCCAAAAAAGTATTCTATTTAAATGGCATTAATAGTGAAGAATTATTAACATGCCAAAAATATATTGTGATACCAAATTACTTCCAAAAGAAAATGTGAAACCTTATAAAAAGTTATTATTTCAAATTGTTTTGAAAAATTTTAATCATAAAAAATCTATATTTATTCATTAGTTGCCAGCAATTAAAAACAAAATTTATTGAAGATGATATCAGATTGCTTGATATAGTTTTTTTAAATATATTGGTATGATTACATGATAATATCTGCTTATATTTTTTTAATCTTTCATATTCATAAGTGGTTGTTAATGGAGTCGAAGTTACCAAATTTTGAGGAGGAGCATACAGTTCCTGTAACTATATTTTCTAAACGAACCAAAACCAATTCGAATTGATCTTGTAAGAGATCCGCTACAGAAGGAATACGCTTATTTTTCAAATGATACAGATACTCGAACTTAAATCTCTTAGGATGAATATTATCCTCTTTACCATTGGAGTCACTCGTTAAATGATAATATTTGACTGCTTTATATGGTTTATATGGTTTTGGCTGAATCACTTATACAACAAATTGATGGCATTATTAGATGATGATATTTGACTGCTTTATACGATAATTGATGGTTGAATCAATCTAAAACTGGATTTATTCTAATAGGGTTGAAGGGCAGCTCAACCCACAAAATGCTTGATTTGATAATTGGCATAGCCCCTTGCAACAATCCCAAAATCAATATTTCCATTTAAGTTTAAACATTTCATGGATGGTTAATGTTAGAGGTAAACTTACATATTTACATAAAATGAGATTTAAATTTATGAATTAAAGTGTTCATGATTTCAATTTTACGCTCAATTGGTATAAGCGTTGTTGTCAATATAAGAGGATATGGGTTCAAGTGCATTGAAACACATTATCTTCTTATCTATGGGTTGGGGAGAGGTTATAAGTAGTTCTAAACATTGCATAAAAAAGAGTAGATATTATCAGAATCTAATGAGATTGTTCAAAAAAATTAGTTCATGTACCATTACATGAGATACACATAGCAATAACAGTTTGATTATTTTGTCACTCAGTAAGTTTTTAATAGTAGAAGATGAATTTTTTTAACAACAAGACTTATTTACTTTTTTATTTAACATATAAGAATTAATTTTTCTATTTTTAAATGAAATGGATAATATACAATTAAACTCCTAATACAAAAGGCTCGGTACTACACCATACCTAAGCCGCATTTTATACCCGTTTTGCAAGAACCATACCTTGTCCTTTTATACATTTTACTTAATTTTTTTTAATCATTTTTACATATTTTTCCTTTTATTTATATTTCATCAAAAAGGTTTCAGCCACATAGTTTCTTCAAATCTGGGGAGGTCAATTGAAAATCTGTGGAGGCACATGGGTTGGGCACATGCTGAAACAAAGGATCCAACAAAATAGTACTTGTGGCCTTAGGGTTAGCCTAAAATCTGGGCTTTCAGTCCAATACAATCTATCATTGATTTCAGCTTTGGATGTTGAATATGGCCCATAATAGTTCTAAAATAGTTATTTGTTGTTTAAAAGTCAACTATATCACTTTCTTTCGTAGACATTTGGATTAAGTTTGAATATTAAAATTATCATCGTTGGAAAGATTTTACTTGAATATCAACTTCAACTTGAAGAAGACTAGTTTTAGACGGTAAAATCAGATGAGGACATGTGATTGTACTAAAAAAAAGAATAAGTATATATATTTTTAGGGTAAACCAAATAAATGGCAAGACTAGTCTTAGACGGTAAAATCAGACAATGACATGTGATTGTATTAAAAAAAGAATAATTATATATATATATTAGGGTAAACCAAATAAATGGCACTAAACTATTAGTAAGTTTACGTTTTGGTCACTTAACTTCAAAAAGTTACAGAATGACAATTGAACTATTGGAAAGTTTTCATTTAAGTCACTAAGTTGTTAATATTGCTCCTATATGGCCTTCTTCGTTTGTAATGCCTGCACCAATCAAAAGCTCTTCTTTTCCTTTTATTCTACAATGCAATTTTTTTTTCATGAAACAATTTTGAATGTCACAAATCTACAAACTAAAATCCAAATAGCTTTCTTCTCCGATCTCCAATATCGACTTGGATCTAAAGCATGTTTTTCTAATCGTCGATGGATACTGATTAACCGTACCGACTGTTGAATCGTCATTTGAAGCACACTAGTCGAATTTTAAGAAATACTTAATAGCCCAGTGATTTAAATAAAAACTTTTGAATAATTCAATTTCATTTTATAACTTTTTAAAGTTGAGTGACTAAAATATAAAATTACTAAATAATTTAATCAACCTATTTGTTAAGGGTAAGAACATGGATTATCCATATTGAATCCAACACGCAAAAATCTACTACTACATTAATGATTAATTTATTTTTTCAATTAAAGCTAAAATTGGATCCATTGAATCTTAATTCGATTGACATTGATATTATTGTTAGTGTAGAAGGACATAAGTTCGAGTGCGTTGAAACACATTATCGTCCTATTTAAGAGTTTGAAAGAACTATGAATAATTCTAAACTCTGTATAAAAGAAGGTAAACTACAAAAATATTCACTTTTGTTTGCCATAAGGTACATTTTAATCACTTATGTTTGAAATGTTACGTTTTAACCACTTATGTTATTATTTTGTTACAAAGCGATCACTTTGCCGTTAAGTTCCGTTATCTCCCTAATGGTAATCCTACATGGCAATCCAACTCGATTTTAAGTGCCAACTTGAATTTTCAAATGAGATGAGAATATATCTTTAATTAAATAAATTTAATTAATTAAAATTTTTAAACCCTAAACCTTAACTGAAAAAACTTAAACCCATTTCCACACGTCTCTCTTCTTCATCTTCTTTCCTTTTGATTCCAACGTCTTTAGTTACAAATCTGTCTCAAAGCTTAAATCTTTAAAACCCATTAACCCAAAAAAACTTATATTTTCAAGCTACAATTTAATTATCATTTTTTGGACGGGATTTCAAGATTCAATAATTGGATCCATGAGCCGAATCCTATGAAGCAAAGTAGTCAAAATAATTATTAAAGGAATTTAAAAGGGTCAAGTAGCTCTATTGGAGAGGACTTGAAATTTATCAACTTGAAAACATAAGTTTCTTTGGGTTAATGGGTTTCAAAGATTTAAACTTTGAGACAAATTTATAATTAAAAACATTGGAATCAAGAGGGAAGAAAATGAAGATGAAGAAGAGAGGTGTGTGGTGATGAGTTTAGGATTTTTTCAACTAAAGTTTAGGTTTAAAAATTTTAATTAATTAAAGATCTATTCTCATCCCATTTGAAAATTCAAATTGGCACTTAAAATCTAGTTGGACTGTCATGTAAGATTACCGTTAGAGAAATAACGGAACTTGACGGCAGAGTGATCACTTCGTAACAAAATAATAACATAAGTGACTAAAACGTAACATTTCAAATATAAGTGACTAAAATGTAATCTGGGACAAATAAAAGTGACTAAAAAAAGTGTGGAAAGAAATGTAAGCAACCTCGAAGTGTAGATGCCATCTTAAGAATAGAGTACAAAAAGAGTGAATTAATAATATAGATGGGCACATTAATTAAAACGTGTGGGGATGAGGGTACCACCATTTCTTGCGCACTTTAAGTGGGAGTAGGGCCAATGGTCTCCTTGGTGTACACTGTATTTGACCAATCATGATTTAGCTCAACTTTATAGTCAGTACATATACTTTTACATAATTTGAGATCAATCCTTACTTATTTTGATACACATGATAGTGTTTCTTTGCTCCATTTTTTTTTACCATTTAGTGTGAGCTATCATTTCAATTAAAAATTCATTTAAACTTTATATAAATAGAAATAATTTATGATGACTTGAGAGAGGGGGAACGTTTATAAATGTATATAGCTACATTTCTTGTTAATTGAACAAACCCATTAATGGAGACCCTTGTTTTATCTTTTATGTAAATGAAAACCAGACAAAAGTTTCATTGCATTTGAATTAGATTGAGAATTATTTTTGTTTTTCTTTTTCTATAATGTCAGCTTATGCTAATAAATAGTTTTGTTCCAAGGTAAAAGATTGATGGATTCAATACAGTCAACTTTTGCTTGAATTCTTATTTTAAAAAATTATTTATTTTATTCAATTTTAATTTTAAAATTTATATAAAATAATTTTTTTTAAAGACTTAGGAAAAAGGTTGATTAAATATGAATATGATACAAGCCACAGTTTTTTTAAAGAATAAAACGGTCCTATTTTTAAGGTAATCTAATATCATTAAATTATTAATAAATTTATGTTTTCATCATTTAATTTTAAAATTTACAAAATAATGGTTAAATTATTTGAAAATTTTCATTTAAGTCATTGAGTTGTTTGTTGTATGGCCTTATTTGTTTATACCGCTTGAATTAATCAAAAGTTCTCGTTTCTTTCTCATCAATAATTCAAAATTAACAGAAATTGATAAAGATTCAACATGATTAAACAATTCAATAATATAAATAGTGTAAAATGTGAAATTTAATTCAATAATATAAATGGTAGACATAAATTCGAAAAAAAAATTGGGGTTCAAGAGGAAGTAAAAGTTTTGGAGAAAAGCAAAAGGAAAAAAAGTTTTGAGGGGTTTGGGGGAAGTAAAAGTTTATTCGAATTATTCGAGTTATTTTAATTCAAAAATTCAATTCGATTCGAAGTCAGAATTCAAAAAAGAAATCGAGTTGATTCAATTAACTCGATTAATTTGATTCAAATAATTCGAAATTCAAATTTTTTTAGATTTTTTCTAGTCGAATCGAATTTTACTCATCCTTACACTTAATGACTTTGTTAGAAATGTTTGTTTCCTTGTATTTAAAAGTTAGTTAACTGCAGTTAATAGTTAGTTTTTAGCTGCTAATTTTTTAACAGATAATTAATTTATTAATATATAAGTCAGTTTCATGTAAAAGCATTAAGTAATCAATGAATGAATATTTCATAAACTTATTTTAATAGATTTAAATAAAAAATTTTAAATTTTTCGATAATCATTTTATAATATTTTGAAATTAAAGGATTGAAATGGAAAATTAAAAGGTGAAGTGAGGCAACAACATCAATTCTTTGTCACGTTCTTCTAATTAAATATGCTTTTGACATTAGCAGACATTTTTATTTTTTAAAAAATTGGAACTAATATTTTATATTGGATACGTATAATCGTATTGCTGTAATATGTCTGTCATCATCGATACATACAGAGCTGTTCATGTCAATTTGAGAATGATTTATAATGTTTTTTTTAAGATATAAGTATGGTTGGTAATTGTAATTAAAATAATTAATATAATATAAAGACAATTATAATTACAATTTATATATTTATTATAATTTATAATTAAATTATTTTAATTCATAATTAGAATGTTTTTGGACTTGAGAGCTCACACATGATAATAACATATGTGGAATTGAAAATTTTCACATGATGATTAAGTATGGTGAGATTTAAACTTAGAATTTAACATCCAAAATCTCAAAATCTTAATCTTTATCAAGACCATCACAATGTTAACATATAACTAATTTTGATAATAAATATTTCCTTAAAATACTCTTATATTTTTATTTTTAAAAATTTAGTTTTTTTTACTTTACAAATTTTAAAATTCATGTCCCATTGTTAACACAATTTTTTTGTTAAATTCAGGTTAATTGTAATTTTTTTTATTTACATGATTATATGGTAATAATTTTTTTTATTTCGAAGTGTCACACTAACAAATTTAATAAAATAACAGTATTAATAGTTTAATATGAATTTTAAAATTTAATAAGTGGAGAGATTAAATTTTTGAAAATAAAAATATAATGATTAAATTAATTCTAAAATATTGAAAATTACAATAACTTATAACATATTTACCCTCAGGATCTTGCATTTTAATGGATGGAAAGGATAGTATGTTTAGGCTTATAAATGTTGTTGCAAAAATTGCAGTCCTTATCATTTCTCTTTCATCTAAAATATCATCGGAGGGATGAACTTTGCCGGACAACCGTTCCGGAAGGATGCTAGAAACCTTACCTCTTTAGTCTTACCCACTCAGACAAACGGAGGGAAATCGATTCAATGAAGTCAACCACCCACTCTTCCAGGCTCCCAACTTCTTGTTAAGAACGTGATTTTCTTCGTCAGCAAATCCCATGTAAGTTCAACTGCTCCACCATCGAATTAGAATGAATGACAAGATTTGTCCTATCACAACCATCGTTGTCCAATTTTGATACACATGTTCCACAAAAATGATTAGATGGCAAATTCAACGTGTTATCACTATCTTACATAGGATTCCGCTCGAAATACTCTCAAGAGCGATAGAAAGAGGATCGATTCTCAAGCTTACAAAGTCTAAACCCTGTCAATCTACTCTTAGCATTCGGTCTCCATACTCTTTTCACCATCACTCTTTGTAACTTCTGATTCTTCGCCTCAACTAGATGAATCGGTCTCCACAACCACCATCATTCCTTCTTCCCTATTATTCCTTTATTGTACCACTATATCAACAAAAGTTAAGATAATTTATTTGTCTATTCCAATTCAATTTAAATAAACAAAAATGATTTAAATTTAAATTTAATTATAAAAATAATAATAAAATATTTTTAATATTTATTATACTGACATTAAGACTCAAGTTAGACCAAATTCAAGTTTAAGTTTGTAAATTTATTATAACTCAACTCAATTTCGTGGACATATATTTGTATGATAGACAAAGTTTAAGATATTTTATTTTGAATTAACTCTAAAAGTGCATTCCCCATTACGGTAGAAAAATACTTTTAAAGCAATGAAGAACACTTGATTTTTTATTTGAAAGTGCGATCTTTTTCACCCAAAATCAAAAGTTGAAGTTTAGGTACCTTTAACTTTTGCATTTGATAGTGAAAATTGTAAAAATACGGTCATTTATATTAACTATTTAAAATGTATAAAAAATAAATTAAGTTTTATTTTATATATCACTGTATTAAATTATTAAATATCATATAATTTAGCTATTTTTTACTTTCTACTATCATATCTACAAAATGACTGTAATTTTTAATAAAAATATAATTTTTTTTACATAATGCTTAAAACTACATATAGTCTTTCTCAACCCATAAATAAGAAAATAACGCATTTCAATGCATTCGAACCCGCATCCTCTTGTATTGACAACAACAATTTTTGAAAAGTAGCAACATCTTTGGTTGACCCACATGAAGGATCTTGATACTGAAAGAGCTTTGCTTTGCTTTCCCATAGTAGTTATTACTTTCCTCATTTCATGTAGTTCCAAAGCCCCACCCAACATGAATATTTTAGTTGTGTTTTAGTTGGAAGTTGAGTCCTTAATTGTTAAACAAAAACAAACTTTGCTCTCAATCATTTTCTTTGGTATTTGATTGTGTAATACAGCTACTACAGTCAATGAATCTTCATCAAAAGTTTAGGTTATGAAAGAAAAAAAAAATTCCAATTTGATACTCACTACCTTAATGGTGAAAGAAATAGAATAGATCTTAATTATACTTGTTAAAACGAAATTAACAAGATAAGATGAACAGAAAAAGTAGTAGTTTTCTGGGGGGCTTGTCTTTGGGGATTCATCCCTCCTCTATGGTTCCATGAACTTGTTTTCGCCACTGAGTTTTGTGGTACAATCAGATGACTGAAAATAAAACCCTGTCCGTCCTCGCTTCTTTCCGCCATTTCACCGTTGACAAATAATGGCAGAACTGAGCTTCCCCGCCTCACGAGGCACCAGCTGACCTTGCGCCATCACCAACGATTTATAGATCTCCACGATCATTTTCTCATCGTACTCCTTAACCGGACGCTTCCCAAAGGCTGCAATCCCATGATGATCCCCCATAGCTCCACCGTAGCCGCTACTAACCATCCGAGAGTTAGCCAACCCCAGCATCATTTTCACGTACGCATCACGTAGCCAAACAAAGAACTTCTTGGGCGAAGGTAATCTCAGCTTCGCTTTCACCCTTATCTTCCAGAATCGCCTCCGCCGCGATGACCCGAGCTCCACCTTGCTCCGCCGTCCTCCTCCTTTCGTACCATTTAGCTTGATGTAGCCTCTCCTTTGCCAGTACCCTTTCAAATTCTTGTACATGGTCGCTGAAATACCTTCCATCACCGTTTCTCAAGATTCTTGTTTTCAATGGAAAGAGAAGAAAATAGAAAGGAAGTGGGATGGAGATTGAAGAAGATACGAATACATATATACATACATATAGACACATATATATTAAATATAAATTAGTGTAGTGAATAATTAAAGAGGAGAAAATTATAGATATATAGAGTAGAGACAGAGGGAGAGGGTGGGGGTGATAAATGAGAGAGATGTAAATGAATTAAATATATGTAGCAGTGCCAACATTTTGTTACAGGGTGCCCTCCTGTCTATATTAAATGTGTGTTGCCCTTCCACGTACCACGTTATAGCCGTCGGATCGTTGATCACAGTTCGTGGGGCTTCAACTCTTATTATATATTAAACTCGCTCACGTTCTTTTGAGATGTGTTTCAACAACGTCGGCTTGTTTTCAGCTTATAAAAATCAAATCATGTAATGGGGATGAAGGGAATTTCCGTTTTCAGATTGTAGGTAGGTTTTCCAATTCCAAGGTGAGAAAGAATGAACTACCTTGCATTTGGATTAATAAGATTTTGGTGATGGAAGTTGGTGAAGGTGAGAAATCGTTGTTGTTCTTGTCAAGTGCTTGTAAAACGTCTGATAAATACGAGATACACTTCACACAGAGAGGATTTATATGATTTGATGTGGATCTCTTTAGACAGGAGTTTTACAAGTAAGTTTTTTGTGCATTTATTTGAATGTGATTGGACAGTTCATTGTTTGGTTATAGAGCTCTCGTGTGGATATGATGTTTGTGTTAGAACCATAAAAACGATATCTAATATAAAAATTTATTAAATCAAGATTTGTCATGTATAATCATAAAAAATAAATCAAGAACAAAATTAGATAGCGGAAGCGTACCTGAATTTATTAATAACATATAATTACTCATATTATACATGTGATGTCTATATTTTTTAATAGTTAGTAGAAGTATCGTTAATGTATTAAGCATGCAAAACACAAATGTTACAAAAAGGCGTAACTTGAATACAATGATAATACAATATTTGGTGAGAAGTTCCATTTGGGTGAGTGAGCTATCCTCTCAATTATAAATGAGGCAAACTCTTTTTTATTTTCTTCTTTAATCGAAGTAGTAGACTTAGGTGAGTTTGAATGGGCAGTGGGATGCAGTACGGTGTGTTTAGTTTATTTTTTGTCTCACGTTATAGTATTGTTATAATATCTAATCTTATCGCCACCGTTTTTTTTACATTAACCTCGGATAAACGCATCATCCATCAAAACTCACCCTAATGATATTATAGCAGAAATGGTGGATTGCATATATCTCTTAAAACTTAATTTTGACAAGGCCATGCATATTAATGGTATATCATTCATTTATTTAGGGATTGTATTTCTTCTAGAAACAAGAAATGATTAAGCAAGATGAATTAAATATTGAAGGAGAAGACATGGATGATTGGGCGGTGGCTTTGATATCTAAATATATTACGCGAAAAAGGGCAGACTTTAAGCAATTATTCAAGCAAGTCAAATCGTTTTCTATGTTGCACATGTATATACCTTGGACCTGTCATAGTTGGTTTTGATATTTTCGAAAAATATTAAAAGATTTAAGTTTTATTTATTTCACTTAAAATAATTTTCAGAAAATAATTTTTAAAAAATATTTATTTTTTTAGAAAAATTAATATTTTTTTTATGTTTGGATGAATCTGTGTAAAATATCTTTTATTGTTTAATAGATTTCCTGAAAATATTTCATAAAAATTATTTTCAATGAAACAAATATACATTTGAGATTTATGATAAGTAACGAATTGATTACAAAGTGATGTTAAGGTGAAATTATACTAAAAAAAGAATTTTTATGCTGTTAAGGATTAAATTGTAAATTTTGTGAAATTTATAATTGAAACAAGAGAAGTGATATGCATGAAAATTTGTTATGTGAAATAAGATATTATAATGAATTATTTGATTAAAGCGCTTATATGGTAAAAAGTAAATTACATGGAAATAGGGACTAAATTGAAAATTATACAAAAGTTTAAGTGTGAAACAATTTAATATGTAAATGAGGAAATTATGATAAAAATTTAAGTGTGAAACAAGTTTAAGTGTTGTAAAAGTAAATTTGTGGGAAAATATGGAATTTTTATGATAATGACTAAATTGTTAAATTTGAGAAAATATGTGGATGAAATAATAGAAGAGAAATACATAAAAATTTGATATGTGAAACAAGATATTGAGATAAATTATGTTAATAATGTAACAAGAAAGAAAATTGATTCAATATGATTAATTAATGAATATTGAACTTTTATGACAAAAAGGACTAAATTGAAAAGTTATGAAAGTTTATAAGAAAATAATTGATAAGTGAAGAATGTAGTAAAGAGTGTAACATCCTGGTGCTTTGGCCCGATATTCGGGTCAGGTATAAGGGTGTTACAATGAACAAAGCATTATCAGTTTAGAAAATTGATAAGATATTTTACAGGAACAAAAAGATACTTTTATGTTGACATGAAAGATCATCCTATTTTACATGAAACAAACATAAAAAAAGACTGAAAATATTTTCCGTAAAAAATTTTACTTTAAAATAAATTAAACCTTAAAATTAATTTAATAGTAAAATGTTACAGTTGAGAAGTGCAGTTAAAAAATATATTTGAAAAGCAATAAGCCATCAGTTCTTAGTTTGTATTCCATAAATATGGGAAGATCATACATTTGATCTGTTAACTGAAGTTTCTTCAAATGTAGACAACCATTTGAAAGTTGGGAATGAAAAAAAAATATGAAGGTGAATAAAATTTGATTTAATTTGATAAAAAATATTTTTTTTGAATCATTCGAGTTATTTAATTTTTTAATTAAAATAAATAAGTAATATAATTTTTTGAGTTTGATTCGAATTAAATTTTACAACTCGAATAATTTAAATAATTCAAATAATAAATTAATGTAAATGACCCTTGTGTCCTTGCAAGTTCAGAAAATGTGCATATTGGTCCTCTAAAAAATTTTACAAAAAAATTTAAATTTTTTTCAAAAATATATAAATGCAGAAAAAAAAACTATTAAGAAACCTTAAAAATATATAAAAATGCTAAATCATAATTTAAAAAATTTTAAAATTTAAATTTGAGATGTTAAACAAATAAATTATCAAATCAAGTATATCATATTGTTTTAGTTGATTAAAATTTTATTTTATTTAATTTGATTCGAAAAATTTTAAATTAAATTAAAAACAAATAATTTTAAAAAATATTTACTCGATCCGATGGAATAATATACCTATTAACCATTGATTTATTGAATTAAAGAGTATGTTGAGAGGATTGGGGTGTGTTAGGTATTCTGCCAAAGCCGCCAAGTCAGGATTGGGTGTGGCATAAGAGAATAGCCACGTGGTTTTTGAAGTAGTAATGCCTAAGCTATTAGAATAGCTTGGACGGCAGATTTCTCTTCTTCATGCTGTCTTTGTTTGGCCGACGACAGTGCTTAATTTAGAGCTAAGCCACCTCCAACATCTCATATTATTTATTGAGGGGATTTTGATAGATTAAAAAAAAAAAGTATTTGATCAATTTTCAATAGATTTAGTATTGGGTTTGGGATATTGTGTTTAAATTTATCTCAAGATTTCGTCTCTCAATTTTAAAAGGAGTCCGAGGAGGTAATGAGTTTACGAAGCGAGAGCACTTTCATTCACCAAGGAAATCTCTATTTTTGCTCTTGTTGAAATTGTTGTAAATTGTTGATTGTAAATTCATAATTATTCATGAGCACTTATTAGAAAGTGATGATTTATTCATACATTTGATTTCTATGAGACATGTTTTTTTAAGAATTATGTCAAATGGATATCAAAGGTAAAAGATTGTTGTTGTGATTAGTTGAATCGTTAGTTGGTTAGTTACTGCTGTAATTAGTTAGTTGCAAATTAGTTAGCTATTATGAACTTGTATAAATATGCATGGTAAAGTTATTTTTATTTTCAATGAAATACAGAAGTATTTTTCATTTTCTATAGTTTAACATGGTATCAGCTTCCAGGTTACTTTCATTTTCTCCCAATTGATTATTTTCGATTTCTTGATTCTCTGCACATTCTTCTCCGATGACGGATTCCAACGTGCTGGACTTCAATCACCCGCTTTTTTTGCATCCTTCTGATACTCCAGGTACAATTCTCGTCTCACATCAATTAATTGGGATTGAGAATTATTCCATATGGAGCTGCTCGTTGCGCATTGCTTTTTTAGCAAAAAATAAGCTGGGCTTCCTCGACGGTGATTGCCTGAAAGATGATTTTGACGTTTCACTTCATTCGCAATGAGACCGGTGCAACGCCATTGCCCTTTCCTGGATACTCAATACTGTTTCGCATGAGCTTTCGGCTGGAATTGTTTTTGCCACCAGCGCCGCCCTCGTCTGGCAAGATCTGAAGGAACGATTCCACAAGGTTGACGGATCACGAATTTTTTTCTCCATCGCGAAATTGCTTTGCTTACTCAAGGTGACTCTTTTATTTCAACCTATTTCACTGAGCTCAAGCTATTATGGGATGAGTATTCGGCCCTTCTTCCTTTTTCAATCTGTGAATAAAACACATTACACATTCGACAGCAAAGGCTTTTTCAGTTCTTAATGGGGCTCAACGATTCTTACACGGCTATTCGAAGTCAGCTTCTACTTATGCAGCTACTGCCTACCGTCAATCGTGCCTATTCCATGCTTCTCCAGGAAGAATCACAGCGCTTTCATCTGTCTGGAGTTCTTCCTGGATTGGATTTCTCTGCTCTTTTCTCTAATTCCACTGTTCGATCGCCTCCTGTGCGTCGTCGTTTCTCTGGCACATGTGATCATTGTGGCATCAAAGGACATAAACGAGACAGTTGTTACCGTCTCATAGGGTTTCCTCCTGATTTCAAATTCAGTAAGAAGAAGGGCTCTATTGCTGCTGCCATTACTGCGACTAATGATGCACGGTCCAGCGTTCAATCCTCTGATTCTGATCATACTGATCATGTACTATCTGATTTCAAGTCTTTAATCAATCCTGTTCCATGTCCTGAGAACTCAAGATTTGTTTATCTTCCAAATGGTAAAAAGACCTCTATTACTCACACTGGTTCTGTTTTATTGAGTTCTGGTTTAGTTTTACCTAATGTTCTTTTTGCCCCTCATTTCATTCACAACCTAATTTCTGTTTCCAAATTGACAAGTGATCTTAGTTGTGCCATTTTCTTCTATCCTAATTTCTGCCAACTGCAGGAACTCTCAAATGGCAAGATGAAGGGGATTGGTAGAATGTCTGGAGAGTTGTATTTTTTTGAGTCAGCATCTTGTCATCCTGGTTTGATTTTTACTTCTCAAAAATCTTTAAATTTTGTTCCTACTTGTATGACATTTATTGATAATAATACTACTCTTTGGCATATGCTCGTTTGGGGCATGCTATTGTTACTAAATTGCACAAACTGCTTGTTTTCTCTATTGTTAAATTTAGTGATCATAGCATTAAAATATGTTATGTTTGCCCTAAAGCCAAACAAACTAGGTTACCTTTCCTTGCAAGTCAATCTAGATCTGCTGCTCCTTTTGAATTGATCCATCTTGATCTGTGAGGTCCATATAGAATTTCTACTCACAATGGTCATTGTTTCTTTTTAACCATTGTTGATGATTATACCAGAATGACCTGGGTTTATCTGTTAAAGCTTAAATCTGATGCCCTAATTCACTTGAAAACTTTTTACTCCCTTGTTCAAACCCAATTCTCTGCAGTCATTAAAACGGTTAGAACAGACAATGGAACTGAGTTTTTTAGCAATGAGTGATCTTCTTTCTTTTCTTCCCTAGGGGTTGTTCATCAAAGTTCTTGCATATACACACCACAGCAAAATGGTGTTGCTGAGCGTAAACATAGGCACATATTAGAGGTTGCTAGAGCCCTTAAATTTCAAGTCAATATTCCTTTAAAATTCTAAGGTGAATGTGTTCTTACTACTGTATACATCATCAATTTGCTTCCTTCTTCAGTTTTGCAATGGCATACCCCTTTTGAAATTCTTTACAATAAGCAACCTACTTACTCTCATTTGAAGGTTTTTGGCTGCCTATGTTATGTTGCTCATCCAAATTACAGTGACAAATTCTCCTCTAAATCCATTCCTTCAGTTTTCATGGGCTATGCTCAAACATAAAAAGGCTATATCCTATTTGATCTTGACTCTAAAAGGTTTTTTGTTAGCAGTGATGTTTTATTTCATGAAAACATCTTCCCTTTTGCCACTGCCTCTTCTTCTTCATCTGTGTTTTTTCCTCCATCCCAACCTATGGTTCTTGATTTAGATTTTCTTCTTCTTACCCCCCAAATTCCATCTGCTCCTGCCTCACCACAAATTCCATCTGCTTCATTACCAAAGATACAACCTGCTCCTTCTTTATTACCCCAACAATCATCTTCTCCAAATATTCAATTTGACTCTTCTTTACAACCTTCTACTACTGTCCCATCTTCTTTGCCACCTTCTCAACCTCATCCCTTATCAGATTTTCAATATGCTTCAACAGGTAACCCTGGTTCGGGGAGCACCTTCTAGAGGTTCTACTAGAGTCACAAAGCCTCCAGGCTGGTTAAAGAATTTTGTTTGCAATTCTAAATCTTGTTTTTCCTCTTCTCCATTTTTTTCTTATGATCATTTACCCTTTTCTACTCAATCTTATATTCTGTCCACTTCTTCCGTCATTAAACCTCATTCTTATTCTGAGGCAATTAAAGATCCTTTGTGGGTTAAGGCCATGGAAGAGGAACTTAAGGCCTTGGAATCAAATAGTACATGGGAAGTAGTGCCTTTACCACCAGGGAAGAAGCCTATAGGATGCAAGTGGGTGTATAAGGTGAAGTATAAAGCCAATGGTGATATTAAAAGGTATAAGGCTCGGTTAGTGGCCAAGGGTTATAGTCAGCAGAAAGGTATTGATTATGGTGATACTTTCTCACCAGTGGTGAAAATGGTTACTGTTCGAACTGTTATTTCACTTGCATCCACTTTTCATTGGCCTCTCCATCAAATGGACGTCAATAATGCTTTTTTACAAGGCAATTTGGAGGAAGAAGTCTATATGTAGATTCCAGAAGGTTTTTGCAGCCAGGGGGAAAGGATGGCTTGTAGACTGCAAAAGTCTTTGTATGGCTTGAAGCAAGCTTATCGGCAATGGAATGTGAGGTTAACTGAAGTTTTGTTTTCTGCTGGCTATATTCAAAGTCATTTTGAATATTCTTTGTTCATCAAAAGGCTGGAAAACAGTTTTGTGGTTGTTTTGGTCTATGTGGATGATTTGGTTATAACAGGAAATGATGAGGCAATGATTCAAGAACTGAAATAGAATCTTCATCAGAATTTTAAGATGAAGGATCTTGGGGATTTGAAGTTTTTCCTTGGGATTGAAGTCTTAAGATCAAAGGAGGGAATTTTGCTCAATCACAGGAAGTATGCATTGGAGCTGATCAATGATACATGTTTAGGGGGAGCCAAACCAGCCTTGACTCCATTGGAACAGAATTTGAAATTGACAACTTCAGACTTTGATAAAGGGTTGTCTCAAGAAAGTGATGATGAATTGATGGAGGATAAAATTGTATTTCAAAGATTGATAGGGAGGTTAATCTACTTGACAAACACAAGGCCTGACATAACATATGTAGTGCATCATTTAAGCCAGTTTATGCATCAACCCAAGAAGTCTCATATGGATGCAGCATTGAGGATTGTCAAGTATGTGAAGAATGAGCCAGGACTGGGATTGTTTCTGGAATCGTCTACTGACTGTAACATTACAGCTTATTGTGATGCTGACTGGGCATCTTGTCCCATGTCAAGAAGGTCTATTACTGGTTTATGCATCAAGATTGGAAGCTCACTGGTTTCTTGGAAATCGAAAAAACAGAATACCATTGCAAGATCTTCTGCTGAAGCAGAATACAGGAGCATGGCCATGACTGCAGCTGAATTGGTCTGGTTAAAGGGATTACTTGCCGAGCTTGGACAAACTGATTTGAAGCCTATAGTATTACACTGTGATAATAAAGTTGCTTTACAGATTTGAACCTATGCCCTTATATGACATTTGTGAGTAAAGAAGGTATGAATCACTTTGTGAACCTACTCAAGTTCTTAGCAAAGTTGAGAGTCAAAACTCGATGATAAAACCTAACATAGATACCTCGGATCCAAAACTTGTTAAGGGGATCTGTCGACCTTCAGCAAACAACACTTCATGGACTTCTCATCGAGTGATTAAAATTCCCTCAACACAAATAAATCACCAGCAAGTGTTGAGTGTAACAATATAGTAAATCGTACTTTTAAAGAAAGAAGCAAGTTCTAACTTAAGAGAATATTATTAAAAGAGACAGTTATAAACCCACATGGAGAGTAAAACAGACTTGAAAAATACCAAAAAATAAAAGGAAAAAGAAAAGAAAAGTTAACGTGTTACCAGAGATTAGAAATTATTGTGGGACGTAATCACAATTGTTGTAAGGTTGGAGCAATGTTGTCTAAATATGAAAAACTAGAATTGTTGTTGTGGGCCGGTAGTCCGTGGTGTTTTTAACATTTTAATATAAACAAATAATTTTATCATCATTTAATATAGATTTATTCACGGGTCGGATTATTTGTCTAAGTTTAAAGGTCCACCCGAAATTTGGAAAGGTTTGGATAAAAATATTAAGCCTAAAAAATAGGTTTGGATAAAAAAATTAGGTCTGTTTAAAATATGAATCAGGTTCGGGTTTGAACATTCAAGCCTCATGCCCAGTCTAGCCTAACTCACTTTTAAGTTTATAATACTCTATATTATGTAATTTAGAACACATTAAAAAATAAATCTATACTAAATATATAATACTACTCTAATGTAAACATTAAAATAATGTTAAGATGACTATAAAAAAGTTCAATAAATAAAAAAACATATAAAATTATTAAATATTAAAATAATATAATATAAATATTTTTTAAAAATAAAAAATAATATGGGCGGGCCTAAAACGGACTTGAATTAGTCTTTTGCAAATATGAGTGAGTTTGAACAAAATTTTAAGGTCGTATTTTAGGTCAAGCCAAACTTGGATAAACATAAAATATGTTAATACCATACTTAGGTCCGTTCTAACCCGACCCATGAACACCTCTAATTTAATATTAATATATTTTTTAATAATTTAAACATAGTTTTTAACATTTTAATATAAATACAATTTTTATAATTCATACATTTTAATTTATAATATATTATTTAAATAAATATAATTTCAATCCTTTTGAATTTTTATTATAAGTATACTTATTTTATTCTATTATCCTTAATAGTCATTTTATACTTTCACCTCGCTTTTATTATTGTGATTGAATCCAAACATATATATCATTGATTTTAATCTCACTACCACCTGGGGCGAAGCCAAGGAGGGGCTGGTAGGGGTCTCGCCCCTCCCTAAAATAAAAATTTTCACCCTTTAATTTTAAAAATTTTAAATTAATCTATGACAAAATTATACTTTGATCTCTTCAAAAATAAAAAAATATTTAATTTTTTAAAAATTATAAAAATATAAAATATTAAAATGATAAAATTTCATTTTTATTATCATAAAATATATAATTTTATTTCGACACCTTACATAATTTTCTGACTCCACTCCCGACTACTACCGCCATGCAATTCAAACCTTTAAAAAAAAAAAAAATCCTTTAGTTAACGTGTGCCATCACATGCCTCACCGAAGCCAAAATCTCAAATGCTCACATTAATTTTGTAAATCCCATCAAAATTCACGTATGCATGTGCAATAACAACAGCATCATTTAAGCTCAAGACCTTAGGGTTTAGTCATATGAATCAGTGCCTTCCATTAATAACCCATATTTCTTGATAAAATCAATTATTTAACTAATCCCCAAGTCTCCTGAATCTGAGACTTCATTCTACCTTGCACTTTCCTATGCAATTTCAGCTACAAACTTCGGCATTCGTAATCAATTTTCGACCATACAATTTCAGGTTGTAGTTTATTGGTCAAGTGAAATTATTAGAGCTTGAATCACTGATATAATACCTGTTGTGATGTGTAATTTGGTGAAGTATGAGTTGTAAAAAAGAAGACACATGGGCTGTATTGACGTTGAAGACCTTGCAATGATTGAGTATGGACAAGCAGAGATGATTCACATGGAAAATTATATATTCATATTTTTCAGAAGAGTACAAGGAAGAGATTAAAGATAAAAGCAAAAACGACTACAAGCAACATTTCTTAATATGATGAAATCAACTTTATTTTCATGACCTAGCTAGTGATTGGAGTTGATTATTATCTGCCATTGTAGAAATTTGGTAACCCTTAGAAGAAGCTGAAAGTGGCCGACAGCAATAGAAGAATGATGGGAACGAAAAGCTTCAATTCCAAATGTCTGGAGCAACCAGCCGAATGATATGAAGGTGGAGGGAAGTAAGGAACCGCGTCGTTGGGCGGAGAATAATCACCGCCACCTATAAACTGTGGAGAAGGAGGTCCTGAAGTTGATGGAACCTGACATACATTGCAAGGTGGTGGAGGGCATCCGGGGCACGGTGGAGGGCATAAGTTGCATGGAGGACAAGCAGGACACATCGGGGGTGCTGGTGGCCGTGGCGGCGGATAAGAAGGTGGAGCAGGAGGTGGTGGACATTCAGTTACCTCAGGAGGGGATGGTGGTGGCGGTGGAAGAACAACAGGTGTGCAAGTATCGCATTTGATTTCACCTTGGGATGATGTTGTTGTTATGGTCGGTGATGCAGCCAAAGGGAATGCGAGAAGCAAAATGAAACCAGCAATTACCAGTAGCAGTTGCATGGGATAAACCGACGCCATATCTGGTACTCTTTGACCTAATAAAAGCTTAGAAGGTAGGGTTCAATGTTAAGGTATATGAAGAAGGAAGGGAAGTGGTATGGAGAAGAAGATAGAGGAAAAAGAAATGTATGTGCATTGGTGACCGCAGCATTGGTTCGTATTTTATCTTCTACGGCGCCATTATCAAAACAAGAATCAACTTATTCACAAAAATAAAATAAAAATTAACTTTTACAATAAATAAATAAATAAATTGGATAAAAAAACCAAAATGTTGTATCCTTTTATTTATTATACATAAATCAAACCAATCACTGCGAACCAATTCAATTGAGTACTTTCAAAATTCTTTTTAAAGGATCTAAATAGAATGATTTCATTATTTTTTTTAAGAGGTTAAAACATTTTTTTTGTTTTGAAGGTCAAATTACAATTTTATCACATATTAATAAATAAATTAATTGTAATTTTTCTATTTTAGGAGGGCTGAGATCCCTACCTATTTTCTTAGGATGGATTTGAATGCATGGTGTGTTTATCTGCGGTTAGTGTAAAAATAACGATGACAGTGAGATTAGATACTGTAACGATATTATAGCGTGAAATAAAGAGTAAGGTATGCACACCACACTGCCCATCCAAACCCACCCTTAAATTTAAATATGACTTGTATGTTTTATAGTTCGAATCTTCCGCATAATTCGATTTGACCTAAAAAATTTGTGATAGTGATTAAGAAGCATGAATGTAATGAATATAGAATTTTAGGATGAAGTAGTAGCGGAGCGTAGTGGAGACATGCCCTTAAAATGGTAAATTTTTAATTTAAATTTTCTTGTAATTTATAAAATTTTAAATTAGTAATGGTAAAATTACATTTTGACCCCCAAAAATGATAGAAATTTGATTTAATCTTTTAAAAATTATAAAGATATAGATTATTAAAATGATGAAATTACATTTTTACTTTGTGACCCACCACCGGCACGAAGTATTTTGTTAGAGCTTAGCTTAATTTACTAGAATGAAATATTTACAGCTCTTCACTCTCCTTTACATTTTCTAAACCTAAAAGGTATACAATTTTTGAAAGAAAACAAAAGGTTATAACTGTGCAGCAAACAAATTATAGGAAAGAACAAAATTAAAGGATGGACCACTGGAATTGGTGGCAACCTACCATAACTAAATCTTTATTACCATGGCGTAACTTCATGCAATTCAGCCACCGACAAGACATAATTAGTTAAAATAGAAACACAATTGTGGGAGTTCTGTTCTGTTTTAAATTTATAAGGTGTCGGTGAGTATCACCATTTCCCTTAATTTCAGGATTTTCATCTTGAAAAAAAATCAAATCCAAATTAAAATCCTAAAATTCATGATAAAATTGTTGATGTGACATTAAGCTATTGAAAATGGATAATATCATTGTTTCATATAATTCTAGAGATGACTAACAAATATCTTCATCTCCTTCATTTGTTTTCTCCACCGAATATATAAAAGGAATTTTTGTTAAATGATGATAGATATGAATGACCCATTAACTAATTTAGTGAATTAGCAAGTTTAAATATGGTATTCCATTGTTGGAAAGCTTGAAAATTTTGATCTTAAGAAATTAAGTTCATGCATGAATGAGGTTAGTTAAATTAGGTGTGAATATGATAGAAATATGATAAGTGATAATGAATTAAGTTGGAAGTAACCTTAGGATATTAATAAAGTATATTTTAATAAGGACTTATCTATAAAAGGTGAAAACTTTAAGGTTTATTAATAAATAATAAAAGTAGGGAGTCCTTGTACTATATGTATTAAGTTGGGTTTAGAGATGTTTCAAACATTATGAATTTGAGGGACTAAATTGAATTAAATGCATTCATGTTTAATTTCGTTGAATCTATGTTAATTGTGTTATTAATGACATTTTCATAATTTTATTATAGAACGTAGCCAAAGATGACGTTGGAACGTCAAAAACAAAAAGAAAGGAAAAGATGAACGTCGTATAGCTTTTGCGGTTTGTGCCTCTATAATTCAATTTAAATTTGTTTTCATAGATTAACTAGTCATGATAATCATATATGAATAAACATTGATGTAATGGTATCTTTCCTTATAAACTTTGGATGATGGATCTGATATAGTGATAGTTGAAATATATGATAAATATTTGAATTTGTGTTTGATATGCATATACATATTGAGATATTGATATTATGATGACATGTATTACAATGGTGATTATGATTATGATGTTAATGCCCCATTAAATGATGTTAGACGTAGTTCGAATATAGTTAGCATGCCGTAGGGTCATCGATATTTGTGGTTTATTAGCTCCAATTCTTAGAGGGTTGTAAGCAGCCAAAATTCTCAAAGGGTCGTGGAGTTATATTGACATTCAAATTGAGTAATCCCAATTCGCAGAGGATTGTGGATTTACTCGTTATATAGATTCAAGTATCTATTCTAATGTCTATTGACGATTAATAGGGGCCAAAATATGTAGCTATCGAAAATAACATTGAATGACATGACGATTTATTGAGTTCTCGATGATATAAAATTATGAGATATTGATATAAATATTGAATGAGAAAGTTTTTCAGAACTATGTGATTATTGATTTTCTGATATATTAAGGTAATGTAGTTGATGTCATATTCTTTTATTTGCTTTAATTTAGTCTTACTATATTGAATTTGAGTCATAATAGCACCACTAAGTATTCAATACTCAATGTACAGTTATGTTTATTTTTGTGTGTAGGTGTCGGACAAGAACCTTCGTAGATTAAAAATCTTCAAGCATTCATCTCAACAACTCAACTCGGGAATCATTTTGTTACCTCTTTTGTATATATACATTTGGATTGAACTATCATGTACCTAAGTTGTTTTGGGTATGTCATCTAAGTTAATCTTTTGGGACATCTAGTACTTAGCTTTTAAGGTTTATAAAGGTGAATTTCACTCCTCGATTAGTAGATAATTATGCTAGTTTATATGAGTTTGAATTTGTGAAATAGTTGGTTAAATATTGTTGCATTGATTTTTATGATTTGATAATATTTGATTGTGTTTGTTTGTGCTAAATTGATGATATTACATTGAGGTAAAGTTTAGGTAGGTTTAAGGTACAATTTGGAATGGTTTGAAGGCTTGAAGATACTCATTTAGGGTTTTTTTTACCATTGAGTCTTAAGATAGCATGAGCGTGTGTTGAGACCATAAGAACAAAATTTACCGTATTGTTCAACCTACATGCTTAATGTATCGAGACTTGTCAAGCTAGTTTCAAGACAATCCCATTTAAGTCTCGAGACATTGAAACATCGAAGCTAAATTAGTCTTGCCTTGTTCTAGGTCTCGAAACAAGAACATTTGTCTTGAGACATTCAAATATCAAAATTAAATTATGAAAATAGTGGAAGTTATTCTCGAGACCAATGGTGAACCCAGGAGGGGCTGGTAGGGGCCCTGGCCCCGCTAAAATAGAAATTTTTCATTTAGTACCCTTAAATTTTTAATGGTAAAATTACACTTTGGCCTCCAAAATAATAAAAATTTGATTTAATCTTTTAAATATTATAAATATATAAGCTATTAAAATGGTAAAATTGCATTTTTATTACCGTAAAAATGTACAATTTAATTTCGACCCTCCCTAAAAAATTTTCTGATTTCGCCCCTGCTCAAGACCTAGTGACGTGACATAAGAGACCTTGCCTCGAGACACAACTTCTAGTGTCTGAAGACATGACAACAAAGCAAAAAAAATTCAAAATAAAATAAAACCTATGTTGAGAAAGACATGAAGTTTTCTATCTCAAGATAAAACACTAAAGTTTGATAATCAAGTTAGATTCGAGTCCTAACTCTCAATTGACTTAGCACAACCGCATAAATTAACTTGAGTTGCTTCGCAATGTACTGTAACATCACATTGGACCCGACGACTAAGTCAGGTGTTGAGGTGTCACACTTAACCTCGAATTAAATCACATTCATCAAAACGTATTCGAAAAATTAAATGCAAAGTCAAATAAATTCACATTTAACAATAAATTTATTTTATTAACAAATAATGAAAAACTCAAATTTACTAATATTAGTTATTACTTTCATCAAATCAACTATAAAATAAGTTAAAAACTAAAAAGTTAATATCATTACTTTTAAGTACCAAAATATATAACTTTTGTCAAATAGAAATATCAGATTAAACTAAAAAATATTACAAGTACCACATTAGAAAAAAGTATCAAACTCGAACATCAAACCATATATTAAACTTTATAATAATTAAGAGACTATGAATTATGATTATTCATACATAAAAATTAAGTCAACCAAATACAAAATCTCATAAATAGATATAAGTTTTACAAGTAATCTCATCAAATATATATTGCAAGTAATACCAATTTGACTTAAAAGTTGTAAATGAAAAAAAAACTACTTAAAAAGTGTTCGTTTAAATAAATATTGGATGCAGAAGTAAAATAAATTGTACTTTTAAAGAAGAATGTAGATTTGAATTATGAAAACGATAATATTAAGATGAATAACCATCACTACAGCAAAACAAGTTATTAACGGCATTTTTAGGGCGTTTGGACAAAAAACGTTGCAAAAGGTAAAGCAATAACGACGTTTTTACATAAACGCTGCAAAAGGTAGAGCAATAGCAGTGCTTCTGGGAAAGCGCCGCTAAAAGTCAGAGTAATAGCGGCGTTTATGAAGAAGCACCTCTAAAGGTTAGAAAATATTTAATGCATATTAATCAATATAATAGTTAATCAATATTTAATAGTAAATTGACTCAGTCTCCTCTTATACTAATATTCAAGAGGTAATTCACTCAAACTATTAAATAAAAAAATATTAGAAAAATATTTAAACTTCATATGTACAAAAAGAATTCAAATTGTTAATAGAGAGATTCAAACTAGGGTAATAAAGAAAAAAACAAGCATTTTTACCAATTAAGCCAAATCATTTAATTGATGCATTAAGAGAAAATTTTATTTATATTAATATAAATATAATATTGCACAAAAAACAATAAAAATTGTTAACAACGAGATTTCAACCAAGGTTACAAGGATAAAAATAAAGCATCCTCCTAACCATCTAAGTTAAATTAAAAATGTTAACAATGAGCTTTGAACCTAGACAATAAAGAAAGAGAACAATCATATAACCAATTTAGCTAAATTAATTATTGATACATTAAGGGAAAATTTTCATTATCTTGAATTATATTAGTATAATATTGTATAAAGCATAATTCATTAGCTTCAATGTAATATTCAAGAGATAATTCACTCAATCTATTAATGGAAAAATATTTAAAATTCATAAATGGAAAAAAAATTCAAACTGTTAATAAATAGATTCGAACCAGGACAGTAAGGCAAAAAGAGAAGCATTTTAACCAATAAGCTTAAACCATTTAATTGATACATTATAGGAAAATTTTAATTATCTTTATATAATATTGTATAAAAAATAATTTAATTTGTTAACAATGGAATTTGAATCAAGCTCATAAGGAAATCAAACAAGCATCTTAACCATTAAAGTCAAATTGATTAATTGACATATTAAAAAAGTAATATTTTTATATTACTTATATTACGTGTTTTAAATATTTATTAGACCTATTCCGTACACGTGTCAAATATGAAAAAATAATACGATAATTCAGTAAAAAAAATTTCGTGTTTGCTTCTAGTAAGGAAGGAATTATAATAGTTTGAATGTTTCAAAATTCAAATTTAAACCAAAAAAATCAAAATTTAAAGGCAAAAAAGGCTTGTTTTGTCAGCGCGTAGATCTCGAAAAATTATTCGAAATAAAAAAAATCATCTCAACCAGACAACTGAGCGAAAAGTTATGAGCTTTCAAAGTTTTAGAAACAAAAACATAAGCTTTACTTTTAAATTACCAAATCTAAACGCACAGTTTCACATTCCCTTTAACATTTCTAAAATTTTTAGAAGTAAAATAAAATTCAAACATTATTAAAAATGCAAATATATACATAAAAGGATTAAATCAAATTTGGATATATAAAAAATTTGTTATATTTATATAAAATTTGAAAATAAATTAAAAAATTAAAATATGGGAAAGAGCATTAGCGACGTTTGTGAGAAAGCGCCGTTAGAGGTCAGAACATTAGCGGCGTTTATGAAAAAGCGCCGCTAAAAGTCAAAGCATTAGCGGCGTTTATTAGAAAATGCCGCTAAAGGTCAGAGCATTAGCAACGTTAATGAGTAAGCGCCGCTAAAAGTTAAGTAATAGCAGCGTTTTCCAATAAGCGCCGCTAACTTATTTAAATTTTATATATCTTAAATTAAATTAACTAATAATATTAACAATTATTTTAAAACTTATATAAACTAAAAAAATTTTAAAATTTTAAAAAAATATTAAAATTTTAAACTTATATGAACTAAAAAAATTAAATTATTTTGGTTTTATGTTTTTTTTCCCCAAATCCTTTCTTTTCCCCAAATCAAATTCTCATTCCTATTAAGTTAATCTCTATATTGGCAACATGGCAAACCCTATAGTTAAGGAGATTCTGATCTCACACACAAACACACTGACACACACACACACAGACATACATATATAATAATATATTTATAAAAAATTAAAAAAAATATAGATGGGTCTAAATGGGTTTGAATTGATCATTTACAAATACGATAGACTTGAATAAAATTTGAGCTTCATGTTTCAAGTCGATTCAAACTTGGACAAATATTGATACTATGAATGAGCTGTATTCAAATCCGACCGACAAACACCTCTATAACTACTATAAAAAATCTTTTACTAAATTGTCTTTAAAATAATGATTTATTAATATATTAATAATGATTACTTACATTAATTATATAAATTTTATTTTTTATTCAATACTAGGGATAGTAGATGGGGTAATTCAGTTTGAATCACGTCAAACGAGTGTTGGATAGAAGTTTTAACTACTGCTCCATTTAAGTCAAGATAAATTTAAAATATATTTTAAAACTAACAATAATTAAATGTGTATATTCACGTAAAAAAACAGATAAAAAAAAGTATAATTAAAGTATAAATCAAGGTAATCAATACCGCATCAATGGACACACTATTTTTCTACTAGAATTGATATGTAGAAATACCAATTTGTTTCGATGTATCGTTTTGAATATATCAATATTTTTTTAAAAATATTTAATATATATAACAATATTTACAAATATCAAATAAATGATACTGAATAAATTTCAAATATAAAACGATTATCAATTATATAAAATATTTATTAATAAACTCCAAATTCAAAATTAATAAAAAAGAGAAGGGTGAAGAGATTTTTTTGATAAAAGAATATTAAGGATGAATAAGGATTTATTATTCATAGAAAATAAATTTTTTATGTAATATTATTTATACAAGCTGAGAGCTGGGTTTTTTTTAATGAAAAAAAGTGAGCTCGTTTCTCATTGGTTGTTTCAGAATCACATGGATTGACAAAAATTAAATTTGAACCGTCGAATAAGATCTCATCTAACGGCCAATGATGGTTCGTACCAAGGAAGCAGCGGGAAGAAGAGGAAATGGAAGGAGTAATGGAGGGAATAGTACGGTTTCAGTTTCACTTTCACCAACCCCTTCACGATGGAATAGAATGAAATTCTCTCTTCTTCTTCATCAACAACCAACCTCCGACTTGCTTCTTCACACCGATTCACGAGCTTCTCTCTGCTCCAACAATTTAGCTGGGTTTTTTTCGAGTTTGGAGATAGCTCCTGAAACATGGAACCAAAGATGGAAGATGCTTGCCCAATAATCCAACAACCTTCCCTTAAAACTCATTCCCGTTTCAACAATTACTCCTTATGGAAACACAAGGTTCGTCTCCCTCTCTAAGGATTCATTATGGGTTTTTCATTTTTATTTTTTGGGGTTTGGGGTTTATATTACATTTTACCTTTCTTTAATCTGTTGAAAAGTTGAAATTGGATGAATATTGTTTAAAGCTGCCCGATGCGTCTGATCTGCTATATGTCAAGGTAGTAAGGGTCAACACTCTCTCCTCTCTTATTCAGGATGTTTAAGTCTGTGAGAAGTTTTTACAGTTTTGTGGTCAGGTCTAATAGTAGTCCACAGTGCTTAAATATGATACTGTTCTTTGTTTTTGTTAGATATCTCACTGTTTTGAGTTTTTATGTTTGATATTAAAATAGCAATAAAGCTTTTTTTATACCAGCAAACTAGCTGATCTTGGTTATCATCGAAGTGCTAAGGAATACAAAGAGAAATTCGAGAACGTTTACAAGTATCACAAGAGAACCAAAGATGGCAGAACCAGCAAAGCTTCTTGAGTACTTGGCTCAGTTCTTGAGTACTTGGCCGTTGAGGTATATCAAATTAAAATAAAATCCTTTAACTGTGTTTGCGTTTACTTAGAATTCGTGTTTCTTAATTTGGGTTTGGATTCAGGTTCCGGAATTGGCTGGGAACGCCCAAGGCACGTGCTGCTCGCCGTGAGGAACGACGAAGAATAGGGAAGCTTCTCACCGGTGTAACCATCGCTCACGGTGGTGTGTTGCTGAACATCAACCCAGTTCTTTTGTCAAAGAAGACTGAAAAAGCCGCTAGCAAAGAACCCAAAACTCCATCAAAGGCTACCAAGTCTCCTAAGAAAAGCTTAGTTTGATTATTAAGAAACTTAGTTTAATAGGGTTTTATTTTTGTTAGTCATAATTGCTTTGGGATGTTTTAAGCAATTGTGAGAATAATATATTTGTATAATATTATTTATTTATTTATTAATTTAAATCATTTTTTTTTGTGATAGTATAATTTACAATTAGATTTGAAGTTATTGATTGGATTTGAATTAGTTGGATTTGAATTTATAGGATAAAATATTGAAAATTTGAGTTGTTAAAATTTGTTAATTTTAGCAACGTTTGTGAAAAAACGTCGCTAAATATCATGTTCTTGAATAGCGTTTGTGAGAAAAGCGTCACTAAAGATCACGTTCTTTAACGACGTTTACGGCAACAACACCGTTAAAGACCACGTATTTTAGTGACGTTTGTGGAAAAAGCGTCGCTAAAGACCATGTTCTTTAGCGGCATTTTTTCTCATAAACGCTGTGACTTTTAGCGGCGTTATTTTTATTGATATTTTTTGCGGCGCTATAAAAAAAACGCCGTTAAAAATCTATTTTCTTTTAGTGCATAAACTCGAAACATAAACAATAAAACAAACATAAAAAATTTAAAAGAAAATGAAAATCTCGAAATTTTATTTGTATATAGTGTTAGAGTTTTTTTTTTAAAGTTCACAACATTTGCGTAGATTTATTCCTACCTCTAAGATGTTCTTTTTAAAAAAATTGAAAATTTTAATATTAGTCTTTCCCTTCAGTTACACACAGTTTAACATTCGTCTCCATTATTGTTGAGATTCACTTATAATTTTGCATTGATTTATCGTAGTTTACACATCAAATTAGATTCGTTAATACACACGAGGAGTTTATTCTCAAAGAATTTAAGTGTATTTTATATGTTCTAGTTGATTTTTACCTTTAAGCATTAACAAATATTTTTATTTAGTTTTACACCCTTTTGAGACTTAAATTGATCAAATTTGCCATGAATAATCTAACAATGTTATTGAATCGGTTTAGGAAGACAATGAGGGCTTAAAATTGAGGAGAACATTATTCGAAACGGGTATCACGACACTGATGCTATGGAAGTCGTACCATCCTTGAAGATGCTGAAATGAATAAATTGAATCTAACTCCACCGGTATCGCAACATCGAGGAATTAGTATTGTGTCACGATTCCACTGCTTGATGAGAAGAAATTTTATTACAAGAGTAATTTTTATCCAACACCAATTCCAATTAAAATATGGCATCTAAGGGCATTATGATCTAACATTTTGGTTATAATCTTATGTTAAAAGCCACTTTTGATCGAGAACAAAAGAGAGGTTGTTATCTCTACTTTTCTATCATATTTTTAACTTTCTAGTTATCTTCTTCTTTATCTATCTAGGGTTTAGTTTCAAATTTCTTCGGTTTTTTGTGTTAGTTTCTACTATAACTTGATCTTAATTGCTAACTAGTCCTTGAATTTTTTTTATTTTCATTGTAATCCATAGCATTTAATATAGCTAGTTGAAAATCTAAACTTTCATGATACTTTTCACCTTCATTGTTGCCACCTTCATTCTCCTCAAGCAACCATCAAAAAAATTCAACCCTATTCCTTATGCTTGTTTTAATGTATGCTATTAATATATACGGGTTATTGCTTATATGAAAATGATCATTATTAAATCTATGGTGATTAGTTCTGATATAAGGATTAAATCGTAAAAATTAAATTAAATTAAATTAAATAATTTCAAAATTTAAGATTAACATCTCTAAAAAAGAACATAATTTAATAAAACCGATAAGAGATCTTATTGAACACCAATTTAATTATCCCAAATTAATTTGATAAGATCGAACAATAAATCAAACTAAGTTATCTAATTTAATGAAATGGTGACTGACAAATAAATTTGAACCAATTAAAAATTTAAGTTTTAAATCCCTAATTAAAACTTAATTAACAACATGAAAATCAACCCATCGCTATTGTTTATTAAACTATTAATTACTTAATTTTGTTTGATTTACAATTTAATCCTCCTTTTTAGTATTAAATAGTCAATTAAAATTATGAATTATCGTAATATAGGACTAAGTAAGTAAATAGCTAGAATGCTTATTTCTTAAGAATCACCTAATCTCTGAACACTCTTGAACTCGATCCTTAAAATATTACAAACTAAAAATATTACAACATATTACAACCTGACATATCACACTTGTAGCACCACCACATACGCTCGCATAGAGATCTCGCAGCCTAGGAACAAGGCTCCCTTATTTGTTCTATCTTAAGCCCTAAGAAATGCTTCACTTCTCCCAGCTCTTTGGCTTAAAATATTGTTTGAAACATCAGCTTGTATCTGATAAATCTCAAATCCATCATTTGCAATGATAATAAGATCATCCACGTTCACAAATGCTATTGATATTTTTCCATCACGAGCTTTCACGAATAGGCTTGAGTCTGCTGGTGCTGCTGATTAGCCACTAATTTACTATGCTAGGCTCTCGGAGCATGCTTTAATCCATAGAGTACTTTCTGTAGTTTACACACATACTTTGGGTGATTCTTACTTTCAAATCCATCAACTGCCAGAGTACGGAAAGACAGTCATTAACCATAACATGTAAATACGTGTTAATCCTAATATAAATATAGATATCAACAAATATGAAAACCTATATCCAATAATCACGTATCGAAAAAAAATTGTATGAAACAGAAATATTATCCCTTTCTAATAGTTTTATGACACATCAACAATTTCATCCTAAATTTCAGAATTTTAATTGTAATTTGATTTTTTTCAGGATGAAATGTTGAAATTAAAAATAAAAATACTGATGTGGCATAAAACTATTGAAAAAGGAACACAAATAACGTGGTGTCACTGTTTCATTCAATCCTTTTCCATCACGTATCATATAAATTCACCGTCTTTAAGGGATACGATAAAAAATACTCAACAAACGCCATTAGCTTCATTTATTTCCCTTATTGACAGTTACACACTCAAACCAAGATTTACCTTTAGTTTTTGGGCTTCACTTGCAAATCAAAACCATTCACCACGGAGTTCTCTGAGTCTCCTAGAATGCGGAGCCTCTGGAATGCCACGCATCGCATTTTCCTTCCAAATCCTCGTAGCCCTCAACAGCGTCTCTTCAGCCGTCTCTAGCTGCTCCGCCCTCCACCCTATTCTCTCTCCCTTACTCTGTTCCGTTTCCGATGCTGTCCCGTCCGTCGCTCTAGTGATCGGCTTCCGAGTATCCACCACCTCTATCTCCGACAACGGGGATGCCTTGTGATGCTTATAATATTCTTTGTCATCCATCGTTTCCTCTCTCTTTCCCCTTTCCTCCTTCCCTTTGCTCTCCGGTAAAGGCGTACCGTCCATCCCCACGCAGCTCACGTCCTCTAGTGCTGCACCGCTAGTTGTCGTACGCTTTTGTTGAATGTTGGGTTCCAAAGGATGATTCACCGGCGAACTCTTCAGGCTCGGAGAAGATTCATGCGGCAGCTTGGGTCGTATTACCGGATCCGTTTCGGAACCGGGTTTGGGCTCTTTCTCTCCATGGTCATCTGGATGATTTTCTATACCCTGCAACGTAAAAAAAAAAAAGTTACAACCTTTAACAAATCAATACAAAGCACAAAGCAAAATAAAAAAGATAAAATCTTTGATACCTGAGGTTCACCCCTGTGAACATCAGGTCCAGCTTCAAGTTCTCCAGAGTGGATAGTAGGGTCAGCTGTTATTCCTTTAATGGCTGCTCCAGAGGCAAATCTTCGAAACTGACCCTGTTTTTGAGCTGCAAACACTGCCAAATACGATCTTGATAATGCTGTTGCCAATCTAAATCGCATCGTTGTTTTGTTTTGTCTGTGGTTTCTTTGTTTGGTCGAGTAAGAAAGGGAACACACTTGAGATTTTAGGTTAAGAAATGGACAAAGATGGTCGAAGAAAAGAGATGGATTAAGACAAGAATTTTGTGAAGACACGTGTACGAATGAACTGAGGTGGCATCCATTTATAATGCCTCGTGGCGTTATCTGGTACTCTTGCTTTTGATGTTGGTGCCAGAGGCACCCAGAAGCATGGGGAACTTCCCTCTGCCATGCTTGGAATTTGCTTTAAACTTCCAGAACTTGAAACAGCCTAAGCCAAAACTTTCTTTTTTATCTTTCGTCACCTTCACTTATCCAGGCTACTCTAGAATTAGGGTTTGCAAAAATCGAGAATCAAAGAAAAAGCCAAAATCAAGTAAAGTTAAGAAATTTATATCTATATTGTAGGCACTAGTACAACCAGCAAGTTTTAGAAAGGAGGCAAAAGATGAAGCAATAAGCAAATATATAATACCTTATATGACATATTTACATCAGATGCAATAAGGGTTAATATTCTCCTAAGCCTTAAAAAGGTCCTAAGCACAGTTAATAGCCAGTAGATAAAGCCATTAAAAGAAAAGCTGCTTGTTCTTCCTCTCTCAGCTTCATCTTCCATTTCTGGTCTTCCACTATTTGATGCACCTTCATATCTCTTCCCTGTATTTTGATCCCACTTGGACCAACATCATCAATTCCAGTTTTAGTTTTATATTTTTCTGTTATGTTCCTACTGTCACTGTTCAAGCCAAGAAGTGGTGCCCTCTTTTTCTTTCTGAGCCTAATCCCACATGCATTGCAAAGAGACTGCATGTTTGTAAATGAAGCAACAAAAACCCAAAAAGTCAGTCACAGCAAACACCAAAATTCTATACATATTATGGCTGTAAAATGAGGAATTGTTTTTACCTTAGGACCAGCAGGACCACCTCTCCAAAGTGGGGTTTTAGTGGTTTTACAATCTACACATCTTTTGTTTTCCTCTTTCAATTGTCTCTGACGTAAAATATGCATCTCAAATAGGTTTGATCAAAGAAAGGTGAAGGTGGAATTGGAGGGTTTACGGCAGGGGAGAAGCAGAGCAAAACAGGGGATACAAAAAAACAGAGAAGGTAGCAAATATTATACGAAACTAATGATTGCTTTAAGGATTTTATATAAATCAGATACACTAAAAAGGACCACCTGTTAAAGTATTTGGGTTTATCTTTAGACTTTTTACTAATGAAATGTTGACATTTTTACTATAGATTTGATGTTAAATATAAAGTTATAAACTTTTAATTAAATTTATGTGTACATATATATTTTTACATGTTAGAAAAATTTTCATGGAGGGCCAGAGCATAATATTTTGAGGTGAGGGGCTGGTGGAAGACTATAACATAATCACATAGCATTAACAACAATGGTACATTCTTCGGAATTGTAGCTTATTGGTCAGGTGTTTACATCGTTGTCGTACAAGTTAAAAGACATTTGAACTAAGGTCCGTCATTAACAATCTCAATAAGTCAAACTCCTAAAAGAAACACAATTTGAGTGACTGTAACACTGTTTTTTCACTCAAAAGAAGATTATGGTTTAAGCTTGTAATGTCTTGAATCAAATTCATTCCTCAGTTTCTGTTTCTTGCCAAGGTTGGAACAAACATCAGCTAAGAAAGCAAAACAAAAGCCAATGAAGCGCATTAGCCATAATAATATCAACATTGCCCAGTCCTTGAATTTCATTTTTGGAAAGTGGCCTCTATCTGAGATGAGCAGTGCCCTGTATACAGCTTCGGTCAAGGCATAGGCTGAAACTGGATCAGATTCTTCTACTGGGAATCCATATTCATTGAGGCATAGTATGTCGTAAACTCCGTTAGTCTCCGATATTTCGAGATTTTCGCATATCTTCAACCTGCCATCGATTCTCTCCTCGGTCGATAACAAATCACCATGTGTTAAGATCAATAGAGGGTTCTCATCTGCAGCCACACATAATTTGGAATGGAGACTTGGTCAAGACATGTGTATGTATGTTAAAGACAGTATTGAGAGAGAGAGCTTACTGTTTTTTCTTAAAGCAGGGAAGCTGAAAAGCTGTCTGGTGGCATCTAATGGCTTTAAGTCTCCTGCTTTTAAAGCTTTGTAAATCTGTGCTATGTTAGCCACAACCATCACACAATTCACTTCTCTCTGCAAAAAGTTCGAAGACGATCTCATCGTAAAGTTTTCCATGGCAGCATCGGCTGCCGTCGTCGAACAGTCATTGTATCTGAAGCATGGTTGATTATGATGAATCCCCTCACTCATCCAACTTGACATTTCCTCCAATGCTTCTCTTGTACTATGGTAATCGAACCCTCTCGAATCGTAAATGCAGAAGCCGCTACGGGTTGATCTCAGGACATTATGTTCTTCCATGTACATGGTTGTGTAATTGGACCTTCCTGCAGGTAAAAATTGTAAAATCTCTTGTTGCTGCACCTAACGTTATTAAATTATACAAACAGAAAGTTACCTGATGATGTTTGAGCAAAGGGTATTAGACCGGACCGACCGAGAATACTGTACATGAGATTTATAAGCGAGCTCTTGCCTGAACCCAAAAATCCCACCAAGAGAATTGTGTTAACTGGCGGAATATCCATATCTTCCTTTGCGATCCCTCCGGTAGGTACCCAAAAATCACCCGAGCGATACTCGAGAAGCTTGTGCTGAAGCTCATTTAGTCCATCAGGTGCAACCAAAGCCAATCTCTCCAACTCCCTAAGTAGTCTCAGCCTAGGCGTTAGAATGGAAACATTAGGAAATCCCAGCTTCAACTTAACGCATTCGTCGAATTCCGCAGCTGTTCTCCACCAACAATAGGCCGATCCACATGACTCGCAGTCATCTTCATCAACACCAGATACTTGGCTTTTCATCTCTTGTTTCCTACGGCATTCGTCAGCACAACGATGGCGGCTTAGCGTACACCGATGATCGTTGAACCAAATGACTCTATTAGCCTATAGAAGCACTGTTGGGAATAAAGGTTGAAGGTGATCAAAAGATTCATGAGCAAAACAGTGCCTCAAAGCTACATCCAAACATGTACAATCTTTGTTCAACTTCCTGGTTCCTTCCGGATAAGATGACTGTTCAGTTTTAGGATAGTTCCAGCCGTCCATAATTTTACGGAATTAGCCTCATCACAAACTTTTCGAAAAGGCTAAATTTGCTACGACATGGGTAGTTTTGTCATTACGTTTTAGTAAAGTTACCGCTACTATGTACTAAAAAAAGTAACGCCCCAAAGGTATAAAAGTTAAACATGCAAAAAATTAATCGAATTCGAGGGTGAAATGGGACAAGATTTTAACTATTTGTATACATTTTAAATAAATATTTTTAATTTTTTTATAAGATTTTCTGGACAAGGAGTGAGAGTTGAATTTTCTTTTGGTTAAATTCATATAAAACTTGGGTCGATATCAAGGGGAGCAAATAAAAAACCCACTTGTTACGATCCCTATTTACCGACCCTGGATTGCCCTAACACAAAGGGAAAGCAATATTTTTGAAACTGGATCAATAGTTGAACAGATTAAATTATCGATTCATTTGGTTCAAATTAAATAAAAAAATAAAAATAAAAATTCAAAGGTCAAATTCTTTACCTTGTTCTGTACCATTGTACGGACCAATCTGGAATTAAAATTCAAAAATAAAAATTATCGATTCTGAAAACACAGAAGGAAAGAGGCTAATGTTGATGCAAAGATGCAATTAACGAAAGTGGGCATAAAATATAGGAATAAATCAAATTCTATTTAGAAAGGACCGTACATGTTTAACAAACACTATAGTTTTAACTCCAAAAAACATCATTCGGGTTTTCCACAATGATACATTACCCTAAATGATCATTTTTTCTTTTCCTTCCTCAAAACTCATCGGAAAGACCAAAATAATAACTCCACAACTATTACTAAAATGAAATCTCTAAAAATTATTTAAAAAAAAAGGACCTTTGATGAAGAAAGTAAAATTCAGCATATGCAGGAGCATATATTGAGAATAACTGATATAAAATGAGGGAAAAAAGCAGAAGGTAGGACATGGAGCTGCATGCCTCGACCCTTGCATCCGAGTATTACGATGCTGAAAAAGAATAAACTACTGCATAGATAAAGTAGAAAAATCAAGTATTTGTACGGCTTCTGGACTCTTCAAACGTCTTTACCATGGTTTATCATACACCTTGTCTTTATTTGATGACTTCTTGAGGACATACTTATGCATTACTTGAACGATATGTGAATTCCGAGAAACACCAAGAAAGTACTGACCACTGAGTTTCATTCTACTCCAACCAAGCTTCCTGCAAATTTGAAAGTTAGCCCAGACAACCAAGATATATACTCTCTTAGCAATTGGACCGAGCAGCAGCAAAACTGAATCACTAGCCACAAGCAGTATGTGACCAGTTCCAGATGCAAATCACAAACTAATGCAATCTAGGCTATTGAGCCGAAAGCTCGTTTTCACAAAGTACTTTTTTATAAAGCATGGCACAGCGAAATAATTCACATATTCACTCCCTAGATATAGAGACATAACTGAACATTTCAAGTAGGGCATGAAGAAGAGATGCAATGAGAGCTATGCGGGCTTAAATGAAATTCATACCTTCAATTGAAATTGAATCCACCAGAGGGGACAGGAAGTTGATTGCCTCCAAATTGGAGCCCAGATTGTGCAGCATCACCAGGGGGTAAAGGCTCGTCCTCATCCTCCACCCAATAAGTTTCAAGAATCTTCACTGCCTTCTCGTATATTTCATTGTTGTCATGACTTTGGAGGTTTTCAATCTTTTCCAATCCCTCAGCATCATCAATTAACTGGGCATAGAGATTGACGTCTCCGGTGTGACCCAGATTTTTCTCTGCTTCACCAACCTTCAAAATGTTTTCAAGACCTTCTAAACAAACCGTGACAATTCTTGGGTCAGCACAGTTCAGAAAATCACATAATGGCTTAATGCAACCTTGGCTAACCAAAAACCTGGCGAACAAGACAGGAAGTTAGTAACTTAAGACAAATTGTTCCAAGAAGAATCCAGAGAATGATTATGGCAAAGGGAATATACTTTATTTGTTCATGAGTACCACCAGATGTAGCATTTGAAATTGCCCAAGCAGCTTCTTTCTTGATCTCAAACTCGGCATTTTGAAGGAGATGGACTAGAGGGGCAATAATCCCAGCCACAATTACAGCCTGCAAAAGATTTTCAAAACTCATGATCCAGTGGATATCCATTCAAATAGGATGAAAATGCTACAATTGAAAAATAAAAACTTTTACTTTTTGAACTTTGCAGCAGACCATCAAACTATAGATTTGTCATACTCTATGATTGGTTTACCTGTATCTGATCTACATTTCCAGCAGTGATGTTTGAGATGGTCCAGCAAGCTTCCTTTTTGATACTCTTCTTGTAGGTATTTGTCAACAGGTTCAAGAGGCAGGGAAGGGCTTGGTGGCCAATAATGCACTGAACAGGGTAACAACATAAAGAATCAGAGCAATGCAGAAAGGGGCAACCTAAAGCAATGAATTGAAAAAATAATAATAATTGTATTTGAAAGAGAAGCAGATGACATTATAACTTATATCACTTACAATGATTATTCTGTCTGATCAAATGTATATTTAAGGCATAAACTACAATTTATCTCACAATATGCCAATTAACCATGAAAAAAAATACACCAAAAACAAATTATGAAAGGATAATATGATAAGATGTACAATTTTTGCACAGTCTGCAATTTTTACATAACAAATCTTCTAATATCTAGATTCTTCTAGAAGGAAAATATTTGAAGTTCAATGTTATTCATAGAAAATTTTCTATGTGCGTGTCAAACTTAAATGTCAATTGAAAACCATGTAAAAGGCTTCAAGTCTTCAGAATAATACTCAATAGTAAATCTTCATTTAAAACTCTAAAATCTTCAGAAATTCATTGACATGATAAAATGGGAGAAACACGTGTTAAGGACCAACACTCAAAATCAGAGTTGCAATGAGCATACTGCCACATTAGATGTTATGCATCACTTGCTGTGTTTATCAAACAAAAGTCATGTACATTATAATAAGTTGTGTACAAGAACAAGGACAATTACAAACCATATCTCAAGGGAATGCAATTGAAATAACTGTTGAGAAAGTAATATGCATGTCAGGAAATATTCCGTACCTGAGTCTGCATATCATCCCCTGTAACAATATTTCCAACTGTGCGAAGAGCAGGAATGAGGACCGTTGGGGATGGATGACTAACAAGAAGAGGGAGGATGAATGAGAAAATATTCAAAACAACCAGAATTCACAAGCAACCACTAGGAGAAATAAACATAGGAAAACAAACACGTAAATTTCAGAAAGGCAAAGAAGTCCATCACTTACAGCAAGAGCTCAACAAGTCGAGGGCAGACACCTGCCTCAATAACAGCTTGGATTTTGTCATTAGTACCATCTGAGAGATATGACAGAGCCCAGCATGCATCTGTCAAGACTTCCTCATCATTTGAATGGATAAGGCGCTCAAGAGCTGGCAAAGCTGGCTTTGTCTGCTTATCATATGTCAAAAGCACAATGTATTAGAAAAGTTCATCATCAGAAAAAGGGTCATAACTAGAACAAGTCATCATCAGAAAGTCCAACCAGCTCAAATGAAGGTTGTGGCTTGCCCCTGCAGAAGTTTGACAAAGTCCAAGTAGCATTTCGCAACATAGAGAGCTTTGCATGCTCATTAAATTGTGCCAAAAGTGGCACTAAGGCCCCATGGCCAAGGACCAGGTCACGGCATTTAGGAGAGTCTCCAGCAACATTCCCCAATGCCCAAACAGCCTGTAATTCCAAAAGAATGATGAACCATAAGAGAAGTGCAAATAAACTGTGTTAATGAATAGAAGATCAATTGCAAAGTGCAGTATTTACCTGTTCGCGAACGTCATCCGTTGGAGAACCTAGGAGTTTAACAAATATAGGGACAGCTCCATGATCAATTACAACTTTGGTATTTTCTGATGTTCCTGAAGCAATATTTGTGAGAGCCCAAGCTGCCTCGAACTACAAAAGGAAAGGATAAAACAATAAAAAAAATTAAAACAAAAAAGAAAGAGATTGAGCAAAATCTTAGTAACTTCAGAAACAAAATATCACACCTGAAGCTGAGGGAAGTCGTCCCTATTAAGGAACTCAACAAAGCGAGGAACAACACCTGCTTGTACAACTTCATTGATTGGAGGGCTACGTTCTGCACATAAACAAAGAGTAAAACTCAAATTTCTAACAAAAATCGATGCCAGAAAGCGGAAACATAACAGCAAATTAATCAACCTATTGATAGCAGCTTCCGGAATTGAGTGGTTGCCTCAAGCTGCGCATTCTTGTCATCAGACCAAACGCCCGCAACCATAGCCGGAAGACTTTCTAACTGCAATTAGATAATAAAAATACCAGAAACATATTTTAATGCAATATCCATTTTCAATTTTCTTCTTGAGGCTTACTACAATCGATAAATTAAACAAACATTCCTCTCCATTTGATTAATACAGCTTGAGCTACCTACTAATCAGCAATTCATATTTCAAAACACGATTAGCACTGCAAAAAAGTATTCATGTGCAAGACCTAATTAACCCTATTTATCAGTCACGACGCAACGGATCAAATCGATTAATCAGTAGAATATACCTTTTTCTCGGAACCAACGCCGGAAGATAACATCTGCTGTTGCTGCGGTTGTTGAGCAAGAAGTCCTTCGCGACGCTTTTTTAGAAGGTTCTCTTCTCTCTTGTTCTTCCGGATCTCCACCATGTTGTCTTCTCTCCTCCGCCTACCTTCCTCCGCATCAACCGCCACCTTGTATCGGTTCCGTCGAACCTCGGTCCTGGCGCTCGGTCTAAGAGACATCTTCGCTTGTTTATTTTTTTCAGTCAATCTGATCGAATCACTGATTAATTGGCAGGTGAAATACAGCGTACGATTTTCGGAAAGAACCGATCAGTTGTTTGAGAAAATGACAGAGAGAAAGAGAGTGAAAGGGGAAGAGGGTTTTTGAAACGTTATTCGTATTATTGGATTGGGAGAGACGTTGGGCCGAAGCTGAGGAGAGAGATCTTTGTTTTATACTTTATAGAGAGAGGGGTTTTTTTTTTCCTTCTTTTTCTGGTTTACTTTCCTTTTCGAAATTATTCATTCTTTTCTTTCTGGAATTTGAGTTTGATGTGATGATAATTACGATGGTGCCACTGATTTTGAATTTGAACGTTGGGGAAAAAACCTAACTCACCGGATAGCTTAATAGGTTTTTTTTTTCCATTCAAAATATATATGTTAAAAAAAAGGAGAAGAATGAAGAGTTAAGAAAAAGAAAGTAAGTATTATTAAAAGCCATAATATAATATTTGGTAGCTAAACTTAACATTTTTTTTTAATTTGGTATCTAAATTTTTTGTTCAATTTGGTATTTAAACTTGACACTTTTTCCTAATTTGATTCCTAATTTTTTTTAATATTAATTCGTTAAGCATAGCTTAATAGCTATTTTTAACATGATTTTTTTCTAAAACTGATAATATTTTTGTAGCATAACAAAAAAAATTTCAACATTGTTATTGTTTTGCATACTTTTTATAATATTTAATAAATTTAGGTACCAAATTGAATCTAAAAAAAATTAGGTACCAAATTAGGAAAAAATGTCAAATCAAGTACCAAATTGGGTAAAAAAATGTCTAGGTATCAAATTAAAAAAATTGCCAAATTTAAGTACCAAATGTTATATTAAGCATTATTAAAACAATAAAGAAAACGATGTAATATTATAATTCTTTTCAATGATGTATTTCTTATAATATTATGTACATAAAACAATTACGGCAACAAAGAGTATGGGTAAACTACACTCAAGGTCACGAAATTATTAGTAAATTTATGTTTTGGTCACTCAATTTTAAACAGTTATAAAATGGTCACTAAATTATGCAAAAGTTTTCATTTAAGTCACTCAACTATTCAAAAGTTTTTATTTAAGTTATTGGAATGTTAATGTTTTAAAAAAATATTTTGTTAGTGAGTTCCAAGTAATGATTCAACGATCAGTATGATGGATTATCACCCATCGATGAGTAGAACATATCTTAGATCCAAGTTGATCTAATAGTCAATGTCGAAGATCGGAAAAAAAAGTTATTTGAATTTTGGTTCGCACGTCTGTGACATTCAAAGCTATTTCATAAAAAAACAAATTTGCAAAAGAGAATGGGAATGAAAATTTCGATTAGTGCAGATGGTGTGAACAGATAAGAAGATATAGAAGTGATTTTAATGGCTCAATGACTTAAATGAAAAGTTTTGAATAATTCAATCACTATTTTATAATTTTTTGAAGTTGAGTGATTAAAATGTAAATTTACCAATAATTTAGTGACTTTAGTTATAATTTACTCAAAAAGTATGTTAGTTTGAATAAATAATTAAAGGAAAAAAGAATTTGCTAACAGACATCTTATTTTTCCTAATACAAGTTCCTCAGAGAGATTTAATTGAGGTTATTTGCTTAAGCTTAAAAACTTGATATAAATATAGGTTAAAGTCTATTAAGAGTCCCTATATTATTATATAAAGTTCATTTTAGTTTCTCTATTAAAATTTGCTTTATATATGAATTTATTTTGAGATGGTTGGATTTATCAATGGGTCGGGTCAAGTTATGCGTAAATCAATTGAGTATGATATATTCATTCAAATGAACGACAAATTGTAATAGCATTATGATATGAACAAATTTTTAATGTACAAGGAAAAATCTAAAACAACTTTTAGTAGAGAAACACAAATGAACTTTGCATAGTAGTATAGGGATTCCAAGCAAACTTTGACCATCTAAAATATAATAGACCACCTAAACAATTTAGATAAACTATTTACAAATATGGATAGATTTAGAATTTAAAAAAAAATTGAAACTCATACCAGACTTTAACAACTATATATATAATATCGATGTCTATCGTCGATTGAGTCTTAACTCGATTGACATGAACATTGTTGCTAATATAGAAAGACGTGAGTTCGAGTGCGTTGAAGTGCATTATTCTCCTATTTACGTCTGCGGAGCCTTGCTCAGAGACTAATCCACTATAACAACAACTACAAGTTGTGATTTAACTCCAACTCACTCAATAAGTTACAGCCTCTCTCCTATACTTCTAACTAAATAACTTCGCCTCTAAGTGTTTTTCCCTTGAAAGCGATGAACACAATTCAATTTCCTTACAATTTTGCACTAAAAAAGTAGTTCCTGATTTAACAAATAAAATGCTCTCTAATTTGTACACTTAGCCTACACTAGCCATTCACTCCATATACATAAAAGGGGCTAATCCCATAAAAAAGCGATTCAAAAACATCTTTAATAAAATGTATATTCTATAAATATCTTATTGTCATCAAATCATTTGAAGATCAAATCTTTTATTTAAGAGAACTTTGATTGTGCTGAAATAATCTTTACTTAGCTTGACTCTCGCATGTAAAGTCTTCACTGATGTATTACCGTTGAAGCTGACAATTATAATTGGCACCAACAAGCTCTCTTTGATATAAATACATGGTTGACAACTTTTTTCTTTTTTGATGATTTTGTATTATGACATGGAAGCTCAAATCTTCAACTTAGCTAGATACACAGATGCTAGCTCCTTTTCCTTGTAAAATCCAAACACAGTATTTATTATAAACTAAGTTACTATTTTTATTTCCAAGGGAATCCCATTGGTGAGCTCAATAAGTTTTAGCTCCTAGAAATTCTACGAAGGAAAAGTACCTTTGTGAATTTCTTTTCCAATCAAATTTGGTGCTGGTCCTCTCCGGTCACGGCTAAGGCCTTCTAGCTTACTACCCCAACAGATATAAGAGTCTTGCGAGAGACTTCCTCTATGACCTTAAGTAACACCACTTCTCTACAGGTATGTCCGTTCTTGATATTTTTGGAGCTTTAGGCTAAAAAAATAAATTGGACATCTTTTAAAAAATATATAAAATATAATACAATAAAATAAAAATATATACTAGTAATTTCATTAAAATAATATTTTTTATTACATTAAACAAATAAGATGTTTTCTAACAAAATTAAAAAAATATATTTTTCATTCAATCTAGTTCAATGTCATCAACTACAAAAATATAAAAAATCATAAAAAATAGGTTCTACGAGCATTCTAAGATGCAAAATCATTAATGATAACATCAACATCAATATTTTTCAAAAAATCCTTCTCGATTGATAAAATTGCCAAACCATTCAACTCTTTTTGTTACATTGACGACCTCAAGTAAGTTTTGATTAACTTTAGCTTTGAAAAACTTTTTTAACAGACAGCATATTAAGTACACAAAACATTTCAACATTTTCAAAACAGTATTTACATGCTGAAATCATAAGTTTACAAACATTAAATTCGGTATAAGATATTAAAATAAATCTTATTTTAACAACATTAACACATGCTTTAGACAACATTAAATCTCCAATAATACAAATATTAAATTCAACATAACATATTAAAATGTCAAATTTTGTTAAATCATCAACAATGTACTTATTAAATCAGCTGAAAATAGGAAATTGAATGTTAAATTCCTAAATTTTGGACATCTAATGTTTCCCCCATGGACATCAACAAAATTTTCATTTGATTCCTAATATTTTTCTTCATATACAATTTGGTCCTTGTTCAAGCTTTAATTATTTAACCCCCCTTAAATTTATTTTTCAACTAACTGAATTTATGCTGCATATTAACAGTCCATTATTCCATTAAATTTACAGCTTTTACCCTTTCAATTTATTCTTCATACTTCTAACTCCCTAAAGATGAATATTTAGCAAAAAGTCACTGACAAAAGAGTTCAATCACAACCCAAAACTCATCAATACTTCCAGCATTTTTAATAACATTAACAGTATAAAAATAAGTCCCTAACATGTCACCATTTATCTCAATTTGACCCCTTATTAAGCTTAATTTAGCTTCAAGGGTCCCAAAATATAAAAAATTAACAAGAAATTCAAGCTAAAACACTTACTTGCAAGGAGTTTTCTTTTCCAACCGAACCTTCCTTTTTCTTCAATGGTGTTTTTCTTTCTTTTCATTCAACTCAAGGAAGAAGACAAATGCCAGTGGGTTTTTCCACCAAATCGTTTATTTTTCACAAATAGATTGTTATATTACTAGTTTACCCTTATTGAAATAGTTTGACTAATAATTACTCGTAGGCTTAATTGTCCACTTAATAAAATAAAATATATTTCTCTTTTTAATCCCCAAATTTCTTCATACTCCAGCTAACTTACACATTAAACATATATAACATAACATTCAAAAATAATGGGCCCCTCTCTAATAATTAATTTTCATTGAAATGGGGGTTCTGCTTTTTTGGTTGGGCACTTCATAAGTGGCTTTACTTTGTTTGTCTTTTAATTGTTGTCTTTTTAAAAGTTTCTAGAATTCTCTTTGTTTGTCTTTTAGAGAGTGGTCTCATTCGTCCACTTTTTTTGATTTGTTTTTGTATTATTGAACCTCATTTTACTTTAATATAAAGCCCAATCATCTTTATTCAAAAAATAATAATGGGCTCCTCTTTACTTTGAGCCCTGGGCAATAGCACTCCTGGACTATCCCCAGGGCTGGGCTTATCTACAGGAAGACACTTTACCTGCAAAAATGCAAAAGGCATAGGTTAAGAAAGAGAATTGTGGTAAATTGGCAAGATGTTGCAATGAACAAGCATACAATATGTTATCAAGGACAGCTGATTTGGGTAGCCAAGGTTAGTTCCATAATGGGCGGCAATCGTAAGTGCTTCCGTCGGGAGCAAAACAAGAATGGCTTTCAGGAACAGAACAAAATTCCAGTTAGGTATCACAAGAAACCTTATACACAATCCTTGATACTTCAGACAAGTAGGAGAAATATTTAGGTGATGTTGCATGACTGAAGACAACAAGGCAAAAGAAGTGGTCAAAATGCATAAACAATGATAATTACCTAATGAATTGAAATTTGAAAATTTTTCATAAGCAGTCTTCATGTTTAGTTGACTCACTATAATAAATGATGTGTTCTGGTAAAATGCAGCTTTTGTTTGGCTGATTTGTCAGAAACATTTTATATATAATAAAACTAAATCTGTATAATTAGTCACAACTAACTTAGACCTTTTCTGTGACTGCAATCAAACACAGCTCAATAGCATCAAGTAGTCACACCATTCATGTATAGTGTATGACCTTTTCCAATACCTCATGTAGGTTATTGGGCCTCTCCAGTCTTGGATGAGGTCATTTAGCTCACTCGCTCATCTGATAAAGCAAAATCATAAATCTTTATATAGAGAAAAAAAAGTTTAATCCTCATATTCAAATTTAAGTTGGTTATCACTGACCTATCTGAAGCATGCCTAGATCTTTCATATCAAAGATTCTTGTAAAAGACTTCATCTATGATCTCAAGTAGCATCCTTCTCTGCAAAGAGACACTTCACCTGCCAAAATACAAAAGGCTAAGTTAAGAAAGAGGATGGTGGTAAAGCAGCAAGATATGATGAACAAGCATATGATATGTTTGTCAAGGACAGTTGACTTGGAGAAACATGTAACAAGGTTAGTACCATAATGGGTGGCTATCCTAAGTGCTTCCATCCGGAGCTAAACAAGAATGGGATTCAGGAACAAAGCTAAATCCTAGTCAGATGTCATATGGATTAATCAACCAAATTTGTGAATAAATAAATAAATAAGCCTACCAAGTTGAAGGGAAATATCTTGTCTAAATGGAGAAATCGACCAAATACTTAAAAGAATTGCCAAAATGACTATATACACAAATGGACTTCTCATATCCATGAAATGTTTACCAAAGCAAAATTAAAAGGTTGTCTACAAAAATGAAAAGATAATCACAGGTAGAATGAACTGATGTAAATTGCATTGAAAAGAAATGGAGATAGAAAAAAGAACTTACTTTTCTATCTATATATTTACTTCTGAGACGATAAGTCTATGAATCATACATATCCTAATCCTGTAAAGTTCTAGAGAAAATGCCGCAAAAAAATGAAAGAAAGTTTAGTTTGAAACTAGACAAAAGAGTTTAGGATGAAAAGAACAAGGATAATAATTATAAGAACTTACCGCTTGCTCTTAATTGAGATTCTACCAATATGGAAAATCTTGGACCTCTCAGGGCTGCTTTTCTTATAACATCTTGCCTCTAATCGAGGACACGGTGAAATTTCAAATGCTATTAATCTGGAGAGGCTTCGCATACCATGTTTAGAAGGCAGATACATGAGCTTATCACATGAAACGATTCTTAGCGACTTTACAGAGGAGAGGTTTTCCACCAATCAGGCAAGGCTTCTATGCCGAGAAACCTCTTTATCTCCAGCTCTTCAAGGGCAGTGAGGTGTCGAATTTGGTAAGGTAGAGAACTTAGCTTTTTCGATCCAAGCAATCGTAACTTTTAAAGGGAGGCACTAAGACGTTGGATGGAATCAAAACCTGGGAATTCTTCTTACTCTTCTGAGAAACCGCCAATATCTAAACTTCTCAAGTAAGTAAGGCTGCCAAGACGGTCATTTGGAATGCTCCTCAATGTTGGACACCTTTTGATTGTTAAATGATAAAGAGAATGCAATTCTTACACACTTTCTGGAATCCTTATTAGATCAGGCAAATCAGATAGTATGAGATTGCGAAGGCAAGTATTGGACTGCAGCAAATCTAGTAACAGACAAATTAAGCCTTCGCCTACACCAGTGAAGTCTAAGTTAGTGAGAGAACTGTGACATATACTTGGAATGGACCTCAAATTCGGGCAAGTCACTATTCTCAGTTTTTTGAGACAAGTGAAGGCAGACAGTCAATTTCCTATGTGGCTTAATTTTTCACATGCAAGAATGTCAAGCACTTCAAGAGATGAGCACCTTTCTATTATTGGAACAATTTCCAATTTGTTACACCCAGACATACATAAACTTTGAAAAGAGGGAACTCCTTTCAAATCTGGAGTGGAACTTAAATTAAGGCAAAGCCTTACGCTCAATTCTTTGAGACAAGAGGAAATGGAACAAAGAGTGCAATTTTGAAGCAACAACTATTAAAATTATTGGTAAGGATTTCCCATCATGACCAATACTGAAATGTCGAATATGAGAAACTTCATCTGTGATGGAAATGGAATTTTCTTGAAAAATCAAAGTCTCAAATTTTGAGACAAACAAAGTCAAATCATTGACCAAGTCATGCATCTTGTACGTCAAAGTCTTACATCAAAACGCCGTTCCACATCCACATCATGGTAAACTAGCCTTGCTAAAGTAGTTTTCTCGATACCTGCCATTCCAACTATAAGCACAACGGAGACAGTTCGATCATTTTGGGGACTGTTTAACGTGTCAACAACTTTTGGGACATCATTTTTCCTTCCAACAATGTTTGAGTCATCCAGGAAGGAGATTGTCTCCACATTTGATGGAATAAAAATTATTTGATCTATGGCTAACTGTTGGAGACCATAATCTTTAGCTATTTTGTTAAGGTCATCCAAGGAATTAAGGATGTCCATATTGTGCTGAAATGTGACTGTCGAAACCTTTTTTTCGGGGAAAACAAACAAGTGTCGAACAATATTTTAAAAAATCAAAATATGGGTATTTTAAATGATCGAAAAAATGGGAGTCGCCACCAATCTTTTTATATGGTGTGATTGGATCACCATAAAACGTTTAAAATCCGTTTTGAAGAATATTTTGGTCTTCGAAATCCAAAAAATAAGTTTGGGAGTCGGTTATGTATGAGGAAGGATTAGCACCCTCATACGCCCAAAATTGGTACCACATTAATTATTTTCGGGTCTTGGTTTGTTAAAAGTTTGAAAACTCGAGTAAAATATAAAATACGATCTTCGTTTTTAGAAAATTTTGCATGATTTTCAAAAATCCTATTTGAGAAAAATAGTCTGTGTGTTTCGAATACCTAAGAGAACTAAAGTCATGTCCAACACGTTAGGGCACTACGTTCTCAGACTTTCGAAATTGAAGGACATTTTGGAAGACTTTAAAGAGGATATTCGATTGCGTGAATTATACGAAAATCACATCCAGCATGTTAAGGCATGATTTTTCGAAGTTTTCACACGAAAGGATAATGCCTCGTTTTTGTTTTCAAAATTATTTGTATATATATATTTTTTGAGAACTCGAAATTTCGTATTGAGTTTAAGATATGATCCTCGGTTATTAGCTTATTTTATGTGATTTTCAAAAATTAGATTTGAGGGAAAATGCTTGTTTATTTCGACTTTTGCGGAGAATTCAGGTCGTGACCAACACGTTAGGGCACGATTTTTCGCGATTTCCACACGAAAGGATTATTGCCTCGGTTTTAAAGATTTGTTTGTATGTAAAAGTAATTTTGAAAACGAACATGTGAATTAAGCATAAATGGATAATTAATAACGAAGATTAAATAACACGAAACAAAATAGTTAAGCAAATAAATACATATACAAAAATCAAAAATAAGAGAATGTAAAATATGAAAGAATAATAATTAAAATCTACGTATGAATATTGAAGAGAAACAAAAACAAAACAAATGGAGTCAAAATGTAAATTTTGGATGCCGTGAGCAAAACAATAATTTTTGTAAATTCGAGGGTAAAATAGTAATTTTGGACACTCGGGGGGTAAACTGGTAATTTTTGGAAAGTTCTAAGTCAAAATGGTAATTTTTGGAAAGTTCGGGGTAAAAATGTAATTTTTGGACATTTGGGAGTAAAATAGTAATTTTTGGATGTTCGAGGGTAAAATGGTAATTTTTGAAAAATTTGGGGTCAAAAATGTAATTTTTGGATATTCGAGGGTAAAATGGTAATTTTTGGATGTTCGGGGTAAAATGGTAATTTTGCAAAATTCAAGGTTAAAAATGTAATTTTTGAAAGTTTGAGGGTTAAAATGTAATTTTTGGAAAGTTTAGGGTTAAAATGTAATTTTTAGAAGTTTAGGGGTAAAATGATAATTTTTAAAGTTTGTGGGCAAAAATATGATTTTTGGAAGTTTGGAGACCTTCTAGGTAATAAAACCAAGAACATGGGACACGTGGCAACCCCACAGGTATTCTAGGGTCAAAGGACCAATTTAAAAAGTTTTAAAAATTATTGGGCTAATTTAAAATAAAACAAAATTTGATTTAAGGACGAAATTAAAACAAATCAAAAATAGAAAGGACCATTTGCACAAATAACCCAAAAGTGGGACACGTGGCAGCCTCTTAGGACCAAATTGAAAAGGGAGCAAAATTGTTGGGCAAATTTGGAAATAATTAAAAGTACGAAAATGATGAAATTGTAAAATTAAAAAAATGGAAGGACCAATTGCATAAATAGCCCAATTGTTGAAAACACGCGGATCCTGAGTTTGGAGCGGGTCGGGTCGGATCAGATCTTGGGTCAAAGGCTTAAAACAACGTCATTTTGGGGCTGAAACTCAGCCCTCAAAACGGCGTTGTTTCCCATTGGGTACTTAAGTAAAAATTTGCTTCTAAAATTCATTTTAGCAATACCTTTTTTTAAAAAACTTTTCTTTTCCCTTTTTTTTCTCTCAAAGACCCCATGTCCGACCATCCTCAGCCCGTCTAACCTTCGTGGCTCCGCCTAGCACCGCCGCGCCGTCCGATCGCCACCCACAATGGTTCAGGTATGAAAACTCGTCCCTTTTTTTATTTCTTTTACTCTTAAACCCAGATCTGGATTAAATCCAGATCTTTTAAAAAGCTTTAATCTTTTTTCTCTTTTTTTCTTAAAAACGCTCCTGTTTCAAAACCTAAAAAGATCTAGTTTGGTTTGTCAAAATCCAAGTTTTGATTCATAATCTCTTCAGATCTGTTTTCGTTGCTTCATGCTTTTTATTTGTTTTATTTTGTTTCAAAATCTGTCATGGGTCATATCCCAATTCTAAACCCTTTTTTCATGTTTTCCCTTTGTAAATCAACCCACGAGAGGACGCGGACAACGTTTGCGAGGGATCTTTTCACGGCTTCCAACGACGGCAACATCATCAAAGGGACGTAGCCCTAACTGACTTTTCATTTTTTTTGTTATATTTTTTTAATATTATTATTCATTATTCATTTATTACTATGCTTTATTATTTATTAATTAATATTATATTTATTAAAACACTTAGTAATAAGTAATGGCAGTAAATGACAGAATATAAATGTATTAATGCATTTAAGGCATACTTTTCGAATTTTGAATGATAAATTAAACAAACAATAAATATACCTCCAGAACCAATATTGTTTGGTTGTTCGGATCTGTTGGGCTTTAATCCTCTGACTTCGAATGCTCTCTTCTTTCTATATTTGAATTGAAACTGTCTGATTAATTTCTAGTAGTCTCTGTATTTAAAGAAAACGAGTAACTGTGTATTTATTTTTTTTAATGTTCAAAAATGGTTCGTAACCCCTTACAAACTGTTTTGAATTTGGCTTTATAGTCTGAATTACAATCATTAAAATTTATTATTTGCAATTGAAATACTGTCTTTTCTTCTTGCTTGTTATAGGTTCAGCTTGATAGTAGATGGTGGCAGAGGCAAGTTGCTGGTGGTGCAACATGGTTGCTGATGTGGTAGGTGCTGAGTGGCTGAGGATGGGTGATGGTGACGTGGTGGCCTCTGATTGGGCGAGAAGGAGGTGGCAGACAGCACAAGTTGCTGATTAAGGTTTTCTGTTTTAGGCTTAGGTGTTTAGGTTGAATGTTTGGGGTCAATTGAAATTGGGCCCAATTAGGTTTGTAAAATGGGTTCAGACTTTGTAATTTTAGACATTTGGAATTTCTTTTTAAGTTTTAATTAAATTTAAATTTAAAATAAATTCAAATTTAAAATGAACTTAAATTCAAAATAAATTAAATTTATACTAAATTCAAACTTAAAATAAATTAAAAATGGGTTCACTTTTGCTTAAGTGTTAGGTTTGGTCAAAATGGGGCTCCAACAGTGACAGTAGATGGATTACAAGTGTCTCGTACCTTTCTCCACATATTAGATCCAAGTCTATCTGATAACCAGTGTCGGAGATCAAAAAAGAAAGTTGTTTGAATTTTGGTTCACAGATCAATGACATTCAAAGTTGTTTCATGAAAAAAAATTGCAGAAGAGAATGAGAATGAAAATTTTTTATTAGTGAAGATAGTGCGAAGATATAAGACTATATAGAAGTGATTTTAATACCTTAATGACTTAAATGAAAAGTTTTGAATAGTTTAATGATTATTTGTAATTTGTTGAAATTGAGTGATCGAAACGTAAATTTACCAATAATTTAATAGCTTTAGATATAATTTACTCAAAAGTATTTTAGTTTGCATAAATAATTAAAGGAAAAAGTAATTTGCTGACAGAATTCTTATTTTTCCTAATACAAGTTCCTCACAGAGATATTTCATTGAGGTTATTTGCTTAAGCTTAAAGACTTTATATAAATATAGGTTGAAGTCTAGTAAGAGTCACTGTATTATCATATAAAGTTGATTTTATTTTCTTTATTAATATTTGATTTATATATGAATTTATTTTGAGATGATTGGATTTATCAATTGGTCGAGTCAGGTTATGCATAAATTAATTGGGTGTGATATATTCATTCAAATAAACGATAAATTGTAATGATGTTATGATATAAATAAATTTTTAATGTATAAAAAAAAATCTGAAGCAACTTTTAGTAGAGAGTATAAAATAAATTTTGCATAATAGTATAGGGATTCCAAGCAAACTTTGATCATCTAAAATATAATAGGCCGTCTAAACAATTTAGGTAAACTATATACAAATATGGATAGATTTAGAATTTAAATAAAATTTGAAACTCATATCAAATTTTAACAACTATATATATAATATCGATATCTACCGCCAACTAAGTTTTACCTCAATTGACATGAGCCTTATTGTTAATGTGGATTAAAGTGGACTCAAGCGCATTATTCTCCTACTTATGAGTTGGAGAGGAATTATAAATAATTTTAGGCATCCTCTTAAAAAGAGGAATAGAAAAGGACCACATGAACTATTTTTAATTTATGACGGATCAATCGACCAGGTCTACGAGTCTATTCTAACAATCAACAAATTCCTAGAATTTTGGGTGGGATGAGAATTGTAATTCTTTCTACTTCTCATGGTATAATGATAGATCGAGAGGCTCGATTAGAAGGAATCGGTGGAAAAATTTTGTGGTGTATATGGTAATCTGTCTGGTATACTAATTGTATCCGAAACTCTCCATTTGTGAAAAAAGAAACAGAAAAAAGCACGAGTTGTATATTGCATCTGTGAAAAATCTTTGAAAAAAAAATAAAAGAAATTTTGTCTAGAGCATTGAACTCCTTGTCCTCTTAACAACAAGTTTACTAATAAACTTCTATGCATTAAATTCAGTAGCTGCCCAAAGCATACATATGTCATGGTTTCCCGACCAGTGGTGGTGGCGATCGAGGCATAGAATATGGAGGGATGGTGGAGAACATGGTGCTCTTGTCGATCTCGATTTTACTTCCATCCAACAAAGCCACCAATGCTGCAACCAAACCTGCATTTCCAGCAATTGTTGGTTCGGTGAAATTGTAATTGGACCTGTTATCTTGAAAACCATCGTGCTTATCAGGTCCACCCACTATGGCTCCAACAATCGTATTTGTGTTGGGGATCAAACCGATTAAGCAACAAATAAGTATAAATAGCAGAAGATATTAAGAAATTGAACACACAAATTTAACGTGGAAAAACCCCTCCGAAGAGGATAAAAACCACGGGTAAAGATAACTTTACTATAATGGCAAAAGAATGAAAAGTACAAAAGATGGAGATAAAAAAACTAAACCCCGAAAACCCGAAAAACAAAGAACCCACAAAACGTAAACATAAAATTATCCAAAAGTGTTAGGAGTTCTAATCTCTAATGGGTATTTTTCTAAGGTTGTAAAATAGCCTATTTATAGGCTAAATTCCTAGGTCAAATAATAATAAAATAATCTAGACTAATAAGAGTTTGACTCAAACAAATAAATAGAGTTTAATTGAAACAAATAAATAGAATTTAACTGAAAGATTATTTCTCAAATTTGACTTGAAATAGGAGTCATAATTCAACAAATCTCCACCTTGACTCATATTTCCATAATACCATATTTGCCAAAACCCGCCACGGCCTTATCTTGTACTATGCAGGGAATTAACTGAGTCGAATCTGTGCTTAGAAGCTGAAAGTCTTCTAGCCTTCGACTTCTGCACTGCCAAATCAAAACTAACTCGGGTCTGATTTTCACGAACACAGTGCCCTAACTTTTCAAAACCTGCATCCAAAAGAGAACCTCTCTTCAACAAAACAGTTATACACTTTTCCCTCCTATGACCAAGTTGCCTCCGCTCCAAATGAGTTGACTTCAACTCCGTAACGGACGAGAGACGTCCGATTTCACCGGTCATTATAGAACCTTTCAGAATATAAAGAGTATCGGTCTTTTTACCTTTTAACAAAACGAGAGCTTCACGAGACACCTTAATGTCGCTCGACTCGATGTTGATTCTACAACATTTTGAGTCTAAAATACTTAAAAAGATGAGATTCTTTCGTAAATCAGGTACATACCTGACATTTGATAGTGTCCTAATTGTACCATCGTGCATCCTAATTTTAACAGTATCAATATCGATTACCTTACTGGATGAATCGTTTCCCATGTGCACAACTCCACCTTCAACCGAACTGTATGTGGAGAATCATTCTCTGTTAGGACACATGTGAAAAAAAACATCCTGAATCTAAGATCCACTCGGACGTAAGCTAAGAGCTTTCGCTCGTTGACACTAACAAGAAATCATCACCACTTCCATCGGCCAAATTAGCACCAGCTAAATCTTCCTCGTTACTCTCAACAGTCTTTTTATTTCGCAGTTTATAACAATCTGCTTTGACGTGACCTAACTTCTTACAATAGCGACACCTTTTGTCTCGTTTTTTCGATGCTACCAAAACGAAAGCTTGCCTATCTGCCTTACTGTCTGAACCAAACTCATTGTCGAGTTTGTCTTTACTCAACAAATGACCTTTCACGTCCTCGAATGAGAGTTTGTCTCTATTATAAATTAGAGTCTCCCTAAAAGACTTGTATGAAGGGGGTAAAGAGCACAACAATAGCATAGGTTGATCCTCATCGTCAATCTGAACCTCAACGTTATTTAAATCATTCAAAAAAGTAATGAATTGACTGATTTGATCTCTAATAAGCTCATATTCATTCATGCGAAACGTAAATAGACATTGTTTCAGCACTAAACGATTAGCCAGAGGCTTAGTCGCATAAAAAGTTTCTAGCCTTTTCCACAAGGCGGATAAGGTCTTCTCCATCAATACCTCATGCAATACCCTATTCACGAGGCACAATTGGATTGCAGACAGGGTCTTTTCATCAAGCTCTTCCCATTCTAACTGATCTAGATTATCGAACTTTTTTTCGGTAACGATCTTTTTCAAATCGATCTGAACTAGAATTGTCATCATCCGAACTTACCACAAATTGAAATTTGTGACACCATCGAACTTCTCAATTTCAAACCTTGTTGTTGCCATATCTAAATAGACTGATCTACAAAAATTGAACTAGCTTTGATACCACTTGTTGGGGATCAACCCAATTAAGCAACAAACAAGTATAAATAGCAGAAGAAATTGAAAATTTGAACACACAAATTTAACGTGAAAAAACCCCTCCGAAGAGGATAAAAACCACGGGCAAAGATAACTTTACTATAATGGCAAAAGAATGAAGAGTACAAAAGATGAAGATAAAAAACTAAACCCGAAAACCCACAAAACAAAGAACCCACAAAACGTAAACACAAAATTATCCAAAAGTATTAGTAGTTCTAATCTCTAATGTGTATTTTTCTAAGGTTGTAAAATAGCCTATTTATAGGCTAAATTCCTAGGTCAAATAATAATAAAATAATCTAAACTAATAAGAGTTTGACTCAAACAAATAAATAAAGTTTAATTGAAACAAATAAATAGAATTTAACTGAAAGATTATTTCTCAAATTTGACTTGAAATAGGAGTCATAATTCAACAAATTGGATTCAGGTTTTTACTCTCCTTCCATCGCAATCCTTCTTAATAGCTTTGATGCTTGATGTAGCAGGGAATCGATGCACCTTTGTGGTGCACATACTGAGGGAAATGATCACTAAACTCTACAATGTAACTCATGTGTTGCCGATTCCTCCCCAAGATGTAATCGATCTGTGTCTTCGCAAAGTCCCAAAATGCATCTTTCGGATAAAATAGAGACCCTCACTACCATCCCGGTGTCAATGTAGCTTCGAGGTAATCGGCGTCTAACATGGCCAAGAAAGCTGCATTGTGACATATTGAAGAGGTTTAGGCTTACCATGGTTTAGTTCTATTAGGCTACCACTCATCCTCTTGAAATTGTGAGACCCTAGAAGGTAAGAACAAATTATTTCACTGATCTGCTCATGAAACTTCTTCAACATTTCTTCTTATGGATAGCCAAAATCTAAGAACATCCTCAGCCGACTCATAAGCAATTGTGCACTCGCATGCTTGTTGACCCAACCGAGTACGCCATGATCGGGACCTCCCCAAAAAGCCTCGGCATGGTTCGCCAAACCAAGGCTGGTAACAAGGTCAATGTAGGAAGAATTCCCTGTTGCATAATACATCCAAGCTCCTCCCCAAGCAAACTCATCCCAAAAACCAGACGAATTATAAAAATTCAAAGGGGGATCCAAACCACCGGCATACTGTTCGCCTTCCCCTTTCGTGACGATCTTAAAGAGTATATCCGCTCAGTGGACTAATTTCTTTAAGTATTTACGATCATCTTTGAAAACAATTGATGCAGTAGCTAAGGCAGCAGCCATTTCTACAGCTAAAGCTAGACAGATAGAACATGATATTATAGGCCTTAGATAATTAATGCTCTTGGGACGTATCCAACAGTTCTCCGAAGAATTCTTTCCAACTTGCAAAACAACCTTGTCTATTCTATCTGCAGATGAATTGAATGTCTTTAATAAGTAATCCGTGCCCCATTTGATTATGTCCTTGACATGGTTAAGCTCTCCGGCAGTTTCATATTTTGCACTATACTCCAATACACTCAAACTCAACATGGTCATTGCAAAAGATGCCGAAAAATTGTACTTGACCACATCCCCGCCGTCATAGTAGCCGCCTTTTAGCCCGTGCAAGTATCCATTCCCATCGTCCAAGCACGAATCACCCCGCCATGAAACATTGTTATTTGCAGGGAGTTTTCCAACTAAAAAAGAAACAAACATTGATGGATCAACAATAAGAGCAAAAACTTAAGAAATAACATCTACTTCTACTTGGTTCAATGTACAAGGACAAAGAAAGGGGAAACAACAACATACATCTTTGAGCATTAAAGAACATAAGGGCACGTTGAAGAGCAATGGTGTAGTTGTCCTGAATGGAGGGTGGACGGTGGTGGTGACGGCGAGTTGCTAGAAAAACGACAAGGGCTACAAATTCGGCTAATATGGCAACCACTACCATAGTTCTGATCAACACAGTGGTATTAATGTTGAAGCAACGTTTCTTCTCCGTCCTTTTCATTTCCATATCCATGGCCGATATTAATAACCAACCTTGCTTCACTTCGTGTTCCGATGGTGATTGATAAGCTGATCTGTCATCATAGTGGCGGTGGCCATTTTTGATGCTTTGATCTTCCATTTCTAGGGTAATGCCAAACTTACCACCCCATGTATTTGATCTTTCTGGCATTGGTTTTCTTTTTATTGTTCTTCTCTTTAATGAATGATTAATTGGGTAAAAGAGAAAGAAAAAGGCATGAATTTATGATTCTTTTAATTAGTAGCTGGTATTCTAATTTACTTCACTGAGAAAAAATGGAAGGAATTCAGTGTTTAATGCATTGAATTTGAATCACTAATCCGTAGGCAAGGAAGACAACTCCATTTTTATCCCTTAATGTTTTGCTCTAATTAATGCTTTCCTTAATTTTTAACTAAAATCATTTTTATAATATAAACGATGTCATTATCATCAAATTTATTTTTTTATTTTTAACAATCTCATTAATATCTATTTTGACAGAATGACTCAAACCGCTTATAACGCTTATAATCTTTTCTCAAATGTGTTTCAGGGCACTTAAACTTATATTCTTTTATATTAAATTAATCGTGAAAATAAAATTTTATTACTAATTATATGAAATTGCGATTTCACGTCATTCCTATCTTTTTTTAATAAGAGAATGACAAATAAGATTTTTTATCCTGATTTTTAATTTTTTACTCCTAAAAAATTCAAATTCAACAAAAAATTCAAATTCAAATTTTTTAGTTTGACATTTCGTAATAAAAAAAAAAACTAATCATTAGTAGCAATGTACCTAAAACAATGATGGTATAATGAACTTGAATTTAACAAAATAATTTTAACAGTGTTGGATTTTAATTTTAAAATATGAAAAATAGAAAAATTAAATTCCTAAAAGGGATAATATAATTTTTGGCTCTTGGACTTGGCAACTAAGTTCACTTTAATCCATGTATTTTTTTTTGTCTTCTTTAGTACTTAAATTAGACAACTAGATCCATTTTGGTTCCTAAACTTGAAAAATATAAAAGTTTAATGACGTAACACAATCTCTTGAAAATTAAAAATTTTATACAAATTTTCAAATGATGATGTGATACAATCTTAAAGTGTCACATTTAATATTTTAATAATTGGACTAATAATTAAACAGATTAAGCGATCAATTCTCGATTCAATTAATTTGATTGATTTACCATTAGACCATCAATAATTAATTAATTAAAATTTCATAAAATCCTAAAAAAATTTAAAATTTTTCCATATATCGATAAAGCAATTGAAGCTTCAACAGGGAACGTTTTCTTGCATGATGTTAGAACATGTATATATAATTTTTTGGTGAATTATAAAGGGAGGACAATAACAACATGATTAGCGCGACTTGAACTCAAACTATACCTAAGCAATGAATACCCTTAACCATCAAACCAACATACGGGATTCAAAACATGTATATATTTAAGGTCTCAATGATGTTGGTTTTCTATTTCTCTTTGTACCTATTTACTTCTATTCAATTTTACATTTGATAAACTATTGAACACATTTTTTTTTTGTTATATAATCTATTTTTTCAGCGTAAATGAATTTTTTGATATAGTCTATTTTTTTTTCAATATGGTACTCATGGGTCAGATTGAATCAGCTTCGGATTGAGCTCGTATAAGGTGTTTAGATTAATTTTTTAAGTTCGGGTTTGGCTCGAGCCAAAAAATGAGCTTATTTTTTTGCCCAATTATGCTAGTTCCGCTTTTAAAAATTAAATTGAATAAATTATAAATTTTGTATAAATTGATAATTGAATGTGAAATGGTTGATTATTGATAGTGCTATATGTTTTATGTTAATCTGTAGCTAAAGTTGACTAGAAAATGTCCAAAGACATTTTGGTAAACAGAGCCTAATCAGTTTGAAAAATATCTTACCCAAAAAATTTTGATAAGATATTTTACGAGAATAAGGAGATAGTTTTACGTCAACGAAAAAACCTTTTACTTTGACCATCTTATTTTACATGAAACAAACATTGGAAAAGGCTTAAAGCACTAAAAAACACTAAAATAAAACTTTTCTAATACATTAAAAAAGTATTTATATTAAAAAATCACCATAAATATAATAAATGGTTTATTATATTAAAAAATCAAATAAATATAATAAATGTTTTATTGTATTAAAAACACAAATAAATATAATAAAATTGTATTGTATTAAATATAGCTTTTAATTTTTTTTTATTTTGAGTTATTTAGTAGGGTAAGTTTTTTTTTTTGAATATAATGGTGTGATTACATGATAGTATCTATTCATACTTTCTTAAGTAGAGTCAGTTTTTTTTTTAATATACTGGTGTGATTATATGGTAGTATTTTGTTCATACTTTCTTAACCCTTTGACAACGCACACACACATTGCACACACAGGTGCTTGAACCCGGACAAAAAACTATTTTTTATAACATTATATATTCGGGTCAAACCGAGCTCAGACAAAAAACTTTTGCCCACGACCCAACTCACATATTCAAGCCTCATATTTTTGTCCAAATTCTTTCATCTTTCGAACGGACCTAAACATATAATTTGACCCATAAGCATGTCTGAACATAAATTTTATTCAAATTCATTTTTTAAGTCTTATATTTTTATCTAAACACTTTTAAATTTTCGAACGGACCTAAATGGATAACTCGATTCATGATCAAAAAGTTTGTCTCATAAATTGGTAAGATATTAGTAGCGATGGTCCCTTAGTTTCTCTCCTACTTTCGATTTATTAAGACGTCTGTATTAAATATATTACAAATGTTGTTTTTCTTTCAAAAATTGGTTCATAATTTTAAATGGTGTTTTTTTTACTATCATCATCCATCCGGTTAATATTAAACTATGTTTTTTATTCCCAATTTATGTTCTGTACAAATCATTAAATTATAAAATATAAATTACGTTTGGAGAAAAAAAAATTGAAAATATATATGTTAAATATTTATATTATGAATATATAATTTTGAAAGACACGAGTTCTTATTGTTTAATATATATTTTATATGATCATTAAAACCATTTCATTTATAATATATTTTAATAAAAGTTGAATTTATTTATTAATTAAAATGATAACGTATCAGATAAAAACACAAAAAGATTGCAAGTAAAACATTAAAGAAAATAAAAGATAATATCTACTATTTCCTACCCATAATTGAAGTAAAATCGAAAATAAAATTCAACCATCTCTGTTGAGTCTCATTCCCGTAAATCAATATATATTTTTAAGATATCATATGCATGCATATTAAAGTAATTAATACATTTTTTAGTATGAAAAAGAACATATTTTAATTATTATGGAAAATAAGGGTAAATTATAAAAATAGTTACTTTTGTTTATTTCAGATTACATTTTAGTCACTTATGTTTGAAATGTTATGTTTTAATACTTAAAACTAGACCTGATCATGGGCCGGGCCACCCGACCCGAAGGCCTGCTTGAAAAATGGGAGGGTTTGGACAAAAATATAGGCTTGAAAATGGGCTTGGATAAAAAATACGGCCATTTTCTAAACGGGCCGAGTCTCGAGTATGAGTTTTTTGGCTCGAGCCTAGCCCTGCTCGACCCAAATAAATTAATCATTTTTAATAAAAAAATTATATTATTGTTTTGCTATTTTGTGTTGTTTTTTTACTATTTTGGTGCTTTTTTTACTATTTTGATTGTTGTTTTCATGTTGTTTTTGCTGTTATTTTTGCTGCTGTTTTGATTATTATTTTTGTTGTTTAGATGTTATTTTTTATGCGTTTTTACTATTGTTTCACTGTCTTTTTTAATATTATTTGAATATTATAAAACTTATGTTTTATTATTAATTTTTTTACTAATTTATTTGCAACTATCTTAATATAAAATTTTTTTAATGTATTTTAAATTTGTTTATTTTTTAATGTTTGTTTTTTTTAAATGTATTTGATATCTTATATATTTTTAAATTTGTTTTATGTAATAAAATAATCTAAAAAAATTAATACGGGCCGGATCGGACTCGGGTTTGACTATTATAATTCGGATCGGGCTTGAAAAAAATTTAAACCCATTTTTTGGGCCGGGTCGGGCTCGGGCTTAACAATTTGACCTAAAATTTTATTGAAGCCCAACCCGAACCCGACCCGACCCTACCTACGATCAACTCTACTTAAAACCCATTTGGACTGTCACGTAGGATTGCCGTTAGGAAGGTAACAGAGCTTAATAGCAGAGTGACTACTTCGTAATAAAACGATAACGTAAACGACTAAAACGTAATATTTCAAAAATAAGTGATTAAAATGTAATTTGAGTAAAAAAAATGTGACTACTTTTATAGTTTACCAAAAAAACTAATATTTTAATCTAAAATAAAATAGCAGTTGAAAATTAGGCGGCTAGGCGCTACACTTCTAAATCCCACCTCCCTCGCTTAGTGTTTTGCTCTATCGCAATACGGAGAAGGGTAAAAGAAAACGCCATTAAAAAATGTCTACCCAAATCGCTACAGAAGAAGAACAACAACAACCTCTTCTCCACAGTATTACCACCGATGGAATCGAAGAAGAGATCGTCACTCCCTCATTATCCAATGAGCCAGATGCCCTTAAACGCAAGCTAACCGGCTCTAATCAACGCCTTCTTTCTCTCGACGTATTCCGTGGCCTCACCGTCGCGGTATACTCCTCCACTTTAAACCTATTATTTAATTTTAGCTCAAGTATTATTCATATTTAGCATGCCGGTTATTCTTTTTTTGTTTGTTTGTTACAGTAATTAGAAAATCGATGTGACAAATTAGCTTGGAAGCAGTTAGGCAGTGGCGTATCTAGGGGGGCCGGCAGGGGGGCTGGTCCCTAAAATGGAAAATTATCCATTTAGGCCCTTTAGAAATTTTAAAATTTTAAATTAGTATAGGTAAAATTGCATTTTGACCCCTAAAATTTACAATTTAGAACCCCATCTGTTGTTGGTCTGATGGTCAAGGGTGTTTATTGCTTCAGGTGTGGCTTGGGTTTGAGTCGCATCAGTCGTGTTGTTGTTAGAGTTTTGCCTAATTTAATTTCAGCGTCCTAAAATTTTTTTTGCTTCACCCCTGCAGTTAGGGTAGGAGAACGATTTGTTTCTGTAATTTGAAGGAGAGCATTCAGTAAGAATTGAAGTGAACACATAATTGGAAAGTTTTAGCATTTGAAAAATCATTGACTAGCCGATATTTTACTCATTGTGATAAGTTTATTTTAATGCATCTTTTACACGATTCCCCCCTATATTGGTTGATTGAGAGTAATGGTGTAATCAAGTTGAGCAGAGCACGATATTTGGAGCTCAATACTTGGCTGGAACAGGATTGAACATCTATTTTTAAGCTTAAGCTTGATTAAGCTCATTTATTAATTTTTATGCTCAGGCTCGAACTAGAGCTTGATTAAGCTCATACGTATTTAAGCTCAAGGTTGAGCTCGGGTCGATAATTAAGCTTAGGGTCAATATTATATATTAAGGGTAATAATGTAATTTAATAATATAAAAATAATTAAAATATTTTTTAAAAATGACAAGTTCGATAAGGCTCGCGAGCCACTCGAACCGGAGTATTACTATGCTCGAATTTGGTTCATTGATTACTAAATCAAGTTTGAGTTTTTTTCAAGTTCAACTCGAGCAACTTGCGAGCATCACTGTCTCATTTATAACCCTAATTAGGGGATCTTTTATTTTTTCTGCTTATATTATCTTTTGGTTAATTAAGCAACCTACCATAAAATCAGGAGGTGTTGTTTATCGTTATTATGTGATTACTTACTAAGTTACTATTAGTTTAGCTTTCAACTCAATTCCTAATTAATAGTTCTTCTAATAGTTGATGATTTTGGTTGATGATGCTGGAGGGGCTTTTCCATCAATCAATCACGCTCCATGGTTTGGTGTGACCATAGCTGATTTCGTGATGCCATTTTTCCTTTTTGGTGTTGGGGTCTCTATTAGCCTTGTATTTAAGGTATGCAAAGTTCTTTAGCATATCCAATTTTGTGATACCGTCTTTCTTTTTTTGCTGTTGGGGTCTTATTAGCCTTTTATTTAAGGTATGCAATGTTCTTCAACATGGATTTGACTCTTATGGGGTAACTGTTGTTTGATGAAGTTCTAGGTAGCATGCCATTTTAATGTTTATTCGATTCTTCTCCATAAGTTTGCCCTTATGATTTCGACAGTATCAGTATGAACTCTTTTCCTTGCCCCGCATTCTTCATAAACATTTATAGCTATTCTTAATTTATGCATAGCACATTTGAACTTTCTAAATCAATATCTAGGATGGGAATTCATCTTACTTAATTGTCACTTCTACCATTCTACGATTTCAATTAACATTTGTCTTTTCCATTGACTGACGAAAAATTTTCTTTTTGTTCATGCCCATATAACAGCAAACAAGTATATAACTAAGAATGTTGTATCTGTAGATAGTGCACGTAACAAACTCAGAACAAGTAAAATTGATTACATGTGTGCAGAAAGCTTCCAGAAAATCATTGGCCACAAAGAAAGTTGTATTGAGGACGATCAAGCTCTTTCTGCTGGGGTTGTTTCTACAAGGTTACCACTTTTACCCTTTGTTTTCTTAAAGTTTTATTAACTTCTAACAAGTCTATAGTCTAGATAGGAGTGACCCACAACTCATGTAATTCAAGAACTTTTAGTCTGTTTTGTGATGATTCTTCTTTTATCTTTTGGTTGTTAAGCTGCAAGCTGTTAGTAACAAAGTCATTTATGCATATTTCAAACTTCAAATATACTTTTTGTTGCCTACTTGATAGTTTTTGAAGGCAAAAGAGGATAAAATGTGTATTTTTTGTGTTAGCTAATACTGCTCGGAGCTGTGGTTTTTAATTTTTGAAATATGCTCATAGGAGGATACTTTCATGGGCGTAATAATCTTGCATATGGAGTTGATGTGGCCAAGATAAGATGGCTAGGTGTACTGCAGGTAATAAATTTTATTGCAAATAATCTTGACATTCTCTCTCTCTCTCTCTCTCTCTCTCTCTCTCTCTCTCTCTCTCTTTTATATTTTATGCATTCAAGGTGTCACTAAGTTATACATGTGAGTTGTGCTTCTGCTATGTTCTTGAAAAACACTGAAGTCTAAATTGGAGCTAAAGATGCAAGTATTTACAAAAAAAAAAAAAAAAAAAAAGGACAACCTTGTAGAATTTATTGTCTTTCAAATGTGAAGGGGAGCTATTTGATACCTTTTTCTGGTCATATGCATGAATGCAACAGCTTAAGGCATGGAATGTTCCTTACCTTTGCCCGAACCAATGCTCATTGCCTGACTAAGCACTGCACTGACTGATAAATTTTGTCAGCTGAACTGTTGATCAAACATGAATCACCTATGCCTCCATTAATCATTTCCTGAATTGTTATTGAAAAATTCATTCTGCACTCTGCTGTATGTGCTAAATATATGGATATTGCCTTTACACTGATACATTGAGCTAATTTCTATCATATTTGTGGATTATTCTCTACAGAGGATATCAATTGGATATCTGCTGGCTTCAATAATGGAAATCTGGCTTGTTAGAAATGTCATGGTTGACTCTCCAACTGCATTTGTTCAGAAGTACTACATTCAGTGGTTAGAAAATACTATAATTGTCGAAATGTTTGTAGAGATTTACACCTTTGGCTATTTCTATTTAAAAGCTATTAGATGGCAAAATTTTTACCTTTACTTTTATTGCAGGATTGTTGCTACCCTACTATTATCAGTTTACATGTGCTTGCTCTATGGCCTTTATGTTCCAAACTGGGAATTTCAATCTCCAAGCCTCACTCTGTCCACTAATGGGCCCCATACTCAGATTGTAAGTTGTACTCTTTGGCACTGTCAAGACTACACTATGAAGTGTTTGTAACACAATGTGATTTCTGAGGTCAAATATCTTTATGTTGTTTGACATCTATTCAAATACAAGCCTTCTATATTCTTATTTGAGGGGCTATAGATTTAAGCAATTAATTGAACTTAATTTTAAAGCACATGTTATGATCATATCTGGTAGGCATGTTGCAATCCTGGTAGCCAAAGCCTGGTGGGTTGTGTCTCAATTGATTTGTCTTTATTCAGAAAACAAAAGAAAATTTATTTCATGAGAATATTAATGTATGATTTGAGAGATGTACTGCTAGGTTTGATATATTAATCTGAAACTACAACTTTTGGGATAAGAAAATCCATAAATTTGAATGTGTTCTGTTTTGATGTTGTCAATATTTCTATCAGAAACAAATGTTCTGTCATCCAGCTTTAATTCTAGTTTATTCTTGTGCTTTTCTTTTGCTGCATGGAACTTAAGTAGGTTACCATAACTTTTAATAGGTACATTGTGGGGTAAGAGGGAGTCTTGAACCTCCATGCAATGCTGTTGGCTATGTTGATAGGTATTTTCTGGGTGAACAACATCTTTATCGACGTCCTGTATACAGAAGAACGAAGGTTATTCAAATATTTTCTTATGTGTTGTTGATTTGGTGATGCGTTTTGGAATACCCCCTGTTTTAAGATCTTAATGGGATATGCACTCATTTTCATTGACAGGAATGCAGTGTTAATTCTCCCGACTATGGGCCTTTGCCACTGCATTCACCTGAATGGTGCCTTGCTCCCTTTGATCCCGAGGGCATCTTAAGGTTAGATAATTACCTTCTTTCATCTTGTTTCTAGCTTTTCACTACAGCTGTAAGTTATGATCTTTAAAGTTGTAAAGATGACTTATTATAATATTTTCTCACTTGTATGCACACAACTTAAGGTCCTTAAATACCAAATATGCTGTTCTTATTGCTCGGTATTATACTTGGAATTACCCTCATGGAATTTCTGCAGTTCATTAATGGCTGTCCTCACTTGTATTGTGGGATTGCATTTTGGACATATACTTCTGCATCATAAGGTACCATTATTCTTATTGTTAGGTGGGATCTGTGGGCTAATCTAATTATGAACTTTCCTTGTCAGAAAGGAAAAAGGGTTATAATAAGGATATTGCATGCATGTGTTGGTGAATGTGCTCTAAATATCTTTTCTGCAGGGTCAAATGCATAGAGTAGTTCTGTGGTCCATGTCTTCCTTTGCATTGCTATTTTCTGGATTTGGTTTACAATTGCTAGGTAAGCTGTCTCAAATGACAATCTCCTAACTCAAGGTTATAATTTTGTCATATTAAAATACAGTCTGTGTATGATTTTCTTTGAGTTTCGAATTGATGACTGGTTGGTGTAACAGGCATTCCCTTCTCCAAACCACTGTACACATTGAGCTATATGTGCATCACTGCAGGAGCATCAGGCTTGTTATTGACCATCATCTTTTACATAGTAAGTTCATCCTTGGTGATTGGGTTGTCATCCTAATGTTTAGTAGTAGAAAATTCCATGTCGTATTTGTAGAAGATATATTCTACCTGATTCATGAAGTAGTTGTTCTTATCAAATTATAATACATTTCAGTCCAATCAGTATTAAGAAGCTGTCTGTCACAATTTCTTTCTAAAATGTTATCCCCGGACTGAAAGGAACCTTGATGGAAGCATAGATACATCCATCCTGGTTTGCTTTGTGCCAGAATTTAAATCTGCATGAGCACAGGAGCCCAAGTCTAGTTGGAATTATGGCAAGTTATTTGATTGGAAAGCTTAATTAACAAGGGTAGGAAATGCCTGATCAATAGAAGATAAATTCCTACTAATGGAAGGCAATTGTGAGCAACTTTCCTTATTTAGTAAATCTAGATGTTGGGTTAGCCGTTGCCTAGCTTTGAAACCTGAAAATCTATGGCTTAGGTGTTGCAATTTTTTAGCTTTCCTACTTGAAACCATTGTATATCTATGGAACTTGCTAAAGGTTTTCCTGCTCATAACCTAATAACGTGACCTAGAGATTGTTCTTCTTGGATCCCCTTTCGCATTCCTGTTGGAAGTTCCTGAATGTATGTACATGGCCAAAAGTAATTCTAGTCCCTTTTTTATAATTTGATTTTGTATGGTTTTGAATGCTATACAAAAATTATATTTCTTAAGTAATGAGGAATACAACTAAGCATGGTTGTATTTGATGCAGGTTGACGTCAAACATTTTAGAAAGCCGGTGGTGTTACTTCAGTGGATGGGAATGAATGCTCTTATAATATATGCTCTGGCTGCTTGCGACATTTTCCCAGCTGCCGTGCAAGGCTTTTATTGGCGCTCACCAGAAAATAACTTGGTATCTTTCTCTCTTCTTTTTGGGTTTGTACTTTTCTTTGTTTCTTATCCTTGCCTTCATGAAGGTAATTTACTTAAGAATAGGTAAAAAATTGCAAGCTTGATAGAGCCCTATTAAAGCATTTCTGAACCGCTTTATCATTGTCAAGTATTGCTGTAATTTGGATGTTCTTTTTTACTTCTACCCATACACCCAAACCCTTAAATCAAAGGAAAAACACGCTTAAGTGCGCATCTTCCTTGTTGTTGCAATAGCAACAGTGCCAATTGAGCTAAGGCTCAATTGGCAATTTGGATGATTTTTTATTCTGATATACTTTTTTTTTTCTTTCATGTCAAAGTTACTGCATGAGAACACTACTTGCACATTACTTGCACTTTCTAGAGTTGATGTTTTAAGTATAAATTTTTTTTCAGTGCAATGCATTGCTTTATCAACATGTTTGATAGAACTAGTTATGTTGACAATTAAAATTATAAAATGCAGGTTGATGGCTTGGAATCATTGTTACAGTCCATACTTCATTCAAGCAAGTGGGGTACCCTGGTATTTGTATTGCTCGAGATCTTGTTTTGGTGCCTAGTTGCTGGTTTTCTTCACATGAAAGGCTTATATATAAAACTGTAGAAACAAAAATAGAACAAAAACTTTAGAATATCAGGTGTTACTTAAATATAGAAAGAAAAAGAGAGAAAATTAACTAGGAGTGGTACTCTCAAAACATGAATTGTCACCTAACTAGTCAACACCCTCACATGGCATTTCCCTCTTAAAGATGTGGTATCAAATGTTTCGTGTTGGAAAATAACATACTATACCCTCTTTTGGTGATTGCCTGATTGATGAAAACTGTTTTTCATTCCATTTCTAGTATTGTTGAAATTAAAGAGCAAAGCAATCACCAAAAACTTGTGGGGGTGCTACTGTGTACAGCCAGTTGTAGAAGATTCAAGACCATTTCTACTTTGGTATATTTAGTTTCTTCCTCTCAAATCAAAGACAACATTTTTTAGTTAACTTTCGGCTATAAAGACACATTATGCACTCTTTTCTCTTTACTGTACTCTATAAAAACTAGGTACTTTCCTTATTGCACTTACATCTTCCAACTGCTTTAGCCTATCTCTAAAAATGGCTACTGAGAAAGCCAATGCTGATCAGACCCAGAGTTACGATACTGAAGATAATTTCGGTGATCCATCAACAGCTAGCCAAGAATCAACTAAGTTTCAACTCAGTAAAGCACTTGCACGTAGGGCAGTTTATGGTCCAAGCAGTCGACGTGGCTCCGGAAACAGAAGGGTCCGAACCAATGCCGACCCTAGAACATTACCAAGCAGGCTGAGCAAGGTTTCATTGGCTGATGAAGACTCTGAGAAGTAGCCTAGCTACCATGTCCTGTGTTCAATTTGATGTTAATCAAGGAATTTTCTGTTTTTCTATTCATGAAAGCAAGGTATCTTTGTAGAGTGAAAATGGTTAAATAAATAATAAAGCACAAGATTCTGGTAGTTGCAAAAAGAGATGGTGTACATAAAGCATAAACAACCGAAATATATAAAATATGGGTGGTTCGAATCTCGTGTCTCACATCTGAAAGTTGAAAAGATTGCCTTACCGTTAGTGCAAACTTGGAAAAGCACTCACTGTCAAGCAAGGCATCTATCCATCTATTCGAATTTGATTCTGATGAATGATGATCACGCTTTTCGGCCTAAACTTCCGTAATTAATTTATTAATTATTACAGAAAGTTGCAGTACTGAAACACTTTCCAATAATCAGAGCAAAAAGGAAGACAGTCCCAAGGTTTTGAAGCGCCAAAATCGAGGTTGCATCGCAACTTCACCCATTTCTTTAATTTCTCTGATTAACCTCATAATTTGTTGTTTTTTTCTTTTGGAATAAATCTCTGAAAGAATCATCCGGTAGGAAGACCCACATCATAATACAGCAAAGTAGAAACTTTCAAATTTGTTCTTAAAAAAGTGTGTTTCTTTTTCATTTTCGTTTCACCCAAACAAGCTCCACCTCCCCAAACCCTAACACCACTCTTTCCTTTTGTGTTGTGATCGCGATGGAGAGTTACGGATCGGGTCAAGGGCCATACGGGGGGGATCGAAGGATGGAGATAGTTAGCGGGAAGAACAAGAGCGTTGGATCCAATCAGATCTACTCTACTACTCGTTCGCGTTCCCCTGATTTACCTCCCGTTCCGACTCGGAAGAGTCAAGGATCATCGAAGCCATGGGGATTTACGGATCCCGAGATGAAGAGGAAGAAGAGGATCGCGAAATACAAGGTTTACACAGTGGAAGGGAAAATGAAAGCTTCATTGAGTAAAGGTCTTCGTTGGATCAAGAAGAAATGCTCGCAGATCGTCCATGGTTATTAAAAAAAAAGCGGCGAAAATCAACGGCTCAGATTGTGTACACGTCGGATGGAGAGTTGGACCCGATGATATCGATGGTTTTGGACATTTTTGGGCTGAAAAAAAAACTGGGTAAGTAAAAGACTATAATAGGTGGGACATTATATAGTTTTTTTTTTTTAGAATAAGATTTATTTTTTTTCTTTTACTTTAATTCTTGCTAAAGCATTGGAGAATAGTGTTTAATTTATGAAAATTTGGTAGCTGTTAAAAATGTCTAAATGTTGAATGGCTTTTTTTTTAATGTATGGAGCATTATATATTATTGTAATTTCATTATTTCAGTTAATGATAGAAATGAGAGATGGTTGCAGAGCATGGTTAATTTAGGGTTTAGAATTTAAAATTGATTTTCATTTTTGAATTTTAATCTTCAAGACAACATTTTGATGTCTTTTTAAGTCAAGTTCTCAAGTTTGAACCTGTATAAAAACTCATGTTTAAGAATTTGGTCTCAAATTTTAAATTAATCGAAGTTGAATGTAATTATCTGAAATCAATAAATTGAAGAAATAGAAAAAGGAAATTGATTCTTGTTGAGGGGTCTATCGACACGAGGCTTGATAAAATAGTATCATCCGCTCGGATGATTTATATGTTATAGTTTGGGGTTCAAAACTTTATCAATGGCAAATTGATTATCATTTTTTTGTAAGTGATTGTGTGTCATGCTCGGTCTTTTTTAATAAGGTATTTTCGCTCTGTGAACATGCATCTTAAATGTTTCTTTAAATACTCGGATTCTTTGTAGAGTTAAAAGATAAAATTTAAACTCAACATTAAATATTACCAATCTGTTGAAAGACACGTCAGTTTTAAATAGACTTCACTTCAAATGCTCTTCCAAAACAAAAGTCAGTCTACTTTCATCTATTGTGAAATAGACATTAACTGTACTTTGAAAAAAAAAGAAATATACATAAAAGGGAAATTTAATACTGTGGGGAATGTTTGGTAATAAAGTGACTAAAACAGAATCATCTTTTTCATGTAAGAAAAGGAAAGAGAAAAGGGTTCTATGTTGAATTCCCAATGTGTTTAATATTGTGAAAGATTTTGTTGGAAATCGAGATAAAAATATGAATTGTTGGTCAAAACTAGAAATTTTATGACAAAAAAACAAAATTTTACGGACATAAGATTTTGGTTTTTTTACCTAAATAATATAAAAAAATTTATTAATCACTAAATTGATATCCCTAAATTATTATTTATTAAAATGATATGTTTAGTTAAGTAGAAGTATTTTTGACAAGTATTTTTTTATTTTTTTATTTTTATATATTTAAAAATAAAAAAAATATTATTTTATTAGTGGAGGGACTTAAAGTGTCGGCGCTCAAGGGTTTTTTTACAGAAAAATACGAGAAAAAAAATACCTGACACCAGTGGAGGAACACCAAGTGGCGACATCAATGGAGGAATATCAAGTGGTGGCATTAAGGGGTGTTTTGCCACTTGGCAGCACCCCATTGTGCCGTGTGTGTGTGTTTGGGTAGATTTTTTAAGAGGTGGAATTTAATTTGAATGGTTGAAAATTTTTTATTGGTAAAAAATTAAATAAAATATTTTTTTGTTATAAAATAGAGGGGGAGGGGGGACCAATGAAAATTGAGGGAAAAAAGAAAGAAAGAAAGAAGAAGGAAGAAGGAAAGAAAAAAAAAGTAATGTGTTTATTTTTAAATTTAATTTTAAAATATTTTAATTTGTTAGTTAGTAGTAGTAATATGATTGATTTGTTATTATAATTTTATTTGTTTAATAGGTTGATTAAAAAAGTAAATTAAAAGGAGTGGAAGAAAGGTAGGTTTAATGAATATTTTAAGTTTGGTTAATTTTAAAATATTTTAATTGGTTAGTTAATCTGTTTATTTTAAGTTTTTTTGCTTTCTTTAATTTAATTTTTAATTGATTTATTATTTAATGTTGTTATAGTTGAGTAAATTAAGAGGAGAAGAAGAAATGTAAGTTCGTTATTATGTTATTATTAATTTACTTTAATTTAATTTTAAAAGTTAGTAATTTTATTTTGTTGTTAGTAGTAGTAGTAAGTAAAAAACATTGTTCATATTTATTGATTTAAAATTTAATAATGTTTAAAAAAATTAGTTAGTAATTTTATTTTGTTGTTAGTAAGTAGTAGTAAGTAAAAAATATTGTTCATATTTATTGATTTAAAAATAATATAATATTTTAAATATTTTTTATTTAAATGGTAAAATTAATAATTTTAATTTGGATATCATGTGAATATATGTATGTTTTAAATTTAAATTATATAAAATATAAAAAGATAAAAAAATACACCAATAAATTTATTATTTTATAAAAATAAGAGATTTTTAATAATTCACAAAAAGTTAAACCTAGCTAATTAATTACCAAAATATAATATAAAAAATAATTAATTATCAAAATAATACCCCTATCATATTATTTACCAAAATGGTACAAAATAAATATTTATTTTGTACCATTTTAGTAAATAATGGTGTGTGGATACTATTTTGGTATATAAAATATATTTTGTATCATTTTAGTAAATAACATATTTTTTGTATTTAATTATTATTTTTGTATTATATTGGTAAACTTATGTATTGAACTAATTGATAATTTTTTTTCAAGTTGCAGAATGGCTTCATTAATTAACCCGAAACGTCCTCACATAGTCAAATCGGTGAATGCAGATACACACCAAGCCAATATGAATGTAAAAAAATTATTATTCGTTCATTATGTCATTCACGATATTATTATTTGTTTACAAAATTAATTTTGTTTATGCTAACTATTTTTGTAAATTAATAGGAAGAGCTCGCGTATCATTCATTGAGGGGTCGTGCACAGGGCCTCAAATTTCCCCCTCATGAACGTCTGCTTCCGTACTTACGTGATGCTGGATTTGGATCAGCGGCATTGATCCAAAAATTTGAGTTAAGATATGACTTAATCAGTGCATTGGTGGAGCGTTGGCGCCCGGAGACCCACACATTTCATCTGCCTTGTGGGGAGTGCACTGTGACATTGAAGGATGTTGCGGTCCAACTAGGGCTACCAATAAATGGTGTATCGGTGACCGGTGTTAGTGCGTTTCAAGAGCCGGTAACGATGTGCATGCAGTTACTAGGTCGCATACCTAGTAATAACAATGACTTCACGTCGTTGTTATTTACATGGTTAAGAGTAATTTCCAGCACTTGCCCGAACACACAACTGAAATGGAGGTTTGTTGGGCCGTTAGAGCCTATATTTTGCTAATGATAGGGGGCATACTCATGCCGGATGCAAATAATAACAAGATCCACTTGATGTATTTGCCCCTACTAAGGGATGTGCAAAAAATTCATGAATATAGTTGGGGATCTGCAGTGCTTGCCATGCTATATCGAGAACTTTGTCGCGCCACATACCCTTCTTCCCAGGATATAGGTGGATGCCTAGTGCTATTGCAATCTTGGACATTTTATCGGATGCCATTTTTGGCATCCGTTAGGCACCAAACATATGTTTTTCCACTCGTTAACAGGTGATTACCATATACCCAAAATTTTAATTATTTGACATATTTTATTAATTATATTATTCTAACAAGTTGTTTTTTATTTTCTTAGATGGAAAACAAAATCGGGGATCGGGAGGCAGTACACAGTTCCCATATATCGTTTGATGCTCGAGCAATATGTAGGGGAAGGGGTATGTTATTCATTAACATGTTAAATTATATTACTTGACTCGTGTTAATATGGTTGCATGTTACTAAACTATATTACTTTACTCTTATTAATATCTTGACATGTTATTAATTGTGCAGTTCATCTGGACCCCATATATACAGTCAAAAATAGTCACTGTTATTCCCACCTCGACATTCATCCACTCAGACCAATAGTGCATTAACGCACCGATAATCAATTTTTAAACAGTGGAGTGGTATGCCGGGGATCGAGTACTTCGGCAGTTTGGTTGCAAACAGCCTATCCCACAACCGTCATTCCAATTAAGGTCTATCCATGGGATGGATAAGAAGGGGAAAGCAAATTGCGATTGGGGGAGTGTGCATTGACAATATGTTTATGTGTAGAATAATCGAATGATGCGAGTACCTCCGATGGAGTACACACCAGATTTGCAACCATCGATACAGTACATGCAGTGGTTTATTGAGGTTGGAAAACCATATTTACTTGGTGCTTCATCGACGATAATTCCCCCATACATGTATCGACAAGATCGCCCCTATCATGTACCTCCTACCTCAGAGCCACAGCTAGTGCCAGAGCAACAAGAAGAGGAGGAAGAAGAGGAGGATGAGGAGGAAGAGGCATTGGATGAGGATGATTCTTATCGTCCTGATTTTGCGGGATCATCGCATATGTATAGCTCTTCAAGCCAAGGATACCAACCTTAGTTTGACGAGCCACCGCAATACTTTACTCCTCCCAAGCAATACTCTACTCCTCCGGGGTAATTTGACCCTAATGATAACAATGAGCTTGACGAGCAACCTCGACGTAGACGCCGACCACCACGAAAATATACCCCAAGAACCACACCATCTAATCATAGATACTAGGGTTGTATCTAATAGTGTTTAAATTTGACTATTGATGAATTATAATGATGAATTTTAACCTATTTGATCATTTATTTATATTTCATAACATTAAACCCTAAAACCACAAATCATATACATGAAACATTTTTAAAAAACCACAAATAGAGATAATAAATGAAAAGTTTCAAGGTTGTGATAATTTTAAATATTAAGATCCAAAACCTTAAATTAAAAATCCTTAACGTTAATTCCAAAACCAATGTACAAATATAAAAATTATTAATTAAATACAAATGTTAAACATAATTAATTTCAAATTCATTCATAAACTTAATTAATTTCAAATGAAAAATGTCCAATACAAATAGCTTAAGCCCTACTCAATCCGGATGACTGACCAATATGATAGATTCGTTGAGGGAAATTACGTCGAGTATGCCCAGCTAGCCTACACAGTCCACACAGCTTGCCGCCGTCTGTTTTCTCCATGATGTCCATTTCGTTGCGGATTCTGGTGATATGAGGACGACCTTTCGGATTCCTTCGTAAACGTTTGTTCGGGATAAGCAAAAAGTTATCGGAGGTACCTTCCATGTGGACAAGTCAGGCAGGACGGAGAACTCGTTTTCCCAAATATGTAACGTACACTGGAGAGTGTAAACGGGGTCGATGAACTATTCAACATTGAGTGACACTTTAGCACAAGCTGCAACGACATGTGCACAAGGATAACGAAGTGTATTGAACCTTCTACAATCGCAGTGTCTATTTTGGAGATCAACCCCGTATGACCTAGGTAGGATACCAGGTCGACGCCCAATGGTCTCAGTAACTTGAAATCGTTGAAACTGTCGTGAATATATTTCAACATTCATCGTCCTCGCACTCTGATGGTTTGCATCCATTGCATTCCTGACAACTTCGAAAAACACGTGTTTGGCGTTCATCTGATCGATTTGTCGTATCCCCATTACTAGCATCAATGTGGCCAGCCTATAGAATGTAGCAGAGAATACGGATGAAATCGAAAGATGTTGTATTCTCTTGAACACGCCACTAATCGACTCTGCCAGGTTGGTCGTCATTTGACCATATCGATACTCATCATTAAAACTTTGAGACCATTGCCACGGTTCCATGGTACCCAACCCCTCGCGTAGAGGCTTGTTCGTTTGACCTTCCATGTCACGCTCAAGTCTGATCATTCTTTGCTAGAATCGGTGTGGCTCTAACTCGTACGCTGTAGGAATATTAAGAAAATATAAGTTACAGTCTAAAATTAAAATATTAAATATATAATTTGAAACTTAATTTTTTACCCATTTTCATAAGTCGTCTCCGCCAGTCTGCATTCTTATATTCTCGTTAGAAGTTAGCCGTAATGTGTCGGCTGCAATAAACCGATTTTCATGGTACACCAGTACGCCTAATGACCGTAATAATACCCTTCCCTCTATCGGAGATGATGCAAATATTATCGTTATGAATCACATACCTCCGCAGGTTTCTCAAAAAGAATTCCCAGGATTCCATGTCTTCTTTGTCCACAATAGCGAATGCTATCGGGAGCACGTTTTGATTCCCGTCTTGAGCCACCGCAATTGGTAGGATTTGCGTATATTTCTTGTATAGTCACGTCCCATCTACCTGGACAACTGGCTTGCAATGAGGAAAAGCTCGATCGCAAGGATCAAACGTTCAAAATATATACTAAAAAATTCTTTTTCCCGATTGTATGTTGTTATCTGAGCCATAATAAGGTCGTGTCACCAACGCAATCATAGTCCTCGGCACGTACTGTCGCATTGCGGCTATCCATCCTTGCAGCTCATTGTATGATGCATCCCAATCACCGAACAATTGTTCCATTGCCATCTGTTTCGCAATCCATGCTTTTCGATATGAAACTCGATAATGGAATCGTGATTGCATGTCCACAATCAATGTAGAAACCTTGATAGTCGGATCGTCCTTAAACATTGGCATGATATGTGTACAGATAATTCTGGAATCAAGTTTCCGGTGATCTTCTGACAAACGTGTTGAACTGCATGTGTGAGGCCCATCAATTTTTCTTATCTCCCACATCTGCGACTTCTGGATAAATGTAGCTCGCAGCCGCCACTTGCAACCTTCCGTCAACTTTCAGCACTCTTCAATATACAATTTCGGTTTAGACACTGCTACTTTGTAGTCTATTGACACATTCATGCTATATCGCTTAATAGCAAATATGCACTCTTCCTTGGATTCAAATTTTTGACCCACAAATAACTCTTCACAATCTGCTGCTATGGCCAATCGATGAGCAGGTACTATTTCAAGGTACTCCGCGAACTCGGCATGTGTCATATCGGGGTTTATAAGCGACATGTGTGCCCCAGGAGGATTATTGTGCATCACAATATGTGTAAATGGATTTTCGACTGGATTTTCATCGTCAATATCATCTGGGACCTCATCCACATCCGGATCACTATCAATATCGACTTCATTATCAAAAGGAATACTACTATCATATCTATCATCTTGATCTGCATCATTCTCGGGCGCAGTAGCATTAAGATCGATGTCTACCCCACGTAAGATTGATTGACTTTTAATGTACGATACTGGAACCACCATACACGGAGTTGAATCTTCATTTTCTAATGGAGTTGGATCTTCATTTTGTACAGGTTCCACATCAACTAACTCGGCAAACAATTGAACCGGTACATTTGGGTCACTTTGATTCGAACAATAAAGAGCGATCATTGTCTCCACGTCTTCATCGTCTACAAGTTCCATCTCGGTGAATTTGATGGGATCTGTCGAAACTGAAAACTTGTAGAAAAGTTTCAAGATCCTTCTCCCACAACGTCTAAAAATTTTTGCACTAATCCTTGCTTTCATATCATCAACCGAGATATTTCGATGAATTCTCATTCCTATTTGTTCCCGACAATCAAATATACATCCAACCGATGTTCTCAAAATTACTCCATCAAAATAAATGCACACAAAAAATTGATTATCCATCTTCAATAAATCTGTTAAAAATTAAATAAAATTTTAATAAATAAATAAAATACGATTTTAAAAAGATATCATACTGAAATAAATTTAAAAATACACATTACGTTTCTTTCCTTCTTCTTTCTTTCCTCTCCTTCTTTCTTTCTTTCTTTCTTTCTTTCTTTCTTTCCCATTTATTTGCTCCCCCTTTTCCTATTTTATAACAAAAAATTTATTTCATTTAATTTTTATCACAAACCCTAAAAATTCTCAACCACCCAAATTAATTTTCACAATCAAAATAAAATAAACACACACACGGGGCACAATGAGGTGCTGCCAAGTGGCAAAACACCCCTTAGTGCCGCCACTTGATATTCCTCCATTGGTGCCGCCACTTGGTGTTCCTCCACTGGTGTCAGGTATCTTTTTTCTCGTATTTTTCTGTAAAAAACCCTTGAGTGCCGACACTTTAAGTCCCCCCACTAATAAAATAATATTTTTTTATTTTTAAATATATAAAAAAAATATGTGTCAAAAATACCCGCTGGTGCCGTCATTTAGTGTCCCTCCACTTAACTAAACATATCATTTTGGTAAATAATAATTTGGGGATACCAATTTGGTGATTAATAATTTTTTTTATATTATTTGGGTAAAAAAACCTAAGATTTTTCATCTTGCAATTTATGTGATTTTAGGCAATTATTCACTTCAAATACGTTTAAATCAGTCTACTTTTGAAATTGAGAATTTTATAGAATTCTTTAAGGCATCAAGATAAACGAAAGCAACTTAAAGAACTTGAAAGAAAAGAAAAATCACAGAAAATAAAAAGCACGAAAGTTTGAAACAAAAAAAAATTACTTAAAGTCACACGGAATGCGAAATTAAAATTCTAACCCCGCCAGATATACACATGCAATGCAAAGTCACTTAATACGAAATTATATATAAAAAGAAACATTCAATTCAATTTGATGTTACAAAAGATATATTCACTTACATCAAATTTTAATTTCCTCTTAAAATTCATGTATGGTATCGAAATAATGCCATTAGCTTGTACTTTTATATTTCCCCACTCCCCAACTTTCAATGTATTAAAATTAAAAATGACAAAGGAAAAGAGTTAAATATAAAAAGGGTAAATTGCAAAACATAGCCCTAACGTGCATGCATGCAAATAAATGCCATTCATTCTTTGTTTTCGTCATCTTTGGCACGTCTTAGCACTTGAAGAATTCAAGGTTTGAAGCCTCATTTGTTCATAAAATTGAGTTATGAATTCTTCAGCTTTGACATCAATCTCTTCATCACCACCGTCGTCATTGTGCTCATCACATTTCTCTTTGTCGCTTCCTTCACAAGGCGAACCATACGGGCTTGCATCACTCGATGGCACGCCATTGAAAGACGAAATTGGAAATGCCATCGGAGACAATGGCGACAAGTTAACTTCCTCCTTTTCTTCTCTAATGGGCATATACTCGGGGTCGGGCATCATCTTAGGAGCGGTGGCCTTCATGTGTGGGGAATGAGATGGGGACAATGGGGTGCTTTGTCGATGCATTGGATGCACCGACCCAACAACCATCCCTTTCCACTCTACCTTCGAATCCACATCGACCTTAACGGGCTTTGAATTCGGCACTGTTTTGGCCACGGGTTTCGTACGCAACAATCTAATCGCCACCTTGAAAAAACTCATGGAAGGGGAATGTGTTCTTCCCTTTTGCACGGGCACGTCATTTCCACCATCGGGAGCTTTCTTATTGTCCCTGAACATGGAAAAACATTTCATCGACGATGATGTGTTTTCCATTTTACAGAGACAAAAAATAGAAAAGCCCCCGATGTATGGTTTTTTCTATGCAAATTAAGACTAAAGATCCCTTCGCCGAATTGAGACAATGAAATAGTGATTTATATAATACGATTTGAGGGTTTGAAATTCAGTTAAAACAAAAGGGAATATTCTTAAAATGACCAGCAAATAGCATTTACAACAAAAATCATACTAATTTAGTTACTTTATGAATGGGTACCTGATTTTATTAATGTATATTATAAACTGTTAATGAACCGTAAAATAGATATAAAAGATACTTTAATTTTTAAAAAAAATTATATTTTTTTTCGTTTTCTAATTGAGCAAAGTTTAATATGTGATTTTCTCGAGTAAGATATTTTATGGTTGAAAGTCGAGATTGGTGTTTATTGAAAATTTAAAAACAAGTCTTTTATCGCTCCATATATTATTTATTCCATGGCTCTATTATTAATTAATAACGATATTTTGTTTAAATTTAGTTATAAAATATAATGTTAATAAAGAAACATGTTTTTTATACCAACGACTTCTATGTTAAACTAGAGTTGTCCATGGGTTGGGTCAAAAAATGAGATTGAAAAAAAATAAGACCTGTTTAAAAAATGGTTTGAGCTTCTGGTAATATTTTTTGGCTTAGTTCGAATTTGCAATAAAAAAATAACTCTACTGTTTTGTTGTTTTTCCATGTTTTGGTGTTGTTTTCCCACTTTTTGTTTCTGTTTTACTACCATTTCATTATTATGTCGCTACTATTTTGTTTTTAATGTTTGGATATTGTATAACACTTGTTTTATTGTTGATTTTGTTACTATTTTAGAGATATTTGTTTATTAAGTTACACTTATCTTAGTGTTAATTTAAGTATAAATACTTTTTTTAAATTATTATATAAAAAATAAAATTTTTAAAAATTAATATGATCGCGTCGGACTCAAATTTTAATATTTTTATCCGGATCGAACTTGGGTAAAAATTTAAGCTCATTTTCGGGCTAAGTCGAGTCTGAACCTATCACTCGAGCCTAAAATTTTGTTAGGACCTGACTTGAATCCGGCTCGTCCTATGAACAACTTTTTTGGTATTTTGATATTTTTCAATTAATACTCTCTTTTTCAATTAAAATATCATGGTTGATATTTTGATATTTTTCAGTCAATTTTTTTTGGACTTTGAAATTAAATATTTTAAATATTTAATTAATTAAATTTTACAAAAGAATATATTTAAAAACTATTTCGTTGAAATTTGTTATAATATATATATATATATATATTTAAAAATTTTATCTACAAAAAAATTTAAAGAATAAAATATTAAAATTAAAATTGTTTTTATATCTAATAGACTGAGGGGGTACATAATTTATTGATTTTCTAACTAGAAGTTAACATTTTTCCTTCTAATTTACTTGTAAGAAACAACTACAAAAATACGTGCATGTAACATATAGATAGCCTATTATTATTAATTGATGACAATAAAGAAATATGTTTTTATTTTTTTAGTGTAATTATGATGTTTTTATGTTCATTTTATGATATATAAAAATTAATTATTTTTGATATTCAAACATAAATTCTCTTCTTAAAAGTATAATGCAACCAATCATTATCAGAAATACTTCTCTTTTAGTGTCATAAATATAAAACCTCCAAAACCTTATCAATGTGTAATGATTTACCAACGAATGCATTCAATTTAGTGAGGTTTACATATATGAAATTTACTTTTATCATTCAATAATAGAATCCAATTAATGAATGAGTACAAGCATTGCTCAAAAATAATTTATTATGTAAGATGATAATTAGTGATTTTAAAGAAATACGTTGGGTAAATTCAATTTAAGCAACGAACAAGAATAAAAAACGAGAAAAATTGGACAAAAATATTTACATGGAAAAACTCTTTTTGAAATGATAAAAAATCATGAGTAAAGAAAATCTCACTAAAACGACATATAACCGAAGAGGAGTACAATATAAAGAAACAAAAACCAAACTCAAATCCAAAATAAAAAATACAAAGTTTTCCCAAAATTCCCACAAAACTCTCTCTAAATTGTGTTGTTTTAATCAAAATCTCTCTAGGGTTGCTAAACAGGTACCGGCAGAAGTCTCCAAAAATCATGAAAAAACTTTTTTGCCCTTATTGAGTTGTGTTGATATGTAATTGATGATTTATGTCGTGTATAAGGTATTACTTTATTAAAATATGATTAAAAGAAGTAATATTGAGAAATAATCTACGATAGATGATCGGGAAAGACCCCGAGACCCTAACCGGTGACAGTATCGAGTTTTGGGTGTTACACTTCTTCATCTTTCTCTTGGTTGAATGTTAGAGAAGAAATTAGGGTTCTAACATTTTCAAGCTATGCTCTTTCAATTTGTAAGTGATTTCAAGCCGGTTTCTTGTAATTTGTATGTTTTTAAGATTTCGGGAGCTTGATTCAGTTATCTCAGGGACTATTTTGCAAAAAATTTAAAGTTTTAAAATGTTGTCACTGATGATTTTTGAAGCCTTTGGTGTTAAATGGTTGCATGTTAAGCTTGGATGTTAATTAAGACTAGATTATAAAGTAAAATTGTTAGTTTTGAATGTAGTGATTAAAATGCAATTATGTCAATGTTGATAGGAAAATTCTATAAATATTGTTTCTAGAGGATCATAGAAGGATGTATTTGAAAACGGATTGAAAAACAAAGCTTAAATGTGAAAGTTATAATCGTTGCGGTTTTAAGAACTAAATTGAGTAAATTACTAAATCTGTGTGGTTATGTTAAAAAATCATGTTTTGATTTGAAATGTTAATATAATTCATTATAGTATTATTATTTGTAACTAAAGACAATATGGGTGCCTCGGAAAAGAAAAGGAAAAGACAAGAGCCATCGACGAATAATTTAACCTTGGACAACAATATGGGTATACGAGTACGACCATGCATATTTAGAAGCTTACAAGGGACAACGTGAGAGCCTTGTCTTTGTAAATATTAGAAAATTGAAAAAAAATATTCAAATAAATCTGTTTATAGACGAAATTCCATTTCATCTTAATAAAAGTGTAAAACAGTAAAATTTGAGTATCAATGAGATCAAGACAGTATTAACATTATCAAAACAACGATCTTAAATAATATTCAAATAAAACCCTCTACAGCAGCTTAATAATAAATAAATCAAATATGCCGACAGAACATTTGGATGCTCCACCAACCAACTGTTGGATCATGACATGTAACCAGAAAATGAGACAGACAGCCAAAGTTTCCAACCATTTTTAATATTTGTTCTTAAATTAAATGGAAGGACTAAGTTTAAATAATTAAAATCCATCGGGTCCAAGTTGAAATTTTTGTCTGAATCAGGCTCAATTTAAATTTACAGAAAAATACACTTTTGTTTATTTTTTACTGTTTTTTTATTATTTTGCTATCATTTTAATTTAAATTATTCGAATCTTTTTGTTGTTTCATGTGAAAATGTTGATAAGTTTCGAAGAAGATGGATGGAAGATTCATTTTTCAATTATAAAAAGGACCATTTCCAAGGGGAAACTTTAATGAAATGATTAGTACAGCTTCCAGGTTTGAAATTTGTGTTTCAAATAAGTTAAGATCTGTCCCTTTCTTTCTTTATTACCAATTATCATTGTGGTTCAGCTTTGGATTCTTCTTCACTTTCTTTGTACTTTTAAACATTACGGAAAGCGTTTACCTCCGTCCCTATTACTCCTTTTATTTTTAATTACATAAAATATTATTTTCTCATTTTAATCCCTAAATTTTTGTCCACCTTTGTTCATTCCTTCGAGATCTAATGATTTGGCACTCTAAAACCAAACTATATTTTTAATGAAACCAATTTTTTATATCAAATTCTTATAACTTTCCTATAATTTTTAAAATTTTTAGATGATGATGTAGTATAATTTTAAAATTTCGTGTCATCATATTTTAATAAAATTTAAGTTTAGGGGTTAATAAAAAGTTTTCAAAATCTGAGATTAATGTGGATATAAAAAATTTAAGGATCAAATAGAAAAAAATTATCAAATTTAAAAACTAAATGTTATTTTATCAATTTTTTTATCCCAATAATGTGAAAAAAGATTATAAAAATAGATACACCAAAAATTACTTACGAAAATAGACATCCATTATAGTATCCAACCAATGTCACTTGACATATCGATGACACTACCTATTTTTCTTTCTAACCAATTTGTATCATTACTTTAAAAAAATAATTTTTTTTACCGCCACTATATTATACGACACAGATATATATTTTAAAAAAACCCGAAAAAGTATGAGTATATCAAATTTTAAAAATATTTTTTTAATGATGACACGGTGGTGTCAAAGGACACCGTTATTTATCTAAAAAAAAACTTGAAAAGAGAAGAGAAAAAAAAAAAACAAGAATTGGTGATTGTCCGGTAACGTCCGCAGCCAGCAGGTTGTCAAAAAGACTATATAAAAAGGCAACAAAAAGGCTGTCCTGGCAACGACTCCCAAAAGGAGGGGCCTACACTTCAATCATTTGCCTCGCTCTTTCTTCCTTTCTTCCCTCTTCACTACAATACCCTTTCACATTGATAAATATTAAAATAATTATATATAAAATTTTAATAAATAAAATTATCAAATAATATATTATTTTTTTATAAATATGGGTGAACAAATGTTAATATCATGCTTAAATCTAATCAAAACTTGGCTCGATCGGATCGATAAACACTTCTATATTTACGATTTATTATACATCTCTTTTATGATTTTATTAGCAAATTAGTAAGATAAATCTTAAAATTATACATGAATTTCAATTTAATATACAATTGTATATATGAACTTTAATGGTTCAAATGAATAATTGAAACTTTAATTTTGATTTATTTATACATATTTAAAGAAATAAATACATCAATTTAATTTTATATTAGATAAATATAATTATTTATGTGTGTAATATATAAACATAAAATAATATTATATCAATAATTATATTAATAATTTATAAAAATTAAATAAATTAAAATTTTATGTATAAAATTAAATCGAAAAAGAAATAATTTCTGCTGCTCCTACCTAGAGTAAAAACCAGAAAGAGAGAAGGTCCTATTTGGAAATAAAGCGGGGACGGCTCGATTTGGGTCGCGTACAACCGTGTTTCCCACTGCCCATTGCTCCACATTTTCTCACCAAACAAACAAACATTTTCTTTTTCTCTCGTACCGCGTACCAAAACGCTCCATCATTGCATTCAATTAATATATAAATACCCAAACTCCACTCATCAAAACACAAGAAAATCTCAAACTACAATTCCAACAAAGAGCCTGACGATTTCAGTAACCAAACCAGAGCAAATGAAACTAACCAAAATGCCAAATAAAAAGGGTAGTGATGTTGGTCGAAGAGCATGGAGTTTCCTTCGTTTAGCACTGTTATGGGCAAGAAAAGGCGGTGTCTTCAAACGGCGACTCACCATGGTCGACCTCCGATTGGTGATACCCAAGCTTGTAAAAAGTATGGGATATTCATCAACAGCCGCTCCTCGTCATGACCGTCTTCATTACAAGGAACGTGAGTTTTCTTTCGACGAGACACCCATTTTTCACTTTAAGGTCCACCACCGTTCTGCTTCCATGCGCTTCCTTCTTCCTTGCATTAGTCCCACCGAGGCCGCGGATTTTGAGGATCATGAAATTTATAGCTATGATAGCAACAATAGTTATTCAACATGTTCTGATATTGTTGAAGAGATGGGATATGAAGGTTGTGATAAGAAAAGTCCATATCCATTCGAGGAAGAAGGGATTGATTTGAAGGCAGAGAAGTTTATAGCAAAGTTTTATGAGGAAATGAAGTTACAAAGACAAATTTCTGATTTGGAATATACAGAAATGATTAAGAGAGGAGCCTGTTGAATGGATTTTCACTTCTCTTTTCAACTTCATTCTATGATCACCATTTTCTTTCACCTTTTAAACTGTGTGTTTTGCAAGAGATAGGGCACTGCGGCTTTTTGTTATTTTTGTAACCTGGATTCCACATTCCAGTGTTTATCATATATAATACATTTAATACATTACATTTTGGTTGATTGATTTTCTTTTTAACGTTAGTCTAATGTTATTATCATATCTACTCTTTTTATTAAATTAATTCCTCCAAGAGAGAATCTTCCATAAATTTTATTCTCCTGTTACGAACTATCTTAACAAGATCATTCGCTATTTTGTGATTTTCCAATATCTTACACTTTCCAAAAGTTAATGAATTCTCTTGACAACAGCAGAATTGGAACTCCTGAAATATTCAACCTAAATGGCATTAACAGCTTCCAGGCTATCACTTTGAATTAGAACTCTTTCATAATCTCGGTCCAGTATCAATTTCAAACTATCCAAAATACCCCAAAATTCAACGTCTACTACTGTACAACTACCCAAATATTTGCTAAAACCAAGAATTCACCCATAGCACTTCCCCAACCCTTAAATAGGATAATGCATTTTAGCGCACTCGAACCCACATCCTCCTGCACTGACAATAATGTCGATGTCAATCAAACTAAGACTTAATTGACGGTTGATTAATTGTTTTTAATGTAAAATTTTTTTGTTTGATTGACAATATATAATATTAATTATTAATAAGTGTTGTATACAAGTAATGTATGTCGAAAACTTTTTTAAAACGGAGTTTTGAAAAATCATTTTATATTTTTGAAAAAATGGGAGTCGCCACCAATCTTTTATTAGGTGTGATTGAAACACCACAAAACGTTTAAAAAGCCGTTTTGAAAAATATGTAGGTCTTCGAAATCCAAAAAACGAGTTCGGGAGTCGGTTACGCATGAGAAAGGATTAGCACCCTCATACGCCCAAAATTGGTACCACATGATTACTTTAGGGCCTTGTTTTGTGAAAACGTTGAAAACTTGAGTAAAGTTTAAAATACGATCTTTGTCTTTAGAAAAACTTTGCAAGATTTCAAGGAAAGCCTTTTGAGAAAACCCGTCTCGTGTCCAACACGTTAGGGCACTATGCTGTCGAAGTTCCAAAATTGAAGGACGTTTTGAAAGATTTTGAAGAGGATATTCTATCATGTGAATTGTACGAAAATTACACCTAGCACGTTAGGGCATGGTTTTTCGAGGTTTTCACATGAAAAGGACATTACCTCGGGTTTTAAGATAATTTAAAAGTGTATGTGTATTTGAAAACTTGAAATTTCGTATTGAGTTTAAAACATGATCCTCGAACACATGACTTAAAGGATTTGAAGATGGAATACCCGTTTACTTCGATTTTCGCGAAGAATTGAAGTCGTGACCAACATGTTAGGACGTGACGTTCTCGGAATCATAAAGTTAACAGGCATTAAAAAAACTTGGAAAAGGATATTTGATTCGTATGAGTTATACAAAAAATCACACCCAACACGTTAGAGCATGATTTCCAGAAGTTTCCACACGAAAGGAACATTGCCTTGGTTTTAAAACAACTTTGAAAACGAACGTATAATCTTTAAATACGAATGAGCAATTAATAAGGGAAATTAAATAACACAAAGTAATATGATAAGCAGATAAATGGTATGCAAAAATATAAAATGCAGGTGCGTAATAAATAAAAATAAATGCAAATATTGATAAGAAAGAAAAATGGTGCAATCGGGGTTGAAAACGGGACTTTTGGATACCCGAGGGTAAAATGGTAATTTTGGACTCTCGAGGGCAAAAATGGTATTTTGGGAAAATTTGGGGCTAAAAATGATATTTTGGATATTCGGGGGTAAAATGGTGATTTTTAGAAAAATCGAGATCAAAAATAGAATTTCTGGACATCCGAGGGTAAAACGGTAATTTTTGGAAGTTTCGAAGTCAAAATGGAATTCTTGGAAGTTCGAGGGGTAAAATGTAATTTTTGGAAGTTTTGGGTTAAAAATTAAATTTTGAAAGTTTGAGGGTAAAATGTAATTTTTAGAAGTTTTAGGGTCAAAAATGAAATTTGGAAGTTGGGGGTAAAAATGTAATTTTTAGAAGTTTTGGGGTTAAAATGTAATTTTTGGAAGTTCAGAGGTCAAAATATAATTTATGGATAGTTTAGGGACCTCCAAGGTAATAAAACCAAAAATAGGTGACACGTGACAGCCCCACAGGCATCCTGAAGTCAAAGGACTAATTTGAAAACCATGAAAATTTTTTGGGTCAATTTTGTAATTAAATAGAATTTGATTTAGGGGTTAAATTAAAAAAAATTAAAAATAAGAGGGACTAATTACAGAAATAAACCAAAATAGTGACACGTGGCAGCTTCTGGTGCTTTCAAAAATTCAAGGGACTAAATTGAAAAGTAATAAAAATTACTGGGCCAATTTAAAATTTATTAAAAATGCAAGCAGGATTAAATTGTAACAACCAAAAAAGCGAAAGGACCAAAGTGGTGAATATCCCAAAAGTTGAAAACACTCGGATCCTGAGGTCCATCGGTCTGATTCGAGTCGGGTATCGACGGGTATAGCCAAAACGGCATAGTTTTTGCTCTTTAAGCGACCGACCAAAACGCTGTCGTGTAAAGGCTGCTATAAAACTTTGTTTTCCTTCAAAAATTTCATTTCTTTCTTTGTTTTTTAAAAAAAAACTTCAAGTTCTCCCTCACTCTCTCACCCATCTTCACGCCGGCCATCTTTCTGACGGGATCTCGCCACACGTGCGACACCCGACGTCACACGCAACCTCAGCGACACTGTCCGTTAGCCGATCTCAGTACGGGCCTTTCTTCCCCTCACGCGCCGTCACCTCCGATCACCGTTAAGTTCAAAAGCCTTCTTTTCTTGTATAAAACCATTAGATCGGTGTTTCAAACCATGAACCTAACCCTTTTTTACTCGTTTCAAAAGCCCGATCTTAAAAACTTGAGACTTTTTAGCCTTTAAATCGGTTCTAAATCTGTTTGTTCCTTTTAGTTTCCCTTTTTTTTAAAAAAAAAGATTTTTTTTATTTCTTGGATCTAATGTGGTTTAATCTTTTTTGAGATCAGCTGTTATTCGTTCTTGTTTCCCTTTTATTCTCTTGATGTTTCTTTTGCAGGTTTCTTCGACGTGACGGAGACGGTGTTCGGGGATGACTCCGGTGGGGTTCCGGCGATGGCAGCCAAAGGGGCGTAGCTTTCTAACTTCAGATTTTTATTTAATTATTGCAATTTTCATTAATGTCATTAATTATTATTAATAGATTTATTATTATTATTATTATTATTATTATTATTATTATTATTATAGTCATTAATATTATTAATATTAAAACGTTATTTAACTTATTAATGCATTTAAAAAGAAACAGTGAATGCCAACAGGGTATTAAACACATATATTAATGCGTACTTAGAATCTGAAGAGCTTAGAATTTTGAAACATGAATGGCAGTAAGCATATATTAATAATACCTGATTGCCTTTAATGCTTGAATGGCCTGATGTTGAATTGAATCTTCTCTTTGCTCATTGTTTTGCTGTTACTTCTGAACTTTTGAGAAGTTTGTATATTGATTTCTTTTTTTAGTGTATCAAAAACAAATTCGTAACCCCCCAAATTGCTTGAATCCTGGCTTTTATAGCCATTTTTACAATCATTCTAACTTGTCTTATACAACTTAAATGCTTGTCTTCTCTTTTGCAGGTACAATGCAGTGACGGTTGTAGCAGTTGGTGAGGCCGGTGGCTGTGGCAGAAGCAAGTAGCCTGAAGGTGACAAGCTGATGATGACGTGGCGCATTTTGGTTGGTGAGGAGATAGGTGGCCAGTAACAAGTGGCTTAGTTGTCAGATTTAGGTTTTGACCTAAGATGGTTTAGGGTTTGGGTCAATGTGAATATAATTTGGGCTTGGGTCTTTTAGAATTGGGTTTGGGCCTAGGTTAGCATTCGGGCCCAATTTGTAATTGGATTTTTGTGATTGGGTCAAAGGCTTGTAAAAATGGACATTGGGCTTGTATTTTTTGGACTTTTAATATTAAATAATTTTTAATTCAAAATAAATTTAAATTTAAAATAAATTCGAATTTAAAATAAATTAAAATTTAAAATTAAAAGTTAGATTTGATGTTGGGTCCGGTCAAAATTGAGCTTCAACAATGTACATTATACTCCAAAAAAAAAACAAATATTCAAAATTTGAATATAAAACATTGTTAAAGAGAAACAACTATAAACCTTAAAAGATAGAGTAAGATGAACATAAAAAAATGATATTACTTGAAACAACTATACAAAAATTACTTTTACATATTTCTTTACTAAATAAATTATGTTTTTTATATCTCCTTTCTCAAATAAATAAATTGATATTCAAAAAGGAAAGATAAACGCCTAAAAGGTAAATTTATTTAAATATGCTGAAAAAAATCAATTGAAAAAGATAGTTTTTGAAAATTTATTAATTTACGTTGTTTTTAGAGAGAGAGAAAAAAAATATTTTTTTCAGGACATGCTTTCTTTATAAAATCAGTGTAAATGCATCATATAGGAAGCGTTTTTTTTTTCTCTACAAATAACGTAAATTAATAAATTTTCAAAAAAAACAACATTATTTCTCAATTGAGTTTTTTCAGCATATTTAAATAAATTTGTGCTTTTTTATGTGCTTTTTTATTAATTAAAATATATTATTTACTATGTTAAGAGTAAATTTTACCAGGACGATGAAAATAAATGATAAAATTGTTAAAGAAATAATATTTCGAGTAAAATGTAATAAATAATATATATTATAAAAGAGTAAATATTAATTTATCTCAATTTTTTTATTTTTAATTTATCTCAACTTATAATAATAAATAAATTTTTAATGTTATTAATGCAGTCGAAATTAACTAAAAATTTGATTAATGTGAGTGCATCTATCAATTAATAGTATAGTTACAGTGAGTAAAGATATCGTTCCCACGAGGATTAAAAGTATTAGTAATTATCGTCTTTTTATTATTTAACCGATAAATTGAGGAGATTGATTAAAACTAAAATTAATTAAATTAATTAACTAAAGAACATGGTAAAGAACAAATCAGAAAAACAAGCAATTAACAACCAAGATTTCATCTGAATTATCAATTTGAATTAAACAATTTTTTCACTTAATATCTTGATCCGTAAAAATCCTCAAATTATGCTAATATCTCCCTTCAAGCATAAAAGCAACTGATTCTATGTTGATTAATTGAAATTTTTTTCTAATTAAAACCTTTATTGACGCATTAACTCGATCTATAGATCCCCTATTAGATTTGACTAAAATCTGATAGATTTATGTCATCCTATTTTTAGGATTGTATGCTACTTCACTCAATTATGCTAAATCTACTCTTAAACAAGGTCTCTTCTTTCTTTGATTTAAGCACATCAAACATAGATTAATAGCCTAGAAATATTAAACCAAGGATTAAGCACACATAATTGAGAACAAGATCCAAGTATTTATTGCATAAAATAGAAATCAAAAGATAAGCTTCATCGTAGGGTTCATCTCCCCTAGGAATCTAAAAGGTTAGTTCATAATCGCAAATAAAAACATCTAAAAACAGTATAACCAAAAGAAATAAAAAATTCATAATAAACTTCAAAGAAATCAAGAAGAGATCTTCAATCTTGATTAAAATTCGCTTCAATAGTGTTTTCTGAGTTGTTTTCTTAAGTATTATATGACGGCTTACTCTCCTCTTCTCATATTTGGTATATATAGGCATTAGAATGTCCAAAAAAAATCTAAAAATTGTGTTTTTCCGCGTGTTTTGTGTGCAATTCATGATTTTCATACAGTCTGGTACATAGCTGTGTGGCGCACACATTTGTGTGGAATGGTCCAGCTCGTGTGGAATGGTTCAATTTTTTAATTTTCACTCGTTTTTTACTCTTTTTGCTCCAAAATGCTCTCTTATATATAGAAACACGAATTTAAAGGATTAAGAGCATAAACTCACCTTCTTACATCGAATAGTCATCCAAAAATTCATTAAGAACAAAATTAAAACATGTCACTTTTGACATTTATCAATTATTGAAAAATATTTCGAGAAGCATAGAATTTAATTTATTTGTTGTTATTATTATTATTATTTTATTTTGATTAAGTCAAATTAATCAAATTCATTTAAAATGGGATAAAAATTTTAAAAAGAAGGTGACATTATCAAGCAATTACCAAATCTTGATATTATTATTGTCGACTTAAGGTAATTTAGACCTGATCATAGGTCGGATTGGTCCGGGTCAATGTAATATTTTAGGCTCGTTTCTAAGTCCGGTTTGAAAATGGGCTTAAAATTTTATCCAAGTCCAGTCCAAATAAAAAATGCTAATCTCAAGCATAACTCAGTCTACTCGTATTTTTAAAAAATTGTTTTATTTTTATATAAAAATAAATTTAAAAAAATATAATCTATCAAAATACACTAAAAACATAAAAATAAATATTTCCCAACAAATAAAAAAATATAAAAAAAATCTTTTTATTTAAATAACACTAAGATAATTGCAACTTAGCAAACAAATTTCTTTAAAATAGTAGCAAAATTAATAATAAAACAAGAGTTATACAATATCCAAAAAATAACAACAAAATGACAGCAATATAATAGCAAAATTACAGCAAACAACAGTGAAAAGAATTTAGGCAAATTCAGGTTGAATTAAGCCTCAACCAAAAAATATTACTTGAGGCCCGACCTATTTAAAAAATAAGCTTTATTTTTATCCAAACTCATTTCTCGAGCCTATATTTTTTCTCAAACTCTTCCACCTTTCGAACAAACCTTCGAACCTGAACAAGTGAACTGACCTATGATCGGGTCTAGGGTAATCTTCCTTCAAACATTAGAGGCATTTGTTTTGCGTTAATTAAGCTCATCTTCTTCACGGCTTGTTGCTTTCTGTCATCATTTTAGCTTCACTCAATTATCATCCAAATTTTAAATCAATCCCTAAATTTTAAAAGATTTTGATCAAATTTTATAATATTAGTATTGTATCAATCAATTTAAGTTTAATTATAATTTTCATCCTAAGTTGCTAATGAAAATGTTATGCTTTTTTTTATTGGACGTTAATGATATTTAAAATAAAATGAGATAAAAATAATAACTTAATTATCAAAATCAGAAAAATTTCAAATTTTAATATGAAAAAAAATTGTATGATTTAAAAATGAAATTATGATTAAATTACTGAAACAAAAGATTTTAAATCAAGACTTTCAACTGGTTGAATCACTTGGCTTAGTTTTAATTAAATAAATTATTAAAATCATAAAAAAAAATGAATAATTTTATTATAGGTTTTGATCATATCTTTGCTTTCTTGACATAATGCCTAGAACTATCCATAGTCTCACCTAAACCCATAAATAAGAGAATAATGGATTTCAACACATTTGAACTCACATGTTTCTGCATTGGCAACAATGTTACCCATCAACTAAGACTCAATTGGAAAAATTAAAAGATGTTTAAAAAATAGAAAGATACAATTCATTTAAAATTTGGTTTAACTCTTTGTTGGGATAGATATATCAATATGTTTCTAGTCCAATTGAACAACCATCATTGGAATCGAAATGAAAATTAACACTCTGATGGTTCGTTAATAACACACGTCAAAATCCAAAAACATATGAATCAATATCTAAATGCCTAAAAGGTGCCAAATGTGCAAGATTCCAGGACAATCGTGATAAACATGGAAGATGGTTTCGGAGCCACTGCCACAACTGTTGGTGTATCAGCTTGTGTCACTATTCTCCCCTTTCCACATCGATCAAATCCACAGCTTTGTCAATACCACTAACCCGATCAATATTGATCTTGCAAGGACGTGGATCAAGAAGCCAAGCATCATCCCACACTGAAATGAAGCACCCATTCCCCACCTGCCAACCACTACCCATTTGGAGGAGCCCTTTAGCAGCCCAAATACTACGCCACACAAAAGAAGGTTGTGACCCTAACTCTGCTTCCATAAAATTGCACGTAGGAAAGTATTTAGCTTTAATCACACATGACATTAAAGAATACATATTAGTCAGCAAGCCCCAGCTCTGTTTAGCCAATAATGCTATATTAACCTTTAAAATATCTTGAAACCCAAGCCCACCGACGTCTTTCAAATAACATAAACCCTCTCAAGAGCACCAATGAATCCCCCTCCTCGATGCTAACTTATCCCACCCGTTGAGGGTCGACTCAATTAAGCAACGAACAAGTAAAATAGCAAAAGAAATTGAAAAATTGAACACACAAATTTAACGTGAAAAATCCCTCCAAAGAGGATAAAAAACTACGAGTAAAAATAATTTTACTATAATGACAAAAGAACGAATAGTGTAAAAGATGGAGATAAAAACTAAACTCCGAAACTCGAAAACAAAAAACCCTCAAAACGTAAACACAAAATTATTCAAAAGTGTTATGGTTTTAATATTTAATGAATATATTTTCTAAAGTTATAAAAAATCTATCTATAGATTAAATTCGCAGGTCAAATAAATTATGCTAATAAATACTAAATATTAAATCTTATAAAAAAATATAATTTATTTAACTTAACTTGAAAACAATCTTTTAAAATTTGGGTCACACATAACATTACCAATATTGATACATGAAGGCTCCAAATCTTTGCAAAAAGAACCAAATCTTTGTTGGGATAGATATATCAATCTGTTGCTAGTCCAATTGATTCGTTCAATTCCAACAACCATCATTGGAATCGAAATGAAAATCAACACTCTGATGGTTCGTTAATAATGCGCGTCGAAATCTTAAAACATATGAATCAACATCTATCATAGACCCGCAACACAGGTTACCACATCTCCTCCATCTTCATCTCCCTCGATCTTTTTCACAATTTATTCTCTTTTTTGTCTGAACATCTTTCTACTTTCTCGTCTTAAAGCAAAGAAAAAAAAACAGTCGATTCCCTTCTCTCTAAATTCAAATTTATCCCACACCGGATTAAAAAAAAAAACAATGGGCCCTGAATCGAGCTCCGCAACATCATCATCATCATCGACACAGTCTCCATCTGGGAAACGAAGCAGAGATCCCGAAGATGAGATTTATATCGATAATCTCCACTCTCACAAGCGTTATCTCAGTGAGGTTTCATAGTTTCCTTTTTTTTAAAATGCCCAAATTATCAAAGTTTCAACTTTTTTTTAATCTTTGTCTGAACAATTTTACAATATTATACCCAAAGTTCTGGGTAGTTGTTGTTATCTCCACGTACGAGGCGTTTGTTTGTTTCATCGGATTATTTGCATTAAAGGGGCTTCAATTATTGAAAAATTAAAAATATTTGTTTGGCAGATAATGGCATCTAGCTTGAATGGGTTAACTGTTGGGGACCCACTTCCTGAAAATCTCATGGAATCTCCTGCTAGGTCTGAAACCCTGTTCTATCCCAAGTTTGTTGTCTGTCTCAAGCTTAATCAACTATTTTTTAAGTGACCCTGAACATAAATTAAAGAACTATATATATTTTGGTATTATGGATTTTCATTTTACTGTTCATGTTCGGTTGAGTTAAATATCGTTATTTTTCTGTATCCAATTAAAGAATCTATGGCTATGTTGTAGTCTGCAACTTGGTTCACTCATCCTTGTTATCTTTCCAGGGATGAAATGTCTTGGCAATATTCATCGATGTCCGAAGATTCGGATGACTCCAGACTTTGCGAGACGCCTATGATGAGTACTTGCTTATCCCAATCCGATAGCCGGCCTACTAGTCCTGTTTCCCCATACCGATATCAAAGACCGGCGAATGGTTTCACCTCTGCTCCTTCAACTAGTTCATACCCTTTGCACGGGAATGTCAGCACTATCGGTTGTTCTCAGCCTCGCCCCAGAGGCTCAGATACAGAGGGACGGATCCCATCCTCGCCGAGCGATATCTGCCACTCAGCTGACTTACGGAGGGCAGCACTCTTGCGGTCCGTGCAGATGAGAACACAACCTTCCAGTCCGTCATCATTTGAAACGCCAATTGAGGATAGAGAATATCAGATTGAGGAGTGTTCTGCTTTGGGCATCTCAAAGCCTGAATTTAGCCAAGAGAAATCTTTGCATGGTGAAGGTGGATGAATCTGGTGATCAGAGGTCTTCCATTATCGTTCACCCTCTTTTTCATGCCTTTCTTTTTTCACATGCTTTTCTCAAAATCTGACCAACGGATCCTTTGTAAAATCAGTCTACTGTTTAAACGTGTTATTTCACATCTATATATTGGTTTAATTCAAAATAAGTTTCCAGGAAATCTATAATAGGAAAAACAGGAGCGAAAATTCGAATAAATGCCGAGTGAAATCACTGGTCAAAACTAGTTATAGGAGAAAACTTCCATCATAAGAACTTTTACTAGTTACTGGTGCTGCTGCACGCAAATGGTGCTCAAGTCCTAATCAAGGCCTAGCGATTTGCTGCTGAAAGATATCCAAAACATTAAACGCTAAGATGATCCCAGTCGTTGAAAACGTCGATGAAACTTGAACCCTTAGTTTCATCCCTCCGCAGCACAAGACGAGGTGAAATACATTGATCTAAGAAGATGCAAATGTTGATAGGATGTTCTTCTTGAGCGTGAATTCATCAGCTTTTGCTGGACTTATTGACTGCATCAAGAACAAAAGACAAAAAAACTCCTGGTTCAGAACAATCACCACTGAAAATTCTAACTGTTGGCAACTAATGGTGTAGAGCCAAGTGGAGCCCAAATACTGGCAAGCTCAAGCTCGACTCGAAACTCAAGGTTCGATACTCAACTCGAGCTCGATCAAACATCAATTTATAAACTCGAGCTCGACTCGAAACAAAATTGAGCTTTGAGTAGCTCAATCTCAATTAAACTCTGTTTACACTTAAGCTCTTTCAACATGAGGTTAAAAATGTAATTTCCTAATATAGAGATATATTAAAATGAATAGCTAGATTAGGCTCGTTAGCCATTCAAATCAAGCCATTACAGTGTTTGAATTCGGCTAGACTGATAGCTCAAGCTACTCAGCTCAGCTCAATAATTACCAAATCGAATTCGAGTTTTATTTAGTTAAACTCAAATAGCTTACAAACATCATTGTCTCATTTACACCCCTATTACTATTAAGATATGCCATAGATGATTCGGGGCACCATCCTGTTAATTAACTGTAACAGTCAAACCACTCAATATATGTACTTCTATTACAATAGTAACTCTTTACCTTGTCAAGCATGCGCTGCAGCCGCTCAATTTCCTTCTTGGGGTAGTCAGCACCTTTCTCTAAACAGCTTTTAGCAGCTTTCAAGTATATCTTTCCATGCCTGACAACCAGCAATATGAACATTTATACATAGAAACAATAGTAGTCCTTTGACACAAAATTTTAAAATGGAAAATAGGAATTGATGAGCTCTCCTTTGGAGCTTAATATTGAGAAACTAAATGAATACCTCGCGGTAGAACCCTTGAGCTTCTCAACTTCCTCTTCAATCTTGGAGAAGACTGCTTTCTTCTCGTCGGCAGAAGCAGCCACAAACTCCTTCACTAATGCATCCAAACTTGACAAAATACCAGCCTATGCAAAGAAAAACGAGAACAATTAATACATATGGAAGTATTGATGACAAATATGGTGTACCAGCCTACATATGAGCTACCAACCATTGAAGTTAATTGCCCTTTTGCATCACGACTGGTCCCACATTTCTCGTTGATGAAAGAAACAAAGTCATCTAAATCCCTGCCACCGTCGTAGTCTTCGCCAGCTTTGTTGCCTTTAGGGAAGAATTTCAATGTTGGAAACCCACTGATTCCATACCTGCAACAAAAGCATAGGCCTTAAATCCCACTGATAACTCCCTAATTGTTAACAAACACTTCATAAAAGAAAACCGAGTTTGTTGGATGACTCCATGCTTACTTTTCAGCTAGATCCCTGTATTTGTCAGCATCTAGATTAGCTATCACTACATCTTCTTCTGATTTAAATGACGTTGCTACCTTTTCATAGGTCTGTAGAGACGAAAACAAAGGTTTAGAATGCAGATCACCACTTGTACCAAAAAGAATAATGCCTACTTTGTTAAACAAAGATAGATGCTTACAGGAGCAAGGTTTTTGCAATGGCCACACCTGGCAGAAAACCAACCCAAAACTTGGTCAAAACATGTTCATATAAAAATGGAAATGGAACTAGAAAAAGCCCTTCGGCTTTCCTCCAAAACAGTAATATTACCAACCCAAGGAAAAAAAGACACACGCTTACCAAGGTGCATAAAACTCAACCAACACATCTTTGGTTTCATCAAGGACAATCTCATCAAAATTATCCGCATTTAGCACTGCAACATTGGATGGCAAAGTGGCTATCTTCACATTAGTCCCTGTCAAAACATCAGTTTAGCAAAATCATATTGTGTTTTGACCATTTTGGGTATCAATCTACATTCAGAAAGTCAACTACACATAAGAAAGAAGTAATGGCAGACCACAATGGGAAAATTCTTCAAAAGGAAAAAAACATATGTACCTCCTTCAGTGTTAACAAATTCAGCAAGTGCGTCAGCTGTGCGTGGTCCTTCATACCTAGGTAAAACAATTTTGATTTACTAAGACCATGGTTTAAATAAAACGTTGATATGACTAAAAGAAACTAAACATAAAACAAGACCTAACTGTCACAAGATCTGTTCCAACATGTTAATTTATACTCACTTTTTAGGTTCCAAAGAGCCTTTAGGAAACCACTGAACAGTTGGGTAGCCTTGAACACCATACTTGCTGCATAAACTCTTATATTCATCACAATCCACCTACACATAGCAATAGCAAGGAAAAAGACTTCATTATACCAAAAAAATTTCACAATTCGAAAAGCCTCGATAAACAATAATTCATAAATCAAGAAGCAAAGCTATGTAATTATAAATCACTAACCTTTCCAATCAAGACGGATTTTGCCTTCTTAAAACTTGCCCCGAGCTTCTCGTACTCAGGAGCTAGCTTCTTACAGTGTCCACACCTGTAGTCGAAATCAAGATAACATATATTCAGAATATAACTAGTTGGATCTTAAGTTTTTTCCATAATCTAAATCCTTACTCGGAAGTATACCAAATTCAAAACCAAAAAAAAAAGAGGAATATCTTTAGCAACAATTCAGTGATCTAGAGAGTATGATCCTAAGAAACACATCAGAACCAAAAAAATGAATAAGAGAAAACAATCGATGTTCAACTATGACTTGCTGAAGATAGATCTAACGATGGATTAATGAGGATCTACTCTAAAACATAAAAAATATACAACATAAACACTAATCTAACAAAGAAATGAAAAACAATAGGCGATAGAAGATAGAAATATTATTTACCAAGGAGCATAGAACTCGACGAGAGCTCCTCTATCTTGACCAACTTCCTTATCGAAGTTTTCTTCGGTCAGTACGACGACGTCATCGGCCAAAGCTGAAGCTAACAACAAGGCCATAGTTCCAAAGGCTAAACAGATCTGAGACTTCATTTTTTTTTCTCTTCTTCTTCTTCCTCTGTTTGAATCTCCCTCTGGTTTCTTTATTACTCTCCCAGTCTATTGAAGACTTTTTTTATTATTATAGCAAGTTCAAGCCGGTTGGGTTTTTTTTTTTTTTAATTTCTACTTTTTTATATAAAATAAATTTCTTTGGATAAATTTATCCAAGGACGATACTTTGAAAAACAGGGACTATGTGATGACGTGGCGAATTTTGATTTGTTGAACTGAAAATCATGAGTAGTATATTGGTGTGTTGTTTTACGATGACACGTCGCGCATATGATACGCTCCATGGCTATTGGTAAAGCGTAGGCTCAGTGACGTGTTTATAATGACGTGGCATGCTGTGATAGGTTCGACTGTCGTGGAGGAGTCTTAGGGTTGGAGCCGCCGTTGCCCAATATCTTCGTTTACAAAGGACTGTCTTAACCCGATTAGTTATGTAGGATTGGGCCAAAACCCATTTTATTTAGTTGTTTGGACAAATTTTTGAAACCTTATGTCTATATTTGGACTAACATGCCAAACTATAGTTTATCCATTTATCTAACTTGTAATTTTCTCATACTTTTGTAATTCGTATGGAAAATAAATAACATAAAAATCAAACTAGGACAAAAAAAAAATTAAAGTGTCAAATTGAAATTAGTTATGTATTAAATTGAGACAAAATAAAATTCAAACATCAAATTAAATATAAAGACAAACTCAAGTATAGATAGTAGCCAACACCCTCTTAATCCAGTGACAAGAGCATTATGATGTAGAGATAACGGCTTGAGTTTAATCCTAGGCAGCAACATTTCCTTTCCCAATTATAAAAAGAAGTGCAAAATATATTAACCCTTCTAGATTTGGCTTACGAAGGTTGGTAAAGCAAATATGTTTTGATAATCTAGGGTTAGTTTGGTATTGCTATTGCAGTTGAGAAGTACTTTTGAAATGCTTGGTTTGGAGAAAAAAGGTTCTATTAGGAAGTGTTGTGGGAAAATGTTATGCGAAGGTGTAATTTACTAATTTAAGGTATTTGGCATTGCTATCAAAAATTGCGAAAAAAAGTTAAAATGTTTATTTTAGACATGTTGGAAATTAAAAATTAAATTAATTTAGATGATATTTAAATAAGTCAATATAATTATACATAAAATATAAATTTTAAATATTTTTAAATAATTAATAAATTATTTATTAACTTAATTATACATAAAATAATTTAATTTTAAATATAATAAATATTATATAAATAATTTAATATAATTATACATAAAATATAGATTAATCCAAATTTTTAAATACAATTTAAATAGTTTATACAAATAAAGATATTTTAATAATTTGCACTTCAAAATGGAAAAACCAAAATCACTTAACTCCAACTTTTGCATTTAGGTGGAAAAGCGGTCAAGTGGTTGACATTGCGTTTGGGGTTGGAAGCAGTTTTCCACCCTAACACAATGCCAAACAAAACTTTAGGGTAAGTTTCTCGTTCCTTTTTAAAAATAATGTGAATAAGGGTTACTTTTGAAAAGTTTGATTTAAAATTTTATTATTTAGTATTATTATTAAAAGTATTTTTAAAAAATAAAATGTTCATTTTATATATGATGTTGTGAAATAAAAATATACATTTAAAAAATATTCAAATTTATTCATATTATGATATTATTATGATATTTTAATAAGAACAAAAAATAATTTATTGTAACTAATTGTTAATATTTTAATATATAAAATATAAATTTTAAATATTTGTAAGTAATTAATATTAATTATTTGTAAATTTTAATTTGAATATATAATTTATATTTAAATATTATTAAAATATAACTATTATAAATTTAAATATATAACTTTTTATATTTGAAATAAATTTAAATAGAAATATAATTATATACTTATATAAATATTACATAAAATATCATATTATACCTAAGGGTTAAAGATGCCATTTTGACTTCAAAATGTTTTTTCAAAAGCAAAATCTTAAAAAAAAAAATAATTCTGCTTTTGTTTTGATTAAGTGAATGTCCATCAATATTAAGATAAATTTGGATGAACTTTAAATTTTAATAGTCATCAGAATTAGAGTTCTATTTCATTTATACTTTCTATGTATATAAATATAGACTTTTGAGAAGAATTGTAATATACTTCTATTTGATCAATAAAATACGCTCTCTTTCTTACTCTCTCATTCTCTTTGTTATTTACTATCTGTCTCTTTATTTTATAACACGTTATCAGCACGATTCTCATTTAATTTTTTTTTCTTTCAGTCGTTAATTGAGACCGACGCACTATTGATAATCACTAGAGCCTTTAACTACTCAGTGCTCATGATAATAGCCATGGTGATAATGATGATGTTACAGATATTTAGGTATATTTTTCTATGATTTATTTATTATATCATATTTATTATAATTTGAGATTAATCATGACAACATTAATAGATGGATTTTGATTTGAAATCCACGCATGTTTGCGATGGTGATTATGGAATAAATAATCTAGTGGGACATTTATAAGTTCGTCCTATTAAATTTGTTGCATTCCCAGAAGTGAATGCAAACATAAATAAAATGAAAAATATGATCATGGACTACTAAAAGTGGGAACGTAGTGATGAATAAGAGAACAATGAGGGTTCTCAAGAAACTCTTCAAAGGGCAAAAAATAACTTATGTTATCAATGTGATATGAAAGGTTATTGGCTACATATGTGGTGTATGCCCAAATATTTTGTTTGGGTTAATATTATTTGAGGAAGGATATTAGAATGTAGTAATGATTTCTATCATTACAGATAGAAAATAATTATTTTATTTGATACTGAAACAAACCAATATTATTTCAATATTTAATAGTACAAAATTGGTCAAAAGCTCCAGAATAGCCAATATATTAATATATTGTGATGGTTAATTCATTGGTTTAAAAGATATTCATAATGGATCTCATATTGAGATTATGAATAAGAAAAAGATTATATTTCATATGAATCAAAAGAGGATTATTGATTTATATTGAATTGATTATGATTATCTTTGTGATATTCTTTTGTCATTATCTTCATTAAGAGGTTGAAGTCAAAATATTTGACTGTGAAATATCTACTTAAATTGTGGAAGAAAAATATGAGCAATAGAATATGGTAATTCTATCTAAAGCTTGTTATGGTTGGGTGCACTTGAAGATTTTAGATATGTGAAGATCTTGGCATATTTTTTGAAGCGAATATTGAATATAATTATTTGGAAATTATATTATATGACTTAGTGTCATTATAAACTTTACATTGATTTATGCATTTCCAGTAGTAAATGTCACAATAGTACTTATATGTGGATACAAAGTAAAATGAATTATAGTAAAATTATCAATTTGCTACAATTTAGTTCAAATTGAAACACATGTTAAAAGTTTACTAGTACAAATATATTTACTAGTTAGCATGATCAGTTAGACCATTTTGGATCATATATGATGCGAAAATTAATTGAGAATTTATATGGACATTTATTAAAGAACCAGAAGATTCTTTAATTTAAAGAATTCTTATTTGTTGGTTGTTTTCAATAAAAATTGGTTATTAAAAACTCACTAGTTAAAGTTAATATTTAATGTCTTGCATTTCTAAAATGAATATGGGCTCATTAATCCACCATGTGGATGGTTTTGATATTATATGATTTTGGTAGATGTATCTACAAAATAAACACAAATGTGTTATCAACTTGCAATCTGTCATTTGTAAGATTGTTTGAATAATTAATTTCAAATCATGCAATTAAGATAATTTATCTTGCTAATATTGATGAGTTTATATCTCAATTTTTTATTGATTGAGTTTGAAAAACTTTGATAAAAGTTTATTATTTATGCGCATAATGGTTTAGAAAAATTATTGGTTGAACAACTTTGATTATTACTTATGAGAACTGAACTTTCTCTTTCAACATGAGATTATGTTTATTTACGTGTTGTACGCATCAAGCCAATAAATTTTAAATACTCCCAATTGCAATTGATTTTAGGTTAAAAGTTAAATATTTCTCATCTTTGAATTTTTGTATGTGCGTATATGTTCCAATTGCTCAACCACAACGCGCAAAGATGAGTGAATCTTCAAAGAAAGTTGAAAATATATATTAATTATGGGTCTCCTTTTATTATGATATATTAAATGTATTGGAGATTCAATTATGACATGATTATGATCATTATTTTGATTTGATAGTTTTATCGACATTAGGGGGATAGAACTAGAGTAATTTGTACCAGAAGTTCAATAATGATAACTCATTAAAGTTCCAAATATAGAAATTTTCATAAAAAGGGAAATTTTAGATGGTCATATAGTGAAGGCGGGTGCTCCAGAAGAGACCCAAGACATAACTAATAAGTAAAAATTCAGAAGAGATTCAGGTATCTAAACTGAAGATTAAAATAGTGAAAATAAGAGATATTGATAAGTTATGTCAATTTGATAAAATGTCGAACCAATAATAAAAGTGGTTGAAAATGGTTTTGCATGCAATATTATTGTGGAAATAATGAAATAAAAGGAGGATATTGAATAAATCTATTGGGAAATATAGATATAAAATAAACTGGCCAAAATAGAAAGACGCAACTCAAATATAATTAAATTTATGGAGTTTTTAGACTAGCAGTCCAAATATTTGAAGGTATAAAGCCAGTAAGGGTACAAATGAAGTAGTTTTGCAAAGGCGAAATAAAAATATAAAGTTTTTCGCTAAGTCCTGACATTGATTATGAAAAGGTATAATATTCTTTTGTGGTGGATGCAATAACCTTTAGATATATTATTAACTGACAGATCATACTTCCGTCTCATGGTTGTTGTTACAATCTTTTGTGAATCACTATATAGTAAAGTTTATATTAAAATCCTTGAAGGATTTGTAATGCCAGAAAAATATTGAAATATCGGGAAATTATTCATTTATATGAATTGAAATAATTGAACATGTGGTAAATTTGACTTAGTCAATGGTAGCTGAAGGAAGATTACAAAATGATACAAAATACCTATTTGTATTTTTATAGAAGAACCATGATTAAAGTTTATTATGATTATTTCCCCCAAATTTTCCTTCTCATGACTTTCAAAAGAATGGTGATATAAATGCTTAGCAAATACATTCAAATAGTCATTTGAAAAACTAGTGTTCAAGATTGAATACATAGAATATGAGATTTTATATGATGTTTTTATGAGAGGGAGTAAATACGCGTTGTACTCTTTTTCCCTTAACCGATATTTTGTCCCATTGGGTTTCCTTGGTAAGGTTTTTAATAAGGAAATATGTTATGCGTATTATAGATATGTGTACTCTTTTTCCTTCACAAGAAAATTTTTTTCCCACAGGGTTTTTATCTTAGTAAAGGTTTTAACGAGACACATTATCTACCAATAGACATTCAATGGGGAGTATTATGAATATCTTATTAAGTGGATGTCCATAAAGATTAAGATAAGTTTGGATGAACTTTAAATTCTAGTAGTCATCAGAATTAGAGTTCCATTTCATTTATATTTTCTATATCTATAAATATAGACCTTTGAGAAGCATTGTAATGTACTTCTATTTGATCAATAAAATACGTTCTCTTTCTTGCTCTCTCATTCTCTTTGTTATTTACTATCTGTCTTTTCATTTTATCACAACTTTTACTTTTTGATATGATTAATATTAATTATCACTTCAAAAGCATTTTTAAAAAGTAATGAGAAATAAAGTCAGGTAATGTATTATAAAAGATCTATTTCGAAATTATTTATGGAAATGAGTCAAAGTAAAAAAAAAAACTTATTAAAATAGGCTGTTTTTGCAAAACTACACCTACGTGATGACGTTTTTAGTGAGAATTCCAAAAAAGCGCTTCCACGTGGAAGCATTTTCCTTTAACGAGATAAAATCGCCTCCACATAAGAGAGTTTTTCCTTGACCCATTGTGAAAACACGTTGAAAAACGCGTTCACGTGAACACTAATTTTAAAAAAGCTTCCAGGTAGGAGCGTTTTTGTCCCATTCAAGAAAAAGTACTTTCGAGTGGAAGCATTTTTCTAAAATTCTTCCTGAAAACGTTTCCACGTAAGCGCGTTTTTACAAAACTGACCTAATCCTATAATTTTTTTTACTTTAACCAATTTCCGTAAATAATTTTAGAAATGATTTTTTTTTTGTACATAACCCAACAAAGCCTTAGTAGTACAATTTGATACATCATAAATTGAAATCACTTTCAAGTCAAAATATCTCTAATATATTTGAAGTTTAATAAGTCGAAGTATTTTTAAATCAAAGTAAATTTAGATACGAATCATATGATAAAATTTTAATTAAAATACTTTTTTAAATACAAATAATTTGATTGTGTCTTAGCTCAATTGATATGGACATTATTTCCAATAAGGACGAAACTAGAAGAATTGGCAGGGGCTTTGACCCCCTTAAAATAAAAAAAAATCATTTAAGCCCTTTAAAATTTTTAAAATTTTAAATGAATAAAGGTAAAATTGCACTTTGGCCATCTTAAAATATAAAATTTTGATTTAATCATTTAAAATTTATAAAGATATAAGCTATTAAAATAGTGAAATTACATTTTTATTATCGTAAAAAATACAATTTAATTTCGAGCCCTAAAAAAATCTGGTTTCCAATACATGATGATGTGAGTTCGAGTGCGCTTAAGCACATCATCCTCTCATTTATGGGTTGGAGAGGGGTTATGAATAGTTTTAAATATTGTATAAAAAAAATAGATATGATAAAAAACGTATAATAAAATTATTAAAAAATACAAATAATTTATATAAAATAAAATCCCAACTTTGAACTATAAAAAGTAGGTAAACTTTACCTATACACTAGTAATTCTGAAACCTGAGTAAAGTATAAACACTGGAACATGTCTCATTATTGCATTGAAACTGAGATGCTTGTCCTTATATTACCAAATGTGGTGGACCACAATCTTGAATACTTTGGATGCCCAATTACTTTCAGAGGCATGTTTATTATGAATTTTAGTACAACAATGTGGGAAATGTTTGTACCACGTGGGTGTGTTATAAGATAAATATATTATACAACAACAAAAAAAAGTGAATTTAAAATACATAAATAAATTTTCTTTTTTATTTTTATATGACGATTTAATAGATATATAAATTTATTATCGTAAAATATTTATTATTGTTTAATACAAAATTATTTTAAAATCAATATTATCTTTATTATATAAGATATATAAAATTTGAGTTTTATAATAATTTATTAAGTATATAAATTGATATGAATTAATCATATAAACAATTTATATATGAATTATAAAAATAACTACAAATATAATTAATAAAAATGTAGTTATTTATTAATAGAATTATTATTTCAACATAAATTAAAACTTAATATATATATATTTATTTTATCTATATTGTTGAAAAATATGAACATCACATATATAATAAAGGTAGTTAAATGTTATTATTTATTATCATAATAGGTTAGTCCAAATTAAAAGTGATATAATTTAGTTAAGGTTTATTGGGTTTTAATTATTAAATAAAATATGGGTCAAATATGTATAGATACTCTAATAACTAATTTCTAATTGATGATGGGTTGATTAGAAATTAGGACTAATGTTCCCAAATTACACATGAATAACTTTTCTAATATCCCATAAACAGAAGGATAATGCATTTCAGTGTACTCAAACCGATGTCCTCTTGCATTGGCAACAATGTCCATACCAATCGAGGTAAGACTCAATTGACATGCATGATTGTATAGCTTGAATAATAGAAGTTGAGAATTAATTGAGGTGTAATGACAAATTAAGTCCTTAACATTACATATTTTGTTAATGCAGCCTTTAATCTTTTTAAAAAAAAATCAAATTTGACCATCAACCTTTTAAAAAGAATTAAAATTTTGTTTTTAACGAAAATACTAACTAGAATATTAATTTTTTTAGCATGACAATCCACATGTACTTCACATTAATTTTTTTTGGAATTTTGAATTTATTTTTATTTTTGGAATATTTTTATATTATTTGTTGATGTAGCATATAAGATAAATAGTGTACGATAGTATGAAGTAAATGTAGATTGAAATGTAAGTTGAGCGCTAACATCGTTAAAAATTATTATTTTAATCAATATTTCTTTAAAAATGATTTAACTCGAATAAATTTAATTAAAAAAATAAAGACTAAATTAATAAAAAATTGTAAATATTAAAAGTTAAATTATTCACCATGCATTTTCTTTATTAAACTAACGAAAGGAGCAATGGGTAGTTAACAAATGATCAGATCATCATCCAGGAGACACACACACACAAAAAAAAAGACAAGGAGACAGTGTCTAGCTAAGCAGTTGACATCTAAGTGAAACAGCCAAACAACCATGGAATCTCATGTCTCTCACACTCAGAACTCCTTATTTTCCAATATATATCTATCCCCTTCTCTATTATACTCAGTATCCCACAGCCAATACGAGATGCAGTAGTACTCTTTGTGATGATCATCATGCCAAAGCTCATTCCCTTAAGCTAAAGTTTCCATATTCCAAATCAAGATCATCATCAACAAAACTTGATGTTATTAGATTCAAATCATCTCCAATACTGTTCTCACCACACCCACTTAGTGACCAATCATCATTTGGTCGTAACAGTTCACTGTCAATGATGTCCTTAGAACACGGTTCCCAAATGTCCTCACTGCCTGTCTCTTTCTCAGTGTTACAACTACTAGAGTCTGGTCTTGAAATATTCTCCTTGTTTCTTCCCTCTTCTGACCCCGAAGGAGAGGGTATAACAGGCACCACCTCCATAGGTTTATTTGAAGAACTGATGGCATCTTTCTGGGTATTATAACAGCAGCTTTTGTTTTTCTTCATTGCCCATCTATAGATTTCCCTGCTCAAATGAGCCTTCCAATAGTTCTTTATCTCATTGTCTGTTCTTCCCGGTAAGTGACTGGCAATCAAAGACCACCTGCAAGTTATAGCAGAAGCAACAAAAGATTAGATTAGTACGTAAACCCAGAATGGCATTGTAGCAGAAGAGAGCTTACCTATTTCCGAAAGTAGCATGCAGATTAACAATGGTTTCGTCCTCTTTTGCAGTGAAGTTTCCTCTCTTTAAATCGGTTCTTAAGTAGTTAATCCATCTCAGTCTGCAACTCTTCCCACACCTTAGCAATCCTTCAAAATGCCAGACCGTACACACCAATTAATACGCAAAAACGAAAAAAAAAAAACCTTAATAAGTACGTACCTGCATTCTTGGGCAATGATCTCCAGGAGCCTTCTCCATTAACTTGAATATACTTGGTCAAAATCTCATCTTCTTCAGCCGTCCATCTCCCTTTCTTTAACCCTACTTTTTCACAGCAAGGAACCCTCCCCATTTCTGGCACTGCACTGCAAAAGTGGTCATTAAAAAATAGAAGACAAAAACAGTAAGCGCAATTGGGGTTTAAAAGCTGAAACTGAAAATAAAGAGTATGAGAGAGTCAGAGAGACACATGAGGTTGTGGTGTGGATGGGGCAGTGATAGGGACTTTATCTATGGTGATGAATGGCGCCATGTTTTCCTTGAATAGTAATGGGCTCGTTTAACACTGGCTTCAACTCTTCAATGTGAAAAATATAAATAGGGTTAATATATTATTTGGTACCTGAACTTGGTTTCAATATTTAATTTAGTACATTTACCATCTGTATCAATTGGTCATATTCAAATATCAAATTGAAAAAACTCAAGTATCCAGGCTCGTTCTTGATATTTTTGGGGCTCTAGACAAAACAATAAATTGGATCCTTTTTAAAAAAATTTATGAAATATAATACAATAAAAGTTGGAAAATTTTTGAGCCCTAGGAGATGAAACATTTTTGATGAAAAATTGAAAGCCTTAGGCATTTAATTAATTTATTTTACTTCGAAATATTTTTTTCTCACATTAAAAGCTTACAAAATATTTTTTTTTGGATCCCTTCCAACCTTGGAGATTGGGCGACTGCACTCTTAAACAACCTCTAAGGTCGGGCCTGCAAGTACTAAATTAAAGATTAAAGCCAAACTCAAGTACTAAATGATATATTAAACCAATAAATTAATTTAAATTTGAAAGAGAGGCATAATGATAAATTTAACTCTCAATGTTTATATTTTTTATAAATTTGACTTTTATTCTTTTTTACCTGAGTCTGACTTTTAACTTTTTTGTAAATCGCTTTCTTTTAATGAAAACAAAAACAAAAATATTAATTTTTCTAATGATATTAGAATGGCAACTCGTATGACAGTAAACGTGTACTTTATACTGATATAACATTATTATTTTATATATATTAACATATAATTTAAAATTTTAAATATATATAATAAAAAAAGCATGAAGTAGATGTTGATTATCATGCATGTTGTAGTATTTAAATCAATATTTTCATTAAAAAAATAAAATAACTTTTTATGAAAAATTAATCTTCAAATTAGATTTTTTATATAAATGTTAAATTTCAAATTTAACTAAAAATAAATATTAAATTGATAAAAATTTTAAAACATTAAGAATAAAATTTGTAATTATGCCTAAAAGAATTGAATTGAATGTATTGATGTATACACGTGAATTATTATGTAGACTACACGTTATCAATTAATTAATATTTAAAAATTATCTTTAAAAATTATCTTTAAAAATTAAAATGTATAAAAATTATAATTATAATTCATAATTAATATGTATTTTTTACGTAATTAATGGTATAATTAATCTAAATCTACATTCGATAAGATCACAAATTATCAAACCCATGTATTAGTCTAAGGGTGGGTTTGGATCAACAATGCGTTTACCTGTGTTTAGTTTAAAAACAGTGGTGACGGTGAAATTAAATATTGTAACGATAGACAAAAAGTAAATTAAACATACCGTACTGCTAATTCAAACCCATACTAAACTTAATTTATCATCATTTGGTGTCAATGCCAACTTTTGGTACATTTGCTGTCCATGTCCCAATCGAGCATTGAAAAAAATACTATTGTAATTGAATGGGATAATTCATTAAAGGCCCCTGTACTTTAAATTTTATTTTAATATGGTACCTATACTTTCAAAATGTCCAATTAAATATAAGAAGTGACTGTTTAATCTAAATAATTCTTTTTTCCTAATTATAGTGGATTAAAATGAAAAAAATTGTTGTATAAGAAGTTAAGATTAAAATAGTTATTAGATAATGATTTTTTATTGGGTTTTCAAGGTTAAATGATTTATGAATCATTTGGGAGCACTATTAGATACATCATATAAAAGCATTATAATTTGATAGATGATTGTTTGAGGTGTTAGGGTAAGTTTGGATGGGTAATGTGTTTATCTGTGATTAGTGTTAAAATAACGGTGATGAAGATATTAAATATTGTAGCGTGAGACAAAAAGTAAATAAAACGCACCGCACTGCACTGCACCGTATCACACCTCACCACCCATTCAAACCCACCTTGAATATTTGGTGTTATTTCTAACTAGCTTATATGTATTAAGTGATTGGTGGACATTGAATCTAGGAAATGATAGCATTTTTTACTTGACATGTCATAATAATTATCAATCCATCTTAATTTTATATGGTGCATTGGTCCTCTTACAAAGTCAATGAGTGGTGTTAGATTATACAAGAAGAGTATAATCTTGATATTATTCAAAATCAACTTATCTCATATACACAATCATTATTGAATATATAGACTAGCTGATATAGTAGTTAGCTGACAATAACTAACACTAACTATTAACCATATTAACTACCAGTAACTAACAGTATAACTATACTATTATTCTTCCGATTCCTCAACATTTTTAGCTACACTATCTTCAGTGACTAAATTCAATGACAATACACACAACCCAGAACGTGCAGGTACAAACTATTGAGGAGGTAATGGTTTTGTAAGCACATCTGCCACCTGCTTATCAGCTGGAACATTGTTAACTTGTAGGATTCTATCGAGAACCCTTTCTCTAACAAAATGGTGATCTATCTCAACATGTTTCATCCTAGCATGATGAACAGGATTAGCTGCCTTTGACAAAAGTGGAGGTGTTATCACACCATACTACAGGCGTCTTTTGCAGCTCAACTCCAGTTTCAAACAGCAATTGCTTGACCCAAAGCAATTCGGCCACACAGTTGGCAAGGCTACGATATTCTGCCTCAAAAGTCGAGCGTGATACAACTGCCTGCTTCTTTGAACACCAGGTCACTAAATTAGGACCAAGAAAGACACAATATCTAGATGTTGATTGTCTGTCATCAGCTGATGAGGCCCAGTCAACATCAAAAAATGCAGACAACTCAGTATCACCAGTCATAAAGAATAAATCATAATGCATGGTACCCTGTAAATACCCATTTTTACTGCCTTCCAATGTAAATCTGTAGGTGCATTCATAAATTGACTTAATTTGTTGACACAAAATGCAATATCTGGTCTGTAACACAGACATATTGCAACATGCCTATGATGCTTCTATACAACTGACCATCTTCAAACATGCAACCACCTACTGCAATAAGTTCAGGTGTGCCTACCATAGGTGTGGGAGTTGATGCAGCATTTGTCATAGCAGATTTCTGAAGTAATTCTGCTATGTACTTCATCTAACTGAGAAAAAGCCCTTTATCAGACCTTTGAACCTCAATGCCTAAGAAGTAATGCAACTGCCTCATATCTTTGAGAGCAAACTTACTATGCAATTGTCTAAACACATTATCAATATCTGAAGAAGAATCACCAGTCAAAATTATGTCATCCACATAAGCCATTAAAAACAGACAACTCCCTTCACTTCTTTGAATAAACAATGAAATGTTAGCTTTGGAAGCAACAAAACCAAGTTGATCAACCAGGTATCTCTTAAGTGTTTGAAACCATGCCCTTGGTGCTTGTCTTAGACCATATAAGGCCTTATTTAGCCTACACACCAGCTTCTCCCCATTAACTCCTTGTACTTCAAAACCTGGTGGTTGACTCATATATATCTCCTCCTCTAAGGCTCCATTAAGGAAGGCATTATTAACATCTACTTGTCTTAAAGACCAGCCCCTCATCACAGCAATAGCCAGTACCACTCTCACAATAGCAGCCCTAACAACTGGACTAAATGTGTCATAAAAGTTTGAACCAGCATGTTGAGAAAAACCCGTTGCTACCAGCCGAGCCTTGTACCTCTCTATAGTCCCATCAGATCTCTTTTTCATCTTAAACAACCATTTACATCCAACTGGCTTTCTAGAGGCAGAAAGATCACACAGAGTCCATGTCCCATTTTTATGCAAAGCAGCTAATTCATCATGCACAGCAGCACTCCAATGCTCAGATTTCATAGCCTCATGAATGTTAGCAATCTCTATATTTGACAAGTTAGTAACTCCACTAAGGAAAACTCTAGGCTTGAAAATACCAACTTTTCTTCTAGTTACCATGGGATGTTTATTTACAAGATTTCCTGATGACCGACTGATAGGTAAGGTTGATGGACAAGATTTTGCAGGTAAAGAAGAACGTGAAATAGATGCACTTTGAACAGATTGAGAAGACTCTATACTATGTTGTGCTGACTGTGAAGAAGATGCAATTTGCTCAGACACATTTTTTTTGTTTTGCATCAGACAGAACAAGAAGTTTGGAGCTTGTAGTTTTACAAGAAGGTTATGACTTAGACTCAGATGAATATACAGACTGAAAAGGAAAGTTTTGCTCATGAAATGTAACATGTCTAGAGACATATATTCTACCAAGGTTATCTCTACACTTGTACCCTTTATGCTGTGATGAATACCCCAAGAAAGTACAAGGAACAAATCTAAACAGCAGTTTATGTTTATTGTAAGGTCTAAGGTTAGGAAAACATAAGCAACCAAAAGTTCTTAAGAACAGATAATTAGGTTTTTCATGGAATAGTGTTTCATAGGGAGACTTAAATCCTAAAGAAGAGGAGGGTAACCTGTTTATCAAATATATAGCACTGAAAAAAGCATCATTCCAGAAGGACAAGGGCATCGATGCATGACCCAACATGGACAGTCCACTTTCAACAATTTGCCTATGCTTCCTTTCTACCAGCCCATTCTGTTCTGATGTGTATGGACAAGAGAGCCTATGAGCAATCCCTTTCTGTGCCAAATATACTTTCAATGCCTGAAATTCACCCCCACCATCCGATTGTAACACTTTAAGCTTACACCCAAGAGCTCTTTCAACTTGAAGCAGAAATTGTGAAAACACCATTGCAACATCTGATTTCCTTTTCAAAAAATAAACCCAAGTAAACCATGAGAAGGCATCTGTAAAGGCCACATAATAGAGAAATCCCTTTGATGACAGGAAAAGGAAGTTTATGCTCTTTCCCAAGATGACATGAAGCACACATAAGAGTATTTTTATTATCAGTAAAAGACAAGTTACAATGTTGTAAAGCTTTTTTCAATATGTCTAGGTAATGATGTCCTAGCCTAGAACGCCACATGTGTAAAGGGATAGCCACACTAGTATTATTACATTCAGCAACTTTCTTGACTTCATTCCCCAGCTTTAACTTGTATAGACCATTTTCCACATCACCTTTCAACAACACCTCCTTAGTTGCCAAGTCTCGAACCAAGCAGTGAGTAGGAAAGAACTCAAAGTAGACCTGATTATCCTTTGAAAATTTCGAAACAGACATTAGATTCTTAGTGATTTTTGGCACAAGCAACAAAGACTTCATAATCAAAGATTTTGATTTAGTAGAAATAGAAGCATGACCAGTAGAAACAACAGGAAGAGCCATACCATTTCCTACTAACACCTTACCTGGTCCAGCATAGGAGTTGCCTTCAACCATTGCACCAAGAGAGTTAGTCAAATGATGGGTTGCCCCAGAATCAGGATACCACGAGTTGTCTCCTAAACCATCTGGTGCAGCCATACATGCCTGTGGTTGAACACCACCAGGCACAGTATTAGACCAAACCCAGCAACCTTGTACAGGTCCTGAGAAGGCAGGAATCTGAGAACCCCCAACCACCATGTTTACTGATGGAGGCCTATAGCCAATACTTTTATAAGAACTATCAAACCTATGAAAACAGCGATCTACAAGATGCCCAGTCTTGCCACATAACTGACATTGAAATCTGCTGTTAGAAGATCTTCCACGACCACGACCCCGATGACTGATCGATGCAGTTGATCGATATGCAGGAATAGCACCTGCTTGATCTTGCTGACTTGTAACCAAATTCGCAAAACTTACAACATCTACTGCAGTTGCCTGTTGCTTTGCTTCAGCATCAAGAAGCATGGTCGAAACAGCTTGAACCCCATAGAGCACTGGACTGGCTGTTATTACTGTGATGATTACCTCAAACTCAGTACAAACCATTCAAGATCGCAGTAACATGCTCATGCTCACTAATTACTTCACCACAACTTGCAAGATTGTCACAAAAATTCTTTATTTTCATCAAGAACTCTTGCAATCGCCTTTTTTCTGAGAATGCAACGCTCTTTTAAAAAACATCAATCTGGAGGTTGTTTTGTTACCATAAACAACATCCAATTTATCCCAAATTAAAGCACTAGAATCCATACCTAATAGATGTGGCAGCACTCTCTGACTGACAGAGGACAACAACCAAGATGCAAGAGCACTATCTTGCTGCTCATATACTATATACTCTGGATTTTCTTGAACCTCTCCATTATCAGCAGTAATTGTGACTGACGGAGCAGAAACTCTACCATCAAGAAACTTCTGAAGTTTGTGCATCTTGATGGCAAGCAACACTTGTTGCTTCCACAGCAAATAGTTCGAATCATCAAGCAAAATAGTCAACTTCTTCATCGCAAAGAACCTACTATCCAACACCCCATCAGCAGCATTGGTAACACTCGTTGCTGGCATTGTTATAGACATCTCTGAAGTCATCACGCAAAGAACACAAATCACATAGCTTTACCAAGATCTTGGCTAACTGATACCATGTTAGATTATACAAGAAGAGTATAATCTTGATATTATTCAAAATCAACTTATCTCATATACACAATCATTATTGAATATATAGACTAACTGATATAGTAGTTAGCTGACAATAACTAACACTAACTACTAACCATATTAACTACCAGTAACTAACAGTATAACTATACTATTAAGTGGTGTAATCATTGGCTCATACAATTGTTATTATAAAAGAGTTATATTGGTAATAAAATTTGCTTTAGGAAAAAAATATTTTTTATGAAAAATTTCAATCATGAAAGTATTTATGTTGTATTTGTTTCGTCAAATATAATTTTAAAAAAAATGAGTTCAGGAAAATTTATCTAAAGGAAAATGTTTTACATAGAACCAACCAAACACTTGAAAATCATACCATTTTCCAGAAATCATTCTTCGAAAGCAATTTTTAGTAAATCAAACAAGCCCTTAGATATTGTGTGCTGAACTGAGTTCGATTATTGTCAAATATTGGTGGAAACATTATTAAGATTCACTGACGGTATTAGCCGTCTTTGTGTTGTCTGAAGGCTCTAGATGGATTGGGGTTTCGTATTATAAGAGAATTTTTTGGTATAATTAAGATATTCCTTGTAACCTCTCAACTCGACTTAGATGTTAGACCCGAATTCTAAAAATTACATTAGCAACTGAAGTGACCTAGTAAGCTATGGAAGTTTTGAAAACAGTTATTTTAAAATATTTGTTTATCTTAGAAGAAAACTTAGTCTGTTTTTAGAAACACTCAATAGTTGAAATATATGAATAATTTTAAATTTTTATTGTAGAAAGGTGATTACCATTGAAAACTTAGTTAATTTCTAGTTAGTTATTAGTCAAAATTTAATTATAACTTAGCAGCGGAAAGTGATATTTAATTAGTTTTAATAAAAATCATGTTTCATGCATAGATAAGTTTAATCCGTATATCAACATCCTAAAATCAAATTAAATGTCATGCAAGCTAAAAGATAATAAAGCCTAAGTCTCATGCCAAAATTCAAAATAAATAATACAGTCTTTGAATGGGAAAATTAACGAATAATATTGATAATTAAAATATTTAAAAAGAATAAAACCAAGTTAAGACCCTCCGGATGTCGTATATGTGTCCTGATCTGGCAAGTTATTTAAAAATATGATAAATAAAAGGGAGTGAGCTATAAAGTTCAATGTGAGTTCCATCGCAAGAAAAATTAGTGCAACCAATTAGCATACGAAATCAGAGCACATGGTGTAACATCCCAAAACTCCCTTGGTAAAAAATAATATAAGATAAATTTTTTTAGTGAAATACGATATAAAGAAAGTAAATGACAAAGGATATTAAAGAAAAATGAAATAAGAAGTATGTTGTGAAATGTTCATTTGAGTAAAGAATTAAATCGTAAATCATGAAAACTATTGTGGCCTAATGTAAATATTTAAACTTAAAATGACAAAATATAAGTACAAAAAAGTTAAGGGGCCAAAAGTGCAATTTACCATTTTGAGAAAATGGTTGAAATTTTAATAAACATTTCTTAATAAGTTTCAAATAGATGCATGTTGATACATAAAGAAATTGAAACATTGACTAAATTGAATAAAGTGGAAAAGTACATAAACTAAAATGTAATTTTTCCAAATTATGGGTGAAGGACCTAAGTGCAAATTCTATATTATTACTATGTAAATTATATAAATTATATAATTATGTAAATTACAGTTTGTACTACCAAATATGACATAAGAAATTACAATATAATCATACTTTATCAACCAAACATGTGTAAGAAATTATAAATCTTTGTGATTACAGGAGTTTAATTAATACCCTAGTAATTAAATTTTCATCTAATTACTTTATGCTATTGAAACAAACTCTACAAGTTTTTAAAAAAATAAAATAAAATGTTAACAGAAAATATAACTTAAAAAGACTAAAAATTAAATGACATTGACAAGTACACAAGGACTAAATTGATTAAAATTAAAATTTGAGTTAAGAGAATTGAACAAAATTGGAAAATATAACAAGAGACGGGTTCTTTATCTAGATAAAAAAATACGAAAATGAGATTTATTGTAAATTATTTACGAAAATGATATGTTTTCCAATAATATCAAAGTTCAAAATTTTTTTCCCAAAAGAGTTAAATTCACAGTTTCTACCAATATAACAATTGCATTCTTCTTCATTATTCTGATACTGGGTATAATCCAAATCTTTTCTTTGATTTTTAGGGTTATTTATTTATTTTTCCAGTCATTTATCTTTTAACTATAAGATAGCAATGAAAATGCTTCAAGTATTTGAGTTTTAGCTTATATACCCTTCACTTTTGTTTTAATAAAGTTGAAATGGAAACATATTGATATATAAAGAAATCAAAATATGAACTAAATTGAATAAAGTGTAAAATACAGAAACTAAAGTATAATTTTTCCAAATTATAATCTTTTAGCTTATCTGACAGCAATGAAAATGTTAATCGTTTAGCTTATCTGATAGTCTTCTGTCCCTTTCTGAAACGACCATCATCATTATTTTCTTTTTATTGTCAATCGGTGTCCCGAGTGTATGAGGAGACACCACTTTTAAAAAAATACTTTTTTTTTACAATATTTGTTTGAAATTCATAATTTTTAGGGTAAATTATAAAATAGTTATTTTTGTTTGTTTCAGGTTACATTTTAGTTATTTATATTTGAAATATTATGTTTTAATCACTTATGTCAGGGTTTTGTTACAAAATGATCACTCTGCCGTTAAGTTCCGTTACCTCCCTAACGACAATTCTATGTAACAGTATAAATAGATTTAAATGCCATTTTGATGTCCAACTGAGATGATAATCGATTTTTAACTTTTTCTTTAATGAAAATAGAATATAAAATTTTACCTAATACCCAAAATCTTTTATTTTACAACTTCATGTCTTAAACAAACATTTTTATCTTTTTTAAAATATTATGGACAATAATTATAAACATTATCAAAATTTTCATAAAAAGAAAATAAATAAATGTTAAATTGTGCTGTTAGTCACCATATTTTATGAAATTTGTGGTTTAGTCTTTATACTTTAATTTGATCAATTTTTATCCTTATATTATTCGTAAAGTTGTAGATTTGGTCCATATTCTTCAATCTCTAATTGAATCATTCCAAGCCCTTATACTTTTTTGATTTTGAAATTTTAGACTTTGCGCAAATGATAATAGTTAATCTATTAACTAAATTATTAGTAATAATATATGGAAACAACAAGTTGACATGACATTACATATATAATAATAGATTTGACGCATCAGATTTTGAAAATGTCATAACTTAATGAATTTAATACTTACCTTTTAGTGAGGATTGAAATTTTAATATTTGAAAATTACATCAACTAAAAAAACCAAATTAAAGTAAAAAGATTAAATTCGAAAATCACAAGGACTAATAGCAGAATTTAACAATTAAAAAAAAAACCAAGTTTCAGCCCACCGGTTTACTTCTGATGGGGCTTTTCTTTTTGATATAAAATACCTGATCTCATTAAAATCAATTGGGCTAAAACCACAGGTCCCCAAGCAAAATAAGAACAAACTAAAAAAACACTCAGTCTTGAAACATAAACAGCCTAAGAACTACACGTGTCAAAATGTTGTTCCGTCATCATACCACGTGGAGACACCATATTCAATCATGAATTTTCCATCTCCCGCCACTTGAACAAAAAATAAAGAAAAATCAAAACGAAAGGAAAATTTTCCCTCGCATCGGCCCTACTATTTTCCCACTCTCTTCCTCGACAAGTTTTGTAAAACCCCCAAAACCCCCTTTTTTATCCCTAATTTCATATCATTTCTGAACTCAATTTGATTAAATTCCTGTTTTCTGGGATTTTGTTTACGTCGATTAGTCTCCTTTTTAGTGTTTTCCCCCATAGAATCAAAATCTCTCTCTTGTTCAAATTACCCTAATTTGGTAATTCTGTTTTAAAACGCTAGTTTCCGATCCAATGCTGGAATCCGATACTCCCTCGAAAACGTTTCTCGGCGTTCGTTTTTGCCTTTACGGCTTCGATCCCGTTAACGAGCATAAGGTACTTCCGTAACATCCCGCATTATCTTCTATTAGTGTTGTTTTTTGGTGTCTGCAAAGCTCTCTGCTTCATAATCTTTGTTTCGTCGAAGTACTTATTTGAGTAAAAAATAATAAAAGATTTTCTTTTTTTGGTGAAGGTTCGAGTAAAGCTAATTAACGGTGGCGGCGTAGGTGTCGGTCAGTATAGTCAGAATTGCACTCATGTGATTGTTGATAAGATTGTCTACGTAAGTCTTTTAAAGCAATGGTGCTTGCTTTATTTATATATATAATTTCTTTTATTAAAAAAAGATGCTGAAAATCCTGCTTTTACATGCTTGTAGGATGATCCTGTATGTGTTGCTGCTCGAAACAATGGCAAAGCAGTTGTCACTGGGTTATGGGTTGATCATAGTTTTGATATTGGAATGCCTGTTGATGCTACTTCGGTTAGTTTGTTTTATTGAAATACTTTTTAAAGCTGTCTGATAATTGTTTAAGATATCTTTGAATTTTATACAATGTCTACTATTTGGAATTTTTGATTCATGAATTCAATTGGTGTAGCACATTTGCACTAAAATGATGAAATTAGAACCGATAGTTGATCAGTTTATTGATAATTTCTCATGCATACAACTTCTACGACATAAGATGTGTCATTGTTTTGGGGTCAGAATGGTTGTCATGATCTGTATCATTTCTTTAATAAAGTTGGACTTGATTCTTATCATCTGTGTAAACTTGTGAATCTGCCATTGTTTTCTGACAGATTATGTACAGACCTCTTAGGGACTTAAATGGAATTCCTGGTGCTAAAAGTTTAATTATATGCTTGACTGGATACCAAAGGCAAGATCGAGATGACATTATGGTATTGGTCTATCCTTCACTATTGTTGACTACTTTTATTGTGTGTAAAGCAAATAAAAATGTTGTCTAGTTTTACCTATGTGTTTGCAGACAATGGTTGGCTTGATGGGTGCACAATTTTCTAAACCTCTGGTTGCAAGCAAAGTTACTCATCTAATATGCTATAAATTTGAAGGTGAGATTTTCTTTGTTTTCCTTATCATAGGGCTGTGAAAGTAAACTTCACAACTTAGGATCCTGTGAAGATCTTGTCAGTCTTTTCCACATTGTAATTATTATGATCAATTTGTTCTTTTTCACGTGTCAACTCTTAATATGTTCCTGCTCTCTTTTTCTTTTATTCATTCCTCTGTGTTTCATATTTGTATATAAAATATTCATGCATCTATTAGCCAGTTTTGATGACCTTTTCTAGTAAATGTTAAGATGCTCTATATGTTTGTTTTCTGATGCTAATATGGTTTTCTTTTGTTGAAGCTTTTAATCATACTGAGTTTCAGTAGTAATTTTATTAAATATTGTTAATTTATGCAGGGGAGAAGTATGAGCTTGCTAAGAAAATCAAGAAGATAAAGCTTATCAACCACCGCTGGTTGGAAGATTGGTATGTTTGCATAAAACTGAACTTTGTAGTCCTGAAGCATAATAAATTTCAAAGCTTCCAGAATATAATTTTTCTGAGAAACAGAAAACTGGAATGCTTTTTCTTTTTGGGGGGCTGAAGGAACTAGAATTTACATGCAAACTCTTTTGCTGCTGTTTAATCTTGTATTCTTTTTATGCAGTTTAAGAGATTGGGAGCTTCTTTCAGAAGCTAATTACAGCAAGAGGTAAGGGCCTTTCTGAGAACGTTTTATGTGTTTCTCCATAGCATACCAACTGTGCATTTGCTAAGGCATCTTGACTCTCATTTATATTTGCTCGGCTCTTATACAATGAAGAAAAAGTGAAAAAGAAAGGTATAAGCTGTACTGAATTATATTCTAATCTCTTCATCTCAACAGTGGCTATGAGTTAGAGGTGATGGAAGCTGAAGCTAAAGATTCTGACGAAGAGGCTGAAGAAACTACATTGAAGCATTCTGGACAAAGGAGTCTGAATAGGAGCCCTCATAATTTGAAAGCTGGAATGCTCTGTTCCGGCGAGTTGCTCCCCACAGTTGAAGTGTCAACTTCCACTATTCCCAGACATTCACCAAATACTAAGGAAGTTTTAGTGATGCCTGGAAAATCTCATTTAGGCACAAGCTTCAATGATGTTAATGACCCTGAGCTCAATTCTTTTCAGAACTCAGGTCTCAGGAATTTTTCATCTATTAAGCTAGCTCAACCAGGCAACAGAGGCTCAAATACTACAAATATGGATAGTAACTTGGCATCTACCTCTAAGAGTCCCTCATTATCCAATGATATGTTCACTGCTATAAGTTACTCCAGGAAAACACCAAGAAATTCTACACCTCCAAATTTATCTGGAGAGGTATCAGGCAACATTAGTGGCTCTCCTCAAGCTATGAAAATTAAGGATGTATCAGGCATTTCTTCCTCTAAAATACAGCAACCAGAGGAAAGAATCTGTGCTTCTTTTGTTAGATCTCCAATGAAAGGAAGTGATTTGTGTCATGGAGAGGACTCTGCTGGTATTTTGCCTGAGAAAAGAGCTATGGAACTTTCTGGTAGCAGCTCTAAATCACGAAAGATGAGTTATAATGCAAAAGATTCCATAAAGGGCAGTGCACCTGATACTGTACGGTTGGAGCCGACATCCTCAGTGGGAGATCAGCTACAGATTAATGACAATGCAGTGAATGACCTTGGTTATCCGAATGTTTTACATAGCTCATGTGCTGGCAATGCAACTACCAAGTTGTCAACTGATCTCTTTTCCTCTAAATCTGTAACTCCAGATGACAGACAGAATGGTAGAGATGAGAAGTCAATCAATATGTCGTCTAGGGGGTATAGAGGGTCCACCTTGGCAGGCAGGCTGGATATGCAAAATGAGAATGCTTATGAGAAGTCACCCCAAATGTCCTTCATGGGATTAAGAGAGTCAACCTCAGAAAGCAGATCAAATATTGGTGATTACAGTCTAGAACGATTACAAATGGTTGGAGAGCCAGGTGAGCTGCAGAATAAGCAGCAAGATGTTCAGGTTCCTTCACTTGATAGAAAGCTGGGGAAGGACCATTCCCATAGCCCTTCTAAGTTGGACGTGCTTGAAGGTGGAAATGATGAATCAGTGACAAAATCAGTTAGCAATAAGCAGCAAGATGTTCAGGTTCCTTCACTTGATGGAAAGCTAGGGAAGGACAATTTCCACAGCCCTTCTAACTTGGATGTGGTTGAAGGAGGAAATGATAAGTCAGTGACAAAACCAGTTAGCAAGAAGAAGCTTGCAAAAAAGACCTTGGGTTCTCGACCAAAACTAAGTAACATTGCTAACAGAAAAGGTTCTATTTACTCAAGCAAAATTGCTTCTGATAATCATTCTACAATTTCCATGGATGGTGATAATGAAAAAGCAGCTCATAAGGGTGCCAGTGAGCTTGAGACATGCCCTCCAACTATTAACCTGGATGCAGCAAAGGATGTTGAAAAAGTTACAAAATGTCAGAATATTGGTACTAGTAAGACTCAGTTCATTGATGATGATACTCAAGCTCCGGATGAGGAAGATGACAATGGTTCTAAGAAGGTTACTGGAGTAGAGAAGTCTGAGTTGGTTGAAGTGATGCATAAAGCAGATATGTTGGTAAAGCCTGAACATGTCAGACATGATTCTGAAGTGGCTGTACATGGGAGTCCAGTTGCCTCTGAGAATGGAACAAATGGGACTGATCCTGAGAGGGCAGTTGGGAGCAAAAATTCTGAATTTGGTGAACCAACGTTAGAGAGTGGTGACTTGAAAAAGAAAGCAAACAAAAGGAAGAAACAACTTTCTGGTAAGGCCAGGATGAAAGCTGTTCCTTCTAATTCCAAAAATGATTCGGTTGGGGAGAATACCAGTGTGGAGAAGAATGTTGATGACAAAGATAATGAAAAGGAGAATTTCATGCCACATCCTGATGACAAACCAAGCAGTGCTAATGCATCTTCAAAAGTGGAAATCTCTGGGACTGCTGGCCAGGGCGACACAGTTGGTCTCAAGGAGATTGCTAGGAAATCAGTTGGTAAACCCAATAACAAAACAGTGAAGAATAAGGAAAAATCTCTGAAGGTTGATTCTAACATGCAATCGGTCCAAAAGGTTTTCAAGAGAGAGAAAATTGAGCCTACATGTTTTATATTGAGTGGCTACAGACAGCAGAGAAAAGAATTTCAGCAAGTCATTAAGCGTTTGAAAGGAAAGTTCTTCTGTAGAGATTCTCATCACTGGTCATACCAGGCAACACATTTCATTGCACCTGATCCAATTCGTAGGACTGAAAAATTCTTTGCTGCTGCTGCTTCTGGAAGGTAACATATTTCTAACTGTCGAAGACTTATCATAGTTCCCTTTAGCTCTTACAGAAATTATACTGAAAGTTCCTCTATGTTCCATTCTCCAATTAAGAAGATTGTATGAGAACATATGCTGTTAAAACTTAACTAAACTTTGTGCTCACACTTTTCACATCTATGCATAATTATTCATTTTCAATTTGAAATGGTATTTGAATTAGACTTTCCTCTGAATGCAGGTGGATTCTTAAGCCCGAATTTTTAAGTGCTTGTAATGAGGCAGGAAAGTTCTTGGCAGAGGAGCCTTATGAATGGCACAAAAATGGCCTTAGTGAAGATGGTGCAATAAACTTAGAGGCTCCAAGGAAGTGGCGTCAGTTAAAGGAGAGAACAGGCCATGGAGCATTTTATGGAATGCGCATTATTGTGTATGGAGAATGCATTGCTCCTCCTTTGGTATGTTCTTCAGCATTATTAACCCGGTTACAGTTTTTTTCAATATCTGTAATGCTATCTTGTTTCGATAAAACTAAAACAGATGGTTATGGTTGGTTTGTTTTAATATCTCGACTCACTGCCTTTTACCAGGATACTCTGAAGCGTGTCGTGAAAGCCGGGGATGGTGACATTTTAGCAACTTGTCCCCCTTACACCAGATTCCTCAAATCTGGTGTTGATTTTGCTGTTGTTAGCCCCGGCATGCCACGTGTTGATATCTGGGTTCAAGAGTTTTTAAAACACGAGGTACCCTGTGTTGTTGCTGACTACCTAGTGGAATACGTCTGTAAACTCGGTTACTCCCTGGAGAAACATGTACTATACGACACTCATGAATGGGCAGAAAAGTCATTCACTAACTTGACAACCCGAGCTGAGGAAATCGTCGATGACTTGACCCCAGAATCACCATCACCAGGAAACTCGGGGAGTAATGATATAACATGCCAAGTTTGCGGCTCTGGCGACAGAGAAGACGTCATGCTGATCTGCGGCGATGAAAGTGGCTCCTTAGGTTGTGGAATCGGCATTCACATCGATTGTTGCGATCCTCCGCTGGACAATGTTCCGGAGGAGGACTGGTTTTGCCCGGAATGTAACAAAAGCAGCATAAACAGCACGTCTTCCAAAAGAAGAAAAAAGGGAAGCTCAAAGTCAAAGGGTAAGTAGGTGGACTTGGGTCTTGTGTTGTATAATTGTTTAGATTAGAAAGAATTTGTAACCGATACTAAAATAAAACTAACTCGTTTAAAGTATTTAGTTGGCCATTCAAAGCTGTGTTTTTTTTTATTTTTTATATTTTTGGCTTATCTAATTTTGTAGGAACATTTAATATTATTTTCACGAAAATAATTCCAGTCCATTGGATTAGTTGGATGGTGGCAGTCAGCATGTGTTCTTCTGAAATTGGTTCTTTCCACCAAGGATGACTTGTAGGGGCATCATATTTGTTGAGATCGAACGGATATAAATTCGGAAATTGGTTGAATCGACTAAAATTTTCTTAGCCCAAATAAAAAAAACTCAACCTCCAATAGGCTCAAATCGTTTAAAAATGACTAAACCCAGCTTAACTAAAACAATACAAATGAATAAAAAAGTAAAGCATTCCAAAAGAAAACAAAAAGCTAGTTTGGTTAGAAAGAGTTTTATCTATTACATATTCGATATTTTGATATAAAATAAAAAATAGTTAATACAAAATTAGAAAATGAAGATGAAGATGAAGATGGAGATGGAGACCCTTCAAGAAGACTTAAGCCTACACTCTCTCAGCATTCTTCCAGCCTCCAAACTCCAAACTCTCCTTACCGTTTTCCTCCGTAACCTCCGACTTTCTGCCCTGATTGGGTGAGTTGGCCTTCTCAGCAGCCATTCTCCTCTTTGTTGTACTCTTTTGTTGAGCAGTGTATCAACAGTTGGTGCAGTTAGCATGGACGACATGCCTTCTCAATCCCAAAATGGCACCTCTGTGATCAAACCAACCAGACCAACAACCCAACTGACCAAGTCAACTCTTCCATTCCACTTAACACCTCCATACCACCTATCTCAAGTATTTCTACTAGTTTGAACTCTACACAAACCCTTCCTTCTTCCTCCATTTTTGCTGGAGCTTAGCTGCAGTATGCAAGCGTCCTTCTCCCCACCCTGAAAAAATTGGTAAAGGCTCTGAAAGATCCTCTAGCCTCTAATTCTACCACTTCTGTGGCACCAACAAGAATTGCTCCTCCAACCACTTCGGCTCCCTTGGCAATTGCAACACCTCAGTCACAGCCTAGTGAGACCCATCTTGGGCCTTTTGATCACATAGGCCCGCTGTTTACAAGAAGCTGGGTTCCCATCAGTAGGCATCAGGCCCTCATCCTTTCGACTCGTAGATAAAAAGGAAACCGCGACGCTTGGAAGAAAAATTCTCTTAGCAAGAATGTCGCTTCAACAATCCGAGGCTAGAGCCCCAGCATGAGCCTATGTGGTCCATACCTGAGAAGAGGGTGATGCTACCGATGTCGTGACAAATATATATATATATTTTATATTCAACACTTGTGTATAGGTTTTGATTGAATCTGGTTCTACCTATTCTTATGTAAATTCTAGCTTTGTGAAATCGGGGAATCGAGTGGTTCGACTCGTTCAGTCTAATTAATAACCAAAAAAAACTTTTTTAAAAGGTAACCAAAATAACATTTAAATATTAAATTTTGGTTAAATTTAAGTGAATTCATTAATTTCGTTTAACCAGATCAAATTTATTGTTGATAAAAGTTATCTCTTTTCATTTTCCTTTAAAAATTTTTCCTTAATGGAGCCAAATTTTGTATGAATAATCGTTTAATTGACCTAAATTTTAATGTAATAATAGATTAAAATCGAATAATAAATACTCCCTACTTACTGCCACCCATTAATTCATGGTTCAGAAGCGGGAGAATGTTGTGTATTTATATACGTTTGGGCTTTAATTCTCCAAATCCATAGACTGAAGAATTCAGCCCAACCCTATATTACATTTATTAGTTTATAGGTTAAAATATGTCATAGATCTATCTATTCTTCCTAAATTTGAAATTTAGTCCATCTATTTTTTAGATTTTAAAATCCAAGTTCAATTGTTATTAATTTTATTGATGTAACATTTTGTAATAAAATAAGTACTCATTTGGTTACGATGCAACTAAAAAATATAACACTGTAATGAACTAAAATTTAATAAAATAATTTCAACCGTGTCTACTATATAACTTGAACTCTTTTTGAATAAATATAACTTGAATTATAAATTTTAAAAAGTAAAAAAAATTAAATTTTAAATTTACGAAAGATACTACAATGAGTAACATATTTTCACCTAAGGAGTGTGCATTAAAGGTGTCATCGTGCATGTGTTCTTTTGTTTACTTCATTAATTTGTAAGGAAAAAATCATAAAGCTTTAGCATAGAAAATTTATGGAAATACAAATCAAGATAAACACTTGAAAAGACTCAAGTAGAGATGATTATGGGTTGTATCAGATCGAAGCAGAATTTTGGGCTCGAATTTGGTTTTGCTTAAAAATAGACTTAAATTTTCACTAATTTCGATCCGGATAAAAATGTTAAAATTTGAGTCTGATTCAATCCGCTTGTATTAATTTTTTTATAATATTATATTTATATAAAAATAAATTTTAAAAAATAATACATGAAATACACTAAAAACATTAAAATAAATGTTTCCCAATAAGTTGAAAATAAATTTAAAAAATATTAATACTTAAATAATACTAAAATAGGTGCAACTTAACAAGCAAATGCCTCTAAAATAATAATAAAATTAACAATAAAATAATAATTATACAATATCCAAACAACAACAATATAATAACAAAATTGTAGCAAAACAACAACAAAATAATGAAAACGAAAAGAAATCCTTATCGTAAATTTAATAAAACACGAATCCTAATCGACTTCCCTTTAAGAAGGAGACCCAAATATCAAGCATGTGTATTTCAATTCACAAACATCCCATTAATTAATTAGGTTTGAAGGATCTCAATTTTCAAACTTGCAGAAGAAAATAGTGAGAGTGGCTGTACTGCCTGCCATGCCAGACCAAAAGCTGTTCTTCGATTCAATCTTATTATTTAAAAAAAAAAATGCTTCAATAAATACTCAGCAATCAATTCTACAATCACTTACATTATTTGAAAAAAATATAAAAAAATATGCTCTGTTATCATAAAATGTAAAAGATATATAAATCTTCTAACATAATTTGTTTATCCATTCAATTTCCGGTTAATTTTTGTATATATGTCCTTTTTTTTGTATTAATTGATCACATAGGTAATTTTTTTTTCAAAATTTAAGGAAATAAGTTGATTTTGGAGAGAGTGTGAAAACGTATCTAGTTAGACGAGCTTTTGTTAACATGTCAAGAAAGTGGAAGCGTTTTCTAAAAATTCCAAAGAAAACACATTCAGCTAGGCGCGCTTTCTCTGACATGTCAACAAAAGCTTGTTTAGTTGGACGAGCTTTCCTGACAACTGTTCGGAAAGCTCGCCCAGTTGTACGAGTTTTTTTATCATCTGTGCAGAAAGCGCGCCTAACTGGACGTGATTTTCATACTCTCTCCAAAATCGAACTATTTCCCTAAATCTTTAAAGAAAAGACCTATTTGACCAATTAAAAAAACTACATATATAACCAATTTATCCTCAATTCCCTATTTTCTTTTTTGCATTACTAATACATATATTTGGAAGTTTGTTGGGGGCTTTTACACATTGTAACCATTGATAAATGGAGAATGCGTTTTAGTAGTAATCCTTTAAATGAAGTTCAGCTAAGCAAAATAACTGTGCATTGAATTTGATTTCTACTTTTTGGTCTCTCATCAAAACCTTACTATATTCTTTGGTGTCTATAAATGTGAAAAATCATAACCCTAAAACATTACTATAATCATTATTATCAGCTGCAAAATCCCAACCACTCAATACCCAGAATTAAAACCCAACACATTTGTGCTTTCTTCTTTTTCTTCCATCTATTTATTATTATACACAACAATGGGAAAATGTGAAGTATGATTAGGTCATCCAGCTCGGAGACTTGGGAATCAATTTTATAAAATAGTAAAGCCATATGATTCTTTTCTATTTCTTCTTTTTTGGGTATACATGATTATTATCCATTCTTAAGGCAAAAAGAGTGGCACATGATTCCATCACATGTTCTCACTCACAATCATTATTCATCTTCTCACATTTGCTATTCCACTTTTAATATAGGAAATTGGTATTAAATTTCACATCCATTCTCATCATAAATTTCATTATAGGTTTTATTTATATTTGTTCTTTTCTGATATGATGTTTAGAGCTACCCATAGTCCCTCACTTGGATTCATGTTCTCCTGCATTGACAATAATTTTCATATCAATCGAGTAAAGACTCAATTTGAAGAATGATTTTTTAGATGTGAAGTTTGTTGATGAGTATTTTATATTGTTATAATATACGTCGATAATAGCAATAAAACAAATGTAAAGCAATAAGAAAAGAAAAATAAAACACATAGATTTTACGTGAAAATATTTTCGGGTAAAAACCATGAGCAGAGGAGGAGAAATTCACTAATGTTGAAAACCAAATGATACAAGAAGAGTCTCGACTATATCTTTTAAAAGGTTGAAAAACCCTATTCTAATCAATGTCAAATAGAAGAAGTGTAATTCTATACGTATTTTACTTGTGCGACATGATCCGTGCTACGAGGACTTTCGTCCCCACAGATCCTTTTGTTTTGCCATTGTGTTTTATTTCTTTAATAAGTAATGTGGTACCAACTACCTTGATTGGATATTCTCTTCATATATATACACAACATAATTACATCAAAATTTTTAATAGGTATATATTTAAATGATTATTTATTAAATCATTCAAATCCCATAATACATTAAACACAGGTATCAAACACAAGTTCTATCTTTCTTCATTCCCATCTTATCCTAATTTTATTCGAGTTGAATCTCTAAACGAGAAATAAAACTGTTGCTACTTAAATATCATCAATTCAATTAAATCATTAACCCCAATGCCTTTAAATTCAATAATCAAATGCTACACCTAAAGCCTACTAATAGACAGATCCTTCATATAACATAAAGTCTATATCATAAAATATGAGGCTTGAGAGAATTGATGCAAAACTACCCTTTTCTTTCGCCACAAGAAAATAAAAAGGTGAACTGAACTTATCAATAAATTAAACTCATTTTAATGCATTTTTTTTTCAGCTTTTGGGAAATACTAAGAGATATAATTGGCTGTCATTCACAAATCTCTCTCTATTTTTCAGAGTTTAAATAAAAAGATGTGGAAAGCAGGTTCATTTTTGCCCTAATCAGCTTTAGAAAAATTGGGGTTTTAATATGATTACTATACTATCATATTTGTTTGAATATTGATTAGGTCAAGGGATCCAACTATAGCTATGCCATGTGATTTTCTGTGAAGAGGATGGTGAAGTAGTGAATGAGGTGGAAAAGTATCATGTGTTATTTTTTTATTGGTTGGATTATCACGTTATTAAAAAATTTATCGACATTTGTATAAGCAACATAAGGGATGAATAGAGGCTTTGGCCTCTCAAAAATGAAAAAACACTTACGAATTAGTTCATTTAAAAATTGTAACATTATGAGTTAATACATGATCAAATGCATTTTGACCATCATAAAAAAATTATAATTTAATTTTGTACTTGAAAATTTTTCTGGATTCACCTTTGGACATTTGAGGTACCATATTAGTGGATGAAATGAAACGAATTGATATTTTTAAAATAGGGATACCATATTAGACGATTTGCTAAAATTCAAAGGTCATTTATGCTATTATCCGTTATTAGTTTAAGCATAATCACAAATTCAATAGCTATGAATGTTCTTGAAATCCTATGCAAATATATATTACAATATATTGATAATGACAATAGAATGATCGCAAAGCAATAAGAAAAAAAAAATAAAACACACAGGTTTTACTTAGAAAATTCTTTCGGAAAAAACTAAAACCACGGGCAGAAGAAAAGAAATTCACTAATGTTGAAAACCGAATGATACAATAAGAGTTTCGACTATATTTATTCAAATGTTAAAAAATACTATTTTAATCAATGTCAAAGAGAAAGAGTGTAAATCTATATGGATTCTGCTTGTGTGACATTATCTGAGATTCGGTCACAAACTCTAACAATATATATTATGTTTCACCTGATAAATTATAAACAAAGATCAAAAGGAACCTGTAAGAAGTAAAGCAAAGTAAAAGCAAAATGGTTTGAGTAGCGTTGAAGGGCAGAGGCGAATTTTATGGATAAAAAACAACATAAATACTTGCAATGAAAGGAATGTGAAGCCTTTTTTCTTTTTTGCTTAGGAAAAATTTTATAAAATTTGAAAGACTTAAATAAAATTTTTTCCATTCTACGATGCCTTCACTCCACATATTTACATATGGAAAGATTCAAACTTGAAATCTTAAAAACTCTATGAATTTAATCTTATCATTAAACCAAAAACTCGTTCATGATTTAACTATTTTTTATTAAAATAAATTTCTCCCTTTTTTTAAAGATTATATATTTTTTGGTTAAAAAGGGTAAAAATAATTTCTTCTTCTTTCTTCTCATGATGAGGAATAATCTGCCAATCAAAAGAAATTGTGGTAATTGATTGGCAGATTATTAATTTCAATAATAATATCTCCTTGTTTGGTTCCATTGAAAAAAAGTTATAGATGGAAGATAAAATTTTATCTAATGATGCTGCCATTTCAAAGGGCAGACATTGAAGAATTTATGTTTCTTAACATTATTTTATTTATTTATAATACCCGGATTTAAAATTTTAAGTTAAAGTATTTAAGAGGTCTCTGCATTATAGAGACTAGATCAAATTAGTTCATTAGTTCGTATACTATTAAAAAAAATTAAATAAGTTTAAATTTATTTTTTTTCAATTGCAATTCAATTTCAAACAAAATTTTCATTTACAAGATCATAAAAACTTTTAAAATATTAACTTTGTTAAACAGTAAACAATAATTTTTGAATATTAAGGCTTTGTTTGGTAAAGTGAAAAGAAAATTGAAAGAATAGAAAATTGAAGGGGTGGAAAATTAAAAGGATGGAAATGAAAAGCATAATTTTTCTTCCATAGGTGTGCTTCGTAAGAGAGATAGAAAGATGGAAAGAAAATTTCTTCGCTTGATAGAGTTGAAAAATACATAATTTTGAACTAATATATACGTCTTTCCCATTTTCTCTACTCTTATCTTTTCAATTTAGAAGAATTGATTTTCTTTCCTCTAACTTTTCTCTCCAATCGAGCGTATTGTAATTTTATTTTCCTTTCACTTTTTCACTCCCTCCTCCTTCCTCCATTCCTCCACTTTTACCTTAAATGTTAATGCTATTCAAGTTTAACTTTATTTGATTCTTTCTAATAATACATGAACTAAATTAATCCATTCAATAATAGAATGATAATTTCTTTTGATGAATTACAAAAGGAGGGCAAAGCCCTAACAGCAATACTATCATCATGACTTGAACTCAGATCACACTTGAGATAATGAACATTCTAACTACCAGACTAACACACGAAATTCAATAGAATATCAAATTTGATCAGATCCCATAATAAAGAGACCTCTCAAATACATTTAGCTAAAATTTTATGGTTAAAAAATATGGGTTTTTAATATTTATGCTACTTGATTCTAGACATTGACTACATTGCCATGTTAGTATATTAATTTGTTTTAGGAGATTATGGTAAGGTAATGGTTTCTAGTCTTCTAAGACACGTTATCAATATTAATTCTTCAATTTAAAAATTAATAAATATTTATTTAATTTTTAATGAGTAAATATTTATTTAATTTGTGACATGATTAGATGCCAACAAGAAATAGGTAGGACCAGCTAGATATTATTTACCTATTCAGAAAAAAGAATTGGCTTTTTACTATGACCCAGCAGCTTTTTTAATTTAATTTTTACCAACTCCATCATAGCCAATTATGTGCATTGAAGATTGAAATGGAGAAAAATAGAGTGAAGTGTTGCATGAAAAAAGTAAGCCCTAAATGATGGCAAAGTTGGAAGGTTGAATGAATTCACATCACCTTTCTAAAATCCCTTTCTTTTCTTGTATTGAGTGTTTTGATTAGACCCCTCCCCTTGTTGTATTAACCTATGAGAGGGACCTCACATTTATTAATATCAATTTCTAAAATAATTTAATATTATAAAAAGTTAATAAGAGAATAATGGGATTTTACACACTAGACTTCACTTTTTTTTACATTAATAATAATATATGTTATAATAAATATCGATAATAACAATAGAACGATTGCAACACAATAAAAATACATAAATTTTACGTGGAAAACTTTTTCGAGAAAAATTACGATAGAGTAAGAAAATTTCACTAAAGTTGAAAATTGAATGATAGAAAAGAAAAATCCTGTTTAAAGATTAAAAAATACTATTCTAATCAATGCCAAATAATTTAAATTGCATCCTTGTTTCAGCGATAATGATTAATAATGTTACGCGAAATTAAATTAGAAATTGAATCTCCCAATATGAAGGACTAAAACCAGAATTAAACCTTTTTTAATTTTCAAATACCCCACGTTTAAATGACGACGCACCCGAAACCACGATTAGTCCACAACTCAAAGAAGTGCAAAGGGAGGGAGTGTGCCCCAAACCCAATCACATCTCTTCTCCCAATATTGAGCATTTCTAAAGAATAAAAAATTATTATATTATGGGAATATTTTTCATAATTAAATAAAATTATCAATTTTTGTGTTTTATTCAAAATTCTAAACCAAAAAACTTTGGGTTTGGAACTACCAAAATGCACAATCTAGCACAGTCAGACAAAGCCAGTTATTGGATAAACAAAATAAAAAAATTCAATTGCCCCAACAGACAAGACAAATAAAAGAAACCAAAACCACAGCAGCTTCTGCCTTTTTTTTTCTTGCTTTTTTATCCCTGCCTTTGACAGACAGTACCATTTGGTCCCCAATCTAAACCAAAAATATCAATTGAAATCTAAAATTTTTAGCCGAAGTAGAAATTTTTAATAATGAAAGTTTATATACAGGGAAATGGATAACATTGAAATAAAAGAGTGTGACAAAATTTTCCGGCGGACTAATATTTTGTACAATAGGGACACAGCCGGCAATAAACATTCAACTGAAATCAACAGCTTAGCGCTTCATATTTCACCGTAAGTGGTCGATTAAACCCGACCCGTGATATTAAATTCCCAACTACAGCAAGATCCCTGCAAAATACACCTTGGAACACATTGGTGTTGGAATTGGTGCTTGTGTTTTTGCTTTTGTTATTGCAGCTCGAAACAGGGCTGGTTTCGGTTTCGGGTTCGAGTTTGGGATTAGAATGTTGGGTTTGCTGGACTTGAATTGCGGCTGCCTGTGCTGCTTGTAATGCGGCCGTTGCTTTCTTCCGTTGCTTCTCGGCCACTTCTTCATCCATAATGGTAGACATTACACTGGAATACCCTTTTTGAAGCAGTCTGTAAAGAAGTAAAGCCGACATTTTGGCTCGGTCTTTAATCGAGTCGAGATCACGCTCGTCGGCGAACTCGCATCGTTCGATAAAGTTTGTAGCTTTATCCGGTTTGTGCCTTAAACATAGCAGCAAATGAGCTCGGTCTAGTTCGGACCTTGAACATCCTCGCCTTAAACCAATCAATGCATAGTAATCGACATTTCCGGTCTCCCCTGAAGCAACCCTTTGCTTCAATTGTTGGATTTTAGTCGTCAATGCACATAGCTTCCCCGGGATTTCCCGGTACCGAACATAGTGACGCTTCCAGGCAGGGCCTGGTAGCTTCCTATCTCGTAATATGGTATTGTAAAGCAGTTTCAAGTGTTCGAGGTCGTGCAAACAGTCCGGTAAACAACGTATTGTTTCCAACAATGAGGCTCTGGTATCAAGAGCTTGAATGCAAGTTGGATCAAGAGCAAGTGTTTTGTTGCAATCCGAGATCGACTCGGCTATGCGTCCCGCTGCCTTATAAGCGAAGGCTCGTTGCATATAACACTCCGCAAGGAAGCCTTGAGGTGCAGGGCGTCGACCGTCGACAATTTTAGAGAAATGGCGAATGGCTTCGGAGAATAAGCCAGCATCTAAGGCAGCAATGGCAGCGGTACGACGGCGAATGAGGAGTTTGATATGGGATAATAGCTGGGAAATGTTTTCGGATTCCGAGAAAAAGGTCGGATTCCGCGGTGGCATGGAAGGTGGCGCTGTGGTACCGGATATGTCCAATGTGGTAATACTGTTGGGAAAGGAGAAGCTGTCGTCGGACCTGCAAACGCTTTCCCGACGGAATGCGGCCGAAGCCAGGCGTTTGCCGGTTTGAAGTAGAACCATTGCATCCTCCATTAGGCCTAGGTGACAACATGCTTGGCCTAGTACCAAGTACCTGTACCAAAATTGAGTTCCAAGTTAAAATTATTTCATTTTTACCCAAAATCTAACAGTAAAAAAGAAAATTACCTCCATTGGCCTTCTTTTTCACAGTTCTTCCACAACCCAGCCATAACTTTCTTCTTCAATTCCGAGATAGAGAAACACTTGAAAGACGGGTCACGACCAGGTGAGTCAGAGGACGAATTATTAGAAGGGAGAAGCTTAATTCGTTCCCTGGAGAGATGCTGAGACGAGTTATCGGACGAAACCGACCCGGAATCGTCGCCGGACATCTTAAGACTAGGGATATAGTCTTGAAGCAAATCGGCGACGTCCTTAAATCGTCTCAAGTACAGCAAAGATCTAGCTTTAAGCTCAAGGGCAACCTCAAAACGAGGCGAAATAGCCAATGCTGCATCGAGTAGATTCAAAGCCGAAACAATCTCGCTTTGTTCATGGGTTGCAATCAGACTCCTCGCATCTTTAATGTACTTATCCACAACCTGCAAGCAAGAAGATCATTGTATAAAAATCAAACCATTTCTATTTAAAAAAAATGGAAACTTTGATTGAAAAATGAAAATACCCTCCGGTTGCTAAGCCACCAGTGTTTCTTTTGATCATTAACACTCAAACAAGGAGAAACAGCCATTGGGGTTGGATTGTGTTCTTTGTTTTGGCGAAGAAGAATCAAAACTCAATCAACCATGAACCTGGGTTTTTTTTTTTTTTTTTCTTTGGCTTGCTCTCAAAGAATGCTGCACATTTTTTTTTCCTTTCACTAATAAATAAGGATGAGAAAATGAGAGAAAAGGAAGGATTGGGAAGAGTAGTAAATAAGGGAAAAAGAAAAGGAAAAATAAAAATAAAAATGAAAATGCCAGCTTTGACCTCAGAGAATGCTTTGATCCTTCAACTTCATAGCTGGCATCACACTATTTTAGATTCTCTCTCTTACACTATGCTATGTCGCCCCTAGGCTACGAGACTGTGACCCCAAACCTTCTCAACAAATATAAAATTATTATTTTTAAAACTGGGTTCTTTTTTGGGGTTTAAGATTAATGGATTCATACGGTGAACAATCACGGGATCTCGGGTTCAACTACCGGGTTTGCATTTGGAATTTGCAAATTGCTCCCCCCCAAAGTCAAAGAAACCCAGTCTAAATGATTAAAATATAATTCGAAGCAAATAAAAGTGACTATTTATATAGTTTACTTTTTAATCAAATCTTGAACGAAACTGTTAAATTAAACTAAAAAATAGTTGAGTTGGTGATTGAGTCGATTTTTCTATTTTTAAATATGTTTTAACTTTATCGATTCTATTTTAAAAACCATGATTTATGTAAACATGCAACATCGTATTTTAAATTGAATGTCACATCATTTAATTAAATCCATCTCATAAAATGATGATTTTGTTCATTTTTCAAACATATAGGGGTATTTTTCTCATTTTAAAAATATAGGAACCAAAATGGAATCTGTGGTAGAATAAAAGGACCTATACAATACCTTTGGGGATATTTTTCCTCAGGGACCAAAATGCAGATTGTGCTATAATAAAGAGGCCTATACAATACTTATACCTGTTTTTAAAGTGTAATTAAGACATTATTTAATTTATATGGTCAGTCCAATAAGGTAATAGTGGGATTTGGTTGGGTGTAACAGTGGTGACCACAAATTCTCAAGCCTGTCAAGCTGAAGCTGCTATTAACTACTTGATGGTGGTGATATTAAATTTTAATGGGTCAGAGCCTTAGCTTTATTTATTTAATTTTATATTTTTTCTTCTACCTATTGCTTTCCCAAATGACTAAGAGGCTATGATTTATGAATGTTTCTGTGTCATTTACTGCTACTATACTTGGGAGGAGCTTATATATACATAAATATGTATGTATGTATGTATTTAGCTATCACTTAATTGCACTGGCAATGCAGATTCATTATGTATTTTCCCTTAAATAGCATAAATTTCATAATTTCATCCATCTACCCATCACCCAACCATCCTCCAAGGAAACACAATAATCAATCCCCATTTTCATAAATTTTATGGCCATTTGGTTTAAGAAAAGTAAAATTATGTTTCGTAATAAGATTATGGGTGTAATATTATATTATCTTATTTGATTTATTTGGTTAAAATATAATATTTAAGTGTTCGGTTGATCGAATATAAGATTACCTAAAAACACATTTTATTAAATTGTTCTATTGGTTTAAATTAGCCTACAATTTTATTTGAGAAAAATAATCCTAACTTGATTAAAATAATAAAAGCAAAGGGCAAATTGATTTAAGTTATGGTTACGTTTGTAATCTAAGATAGCCTAACGAATGGACCGTAATGAGATTACACCCTATATTACAACTAGCGTGTAAATGTTACACTAGTGCTCACAAGTTACTTGAGTTCGGCTTGAAAAAATTCAAATTTGATTCAGTAATTATCAAGTCAAGCTCAAGCTATCAATCGAGATGGATTCGAGCTTAGTAATACTTGAATCAAACGGCTCATGAGCCTTATTGAGCTTTTTATATTTTTATATTATTAGATTATATTATTACCCTTAATATATAATATTAACCCCAAGCTTAGTTATCAAATTCAGCTCGAGCTCGAACTCGAGTAGCTCAATTATTTCACGAGCTGAGTTCGACCTTAAAAATAGATATTTAATCGAGCTCGAGCTTGGTGGTATTCAAGCTCAGCACAACTCAATTACACACCCAATTACAACATCTTGACACAATTTGAGAATTTAAGATTATAGGGTGGTCAAAATATTGAGAATTCAAACAACGCAATCTTACTCCGGAATATAATATTACGGGTTGCAATGTAAGACTCGGAGAGAATGGTAAGTGAATAGAATGGAGAGGGAGGGAATTAGATATTTATCGGGGAAGAGGGAAAAAATCTAATTTTGATTTTTGTCCCTCTCTTAAATTGAATCTTGATGCTTAATCCTTTTATTTTCTATTGCTATAATGTTTTTACTAGTTTTAAATTGATAACATTGTTAGTTCGTTGTCATTAAAGCAATGACTTGAAACTTTTTTTTCTCTTTTATTGTTATTTCATCACACTATTAAGATCACATGAAAATATTCAATTGATAATAAATCTACATGTTAGCCGAATATTTCAAATTATTTAACCAAAAAATTCACATTATTATTTTAATAAATGACAACAATTAATGGTGTTATCGATCTATAAGTAAAAGATTAAATTAAGTAAAAGGAAAACTTGAACTTTAATATAATAGAATAATTATTAACAAGTGTTCAGTGCAATGACAAGACACGTTACACTTTCAAAAGAAAAATAGGGTTCAAACCTTAAAAGATTACATTGTTGGAAACCCGAACATAGACCACACATGCATGTGGTTTTCGACAGACCTATTCCAACTAATCTTTACTTTAGCTCCTTTGCTTTTACAGACAAGAAGAGCTCCTGCAACGTGGAGCAACCCCATCCGTTGATCCACGTTGGATAATACATTTATAGATGGGACCCATATGACTTGTCATCCAGATCAGCAAGAGGAGTTTGTACAATAAGCTTGGCCGGCATTGTTTTGGACAAGCCCCCTGTGACTGTATTATTACATGTATATGTCTGCTATTATAGCTTCAATTATTTAAATGCTTACAACAATAATCTCTACAACGTTTCAACTCACATCATCTCGTTCCTAGTTTTTAAAATTTTGTTAACACATAATCGTATTAGACAGTCAAGAGACGGTATAAATTATTTTAAGAAGTGTTACAAAAAACGTCGAATTCTGTTCTAATTAAAAAAATAAATATATTTTTAGTTAAAATGATGCACCAATCGTTTCAGTAGATTTTTAAACTCCATAACGTATAATTAAAATACCTGTTTAAAATAATGACGATACTCAATTTTTTGATACGCCCCCAAGAGAACTTGGTTGTATTTCTATGTAATTTTCTTGTAATGTTTTTCATTCACCAAAAAATTTTTTTTTTGTTAACACAAAAAATTAAATGGAATCATATATAAATACACACGAAAGATGTTAATTATTATCATTAAATATTGACTAATCTTATAATTATAGGCTTAATAATTTTGGAAGAATATTTGAATATTGCTAATCATGAATTCCATACATTAAATTAATGTTTTGAGATTCTGTTTCTATATATATTTAATAGGTGTCGTCTGTTGTTTCATGTATTTATTTTTCTAGGTCTATCAACACCCTAGGGTGATTATCGTAATTTTTTTAAATTTAAAATATTAGAAATATTAAAGATAAATAACAAAAATTAAATTGAAGATAAATGGGATGCGACGGGAATGGATGCATCCAACATCCATAAAAATTGTAGTGGTTTTTAATATTATACATTCACAGTAGAGCGAGGCGGATTGTGGAGCAAAACATGCCAATTGTGGAGTGTTGATGCATTTAGCAACATCTATTCCCATTCCGTTCCGTTGTCATCCCTACTTTTATTCCTTTTTTTCGAGATTAATTTGGTCAGTAATTAAAATTTTGATTAAACTTTTTTTTTTAGAATGGAAAAATTGATTGACTATTATAAATTTTTTTTAATATTCGGCTACTTATAATTATTTATTTCTTCTTTTATCACTTTGATCAAAGAGAAGTCTTAACTACTTATAATTTTCTCTAATTTTCGTTTTTTATTTAAAAAATGAGATATGAAATTAATTTACTAAAGAAATGCATTAATTTATTAGTAAAATAAAGTACAATGTTAATGTCAATCAAATTAAGATTCAATCGATCATGTACTTCTGAATATTATTATTGAAAGAAACTGTGAGAGTTATTATTATTAAATAAAATAATGATAAAAAAGGATATTTAAAAAAACCTATAAATTTATTTATACTTTAATTTGTACTAAAATAAACCCTCAATTTTTAATTTATTAATTTACAAATAATTTAGCACGTAAATTTTTTTTGTTACAATTTAGCATATTATTTGAAATTATCATTTATTCGACTACATATTAAAAAAAGTTGAAATACTTTTTTTCGTATATTTGGAGTTTAGTTATTGTAATTTTATTTCAAGGAATTTAGTCTATTTATTTTTTGAATTTTAAAACATGTAAGTTCAATTGTTAACACCATTATTATTATTTTGTTAAATTCAGGTTCATTACAATATCATTATTTTTTTACAAGACAATCAAGCGTTTTTTTTTAATTTCAAAATTTCACATTAACAAATTTATCAAATGAATTTTGCATGTATTAACAATTAGATCTAAATTTTGAAATAAGAAAATTGGAAAGACTAAATTCCTTGAAATAAAAGTAGAGGACTAAATTCCAAGTATACAAAAAGTACAAGAACTTGGAGCATATTTTAACCAATAAAGAAAACCTAATTTGAATGAATAAAATTAGGGTAAACTACATGGGTAGTCACCCAACTATTAGCAAGTTTCTTTTTTGGTCACACATCATATTAGAAGTTGTCCTGCTATATTTTTGTTAGCTATTTAACAGATAGTGACCAAAAGAAAAGTAAAAGTTGAATAATTGGGTAATAATTTTGTAACTTTTCATAATTAGACGATAAAAAAAGAACTTACTATCAGTTAGATGACTAGGAGTGTAACTTACTCATTAAAAATAGATGAAATAATTGAAGATTTTCTAGAAAGAATGATGAGGTTAAAGATGATATATTAGTTAACCCAGTTGGGCAGTATTCAAATGTTTTCTTTTCATTGCTCCCATAAGCTTGGGGACCATATACATTGGGAACCCATGGGACAAGCGAGGGTCTACAAAGGCCAAGTGTTGGTTCCTTTCAAGAACATGGCTGCACCTCTTTATACAGCTAAGGCATTTCCAGCTTGTCCATCTCAAGCTATATAGCCAAACCACATGGGACCCCCTTCACCATCTTCATTTCTTCAATGAATCTCTTCTCCCATCCTTGGTTTTTTTGAAAATTTTACACACTATAGTGATCATAATATGAAGGGAGATTTGTTTAGGTTTATCCTCTAGTTAGGTATCTATCTTTTCAAGTTTTTTTTTTTTTGAATTTTTACATATTATAGATAACATTATTGGGTTTCATTTTTTTTAATAATATATGAACTAATTAAAATAATAAGTTATTATTTGATATATTGCTCGTAGAATGTATCAGATGATTTTCCTTCAAATAAATTGTGTTTTTTCTTAAACCATTCTTTAAAGCAGTTAAAGAATTGAACGATTTTATTTCTATTTGTTTATGTTTTGTTTCGCTGATTAAATAAATGGACGTTAATAAGATTTTAAAGTTCGTTTATTAAACGAATCAAATTTTGAGTTAATGGTTACGAATTTTGTGTTGATATCAAGGTTCAAATTCTGGAAATTAATAAATGGTATAAAATCAGATTCCTTATCCCAACCCTTCCTCTTATCCCCCCAAAAAAAAAGACATTGGAAGAACAACTTATCATTTACCCATTTAAATACACATGCTATGTCTCAACCCTTCTATATAAATGGAAATGACCAAATTTACAAGAGGCATTAAAACCCTTTTTTTTCTTTTTTTAAAAAGAAACATTTATCACTTTCCCCCCCCCCCCCCCCCCCCATTTGCCTAACTATTTGTTTGCCTAGACAAATTCATGTGAAAGAAGCATAGTGCTTTTTCTTTCCTTATCATATAACTATGTAATAATTGATGCCAAAAATTCATGGTGGATCCCTCTCTACATTCTTAATTTCTCATTTGGATCTACACATACAATAAAACTTGTATAACTAACTCCTTTTGTTCTCATTCCCTTTTTAAATCATATACTAACAATTATTTATCATCAACTATAAAGTTTCTATGCCATTTTGATTCAATAGTGCCAACTATAAACTAGCACCTAATTTTCATCTCTTACCAAATCAATTTTTTGGGACATGTGTCCATTCTTGTTTTGGGTTTTAGCAAAAAAAAAAAAAAACAATTTTAAGCATTCAATTTAAAATGGGCAAACTACAAAATAGTCACTTTTATTTGTTTCAGACTACATTTTAGTCACTTATGTTTGAAATGTTACGCTTTAGTCACCTAAGTTATCGTTTTGTAATGAACTGGTCACTCTGCCGTTAAGCTCTGTTACCTCCCTAACGACAATCCTACGTGGCAATTCAAATGAGTTTTTCTTTTTCAATTGTAATTAATTTAAAATTTTCAATTAATTAAATTTATTTAATTAAAAACTTATTCTCATCCCAGCTGGACATCAAAGTTGGCATTTAAAACCCATTTGGACTCCCATGTAGGATTGTCGTTAGGGACGTAATGGAGGTTGACCATTTCGTAACAAAACGATAACGTAAGTGACTAAAACGTAACATTTCAAACATAAATGACTAAAATGTAATCTGAGGCAAACAAAAGTAACTACTTTTGTAGTTTACCCATTTAAATTTTGTTTTGAGTAATAGAATAATTGTCTAATTTCAAAGGCAAACTATTAGAAATTCACTAATCATCAATAATGATGAAACTTCATTTTTGTAGGGACCATATATGAATGTAGTTGGGTAGTTTTGGTTCTATTAAAAAATTGCAATACATTATCTAATTAATGAGTTGAACCAAACTATTTGTGTGTCTGATTAAAGTAACAAACTTCATCATTGTATCCCAACTTAATTATAGGGCAAAAGCTTCACCTAACCTTCAAAATCCCCAATTCATATTTTAAAACAAAAAGGAATTTTGAAGAGTAAAAGTGCAAAATCATAGAGGGTTTTAGTTGGATCAAGGAATTTTAATCCATTTTAAAAGCTATAAAAAGAAAGGGGAGATATCATGAGGAACCCACCAAGGTGGCTAATGCTTGCAAACAAGATCCTTGTTTAAAGGGAATTAAGATAAATTAATTTATAGATCAATGAGATTCTCTCTTTCTACTTCCAATCTTAGTAATATTAATCATACATGATTCTTTTTGCTGCATTTACTGTTTACAATTTGAAGAGAAGATAGCATATAGCAAGGATTAACACATAATTTTAATCATTTGCTTTTTAGGGTAAATGAATATAATATTTTTGAAAGTAATGTGAGAGTCAATGATCGGATTGAATCGGGTTAATGCAAAATTTTAGGTTTGTTTTTTAGGTTCGGGTTCGATTCGACTCAAAAATAGATCTAAAATTCTGCCTAAGCCTGACTCAAATTAAAAATGGTAAACCCGAGCAAACAAATGCCTCTAAAATAGTAACAAAATTAATTATAAAATAAGAGTTATACAATATTCAAATAATAATAACAAAATAGTAGTAATATAATAACGAAATGGTAGCAAAACAACAACAAAACAACAGTAAAAAGTAGTAAAACAACAGCAAAATAACTCGATCCATTTAGAAAACAAGCATTATTTTTTGTGCAAACCCATTTTTTTCAACCTATATTTTTATCGAAACCCTCACTCTTCGAGCGAGCCTTCGAGTTTAGGCGGGTAGCCCAACTCATATTTAGATCTACTATCATATTTGGATCTCAAATATTATCTGATAACTTTAAAGTATTTATTTTAAAGTTATTTGTCTTCTAGTAGCATTTTAAGATTTTAGTTTATTTTGTAGGTTAGTTTTATTCTTTTATTTATATTTAATTTATGTTTTTAATTTATCATATACAATTAGTGTAAAGTCAGATTCATTTTCAAATGTTTTTTACTTAATGTATGTCTGATATAGCATAGAGAAAGGATTGCTCGATATATGCAAATAAGATAGTTTTTCACTCTAACGAAAAATTTGTTTATTGGAATTGAACCCCATGTGATGAGCTGATGATCAAGAGTGTTTATCCACTCTAACGAAAGATTTGCCCATTATCGATTTATTAGGATAGATATTGGAGTAATAATTGGTGATTAGCATCATAATGAGTATACTTTTTTGTGGGGGCGATATTTTTTAGACTATTTGTTATGGTACGTATACTTGTATGTGTGATATTCGATCAACATTATCTTAAGGTGAATCTCGCAATCTTAATAATGTCAAGATTTTGAAATATAAGCGTAATCACTAATTTCTAGATCTTCTCTTCTTAAGATAATCTTACATTCTCTTGGTAATGTGATATTTTTGACAATCTTACTTCATTTTCGATTCTTTGATATATTCTTTAGGTAACATTTTAACTGTATATATTTATTTCAAGTTGAGAAAAAAAAACATTTAATCTATTATATTACATTTTGCTCGGATTATTACTTATGTAACAAATTTACTTTTTTTTAAAGTCATTTTTATTAATTTGCTCGTAAGCTACAACAATTAATGTTTTAATAATGAAAAAAAAAACTAATTTTCTCTTCTTTCTTTTCCCTATCATTTTGATTAAAAAGAAAGCCTAGATGAGTTTCGTGTGTTGATTTTATAGTTAGGGTATTTATTATTTTAAGTATAATTTAAATTTGAGTCGCATTAATCATATTATTATTAAAATTTTGTTTTTATCTCATAATTCAAAAAAAAAAAAAAACCTAGATGGGTTTATTGTAACGGCTATTTTCTCAAAAATATATATTTTGGTTATTAAAAAAACATGTGGTAGAAGGGAAGACTCTCCCGTTCTATTGACATGTTTGTAGCGAAGGGAGCAAATTCATGGAGTGAACCTCCCCAGAGATTCTCTAATTAAAAAATAAAATGCAAACTTAAAGCTTAGACAGGAGCAAAATCAGAAAAAATTTTTAGGGGTGGTCAAAAATTAAATTATAATTTTTGTAATAGTGAAAATATAATTTTTAAATGATTAAATAAAAATTTTATTATTTTTTGGGGGTTGAAGTGTAATTTTATTTTTACTAATTTAAAATTTTTAAAATTTTTAAAGGCCTAAATAAAAATTTTCCCATTTTAAGAAAGGAGCTTTTGCTAGCTCCCCTGGATTTGCCCTTGAGCTTAGATAAGCTTCTTATTACTTATTTCGTACAACCACATTGTAGTATCATTTTTATCAACCATTCTTATTTTTTTATTTCTCAAGATATCCACTAGAGTGAGCTAAGTGGTTAATCATTTTATGTTCTATAGGCCTATTAAGAGGGGAAACGTTGATCACGAGTTTTAAAGTTGTTCCATACCTAGAGTGAGGATCGAACTCTCGCCCACTGATTAAGGTAGGAGAGAGTAAAACACTCTTTTATTCGAAACTTTTATTTAAGTCATTGGGTTGTTAAGGTAAATTATATCCAATGTCACTAAACTTTCAGTAAGCTACATGTTTTGGTCATTAAATTATTCGAAACTTTTATTTAAGTCATTGGGTTGTTAAGGTTTTTTTTTAACAGTCCGACTAGTAAGCTCTAAACGACGATTTAACGACTAGTACGTTGGATCAATACTCATGGACAAGTAGAAGAACATATATTAGATATAAGTCTATCGAACAACCAATGCCGAAAATTGAAGAAAAAATTTATTAGGATTTTATTCGCAGATTTGTGATATTCAAAGTTACTTCATGAGGATATATAAATTTGAAGGTTTAAGTTACTAATAATCAAAATGTAAACTTACCAATATTTTAATCATGAGGAGGGCATGGTGATAGTATGAGAAAACAAAAGCCTTATTTTATGGGGAATTAAGGATATATAGATTTGGGGATTTAAGTTTGAAGCCAATCATAATGTTGTTATGGGTAAGGGTTGTAGGCTCTGCCAGAAATCAGAGTGGGCCGGCGACTGAGCCATGCACGTGTCTGCTAGATGGAATTTCACGTGGGGGTGGGTACACAGCACACCTTTGCCAAATGCTAGCCTTCTTACCACTTTAAAATCCCCAAAATAAGCCACCTTAATTTCGTTGTTGCTTATTTGTAAATAATTCCACAATTTTAATCCCACAATTTGAATTTCAAACCATTATTGTTTTATATTCAAATTTGAAGGATTGTTTTTTAAACTTTAAATCCTAAATTTTAAATCTTAAATTTTTTTATATAATTCAATTATATTATTTAAAAATCGGTAAAATTATTATCGAGACTATTATATTAAAAGTTACATTGCATTTTGTTCCTTTAATTCAAAAAATAAGTAAATTAATTCATGTACATTGGATTAAAAAGTAAATTGGTCATTCTGTTAAAATTCAATCTAATTCCACTATTAAAAATTGATCATTGTAACTGTTTAGTTATTCTGTTAACTATACCAACTTTTAAAAGTGGAAATGAATAAAAAATTTAATAAAAAGGATTGATTTACTCTTTGATCTAATCTATAAAGATTAATTTATCTATTTTTTTAAGTAAAAGAGATAAAATACACTTTAAGTTTTAGTATAAGTGTCTCAATGGTATTTTTACCTTTAAAAAACATAATATCAGTGGTCTAACTTTACTATCAATCCAACCGTAATTAAATAAACAATTAATGATATGATGTAATAACATGAGGAAAAATTTTATTTAATACATATATATCAAAATAGTTGCATGCAAAATAAAGAATAATTAATATAAATTTACTCTTAAACTTAAAATTAGAATGATAAGTAAAACTCTTGCAAAAAATAAGATATTTTAAAAAAAAAAAAAAATTCATTCTCTTTGTCACAAGTAAGTCATGCAAGTGGCTAAAAGTATCAATTGTGATCAGTTTATTGTTAACTCATATATTAAAACACTTAAAAAAATAATATTTCCACTAAATTTAACATAATTTTTTTAAAATACAAAAAATTATAAACCGATTCAATTTTTTTTTTTGTCTTGGCTTCCTGTTTTTAGAAATTATGTACTTATTTCAAAAACAATTTGTTAATAAAGATTAAAATATTTAAAACTAGGGTTGTGATGTGAAAATAAATGTATAACAAAAGATTTAGGCCCTATTTGATAATTAGTTGATAGCTTATTGCAATGATTGATTTGACCAATTAATTATATGAGAAAGGATTGTATGAAACAATGATATTATCCCTTTTCAATAGTTTAATACTATATAAGCAATTTCAACTTGAATTTCAAGATTTTCATTTCCATTTGATTTTTTCAAGATGAAAATCTTAAAATTCAGGATGAAAATATTAATTTGACATTAAAATATTGAAAAAAGGATACAGATAATGTAACGTCATTGTTTTATACAATCTTTTTCCTTGATTCTATCAATTGATTTGACCAATTGATTTTATTAATATTTAAAAGCGTTTTGTAAAAATTAACTGAAAGTTGATATGTGTAAAATGACAAATAAAAGCATGACATATTTTATTATTAAGTATTTCTTTTTTTTATAATACTTTAATGTTTATTGGGTGAAATTATTGAAATAAAAAATCCATTATGAAAATTAATTAGTGAATATTTTTGAAAATTTAAGTAAACAAATTTCTTAAGTTCCTTATTTGCAAATATTAACTTTGTGGAAATTAATAAATATTAATAGTGTATCAATATAATTGCAAACTATATTCTTAGTGATAATTATGTCATGTTCTTAGTATGTAAATTAGTGATAATTATGTCACACTCTGAATAAATTTGTCAAGTAGAATATTTCAATTAATATAAAGTTGCATAAGAAATCATTTTAAAATAAATTAAGAGTACATAAATATTCAAGGATGAATTGACTCAATTAGAAATTTCCCATGGCAATGTTGATTTTTATAGATTCATGGTGGAGTTTTTTTTTTTTTTTTTTGAGATTTATTTTGGACTTTGAAGGTGAAAGTGAAAATGGGAGAATAAATGTTAGGTTTGAGAGGATGTGACAAAGTGAGTAATTTTTGAGCAGTTATAGTCGGATATGTCATTTCACATATCTCATTCCCTATCAGTTGTAGAAAAAAGATACCATCCCAGCGTTTTTTGATTTGGAAGTTTTAACTCAACAAGCTATTGCAAATCTCCGTTCACCAAACACTACAATTAGAAGATTTGACAATTCAATCCTCTATTTGTGTCCAAATCAACTAAAAAAAAACCCAAAATTTTATTTACCAAACATCCTCTAACCTATTAATTTGTTTTAGAAATTCCTAACATATTTGAATAATATGTAGTGAACAATAATAATAATAATAATAAAACGTTCAAACTTTCAGTTTTTCACAAATCTGTACCCCTCTCACGAGGGAATAAATTCCTTGGGACCATGTCACACATTAACAAATATATTATAAGTTACAGAAAAAGAAGATTTTTTTAAAAAAAAAATCATAATAATCTATAGTTTACTTTCATTATCTAAAAGAATCCCAGAAAATAATTCATGAATCTAAACTGTTAAACCATCCATTTGGCAATGCATCAATGTCAGAAAGAAAGGTCAAATGTTGTTTGTTCACATGTAATTAAAGAAAGTATTAGTAAATGATTAAAATTAAGAAAAAAGTCAGCTAAAGTGAAAGATATTAATAAAGATTGAGGGTTGATTTTGGAAATATCCCCGGCAGGGTTGCAAAATTTTGGGAGGGGTGATTGCGGTCATGCAGGCCCGTGACCGTGATTATAGCCGGATTTGTTCGCAAATCACGTATTAGGTTAGGGTAAATTTAAAGTAAAAACAGATGGTGGTAAAGCAAATCCAGCTGGGTCGAGTGCAGGGGTAAATACGGCAATTTGAATGTTGAAATTGAATTATAAATTTAACAAAATTTCATTTTAGAATTGGTATAGAATTAGAATGTGTTAATGTTATATTGATTGAATTGATCTTAGATCAAAATGCTGCTAACAGTAGTATGTTAGAATTGAAAATAATCCATCAATTGTTGTGTCGCAATTGGAAAGTTCCTCCAAGACACCGCAATAGAATTGCTGGGTCATATGGTGAAGATTGCAGACTTACACCGTAATAATTTACAGATTTTTAAGAATCCTCCAGTTTCAGTTAAAGCTTTGCTGATTAAGGATATGGTTGGTTTAACTTCCTCTGGGTGTTAATTTTGTAATCATTGTTCTTTGACTGTTTAGAAGGAAAACCATTATTTTATTAATTTCTCTGGAGTGATAAGGACTTTGATGTTTTTAAGTAAAATTTCGACATCATGATATGATCCGAAAAAATTCTAAATTTAATTAGAATTTAATATAATAATAAAAATTTCTAAAAAGAAAAAAAGAGAAATGAAAGGTCAAGTTATTGCAATAATTGAAAACACGTGAAAAAGTGTTTACGGGACCATTGAAAAGATCCTTACAAGATCGAAACCAAGAATAAGCCGCTACCATTCTAATGCTATTTCGTTTTCAAAATATATTAATATTTAATATCTATTTTTATATGATTTCGATTAAATTTTATTAGAAAAGTAGTTATGAATCTCGAATATGAACCTTATATTTATATTTTACATGAGTTTTGGTTCGATGTGGAGTGTTACACATGAATTTCAACTTTGTATAATTTTATACATGACATTTTGATTTGATTCAGTTTTCACAAACTATTATCATCATTATTGACATATCACTATTTTGCTTTTACATATTACATACACAAATAATTGTACTTATCTGATATAAAAATAAGTGGACGTATTCGTTTATGTAATGTGTATAATTGAATCAAAATCAAAGTTTTTTGTATATATTTGAACCGAAATCAAAGTTTGATGTATATAATTGCACAAAATCAAAATTTGTGTATCAAATTGCATATTTAATCAAAATTCATGTATAATTTTAATATTTATCCCTACTTAATTTTATTATGGTTTAAATTTGGATTATCTCGACTGGCAATTCAATAGTGCAATACGTATTTTATTGTGTTTGAATTTATGTCCTCTTAATTGTTATAACAATAACGATGCCAACTGAACTAAAACTCGATTGTGCATATAATCAACCAATACATAAAGGTGAGGGCCCAAGAATGACTAATGCTTTGGCAATTTTTTTTGAATAAATTGATGTGATTACATAGTAGTATTTATTCATACTTTCTTAATCCTTTGACAATGCACACACACTTTGTACACACATGTGCTCGAACCTAAATTTTCTAGAATGAACATCATCCTCTTTTTTACTGGAACCACTCATTGGTTCAGCTTTGACAATTCTTTTAACATCATCATAGGTCCCCCTTTGGTAGAGAATATATACCAAAGGCTGTCTGTTGGTATGGAATTAGATTAGATTTGATTAAAAGAATATTGTTTTCAACAGGTTTGTGCCATCAATGTGCTCCCTAATCTTACCCCAAAGTTATTGCCTAGTGTTATATATATATATAAATCATGCCATCATCGAATCTGATTCCCACTACTCACAATAATTTTTTTTACAATTAAGTCCTAAAAATTTAGGGTGAACTATATTAGTCACTCAATTATTATTGTGTTTATATTTTAGTTATCAAATTACAAAAAAAAAACTTTCAATTTTGTCTTTAATGTTTTCGATATGTTGTGTGTTGTTTACTCTTCATTAAATTATTAACGGAAATGATGATGTGATCTTTTAATTGGTATAATAATACATTTAATCCTCAATATTTACATATTCTATTAATTTGATCTTAATTTTAAATAATTCAACACATTTAACCCTAATTTTTATTTTCTCCATATAAAATATTGAATATATTATTATACTAATAAAAAAGGTCACAACATAATATTTGTTAATGATTTAATAGAAGGTGACTAAAATAAAATCGATTGAAAACTGACAAAATTAAAAGTTTTTACTGTTTAGTGACAAAAACAGAAATATATTAATGATTGGATGACTAATTGTAAAATTTACCCAAAAATTTATAATAAACACGAGGTGAAATTATTTGAATTATTCTCTCTTGGTTTGTAACGAGTGCCATTGAATTATCATGTGTTATATTTTTCAACATAAGGGGGTCTCAACTCCCGAAATCCACCATCAACATGATACCATGGTTTCATTTTTTGTCTGGCCGAGGGATGACAAAAAAAAAAAATCATACCCAACGTGTTCCGATTCGACCCAAGTTGATAGAATCAAATTCTTTCTTTAGATGTTGAAATCAGATTCGAGTATTTTTTTTTTTCAAGGCGGATTCGAGACATATGAGTAGTACATTGAATCAAGATTGGGACGATAAAAAATCCGAACCCAACTTACTCCATTGTCATCCCTAAAAATCCGAACCCAACTTACTCCATTGTCATCCCTAATCAGGCGAAAGGGGTGATGATGTAGAAAAAGAAATGGGTTTCAAGGGTTTGAATCATCCACCACTAAAACCCAAAAATTGTTTCAAAAATGTCAAAAGTCAAAAGAACCAGACCCATACTAGCTGCATTTCCATGTCTTGTATGTCCAAGGGCACTTGGCAGATGTTGAAAAAACAGTCTGCAGTCCATCACACAATGTAAATGTGGCAGAAAACCGGTGATTGTGAACACGATGCACATGGAAACATGACATATTTTTATTATTATTACAGCAATACACGTAGTACAATATCAATTAAGATTGATAAGACTTTGGGAATTGCTGACCTATGCCCATCCAAAACAACATTCACTCACTTCATATGATGAAAAGAAACCAGCTCATGTGAAATGACATGAAGCTCAATAATGTCCACTTCACTGTAAATCAATGAAAGTGGCGTTGAACTCAAATTCAAATGAGAGGGTCCGCAAAGTATTGGCATGAAGCCGAAAATAGCATGCAAGATTTTTCTTTCTACGTTATGGGTATACAAGCATGTGTTTATAGGTTTGATTGGATCTAATCATAATATTAATATATTTTATATTTGTTTAAATCCGATCCAGCTCGAAATATGAATTTAATATTTTATTCAAATCTGTTCATATTTGTAAATGATTCATTCAAGTTTATTTAGGTTCGTTCATATTATTTTTAATATTTATATACATTTTTTTATTGAAATTTTTTATATAGTTATCTTAACATTATTTTAATGTTTACATTAGAGTAGTATTATATTTTTGTATAGGTTTATCTTTTTAATGTGTTCTAAATCACATAATATAAAATATTATAAACTTAAAAAGGGTCAGGCCGAGCTCGGGCTTTGAATGTTTAAGCTCGAGCTCGACCCATATTTTAAACGGATTTAAATATTTTTGTCCAATATCATTTTTCGAGCCTAATATTTTTACTCAAACTCGTTTAAATTTTGGACGAACCTTCGAACCTGAATAAATAACCCGACCTATAAACAACTCTATGTAGAAGGGGAGTGTCACCTTTTTTACTTATTGCATTATTGGATTAGAATGGAGTCCATAGGCAAGATCATGAAACCCACATTTTGAGGCTCTTGAAGTTTGTAATATGGGTTGGGGCTGAGTAATATGTACCCATTGATAATAAATTATTAGGACAAACCCTAACAGGACTGTTTGTTGACTACATTAATGGGCTTGGTTCTTTATATGGAAACCTGTATACCAAGTTTATAAGTATAATGAAGGCGGTTATTAGAAGTTACGTTACATTTGTTTTCACTACTCAATAAATAAGTAAATTAATTTATTTATGTTAAATTTAAAAAGTAATTTTTTTTAATATACTGGTGTGATTACATGGTAGTATCTGTTCATACTTTCTTAACTCTTTGACAACGCGCACACACCTTGCACACATAGGCGCTCGAACTTGAGACCCCTAGGATGAACAACATCCTCTTTTTAATTAAGGTACACGTACACGTGACATGTCACGTGTAACTGTCTAGTTATTCCGTCAACCACGCCTATTTTTAATGAAAAGTTTAATAGAAATGACCAATATGCTTTTTGATCTAATGTATAGGGACTAATTTGTCCATTTTTAAAGTAAATGTGACAAAGTACAATCGAAATCCTAGTACAAGATCCTCAATAGTAATTTTACTGAAATTTTGTTGATTTTTTTTGTAATTTTTATACATGATATTTTGATTTGATTTTCACAAGCTATTTTATATATAAATAATATTACTTATCTAATTATAAAAAATAAATTGATATATTTATTTTTTAAAATGTATAGCACAAATTCAATGTTCATGTATTAAATTGAATTTTGAATTAAAAATTATGTATAATTTTGATATTTATCCCTTTTAGAAAAACATAATAGATCCACTCATTTTTATCAGAATTCGAAATAATGCGAATCTGAAATGATTTAACCTTAAATTAGTCAAAATTCAAATTAACCGAAACTCAAATCGAAAGATGAATTAAGTTGTCCAACTCAAATCCGAATTAATTAAAACCCAAAATGGCTTAAATCCAAAATGATTGAAATTTAAATTAATTAACTTGAAATGATTCAAACCCAAAAAACTTAAACAACAAATAATTATACCAACCCGAAATTATTAAAATCAATAACAAATTACTTTCAAATTTGATTCAATCATATGTTATTGGTAGAGACAAGCACTTTGGGTTTGTGCTTCTTCCACATACAATTAAGTTCTCTCTCCAATCACAAAAATATAAAGCTTCTTTTCTAAGAAACAATTCTGTTCCTTTCCCATTCTCCATTTTCTTCTTACTTAATTAATGCTCCACAAAGAAATGAATGTTGCTCATTTTGCCTATGATTTGATCACCCCTAAAGTTGCAGCCTCAAGGGATACCGAATGCTTAACATCACCGATATGTAGATGGTGTAAACCGATCGGGATTCTTCGAACCCCCGATTGGTCCACGACACTTAGAAACTTGCACACATGGATGCTGATCCCTACTTGTTGTTCGGATCTTGCTGGAACATACACTTTTGCAAAAGCCACCAGCTGTTTTGAAGGAGCCCAGTGCCCTGCAGGCGGAGTCGAGAATACTAGCATCGTATGAGAGCCGTCCTTGGATCCGGTATTCTTCACGTTTACTTGAAGACCTACTGATAGCTTGTTGCATCTTGCATGGTTAACTTTGATTGCCTTCCCTAAAACGGTTGCGTTTCCTGAACGACGGTGGCCGTCTAGAGGGACTGTGACGACATGTGGTGCATTAACAATGGTGTGTACAAAGTTGGTGTAACTCAATCCGTGGCCAAATGGGTACACTACGGGACCTTTGTAGAACCTATAAGTTCTTCCAGGATAATTCCTATGCGGACTAGAACGCATGGCCATGTCCGTCATTGCCAAATTTGAAACATAATCTTGTGGGTACCATGTCATAGGCAACTTGCCCCCTGGATTGGTTGTACCATACAATACATCCGCTATAGCGGCCCCTCCTGCTTGGCCTGGATAACCAGCCCACAAAATGGCACCAATACAAGGGTCGTTTTTAGCGAAAGAAACATCGATAGGCCCACCCGACATTAAAACCAGTATGGTCGGACCCTTGGAAGCCTTGGCTACTTTTGAAACAAGTTCCTGTTGGTGCCCTGGCAAAAGCAACCCTGTTCTATCTCTGAATTCCGCTTCAATCGACTGGTCGAGCCCCATAAGTAGAACCGTTGCGTCTGCTCGACGAGCAGCATCAATCGCGGCACTAAATAACTTGTCATCTCGACAAGCAACATTTGCACATCCGAGTTGGTGAATCGTTTTCACATAGTTCCCTATTCCTTGCAAAGGAGAAGTGTATCCACAGGCAACACCTAATCATTAAACAATAATACATAAGTTCAATAGTCCATGTCCCATTAACAACAAAAGGAAACAAAATCATTATCAGAATGGTGTACCAGCATAGTTTCCAATCATGCTAACAGTAGCATCGGAATTAGGCCCGATAACGGCAACCGTCCGGTGATGTCGATGAGACAAAGGCAACGAAACACCGTGGTTTTTAAGCAAAACAATCCCCTGTCTCGCAGCTTCCAATGCGAGCTCTTGGTTCAAAGGAGTGCACACGTCTTTCGGTCCTAACTTCCCAAACGGTTGCACAGACGGCTCGCCGTCGAACATGCCAAGTCTCATTTGAACTCTAAGGGTATTAACTAAAGCATTATTAATATCAACCTCATTCAACAACCCTTGTTTCACAGCATCTTCACTATGTTGTGTCAAAAAGGGTCCACAATCCAAATCCAGACCAGCTTTAATGGCATCAGCAGCTGCTTGTTCTGGTGTTGTTGTGTAATGTTGGGTATTATAAAACACACCAACTGAATCACAATCCGAAACAATGTACCTGTGAAAAACCAGACCAACATGAAAACATGGATCATTAAACAGATATGTCTTAAAATGGTTGACTTACCCATCGAGTTTCCATTGACCTCGTACTGTGTTTCGTAGGAGATTAGGATCGGCACAGGTAGGGACACCATTAACTTCATTGTAAGAGCACATAACACTGGCTACATTCCCATCTTGGACACACATTTTGAAGGGTACATCGAATGTGTCCTCCATGTCTTGTTTGCTTACCTGCATAAACGTGTCAGAATCCAACAAGCCTGTCTTATTTTATTATCATCAATCTATCCCTTTGTTTCATTGTCTGAATTTCTTTTTCTGGAAGGAATTGGAAAAAAAAAAAAGAAAAAGGCAGAGGATTTAGATAGATAGATTTAATATATTTAAATGAAATCAGACAGAGATTTAATTTAGACAGTCGAGAATATGCCATCCTTTGTGGTCCATATTTAATATAATAAAATGTAATATAATAGAAGTAGACAAATTTTTGGGTATTAAGAGATGAAGTATTTATAGTGAAAAATTAAAAATTTTAAATATTTAATTAATTTATTTTAATATGATTTTTTTTCACATTAAAAATTTTAAAAAATATTTTTTTATTCCTTTTAACCTTAAATCTTAGATAATTACACTCAAACAATTAAGGATAAATATTACTAAATTGGATAATTGGTGTGCTTTACCCCACTGCTTATCTCGTTTCACTATGGATTATAATATTAAACATTACTATCATTTCTATAAATGTTGAATATATTTATTTTTAAAAGAAGGTGGTTGAGGAAAAAATTGATTATTCCAGCTGGTAAAATCCCAAGTTTGGCCTCCATTCACCTACATATTGAAAACTACAGCTGCATTTTCCAAGGTGATCTTATCACTAAAGAGAAGTGAGAGAATTGAAATCAATTTTATTACTTCCAGAAATGAAAGGTCACTATTTATCATATCCATACCCCCAGTCCCATAATTGTACTACACCCATCAATTTCATATAAAGGTTTGAAAAATAAAAAAGTACATATCCTAGTAGAAAAGCTTGACAGATCCTTATATTGTAAGAATTTTATCAAATTAATCCATTTACTATGAAATAGATCATTTTAATCCTGGCCCTTATAGTTTTGTAAATGAAAATATTTTTGTTTATAAAGACTAAAGTGATCAATTATAAAAATAAAGAGGGACTTGTTATGGGATTTTACCAAAAATTGAACTAACCTGAGCATTAAAGTGAAACCTATCAACACCATTCCAGTTATCGAGATCATAGGCAGTGAAGTGCTTACAACACGCCGCCACTTTCAACCTATCACCGTCATTTCCCTGTAATCCCTTCACGTAATAGGCTGCATATGTACCGGCCAGAACTGGATCCTCACCAGGCGTCTCCTGTCCACGGCCCCACCGTGGGTCCCTAAATATGTTGACATTTGGGCTCCAGTACGTGAGTCCAGCTGATCCACCGTTGTACATAGCCCTTGCCTCATCCGACACCACCTGCCGCCGCCCATCCCATAAACCAAATTCATTATTTATATTATTTACGCTTGCAAGTTGCCTGGAATGCTATCCATTGATAATGATTCCACTTGCAAGATGATGACTTTGTTAACCAATCACTACTGTGAAATGAACAAATTGCGAGACATGGATCTTACCTTTGTCTTGGAGTTAAAGAAAAGCATAAACCCTAATATTTAATAATTTTTTTGTATTGAATAAAACTTTTAATAATTTCATTATAAATTTTAACCGTATTTATTAATACTATCTATAACCTCTAACTTATAAATATTTTTTATCTATAAATTAAAAGATAATGTATTTCAATATACTCAAAATTATATTTTTTTTTATCAATAATAACATCCATATCAATCGAATTAAAATTTAATTGATAATAAAATCTTTTAAAATTGTTAAATATGTAACCAAAATGGAAAATGATTTCTCAATAATTAATTAGTCTTGTCGTGTGATTATTATAAATATTTATAACAAATGAAGAGATTTAGATAATGATATAGCTTTATGAATACTACTTTATCTAATAATAGTGATGTATGATTGTCTTCGTAAAGTATAATAAAATAATAAAAAGAGAATATTACATTTTTTAAGATAATTTCATTATAAGTTTAATCATATATTTTTTTTATATAATATCTAAAACGGTCCATAATTCATTATTAATTTATAACTAAAAAAAATACGCTTCAACACATTAAAATTTATGTTCTTCATATTAATCGAGTAAAGATTCAATCCATGTAAAAATTTTAAATCCACAATTAACAAAGCTGACATATCTACCATACTAATAGTAGAGGCTATGTCATACAAAGTTAACTTCTCAATAGCTCATAAAACTATTATTCAATCCACTTGCCATTTTTTAAAAAAATAATTCTACATATACCCAATGATGTAAAACTGAAATTCACATTTTTTAAGCTTTAAGATGACAAAAAGAAAGAGAAGAACTTACTCGTCCAATAGCTTCCCATAATGTGGCATTGAAAGAAGCAGCAGTGGTGATTACTTGAGGGAAGCTAGTAGCACCGGGGAATGCCCCACCGAACTTAGTCCCAGGACCCACATCAGAGACCCCATGAAGAGCTTCCGACCACCATTCGTACCCTTTGATCCCCAACCGTGGAATCGGTGCCGCACCGTTTATCAACAACCTAACTTTTTCTTGCAACGTCAACCTCCCTACAAGGTCATTCACTCTATCCGGTATCGGCATCGAAACCTTGCAAAACAGAAAACCAGCCGTCACCGCATCTTTGGGGTCGCAAGCAAATGGATCAACGGCTTCACCAAAAGCACACAAGAGAAGAAGGGAGAGGATAATGAATTGAGGTGGTGAAGGGAAAGGCAATGTGCCCATTTTCGTTTGTCTCAAATTCAAAGTGGGTTATTGTTGATGGTACAAAGGCTAATGAAGGGGTATTTATAGAGGTGGAAACTTTGGGGGTAAACAATGGAAATTGGTAATGTAATGGGACTTAACTTGTTTATCATTACAGCATGCCCACATCATGTCTTTTAACTGCTAAAGTAAAACATTTTGTTTATTTTAAGGTACAACTAGCATTATATTTATTATATCCTAATTTTATTTCTGGAGTCTTTTATTTTACAATAATAAATATTTTTTCGTATATGAGAAAAAAGAAGAAGAAAATATGTAGTTATAAATTTGTTACCAAATCATTGAATTTATAGAGAAAATAGGAAGCAAAAGTGCTTGGCTTTGAAGAGAGGTGAACCTCTATAATAATTAAGAAACATTTACTAATTACTACTCCAAACATCATTCGTTCCATAATAATTAACCACTAAACCCACCCGAAAGTTTTTTGGGGTTTTAACAAATTAAAATCCTTTTTTTTCTCTTAGTAATTAATATTTAACATAATAAGGGTAGGTTAAGATGAGCAGTGCATTACGGTGTGCTTAGCTTACTTTTCATCTCACGCTACAGTATTCTTAGAGTATCTAATTTTATTGTCATTGTTTTTTTTACACTAATCATTAATAAACGCATCGTCTATCTAAACTCACCTTAAATCAAATTGGACGGCTTAAATTTTAAATATTTTTTTTCATGAAAACACTTCAAATATTATAATAAAATTATCAGTTCAAGTAGTCTACTTGTTCGGGTCTCTTTTCGATAGAGTTTTTTTTTGAATATATTAGTGTGATTACATGATAGTATTTATTCATATTTCCAGTAAGATTTTTGAATTCACTAACTTTTATCATATATTCTTTTACCTAATATGAATCTAGAAAAAAAAAAATACCTAATATTGTCTATATTTGATAAATTTAAACTACCTGTAATTATTATACATAACTAATATTACTTAATACTTCAAGGAGGGTAATAAATAATATTATTTTTTTAAAAATGGTGCGAATAAAATATTAGATTTAAACAAAGTCTTTAAAAAATATTTTTGGTTGAAATATTTGGTAAAAAAGTTTACATCAGAATCTCGTGTGTTGACCTAATGATCAGGGTGTTCATCGTTCTAAGTGTGACTTGAGTTCGAATCATGCTAATTACGTTGCTGTTAGGATTTTAACCTTTTCTAATTCACAAAAAAAAAAAAGTTCACACCACTTCTTTATTGTGAGAAATATTTTTTATCATGCTATTAATAAAAAGTTTTTGAGAATTTTGAATAATATTTATTATGAAGCGGAGAATAGTGAGTTACTCGTTCAAATTTGAAGATTTGAACAAAAATATTATATTTAAAAATGAATTTTGATAAAAAAATTAGATCTATTTAAAATATGATCCGACCCTTTTTCTAATTTTGTAATATATTATATTATGTTAATTTTATATATTGAATAATTTATAACACAAAAAATATAATTATATATAATATTAAAAATTATAAGTTACCTATATATAAAATTTATTAAATTAAAATTTAATATAATATGTTTTAAAAAAAGTTAAAACATAATATAAACATATCTAAAATGAGTTTAAATCTATATATCAAATTAAGCCGAACTTATATAAGAATAAAACATGTCAATATCATATTACTCAATTCAGTTCATCCTATAAACTCCTCTTATTGGTAGCAATATACAAGGGGCATAGCCAGGGTGCTGGCAGGTGCCAGAAAATTTTCCTTTTAAGCTCTTTTAAAATTTATAAAATTTTAAATTAGTAAAAATAAAATTGCACTTTAGCTCCTCTTAAAAATGATAAAATTTTGAATTAATTCTTTAGAAATTATAAAATATAAATATTAAAATGAGAAAATTATATTTTTATGAAACTGGACTTGGACTTGGACTTTTCTCTTTTCTTTTCTATTTTATGAAATTGGACTTAGAGCATATAAAAGTTTGATGAGGTGCCGCATAATCACTTGAAAATTAAAAAATATATATAAAATTTCAGGTGATTATGTGATATCATCTCAGAGTATCACATTTAATGTTTTAATAAACTATGGTTAAATAGGTTAGACCAATGGTTTCTGATTCAACTAATTCGATTGGTTTGACCATCGTATCAATAATAATTAAAAATTCAGAAAAATATAAAAAAATAAAATAAAAATTATTAAACCGATTCAACTGTTCATTTTTGTCCATTTTTTTTATTTTTACCAAATTAAAGATAATTTGAGTCAATTGATTCAACCTTTTTGTTCGGACCATTATATTTATTAATTCTTGGTTTGTCTAATCCAGTCTTATTCTAATAACATTAGGCGCATCATCAAATTTTGACAGAATCCAAGTTCAGAGACTAAAATGGATCTAATTGTCAAATTCAAGAATAAAAAAGAAATACAGATACCAAAATAGACCTAGTTGTCAAGTTCAAAGACAAAAATTTATGTCATCTCTATTTCTCAAAACAAAATTCTTTTAATTACAATTAATTAATTAATTAATTAATTATATCAACAATTTTAATTAAAATCAACTATTACACATGCTAAATTGAATAACTTAAATTAAGTCAATTCAACTAATTAACCGACATGCAATTTTCGCATTATTAAACAAGGACGAAGCTAGACATTTTGTTTAGGGGGACTAAGATGAAATTATGAAATTTTGGAGGGGCTAATATTAAAAAATGTGTTAAAAAAACTTGGATTAAATTATTAACTTTTCATAAGGGAAAAAATGCAATTATTCTATTCAATAAAAAAATAAAAAGACTTTAATTTGATATTTTAATTTATGTGAAGGCTTAAAAGAAAATTTTCTAATTTAGCCATAGAAGGACTAAGGCCCCTGCTTGCCCTCCTCTCCTTTGATTATGTCCCTGTTATTAAACATTAATATGAATACTCAAAATCCCAGAACTTAGACATTCATCAACAAATATAATATTAAAGCTTTGTTGATTTAAATTCTTAAATAATGCAGTTACGGATCATACAGTTAAGTCCATGGCTACAAGATTTATCGAAGTCCAAGTCTTTGACGTTCCACCCTCTTTTGTTCGAGATCTAGTACGAGAAAACTATAATACCGGTTTGCATGATGTAATGTTATCTTAGTAGAATCGCGTAAAGCTGTATTTAATTTACCAAAAAAAATTAATGCTAATATCTTATAATTTTTACTTCCTTCATGCGGAAATATTAATTATTAGAAGGATGTGGGTGAAAAATAAAAACCTATTAAAATTAGGGTTTAACTTAAATGATGGTTAATTAATTTTTATAATACCATCTTCACCATACATTCTTATTTATTTATTAAGAAAAAATATTATTTAATTATAATTTAAAAAAAAATTGTGTGTAAGTCCTTTTATGAGTTATGGATGACATGCAAGAAATTTCCTTGAAAATACATGAGAGGCTAAACATGTAGTTTTTCAAATAAATTCATTTTTAATTTTTAATTTAAAGATGGATGAAAAGGCATAAACAACCTTACGAGTATATACTTTTTTATTTTATAACTAGGTTTTGTTGAGGGAGGTTTTCCTTGATTGATCTGAGAAAGGAAATATTATTCTTAGGGTTAATTTTAGCCTCAAGTTTTTATTTTTTATTTCGAGGAGAGTCTAAAGAGATTCACAGAGCTTGGCAGATGCACCTTAACCAAGTGGTAGGGTTCTTACTTGGGCATGGGTTTGAACTCCACTAAGACCAAAATGTTTAAACATTTCCTTGGAGGATTAGACGTTTCAAAAATTTCGTGAATTTCTTTGGGCTCTCTTTGGAGTAGGAAGACAAAACCCAAGACTAGAACCGAGTATAAATACCCTAAACACAATACCTCTGTTGAGGATCCAAGAACGGCCTAAAGAATGATTTTCCCTTAACAAGGAAATGTTCTGGAGACATCTATGCTCAGTTTTAGCCTATCTTTTGTCTTCCTACTTTGAGAAGAGCTCAAAGAGTTCACAGAGTTTGGCGGGGGTGCCCTAGCCAAGTGGTAGTGTGCTTACCCAATAAGACCCTTTAGGGGCATGAGTTCGAATACTACCAACACCAAAATGCTAAAACATTTTCTTGGTGAATTAGGTGCTCCCTAAGCTCAATGAACCTCTTTGGACTCTCCTCAAAGCAAGAATATAAAACCCAAGATTAAAACTAAGCATAGACAACTTAGGAACAATACTTCTATTGAAGGTTCGAAATCGTCCCAAAAAGCAATCTCCCTTCAACAAATTTTCATTTGTAATTTTATTATTAAATTAATGTGACTTAATTCGTAATATTAAACTTAATCAAAATTTTAATTATGTTACTAATCTGCGGGTGTTAATTAATTTGTATTATAACAAATTTCAGTTAGAAATTTCATGAATATTTATTACCTTATTAAATCCATCCAACTTATAACCTTTAAAAATTAATACATTCATATTTGCATAGAATTTGGTAACCATGTTTCTATTACAAGGTGGCCGCAAAGTTGACATCAATGTGAAACCGTTGACTTCATCAGTTCTTATTTTAATCGGTTTAATTCTTCGACTTGGTTTTAAATAAATTAATTATTAAAAATTTATTGTAGAGACCTAATTTTGAACTGCCCAAAAGTCAAATAAAAAAAATCTAAAAAAATATAACAACAACAATAATAATAATAATAAATAAACAAATAAAAATCTATTTGTTTTAAAGTCCATTCTACAATCCATTTATAAAAATTAAATTATAAACCCAAACTCATTAATTTTAAACCCATTAAGTCCAAACCCTAAAACTATCCTAAACTATTTGAAATTATAACATTTCCAACCGCCACACCTCCTCTTGGTAACCCTTCGGCTACGTCAACGGCACACGCCCCAAGGCACCACTCCCCGAGGCTTACCACCGTCGCTGTCACCATGTGATACCTGCAAAAAAAAGAGCAAAGAACAGAGGCAAAAATAGAGGCAAAGAAATAGAATTTTGATGTAATTTTCGGCTATAAAACCTCAAGTTTTCAAGTTTGTAAAGGGGGGGAATTTTTTTTACCCACGAAACTATAAAAAATACGAGACCAATATAAAGAAAGGAGTATTGAACAACAATCAAAGTGCCTTTGAAATGTAGATTTACCTCTGAATATTTTTACATTATATTTTTGTTTTGAAAAATCACAAAATAAACAACCAAATCTCAAAAAAATTGTAAGCAAACTCACCTTTTTTTATATATATGTGTATATACTTTATTTTTTAGTTTAAAATGAAAAAGGGTGGATAAAACGAAAGGTCTCCAAACCTTTTTTTTTCTTGTTTCTTATTTTTTTTAAATAAAAATAATAAATAATGAAAAAACAAAAACAATCAATAATAAATACAAAACAGATTTTTAAAAAAATATAAAAAAATCAAAAGTTATTTTTTTTTCAGAAATATCAAACCCAGATCTAGGGTTTTTACGATGAAAAACTCTCAAAAAATATGATTTTTGAAGATCTTTAACTCGGATTCGAAGATCCCAAGCATAGATCTGATTTTATTTCAAAAAGAAAAATAAAAAGGAAAAGGTTTTAACTTACCTGACGTCGTGTACGGCGGTTCGCGGTGCCCGGAGAACGGCGGTGCAACAACGAAGCCACGACGGGATGAGGCCTACGAAAAGGGTCAAACGGAAGATCCTTGAGAATTGTTCAGAGAAAATCTTTGAAAGGGATAAGTTTTTTTTTTTTTTGTAAAAATTGAGTGAAAATGACATTGTTTTGTCATTTTTTTACTTATAAAGTAGCAATGAAACACTGCCGTTTGGTTGTGAATTTTTTGAAAAATATAATAAAAGAAATATTTAGTGATTTAGCCCTTCTTATTTCTTTTTTACTTAAAATTTATCCATTTTGCTCATAAATTATTATTATTTAATTAATAAATTAATTTTCCTTCTATTAAATTTTGGGTCCTTTGACCACTGCTTTAAAATAGGAAATTTTAAGGTTTATCCCCTCCGATTTTTGTGTTTATTTAAAATATGCCCGCTTTACTTAAATTGTTTTTTTTTAATTTTCAATTTTGTTCCTCAAACCAATTTTTTTTTTTTAAAAAAGGGGGAATATGGAAGTTTCTAAATTTAATCTCTATTAAAATAGACTTGTTTCAAATTTTTTAAACTTGTATTTTAAATATTTAGATCCCTTTCGTTTTAAAAAATTTTCACCTCTGTTTTAATTCTTTTTATTACTACTTTTTACTCATTAGCACATTAATTTATTTACTTCGAGTATTAAGCGTGTACATTATTGTTTTATTTTGTGTTGATTCATTATTATACATACTTATTTTAAATATCATTTTATTGGTTCCATGCATTATTATCGTAATCATAAGTGTGTCATTTTGCCACATGCCATTATTCCAGGCAATGTAATTATCATTAAATTGCAAATTATGCTCACGTAGTTTTTTATACGAAATTATTCTCGTGTTTTGATGGAACTTAAAATTTCAAAATCGAGGCAATATCATTTCGTGTGAAAACTTCTAAAAATTATGCCCTAACGTGCTGAGTATGATTTTTTGTAGAATTTGCACAATCGAGTATCCTCCTTTAAAATTTTCAAAATGTCCTTTAACTTCGAAATTCCGGGAACATCGCGCCCTAACGTGTTGGACGTGATTTCAATTCTCGACTAATTCGAAATAAATGAACATTTTTCTCATCAAATTCAATTTCAAAAATTTTGCATGAAATGAATTATGTATTTAAGGATCGTATTTTAAACTTCATTCGAGTTTTCAAATTTTTAACAATTTAGACCCTAAAATAGTCGACATGGTACCAATTTTGAGCATGTGAGGGTGCTAATATGTAATCGATCCCTGAACCCGTTTTTTGGACGTTGAAGACCAAATCATTTTTAAAACGGATTTTAAACGTTTTGTGGTGATCCAATCACACCGAATAAAAGATTGGTGGCGACTCTCATATTTTCGATTTAAAAATTAAAAGCCGGGACGCGTTTCCAAAAGTTTTGATAGCTTGGCGACTCCACTGGGGACAAATAAGAGAGTCAAGCCAAAAGTCGATTATTTTCGGGTCTTTTTGTTAATTTTTTTTAAAAAAAGTTGATTTAAATTTATATATATGATCCTTTGCATTTTCTATTAAATATTACGATAATCCTTTGCATTTTCTATTAAATACCATGATAATATTACTGCTAGTATAAGTTTGCATTCATTTGCATCTGTTACTACACTTTTTAAGTGAAAGTGAGAAATTACTCCTTCGTGAGGTATTCACCTCCCTGTAGGATAGTGAATCACTTTCGGGATTGTATTTGTACCTATGTTTTCGTGAAGTTTTCACTTCCGTGCAAACATATGGGAAATGTGTCCCCCTAAACCGAACTTGGCCGTATGAGCCTGTAATGAGTGAGGATCGAGGAATCTGCTGGTTTGGGTACCTCAACCACATGTAATGAATCCTAGTTGCTTACCTTATGACAAAACTACACCGAGTTGTTAGCAGTCTCCCAAGTCTAGGTTCTTTGTTTTATATCCGTGTTTGGTTATCATATTGCCTTGTGTTTTTTTTTCTTTTTTGAATTGTTGCTTGCATTACACCTCGTACAAGGAAAGGTGTGGATTTAAGCTCAATCACTAAATAGAAAATTGGTCATAAGAAAACGAGTTTCTTGATAAGGTAGTCACGCGTATATGGTCAAAAGAAAGACGAAAATTAATGATTTGCTAGACGAGTAAGACTGAAATGAAGACCACACAACGAACCAAACTTTGACCCAACTACGAAAAGTGACTGATCACTTAATCATTCAAGCTAACATTTTGGACCAAAAATCAAGGACGAACCAGGGCGAAATCGAATGATGACCTACGAAGATTAAAAGCCTTCGAACACTAAGGCACGATCATATGCGTATCTATCTTATGTAAAGGAATTTGTTTTCTAGTAAAGTTTTATAATAGAATTGAGCTATGAGTCAATGCTTTTCTTATGCATACATGCATTCATAAACAATACATTTTATTAACTTGCACATAATTCCATGAGAGCCTACCTTAAGTAAAATTGTGCCAAGCTTTCAATGGTTACTCGAATAAGGTAAGAGTCATGGTTATGTTCTCCTTTTTTTTGCTTTGTAATTTGTTTTCAATTTTTATTCCTATATTAATTAAACTAACTTATTTTGAATCTGTTTGCATTACATTTTTATCAAAAAGATGTTGATTCATGTTCTATTGCCAAATAGAGAACTGGTCATAAGAAAACGGATTCCTTGATAAGGTAGAAATCAACGTGGTCATGCGTATGTGGTCAAAGAAAAAGCAACAACAAAAATGATAACCTGTCAAAAGGGTACATATAAGAGTTTTGAGATTACACCCAAATAAATGAAATCCCTAACAAGTTTGTAAGAGCTAAAAGGAGTATATACGATGAAATAAGGCAGATGTCCAATCACGAATATGTTGACTTACATGAGGTTAAAAGGAATAGGCGTTGGTTTCGAGCTCTCACTTAGTATCGGAATCTAGCTTCTAATGGTTTCACATTTGGAAAGGAGGAAATGATACCCACGATAGAATAGTACATCACTCTACCCTATTGCCCGAGGATTTCAAATAATAAAGTCTACTTTGAATATGGTGATCGTCCTTACCTACTTAAGGTTAAAGTAGAGGTGCACCTTTTCCAAGTCTTAACACAATATTGGGATTCAACTTAATCGCTTCACCTCTAGAAACATGAACATACTATGGCTCCATTGCCTAAGAACTCAAGTTGATAAGGTCTACTCTAGACGAGCGAGCATTGGGTTGCAACCCTGATTAAAAAAAAAAGAAGAGAACAAGTACATTACTTTGGAAAACCTGCAAGACATAACACTCAGATGAAAATGTTGTCATCTTTGCCTCAAACACGTATGAGTTAGTCGTCTTTCCTAAAATATTGGGGCACGTAGAGGATGTGGTTGCAGACTTGTTTGACCAACTTAAGAAGAGAATCACTCATGTTCTAGCAATCTCAGCCATTAAATGGCTGTCGAAAGAAGAAAGGGCAAAAAAGAGTGTATTGGTGCATAACTTTTGCTAGTATGGTTCCGTAGTCATATTTGGAAAGTCGAAAAAAGTCTCTTATCGAGTATTCTTTGAGGACTATCCTCCATTGAGGGAATTTATGGTTGTCCAAAAACAAGATAATATCGCCAAAGGAAATTGGAAATAAACGAGAAATAACTCTAACATTCTTAAGGGCAAACCTGAAATAAGGATCATGTCGCAAGCAAGATTTGACCCAAGTGCGAGAAACCACTAACCACTTGCAGACTTTAGCCATTCAAGATCGATGTTTTGAATTTGAAATCAGGGTCAAACTAGAGCAAAAATTAACTTGGAATATTAGGACTTTGAGCATTAAGGCACGACCATACATGTATCTGCCTTATGTACAGAAATTTGTTTTCTAGTAAAGTTGTCTAATGGAATAGAATCAAGAATCAATGCTTTGTTGCATGCATTTCATCATTCATTTGCATTGCATTTCATGCATTAATTTTTAATAAGATCCCATATACCCGAAACATTCGTGTGCAAAAGAGTCACCAACCCTAATTGAAAACTGAGAGAAAACTTGATAAGTCAAGATAGGGAATATTAAAAATTTGAGCAAAAGTCATGTGGAAAGTGGAACCCATCGAGAGTTCATCCTCACGCCCTGAGAAGCGTTTTGGACAGCTAGACTGTGGAGGAACTTTCTGTAATTTTAGGACTTTTCCAGGAAAATATTTAGAATACACTTATCACTCTAAGCCCGAGAGTAATAGGGATCCTTTTTAAAGGGCACATAATCACCATATATTATTTCAATAAAAATGATGAATTGTTTTGTTCCATTTGGCAAAACACCTTAAACTTTTCATTCATTCATTCATACCACAATTAACCATTCTTTGATATCAATTTTTTCTTTGATTCTTCTTTGCCATTTGTTTCTATGCTATGTCCCTTAATATCAAGCATATGAGTGACGTTACTGTTGACTTGGAAGCTTTTTTTAGAAGGACATATGTCTAGAAAAACTTCAAAACTTTGAAAATGATCAAGAATGTAACTTGTCTCCCGATCTGTTACGGATGGTTGAGCAAGACATGAAACGAATATTACCTCGGAGAGAGTTGTGGTTTCAAGAAACACTTGAAGCATGTATCTTTGCAAAAATAATGCGAGCTGCTTCGAGAATCCAAAAATCTTTGCATGGTCCTATCAAAGCATAACCGGGTTAAGGAACTGATGTCGTGATACACAGGCTCCCATAAAGGAAGAATGCAATCCAATTCAA